>JAPTHN010000012.1:2055000-3546569 GCA_026936325.1 Platynereis dumerilii | reverse complement strand
GGTGTCATTAGAGAGAGAATTAAATCAGTTAGAATACTGTGTTTGCTTTGGTAGCCATGGTAACCAGTCACTACGGAAACAATATTTGAATATTGTAACATTTGAGACCAAGCAAACATTTACTTGGACTTACTAAAGCATAGCATAAGGAGAAATCGTCTTATAGTGTAGGTATCGACTGAGTTAAATCAATTCTTTTTTCAAATATTTCAACGCGGCAAATTTGAAATGCATTTTATCATTATTCCTGACAGCTTTAGATTTTGGGGGTAAGGGTGTGCAGAAGGTAATTTAGGATGAATGGAGGCCTGCAAGGCTAGCCTTTGTGGCGGCTGAAGCACTGTGTGACAGTAGACTCCAGAAGCCAACCGGATTTCAGATGCTCTGAAATGCACTCTGAGCATTCTAGAGGGTGTAAAATATTACTGCAAATCTTTAGTATAAATTCCTAAAGAACTTCAACATGGCAACATCTTAAATAGCAAAGTCACAATAAAATGCTTCAAAAGAAAGAAAAGTCCTAGACCCGATTTCACAAACCTGGGCTCAAGAGAAGAGCCAGGTCTAAGCTAAGACCTGGTTTGGCTAGGCCAATCAGTCAAGCAGAGCAGCATCAAATAATAAAAGTTTGGTGAAAGTTTGCACATAGTATCTGAACAGTACAACTGCTACATACACAATATCTCAATTGCCTAAACAAGCCAGGGAATATTGCAAGACACGTAGAGACGGGGAGGGCTGGTACTTTTTAAGATTAAAAAATGTTCATCAAATTTAGGGGGAAAAAAATTAACTCCATAAACCATCAAACAGTCTATCAACCAGCCTATTAATCTATCCATTTATTGATCTATCTATCTCCATAAAAAGCTAAATATCCCGTTTATTTAACATATCTCAGCTTTTTCCAAATTTCCGTGGCATATGGTGCATGTGAATTTCTCTGTTTTTGGAAATAGTTATGGCAATTCCAGCTGAGTCCTGTGCATATATTTTGTCGTATTTTCAGACTTCTGCAAATTGTTTTATGGGCAGCCCCCAGAAATGTTGATGTTTAGGCCCACATTGCAGTGCATAACTGAGAGTTATATGAACAATGTTTGAGAATCAATGATCCTTGGCGAGTCTAAAGAAAAAAACACAGTAGGTGAAAGGGACTTAGTTAAACCAGGTTTAAAACAGTTAAGACCAGGTCTAACGGTTAGAACTATGTTGGTGAACTCGGCCCATGTATATAATTTTCACTATTTGGCATGTTCACGAATTCGTGGGGTATAAAAACGAGCATGTACGAATTTGTGGACATGAAAAAACGAGTACATGTGCTCGTGTACATGTAATAACTAACACTTGTGAATGTGCTTTATTATTCATTCGTGATCTGCTAGTACTAACATTCGTGGAATTGCCATAGGGCCTATCATTAGGGTTTAGAGTTAAAATTATAGGTTTAGAGTAGGTTTTGGCCAATTTTCTGATTGCAATGTTCGTAATCACACATACACAAATTTGTGAAAAGCAGTATTTGGCATGTACACAAATGTCCTGGTCGTGCATATGTTCGTTTTTACTTTCACATTCGTCTACATGCCAAATAATGAAAAAAAATATACTTCCTCGGCCCCTTGTTTCTCTAAAACGAAAGCTAGGATCTTCTTTCAAGGAAATTACCGTGTCATGAAGACAATTGCAATTTCAGCTAAGTCCTGGCCCTAGCTGACACTGCAGCGTGAAACCAAGGGGGGGGGGGAGATATGGGGTTCAGAACACCTCGCCTTTGGCCAAAAACTAAAGTCACCTTTACCAGACTTTTAAAGATAAGTCCTCACATGTAAATTTGACAATAAAAAATTATACTTTTCATCACAAATGTTTGTTCCAGGGTTTTCCTTGCCGTCAGACTGATATTTAGAGGACAAGAACCTTGGATTATACAAAAATATCTCTGATTCATTCCTCGAGATCAAACCTGTTCATAATATAATTTCCTCTACGGCTATTTTTTGTATAATTGTGTATTTTACCAGGTGAACCCTGGAACAACTCTAATTTGTCAATTAAGACTATAAAGCACTGGAGATTTCTATCGGTATGTTTCCATGTAAATATAATGGAAAATTAGGTCTTGCGGAGCCTGTAAATTCTTCTTCAGAAGGCTATTTTTCTGTTCTAACACTTTACCAAAAGACAAACCATGATTAGGTAGCATGTCTGACAACTGGAAAATTTTGGTCATTTTAAACCCAGAAGTCTATGATAAAGTTTTTAAATCAATGGATTTAGATTCCAAAAAATGGCTTCCTTGCCTATTCCACAATGTCATGTATTTAGTATTTAGGGACTGATGTAATCAGTACAGGAAATTCAGGAATCGCCAGTACTGTCTTCAAATTATGCAAAATCCCAACAATTAGAATTTCCAATCCTGAGTGACTTGACACTTATTCTAAACCAAATTAAAAAAAAAAATTAAAAGCATTATTGGACACTTTTGATAATCCTTCTACATGTAAAATGTTTGTCATATCCTGACCTTGGCGCAGTTTGCATAATGTTAATTCACAGGAAATTCTCAAAAAACCAAGCATTTTTGCATGATATACCAGACCTTCCATGAAGGTAATATAACCTTGAAACTGCTCAGAATCAATATCCATAGACAAAATCCATTGCTTCTGGGGGCCTAAAGCGGCGCCCAAACCCTCGCCGATTAGGCTTCGGCCCTTTGGGCCTCACCAATGTCATCTTGAACAAAAACCCCCCTTAACCGGTTTCTTACTATGCCTGTGGCTCACAGGATGATTTAGTGTGTGGGGTTGCTAAATTGGGTATCAGAAGTAAGTCTGATCTCTGCAACCATCCTCACCTCACAGCAGAATGACAGTAGCAGGACTTATTATATCGCATAGCGGGACTTATTCTAACGCATATAATATCATTATGGGTTAAAGGGGGAGGTCGGGCTGTGGGTTGGGGGAGGAGGTATGTGTACACACCCTCCACGCCCCTGGTTACTGGCCTGCTTTAACCAAAAATGTCCTTTCTTCCTTGCAGAATTGTTTTTTTGGAAATTCAGTTCACATAGGGTAAGTCCAAGTAAATGTTTGTTGGCATTTGTCACTGTAAAAAGAGCCTTATTAGATCAAATCAAATGTTACAATATTCAAATATTGTTTCTGTAGTGACTGGTTACCATGGATACCAAAATAAGCACAGTATTCATACTGATTAAATTCTCTCTCTAATGACACCACAAACATATTTGTAGCATCAAAACATCCTAACTTATGACACAAATAGTACTGTGGAATAGGTCGCAAGCATATATATGAAATGCATTAAATTTCCGCTTTTTCCATGATTCCATGATTATCGCCTCATGTTATGTCATATGACCATAAGTCACATGACTATCATTGTACATTTAACCACCTACTAAGGTTGATTAAGTCCAAGAATGTGTTTGCCATGTTTATGCCCGTGAAGATGTAATGTTCCTTAAATTCAGCTAAACGCCACAATTCAAATGTCGTTGCTGGGGTGACTGGTCACCATGGTTACCAATACAAATGAAACACAAAATTCTAGCTAATTAAATTTGCTCTCCAACAATGCCATGGACATGTCTGTAGTGTCAATATATCCTGAATTATAACACAAATAGTACTGCGAAAAGGGTCAGCAGTATCATACAAAATGCCTTAAGTTCCCACTTTTTTGTGGTTATCACCTTATATAGGCATGTGCTCACTAGTCACATGACCAACTTAATACATTTCACCTCATATCATGTTTCTAGTAAACCTATCAAGCATGTTTGCTAGGTCTATGTTGCTGAAAATTGAGTCTTTCATCAATCCAAAGAAATGGTACTTTAACCAAATATCATTGTTCTGACGTCTGGTTGCCATGGATACCAAAACAAAACAAATACATATTTCAAGCAGATAAAAATTGCTTTCCAACAACACCATAAGCAAGTCTCTACCATTAATATATCCTGAGTTATAACAACTTCTGTGTGAAAATTTGAATAAAAAATTGAATTTTGTATCTTTAGCCCTGGAACCCCCCTCAGAGGGTCATGTGACCAAAAAATTCAAAACACCAAATAAAGCCACATTTAGTGGAAATACAAAAGTGAAGTTAAATTTCACCTGACTAAAACCAAAGTCATTGAAAATCTTGATAAAGTTTGCAAAGTTATGTATTTTGTAATTATGACTTGGTTGCCATGGTAACCGATTTACAAAAAACTGCACCAAGCGATTTTACTGCATCCCCCCATTCCATAATCTACGGAACCTGGCGATTCCAACGATGTATAGATTGTCCATTCCTCTCTTGGTGCACACGAAACCATCAGTTTTGGTCTTTGGCCCCCAGACTAGTGCTCTTTTTTCTTCTGGGAGTGCTGCTTCATCTTATGCTCACTTTCAAAGTTCGCTTTTCAATATGTTTTCCAGGACACCATTCTCCAATGTGTGAGACCTTAAAATATAATATCAGAGCCCCCACATTTCCATAAATGAGTAAAAACTGTCGTATTTTCACTGTATTTGTCCACTGTCATAATGGTCCATGGCTCCATGCTCCTAATTGAATTTTACAGTTCAATCTAAAAATTGGAGTTTTTCACATTTTAAAATGTAGCAGACAAAATAACTGTGGTTCGGGCCCTTAGAATTGAGCTATTTTTGTAAAATTTTCAGACAATTTGACTATGCGGTCTAAGAATTGCCACAAATTTTTCAGGACAAAATTCACAGTTTAACACAATTTTTTTGTGACAACGAAGGCAATATTCTTAAAATCACATTAACAGATTTTTTTGCACTGGCTCTCTAAAATTGGTCTTAATGGATCAATAAGTCACTCTCTCATCAATTTCTTGGTTCATTTTCTCTTAATAATTTTTCAGATCTTACCGGCCTGGATTTCGGTACAGCCGGGCTTACACTGCGGCCTACCTGGGAGCATATGCTTACTATTACAACATGTACTTCTACTATAGTGCGTCCTATGCTGCCTATAGGAGTACGCGCAAGTTTGGAGGTAAGTGTGATTAAAAGGATGGGCAAGAATTCTAGTTGAGGGCTGCACTGTCATGAACTGCTATGATGTAATTACCAAATTCCATCAATTAGACACACATTTTGAGTGAGATGCATATTTGTGCTGCCACTTTGCAGCAAAACTATGCAATTTTCATAAACTACAAATTGACATAATAGAAAATTAAGCTAACACTCCTAATTTTCACCTGAAGACCCTAAAATCCTTTGAAATTATCTGAGAAGCTAAAGATCAAGTATGTCTGGCCTAATGGCAAGGAGAACCACTAAGTCATACTCAACTAATTTATTTTTGATTGCACTAGAATGCCCTTGTGCTAAAATGTGACTTCCGATAAAATAAGCGTGAAAAAGATGAAAGGATAGTTTCTCATTTCAATTTTAGGGAATTGTAGGCCTATCTAAAATTGTAATTTTTGAAATCAATTAGAAAAATTTGCGGTGTAGTACACTCTCCACTTCATGCAATGTGCATTGTACTGGTGAATTTTGAAAAGAAGTCACTTCAAGTAACCATGCAAGTAATTGCTTATCAAGGAGGGTAGTAGTATCAAACGTAACATCTTGAATTGTTTGTTTATCAAAATGATAAATTGATGGCACTAATATTAATGCTTTAATGACTTCTGCCTCGGGGACAACTATTTCACACTTTAGAGATAGTTATTATAATTATAATAATATAATAAAGTTTCAGCTTTCGTTAAAATCACAGGAGTTTTAGTCTAACTGCCATTTACTCATCATCAGTACACATAGGGATGATAAGTTGTTTCTAAACACACTATGGGGAAAGTTTGTACAGATACAAAGAACAGTACTATGAATGTTTAGTCTCAGGAGAGGAAGAAGACATTAAATAAAATTATGGAGTTGATCTGGCTGGAGAGATGCTTAGGTGTTGTAAGTGCAGCCCTCTACAATGAAGATATTGCCGCTGAAATTGAATGCTATACTCCTGGCCAAAAGTTTGGTACACTAACATTGTTTTGCGATGGCTTTGCATTAGAGTTAATCTTCTTCAATAAAACTAATTAAAGAAACATGGATTCTTACTTGACCAGTAGTTGGAACAATTTTATCTTCTTCAAATATATACCACCAGGAAATTATGTTTTTGGTCAGGTTTTTTCAGACTTCTTGATCAGATTAAAGTAGGCATTATATCACCTGGTGTGAAGAGGGATAATAGAGCCAAGTTTCATAAAATTGAATTAAATTTCCCAGGTTGAGCCTAAAAATACAGATTGGTCCGAGTAGGTCAGCCATTGCTAATTCTATTTGATTGAGATTGGTGTTCACTTGTTGGGACTGCTCTGTAAGTTTGCAACAAACTAATTTGAGTGGTCCATGTAGTTGTACTGAATTTACTTCTAATACCACTCTTATCACAGTTAGTCATTTTCTGTTGATCAAATAAGAATCCATGCACCAACAAGCAGTTTTATGGTAGAGGATGTAACATTAACCCAGTGATGAAACAACACCGCATTTCTGATCTTTTGGTCGGCAGTGTATTAACAAACCCTCTCTTTTAATTGCAGACGTAAATGTTTGTGTGAATTACGAGGCGAATGAGAACGACACAGCCATTGGAGTCTTCACCTGCCCTCTGCCCATAGAGCCGAACTACTTCACCCAATGTTGTGGAAACGATTACTCTCAATTTTGTTGCGAACCAAAAGGAGGCAGCGGGTAAGACATTTTATGAGACATAACAGATTCAAAGAATATACCGTAGCATGGGGTTAAGTTGGCAAGCTGGGATAAAGTTGGCAAGCAGCGGGAAAGTTGTCAAGCCGCAGGAAAGTTTGCCGCCAATTTTAACCCACTTAATGGCAGAAATACCTAATTTTCTCACTGACATAGGTTTTCTTTGGGAAATTTGCCACCTGTGTCAGTGAGGAAAGTTGGCATTTCTGCCATTAAGTCGGTTAAAATAGGTGGCCAAATTTCCCCCGGCTTGGCAACTTAACCCAACTCTACGGTAGTACATGGCAAGACATAAGAAGGAGCAATTACTGAGGCTGAAAGTTACTTACTCAGTGGCCTAATGGTTGAGAGCCCACAGTTCTGGCAGTTTAAATCCCAGCCTGGAACTCCCATTTTGTCCAACCCATGGGATTTATAGTGCATCAAATCACACATTGACACAAGTGGGCTTCAAATGAGTATGTGACCTAAGGCAGATTTCACGAAAATGTGCTCACAGAGGATCTTTAGCTGTCCTACCACTTTTATTAACTTTCTGTTGCTTCATGAAGAACATGAACCCACAACCAAGTAAATCAGTGAGTTAAAGAATATATATCAATAAAAAAACAAACCAATATGCCGCTCTTGCTCTTAAAAAGTAATTTTTTATCTCTCATTAGGACAATAATGGACGGCAAAACTTACCGGACATCTGACATGCCAACTTTGGCACTCTGTAGAATCAACAGAAAACACTTTAGCAAAACATAATGATATGTGATTGATAAAATAAACTTAAAATACTTGTTTGGCACAACTTGTAATTACCTTCATAACTAAACTATTTTTAAAAAGGAAAAATAAGAGACTGCTAATGTAACTCCATTCCGTCTCACTGGACTCTGATGTTACATTAGCAACTTTTACATCGGAATTTCTCAGTGTTCTTGCTATCTAGGCAAATCTAAAATATGAAATTCTGAAATTTTATTGAAAAATGTGTATTATTTACCTATATAGATAACCGACAAAATAAACAACTTGGAGTGGTAGCTGTTTTTTTCATTGCTAATGTAACTGCTAATGTAACTGCGAGATCAGCATTGTCGCCATTGTGCTAATGTAACTTGTGGACCAAGTTGTGGTAAGTCATTTTGCAGAATTTCGTGAAATCTGCCCTAACTGTTTTTGAGTACATGGGCATAGGCCTACTGCGACTTTGTCCTGTGCTGTAGTATCTGCATTATAAGATCCCCTTTTGTAAGATGGACTTTCTTTATGTGACCGCCTTCCTCCTGCACCATGTAGTATTTTTAGTGCATTTTGCACACGGACAAGATACCACACCCTCACAAGAGACCGCTTCATGACCGAAGAAGGGGCATTCTTATAACACAGGGACCACTATATGTTACTTTCATTGTATAACATGTTTCTTTCAGAACCAGTCCTTGGGCCTGGGCCTGGATATTTATTTTGGTAGTGATCATCATCATTCTCATCGTTGTCTGCAGTCCAAGACTCGGAAGTCATTGCAGTAAGTTTACTTCTCTTTCTGTCTAGAAACTTTATTTTACAAAATTGATGTAATGATTTTAATCATTTATTAATGAGTAGTTACAGTCAGAAATGGCCCTTCCGCTTGCATTTGCTTTCATAAAATACAATTCTATTAGGACACATTCACTTCTGTGGGAGGACACATTTTGTAAATGACATAAAAAACTGCAGAATTTATCTCCAAAATTGATAAGTGAGAATGAAATAAATTTATATTTTATTGCAATGTTGGCATTTGAGAATTATTTACAAGTATGGTGTTTTATGCATATGCACAATAATAATAACGCAGGTTAGCAAAATGACCCAAAAGGCTTAAAAGCCTGACGATGTTCTATTTACAGCTTGTGTTACTGTTTTTACTGTTCATCACCGATGCTAAATAAATTTTTACGTTATCTCATCAGCTGTGTTGTGTTTTAAACAAGCCTACCTATGTACCACTACAATGTAGTATGTACTGCAATCAGGACCTAGAAAGAATCACCCACTAAGGAATAATTTTTCCCCTTTCAGGAGATGACCACCATGTATCCACGACAACTACGACACACACTACAGTAATCCAACAACAGCAGACGACCAATCCTCAACCAACCGGATACCCCAATTATGGATATACTCCTAACGATCATTACGCCCCTCCGGCATACCCTATGGCACCCCCGCAGTATCCTGGGAATGCGTACCCCCCACCACCGAACGGACCTGCGCCTCCTTACCCTACAGGTAAATCGTGATGCTGTTATATTTATCGTAATTTCTCATCTAACTCAAGTTATAAACACTTTTGAAGTAATAAAACAGTGACAGAGATAACCTAGTGGAGAGAGGGGAATCCAGATAAAAGTACAATGGTTCCATTTCATGCATTGAGGTTTTCTTGAGAGTGAAATAGCTCTAATCCCGCTCTCTGATTGGTGCATAGACAGAAAGTGCGGCTTTTCTGTATGTTCGCGTGAAAGATAACGATTTTGCCTTATACAAAAAATTTGCAAAAAAATTAGAAAAAATTTGGAACCAAGCAAAATCATGGCCTTCCGCAAGGTCTGTTATCGGCAATAATTTTCAATTTGAGGAATGGTGAGATGAAAGGAATTGTGACAAAACCCCCTTACATTCAATATTCAATTTTACAATGCCATCCTCTTTCATGTAATGCATGGGGTTAGGAATATTTCACATTGTGGTAAAATTGGTTTTAAACTGGACAGGCCTAAGGAAATTATATTCCCAAAAAATGGTTTTACTCGCCAAAAACAGTCTGAGCACTTGACAAACTGTCTTCAGTGGGCTCGGAGGGTGTTCAAAGAGGTCCTTTTCCCATCTAAAATAGAAATTATTGTGGAACACTCATTCAGTCATTGCATAGCAGAGCAGGGAATAATGTATTTCCCAAATTCTGCATACTTGGACTTATTTAATCAAATTATCTCTTAAATTGCTGCTTAAGCTTCGATTTGAACGACAGTGAAAAAAAAACCTTATTACTTTTTTAAAGTCAATTGGACACACTTCATTCTTACTACTTTTAAATGTGCTTATCTTCATATATCTGCAATTAATAGCCTGACTATCACTGTCTGCACACTTTGAGCAGCTTATATCTATGATCTGCACCTCATTGTATTTCTCTGTATCTTCCAACTGACCAGGTTATCCCCCACAGCCATATGGACCTGCACCACCATACCAAACAGGTAACACTATCACTAACTATTCTATATTTCTTTCTATCTGTCTACTTAAATATGCTTAACTTACAGCCTAGTGCATGTATCCAGCAATGAAGGGTATTAGCCCTAGTCTTTGCAGTCTTCACAATTAGTCCTATCTTATTGTTTGTCTTGTGTCACTAACTTCATACTAACCATTTAACATGTATGTATCTTCTAACACTTCTGAAATAGGCCACCTCCCTCCCTTAAATGGACCTACACCACCATACCCATCAGGTAAATAATAGTCTTCCTACATCATGTCAAAATGGCAAAATATTCAGGAACGTATTAATTATTTTCTATGTATTCATATGTACAATTGCATTCATGGAAATGCACCGGCACATTTGGTAAATTCGATAGTTATGGCTTGTGATGTGCATGAAGTTAACACCAGATTAGCAAATACATTAAATGTTGTTATACCTGAATGTAAATTGCAACTATTTAAGAAGTCATTTTTATATAGAGCCTCCACTATATGGAATACTTTGCCAGAAGAACTAAAAAACTGTGATAGTCTTGATGTATTTAAATCCAAGACAAAGATTTATTTTAGCTAGATTTGTTTTCTTGTATTTTATTTTTTACATTGTTGTTTTTATTGTAATGGGCCGCCTGAAAAACGGTTTTTACCGAGTGTGTTACCCATGTAAAATATATTCAAAATAAAAAAATAACGTGCAAGCACTTTAAGCTGCGTCAAAGACTCTCCCTCCATAATAATAAGGCTCCATTATATGCCCCCCCTCCCTCAGGCCACTTCTAGATACGTCCCTGCTATCACCCCTTATCAACAACCACTATTGTTCCATGACCCCTATCTGAATCTAATTGTAGTGTCGGTCTATCTATTTATATTTTTTGAATCATGAATTTATTGAACCTCCAATGGAGAGAAATATATATATATATATATTCATATTAACATATCATATAAACACATATCACAGTCTAATTAAAAACAACACAATGTAAAAACAATTTAAAGCACAGTTGGTATTGATTTATAATCAATAGTCAATGAGTTTGTGTGACAATTAAAGATTATCTGACTGTTATAGTCACTTGGCTCTTGATTGGTATTGAACTATCAAGTGCGATTCTGAAGTGCAATTAGTGAATTACCCTTCAGTAATTGATAAGATGTAATTCTGGCTGCCTCAACTGATCCCTGAAACAGAATTGCTATTGAACATCTCCCTGTTTAAACTAGGGCTCTCACGATTAACCGATTAATCGCCGCCGATTCGATTTTAATTAAAAATCGATTCTAGTTTGCAAAATCGATTAATCTGTTATTTGTATATTTGTACCTGGATGAGACATGCATGGCTATCAATTTCCAGGTGTCAAGAGTGAATTGCAACTGGATTGGTCAATTGGATTGGCTAATTGGATTGGTTGGACCTGATTGTGGCAGATTCTAGTGAATGAAGTGTGAAGTCCTAATTGCAATTAATATTTTCAATGGAATATCTAAGTCTCTTGGCTCTGCTTCAAGACAATGATATAAAAAGACACAGAACTTCACTTGCTCTCTGGAATGGCGGGAAAACGGCGATTAATCGATTACGATTCGATTTTGGACCATAGATTAATCGATTTTGAAATTCTGTAATCGTGATAGCCCTAGTTTAAACTTCAATTATATCAATTTAATGGTTCAATTGAGGGCGCTCCCAACAAAGAGGGGATGTGCCAGATGGAAGAAGAAGAAGATGCATGCTCGCGCATCTCTGATAGCTTGACCCTTGACCCCAAAAGCAACAGTCCATTTGTTTTCTTAATTAATTTTTTTGTTACGGTGGGCCACCAAAATCGACTGGGCTCAAGCAAAAATTCCATTGAGACTGTATTTCAAGTTTGAGTGAGATTGGTGAGAGAGGGTGATCGTGACAGTGCTAACAAGATCAGCTAAAATACTTGGGGTAAGAGCTGCTTGACGCAGCTAAAAAATAAATAAAAAATGTCAGATTTTCTCTCTATCTATGTACTACTGAATTGTTCACTTACCATAGTGCACCGCATTCACATTGGAGGCTGCATTACTCAGCCATGAAATTTGTCGTAAGCCTTCCGCTATGATACAGTTTAGGGCAGCCATCATGTGGAACAGTGCTCAAAGCCAGAAACTGAGAGAATTTTAAAAATTGTAATAATGTGCTCAGGTTTAGACATTGAGACGCTAAAGGTGTAAAAATATCTTTCCGCTGACTTGGAGGGTGTGTGCGGGCCGGTTGCCTAATCAACCATGAATCTTACTTCGAGGGGAAAATAAGTTAACTATTTGTTTATCTAATTATCTCTCTGTTTATCTATCTACCTATACTAGTATCCTATTTCTTAACAATTTTTATATTTCGCTAACAGAGCAGCAGATGTACCCACCGACCAATCCTAACCCTGGAGGAATAGCTCAACCCATAAACCCAGCCTACCCACCAACTCACAATCCTCCTGCACCAGCCCCTGCAGGTTTGTATTATTTGATTCCCAGAGGAAAAAAGAGAACATTAGAAGCGCTCGAACTATTTAAATTACGCTTCATTTATACTCCCTATATATGCAAATTCATAAGCTCCAAATACGCTCCCTTGTAGAAAAGTATAGGTATTTTTGCAGTACAGAGTACATTTGGTAATTTAAATCATTTGAGCGCTTCAAATGTACTCTTTTTTTCCTCTGGGTTTTTTTCAAAAGTTATATGTTTGTGGTTGATCATTAAAACAATAACAACAATAGCATTACTAAACCCTCCTACAGTTCACAGGGCCCATAGAGTCGGATGCTCCCCTTGAACTCTTGCCTCTAAATAGCCCACACCGGTGCTGATGGGGCGTAAAACACAAACTCACTCACTCACTCCCCTTGAACTCCAAAACTTTGTCCTCCGAATACCAATCAATTCACAAGTTTACCAGCATATAAATCATTCAATCATAAATAGCAGATGACCAAAAACTGACATAAATGGAAAAAAACTGACATTAAAAGTCAAAAGGGGCCCAGGAGGACCCCCCTCCATCATTTCATACGTGGATGATCCACGACCAGCCCCAAAATGACATCATGCTCTCAGTCAATGATTAGAAGGATACATAGTTATTGGATGGATAATAAATATCCAGAACCATTTCAGTGGATTCAACATCTTAAAATAAAATGGCACTTTTATCCTCTAAAACATGTTTCTTTGCATTTCCAGGAGGACCCTACACAATTCCAGTCCAAGAGGCAAAACCCCCAGCTTACAACCCCGTCAACGTCAATTACGGCGGACAATAAACAAACCTACATAAATGTTTTACTGGAGAATTTTCCACTGTCTCGCTGCTGAGGCTGAATTCTTGCATCGGGCAAGATACCTGCTGCCACCTGGTGTAAAATTAAATGAACATATGCTGCCACCTAGAAAGCAATTTCACTTCCAGTGAGTAGTCAACAGAAAGTGAGTGTGAGGAGCTCACACAACTTTTGTTGGCTCTTCCAGAGTACGTTGATGTTCTTGTCTACTTTAAACATGATTGTCTCGAATGACTTGAGTTGTCCAAGATACTGAACAGAAACTTTGTGAATGTGCATGAAATTGGAACTATTTCTTCAAGCAGCATGCAAAAACAACTTTACACCAGGTGGCAGCAGCATGCAGTTTCAAGGGACTGTGAGGACCCTGCACTACCAACCACAGTCCGACAGAGACAAGGATAATCTTCTCCCAACGAACAAATCACAATTCAGTTCTGCATGTATCTTGCCTTTCACTACAGCGAAACGAAAAAATGATAATTCAGAAACGAATCCTCGAACTTATGTAACGCGACTTATTCGTGCTGACTCTCTGAAAATGCCAATAGAAGGCTGGTTACATTTTGTTATATATCTGTAAAAGTCTTATTAATATATAGGAGCCTGATGAAGATAAAATTTTGCTGAAATAGTGAAAAAAAATTTAATGACTAGATGGGCTTCTTTTTTTTTGGGATTATATCTGGTTGTGCCATCCTGATATTTTATCGGTGTAAAAAGTGTGTATAATTTTAATGAGATTTTATGAACTTGACTTGCTGGAAATATCTCGTAATGAGTGCCTTGTAAAAAGACTTTAACACTATTTGTAATTATTAATAAGGTGATATTTCAGATAACTTCTTAGTGCAAGTTTAAAAGCTTGATACTCTTCATCAATTTTATAAATTCTGAACTTTTCATTTGTTGATTTTTAAAATTTTATGCATTTATTCAAGACATTTTTGTTCCTGTATATATAACGGCTTTTATATCCCAGTTATTATATATTCTGCACTTACTCAGATATCTATGTTACCCAGTTACTTTATCTTACCATGACACTTTTAAATACACAAAGTATGTATGTTAATTGAATAATTTTTAAAAGAGCTTTGGAGATATTTTGTCAATATATATATGTTGCATTTAAAATATGTTTGATTTCTTGTTAATTGTTAAACTGTCTGTGATAAATATTGTTTGTTATATGGAATGAAAATCTACTTGCTATTGTAATGGCTCAACAAATATATATTTGTAGATATTTTTCACCTTGTTTTTGTATTACACCAAAATAAAATTTAGCATCTTATCAAACAAGGGGAGCATAACTAGCAAACTTCTAAGCGAATGGAAAGAAATGAGATTATGTATGTTCTTTAAAATCTACTCAATCTGATGGTACAAATTTTATTTGAACTAAATGAAATTAAAGACAGCAACATGGTTAAGTAATCAAACTAATGCAGCATTATAGTTATTTGTAATATTGCATATTGTATATAAAACATTTGGTTCCCTCTAGTACTAGTAGTCTTACTGTTATGACAGCTAATTTGTGATGTCTATAAAATTTGTAAGTTAGGCCTATTGTTATTTGACTTCATGAAAAATGGCTTTTCATGAAAATATGTCTGTGATATACTTTTCATTTTTTGTAAAAAATTTATTTTTTAGAAATCAAACATGAAGCATTACCATGGGTATAACAATCATTTAAAACGCAGTCTGAAATATTTGGCAAATATCTGTTTGAAGTGTGAACATAGATCTATACATCAGCAGAGCGCAGAGCTGGGCTCATTGTCCATCCAATATTTTCTTGGGAAGCTAATGCAGAATCTTTGCAGTGTGGCATAGCAAATTGTAAATTCGATTTCCTATAATTTTATATAAATTTCGACTTTTTACGATGATTATTTCTATGAAAAATCTGTGACCGAAAGTCAGTGGCCAAAGCCACTTTTAAATGAAATTGTGATATTTTCAGCCTTTCTCTGTTACTGTTTGTTATATCACCTCTCAGCCCTTAATAATATAATTATAATCTGTGCTCTGCCAGTCTGATCTTGAAGTTGACTACAGTCTAATGATATCTGTGTCATCTGGTTTGAAGCCACAACTAACATTCGGCCTGTTGGTATTGGCAAAGTATATTACAGGTAATTTCATTAGTACACGATTCTAAGGTTCTTGGCCCTCAAAATACGTAGCATTTTTGGTTAATCCGATTGGTTCAAATCCAACAGAACGTCACACAGCTGATATATCAAACGTAGTAAGTTCTTGTTTAGCATTGTTGCCTCTAAATAGCCCACACTGGTGCTGATGGGGCGTAAAACACAAACTCACTCACTCACTCTTGTTTAGCATTGATTTCTCACAGTCAACTGTGAATGACAAGAATCGCATGGTAATGAAATCACCTGTAATAAATATGTTTAAACCAACATTGTGATTGATTGTAATACCTGTGAGAATTATGTGTCAAAAGTGAAACATTATGTAGTCGTTCATAATATAAATATAGTAAATACATATTTGCACATCAACATCCCACAGTGAATGATAATCAATTGCAATTCATGCACAATGTTTGTTTTTTGGAAAATCTCTGCACAGATTGCCTCCACACTTGTAATATATATATTTTAACAGTATATTTTACAACTCAAGAAATACTCAGAATACTCTTTGATTTTATTTGAAATAATGTGCACAATATATGTACAAATTTGAACAAAATTTATATTTTTAATAAATTTCAAGGAATGTTGTGAAATTCATTGTATATCCATGGTATGTCAACTCATGCATTTATAGTGTGACTGTATAATCAGATCTCAGGCTATTGAAGACTGCAAATAAATATTGTGTATCTAAACTCAGTAGAAGTACTTCTTTTCATTTTAAAATTCAATTGAAAATTGACAAATTACTAATGGAGATATTAAATGTTATAGAGTATTTTGAAACACAAGCCAATGCTCCTTAACAATCTCAAAACATACCTAGGAGTCAAGCAAATAAACTCTTCCTAAATTCTATACTACTAACCACTATCTAAAATGGTCATGCTGGAACCACAGAATTTTCAAAAGATATCCTTAAACTGAGGGTTCAATAAGATCAACCTCCAAAACCATTGCAGCTACAACTGATGATATTAACATGCTGGAGACACCATTCCTTAAACAGGGGAGTGTGCTTCCAAAACCAAAGCACCATTATTTGATGAAGTTCACATGCCAATACCACATTATTTTCAAAAGAAATGGATCCTTAAACTGGGGGGTGAGCTTTCAAACCCATGGAACCATTATTTGATGAAATTCAAATGCTGAAGAAACAGCATTTTCATAATAAATCCTAAAATTGAGGAGTGAGCTTCCAAAACCATTGCACCATATTTTTATGAAATTCACATGCTGAAACAAAGGCATTTCAAAAGAAATCCTTAAACTGGAGAGCTAGCTTCCAAAACCATTGCACCATCAGTTGATGAAATTCACATGCCAATACCAACGGAATTTTCAAAAGAAATGGATCCTTAAACTGGGGAGTGAGCTTCCAAAACCATTGCACCAATATTTGATGACATGCACAAGCTGAAGACACAGCATTTTCAAAAGAAATTTTTAAACATATTCAAGTCCTGAAGACACATCATTTTTAAAAGATATTCTTAAAATTAAATTGCACCAATATTTGATGAAATCCACATGCTGAAGACACAGCATTTTCAAAATAGATCCTTTAACTGGAGAATGAGCTTCCAAAACCATTGCACGAATATTTGCTGAAATTCACACGCTGAAGACATGGCATTTTCAGAAACAATTCTTAAACTGGGGAGTGAGCTTCCAAAACCATTGCACCATTATTTGATGAAATTCATATGCTGAAGACATAATATTTTTAGAAGATATCTATAAATCAGGGAGTGAGCACAAACATTTGATGAAATTCAAATATCAGAAGAAAAAGCATTTTTTAAAAATTTCCTAAATATTGGGGACTGACCTTCCAAAACCACTGGACCATTATTTGATGAAAATCACATGCTGAAGATATAGCATTTTTAAAAGATATCCTTAAATCAGGGAGTGAGCTTCCAAACCGTTGCACCATGATTCGATGAAATTCAAATACCGAAGACATATCATTTTTAAAATAAATCCTTAAACTGGGGAATGAGCTTCCAAAACCATTGCACCATTATTTGATGAAAATTCACATGCTGAAGACACAGCATTTTTAAAATAAATCCTTAAACTGGGGAGTGAACTTCCAAAACCATTGCACCATTACTTGTTGAAATTCACACTGAGGAGTGAGCTTCCAAAACCATTGCACCATTATTTGATGAAATTCACATGCTGAAGACACAGCATTTTCAAAGCAATCCTTAAACTGGGGAGTGAGCTTCCAAAACTATTGCACCATGACTTGATGAAATTCAAATGCCAAAGACAAAGCATTTTCAAAATAAATCCTTAAATTGAGGAGTGAGCTTCCAAAACCATTGCACCATTATTTGATGAAATTCACATGCTGAAGACACAGCATTTTTAAAATAAATCCTTAAACTGGGGAATGAGCTTCCAAAACCATTGTACCATTATTTGATGAAATTCACATGCTGAAGACACAGCATTTTCAAAAGAAATCTTAAAACTGGTGAACTTCCAACGCCATTGTACCAATTTTTGATGAAATTCACATGCTGAAGACATAGCATTTTCAAAAGAAATCCTTAAACTGAGGAGTGAGCTTCCAAAACCATTGCACCATTATTTGATGAAATTCACATGAAAGACATAGCATTTTTAAAAAGATGTCCTTAAATTGAGGAGTGAGCTTCCAAAACCATTGCACAATTATTTGATGAAATTCACATACTGAAGACACAGCATTTTCAAAAGGCATCATTGAACTTTGCACAATTATTTGATGGAATTCATGTGCTGAAGCCATAGCATTTTCAAAATAAATCCTTAAATTGGGGAATGAGCTTCCAAAACTAACTGCACCATTATTTGATGAAATCCACATGACGTAACCATGGCATTTTCGAAACATAACCTTAAACTGAGGAGGGAGGATTCCAGTCAAGGAGTTTACAGACGCTTAAATTCTATCAAGTTATTGAGCAAAGTTGTGGAATTTTAACTTCAACAATTTCTTTAGAAAATGCTATTATTTAGCTTTGTAGCATGTGACTTTCATGAAAGTTTCAGCAGTAAATGGATAATTTTTAAAAGTCTTATGTATAATGTCATAGATACCTTAGGTGAGACTACCATAAATATACTATTCATTTTCAGAACCTTTATTAAAATTACCTAAAAATCATGATAAACTATGTTATTACATAAAATCATCAATCAGCTGTCATGACTCATCATCACCCAGCATTAGCAATCTCATTAAAACAGCAACTACATGAACGTTTAAACTGTTGCCCAAGACCCTGTATTTCTGGATCAGGTTGAATTGCTCAGGAAAATCTGAAAATCAGAAAGAATAAATAGACATAAATATAGTCAATCAACACCTGAGACACAAATCTTAAGCCACCCATACTTACCATATCTGTCTATTTATCTATCTATTGATCAACAGAGTTTGATTCAATTCACTCCTCGATCCTCCACAATAAAACAAATTCAAAACATGAATATTTCTCTTCTTTTAATTCATTGGTTTTAATTTTTCCCTGAAATCTGAATTTCTACAATGAAAGCACTGAAAGGAATGCATAGTGCAGTGTCACATAATATCAGAACTGAAGCAACACTTACCAAACCAAGGCGGAAAACACATAATGTTGGATATTTCCCTTGGCGTAAAATATCGCAGTTTCATAGATCTGACGCCTTCTGCCACCGTCTCATTGTACTGTCGTTCAATTTTGTAGGCTCGCTAAAAAATTTAATAGATCCATCATTTTAAACAGCTTGTGTGACAAAAAGAGAGCAAGATTATTTTCCGTTATGTTTTTTCTACACAATCAAGTTATCGATCGGAGTTTAAACTAGAAATTGAGTCAAATTGGTAAACACATTTCTATCATGAATATTGGTAACATTCGGCAAGAGACTCCAGAATAGGGTGGGCTGAAAAAAACTTTTTTTGGAATTTCAAATTTTCAATATGCCAGTGGTATAGAAAGTTGGTTATGACTAAAAAATTAAAATTGGCGCAAACAAAATTTTGTGGCATGCGATCTGTCCCAGGCCACTCCGGCTTTTATGAAAATGCATATTTTCTGCCATTTTGCCATAGCCAAAATGGCCTTAAAAGAAGATTTAAGTACGACATTGATCCTTCTGAAACCCAGGAAGCAGTCTCAGGCCAAAAAAATGGTCTAAAAAAGCATACAAAATGGCAGAAAATAATTATGCATTTTCATAAAAGCCGGAGTGGCCCGGCACAAATCGCATGCAACAAAATTTTTTTGCACCAATTTTCCTTTTCTGGCCATAACCAACTTTCTATACCACTAGCATATTGAAATTCCAAAAAAGTTCAGCCCACCCTACTCCAGAAATAGGTCAGACACCCCTCATATCTTCTTGAGGAATTTTTTCTAAGGTTGGTCAGTCAAGACAGCAGGACCAAAAATAGCTGTAGGCTTGATCTAAATTTTTAATTATGAAAATTTTACAAAAATTATGTTTAAAACTCCATTTGTTTTTCTATTACAATGTATCCATCATTGGGTCAGTGGGACTCACTGCTTGAATTGTTCAGATCTTTGTCCAAATTCAAGGTCAATTTTTTAACTCTTGTTGGTTAATGCACTTTTCAGCTTTTTTGGACAGAACTGAAATGCTCTTAAATGATGCTCAATTAAAGGCAATTGTCCAGTTTTACTCCAAATTTTCGGCATCAGGAGTCTACTAAAACATGTCAGGGGGAAAATTTTTTTTTCGGGGGGGTCACTGCATCTTTTAATAGGAAAAAATGCTATTTTTAGCTTAAAATCTGATAAAAACACTAAAATAGAGGCCGAGGGATGAATTTTAATAGTAGAAATGCAAATAAGGTGTCAAATGAAAGAAGAGAAATAGCACTATATGATCCTCGAGGCGCTTTTTTGAATTTTGGTCTGAGTATTTTTTTATTCCCAATAAAGATGCCAAAAATGGCTCACTTTCAACTAAAACCCCATGAAACAGGGATTAAAATTAAAATTTCAAAAAAGCGCCAGCAGCATCTTGTAGCACTGATTCTATGCTTTCATTTGACACCTCATTTGCCTTTCTACCATTGACACTCATCCCTCTGCCTTTTTTTGAAGTTTTTCTTCATATTTTAAGCTAAAAATAGCATTTTTACTATAAAAAAAATACAGTGCCCCCCCCTGAAAAAATTTTTTTTTTTTCCTGGACATATTTTTTTGGAAGCCTTATGCCGAAAATTTGGATTAAATACACAGAACTGCCTTTAATACAGCAGCATTTGAATGAATAGCAGTGTAGTCCTAAAAAAGCTCAAAAGTGCATTAACCAACCAGAGTAAAGGGTTCCAGATTTTTAGGGGAGCAGCTACCCCCCCCCCCCACACCCCCTGGTTTCTGCGCCTATGACAATTCTGAATTTTTAGACACGACATATCCATTCACAAATTTTATACTGATTTCTCAAGGGTCCTTCACCAATCACCATGTTTATTGTTTATACTTATCTTCTGAAAATAAACAGTACAACGAGTGCAAGATTTCTAATATATATTATAACAGAATATGTGTCCTGCTCCACCAAAATGAGTTCGAAGTAGGCAATATTATATTTCCCAGAAATTAGCAAAATTTGTCAAAAGGTCATATTTTCATGTTTTTGAGCTGTAGGTACCATTTTTTAGAAAAAGCGATTTTCTTTGAATAATTAAGACAATTTTTACCACAAATAGATTTAGATTATCTAAATTGGGTGTCCTTAATGATATTCTTAGTTCTTTCATTGCAATGGCGGGACATTCAAAATGCCATTTTCTCAAAGTTTGATGTTTCGCATCATCAATGTTTGAGGTGCCATATGTATCTTGAGATTGGACAGAGATATCAAAACTTATGAACTATCATTTAAAACCAATTTCTAGTAGAATAAAGTCATTTTCATAACTGATTATGATAGGAGGCCCACTTCGAACTCATTTTGGTGGAGCAGGTCACATATTAATTGATGACTTCAGAAGTGTGTGTGTGACTTTCCAATTACAGTCTTTGGTTTAACTTTGGGAATCCAGCCTGAACGTTGAGTTAAGTGTCTCCAGTGAGTCTCACTGACTGTACTCGATTAATCAGCAAAATTCCCTTACCAAGTCAACACTATTGTCCAGGTCCATTTGAATAATAGATCCGGATCCTTCCAAATGGTGGGCATACCTTAAAAATAAGAAATTTCATTGCTTGATATTACAAAAATACATTAACTACATCCAAGGTTGACCAGTACAAGCAAATATTGGTACGGGAAGTGACACAGAATAGCCAAGTGAAGTTAGCTCCTCAGATAGAGTAGATCTTGCCTCTGCAAGCTACCTGGTAGCTCCTCAAGAGAATGAAGACAGCTCTCCAAATTGGCTACCTGGAACATCCCTGGAAGCCCCCCAGAATCTCCCTGGAATTCCCCAGAAGCTCCCTGGAATTCCCTGGAAGCTCCCTGGAAATTGTGAAACAGGCTCATGAAGTTGCTCCCTGCAGCTCCCTGAGAATTTTTTTTATCAGGGATGGATGGATAGATAAGTAGGGCTTTATGTCCTGTATTTAATGCTATTTATGCACTTGGCAGTGAGGACACTGAAAATGTATTTTAAGATCTTACACGTTGGGGAAAGGTATTTTGGGAAACATATTGAAAGAGGAACATTGGAAATGAAAGCAGGATGTAGCAGCACTGTCTGGAAATTTTACACAGTGTGTAAATTCTTTCATACGAACACTATATCCGCTGCAGCTTAGCAGTGGATAATAATTAGAACTAAACACACTTAATTTAATATAAATGCGAAAATATTTAAAACAGAAAATGACATATAAAATGATGAAGAAAACAAATACCTTTAAAAGACCATCCTACATAAAACAGTATGCATTCAGACAATAAAATGCAAATGTGAGACTTTTACTAAAATGAAAAGGCAGATGGCAGACATGACATCTTAGTTTTGACATCTACGAACTCAAGTGTGTAAATATATTGAATTTAACACATGTCCAACCTAAATCAACTCTGAAGGTGTAAAAAGAGAAATTAAAAGAAAAACAAAGCAGCATAAGGCAAGTGCAAAAAATTATTTCATCAATATATCACAAAAAAATACTCATTTCAGTCCAATTAGGTGAATTTCAACACTTATCCCAGCTGGATGTCATTCAGATGGCACGTTTAATTAGTGGTTAATAATCCTGAGTTTCACACGATATTGGACAACATTCGAATTTCTTCAAGAATCGAGAGTAGCAAAAGCTTGGCACGGAGGGACGTATGAACAGTATCATAATGAATTTATTTCATTTATTTCTGCTTGGCTTAAACATTTTCAATTGCCTCTAAAACTGCCTTACTAGAAATAGTGCAATCAGACTTTCACCATTAATCATGCAAATTTTTGTTACTTATCTACCTGGTCAAACAACATAACTCATTTTACCAAAAGGTCCACACCAAGTTGAATGACACAGGAAATCTGAATGATGTTGATGTTCCATTATAGAACATGTTCCTAATTTTTTATAGCATTATAATTAACATTTTTGGTGCAGAAATACAGGACATTACACCATCACCATACTTTATACTACATGGCACAAGGGAAACACGGCTTCACGCAGGTTGGTGACTTTTTTTTTCAATTATTCGTTTGCTCAGAAAATTAATCTTATAAAAGATAATAGTCATTTTATTTGAAACAACGAGTACAATAAACTCCATTTATTTCAGACATACCTTTCTTTTCCCTACCAGACTTCTTTTGTGGTGATCAATGATTTGACTACTTTTTCTGTTACTAACAGCCTACACAATTTTGGTAATCGAACATTCTGGAGATAATAAATTGGGAAAATGCACAAACTACCCTATTTCAAAAATTCTCAAACTTATTACCGGTCACAGAAGCCAGGAAAGTAAAAAAAGTCATTTTTTGCATTTACTAGGCTACAAAAATGCGAAAAATGTCTCCTGTGCAAATGTATCAAATTGAATAAGACTGAAAATGAAACTGATATGATATAAATATTCTACATACCTTTTGGTGAAACAGCACGAATTCCTGGCATGGGGTTTGACAATATCCATCACCCAGAATCGCTTGAAGAATTTCTCCGGGACTAGATAATCTTTGAAATATTCTTCCGGTTGAGTTTCTAAGTAATCGCTGACCGGTCGACAGATGGATCGATACTTAACATAAGCAATTTCTGATGGGGTTAACGTTCTGACCTTTTGAGCTCCTTCTGTTTGTGCTAGTTCAGCGCAATTTGATTGATTCGATTGCACACCAACGTCCATTTTTGAGTGATTTTGCCCACCTTGTGCACCAGTTAGTTCTTCCGAGTTATTAGGAGACAGAGAGGAACCACAGTCAGAGTTAGATACATGACCATGATGGCTGTTTGAGTCATTTTCATTTCTTGAACACTGAAAATTAAGGTCGTGACTCTTATTGACTGATGAACATGAGTCATCTATACTGTCACCAGCGTCAGTTTTCTTTGTAGGATTTAAAGAATTGATTCTATCATCAGCACAAGACTCTTTTGTAAGGCTAGATGACTCATTTCTAGTGGGAGAACTGGAATCAGAATCAACTTTTTTGGTAGAACTTTGATCGTTAGGAGAGTCTTTTGAGAGATTACGAGGTCCAACATCATTCTCTACCTTCTCTTTTGCAACCAATCTCGATTTCTCAACCTCATTGTCCATTTCTGTTTTTCTCTTCTTAGAAACGTATCTCAGCTTCATACACTTTGCGCAGATTTCTCCGCTAGATGATTGGTCCACACAAGTGCAGAATGCGCTTAAATCCCACCTTCCATCGTCCGGCACATCTTCAATGTCACTATCTTTGACCTTGTGGTGTAAAAACTGGTCCGCGCATGCTGGTAAATCAGTTATTATCTGTGAAAAATTCAAAATAAAGCCAAGAAAAAGTTATAAATATTTCTTCAACAGCTATAGAATTATACAAGGGCAATTCCATAAAGTCCATTTTACAGACCAGACGCTTTAGCAGCTCAGCTCCTGTTGCACTTGGAGGTTTGGTTGATGGCTTGTTCGATACCCGCATTACCTGGCCTCATGTCTGACATTGCCTGTTTAGTAATGAAATTGTAAGGTGTAATTGTAGGGCTACACGAGCTGCTAAAGTTTCTGATCTGTAAATCGGACTTTACGAAAATGATCATAAACAGTTTCCCTACCATCAAATCAAGGTCTAAGATTGTTAATCAAATAATTCAATACATAGCTCTATAGGTATCAATATAGAACGAAAACTAGAACCAGATTAAATAAATACGTCCAATATTCAAAAATCAGTGTTAAAAGGCGGAATCTTAAAATCCTCTATGTTATCCTAAAGCTAAAAAGTGAGGTCCTATTAATAATTTGACAATTTTTTAACAAAAATTTGGCCAAAAACCAACATATGTAGGTTCAAGCCACAGTTGTGGACCTTCATGAGCTGACGAGCAAAATCCTAGCTGAATTTCATTCGGATGAGACGTTTTAAAAATTGGTGGCCCCTTGTATCAGTGTCTATGCTGGGCAATAGGGCCCTGCACGGGACTAGATTTTTGTCTCACTCCCGCCCGTTCTTTCAAAATCTGCTACCACTAGACCAACCCGCCCCCTTCATGTTTGGGGGAAATTTGTGACGTTAATGTATTCGGGGATCCTGTGATATCATTATACATGTCATTTCACCATCTGACCTGTCATCTTTATTTTTTCTGAATGTTTGATAAAGTACTAGCTAGCTGTTACTGTTTTGAGATAAGTAAATAACTATGTGTCTGTCACACAGAGATCCATGCAATCCAAATAAGACAAACAGCTGCGAATAAATCAAAAATCTCGAACATGTATGTGATCTGCAAACTCAAACAGTGTTAAAGGTTTTGCACTGTTGGCCCACACACCCAGACAAATTGTTGCAAGTTCAGGCTTTCTGCACCTGGGATATTATAATGAATCTGAATTGTGCAAATACTTGTAGTAACTTAGTCAAAGGGAAACCTCAAAGTGATGATGCACCCTACCTCGTCAGACATCGGAAAACTGAACGCCAATTCCTTTCTTTTTGCAAGAAGATAGTAACGCAGTCTTGAGTTGGGTACGCCAAACTGGAGAGGGGTCACAAGAAATTCTTGCACGTGGTAACCAGCTTCATTCAAAGTTTCAAGCAAAACTTCTCTTGTAGCAGACGTGTCAAAGCCTTTGACATTTTCAAGCAGAATGTATTTTGGTTGTTTGTCCAGCCTGCAAGAAATAAAATATTACCAAGTTGATCACTGTGAAAGCCTGATATTGAGTTTAATGAGTTAGTCAGTTAACCTCCCAACAAGTCAGACTCAGTCACACATCAACATCGACTCCACAATCAATTATCACTCAATTATCAGCCAATCAATTAAAAATGCATCTGTAGAGAAATTACTGTTTCAGTCAATCAATCCATCAATGTTCCGTTGGTCCATCTCTCCTTGTTTGAGATTAGTGTCACAAAAAAAAATTGGAGGAGTATATAATTTCTTTCTGCAGTTCTGCAAAAAACTGCAGAATTCTGCAAAAAACTGCAGAATTCTGCAGGAAACTGCAGAATTCTTCAGGAAACTGCAGAATTCTGCAGTTTTACAAAAAACTGCAGAATTCTGCAAAAAACTGCAGAATTCTGCAGGAAGCTGCAGAATTCTGCCCGAAGCTGCAGAATTCTGCAGTTCCAAAAAAATCTGCAGAATTCTGCAGTTTCAAAAAAAACTCTGCAGGAAGCTGCAGAATTCTGCAGCTAACTGCATGATTTCTGAACCTCTGTTACTTCCTCCAGTGTATTGCATCTGTACAGTTCAGACCTCTTTGACATTGGGCTTGCCGCTACCAAGGAAACATTTATTTGGGGGGTTGGTTTGGGGGGTTGTGGTTTGGGGGGTCTGGGTTTTGGTAGTCCTCTGTCATTGCAGCGTTTCTGAAAAGTTTCTGCAGCAAAATCTGTAATCCTGTAGGAGATATGCAGCCTGGGAGGTTTTATGCAGTTCTGCAAAAAACCGCAGAATTCTGCAGAAAACTGCAGAATTCTGCAGTTCTACAAAAAACTGCAGAATTCTGCAAAAAACTGCAGAATTCTGCAGGAAGCTGCAGAATTCTGCAGTTCCAAAAAAAATCTGCAGAATTCTGCAGTTTCAAAAAAAACTCTGCAGGAAGCTGCAGAATTCTGCAGCTAACTGCATGATTTCTGAACCTCTGTTACTTCGTCCAGTTCAGACCTCTTTGACATTGGGCTTGCCGCTACCAAGGAAACATTTATTTGGGGGGTTGGTTTGGAGGGTTGTGGTTTGGGGGGTCTGGGTTTTGGTAGTCCTCTGTCATTGCAGCATTTCTGAAAAGTTTCTGCAGCAAAATCTGTAATCCTGTAGGAGATATGCAGCTTGGGAGGTTTTATGCAGTTCTGCAAAAAACTGCAGAATTCTGCAAAAAACTGCAGAATTCTGCAGTTTCAAAAAAAAGAATTCTGCAGTTCTGTAGCAAAGAATTCTGCAGTTCTGTAGCAAGAATTCTGCAGTTCTGTAGCAAATTCTGCAGTTCGACCAGGTAGCAGTTTGTGGAATGACATTTTTGCGAGCACACAGATCGCCGAAAAAAGTGCCGTACGGCAAAAAGAAACAACGACGGACAAAGACTGACTGCTGTATTAAATCGACCTGGTTGCAGAGTACCTGAAACTTTTTTCGGAATGAAATTTGGTTGAGAATTGACCGAGCAGTGAGGAAAAATGTCCATGGAAGTTCATTTTGATAGAGCACTGTCAGCAGTTTATGAAATGACATTTTTGCGAGCTGACCGATCGCCGAAAAACGGGTCGTACGGCAAAAAGAAACAACGACGGACAAAGACTGACTATTGTATTAAATAGACCTGGTTGCAGAGTATCTGAAACTTTTTTCGGAATGAAATTTGGTTGAGAATTGACCGAGCAGTGAGGAAAAATGTCCATTGAAGTTTATTTTGATAGAGCACTGTCAGTAGTTTATAAAATGACATTTTTGCGAGCTGACCGATCGCCGAAAAACGGGTCGTACGGCAAAAAAAACAACGACGGACAAAGACTGACTAGTGTAGTCAATAGACCTGGTTGTTGGGTACCTCAAACATTTTTCTGAATGAAATTTGGTTGAGAATTGACCGAGCAGAGAGGCAAAGCGTCCATTGAAGTTTATTTTGATAGAGCACTGTCAGTAGTTTATAAAATGACATTTTTGCGAGCTGACCGATCGCCGAAAAAAAGGGTCGCATGGCGAAAAAAAAACAACGACGGACAAAGACTGACTAGTGTAGTCAATAGACCTGGTTGTCAGGTACCTGAAACATTTTTCTGAATGAGAATTGACCGAGCAGAGAGGCAAAACGTCCATGGAAGTTTATTTTGATACAGCAGTTTGTAAAATGACATTTTTGTGATCCCACTTGTTTCCTCACAGTCCTCATACTTGTATAGGTATTAAAGTTTCCCTGAATGATACTATTTTTTCTAAATATTGGTGGTGTTACATGCATTATGATATAAACTAGTGATCATTAAATTGTCTGACTAATTTGATGAAGTATTTCTTTGATTACATTAATTATTTAGTTATTTTACAATATTTATCTTGATAATTTCTTCATCCTCCAGCACCTCCATTATTGATGACGTCACAATGACCATTGTTAAAAATATGTAGCTACAAGTTAACAAATTCATACAATGGTGATGACGTCATAGAGTTGATAGCAATCAACACTGTTGATTTTTTTCCGTGCGTACCCGAAATAAATCTAGGGGTCATTTAGTGCCTTTAGGGCATGATTTCAACAAGAAAAAAATGTCCTACAGCAAAGAAATTTTACAGGCTATGCTTTGTGACCACGATACACAGGATAATGTAAAAATTAGAGATGTTTTCATTTGAAACCTGACCTATCATTCGGGGTAACTTTAATGGAGCTGCAGAACTGCAGAATTCGTAGTTTCCTACAGAACTGCAGAATTTATTGCAGAACTGCAAAATTCTGCAGCTTACTGCAGAATTCTGCAGCTTACTGCAGAATTCTGCAGCTTCCTACAGAACTGCAGAATTTATTGCAGAACTGCAGAATTCTGCAGCTTCCTGCAGAATTCTGCAGCTTCCTGCAGAATTCTGCAGTTTCCTTCAGAACTGCAGAATTTTTTGCAGAACTGCAGAATTCTGCAGTTTTCTGCAGAATTCTGCAGTTTCTATTGCAGAATATGCAGCTGCAGGAAAAAATTTAAGTGTACTGAAAAATTGGGCAGCTGCACACTGCATACATATTTGTTTTCAACAGCAACATTTAGCAAATCTCACTCACTTTGGTAAAAGGTCCAAAACATGAAAGAAAGACTTAGTCCTTTGGTCTCCGGCATCCTTCTGTAATCCAACTCTCGTGAAAGGTTGGCAAGGAGGACTCATCGTTATCATATCCATCTGTAGCTTGTTCAACTCCTTCAAACTCAGAGACTGCAAATTAAAAGGTGATTCTGACTTATAAATGTGAGACTTATACATTTTCAAAATCTGAACTATTGTATTCAAATTTCTAACTATGTGTAGGCCACTGACTGTCTTTTCAAAAATGTTTGAATGATTATTGGAGGAGATAATTAGTGAAGATGATTTGAGGAGAAAATTTGAAGAGTTGACCAGTGGAGATGATTAGAGGAGATGATTGGTTCAGATGATTTGAGGAGCTGATTGGTGGAGAAAATTAGAGATGATGATTGGTGATGATTAGAGATGATTTGAGGAGATGATTGGTGGAGATAATGGGGAAATGATTTCAGGGAATGATTCGAGATGATTAGAAGATATGATTTGCAGAGATGCTTGGCAGAGATGATTTGAGCAGCTGATTGGTGGAAATTATTAGAGGAGATGTTTCGAGTAGATGATTTGAGGAGATGATTAAGGAGATGATTAGAGGAGATGATTTGAGGCAATGATTAGAGACGACAATTGATTGGAGGAGATGATTGGCAGAGATGATTAGAGGAGATGTTTAGGAGACGGTTTAAGGAGATGATTAGAGGAGATGATTTGAGGAAATGATTAAATGAGGTGACTGGTGGAGATTATTTGAGGAGATGATTGGTGGAGAGGGTTAGAGGAGATGATTTGAGGAGATGATTTGAGGAAATGATCAGAGGAGATGATTCGTGGAGATGATTTGAGGAGCAGGTCGGTGGAAATGATTTGAGGAGCTGATTGGTGGAGATGATTACAAGAGATGTTTTGAGGAGATGATTTGAGGAGATGATCGGTGGAGATGATTAGAGGAGATGATTGGTGGAGATGATTAGAGGAGATGATTGGTGGAGATGATTTGAGGAGATGATTTATGGAGATGATTTGAGGAGATGATTGGTGGAGATGATTTGAGGAGATGATTGGTGGAGATGATTAGAGGAGATGATTGGTGGAGATGATTTGAGGAGATGATTGATGGAGATGATTTGAGGAGATGATTGGTGGAGATGATTTGAGGAGATGATTTGAGGAGATGATTTGAGGAGATGATAGTTGGAGATGATTAGAGGAGACGATTTAAGGCAATGATTAGAGACGACAATTGATTGGAGGAGATGATTGGCAGAGATGATTAGAGATGTTTTGAGGAGACGGTTTAAGAAGATGATTAGAGGAGATGATTTGAGGAAATGATTAAATGAGGTGACTGGTGGAGATGATTAGAGGAGATGATTGGTTGAGATGGTTAGAGGAGATGTTTTGAGGAGATGATTTGAGGAAATGATCAGAGGAGATGATTCGTGGAGATGATTTGAGGATGGTTGGTGGAGATGATTTGAGGAGCTGATTGGTGGAGATGATTAGAGATGATTTGAGGAGATGATTTGAGGAGATGATTGGTGGAGATGATTGGTGGAGATGATTAGAGGAGATGATTGGTGGAGATGATTTGAGGAGATGATTGATGGAGATGATTTGAGGAGATGATTGGTGGAGATGATTTGAGGAGATGATTCGAGGAGATGATTTGAGGAGATGATAGTTGGAGAAGATTTGAGGAGCTGATTGGTGGAGATGTTTAGGAGATGGTTTGAGGAAATGATTAGAGGAGATGATTGGTGGAGATGATTAGAGGAGATGATTTAAGGAGATGATTTGAGGAGATGATTTTAGGAGATGATAGTTGGAGAAGATTTGAGGAGCTGATCAGTGGAGATGATCAGAGGAGATGTTTAGGAGATGATTTGAGGAAATGATTAGAGGAGATGATTGGTGGAGATGATTTGAGGAGATGATTAGAGGAGATGATTGATGGAGATGATTTGAGGAGCTGATTGGTGGAGATGATTTGAGGAGATGTTTAGGAGATGATTTGAGGAAATGATTAGAGGAGATGATTGGTGGAGATGATTTGAGGAGCTGATTGGTGGAGATGATTTGAGGAGCTGATTGGTGGAGATGATTAGAGGAAATGTTTTGAGGAGATGATTAGAGATGATTTGAGGAGATGATAGTTTGAGATGATTTGAGGAGCTGATTGGTGCAGATGATTAGAGGAGATGTTTAGAGGAGATGATTTGAGGAAATGATTAGAGGAGATGATTGGCGGAGATGATTTGGGAAGATAATTGGTAGAGATGATTTGAGGAAATGATTAGAGGAGATGATTGGTGGAGAAGATTATTAGTGGAGTTGATTTGAGGAAATGATTGAGGAGATGATTTGAGGAGATGATTGTTGGTGATGCTTTGAGGAGATTATTTGAGATGATTGGTGGAGATGACTGGTGGAGACCATTGGATGAGATGATTGGAAGAGATAATTAGTGAAGTTGAGAGGAAATGATCGGAGGAGACGATTTAAGGAGATGACTTGAGAAAGTGATTGGTGGAGATGATTTGAGATGATAAAGCAGATTTTTTTAAGGAGATGATTGGTGGAAACGTTTTGAGGAAATGATAAGAGGAGAGGATTTGAGGAAATTATTTGAAGAGATAATTTTGATAATATCATTGGAGGAGATGATTGGAGGAGACAACTGAAGGAGATGAATTGAGGAGTTCATTGGACGAGATAGTTTGAGTAGATCATAAGAGGAGAAGATTGGAGAAGACTGGAGAATATTGCCGGAGATGATAGGAGGAGTTTATTGGAAGAGAAGGATGAGGATGATATGCAATTAGAGGAGGATGAATTATGATAAAAGAATAGACAGAGGAGGATAATTTAGTCTGACTGTTATAACTGCTGTGGATAACATGCGTGCTCTGCATTCCTAGAAGCAGTATTTTCAGTAAACTCTTAAAAATATTACAAAAGCTCCAAAGCCAAATTCATGATCCACCTGCATTGAATCACATAGCATCAAGCTATCAGCATCTGGTCGATAATAAATTTACCTCAATAGTCCTTTGCAATAACTTGGTTCCCTTAAAGTTGAATTTGTAAATGTCATTGGCAACATTATTAATGTCCGCGGCAGCAACAACTTCGTGAGGGATGCCACATTCTGAAGAATAAGAACTTTTGAAGATTACTCTTCAACAATATATTGATACATACACATCTATAGGTGACTTAAGTAACTAATTAATACAAATCATAACTGGCAGCTTGATCGGCACAATTTAAGCAGGTGGGTGGACCAGGATCGCAGAGTGGTTACGTTTCAGACCTGATCCGCTTCATGAGCAAAATCCCAGCTGAATGTCATTCGGATGAGATGTTAACTAAATTGATTGATTGAAAATTGTAGAATGTGTAAACGTTGAATGTTGATCGGTCGAGGGCTCTCTAGGGCCCTCAGAACAGCACCTTCCAGTGGCGTCCCTACGGGCACGTGCCCCCCCATATTGGACCTGTGCCCCCCCAGGTGCCCCCCCATATGAACTTTCCAACTCCGGCTAAAATATACAATTAGTATAGTTGGTGCCCCCCCCAGAGAATCGCGTGCCCCCTCAGGTGCCCCCCCCCATTCGAGACCGCCCAGTTTTTTTTTTTTTTTTTTTTTTTCAATTCAATTCAATTTATTCCAAATGTAAACAGGATACATGTATGTATTGGAACAATAAAAATAACAGTTACATCTGGGGGCAGATGTCCAGTGGACATATTTTGCCCAATTACAATACATAAATTGATTATACAATTAAGGAGAACAAGAACAGCAATAACAAGTTATTATTTTTTTTACGCCACTGGCACCTTCGCTCTCTCTGATCAGATCTCATCACCCAATCTTTCACTCAACCCTTGTGAGCATCAAGAACTGGGCTTAGCTGCTTAGAGGGCTGAATTTACCATATCCACCTATCTGCCTATCTTGACAGCTCTGTTGACAAGCTTTGTATACAGGCCTTGGTATTATCGCTCAGTGTCAAACTTTCTATCCACTTCAAGATCAAATTATCTGACTAATTTCACACAAAAACACATGACACTTGTTTAGCTATAATCACAAACACCTAAAATACCTTTGAGGGCAAAATGCATTCCTCCGATGCCACTGTAAAGCTCTAAAACTTTCAATTTCTCCATGACAGCTTGCACCACGTTTTCCCAATGTTTTGACAGGTGCGTTGCAACGCTGTCACACCAGAAATTTGCATACGTGTTTTGCCTAATTGGATAAACTTCCGGTTTCTGCAAAAGCTTCAGAATGTAGACTCTAAGCACAGAAGGTGAGATTTATGGCTAATTTAACTAAAAAATCATGATCTAACTTCCACAAAACTTGTGAGTGATGTAGCTGAGAGTTGGTGACACCTTTCTGTGACGTTTTTTAGCCGGTGGAAGGGCTTTTTAATTGAAAATCTGGTGGTGAATTTGACTTGAAAAATGAAGGTGTGGATCAGCAGTGCCAGTGGTCAGTGATCCAGGGAGACTGGGAGAGTGAGTTTCACCCCAAGCCCAGCCTGGCAGCTGCAGGTCAAGGCTCAGTGCGAGTGTTCAATTAGGGGGTGGCCATTAGATGTCAAGGGGGGGGGGGGTTTGTAGTTTTTTAATGAATATTTTCCTAGTTTTGCTAAAATGAGAAAATCTTTTTTTGACAGTCTTGAAATAAATTATTACTGATAGGGTATTTCTTAATGTGGCGCTGTTTGATGTTAAAAGGAGTATTTTAATAACATGTTGCGAAAATAAAAGATCTCTTTCGCCGACCGTGAAATAATTTCGTGTTGATGAGAACATCAAGCCCCCTAAATATCTAATGATCTAATGGTTACCCTCTTACATGTAATTGATTAATGTAGACATGCCTGGGCGTGATCTCATTGACTGTCAATTGTAAAAGTGGAATGTTAATCCACTTTCTTTTCGATAGGCCTGTTTGGATTATTGTTTACCTGTGTAAAATTTATTAATTTGATTCTCACAAAAGTAATGAATTGTATTATGATTTCAATGAGGTTTTTCATTTTTTTCGCAGAATTTTTATCGCTCTTACTCCTCTAGGCCCAAGGTCTGTTCTGCTTAAAGTAAAAAACATGGCATCTGATGATGTGTACATGTATTGTGACAACTGGATAGAATTGTCAAGAAAAAATAATGCCATTGTTGGCATCATTTAAAATTGTAACAGTCATGCCAACACGCTGCCAACGTACAGAAACGGTCTACTGCCACAAATATGACTGTATATGACCAATCTGACTGCTGTTTTTTACCAAAAAACAAATGATGTTGTGTGTTGCTCCAGCCTATTAACACAATGAACCGTAATACACAATCATTCATTTTGCTTTTTGCGATCTCAGAATATATAGTGAAATGTACATGTTTACTATTGTATTGTGTAAATTAATGTCGAGACAGGGAATCCCTCGCCTCATTGCTGTTGCTGCTTTATTATTTTTCAAAGGCAGAAAATCAGTTGGAAGCTAAAGTTTAATGAGCTGTCTCAGAGAAAATCATGCAAAATCCAGAGATCTTGATGGATGACCGACTCGGAATTGGCTAAAATTTTGCACACATCACAGTTTGGGTCTTTAAACATGAAATTCACGGTCAAAAGTCCAAATTTCATTTTTTAAGGTTGTGCCACAGCATCTTGAAAAAAAGATGTTTTTCACCTAAAATTGACTAAAAATTCACTCCGAGCACCCATGAAATTGCATGTTTTTAAAGCCTCATAAAATCTGATATACTACAAATATAGTCATGTAAGTTTAAAAAGTTTGTCATTTGGAACCTTAAAAATGCAAAAAAATCTTTAAATAAATTTTGACATCATTCATCTGTTTTTGGCAGTTTGCCAAAAATTTGTCTTCGATGGATTTTTGAAAATTGTGAAAAACACCCTATGTTTAAGGGGGCTGTTCTCAATGCGCGACGCCTTTAGAAACCTGATTTAAAAAAAATAGGAATGCAGAACACTTGTATTTTACTAAATGGGTGTCCGTTCCGTGGGATATTTTGTTGTAAAGTTGCAATAGGTGGCGCTAATTTTCGAATTTTTCATTAAAATGTGAAAAAATACGAAGTTCAACAGGATCTACTTAAAACCCAGATATGGTAATTTTTGGTTTAAACCACATTTTTTGGGTGAGTGAATTGCAATATGTCATTTTCTATGACACTTCAACCCAATCCAAGATGGCAGTTGAGCTGGAATTCAAAATGGCTGCCAAAAACTAAATTGTATGCAACTTTGCTCCAAATTGGGATAGAGCGGCACTATTTTGGCTTCAAAGCTGGGTTTAGGGACCTGGGAAAGTCAATTATGATATCAATTTTCATTTTACATCCAGCCAATCCAAGTTGGCATCCAAAATGGAATTCAAAATGGCTGCCGAAAGGTAAATACTACCTCTTTTTACTCATAAATGGGATTGATCGCCACTGTTTAGGCCAAAACATGGGTTTTTGGGGTCTGAGAATTCCATTATGATATCCAGTATAGTCCATTTACATTTTCCTACCAAGATGGTGTCCAAGCTGCAATCCAAAATGGCCGCCAAAGGCGTATTTCACCTATTTTTGCTCCAAATTGGGATTGATCACCACTATTTTGGCCCATAACATGGGTTTTGGGGGTATTAGAATTCAATTATGATATCCAGTATAGTCCATTTACATTTTCCTACCAAGATGGTGTCCAAGCTGCAATTCAAAATGGCCGCCAAAGGCGTATTTCACCTATTTTTGCTCCTAAGTGGGATTGCTCACTACAGTTTGAGCCCAAACATGGGTTTTGGGGGTCTTAGAATTCCATTATGATATCCGGTATAGTCCATTTACATTTTCCTACCAAGACAGTGTCCAAGATGCAATTAAAAATGGCCGCCAAAGGTGTATTTCACCAATTTTCGCGACTGATCGCCACTGTTTGGGCCCAAACGTGGGTTTTTGGGGTCTCTGATAATTTGATTATTATATCCATTTTCATTTCATTTAATCCAAGTTGACGTTAAAATCTGGAATTCAAAATGGCCACCACAGGTATATTTCGCTTATTTTTGCTCATAATTTGGATGGAACTGCCCTATGAGGGTCCAAACATGGGTTTTTGGGATCTGAGAATTCAATTATGATATTCGTCTTCGTGTCCGAGGTCGCCTCGTGCCTTTTGTCATGATGCAGCTTCGTCAAGTGTAAACAATGAAAGTATGAAAGTTGTTATGGTCCCTAAAACATTTCACAAGCAAAATGACAACTCAAAGTATTACTTGCCAGTGGTTGCACTAGTCATAATGATACCCCACCTGGAATTTCATGTCTCTCCTCTTGAATATAAGATTGTAATTGGCCAAAATCATCTCAGATTGCATGCAGCCTTTGACATCCAACACATATTTGTTTTGCAAAAACCGGATAGTGGTGTTTCGCAAAAACCGGATGGTGGTGGCAGTTTTGGGGGTCTATTTTTGCTAATTGGGGTGGAGCTGCACTATTTGGGTCGAAATATGGGTTTTTGGGGTCTGAGAATTTGAATTATGTTACCTATATTCATTTTCTTCCATCCGATCGAAGATGGTGTCCAAGCTGAAACCAAAATGGTTCTTCTATTTTTGCTCCTAATTGGGATAGATCTGCGCTATTCAGGTCCAAACATGGGGGTCTGAGAAGTCAATTATGCTGTCCATTTTTTCTTTGATTACCCCCAATACCCCAATCTAAGATATCATCCACAACGGAATTCAAATGTGAAAAAGCTGCTGCAGAATAATATTTATGTCTATCAATTTTGCTCCTAATTGAGATGTAGTTGCATTAGTTTGTGTGCCTAACATGAATTTTTTTGGTCTTACTGTTTAATTTTGACAATCATTCTCTTTTCCCTATAACCTGATCCGAGATAGTGCTCAGCTAGAATTCAGAATTGCCACTGATAGTAAATTTTACCCACTTGGGATGTAACTCAGCTTGGTCCCGGAATTTTGACGTATGGGAATTCAATTTGTGACCATTTCAGGCACCTGTATAGCATGCCTAATTAGTTAATCAGTTTGTACTTTTGGTTGTAAAATTTTAACATTCCAGGCCCTGTCCAAAAACCATGTTGGACTTGGGTTGCAGTAAAATTGCAACTGAATGCTCTGTTTGACTCCAAAATATGAGCTCTAGCCTTATTAATGGTAAATATTGTTTTCTTTAGCTTTTTGGGGGTCAGTCAGCACAGATAAATTTGGATTTGGTTGACACAATATTCAATTCACCGATGCTAAATTATACTTTTATACTTAGAAAGGTAGGCTCTATCCAAATATAGATAAAACTCCATTTTCAGCTACCACTTTGAATTCTCGGTTGGACAATACTTCAGATTTGGTCGTTTGGACCCGTAAGTACAGAACAATTCATCAATCTATCTCAGTTAGGAGCAAAGGTAGAATTCACTTTGTGGCAATCATTTTGAATTACGTCATGGATGCTGTCTTGTATTGGATGGAAGTAAGAGGTAAAATAAAACTTGATATTTTGTTTTATTTCTAATTCCCGCAAAATTGAAGTTGATGCCTGTTTGCACCAAAAACAATCAGCTCTATCCCTACTAAGATTCAAGACTAATTTTTTTTTGAAGGACTAAAGCAAAGGAAATTAAAATTTACATTTTGATGGCCATTTTGAATTCCAGCTTAGAAGGAATGATTGATCGGCTGAGAGTAAATAAAAAATAGCATGCAATGCATGTGCCTTGTCCTCGGGCCTTAATTTGAGAAATTTATTCTTCTGCCTGGTAGGTGGCAGGGTAGTCTGGAGTTTGTTTATGTCCCTCTCCTCCCTCTTCGGAGTCCAGGGAGAACCTACTACTACTACTACCACCACCATCCGGTTTTTGCAAAACACCACTATCCGGTTTTTGCAAAACAAATGTGTGTTGGATGTCAAAGGCTGCAAGCAATCTGAGATGATTTTGGCCAATTACAATCTTATATTCAAGAGGAGAGACATGAAATTCCAGGTAGGGTATCATTATGACCAGTGTAACCACTGGAAGTAATACTTTGAGTTGTCATTTCGCCTGTGAAATGTTTTAGGGACCATAACAACTTTCATACTTTCATTGTTTACACTTGACGACGCTGCATCATGACAAACGGCACAAGGCGACCTCGGACACGAAGACGAATATCATAATTGAATTCCCAGACCCCAAAAACCCATGTTTGGACCCTCATAAGGCAGTTCCATCCAAATTATGAGCAAAAATAAGCGAAATATACCTGTGGTGGCCATTTTGAATTCCAGATTTTAACGTCAACTTTGATTAAGGTGACTCAAGCGTGGTACACTGCACATACTTCTGAGCGGTCTGGTTGCCTAGCAACATAGCGTCACAACTGCTGCAGGCCCTGAAAAAGTTGTGACGTTACCATTTTCTGTTCTCTTTTTTTTTACAGCATGGTAGCCAGTAATTTGCCATTTAAATGAGATCTAATGCAGCTAGAAGCATAATTATTTTTTTATTGAATGCAGTAACATCTATTCTATGCCAATTTAAAGTTTCAGCTTCTCAGCTTTATTCAAAAAATTTTCTCAGTTAATTTCAGCCCACTGTGTCAAAAATTGTCTTTATTTATTTAAATTGACATTGGCACAGTCGTGGTACCGCAGTAAAAAAATGACACTGTGAATTTTTTGAATTTTTTGCCATTTGTTTGACAATGACTTGTTTATGATATATGCAAATTAAAAAAAAAATCTGTATGATCGTTTTCCTAAAATTTGATTACTGCCAAAATTGATGCATGCAAATTCTGCAATTAATTAGTGTGTTGGTGCCCTTTGAGCTCTTACAGAAAAAAGCATTTTAACCTTTTTCTTCAAATTTATGGCAAATGTATCAGTGTAAATCCTTGGGAAGACATTTCTGACGTTTTTGTGTGACAAATGCATGTAATGCTTTACTCTGTGGTACATAACCAAAAACTAAATTTGTGACTTTTAAGCAGTCATCAGGCAAAACATGCCGCTACCATGGCAACCAAACGAGTCGGTGAAACTTTTTTATTTTTCATTTTTGTAATGTATGGGTCCCATAGGGTACCTGTGCAAAATTTTAGATGAATCTGTATGATCTAACCACCATGCTTGAGTCACCTAAAATGAAATGAAAATGGATATCATAATTAAATTCTCAGAGACCCCATAAACCCATGTTTGGGCCCAAACAGTGGCCACCAGTCCCGAAAAGGAGCGAAAATTGGTGAAATACACCTTTGGCAGCCATTTTGAATTGCCGCTTGGACACTGTCTTGGTAGGAAAATTTAAATGGACTATGCTGGATATCATAATTGAATTCTAAGACCCCCAAAACCCATGTTTAGGCCAAAATAGTGGTGATCAATCCCAATTAGGAGCTAAAATAGGTGAACTACACCTTTGGCGGCCATTTTGAATTGCAGCTTGGACACTGTCTTGGTAGGAAAATGTAAATGGACTATACTGGATATCATAATTGAATTCTAAGACTCCAAAAACCCATGTTTGGGCCAAAATAGTGGTGATCAATCCCAATTAGGAGCAAAAATAGGTGAAATACGCCTTTGGCGGCCATTTTGAATTGCAGCTTGGACACCATCTTGGTAGGAAAATGTAAATGGACTATACTGGATATCATAATGGAATTCTCAGACCCCAAAAACCCATGTTTTGGCCTAAACAGTGGCAATCAATCCCATTTATGAGTAAAAAGAGGTAGTATTTACCTTTCGGCAGCCATTTTGAATTCCATTTTGGATGCCAACTTGGATTGGCTGGATGTAAAATGAAAATTGATATCATAATTGATTTTCTCAGGTCCCAAAACCCATCTTTGAAGCCAAAACAGTGCCGCTCTATCCCAATTTGGAGCAAAGTTGCGTTAAATTAACTTTTCGGTGGCCATTTTGAATTCCAGCTCAAATGCCACCTTGGATTGGATTGAAATGTCATAGGAAATGACATATTGCAATTCTCTCACCCAAAAAGTGTGATTTAAACCAAAAATTAGCATATCTGGCTTTTAAGTAGATGCTGTTGAACTTTGTATTTTTTCACATTTTAATGAAAAATTCGAAAATTAGCGCCACCTATTGCAACTTTACAACAAAATATCCCACGGAACGGACACCCATTTAGTAAAATACAAGTGTTCTGCATTCCTATTTTTTTTAAATCAGGTTTTTAAAGGCGTCGAGCATTGAGAACAGCCCCCTTAAACATAGGGTGTTTTTCACAATTTTCAAAAATCCATCGAAAACAAATTTTTGGCAAGCTGCCAAAAACAGATGAATGATGTCAAAATTTATTTAAAGAATTTTTTACGTTTTTAAGGTTCCAAATGGCAAACTTTTTAAACTTACATGACTATATTTGTAGTTTATCAGATTTTATGAGGCTTTAAAAACATGCAATTTCAAGGGCGCTCGGAGTGAATTTTTAGTCAATTTTAAGTGAAAAACATATTTTTTTCATGATGCTTTGGCACAACCTTAAAAAAACGAAATTTGGACTTTTGACCATCACCTGCATGTTTAAAGACCTGAACCTTGATGTGTGGAAAGTTTCAGCCAATTCCGAGTCGGTCATCCAGCAGGCTCTGCATGATTTTCTCTGAGACAGCTCATTAATTATGTCTGGCCTTAGCCTACCAAGTGCATATATACAAGACGTAAAGCCCAATCATCCATCCATGTCAAGACTCTAGATGGTGAGTGAGTTGTATAGATTCAGAAATTATGAAAATATGATTGTTTGTTGGATCAAGCAAAGTAGGGATCAACAGTTTCTGAAGTTAATCATTTGACAGTGTTTTAAGAAGATTGTAATGTTTCATACAGAGCTCTAAAAGCTATACAAGCTGTCAAATTTCACAGCCTTTTTGTTAAAATTCAAGTTAAGTTTGGCATTGCCACCCAACTGACAAAGTGTATTTCATAATCATATGATGATAGCAGATCATCTAGACATTTAGTTGGCAGTTAATAAGTTAACTGCAAACTGTTAAAGAATTAACAATTTCGATTAATCACATGAACACTGAACAATTGTATTGGAATTTGGAATGATAGTACATGAATAATTGTGAGGATTCGTGAGATTTTTTTATATGGGCAAATTATGTTTTATCAGTGATTAAATATATACTGTGTAATAGTGTGTATGATTGCAGATAAGAATTATGTGATCAGTGAGAGCACTATCGTAATAATAGATAAGAAGAAGTCTAAATATTTTTGTTTTTATGTTATGTCACTTGTCGTGTACATGATTATTACATCATCCGTGAATTAGTAATGTCATTCAATGGTTTTATGCATTAGGCCACACATAATTGATTCTTAGCTTCACGGACCCGCCAACACAATAGATTTCCTGCCGATGGAAAAAAATAAAAAAAATTTTTTGACATTATAAAAAAAAATTTTTCACTTTTTTTTTTGTCCTACCGACCGACCCTAGAAAAACTGCCTTGAGAGGATCCGAGAAGCTAAAGATCAATTATGTGTGGCCTTATAGGATTTTCATGAACTCTTGAATAGTTCAGTTGTGGCCGTGGCCTTGAAATATTGTGTTTGAATATTTCAAGATTTGTAAACTTTGTAATTTATTTGAACTTTGGTAAAATAAAAGGTGAGAAAAACGTACATTAGCAGCTGATTAGATTGTGGAGATAGGCGTCCAGCAAATAGCTCTATGTAGAGATAGATAGACAGACAGACAGATAGATAGATAGATAGATAATAGATAGATAGATAATAGATAGATAGATAGATAGATAGATAGATAGATAGAAGATAGATAGATAGATAGATAGATAGATAGATAGATAGATAGATAGATAGATAGATAGATAGATAGATAGATAGATAGATAGATGGATAACCAGATGGACAAGCAGAGACAACTAGACAGATCATTAGATAGATAAATAGATAGATAGATAGATAGCTAGTTAGACAGATAGTCTGACATAGTTTGGTAAATGGGTAAATACATTGATATCTAGATAGATACATAGATTGATACTATTAGATAGAAAGGCAGGCAAAGAGACAGATAGTTAGGACAATCAGATAGTTAGATATGTACGTACTTCCTACATTAATTGTTTGATTAATAGGTACATCTATATAGGGGAGAGCGGGGCACCATGAGCCACGGGGCACCATGAACCATGGCCCCTACAAAAAAAACGGCGAGATGGAACCGCTCGATAGGAAGACCATATATTCCTTTATTAGTGTACTACTGGCCAGGGAAGCAATCATAATCGTTCTTTACAATGTAGGACCAAGAATTGAAAAAATACTTTTGACCAGTGAATTTGAGTAAAAAGTAAACATATTGGGCGGTGGAAATTTTACTTCTGGTTCTTCAACTATTTCCGGCTTCTTCATAAAACTTAGTCTTCTTAGAGAAGGTAAGGCATGTGCTAGGATAATGTCATAACATTGATACTATGATAAACTGGCAAATGGTGATATACACTAATAAGTGAAATTTACAAATGGGGCACCATGAGCCACATGGAGATAGGGCACCATGAGCCATTTTCTATAAAGTTTTAATGTACAATTAAAGCTGAATTGTAACAACAACTCTACTGTTGTAAGTCCAGAACTATAGTGCAAGACATCAGCAGCTGTTTAGGAAACTTTTTTGCAATTTCATAGAAAAATATGTAAAATCAATCTGATCCATATTGCGGTGTAAGCCAAGGGAAAATTTCAAGTAAAACATCTGGTTTATGAGGTATCAGTTCTTTACAGTTGAATGAGAAGGATAATACATGTATGTAAACAGCCCCCCATGGCATGGCTCATGGTGCCCCAGGGTCGGGGCACGATGAGCCGCCAGACTACATTTTTTAAAGACAATGTTTTGACTATTTAAGAATAAAGAATATAATGTAACAACACTGGATATTGTAGCCAATAGGTCTTGCTATGATTATATAAAGCAACCAGCCATTTACCAATGAAACTTTAGGCTCATGAGCTTAATTTCGGAAAAGCGGCTCATGGTGCCCCGCTCTCCCCTATTTTATGCATACATGTATATATATATAGAGCAAGATGATTAATCTATAAAACGAATATGCATATGCGATATGGTTGAGTTTTAAAGTCCTAATGTAACGTCACTAACGTGGAATTTCTTGTTTTCAGCTAACCCTTCTCTGTGAAATGTTTATTTTTTGTTGACAAAAAATTCTGCACCTTCAATCCAATTATCCAATTACAAAAAGTCACATTTCATTTAACAATAAGATAGTTTCTCATGATAAAGAACTAGGCCGTAGTTCAGTGTTTAATTTTCAAGGATCCTTGATAAATTGAACATTGTAGAAGGCCTATAGACATTAGACAATCAACATTTTCTTGACGTTTTGTGATTTATTAGCAACCTGTGAAGAGAATTCACAATCATTTTATGATTGGCCTGACTTGGCACATCTCAGTTTCTACATCATTATTAATATTATGATTTGAGGCGTTTGCAGAATAAGAAGATGATATCTATACAAATTTATTATACCTCCACCATGAAAGCTGTCATTGGCTGAGAGTGAGAGCTGGTCACATGTTAGTCATTATTTTGGTCTATTGCCCCTTCAATTTTTTTTTCCAATTTTTTTTTTCCAAAATTTTTTTTTCAATAATTTTTTCCACCATTTTTTTCAGCCTCGTGAAATAGTTTTCACATACACACCCTCGAGGGAAATAGATTTGACTAATGCCCTCAAAATCAGTCAATATTTGTATAATATCGACAGTGTGTGTGAATATGATCTCACATATATGGATCCGGCATTATTGGCAATTTTGGCATATGTCTGAACAGACTCCAGTCCATGCCAGACAAATTTACTGGCAGCTAAAACTTTCCCACAAAAAATGTTCAAATTAAGTACGAGTCTTCTATAAACATGATGGAGTCTCAATAAAACTTAATTGTAGTGTCACAGAAGCTTTTGTAAAGCCAGGAAGTCCGCTGACTCTTTGTAAAATTCTACTTTCATTTATAGATCATAAACTGATAGATTTTAAGTAGTATGCACTTCCAGCCTGGCAGCTGCAGGTCAAGGCTCAGTGCGAGTGTTCAATTAGGGGGTGGCCATTAGATGTCAAGGGGGGGGGGGGTTTGTAGTTTTTTAATGAATATTTTCCTAGTTTTGCTAAAATGAGAAAATCTTTTTTTGACAGTCTTGAAATAAATTATTACTGATAGGGTATTTCTTAATGTGGCGCTGTTTGATTTTAAAAGGAGTATTTTAACATGTTGCACGAAAATAAGAGACCTCTTTCGCCGACCATGAAATAATTTCGCGTTGATGAGAACATTAAGCCCCCTAAATATCTGATGATCTAATGGTTACCCTCTTACATGTAATTGATTAATGTAGACATGCCTGGGCGTGATCTCATTGACTGTCAATTGTAAAAGTGGAATGTTAATCCACTTTCTTTTCGATAGGCCTGTTTGGATTATTGTTTACCTGTGTAAAATTTATTAATTTGATTCTCACAAAAGTAATGAATTGTATTATGATTTCAATGAGGTTTTTCATATTTTCGCAGAATATACTTGGCCAAATTTTTTTTATCGCTCTTACTCCTCTAGGCCCAAGGTCTGTTCTGCTTAAAGTAAAAAACATGGCATCTGATGTCTGATGAATGATGATGTGTATTGTGACTACTGGATAGAATTGTCCCGAAAAAAGTAATGCTATTGTCTGCATCATTTAAAATTGTACAGACAGTCATGCCAACATGCAGCCAACATACAGAAATGGTCTATTGCCACAAATATGACCGTCTGTCAGCTGTTTTTTTACAACGAAAAAACAAATGGTGCTGTGTGTTTCACCAGCCTATTAACACAATTAACCGGAATACACAAACATTCATTGTGCTTTTTGCGATCTCAGAATATATAGTCAAATGTACACATTTACTATTGTATTGTGTAAATTAACTAGATTTACCCATGATTTGGGGCAGGACTATAATGGGGAATAATTACCCCCCCCCCCTCTACCTGCATGGGTATCTGGCCCGGTGTTGTATGCTGACCATGTGAAATAGCACTTGAGTAATAATTGTAAAATAAGTAAAGATTGGTGATAGAGGAAGTGAAGTTACAAATGCATCTTTTTGGCGGGAATGCAGACAGTGGCACCAGTCCTGAACTTGAGCAATAGCGGAACAACGATGGAGATGCATGCGCCCCTGGTGGGAAAAACAGTAGAGGCAGAAAACGTAAATAAGGGAGCTGTTTCACTGTTATTTGCTGTTATCAGAAGGAGAGGATAGAGCAATAAGGATAGGTGGACAGTTTAGGTGAGTGGCATTTCTCGGGGAGGAGTTTTTAGGTGTTGCAGGTGTGAGCATGTCACCCATGATTTTTGCATCTTATACCCGGCAGGGATGTCGAGACAGGGAATCCCTCGCCTCATTGCTGTTGCTGCTTTATTATTTTTCAAAGGCAGAAAATCAGTTGGAAGCTAAAGTTTAATTATGTCTGGCCTTAGCCTACCAAGTGCATATATACAAGACGTAAAGCCCAATCATCCATCCATGTCAAGACTCTGGATAGTGAGTGAGTTGTATAGGTTCGGAAATTATGAAAATATGATTGTTTGTTGGATCAAGCAAAGTAGGGATCACCAGTTTCTGAAATTAATCATTGGACAGTGTTTTAAGAAGATTGTAATGTTATACAGAGCTCTACACAAGCTGTCAAATTCTACTGGCTTTTTTGTAAATCCAGGTTAAGTTTGGCATTGCCACCTAACTGACAAAGTGTATTTCATGATGACAGTTAATAAGTTTACTGCAAACTGTTAAAGAATTAACAATTTTGATTAATCGCATGAACACTGAACAATTGAATTGGAAATATGGAATGATGATAGTATAATTGTGATGATTTAATATGCGAATTTTTGATTTGGACAAATTATGTTTTATCAGTGAATGTATGCTTGCTGATAAGATGATCAGTGAGAGCACTATTGTAATAATAGATAAGAAAATGTCTAAATATTTTTGTTTTTATGTTATGTCACTTGTCGTGTGCATTATTATCATGATTATTATGTATTCTGTGAATTAGTAATATTTACATTCAATGGGGGGGGGGGAAGGTTGGTCTAGTGGTAGTGTGCTGGACTGCCAATCGCTTGGTCCAGGGTTCGAATCCAGCTCTTGCTGGGTCACCTGGGCCTATGTTGGGCGGCTGTTTCAGTCATTCTTCGCCTCACTGCCGTGTCGTCCTCCTGTCCTAATTAGCCTACCAAGTGCACAAATACAGGACGTAAAGCTCCAAACATCCATCCATCCATCATTAATAGTTTTATGATCTTTTCATGAACTGTTGAATAGTTCAGTTGTGGCCATGGCCTTAAAATATTGTGTTTGAATATTTTCAAGATTTATGAACTTTGTAATTTATTTGAACTTTGATAAATAGAAAATATGAGAAAAACTTACATTAGCAGCTGATTAGATTGTGAAGATAGGCTTCATGGGGATATATAGATCTATAGATCTGTAGAGGTGGAGATGGATAGACAGATAGATTGATAAATATATAGATGGACAGCTAGACAGATAATTAGACAGATAGATAGATAGATAGAAAGATAGATAGAAAGATAGATAGATAGATAGACAGATAGAGACAGATAGATAGATTGGTAAATAGGCATATAGATAGATAAATACATAGATAGATAGGTAGACAGCTTGACAGATAGACAGATAGAAAGGTAGGCAAAAGGACTGATAAGTAGTAAGTACTGAGATAGCCTGTTTTATAGATAGATGGACAGTCAGATAGTTAGATATGTACATACTACTTTAATGATTTGATTAATCATGTTAATAGGTAGATCTCTATAAAGCAAATTTATGCATATATATATAGGTTTTTATTGACACAAAATATCAACAAGATACATTTGTCATAAATATATATATATATAAATGGTTGAGTTAAAAAGTCCTAAAGTGGAATTTCTTGTTTTTCAGCTTAGTCCTTCTCTGTGATTTTTTGTTGACAAAAAAATTCTTCAACTTCAATCCAATTATTCAATTACAAAAAGTCACATTTCATTTAACAATGAGATATTTTCTCATGATAAAGAACAAGGCCTTAGTTCAGCAATTATTTTCCAGGATCCTTGATAAGTTGAAGGCATATAGACATTAGACAATCAACATTTTCTTGACATTTTGTGATTTATTAGCAAGTTGTGAAAATGAATTCACATTAATTTTATGATTGGCCTGACTTGGCACTTCTCAGTTTCTACATCATCATACATGTCTGACATTATTGGTAATTTTTGCAAATCAGACAAATTTATTGGCAGCTACAACTTAACCATAGAAAATGGTCAAATTAAGTATGAGTCCTATTGCAATGTCACAGAAGCTTCTTTAAAGCTAGCAAGTCTGCTGATTCTATGTAAAATTCAATTTGCAGTTATAGACGGGACAGAGCCACCGGCTCACCGAGCGGAGCGAGGTGTCTCGTCCCTCGTGGCAAACATGCGAGGAGTGAACCAGATGGTTCAATCAAAAGAAGTGATTCAGACATCCCATAATATGATCGTGACACTTTTTTCTCATCACGCGTGACTACGAAAAAACAAATGTTCGGAAAAACAAATTACCAGAAATGTTAGAAAAAAAAACGTGAGAAAAAAGATTTTTCCAGAAAAAAAAGACTTACATTTTCCCTCAAACTTTTTTAAAACATTTTTTTTCCAAACTTTTTATTGAAAAAACCAAATACAAAAAAGAATTTCGAGAAATAATTTAGATAATTACAGTCTTTAAAATGTATTTTTTGTGTTCAGACGGTCTCGTCTTCATGCTTTGGAATTGCATGTTTTCCAAAATTAAGTGAGTTTAATAGATAATGAAGCTTAAAATCACCAACATAAGGGAGAGCCATGCAATGCTTGATTTGTAAACAGAAGGGTTTTTCACAGCATTAAAAACTATTTGTTAACATGTTTAAAGGAATCTGACTTCTTATATATAAATATGAGCATTTCTCAAAAATAGGACAATACACCGGGACTGAGATTTTATTATCATTTTCAACTGAGTGGCTATGGTATAAAACTGAAGTGGAATATCTATAGTTTCTGAATTTAATTAAAATCTGTGAATAGAATGCATCATAATTTCATAGTTTGGCGCAAGTTGGAGGTATGTCACTAATTTAGGCGTGTGTTACTCTTGACCGATGAGCAACCCCTGCGCTGTACTTAAACAATACAAATGCATGGGTTTTTTTTAAAGCTTACTTGAGTTGTAACAATATTCCATTGAAAATTCAGGTTTATATTATACTGCAGAGAAAATAATCAGCCATGTGCATTCAGAAAATCCTCCATATGTATTTCAAAATCTTGCTATCTTTTCAGAGATGCATCAGTCAGTATTTTCCAATACTAGTTGTGTAGTATAGTGTAGTTAGCATATCTTCGCATTCATGCACCGTGGCTGGCACTTAAATTTATAATTTCAGCACCAAAACTTTGGAAGTATGTTATCATTGGCACGGTGCGTTACCTTTGACGTCCTTCATGTAATGCTAAGCTTAGCTGAAATGTAGGACTCCCTAATTACTTGGTAAAAAATTGTAATTGAATAATATGCGATATCTTAAATATATGGGAATAAGATAGAAACATAGAGTGCACTGCATTCTCTCCAAATCTTTGATGTGCGTTATTTTTGACCAGTTGGTTTGAAAATGTATGTGTGTTACTCAACTGCCTATGCATTTGCATGCTTTAATACAAAATTATTGTTCAGCTCTCTGAAATCAAAAAGTTACCATACAGCATGTACAGTGGTGAGTTGCGAAGCAAAGGTGAATTGACCTATGTAAATTATTCGCTGGATAATTTCCATTAGTAACTGCAGAGGCTGTTAACTTCACGCTGAGAGCGGGCGACAATTTATAGATTTATTTGCGTGTGAAATACTCTTTATTTGTTCAGCCTTTACTTTTGTTGCCTACACACACATATGTCACTACTTTTTCCGAAATAAACTGCTTAGTTGTTTAAAAAATACATCATTTGCACACTGTTTAAGCGTGTTAAGAAATCAACATCGTGATTGATTACGGCTTGTACATAAAAAATTAGCTAAGATAAATATGATATCGTAACATTTGTAGCACACTTCATAACTGATGAGGATATATATATATACATAGTAGTTACAATACATACCTATGACTAACAGCGATTTGATTTATTAAGACATGGGAAAATATGTCACATGTTTAAGGGACTACAGTTTAACATGATTTAAATGACAGGACTGAAATTTGTGTGTAAGGATCTTTAATGAACACAATTGATTTGTTTAAATGTATTAGAAAAAAAATTGTGCTTACCCTAAATTTTTATTCAATTAACATATATTAAATAATAAAAAAATTTATATTATGGGCATTTTCTGCTTATTTTTTTGGTCCTAACGACCGACCCCAGGAAAGGTACCTCAAAGATTCGAGAAGCTGAAGAGGGGGGGAAGAGTTGGTCTAGTGGTAGCTTGCTGGACTGCCAATCGCTGGGTCCAGGGTTCGAATCCAGCTCTTGCCGGGTCACCTGGGCCTATGTTGGATGGCTGTTTCAATCATCCTTCGCCTCATTGCCGTGTCCTAATTAGCCTACCAAGTGCATAAATACAGGACGTAAAGCCCCAATCATCCGTCCATCCGTCCATCGAGAAGCTGACGATCAATATATTTATTAAGATTTGAATTTAAATATGTTGGCCTATAAATCAACTTGTTTCAGCTTTATCTATACATCTTTAGCAGCTTTTCATAACATTATCATATATGGGTTTTCAATATATATTGTAATGAGACATGTTGTGACGGATATATGAAAAGACGTAACTAAATGGTAGTACATTCAGTCTGCTTATTTTGGACTGAAGGGAACGTTCTACAGAGTATCACTGAAGGTGTAACATTCGGTTTCGAGTCGTATTCTGAATCACGACTATATTCTGGTTCCCAGATTCGTTGTCAGATTTTGATCGTCCTTCGCCACCTGCAGGATGCCCAGCTCGTCATTTTTTTCATTGTAAAATACTGGCGAGTCTTGGGCGTCTTCCCAAAACGTCGGCGACTCGGGGGGCAGGACGACCGGGAATCTGAGACCTTGAGATGGATGGATGATTGGGGCTTTACGTCCTGTATCTATGCACTTGGGAGGCTGATTAGGACAGGGGGAGGACACGGCAATGAGGCGAAGGATGATTGAAACAGCCGTCCAACATCTGAGACCCTGAGACTTGGAATCGTAGAGTCAGAGCCTCCAAGGACAACTGCAACTGCATTTATGTGTTATCAATTTACAATTGTTTTATTAAGGGCCATACTGTAAAACAGTTTTTTTGTACTGAGTGTGCTTACCCTTATAAAATAAAAGATTTTTGACTTGACTTGAATGAATGGGTCGGCAAAAATGGGACTGCGACAGGTGTCACTATTTTGAGTGGGCAAAATGGCCCAAAATAACTTTTTGGTATCATTTATCATGTTTATTTATCTCAAATCATGCTAATATCATTCTTTTTCTTTGTTATTTCAGGTGCTTTGTTTGACGTATCCCACCGACTTCACGTTTATATTTTTATAATGGATTACCCTAACTTTTTGCAACCATCTACCGTCAAAGTGTCATCAATTTTCTGAAAACTACTTCGAATTTGATCATTGTAAAAGGTAATTGATTTGACATTTATTTAATTTTTGCTCGAGTTTGATGTTTCATATTGATATTTTATCAGGGTTTATGAGATTGATTATGAATTTACATTAATTTACTTATAATAATCAACTTTTTGGCTAACATTTTGATGTACTGCTGATTGATGTGTTACAAACAAAAGATGTTGATATACGTAAGTGATGTTTGTGTGCGCAATGCTGATTCCTCAAAATCTAATCGCTGAGGGTATATCTATCCACAATCTACATGATCTACCTGATAGATCAAACTGTGCTCTATCAATCGATTGGTCTGTCCATTCATCGATTCATTCCGTGTTGTTTTATTTTTTTCGAGGTCTAACCTCAATTGTGAATATGTAAAGTTTCCCTTTTAAAATTTTGTTCTTAACGCACAACTTCAATATTTTCTCATTTTTTTGCAGTTTGAACAATGTGTGTTTGATTTTCAGAGATGTTGCTTCTTTTTGTTTTCACGTCAGAATTTATTATTGCCTCTCAGAGCTCTTGGGGGGAGGGTTGGTCCAGTTATAGCGTGCTGGGCTGCCAATCGCTGGGTCCAGGGTTCGAATCTGGAACAGCTCTTGCCGGGTCACCTGAGCCTGTGTTTGACAGCTGTTTCAATCATCCTTCACCTCATTGCTGTGCCCTCACCCTGTCCTACTTAGCCTACCAAGTGCATAAATACCAGAATACAGGACGTAAAGCCCCAATCATCCATCCATCCATCTTTATTTGTCACTTGTGTATTCAAAGGAACTATGCTCGTACTGGGACTGCTAACTTAATCTGGACAGGAAATATGTCACTTGTGGAATCGGCCAATCTGAGAAGATCTCACAAAGTTTGAATTTGTAAGAACTTCTCTGATTGGTCAGTTCAAAAGTGACCCATTTTCTGTCCAGATGAAGTTAACAGGCTCTGTCAGTCAGAGCACGGTACCTTTGAATATACTAGATTTCGAATATATTTCATACCAGTAACTTAGCAGTAAGACATTGGGCCTGTGAATAGGTTTAGCATGTTATGCTCTTCTGCTAAATTGTGGCCAAAATATGCTGATTTGATTAACATTAGAAAATGTGAGAGTAGCTTAAGCTGAATTTAATGATTATCAGTTATCAATAAATTGCTCAACACTACAAACTGACTGAGAATTAGTTACTACCGAGTCCTGACATTGATTTGTGAACTGAACGTGCCAAATGCGTAAGCTGCTTATAAATTTAATAGACATGACAAATTGTCAGATAGGATTATTGTAAGTTGCCTGCTTACACAATGTTACAGTTCTATTATTAATAGTGGTTTAAGGCACAGTTCAATAATTATAGTCCGTTAAAATAGACCTGTAGGTCGTAAGTTTGTCACTTGGAACTATGACTTTGTGAACACTGACAGTGTGTTCTGTTGAGACAGAGCTGGAGAGCTAATGTATGATATTTTAACATTTCTTTTTTTCTGATAGACTATCTTTGTGATGTTTTCTTGGGGGGGGGGGGGGAGGAGGGTTAGCTCAGTGGGAGAATGTTAGGCTCCCTGTCACTGGGTCCAGGGTTCGAATCTGGCTCTTGCCGGATCACTTTGCTTGACCTTGTTGGACGGCTGTTTCAATCATCCTTCACCTCATTTCTGTGTCCTCCTCCTGTACTGTGTACTAATAACTCCTAATTAGCCTGCGAAGTGCATAAATGCCGGACATAAAGCCCCAATCATCTGTCCATTGTGATATTTTCTCATTTATAATATTTTTGTGAGGCAAAACGCTGAAAACAGTCTGAGTCATCTTCTTCTGTATTTTCCTTTTCTATTAAAAAGGGAAAATGGATTTTTTTTGTAAAAAAAATTAATCACTTGCTCTCTTAATTCATGTGCATGTCCGTTGTAAACTTTGAAGATAAAATACTGTACATCTGTTTCTCATCCGCACTTAAAAAGTAGAAATGGGTAGAACCTGTATATAATGGATATTTTACTGTTTTTGGCTGAAGTTTTATCTGATTTAGTTAATGCTGATATAACAAATACCCATGCTGTAAGCCTGTAATGGACAATTTCAGCAATATGTGTAGAAGAGACTAGTGAAAAATCATAGATTAAAAATTGAGCAAAGCTTGAAAGTATTTTATTGAATGTTATTAAGAATGTTAAGATTTGCTAGAAAGTACAATCTTTGGTTTAATTTTGAATTTATATATTTTTCAGATCTCTTTAACGAAAATGGCGCAACCAGTCATAAATCGGAAGATCATCTTCTTGATGGCCTCTTTAGGCATTTATGGAATATTACTGATCGTGATATCTAACAGGAACATTAGCCCTTACTCGTATATTATGAATTTTTATTCCGGTCAAGGAACATCAACACCAGTCACCTCACATGGTTACAATACAACAAGAACTACAGGATTACATAGCAACAGTACTTTTATGACGTCTACAAAACTAAACAACGCAAATCCAGGCGGCGCTAAATCTTCCATCAACGACAAATTGACGCCAACTGCACCTCTGCCCCCTAGTGGGCAGAATTTTGACGTTCCAAATCGACCCATTTTGACGATTTTTACAACATTCAAAAACACGCCTACCAAGGAACATATTTATAAAAATACGATACACAACTGGGCGTTACTCCAGCCGTACGTTAAGCCGGTTATGTATGTCATACCAGGTAAGGTCATCCAAGAATACCTTTGATCTTTATTTTTACGAGTTCAGATATAAAACGTTCATCTACTGTAGGCCATTTTGTGCATGGGGCCGCACCATCCCCGAACCTTGTCTGCAATGCCCAAAAAAAATTTAAAGCAAAAATTTTTTGGTGATACATTATATATTTTTTAAATGTGCCAACATTTCTAGAAAATTGTATGCCCCAATCAAATCCTAGTTGGAACACTGTGTGTTTTACAAGCATTCAAAGAATATTTGTAAATTTTTATTCTCTCTGCCGTGTTTAAATTCATTTATAACTTGATTTCTTGAGTGTCCCATTTTGTTTGACAAGTTTTGCTATTTCAAACTTTCTCAATTATGGAATCAGCAACCCAGTCGTGAGCCATATCTTGTTCTGAACAACCCCCCAATATTTGATTTTTGGATAACCCATTTGCCCTTTTGGTAATGTAAAGTAAGATTAATTTTTTGTCTGCTACAAGTTTGTTTCCAAATTTGTATCGGCTATCCGCGGGTTCTTTTTCAGCGCTTATACAAATTAGTTAAAAGTTTTGGGGATGACTTTGGTTCATGTTCAAAACTTATATTATTCAATTAATTCATACATATAAGCTTGTCCTTATTTTTTCAGGTGAAATAGATCTTGCGGAATATGCCAAACCACTTGGGTGGGACAGTCACAGCGTCCCGAAGACGAGTTCCCAAGGAGTTCCGGTTTTACGTCACATGTTCTTGGACGCCCAGAAGAAGTACGATTCTGTATTTTACGCCTACGCAAATGGTGACATATTGTTTACGAAGGATTTGGTGGACAGTTTACGCGCAATAGAGCCTTATAAGGAAAAAATTAAGAAGATGTTATTGGTCGGAAAACGGACAAACTGCCAAATGAAAACGGGGCAGGAGATTCGTAGTTTAGATGAAGTATCGAGGATTATAAAGACTGGGAAGGTCTTCAGCTCGAACGCTCAGGATTATTTTATATCTACTTTTAATGGCTACCCGTGGGATACGATACCGGATTTTGTCGTAGGGCGCGTGGGGTATGATAATTGGCTGGTCGTCACTGCTCTAACGAAAGGAATGGCGGTGTTCGACTTGAGTGCGACTGTAGGGGCGATGCACCAGACTGGTACGGACGGAAACATGGCCGGTCATTCCAAGAAGCCCAAAGGAGACACTTACATAAACTACGGCCTCGCTGGTAAAAAGTTCGACTACTCCCTTGGTCATGTGACGTGCAGTCAGTTCTACACGGTACGAGAAAACAATGTGATCACCCTAAAAGAGCGCACCAAAAATGGATGCGCTAGACTCTTCAAAAAGTATAGAAAAAATCCCTACTTACAACTGCCGCGGCGATGATTATCATTTCATTATAGGATTTTCAATTCATCAATTAATATTCAATTTGTTTGTGAATGATATGGTATGACTGACATCAGTGTGCAAATGTAGTGATATTAATGTGTATTAGTAATAATAAGGCCAGGCACTATTAATCTTTGGTTTCTTTGATAATAAGGCCAGGCACAATTAATCTTTTGTTTCTCGGGTTTTCTCAAATCACTTTTTATAGGGTCGGTGACCAGGTGAATGTCGGTCGGTGGTATGAAAAAAGAGAAACTGTAATCGAAATTTCTTATCTTGCCAATTTAACAAAAATTGGGGGTAAATTTAACTTTTTTTCTCTATAGACAGACAATCTGTTGGGTCAGTCCATCCGAGAAGCTAAAAATCAGATATGTCCGGCCTAATTTTGTATAATTTGTTAATGTGATTCAGTAGCGTCCCTATGGGGGGGGCACGTGCCCCCCCATATTGGACCTGTGCCCCCCAGGTGCCCCCCCATATGAACTTTTCAACCTTGGCTAAAATATACAATTAGTATTATGGGTGCCCCCCCAGAGAATCGCGTGCCCCCCCAGGTGCCCCCCCATTCGCGAACCCCTAGTTACGCCACTGATGTGATTTTTCAATTGTTCTTGTAAAGCTGATATGTCCACATTGGTCCAGTTGTCCACAGACTTGTGGTGAACTTCACATAATGAAAGAGACAATTTATTTTGATCATAAATGTCATTTCTATCTAAACATGCTAAATGTAATATTTTCGTGACTGGAGTATTCTAGAAATCCAGACAGAAAGACAATCATTTTCCTTATAAGGCCACACATAATTGATTCTTAGCTTCGCGGACCCGCCGACACAATAGATTTCCTGCCGATGGAAAAAAAAATTTTTTTGTCCTACCGACCGACCCTAGAAAAAGGGCCTTGAGAGGAATCCGAGAAGCTAAAGATCAATTATGTGTGGCCTAAGTGTAAAGAAATGATATCTGTGGCTATGTAAAACAATTATTTGTTTTCATTTTTAGCTCTGCAAGGCTCTTTTGAGCGATTTAAAACATGTTTATCAAACATTGTTAAATCTATATTAGCATTTGCTATATTTTTGATTGGAATATAGTTTCTTAATGCACCTGAAATATATCATGTATATACCTGAAATATATCGATTAAGAAATTTTCTAATTTTGGTCAAACGTGTGGACATTGCAGCTTGAACTTTTCTATGACTTAATTCCTTGATAATCATAATGCACAAACAATCTACAATCGAATAAATCATGATCAGGCCGATATTATCAATTAGCATTAGAATTAAGAAACATCCTCAACCAAAAATTGGTCTCGTGGTCGCGTGCCGAGCTGCCAATCGCCGGGTCGCCTTGGCCTTATTAATGTTGGACGGCTGTTTCCTCATCCTTCACCTCTATCAATTTCAATTCGAATCTATTGACATGATCTATCTATCTGTACATCTATTTTTGCAATGTGAATTAGAGTTATTAAAATATTGTTGAATTTGTTATTTGCCATAGTATTTATATGTGCACTTTTGGGTATTGTACATTGGGTTGTATCTTTTATTTGTGGACTATATTTAATTTATTTTGCTCATTTTGTGAACTTAAGACTTACTTTGGGATGTCTATGATACCATTTATCAAATGAGTAGTAAATTACTGTGATTTTATTTGCAAAAAAATTACCGTATTTTCTTAATCAAAAACAACATTTAAAAAAAATTACCATTAAGACTTTTTTCAGTGTATTTGATTGAGGAGATACAGTATTGGTTCTTCCATTTATTCGATGTTTGTTGAATGAATAAATGGATTTTTGTTTGTCAATTATCGTTTCTTTACCAGGATATGTTGAATATATTGAATTCGGTTCAATTGTTTATTTTGGAAATCAAATATTTTTTCAACTGTTTGCCGTTTCACTTTTGTAAAAAAATTGTTTGTTTGAATTATGTTTGAGGTGACTGCATGGTTTATTTTCGAAAAGAAAGGGTAAAAAACTAACGTGTAAATAGTACTAAATGCCACCTGGTATGTTACGCAATGTACGCATGAAAATAATTTATGTATTGTTATATTACCTGCGTGAATTACTGACAACCTATTGTGTTATATATATCCTCTGCTGACTGATGTCCATGATTTCATGTCTGTCATGTCTGTTTTTTTTTTTTAAGTTTTTGCAAAGAGTTTTGTACACTCTGCATGAATATGAAGAATTATTGACGATCAGAGAAGGCAATGAAAATATACACATTTTATAGTACACGTTTAACTTACGCACATCACGGCACATTATACATTTGAATCACTTTGGAAAGTTGAAGATGCTTGACTTTTCATTGGTAATGTGTAATTAATGAATTAATTTTTTTGGGTTAAAATATTTTGTTATTTATGTCATTATGATATTTATAATGTGCATTTCTTTTTTTAATTATGGATATATCGACGGCAGATCAGTGATCAGAGAATATGATACATATAAATATAAATCCCTTTGGAAGGTTGAAGATGGCTGTTACATTATGTTGGTAATTCTTAGTCAAAAATACGTCAATGTTAATTTGTTATCTGGTTATGGATAACATTGATAGACCTCAGTATGTAATCAATGAATTTTTTTTGGTAAAATTTTTGTTACGTATTTTCGTTTTGATCTGCATTACAGGAGCTTCTAAACACCGCTAAAACAATGTTCAATGTACAATGACAATGTGATGATGACATCAGGCCTAATTTATATGAACTTGGTTCAGAAGCCTCTGTGGTCCTCATGTCAGTATATAATGTACATTTCTTTATTAATATATGTCAGAAAAGTCCATTGTTTTCAATATCGGAGGCATATGCTGGGATACGCCTATTGTTTGTTTATTTCTATGTAAATTTTGTATGTATTGGTGCCATTCATAGTAATATTTAATTAATAAGGATTTAATTTATTGATTAATCATGTTAATAGGTATTTAGTTTTAAAATTTTTATGTTAAAGTGATAGACGTTTGTATTGTATAGCATTGTCACTTGTGACCATACAAGATGTGTGTGAAAGCCTTGGTGGGTGAATGCTTAAGTGAACTTGGTACATTATCAATTATGGGAAATATATACTATAGGCCTTAATTTGCGCAATGAATTTATCCCCAAAAAAAAATCAAAAAAGGCCTATTGGGCTGTAGCCATATTTATTTGCTACAGAATTTATTGATTTCTTGCCAGTATTCATGTCACTTTAATGATTACATCATAAAATTTATGAACGTCATTATCATCAATTGTGCGCTTTTTACTCATCTTTCTGCCACAAATATGCATTGCATGCCCTGCTGTGCGGCTTGGCTAGTTTACTTAGGGCTGTATATATTCAATCATTTCATATACTTATATACTAATTATGTAAATGCGGAGACAATTTTCATAATTTATCATATTTGTAAATAAGGAAAATAACTTGCATGTATATTTTTTTTGTATTTGTGTCGAAAATCCTATGGCATATATGTACATTTTATATACATTTTGTCAGAACATTGTATGAGCTTGTGTTGAACCTTTGTGAAAAATTTATTAATGTATTGATATGAGAATGCATGAAATACGTCACACTTGCAATAAAATATTGATATTTCTACAAAATATTTTGAAATTTTTGCTTTTTGTCTTCGCCGTGTAGATCATTGTTGGCGTAATTTTTTTATAGTTGTTTCTGAAATTATTGAGTCTTTTTAGTTGAAATATTATGTTCGGAACATGTTTAATACATATTTTTCTATAGAACTTTTAACTCTGGGGATGGATCCTGAGCTGGTCGATCGGGGTACACATATGAATGTAAAATGTTACGGTCTTTATCTGCAAATATTTATAGGTTATTTCATGGTAATTCTGGTCACCTTTCATTATGAAAGTTTCATCTTTATTGATGCTTTTGTTGGGACAATTAAGAAAAAACTTGTACTGGGAGTTTACAGCTATGGTCTTTCAAATTTTATATTAAAAAGTTTGGCGTAAACTGAACTTTACTAGTTGTAATGAAACGGGGCGTCAAGACTGAAAATAAAGTAATTTTTATTGGAAAAAATTGAGGGAAAAAAAAGTATTGTAGGAGGAGCCACCTGCTTGAAGATTTTTTTTTTTTACTTGACTGAGCTGCCATCTGGAGTTAATGCTGACCAACAGGGTTGCAATCTGGGCTGTTTGCCAAACATGGATTCAGAAAATAATGAAGCTTCTCAGCCACTAAATCTGGAAATTGATGAGGTATGGTGCTTGATTTATGTCCATTTATCTTACACCTTGTGTAATAGAGGCAGTGCTATGGTTTTGTCGATTTGTTGGGTGAATGAGTGGTGAAATAAGTGAGTAAGCCGGATGACAAGTGAATGACAGGTGCAGCAGTGTATTTTTTTTGACACTCCCCCACCCCCTAGAGAAAATAGCCTAATAGTAAAGCCATCAATTATGGTAAGGCCATTAAATATAATCATGATCAAAGAACTTTGGAATATCCTCATCTCAATGTCTTGATCCTTAATTATGTTGCCGATATAAATGTAATTCATCCGTTACTGGTAAAGGCTTTAAATCATTTAAGATTTCTTAACTCCGCTGGTAAATTCTCTTCAACTCTTGATCCTAGGCCTAAGCTACAGTAGGTCATGTCGCTCATGCGGACATGCACAGAGAAGTTCAACACACACTGACAAATTATTAATTTATCTTTCAAAATCCAAATTCACAATTTGCTTATTTTTTTCAGCTTGACGAAAAGGAATTTGATCTTCCGTCTATAGTGGAACCTCCGACCCTAGAGAGTATTCTCAATGCTGTGAGTTTCTATCTTTTTGGAAATGACATCGTGTCGCACGTACCCCGTATGAGTATGTCTGACACGATGACATTTTGCCTTGTAGCTCAGCTCCTGTTTCACTTGGAGCTTTAGTTGATGACTTGTCTGATACCCCTATTACCTGCCAGCTGCTGGCCTCATGCATGCTTGTAGCTAAGGTATAATAGTTGGGCTACACAAGCTGCTAAATTGTCAAATATGTAAATCGGACTTTATGGAATTGCCCCTCAGCTGTTTGAAGTTGAAATCTGATTGTTCTCTTCAATTTGTCTTTCAGCCGGATGACATCTTGGACATTAGTACGCAGAACCTCCTCCAGGGGGAGCCTTCAGACACGGCCTCGGTCGCCAGCCAGGAGGGGATCCTTGGCGATGGCAAGTCCAAGAAAAAGTAAGAATTATAACTGGTTGTGTACGAAATACCATGATTAGAAGCAGGGGCCCAGATTCACAGTTGTCCAGGTGTCTGAGACTCCCAGATTTTGAGAAGGAAGACCAGATTTTGTACAATTAAATAAAGAGTTTGGCTTCCTCCATGTGGAGAAGGATGTCCTAAATCTGACAACGAATCAGAGACCCTGGAAATAAGTACCTGGGTATTGAAAAATGTTCCGTTTGATTTTATCATGGCTGGGAGTTAGCTCACTGCTTATAGCGCTCTTGGTTTCGAAGCGATTGGTCCGAAAAGTTTTGTTTCAAGCTCTGGCAAAGGTGACAATTTTCTAGAAATAAAGTGACTTTTGAAAAAAAAAAAATTTTTTGGGCATGGGGGAAGAGAGTCACTCAAATGGCCTTGCACGGTACCATGCTCAAATTGCCTTGTTGGAACACTGAGCTGTGCCTAAAGTGTGATAGTGCACATTCAATCATTGCTGAGGTACCAACATACAGCATTTGAAGCCTAATCACTCAACACGCCTAAATTATATTTCTTGTATTTCTCTTTGTAGAGCGAAAAAGAGTGTACGTTACGAACAGCATGGATCGGTGTTGCGACATGTGGCACTCAAGGGAGTCAGTGCCCAGATACAGTCTGCTATCGTAAGTATATTTAAATATCTTTGGTGATTATGATTGTAATTGGATACAGGGTCCCAGATTCGTTGTGAGAAAAATGGGCGAAAATGTATGGAAAACATTATCTAAAAGATAACAGAAGTGTATACAATACAACAATATAATTCTCCGTGAAAAATGTATAATAGCCATACTATCGCTAGTTTGTAGCACTGAACGCAGCCTGATACATATAGTATGAAATCTCATTAATCTTTCCACAGGACAAGGTTGATGCTGGGATGACAACAGCAATGGTAAGGCTATTAATTTTACCGATTTGAATAATTTTAAGTTTATCTTATGTTTGTTATATTGCAATGTATTTGTTTTCTTTAAAGGATGTGTCAGCCCAAATTGCTGTAGGAACCTCTCATGGACTCATCCTCGTTTTCGGTGAGTGTTTTCAGGAGCCTATATGGATTTTATCCCTTGGACAATCTTTTATTTTTGTGCGTGAAGCATCAACAAACCTTTTTTTTGCATGCGAACGAGCGAAAAAATTTTTAATCAAAATTTTAACGTTATGGCACCCAGGTTACAGCGGGGAAACTTTAAAAAAAATTCATGTGCTTAAAAAGCTTTTTTTCAGTGTCATTCAAGTGGGAAACAAACTTTTTTTTCTTGAAAAAATCTACAGCCCCCTTCCGAGGATCATCTGCTCGGTGCTTTACTAGACAAAGGATTAGATCATTCTGAAATGTTTTGTTATGCATTGCTTATCTTCATTTTGACTTTTTGTCTGTAAATGTTGTAAATCTGTGTGTCCTTTTAATTGTTAGATCCTCGTCAAGTCCTCAAATGGTGCTTGGGCAGTACTTCCGTGGGTGCTGAATTCGGAGCAGTGTCTGCCGTCAGTTTTAATCACGACTGCACGAGGCTGTTGGCTGGATTCGCAAAAGGACAGGTCAGTGACATGTTTGTAGTTATGTTAGTCCTGTAGCAGTAGGATAGATAGCTTTCCTCCTGTAGATATACACAAATTAGTGCAGTGTTAAAGCTGAATCAGTTCTGAAATTTGGTACCTAAGCAGTTTCTATAATTTGCTGGAGCCTACCATAGTGTTTGTATATGTTGGGATTCTAAACTCTACTTTGGACAATTTGTACCATGCAGTACTTTCATCTTGTGTCAAGGGTGTGTCCCCTGCCTGTGTCCTTATCAGTGAAAAATACGGGATGTAAATCTGACACCACCAACTCTGACTCATAAACTTAAAGAATTCCTTCAACGTCCGTCCTCCTAATTATGGGCGGTGGCCAAAGGCCATCCCGCCCATATTGCTGTAGTGTGAGGTTTGGTTGTCTCGGTTGTCCTCCCTATTGACGATGATTTCACTTTGCACAGGCTGCCCCAGACTTCCAGTATGAGTCAAATACATCAAATGCCTTGACATCTCGCCAGGCATAACTTATGAGTGACCTTGACCTACATCTGTGACCTTGGCGGCCATATTTGTGAAAAGCTTGTGTACAAGATAACTCAATTTCTATTAATCCTGGAATCATGAACTAGCAGGGATTGTGTATGACAGCAAGACCTTGAATGAGTTCTGACATGAGTGACCATGACCTACTTCTGTGACCTAGGCTTTGGCAGCCTGGAAAAACCTGGAAAAAACCTTGAAATTTATCTTGGTAAGGGAGTGGGAACCCTGCTTTCAGTATTTGGGGGGGTTTTTTGAGGACCCCCTCTGGGTCCTTCTGAAAAATGTATTTGAGGGGGTCACATGAGCATTTGGGGGGGTCAAACCCCCCCCTGACCCCCCCTTATTTCGACCACTGGTTCCGGCGGATATTTTTTTTTGATAGAAAATATATATCACCATCACCTGTGCTAAGCAAAGCACTCCATGCCATAACTACCGCCCATTGCACACTTGTGTGCCTTCTAGTTAGCCTACCAAGTGCATAAATACTGGACGTAAAGCCCCAATCATCCAATCCCTCAAAGTCCTGAAAGAATGAAGATTATGATGAAACCTAAACAGCTTTAGATGTCCCCATTTCGTTATAACAAGTTCCTTTCTTTCATCTGGAAAATGAGTATTCTTTTCATTCCTGATTTGTTGCAGTTGACCATGTGGGATTTGACACAGGGAAAACTGATCCGAACTATCACTGATGCTCATCCACCTGGGACTGCTATTCTTCATGTTAAGGTGAGTTACGATAATTTAAGCTTTCTTGATTGATGCAAAAGTTACCATAGAACGGGGTTAAGTTGGCAAGCCGGGGGAAAGTTGGCCACCAATTTTAACCCACTTAATGGTAGAAATGCCAACCATTCTGACTGACATAACGGTCTATGGGAAAGTTGCCACCTGTGTCATTGTGGAAAGTTGCCATGTTTGCCGTTAGGCCACACATAATTGATTCTTAGCTTTGCGGACCTGCCGACACGATAGATTTCCTGCTGATGGAAAAAAAAATTGAAAAAAAAAAAAATTTGTTTCACTTTTTTTTTTTGTCCTGCCGACCGACCCTAGAAAAAGTGCCTTGAGAGGATCCGAGAAGCTAAAGATCAATTATGTCTGGCCTTATGTGTTAAAATAGGTGGCCGACTTTCCCCTGGCTTGCCAACTTTCCTCTGGCTTGCCAACTTTCCCCTGGCTTGCCAGCTTTACCCCATTCTACGGTACCAGAAGAAGTAAATTTACAGAGAGGACATCTTGGATAATATCTGGCTATGTCGAGGTTAGTTTTAGCCTCTGTAATTATCTAGGCGCCTGCGCCTAGATCATGCTTGTACAACCTGCCATTTCCTGCGTGTTTTTCAACTTCCTGTTTGTGGTGAACATGAAATACAATGGTTTCATGCGTTTACCTTCTAACTTCGTAAACACGTCAACCCTTCTAGCTTGGATGCTGTAATTTCTATTGATGATGGATCAGTAACAGATCTATGGATTCTGATTGTAAATAGCTGTCCTATTTGCTGTAAATTGGCAGAAACAACTATTTCTGGTCACAAAAAAATCAGGACACTGGCCCAGATTTATGCAGTGTCTAGACTGTGTGCACTCAAGCGGAACATGTTTCCATATTAGAACGGGCTGCAGCAAAATGTAAATAAGATGAAAACAGCTTTTGGTGACTCATTGGATTTCATACCTATACATGCTATATGATAGGATCTCTGACCAGCTGGATGGTTGATTCACTATGGAGCATCTACAATGGCAGACAGAGGTTCATCTCATGCTTAAATTGTTAAGTTAACAATTCGCGCCTAGATTTGCAAATTTTATTTGCTCATTCTAGTTGTGGACTGACTTGAAATTTCTGCAGTTTTGAGTCATGGAAAACTGAATAGTCATGAACTGTTTTGGATGTAAATTTGCAGGTTGCAATAATGAGCATCAATGGAAAAGTTTGAATTTTAATTTTGCGAGTGTGATTTACTTTTCAGTTTACGGATGATCCTACCTTGGCAGTGTGTAGTGACAGTGGAGGATCTGTGTTTGAACTGGAGTTCAAGTAAGTTGTCTTTTCTGAATAACTGTCTCCATCTTTTGTGAAATGTTAAACTGATGTTCCTTTGACAGAATAAGAATAAGAATAAGAATAAATTTTATTTAGGCTCGTTACAAAATGAAACGAAAAACATCAGCTACAAGCTGGTCACCGAGCAGTTGTCGAAATAAGGGGGGATCGGGGGAGTTTGACCCCCCCAAATGCTCATAGGACCCCCTCAAATACATTTTTCAAAAGGACCCAGAGGGGGTCCTCAAAAAACCCCCCCAATACTGAAAGTGTGCTGAGAAGTGAGCATGAAGCAGCAAGTAAAACCTAATCAGCAAACAAAAACCTCTTGTAATTTATATACATTACCAATAGGGTTTTCACAACTCATTTTCTGAGATAAAACATACCTTTAAAAAGCCCAGAGTTCATTTTTAGAGCATCTTATAAAATTCGGCTTCAGGGCACCTCTGGCGGCCCGCTGAGAGGCCCCCCCAAATAACATGGCCTATTTCGACCACTGTCACCGAGTAAAAAAAAAATAACAAGAAACAATAAAATCAACAAGAATTAAATAAAAATCATCCATGATATACATACGTCCTCATAAGTAGGGGGGTCTTACTTGGTTCTGAGCGAGTCGAAAGGTTTCATGTATGTTGCTATGAGGAACAGTCTTTTGAACAGAGGATAATTTTGTCTTCGTCAATTTACAGATCTATTTTTCTGATTGAATATTTTAGCTCAATACCAAAAACTTCCCTTGCACGATGATGTAAAATTCAGGAACTCTTTTGATCGAAACATCATGATCACCTATGATTCTGTGTCTCATTAATTTAACTTTTCTTTTCACAGGAGAATAATGGGAGTTCGTTCATGTGAATCTCGGTGTTTGTTCTCAGGAAGGTGGGTATCTATAGAGTTCTTTCAGACGATTTTTCTAATAGACTTCATGCTCAATTTTATCTGTTAGGCCACACATAATTGATCTTTAGCTTCTCGGATCTTCTCAAGGCACTTATTCTAGGGTCGGTCGGTAGGACTAAAAAAAAGGTTAAAAAAATTTTTTTTTATAATGTCAAAAAATAATAATTTCTTGTTTTCCATCGGCAGGAAATCTGTTGTGTCAGCGGGTCCGCGAAGCTAAGAATAAATTATGTGTGGCCTTACCTTTGTTTGATTTTGTGAATTTCTCTTTTTAACAGCCGAGGAGAAGTTTGCTGTATTGAGCCTCTTCACACTAGTCATATAAGTGAAGACCACCCAATGAAAGATGTGATCATTCTTGCTATGGCTTCATTGTCCAAGGTATGTCAACTTAAGTATGTTAAGGAAATTACCTTACTTCTCTATAAACCCTTACCGGACTAAAGGGACATTTATGTGCATCCCCAGCTTACTGCCTGTAGAGCCATTTATGTACCAAAATCTGCTGTTGTCCCTGATGACGTCACAATTGCAGTATTATTATTTTTGGACTGAGCAGTCCAGTAAGGGTTATTAAAAGTCCCCCCTCAAATCAGGGTCCCATGGGACAGGAAAACGGGGAAAATGGCGAAAAAAATTCCCAGCTGGGAAATTTCAGGGAATTCAAAATTTGACCTCATATTCAGGGAAAACAGAGAATTTGGTTTTACATGTGTTAAGGCATAAAACAAGCCCTCTATTTCAAGCAAAAATCCGTAAAAGTTGTTGTTTTTTTTTTTTTTTAACAAACAGGAAAGTGACTGACCAATCCCTATCTCTGGATTTGCTGATGTTGATTATTACTTATGCTAATTGTTTGTCCTTTTCTTTTTTATCTAGGTTCTCATTGTTACCCTAAGACCCCACCTTAAAGTTATTCATACATCATTACTAAAGGTGAGTAAATTAAAAAAATATTAAATAGCTGTATCTTATGTTATTTGAAAGAAACAATAAATTCAAGTTGATGTCACCAGGGGAATCGTTCAACAATTTATTCTTAAATGATATTGATATTTGACAGGTGTTGACTACAGTTTATGTTATCGATTGACATTATTTCTGATTTTCCAGGGAGATGCGGCGACCCTACCCCTCCTTGCCTGGCAGTTTGTGATGATCCAAGTCTCCACTCACAGTCGTGTTATGGACCCAGTGTTGGCATTCGCCAGAGATCACACCATTCACTTTTTCCAGGTAAGATAATAAAATATTGGTTGTTCATCAGTTATTGGAGCATCATTGTTTTCAAGAACTTATGATATGGTCGATATATCTAAATACTTTAATTAGATACATGTGATGGCCGCATGTCTCAGTGCCATTTGTTATTTAAAGTTAATTTTAATTAAAATGTTTGTGTGAATTTAGGGGGAGGGGAGCGTTGGTCTAGTGGTAGTGTGCTGGGCTGCCAATCGTTTGGTCCAGGGTTCGAGTCCAGCTCTTGCCGGGTCACCTGGGCCCAGTCTTTGCGACGATTGCCGGTCCGCCGGACCTGTCCGACAGTTTATAGAAAAGTCCGGTAAACTTTCCTGAACTCTCGGTCCGCATGTCCGATGGATGGCAATGCCAAATAAAAGAAATATCAAGCAGAAATCGTTTTATTTTGCGAGCAACAAGCCCACGCTTCCACAGCGTCCGCCATTACGTCGTATCTAAAATGCGGGGCAGCGGTTGCGGGCTAGCGGTCGCGGGAAAAGTGCATAAAATCCGGATTCAAAATAGGTTTCGGCTGCAGATTCCTTAATTATTGAGGTATTCCAAAGATTTAAACATCTAGATGCATCAGAAAAAAACAAGGATTTCAAAGGAATCAACCCCATGGTTCCTCTGCTCATAATTTAGCCAGCAGACCTTGTCAACTACCAATACACATGGGTGCACAGTTCTACATGCATGCTTTTTAAAGAAGAATGATTAAACAATTCTTAATTACATGGTTATGGTTTTGAATAAGTCACCAAAAATGACAAGACCATTAGAGATACATACATTTAGGCTGTATTCAGTCTGGGAAATTACCAGCACGTGATGACAATTGCAATTCCAGCTAAGCTCTAGACCTGACAGTGTAGTGATTTCTTGTTGTTCTTGTGAAGTACCTCAGGCTGGTGTGTGTTGTTCATTCAGTGTCTGCTACAGTTCTGCTGTGTGAGAGCAGTTGAATCCCCCTCTGTGGCTTGGTCATGCTTCAGTGCCTCACACTGCCTCCAGTGGTAGATATTGTCTCTATGCACTGGCTCGTGCTGCCCTCTGGAGATGCCATATCTACTACACTCTCCCCTTGTTTATGTGGCATCGAGTTGTGTGGTGGAGAGTGGAGAATCTGGGGCAGCACAAGGCAAATGTCAATTCCGGCACAGGATCTCGATGGCATGATGATTGTAGTCCTTGGCATCGATCTTCTTTGTTGCCCATTCCGATGGAATTCACTGTCGTGAAATGATGTCAGGGATGTTCGATGGCCTTCAGGTTCTGATCTTCTTCTGTTACAGGTCACTTCAGGAGGCTTCAGTCTTCTATTGACTATTGGCTTAGCTTTTTATAACTATTGTCTATTGTATTGTAACGGTTCCTGAAGGGAACCTGATCAGGAGAACCACACGTTCTCAATAGGTCTCACTCCTTGTCTGGTCTCTAGCTGCCGTGTGCTCATACACCAGGTAAAAGGACAATACCAGGCATATAACACACAGGCAACCACCCAGACTGAGACTTAGAGGCATGTTGGAAGACTCATTTGTGAGGAGGTGGTCGGTCGACGTGGCAGCCATGGACAAAGATGCGACCACTCATCTTTGTCCAACCTCTTTTGGGTGGCTGTTTAATGAAGAGGTACCTGGTGTAAAGCCACACTGTTCTGCTGAAGTGAGTTTTTACTCCTTCTGCAAAACAGGTCGGGTACCCTTGATTGTTGGTTGTCTCAACCCTTGGATGCTCTTCTATGGATATTGCATCCAGGCTGGCAATTCCATGAGAGACTAAGTCATGGACTCCACAGTGTCCCCTTGACGGGACCTGTATTCCATGACAGTCTGGTCTAGGCTCAAGAATGCCAGTTAGGCCTTTAGGTCGTGGCCAGTGAAGAAGCAGTGGTCTTGCCATGCATACGGTGGTACTGAAGTGGAGATCCTTTTGCTGCAATTTCATCTTCACTTTTGGCAAGCTTTTAAAGTGTGGAAATGCTTGGTAAGGGACTGAAGATTCATCAGAACATTGGAAACATTCTGATTCACCTTCATTTCCCAAACCTATCTTTGTTGCATTCCACAGCTTTAACCTTTTAGCTTCCACCTTCTCGATCTCAGATGTAGAGTTGCAAGGCCTCCAGATTACAGAGGCTTTCCGTGACGGATCCTCATGCGCAAGGGACCATGATGTGGGACGCCCAACATGAAGCACAGTTGATCCTTCAGCGCATCCTGTTGACTTGGAGAGGCTTGCAGCTTCATCAAGTTGACCTCTACTTGCTTGCAACACAGCCATTGCTTTCTGCCAAGTATGGGTGACTGATGCTGGTACGGTGGCTGAAGAAGACGTTGAGGTAAGACAGCCACCAGGCCATTTTGGCAAGCAAATAGCCTGAGCAGCAGTCTCTACCTGGGCCACCAAATGTGAAGATTTGTTGGGTATCACTTTCTGATGATCTCTGTAGACTGAGTTTGAGGATGTACACTGTAAAACAGATGGAAATGGATGGCAGTAGGTCTGAGGCAGTCTTACTTTAGGTTTCACCTGAGGAAAGTCTGGGTTACCAAACGCTGCTTTCACTTGACCACACTGACTGTTTTCGCCTCGAAGGTGTCCACTGCGAACTTGTTGTGTGTCCATGAGGCATTTAGCTGATATCTCTGTCTTGAATGCCATGCCACTAACTACCCCGGAATTGCATAGGGGGCTGTCAGCACTAGCAACAAGATTATCAGATGCGTAATTTTCCTTGTAAGGGTCGGATATGTTGTGATCTTGATTCAGGGATATCTGGCGATCCATGAAGTCCATCCCAATGCATGATACAGAGTCTTGTTGTCTTGGTCTATCAACATCAACCATGGATGAGGTGACATTGTGATCAGTCACTTGGTTGATGGATTTGGTTGTGGACTCATCAGTGCTTGTCATCTTGTCGTGTGGGCACTTGTGCACTTGAAGCAGATGAGGAGCTTTCTTCTGCTTATCTGTAGAAACAGATGTTTGGGAAGCAGTGGCTGAAGTTGAAGTGTGGCCACCCGATGAACAAACAGGACAAATGCTGCCCTCTGCCACTGCATAGGTGGTTGCCAGTGGGTTTCCAAGTGAAGTCATGGGTAATGCCATGACCTCTTCTTGGACCCCCATCAGGCTCACCTTCTTGTCACATCCTTGTGGCATTCCGAAATATTTATTTGGATTGCCAGACTTCTTCACAGGGGCTTGTTCAGTCCTTTTCCCCCTTCCTCCTTCTTTGGTCCCAGTTGAATTCGGGAACTCACTGTAATGTAGTCGGAGGGTCTCTTTCGCAATGATGGATGTCATTGGGGGACGCTTGACTGACTGATGATGGTCTGGGACGTCATTCAAAGGCATTCTCTGTGGTGGTGGCTGATGGTGGCTCTCCGTGGCTGGCTGTAGTTTGTTGGTTCCGTTCCACTCCTGCTGGACAAGCACTAGATGACAAATCTTTCTCCGACCCATTGAACTGAGGCATCGCTGGTGGGGGCAGATGATGGTCGGATGACTGCAATTGGTGCAGCTGATGTGACCCATCTGTGCCGCCTCGATTGCCCCTACTTCCATTGTCAGGATTTTCACTTCTGCATCCCGTCTTCAACTGGAGTCCCGATTGGCTGACGTTTCCATCAGCCTGCAGACTCTGGTCCATTGGCTGGAAGACAAAGTTGGACGGGATGCTCTGGGTGATCGTCCGCAACTCGTCGAACGTTGTTTGGCGAGCAGTAGATTGGGCTGGAAAGGGAGCAGGACCTGGTGTCTGCAGATCCTTCGACTTGCTTTCACTGTGAAAAGAGTCAGAAAGACCATGCATCTGTCCAACTTCCTGTTTCTCCTCCTTTGTGGCCATTGGTTGGAAGGGCATCACTCCTGAAGCTTGTAGGTGACTCTTATGGGGAGTAGGGAGTGCTTGTTGACTGGGGGCATCCAGACCTAAGCCCCAACAGGACTTATTGATGTTCTCCTGGGCCGAAATGGCGAATTCCGTGTCGGTGTCCTCATTGTAAACACATCCTGGTTTTTCATGATTCTGGTGCAACCAAAGAGGAGGGCAGGCGAAATTGCGTAGCATGACCTGCATCTTATGATCCAACTGTCGTTGCTTGGCATCTATTTCATTATACAGCTGCTCGCTGGTTTTCCATAACTCCCCCTGTATTTCTCCCAGTCCATCACAAAACTGTCCTTTGGGTGATGAATACTGCAGGTGTTTATCAAAGCATTTGTCAAGCACACGGTCCTCTTCCTGTTGTTTCTTCTTTCTCACCCGGTCTTCTTCCTGTCGTTTCATCATTCTCACTCGATCCTCTTCCTGACGTTTTCTCTCTATCTCCTGTGATTCTCTCATCCACTCATCCAATTCGGCTCTGAGATCTGCCTGCCAATCACTATTCTCTGACTCGATTTCGGCCCAATATAGATTGTCGCTCGAAGTCTGAGACATGGCCATTTGCTGGAGTCCACCAACGAGGCCATTTGAGGTGATGGAATTATTGGCAGGAGGCCTCAAGCTGGTGGATCCATCACGTGTCTCATGTGTGGCTTGCTGTAAGGATGGATCCCCAGAGTACGAGAATGGATTCTTGTTTGTCATCCATAGTGAGTTGTGTTGCATTTGCTTGGCCTCCTCCACTCACACTGAGGGCAAGTGGGGCTACTCAAGACTTATAAATGTGTAGATTTGAATTATAGAGAGAGTGGGGGCACCATGTACCTCACAGTCAAAACTGCACCATGGGCCAACCTGCAACTCAATGATAAGTCCAAGTCTCAGTTTGATATTAAAAGTAACTGTTATTTTATTTTATAACTTAATAGAGAAATAAGTAGACAAAAGAGGTCCACCGATGGTATATTCCAAAGGGGATCTGCCCAGATGTCCACTAACTTTAACTCTGAATTTAGGCAAAGTTACAGAAGTTTATTGTATTTTAATTCAATTGTATTGCACCAAGTCAGTACTGCTTGGGGAGAACAAGGTCTACTATGGTGGAAAACTTACTACCTTCCTATAGTCTTCCTCTTCTTCCCTCCCACAACAGGCACTGAACCAAGTACAAAATGAATTGTTAAGAAACTCAAAAGTAATTGAAACTTAAAAGTAACTTAACTCAAAATAATGAATTTATGTGTCTTAATGAGTGTAGCCAGTTAAAAACTATAAGTCTTCCACCAAGCTGCCTCACCAGAACCTAATGTGCTACTATAACTACTAAGTTATTTCATTGGTATTAATTTGTAAGGAATAAATAAATTGAATTTATTTATCTTACTATTGTTGTATTTTCTATGTATGTATAGCCCGCTAAATACAAGTATTTCTACCAGATTCTGCAGGCTGCCACACAGAGTTACTTGCTTAAGTTACAACAACTATTACCAAATATTTTAAGTGAATTTAAATTATTATAAAGTAATTGTTATTTATTAAGTAAATATAGTCTCTGTATATATAGCCTACTAAATACAAGTATTTCTACCAGATTCTGTAAGCTGCTACACAGAGACGATATCACTCAACTATAACAAATACCTCCAAATTGAATTAATTTATTACAATTTAAATTATTATTGACAAAGTAATTAGTCCCTATATGTGTAGCCTACTAAATGCAAGTATTTCTACAAGATTCTGTAAGCTGCCACACAGAGACAAATATCACTCAATCATAAACTAAATTTACACTAAGTTGGTTTAAATTTAAATAATGTAGTCTCTTTATGTATAACCTGCTAAATGCTTGTGTGTAAAACAAGATTCTGCAAGCTGCAATGCAAAGACCAGTTCACCCAAACATAAACCAATTTTAAATTAAACTTTAAATTTAATTTGTAGTAGAATTTTATAGTGAAGTAATTTTAAGTAATAAAGTCACCATATGTTTAACCCACTAAATACCTGTGTATGAAACAAGATTCTGTGGGCTGCCAATAAAGAGACAATTTACTTATTTATCAATTGAATTTGACACTTAATTGATTAAAATTCTAACAGGAAATATTATTGTACACCTATTGTGCACTATTGAATGATGTTGGGTGTCAATTCAAACTGAAGTTGTTAGGTTGTCAGTTTTGACACCTTTGAAACAATGGTCAGGTGTTAAGCTATTGACCAGATTGACACCTTCTATTGACACCTTTGGATGGTTTCCTGTGTCTATTTAATTTGTAGATTTTGTTTCAAAAAATACAAAAATTATTAAATTTTTGACTGTTACACTGTTGATCGAATGCAAATTCTACCCTCAACAGTTTCCCACAGTCAAATAGTTACCAAAAAAAAAAAAAGTTTATTCTTAACTGATGCACCACTGATCGAATACAAATTCTACCCTCAGCAGTTATCAACAGTCAAGAATGTAAAAATGTTATTAATCAGCTGTTATACTGTCGATCGAATACTAATTCTACCCTCGACAAGTAAAAACAGTCAAATTAATGTTACACAAAATATATTTTTATAAAATCCAGCAGTCAAACTGTTGATTGAATGATAATTCTACCCTCAACAGTTATCAACCACTGAATTATATAAAAATGTGTCAATTAGCAATTGCACTGTCAATCGAATACAAATTCTACCCTCGACAGTTACCAACTGCTAACCAACTGTTACAAAAAAAGAAATTTATATAAAATCCAGCAGTCGCACCGTTGATCGAATGATAATTCTACCCTCAACAGTATCAACCACTGAATTATACAAAAATTATTCAATTAGCAATTGCACTGTCGATCGAATACAAATTCTACCCTCGACAGTTACCAACTGCTAACTAATTGTTACACAAAAAGAAATTTATATAAAATCCAGCAGTCGCACCGTTGATCGAATGATAATTCTACCCTCAACAGTATCAACCACTGAATTATATAAAAATTTTGTCAATTAGCAATTGCACTGCCGATCGAATACAAATTCTACCCTCGACAGTTACCAACTGCTAATTAACCACATAAATCAATTTGTTAGCTGATGCACTGTTGATCGAATACTAATTCTACCCTCAACAGAACCAACAGCCAACAGGTCACAATTTATCAAGCTATATTACAACTGATCGAATACAAATTCTACCCTCAGAAGTAAAAGATAGCCAGAAAAATTGTCACAACAATATTGTCAATGTAAATAGTGTTTAAGAACTGCACTTCCGATCGAATGCAAATTCTACCCTCAGAAGTTACCAGTTCATAAACACAATTATAAAACACAAACTCAATAATTTCCAGGAGCTGCTATACTACCAGAAAGCAATAACTTCTGCCTCCAGTGGTTCCAAGCTGCTTCTTACAGGAAAATCAAGTTTCAATGTGTATTGTCACTCAGCTGTCAGTTTTGACAGCCAAGTATAAACATTGACTAAAATTGTACAGGCACAATTATTTAATAGCTACCACACTGCCAACAAGCAACAGTTTTATGCAAGTTAGCAGCAGCTACCGTTTGTGCCAATACTGAGAACTGTGAAAATCAGCTGTCAAACCTTTTGACAGCCTAATAGCAAACAATAAATTTGTTCACTAAAATAGTAAATTCACAAACCAGCCTGAATCTCCACAAAAGTAAAAGTCAGGAAATCCAGGCTCCAAATTTCACTTCTGAACACCAATGTAGTGATTTCTTGTTGTTCTTTTGAAGTACCTCAGGCTGGTGTGTGTTGTTCATTCAGTGTCTGCTACAGTTCTGCTGTGTGAGAGCAGTTGAATCCCCCTCTGTGGCTTGGTCATGCTTCAGTGCCTCACACTGCCTCCAGTGGTAGATATTGTCTCTATGCACTGGCTCGTGCTGCCCTCTGGAGATGCCATATCTACTACAACAGGATGGTTGAGTGTGTGGGGTTGATCAGTTGGGTATCAAAAGGAAGTCTGATCTCTGTGCATCCATCCTCATCACACAGCAGCATGACAGTAGCAGGACATATTCTATCCCATTTCGCGAGGTACCCGCGAAGTCATCAGCAGCTGATGACAGTTTCCTAATTTCTCTGGAGCCTTCGGGTTCTTTTCCTCATTATGTAATGGATAAGCCTGCCAAAATTTATGGAGTTAGTTGACACTATGGTACAACTTTATGTCAAGTTTGGAAGTGATAGAAGCAACAGTTATTTTTAAATAGCCTGTCAAAGATGATTTTGAGTACTGCTTAAGTCATGGCTGGGCCATGACACTTTGAGAAGGTCATGGGAGAGAGATGACAGTGCTGGGGTGAGTGTCATGTGGGGCTGAAGACATTGGTTGTCATGAGCAGATGGTAATTTCCTTGACTGGTATTATTTAATATGAATTAAATAAATGATGACTTTGAAGCTATTTTATAGGTAGTGGTTAGTAAACACTGAAATTCATAATATCACTGCCGCGAATGCATTTATTCGGTCTGGCTGAATTCCTTTCGGTCCGGCCAAAGTTACCAACTTGCAGGACCGAATGTCCGGCATGGCATTTTGGATCTTCGCAAAGACTGCCTGGGCCTATGTTGGACGGCTGTTTCAATCATCCTTCACCTCATTGCCGTGTCCCCCACCTGTCCTAATTAGCCTACCAAGTGCAAAAATACAGGACGTAGATCCCGATCATCCATCCATTTGTGTGAATTTAGAATTATGTTCCAACTTTTTCAGGTTGTTTGCCATGGTCCAGATGACATCCAATTTTCTCAACTACAGAAAACTGAAGTTCCGTACAAACTATTGGCATTGACCGTGAGTTGACAAACGTATTATGACAATCAGGCTCGTTTAAAATGTCAAGAGTAGTTCTGAAAGCTGGTCAGTACCCCGATTCTTTGTTAGCCCACACCGGTGCTGATGGGGCGTAAAACACAAACAAACTCACTCACCCCGATTCTTTGACGTCTGCGACTATAAATTATGTTACACTGTCGCCAGTTGATTTTTTCAATACATGTACTTTTTTCAGTGGGTTCACCCCCAAACTCAGCCAGTAGACGAAACGGTATGACTGGATAATTTAAGTGCTCCTTCCCTTGTATAAAAACATGATGCAGTAGCTGTATTTTGTACATGTACATTATTTTAGTGAATTGGTGGCAGCCCCACTAGGCCATAATCGCCAAATTGTATATTTATATATATTGATGATGTAAATTATTTTTCAGTAATGGCTGTATGTAAAATCACTGCACTTCTGTAAAAAATAATACCACTCCTCAAATATGAATTTCAAGGATCAGAACTTCAGAAGCAATATGGTGCTCTGTCTTTGCCACTTTGTATTCCATTTTGCACAGGGTTACCACTGGCCTGGAAAAACAAGGAAAGTGGTTTTTACCCCGCTGGCTATGTAATAGCCTACGGGGTACTGCAGATCTCAACGTGACGGGTAGCTGGGGATTTCGTCAAGCATAACTCACTTTGTGTTGCTCATATTTCATTCAAATTTTGCCTGTTATCTTATTTTGTCATGCAGATGGGAATGACAAGTTTCCAGGCATTTCTAGCAATTAGATGTGCGTAATTCCATGTTAGTTCAATAAATTTCAGGAAATTTTTCCGCTTGACCCCCTTAGATTCGTCTCAAACATTTCTCAAACTAGCCTTTAGTAGTGTAATAGATGTATGAATAGTTTCAGCTCAATATCTTGAACAGTTTAGTTTAGAAATATTTTCAAAACAGACTGTTTTTATGGCTTTTTTGTCATATGAAAGTCGCTTTTCAAAAGTTAATATTTGGGATTTCATGAAAGATACGACCTTGATGCAACTTTTTCAATTAGCTACAACTCAAGAACTGCATTATCTACAAACTTTTTAACCGGCCTAACAGCGGAGGCCGGTTAATACAGGAGCTGTAAATGGATCAGGTGAAACCATAAACAGTAGGCATAAACTGCAACCACAAACCAGATGTAAACCACGGTTTTTCCCCATTGTGACCTTAATATTTCACTTACAGTTATGAAATTTGGTACAGGTATCATCTTGACAAGTCGTACCTTGACAAAACAGGCTGCTTTGGCCACTATTTCAAAGATTACCATATTATGACCTGGTTTACTTAGGTGGGTGTGACTTAACTTGGCCAGCCTATCAGCTAACCCCTTTGTAGACCACCACCAAAACGGAATTCCCCAGTTGTTTGCCAATAAACCAGTTGATAAACCCATGTGCTCTTCAAGATGTAAAGAAACCAGCTGCTGTGGTTTGGAGAATAGAGCTATAAGGGGTAATAATACCTCTATGTTTGCAGCTAGTCAGTGTATCTGGTCCATTTGAAAAGTTTAGTATATACCATATCTATCTATATCTATCTATCTATCTTAAAAGTAACATCAGCAAGAATCCTAATCATTTGAAGATTTCAAAGACAACACATGGATGTAGATGCTGCAAGTTCCCACACTGGAGACAGTTAAACATGACCTGCAAAAATGGAATATATGTGAAGCAAAAAATGGGGAAAGGAAAGACACTAAAAATATATTTCTCAGTATTTTTAATAGGCCTAAAGAAATGTCATAATTTAGGGTGACACCAGATGAAGACAGTCAGTCACTGCTAACCTGCCAACCACAAGAATACCAGTAGATCTGGCAAAATGACACCCTTTCCCAGAACAGACAGCATTCTTCAGAAACATGTTGTAAACAAAGTAGCTTTTGAAATTTGCCACATGTGAATCACTCATGGGCAGATACAACCTGATTGGCTCATGGGGCTTTTAAAACTAGGCCAGGGTGAATATATTACAGCTTCTTGGGGCAGAAGCCAGGCCACTGAGTGGCTTCAGCCGAAATAGGACACGTACATTATAGCTGCTTGTGTGCCCCGTTTTAGCAGTGCCACTGCGAGGAGTATGACAGGTATGGGCCTGTGGGTATGGATTGGGTACAATGGTACATGTTGATAAATCCAAGATGGCGGCCATTTTGTGGCGGCCATTTTGGCAGCCATCTTTCTTCATTCTTGAACTGCCCATTGTGACCTTTATATTTCACTTGCAGTTATGAAATTTGGTACAGGTATAGTCCTCTGGGTGTGGATTGGGAACATGTCAATAAATCCAAGATGGGGGCCATTTTGTGGTGGTCATTTTGGCAGCCATCTTTCTTCATTCTTGAACTGCCCATTGTGACCTTAATATTTCACCTACAGTTATGAAATTTGGTGCAGGTATGGGACTCTGGGTATGGATTGGGGACATGTCGAGAAATGCAAGATGGCGGCCATTTTGGCAGCCATCTTTCTTCATTCTTGAACTGCCCATTGTGACCATAATATTTCACTTACAGTTATGAAATTTGGTACAAGTATGGGACTCTGGGTATGGATTGGGAACATGTCGATAAATCCAAGATGGCGGCCATTTTGTGGTGGCCATTTTGGCAGCCATCTTTCTTCATTCTTGAACTGCCCATTGTGACCTTAATATTTCACCTACTGTTATGAAATTTGTTACAGGTATAGGACTCTGGTTATGGATTGGGAACATGTCGAGAAATCCAAGATGGCGGCCATTTTGTGGTGGCCATGTTGGCAGCTATCTTTTGTGGGTATGAGACGGGAACATGTTGAGAAATCCAAGATGGCAGCCACTTTGTGGCAGCCATTTTGGCAGCCATCTTTCTTCATTCTTGAACTGACCATTGTGACCTTAATATTTCACTTACAGTTATGAAATTTGGTAGAGGTAACATGTTGAGAAATGTAAGATGGCGGCCATTTTGACAGCCATCTTTCCTTTTTTAGAAATCTGTTCAAACTGCATTGATTCTATACTAATAGTCTAGCATCTTCCAATCAACTATTTCTCCTATCTTCCAATATCACTTGCTCAGTGGTTTAAGCAATGGCACCTTCTATTTCATTGCGCTAGGTCGGTTTTGAATCCGCGGATTCTTGTTATATTGACTGTTTAATATACTGTAGCAGTAAACGTAGTATGGTAAGGACTGGTCATATGAATTAATAGTTCTGGTAACAAAGTTCATCAAATTTGGGAAAAAATGCTATTTCACAGATTATCAAGCTAAAACGCCAAAATATGATGCCATTTACCAATGTGAAACCAATGCCCTTTTCAAGTGTTTATTAATGCTAATTTTTCTTTGCAAAGAATACTGGAATTTATTACTTTTGTATGCATGTAACAGTATCCGAATGGTCTCAATGGCTTCACATAGAGCCAGCGGGGTTTATGTGCTTGCACGGTATTTTTACAAAATCTCGCAGGAAATATCAGGGAACTTGAAATTTGTCATTATTTTGCCTCAAATTCAGAGAAAACAGGGAATTTGGTTTTATATGTGTTAATGTGTGAAACAAACCCTCTATTATAAGCTAGAATTTGTGAGTGTCATTGTTTTTTTCCCCCAATTAGCGACAATAACACAAGGAGAAACCCAAATTAGGTAAAGGCTAAATGTCAAGTGAAGCTGGGAAAAATCTGTGAAAATTTCAGTAGGCACCATGTTACAATTTTTCAAATCTCATCATTTTGCTTTTGTCATCATGCACCTGGGCCTATGTTGCACAGTTGTTTCAACCATCCTACGTCTCATTGCTGTGTCCTCCTCCTGTCCTAATTAGCCTACCAAGTGCGTAAATACAGGACGTAAAGCCCCAATCATCCATCCATTGTCATCATGCATTCAGCGAGTTTTAATTCGAGCATAATACTTGTATACTCGATTTTAACATGTTTTTCAAATAACGTCATTGTCCATTTCAGTGGGTGAACTCGCGCACTCTAGTGGCCATAGACACGTCAGAAAGAGCTCATGTCCTGGATGTCAGGAGCGAAGAGGAGTTAGAGGTCGTTGACCTTGTGGACGTCCAACTCGTCTACAGCACCAGCTTCTATAAATCTCTCGCTACCGGAGGAAACGTTAGCAAAGCTCTGGTGAGTTTAAAGATCACTATGTTTGGGTCAGGTTCCTACAGTCCTTGAAATTTGATTATTTTCATCCTGGAATATCCTGAAAAACAAATCTTTTACTTAGTTGGGAGGAGGGTCGGTCTAGTGGTAGCATGCTAGGCTACCAATCCCTTAGTCAAGGGTTCGAATCCAGCTCTTGGCGATTCACCTGGACCTATGTTTGACGGCTGTTCCAATCGTCCTTCGCCCCATTGCTATGTCCTCTCGTCCTAATTAGCCTGCCTACTAGGCAGTACGTAGTGCATAAATATGGGACGTAAAGCCCAATCACCCATCGATCCATTCTGTAGTCTTGAGTCTACCCTGAATAGAAACATCTTTGTAATATTACTATTTATAAATTAGCAATAATGATTATAAATTGGTCATTTGCAGGCTTACGCTGGAGAACGAGCTTGCTACCAGTCAGTCGTGTCATACAACGGACAACTCATCCTGCTCGGAACGAAAGCCATTCATGTGATGACCCTGCGTACTTGGAAGGAGGTCTGTTGTATAACTAATGCATTGACAGTTTTGATTATTAGGATTTAAATAACTGTGAAACACTAAATATTGACAGAAAACTATGAACATCTGGATATCTTCTGCATTTTGCTACTGCTCTGAAACCCGGTGATGATAATTCTTGTGATGGTTGTTTCATTTCAGAGGTTAGAGGTCCTTTTAAAACACAATGACTACCAGGGGGCACTGTCGATGGGTCTACGCTTCTATAAGGGAGAGGCCAAGGGCATTGTGGGATTGACGGGAAGTCCGCAAAAACGGAAACAGGATATATCTGACAGAGTAAGTTTGCTTTTGTCAAAACTTATTAAAGATTACTGCAGACTTCTCGCAGGGACTGAAATTTGGTTGCGTAGTTTTTTTGCACCAAGTGTCACAATTAAATATTTGTCTTTTAATTATTCAGCTCCTGGAGGTTCTTTTGGAATATGTTGATGTTTCCATGACAACCAATTGTCCTGGCCATGGAAAATTGGAACAGTTGGAAGAGTATTACCAGGTAATTCTTATATTAGCTTGTAGCTCAATACATTTTTTGTCTCTTTTCAAAAGTTATGGTTCATAATTATCGGTTTAACATGTTTTTTGCTAGTTTTTTGGAATTAATTAATTTCTTGGTTTTCAGAATGTTTTGCCAGTTTGTGTGGAGAACTGCCTCACTCTTCAAAGAATGTAAGTAAACTTGAATTTGGGTCAACATTACATTACACTTTTAAAAGCTTAAAGCTGGTTCAGAAAATCTGGCTTATTTGTTCAAACAGTAATTATCTGGACGCCTCTGGCGTCCAGATTCTGTCTCACAACGGCCTACTTCCTTGTGTTTTTCAGTTTCCTGTTGGCTGAACATAAGACATAGTGATGTACACAGTAAACCCATCAAACTTACTTTATGTTGCACACACGTGATCCAAGTGACTCAGACTGATATAGCAAACAGATAGTGGATAGATCTACAGATATCACCCGGTGAATTGGTCCTTAACACCGAGAATAGCTGGAAATCTGTGTTGCAATCATGGAAAATTGACTGGATTCTAAATAGGACAATGTACTAGAATTATAACTGATATACTGTCCCTATGGCACACCAGGGAGGGGGGACCAGTCTACCAGAATCTGATATGCTTCAGCGCACACCCGTCATCAACACGCGGTAGCCACCTAGCATGCAAAATACGCACTAATGCTATTGGTTGAGAGAGCTATATAGATTTGCCGGTGTTCAACAACTAGATCATTAGATTGAAACTGGCATGCATAAACAATTTAAAAGGGGGTTAAAGAGCCCTAAAGCTATTGACCAACTTGTGACCGACTTATGCTCAGACAGGATGAACTGTTTTACAACCATGGCCTCATTCACAACTCCTTCTGACCTAAAGAATGGCTTTTTGAGGAAGCATACTACACTGGTCCATTTGTTAGACTAGCAGGGCTAGTCTTTAGGGATACTAGGTGTCGTCCAGTTCCGAGTCTACCATCTCCATGGCAACCACAGTAGTAGTACTGTCTATTTACACAAGGTAGCTACACTTTCTTCTTCTTCTTATTGGGAGTTCTCTCCTGTGTTTTGGAGCTCCCCTATTGATAGTTATGATATGGTCAATGATGTCAATCAATGTTAGTCAGCGATGTCAGCCGGGATATCAACCAGTGATATCAACCAGTGATGTCAGCCGGTGATGTCAGCCGGTGATTTCAGCCACTGATGTCTACCGGTGATGTCAGCCACTGATGTCAGCCACTGATGTTGACCAGTGATGGCATCCACTGATATCAGCCACTGATGTCAGCCACTGATGTCAGCCACTGATGTCAGCCACTGATGTCAGCCACTGATGTCAACCGGTGATGGCAGCCACTGATGTCAGCCACTGATGTCAACCAGTGATGTCAGCCACTGATGTCAACCAGTGATGTCAGCCACTGATGTCAGCCACTGATGTCAGCTGGTGATGCCGGTGATGTCAGCCAGTGATGTTAGCCAGTGATGTCAATTTGTGATGTCAGCCAGTGATGTCAGCTGGTGATGTCAGCCGGTGATATCAGCCACTGATGTCAGCCGGTGGTCAGCCACTGATGTCAGCCACTGATGTCAGCCAGTGATGTCAGCCACTGATGGTAGCCACTGATGTCAGCCACTGATGTCAGCCACTGATGTCAGCCGGTGATGTCAGCCACCGATGTCAACCAGTGATGTCAGCCACTGATGTCAGCCGGTGATGTCAGCCGTTTATGTCAGCCACTGATGTCAGCCGGTGGTCAGCCACTGATGTCAGCCACTGATGTCAGCCACTGATGTCAGCCACTGATGTCAGCCGGTGATGTCAGCCGGTGATGTCAGCCATTGATGTCAGCCACTGATGTCAGCTGGTGATGTCAGCCGGTGATGTCAGCCACTGATGTCAGCCGGTGGTCAGCCACTGATGTCAGCCGATGGTCAGCCACTGATGTCAGCCGGTGATGTCAGCCAGTGATGTCAGCTGGTGGTCAACCATTGATATCAGTCACTGATGTCAGCTGGTGATGTCAGCCAGTGATGTCAGCCAGTGATGTCAGCCACTGATGTCAGCCACTGATGTCAGCCACTGATGTCAGCCACTGATGTCAACCGGTGATGGCAGCCACTGATGTCAGCCACTGATGTCAACCAGTGATGTCAGCCACTGATGTCAACCAGTGATGTCAGCCACTGATGTCAGCCACTGATGTCAGCCACTGATGTCAGCCACTGATGTCAGCCACTGATGTCAGCCACTGATGTCAGCTGGTGATGCCGGTGATGTCAGCCAGTGATGTCAGCCAGTGATGTCAACCAGTGATGTCAGCCACTGATGTCAGCTGGTGATGTCAGCCGGTGATATCAGCCACTGATGTCAGCCGGTGGTCAGCCACTGATGTCAGCCGGTGATGTCAGCCACTGATGTCAGCCGCTGATGTCAGCCACTGATGTCAGCCAGTGATGTCAGCCACTGATGGTAGCCACTGATGTCAGCCACTGATGTCAGCCACTGATGTCAGCCGGTGATGTCAGCCACTGATGGTAGCCACTGATGTCAGCCACTGATGTCAGCCACTGATGTCAGCCAGTGATGTCAGCCACCAATGTCAACCAGTGATGTCAGCCACTGATGTCAGCCGGTGATGTCAGCCGTTTATGTCAGCCACTGAGGTCAGCCGGTGGTCAGCCACTGATGTCAGCCACTGATGTCAGCCACTGATGTCAGCCACTGATGTCAGCCACTGATGTCAGCTGGTGATGCCGGTGATGTCAGCCAGTGATGTTAGCCAGTGATGTCAGCCAGTGATGTCAGCCAGCAATGTCAGCTGGTGATGTCAGCCTGTGATATCAGCCACTGATGTCAGCCGGTGGTCAGCCACTGATGTCAGCCACTGATGTCAGCCAGTGATGTCAGCCACTGATGGTAGCCACTGATGTCAGCCACTGATGTCAGCCACTGATGTCAGCCGGTGATGTCAGCCACCGATGTCAACCAGTGATGTCAGCCACTGATGTCAGCCGGTGATGTCAGCCGTTTATGTCAGCCACTGATGTCAGCCGGTGGTCAGCCACTGATGTCAGCCACTGATGTCAGCCACTGATGTCAGCCACTGATGTCAGCCGGTGATGTCAGCCGGTGATGTCAGCCATTGATGTCAGCCACTGATGTCAGCTGGTGATGTCAGCCGGTGATGTCAGCCACTGATGTCAGCCGGTGGGCAGCCACTGATGTCAGCTGATGGTCAGCCACTGATGTCAGCCGGTGATGTCAGCCAGTGATGTCAGCTGGTGGTCAACCATTGATATCAGTCACTGATGTCAGCTGGTGATGTCAGCCAGTGATGTCAGCCAGTGATGTCAGCCACTGATGTCAGCCACTGATGTCAGCCACTGATGTCAACCGGTGATGGCAGCCACTGATGTCAGCCACTGATGTCAACCAGTGATGTCAGCCACTGATGTCAACCAGTGATGTCAGCCACTGATGTCAGCCACTGATGTCAGCCACTGATGTCAGCCACTGATGTCAGCCACTGATGTCAGCCACTGATGTCAGCTGGTGATGCCGGTGATGTCAGCCAGTGATGTCAGCCAGTGATGTCAGCCAGTGATGTCAGCCACTGATGTCAGCTGGTGATGTCAGCCGGTGATATCAGCCACTGATGTCAGCCGGTGGTCAGCCACTGATGTCAGCCGGTGATGTCAGCCACTGATGTCAGCCGCTGATGTCAGCCACTGATGTCAGCCAGTGATGTCAGCCACTGATGGTAGCCACTGATGTCAGCCACTGATGTCAGCCACTGATGTCAGCCGGTGATGTCAGCCACCGATGTCAACCAGTGATGTCAGCCACTGATGTCAGCCGGTGATGTAAGCCGTTTATGTCAGCCACTGATGTCAGCCGGTGGTCAGCCACTGATGTCAGCCACTGATGTCAGCCACTGATGTCAGCCACTGATGTCAGCCACTGATGTCAGCCACTGATGTCAGCCGGTGATGTCAGCCGGTGGTCAGCCATTGATGTCAGCCACTGATGTCAGCTGGTGATGTCAGCCGGTGATGTCAGCCACTGATGTCAGCCGGTGGGCAGCCACTGATGTCAGCCGGTGGTCAGCCACTGATGTCAGCCGGTTATGTCAGCCAGTGATGTCAGCTGATGATGTCAGCCATTGATATCAGCCAGTGATGTCAGCTGGTGATGTCAGCCAGTGATGTCAGCCAGTGATGTCAGCCACTGATGTCAGCCACTGATGTCAGCCACTGATGTCAGCCACTGATGTCAGCCACTGATGTCAGCCGGTTATAGGATGATGTCAGCTGATGAAGTCAGCCAATGATGTCAGCCGGTGATGTCAGCCGATGATGTCAGCCAGTAATGTCAGTCAGTGATGAGCTTAACAAACTGCTGATCGACCCCCTGCTAGTCTTGCATATGGAAATATGCTCCCATCTAGTTTGACAATGTATAGAAACAAAATAAAAAGAATTCTCCCATGATGCATATATGTTTTAATAAAGTAAAGTGTAGTATACATAATCAAATAAAAGTTTTACTTTTAATTTGAAGTTTATAAACTTTATACAGTGTACTTTTAGTAAATTCATGACAGTTACAAGGGTAACTGTCATGATAAATGTAAGCTGCATATGCATATACACATACACATACAGCAAGATTGTTGGGTAATTTGAAAGAGGTGTGAAAAGGGGTAAATACATTTACTCTGCCCTTGGTCCATTTTTCTAGGCCAATGTGCAATGAAGTAGGGCAATAGCCTCAGGGCTCTTTGACTTCATTTAAATTATGCTATTGCTTTCTTTCTCGAACATCTCAGGTTTTATTGAAATCATAAAAGTGGGTCTGCTTCATGAAGATGAGCTGTATCTACCTTAGCTTAAGATGTCCAAAGCAATGATGAGCTGTGGGTGTGTATCTCCTCTGTCAGCTTAACACAACTATTTCAAGTTGTTAAACACACAACTCCATCACACACAATCAAAAAACTTCATGCATCGCTATGTAGCAATACATTTATTTCTCTCTCTTAAGGCCCATTGGCCACTATGCCCTGATAACTTCTGACTACTGCTATTATAATTCAGCCGACCAGACTACCAGACCAATATTATGTTACAATGTTCAGGTCAATTATCAGCGTCCAGATATGCAAATTGCAATTTGCCTTCTAGTTAGAGTATTTTTTAAGCCTAAATCGAAGTGAATCCATCTACCTTATTTAAAGAAAAATTGCATGATTAAATTTCCTGAATAAGTCCATGTAACGTGTCATCATAACAACTTTGAAATAAATCTCTGTATTATACCGATAATCCATATTGTAAAAGCTGCAGCACTTTATTTAATTACACTCTTTTTGCAGTGACGTCCTATTTGGTGAGATATTTGAGCGCTTCAGTTCTGATGTGATTGCCAAAGGGGTGTTTTTGGAATGTTTGGAGCCGTACATTCTCTCGGACAAATTGACGTCAGTGACCCCAATAGTTATGCAGGAATTTGTGGAGCACTATCAAGAGAGGTATGTGGAGATATAGACTTCTTTCTGTCAAAATTGTTTCTTTAGGGGGTATTCAGGGTGAGGGTAAGCTGAGTTATCCAGCTATTGCCGAGCACTTGGGCTTATATTGGACGGTTATTTCAATCATCCTTCGTCTCATTGCCGTGTCCTTCTCCTGTCCTAGTAAGCCTCCCAGGTGCATAAATACATGACGTAAAGCTCCAATCATCCATCCATCAGTCAAAATTGTTTCTTTAGAGGGAATTTTGGGGCAGGGTTAGCTCTATGGTAGTGTGCTGGACTGGCAATCGCTGGGTCCAGGGTTCGAATCCAGCTCTTGCCAGGGTACCTAAGCTTATAATGGATGGCTGTTTCCGCCATCCTTCACCTCATTGCTTTGTCCTCCTCTTGTCCTAATAAGCCTCCCAAGTGCGTAAATACAGGACGTAAAGCTCCAATCATCCTTCCATCTGTCAAAATTGTCTCTTTAGAGGGTATTCGGGCTGAGGGTTAGCTCAGTGGTAGGGTGCTGGACTGCTAATCGCTGGGTCCAGGGTTCGAATTCTGTTCTTGCCGGGTCACGTAAGGTCATATTGGATGGCACTGTCAATCATCCTTCACCTCATTGCCATGTCCTCCTCCTGTCCTAATTAGCCTACCAAGTGCATAAATACAGATCAGAATGTAAAGCCCCAATCATCCATTCATCTGTAGAAGGCTGTCAAAATTCAGTTAAAACAAAAAAATGACTTGTGTGAGTACGTCCGACGTCATTATGCCTCAAGTGTAGCTCAACTCCTATGGCACTTGGAGCTTTGGTTGTCGGTTTGTCTGATAGCCCCATTACCTGGCCTCATCCCTGCTTAACAAAGAAACAGCTGAGGTGTAATGGTAGGGCTACACAGGCTGCTGAAGTGTCAAATTTGTAAATCAGACTTTACGGAATTGCCCTGCTACAGGGTGTAATTGCCCTGCTACAGGGTGTAATAGCGACTGTTCTCTGGTCCTTCATCTTACTGTCTCTCTGTTTTGGCATCAACATAATTATCATGTTTGTAAAGTAAGGGAACGATTTCTTTTATCCTTTTTCAGGGGTATGCTGTCAAATTTGGAGTCATGTATTGTTCATATGGACATTGCCAGTCTTGACCTGCACCAGGTAAAATAATCTCATATTATCGGTGGTAATTTTAAATTTTAGATATCATTACATTTATGAGATAAAAAGTTAACTTTGTATTACTACTACAAGTAAAAGTTTGGCTTCAAATAGGGTAGTGTTTCCTAGTTAGGTGAAGCTACATGCCTGAATTTAATATAAGATGGATAGATTGATAGACATAGTAAGTGCAGCCCTCTAAGCCCAGTTCTTGGCACTCACGAGGATAAATTGATGAACTGGGAAATAAAGCGAGAGTCCTCAACATGCTATAAATATCATGTACTTCAATAATTGGCAGGCTGGGCTAGGTCTATGCTCTTCCTGCCTACTATCAAGCAGATATGCTGTCTGCCAATCCGGTATCTGGCTATTTTCACTATTAATGCACCTCTTTAGGTCCTTTACATCTGTGCTACAATGAATAATAAATTTGAGAACTATGTGAAGTTAATTTTCTTTTAATTTTTCAGGTAGTCTCCATGTGTCGTGCCAATGGCTTGTACGATGCTATCATGTACATCTACAACACTGGGATGCTGGACTATGTCACTCCCTTGGAGGAATTATTACTGCAACTCAAAAAGGCTATTGACACTGGAAAGCAACTTACAGGTAATTCAGACAGATTTGTTGTTATTTTTTTAGGGATTTGCTTTGAATTTATGATCCTCCTGTCAAAACTGACCTATCAAGTGCATAAATACAAGGTGTAAAGCCCCAATCATCCATCTATCATGTGTATTTATGTATTGACGTTAAATTGGTCTAACATATATAACACAGAAAGTACATGCACGTGACCAGAAGTGCCTGAAAGGACAATTGATTGAATCGAACCGTTAATGTGTGATTAATTAGTAGACTTTTTATTACAGGATGAAATTTTTGAAGTATACCAAAATTCTGAACCCTTAATTTACGTGTCATGTCACTAAATATATGCAGATTTTGACAATGTAATATAGTAATGTTCTTTAATATTGTGTGTTATACGTTATAGCTGTTGGTGGCTACATTGGCAAGTTGTTTTAACCTTGATTTTACCATAGACAGCTATATGTGTATTGGGGCAATATGTGTTAATGCATTTTGAAAATATCACTAGTTTATGATCTATTATCATTAATGCATTTAACTACAGTGTATATTACATATATACATGTATTTATCCTTAATAACGTAAATAACATACTCTATTAGTTACTATAACACAAGCAGTACTTTAACTATGGGGTTGGATGCATCTACGCTGCCGTATGTAACAATGTGCCCATGAATTTGAATAAATAGCTTTTCTCCATTATAATAATAAACATTAAACCAGTTTTAAAAACTCAATAAATTACACAGTATTTTAGTGTGTACAGATGCTGGAAAAGATGTTAGATTTTGTATTGCAATTGTGAGTTATTATAATAAGAAAAAAAATTACATCTTGTTTTATTTAGCCATTTACTTTTCTGTTCAGATGAGAGCGTCAAGATGGGAAACAAGTTACTAGTCTACATCAGGTAGGTCATTGATCAATAATCTCTTCATACGGACCAATGTTTCTCAAATATGGAGGGGGGCAGGGTTAGTCTAGTGATAGTGTGCCAGGCTGCGAATCATTGGGTCCAGGGTTCGAATCCAGCTCATGCCAGGTCACCTGGGCCTATGTTGGGCGGCTGTTTTAATCATCCTTCGCCTCATTGCCCTGTCCCCCTCCTGTCCTAATTAGCCTACCAAGTGCAGAAATACAGGATGTAAAACCCCAAGCATCTATTCATCATTCCCAAATGTGGTCAGATACTACAAGTTTATGACTCAGTCTTCTTCTCTACAGGGGACACCCCTTTTGTCTAACAAGGAGTAATAGTTGTCATAAGGAGTAATAGTGCTTGTACTAAATATAAGTTCATTGAGACATGTTCAAATCTACCAGAAATATTTCCTATTTCATGTTAATTGTAAGGAGGTTTTGGTTTTATCCTCCTTTTTGATGAAAAATCTATTGTGTAAACCTGTGAGGACTGACAGCTAAGATGAAGTAAGAAGGAGTAACATCTCTCTATTAAATTTGTTGACCACATTCTACATTTTACTGATGAAATGATTTTTTTGTTTGTTTATTTTATTGTCTGATTTGTCTCTTCCAGCTGTTCTATGGCCGGCTTGGCCTACCCTCGAGGAGAAGTTCCAGCTGATTTGAAATCAAAAGTCAAGGACGAGGTCTTTAAATGCGTCACCTGTCTGCACACTAAAGGTCATCCTGAAGGTGAGTGACCTTGACCTACTTTTAGACATTGACCTTGGACTATTAACGATGAAATGAGACCATGATAAATCTCATCAGATAGCCTGAGCATGAGTGAACCTGGAGTAAAACATTCGTGATTTGTCGGTGTTTAGGCTACTCTTCAGATAACGACCTTGACCTAATTTAGATTATGACCTTGACCTAAAACAAGGATAACCTTGACCTAATTCAAAGATACCTTTTTCAGTATTCACGGACCTATTTCTACAAAAAATCATTATTTGCCTATTCGCCTGTCAACAAACTTTAGTTTGAATTGCTAAAAGCTGATGTTATCAAAGGTGCTTCTTCTACTCTAATCTACATCTTTTCAAAAATCAAATAAAAATTTGAGCAGTAATCAATTGCTCTCATACTATTTCAGACGAGCCCACCTACCCACATTTAAGGACACTGCTCTATTTTGACACTCGCGAGTTCTTCAACGTTTTGTCATTGGTTAGTATTATTTATTTCCTGTGTGCATAGAACTTAAAAGAAATTCAACTGCAAAATTACTATGAGAAAACAAATGAATGAAAAAAATAACCCCATTTTTCGCATTAGCTAGGTGCCTGATGGGCAGATGTAATGACATCAGCAATTAATAGTTTTTGCATTAAGAACTTAGGATAAAGTCATATTTTGATGGAACTAAGATTAAAATTACTTCTTTAGGGAGGTGTTGGCTTTTATTAAGGGCTGTGCTTTTAATACCGAAAATATGGTAATTAATTGAAGAAGATTCTTTTTAATTAAGTTTTGAATGTCTTCCAGGCCTTTGAGGAACCTGAGTTTAACGAAGGAGAGGGAATAGACAAACGGCAGAGAGTCATTGATATCTTAATTCAGATCATCGTGGAGGGCTCAGGCTTCACTGTAAGTATATGATTGTGTGTTATAAATGAGAATCGTAAATGTTGTCTTATGATGGGGTTTAGCTCTGTGATAGTGTGCTAGACTGCCAATCAATGGGTCCTGGGTTCGAATCTCATGTTGGGCGACACTTTCAGAAAGTTATGTGTTTATCGAAAATAGAAAAAGGAGATCATTAATGGCCCAAATACGCCTTGGTATACTACCTCTAAATATAGAAACGGGCAGATTTAGAAACCAGCCAGTAGAAGAAAGATTATGTCAAATGTGTGAAGATAGCTCCATAGAGGATGAAAAACACTTTATATTGAATTGTTCAGCATATAATGATATTAGAACACAATTATACAACAGTATAACCTGTAATAATTTTACTGAATTGGAACCAGCACAGAAATTTGTATATATGTTTAAAAATGAGCCGAATCAATTATGTAAATACATTGAAAAATCATGGGAAATAAGATGTTCAAAGTTATACAATATATAAGCTGTCATTTGTTTGTTTGAAATTGTAAGTTGTCACTTACGTTAATTTGTTTAAAGTTGTAAATTTTGACTCTTTGTGAATTGTTGGCACTGTACGCCTGGATTTTTATTTTGTAACTGTCATGAAGTGGTAGATAAGCCCTATTAGGGCTGGGTATTTTTACTATAATGAATTTTTTTTGAAATGTAAATGTACTGTACCTGCCACTATAAACAATAAAAAAGTTCAAAGTTCAAAGTTCAAAGTTCAATCAATTTTGCCTCATTTCTGTATCGTTCTTCTGTCCTGGACTCCTAATTAGCCTACCAAGTGCATAACTACGAGATGTAAAACCCCAATCATACATCCATTCATAACATTCATTCTTAGGAATGTTTCAATTGGCTTGTATGCTGAATACAGTAGTTATGGTAGAATTGTATCTCCAATTTCTTTGTTGAATTTTTCAGCCCACCCAAGTTGGAACTCTGTTCACATTCCTGGCTCGTCAAATTGCGAGACATCCAGATATTCTTGTCAACCGTATGCTCTTCGAACAAGTGAGTATTTCAGGAATTTAGTGTCCAATGGAAATTGACATTGTTAAATATGTATCTATCTAAATGAAATTGCTGTAATTGAAGGTATTAGAAGCCCTGGCCAACCCAAGTGAAGACAGTCGCCACGAGGAGAGACAACAAGCCTTATTGGAATTACTCAGTGCTGGAGGTCTGCAGCAGTTCAATGAGGGAAGATTGTTACATCTGGCTGAACAGGCTAAATTGTAAGTGTTTTGAGAAATTTGGAACTATAACTGGAAGGTTAAATCTTATTGCATTACTGTATAGTGTGTACAAAGTGTGATGCTGGAACTTACTGAGCCCAGAAGCCTCAGATTGAACATCCAAATTTACATTTTAAATTAAAGAGTTTGTGAATATTTTTACAAATTATGACTAGCAAAGAGAATAAATTAACATGGTTATAAAAGAAAATTGTTGAATAAATTTGTATTTGATGTATTTTACACCCAGACTCGCACTTTACTTCTATTACGTAAGTGTATGGACAAGCCAATACTAATGTATTATGTCTTAAACTTTCAGTTACCAAGTCTGTGAATTGCTGTATGAGCGCAATCGTCAGTTTGACAAGATTGTTCTGTGTTACTCCCAAGACCCAACAAGAAAGGTATGTCCCATTCATCCTGAATATTATTTTTCTAACCCAAATATTTTGGTTTCTGTAAAAGTTTCAGAACTCTTGTTTTGAATGTGACCTTTTTTTTTCAGCACCAAGTCTTCTATTACGCGGAGCACCTTATGATGAGTCAGCAGTTTTCAGCTGATGAGAAAAAAGCAGTTGAAAAACAAGTCCTGTCATCAATTAAGGTGAGCTTTTGAGATTAATATCAGGTTCTGCACAATTGCACTTGTTGTTGACTGATATCCAAGCAATATGTGGACTAATTCTGCTCTTTTTGTCCAAAATGTGGTTACCAAAGAGCACAATTACAGGACTTAAAGCCCAATCATCGATCCAACAGATTTTTGAACTTATGGTTATTCACTTTTCCAGGATTTTGCGGACATAGACAGCCAGAGGGCAGCACAATTGGTCCTCGGTGTTTTCTCGTCACATCTCACGGACGTCGTTAACCGTTTAGCCGACAGCGAAGATCTACTCTACAAATTTCTGTCTGGAGTATTAGATGTTGGGTAAGTTGCTGTTGCTATATATATGTTTAAACTTTTATTTTTAAAGTGAAAATAAATTCACAATGGCCAGCAGAGACAGGGCTTAACCTAGTCGGTAGCATCATGGCTTCTAAGGGTGAGGGTTAGTTTAGTGGTAACGTGCTGGGCTGCCAATCGCTGGGTCCAGGGTTCAAATCCAGCTCTTGCTGGGTCACCTGGGTCTATGTTGTACGGCTGTTTCCATCATTCTTCGCCTCATTGCTGTGTCCTCCTCCTGTCCTAATTTGCCTACCAAGTGTACAAATGCAGGACGTAATGCCCCAATCGACCATCCATCAATCTTGGCGGCCAAACGCTGTGTCTCAAGTTTGAATTTTGCGGTACTGCATCACCTGGACCTATGTAGCTCTATGTTCGACTGTGGTTTGAAATAGGGATGCAAAGGCCGGGAAAATTTCCGGAAATATTGGAAATTTTCTATGGAAAATTTCCGGGAATTTATTCTTGCGGGAAAATTGGGAATTTTGGGAAGTTTCAAATAAACTGCTTAAATCTTTATATATTTGTCATTGGTCCTGTTAATAGTGGTCATTTGGATGTCTGCCATTGTGGTCCTTAGGTCTTCCTGGATATCAAGGTTGCATATATTGGTCTGGCAACGACGGTCAAATCCGTTGCCATTTGTTCTTGAGTTGGAAATTTCAAAATCTTTTAGGCAAAATTTTTTTTTTTTTTTGCTTTGTAAAAATCTAAATTATTCTGTGTTTGCCAAAGGAAACTTTGTTGAACAAGATATTTTTTTGCGCAGGCCTGTTCATTGAGGGACAGTGCTAAGGAAAAGTCAACCATAATAAACGTACCATCACACGTTTCGTGCCCATTTTTCAGAGGGAAATATTTTTTTCGAAGTAGAGACCTGTGTAAAATTATTGGAAGAAATTAAATTTCCGAAATTTAGATGCTGCTCAGAATACCGGAGGACTTTTCCTGAATACCTGTTTGGTGCAGCAAAATTTTCGCAGCAGTATCTCTTTCAAAGGGTCTCATAGTTTATTACTTCATACCTAAATGAATATTCTGATTGCAGTATGAGCATTATGAAATTTTTTATTCTGCAGGAGGAAAACGTTTAAATTTACGAACCTGTTTGATTCCGAGGGTTATATTTGTTATTGGTTTAATTTCCAATTAAAGGATGTTTGATGAACACTTTTCCATCAGAAGTCTAAAGCACAGACCCAGAAGTGTTTGACTCTGTCACTATGCAACACAGTGCATGGAGATATAGTCTATAGTCTAGCACTTCTACGCTTTTGACCTCTGCTGCAAATGTAATCAAAATTGCACAAAATTTAGGTATCTAGTACGTATAACCTTCCTTTCACAAACTGGTAAGAAGATAATAACGGCGATTGCAAATGTTATCTTAATTGGAAGTTAATCCCAAACACATCAGCAGAAAGCAACTGTTGTCAATTTGGATTTTCTTGACATTTTTGAAAGTCTCAAAGTCAAGTTTGTTATTACACAATTATGAATTTATCACTTGATAATACACCAAGCAATACATATTGGCAACATGATGAAGGACACAGAGTTTAATTGTGAAAATTTTGTAAATTTTTCAATATCTCGCTTAGTGTATAGTTCAAAAGTGTAATTCTTGTGTGTCCTTACAGTCAGAAAATTATTTTGCATCTCAAAATGAGTTGCAAATAACCTCCATAATTTGCTGCATACATTTCAGACTTGGATGAAATAAGGTGTTCAGTGCAAACTCACAGCTTCAACAAGCTAACTTGTTATCCAATCCAGTTATATTCCCAGAAATTTCCCAAGTAAATGGATGAATTTCCGAATATTCCCAATGTTTCCGAATATTCCCGTAAATTCCCATAAATTTCCGAAAATTTCCATGGAAAATTTCCCTAACGAAAATTCCCGGGAATTTTGCATCCCTAGTTTGAAAGATATTTCTACTTGCTGTGTCCTCCTCGAAATCCTGTCCTAATTAGCTTACTACCGTGTATAACTGCGAGACGTAAAGCCCCAATCATCCATTAATTCATCTCCAAATCTGACAATGGTTGGGGCTACCTTGTTAGCGTAAAAGTTTCTGATGTTATGACCATTCATATACATGTATAACCCAGCATGACATACTCAAATTTTAACAGTCAGAATCATGATATGATTATTTTCAGTGAAAATACAGGAGTCCCCTGCTACCAAGAGCGCCAAGTGACAGTAGAACCTGTTATTCATGAATGTTACGTGGGACTGATGTGCAAAAGGGATCCAGATAGAGTTAGTGGATATTTGCAAGCGGCCGAGGGATACAGAGTACAGGAGACACTGGATGTGGGTAGTTTCAATAGATTTGATTCAATTTAACTTGATATATATTATGTGTAGCATTTCAGCTTTATGAGTAAATTGTCATTAAATATTTTGCGTAAAAAAAAATTTCGACTTGTGAAATTTTTTAAGTACCTGTCTGACAGGTGATGAAACAGTCTGTCACTCTTGTCTTTAATAATATCTATCTTTTATATTTGTATCTGTTTATCACTCTGTGGTATTGATGTTGTTACCTCTGTATCTCTGTGTCTATCTATCTATCTATCTATCTATGATAATCTGTGTCTATCTATCTATCTTTCTATGATAATCTATCTATCTATCTATGATAATCTATTTATCTATCTATCTATCTATCTATCTATCTATCTATCTATCTATATCTATATGTCTATCTATCCATATATATACATTGTATGTAACTATATATGTTTGTCTTTGCAGATTTGTAAGCACTACAAGATAGCAGATGCCACGGCCTTTTTGCTGGAGAAGGTGGGAGACGTCCAAGGAGCATTTGAGATCATGCTTCAGGTAAATTCTGTGAATTTAATCTGCAAATTATTTATAGCAGATTTAAAGATTGGTATGATTGCGCTTTATAAAATGTAACTGTGTCATAAAATTTACTTACTATTCAATCTTCAAACTTAAAACTTTCAATATGGCATTTTTTATCGCCGTATTTATACAGGGCGATCATTCATCCTGTCAGCAGGAAAATGTCATCCACATTTTAGTGCGTGCACACAAAAATATCGTGCACAGATAATTTCATATCATTTGGCTTGGCACTTCTAGGCAATTAATGATGGCAATCAATAATGGCAATCAAATGTAGGGCAAACCAAGGTAGGGCAAACCAATGTAGGGCAGGCAAATCAATGTTGGCTATCATATTTCAGTAATTAGGCCTACGCATGAAGAAAGACTACTAATCAGCTGCATGCCTATTACATTACAGCGATCTCTAGTCCTCCCATAGGACAGGTTACATTTAGTTAACTTTCAATATATGGCGTTTTGAATGTGTTCTGTTTCTTTCAGAATTTAAAAGTTAAATTAGACGAATATACGACACAGCTCGGAAAAGTGTCCTCGGGCACCGAAGATAAAGAAGGTAGAAGAAATTTTAATTTCACTCTTTATAATTTAACTATGTCGTTTATTATTTAAGGCAAACTCATTGTCTTCAATAAAACGTATGTTGACGAATGTTCTAATATTCTTCTCAGAAATTTCCAAGAACTGGTCAGTCATCAAAACGTGCCTTGGAAATTTGATTCAACTTTGTCAACGACACTCGGCCAAGATGGAGGAAACTGAGAGACAGGTGAGTCATGTCATAGATGAGAGTCATAGACGAGAGTCATAGACGAGAGTCATAGACGAGAGTCATTGACGAGAGTCATAGACGAGAGTCATTGACGAGAGTCATTGACGAGAGTCATTGACGAGAGTCATAGACGAGAGTCATAGACGAGGGTCATTGACGAGAGTCATAGACGAGAGTCATTGACGAGAGTCATAGACAGGGTTGGAAAAAAACCGGGTTTTATTCATTTTGCCCAGCCCACCGGTCAAAACCTGGTTTAAACTGGGGTTTTTTCCCAAAATCCGGGCTAAAAGCGGGTTTTATTGATTTGAACGCCTGTTCCATCTTAGAGAATCTAATTCTTTAACTCTGAGCAAGGAAAGCAACATTGGTTCATCTTTGTCAATTCAATATTAGGCCTACACAAACAGCAGAGATGACTATAGATGTGTACTTCTTGCTTTTTACTAAAAAAAACTTTAAAAAGTCAAAATTCTGAAAACTTGCAATGTGGCTTCTTAGTTTGCCGGCCAGCTCAACAGTTATTGAAAGAATCTTCTCTAATTTTGGTTGGACATCCAAGCTGACACCCAGAGAATTTAAACCAGACGAATCACCCTTATATTGTATAAAATTGTATATTATCATAAATTTACTATTAGTTACTCATAGACGTAATAGTCAGGAGCCAAATTCAGAAAAAGGCCTTAGTTAAAGTGGTTGAGGCATTTTAGAGTAGAAATGGGCATCCACCTGGAATAAGTCAATTTGAGTATGCCGATTTCGAATTTTGAGGATGCCCGCTCGTATCTCCATTATTAAGCCCTCAAAATGGCCGAAAACAATATGGCCGCCAAAATCACTTCATTCAAGCATAATTTGGTCCCTAATTGCACTAGAGAGGTGATCTTTGAGTCTTTTTCTATGTTTTGGCACATGAGGAATCTAATAAGAATATTTCCAAATGCCCCAGAGCAATATTTCATTAATAATCAGACCTTATAATGACAAAAAAAATATGGCCGCCAAAATTGCTTCATTCAAACATAACTTGACCCCTAATTGCACTAGAGAGGTGATCTTTGAGTCTTTTTCCATGTTTTGGCACATGAGGAATCTAATAAGAATGTTTCCAAATGCCCCAGAGCAATATTTCATTAATAATCAGACCTTATAATGACCAAAAACAAGATGGTCGCCAACAAACGCATGTACTTTTTACTTCTAGAACTTTGTAACCTTGATAAAGTAACCGTCAAATCTGAACTCTGTTGAAGTGTACACAAATTACCACCACCAGCAGGGTGGCACAGTGGTCAATTCATTTTCCAATTGTGGTAGTGAATGTTTTTGATTCCAATTAATATAAGTGGGTAAAAGATTTGGTAGACCTCCAGAAGTATGATAAGAGAAATATCTCCCGGGGTATTCTCAGACTTACATTTGATCATCTTTTGTGTCCAAAGCAAGGACCCGATCCTACTCTTAACTTAATGGGGTATGTTTAGTTGACCTGCTGGAGCCTTTATCTTTGATTCCTGAAATAAATCATTCACATGAAGTTAATTGTTCAAGCATTGCCTATGACATTTGCAACTGTCAAGGCAAGGCAACTATGATTTACAGCCGCCACATCGAACTGTAGAGCACTCTTTCTGGCAGCTGCAGCTTACAAGCTGTAGGCATCGGTCTAGGAACAGGCTCAAGTGTGGAAAGTACAGTCTTCAGTATATTCTGATCTTTTATCCAACCACTTTCAGTTGGAGGTACAATTTCAAGACAAGGCTCTGATACTTTCAGCCACACCATGCTCCGATGAGGCAACAAATTTTTTTTGCAACAGATCAGATGTGGATCTACATGATCTTAAGGCTACGCATGAGGAAGCTGACACATGTTTGTTGGTCCATTGCAACCACACAGATTCCTGCTCACTTGTTGTCTGGAGGAGAGATACTGATGCCTTCTTGATGCTTGATGCTCACAATCACGCCATCAACAAAGTCTGGATGAAGGCTGCAACCAGCAAAAAGCCAAATTTCATCTCTGTAAATGCCATTGTCCAAGGATGGAACTAGCAACCAGACACAGCTCTTTCTCTGTTGTCTTTTCATGCCCTCACTGGCTCTGACTCTACATCTTTTCTAGCTGGACATAGCAAGAGAACTGCCTTTGGCATTTCACTTGAAAATTCTATGCTACATTTTGATCTTGGGAGAGGTACACATTTGCTGGAAGATTGTGAGTTCATTTGTAAGGTGTACAAAACTGATTCCACCACCACAGATGAAGCAAGGTCAGGGTTGTTTAGGAGAGGACACAAGGCTGAACACTTGCCCCCAATATCGATGCCCCTAAGTTCCATAAATTATTATGAGGGCTAATCATCGGAGCATGGTGTGGCTGAAAGTATTAGAGCCATATCTTGAAATTGTACCTCCAACTGAAAGTGGTTGGATAAAGGATCAGAATATACTGAAGCCTGTACTTTCCACACTTGAACCTGTTCCAGACAGATGCCTACAGCTTGTAAGCTGCAGCTGCCAGAAAGAGTGCTCTTCAGTTCGATGTGGCTGCTGTAAATCATAGTTGCCATGCCTTGACAGTTATGTCATAGTCAATGCATGAACAATGATTTATTTCAGGAATCAAAGATAAAGGCTCCAGCAGGTCAGCTAAACATACTCCTTTAAGTTAAGAGTAGGATCTGGTCCTTGCTTTGGATACAAAGGATAACCAAATGTAAGTCTGAGAACACCCCGGGAGATATTTCTCTTTTCATGCTTCTGAAGGTCTACCAAATCTTTTACCCACTTAATGGAATCAAAAACATTCACTACCACAACTGGAAAATGAATTAACCACTGTGCCACCCTGCTGGTTTGGATTTGCTGGTTACTTTATCAAGGTTACAACTCTAAAGTACATGCAATTTTTGGCGACCATCTTGTTTTTGGTCATTATAAGGTCTGATTATAATGAAATATTGCTCTGGGGCATTTGGAAACATTCTTATTAGATTCCTCATGTGCCAAAACATGGAAAAAGACTCAAAGATCACCTCTCTAATGCAATTAGGAGTCAAGTTATGTTTGAATGAAGCAATTTTGGCGGCCATATTGTTTTTCGTCATTATAAGGTCTGATTATTAATGAAATATTGCTCTGGGGCATTTGGAAATATTCTTATTAGATTCCTCATGTGCCAAAACATAGAAAAAGACTCAAAGATCACCTCTCTAGTGCAATTAGGGACCAAATTATGCCTGAATGAAGTGATTTTGGCGGCCATATTGTTTTCAGCCATTTTGAGGGCTTAATAATGGAGATACGAGCGGGCATCCTCAAAATTCGAAATCGGCATACTCAAATTGACTTATTCCAAGTGTATGCCCATTTCTACTCTAAAATGCCTCAACCACTTTGAATTCCTGAAAATGGCTCCTGACTATAACACGGTCTAACATTTAGATTTTAGATGGACAAGACTATTGGGGTGAATGCATCAATCGGCTTTTGCATTGTTGCCTGATAGGTGCCATAGTCAAGTGCACTGTAAATTTTGAATTTTGAGTTAGCTTAACTGATTGAGTGAGATGGTTGCACAATTCCTTTGAGTCAAGATAGCTTGTTGTTTGCTTGTTATAACAACGTAAAGATTATCATAACTCAAGACAGCAAGCTATCATGGCTCAAACAAATTGTGCAACCGTCTCACTCAATCATTTGAGCTAACTCAGAATTTCAGAATTTACAGTGTGGTAAAATAACAAAGAAAACAGATTTGTTTGATGTTATTGTTAGTTCAGCTAACTTGCTCCCCAATTTCTGCTATTTGTCATGCTAATTGCTAGACAATTTGCAATTTCACCCGGATTTTGACCACTTTTGGGAAATATCCAATTTTGCCCGGTCCGGGTTAAACCCGGGTTTAATCCGGGTAAAATAGATGAGAGTCATTGACGAGAGTCATAGACGAGAGTCATAGACGAGAGTCATAGACGAGAGTCATTGACGAGAGTCATAGACGAGAGTCATTGACGAGAGTCATAGACGAGAGTCATAGACGAGAGTCATAGACGAGAGTCATTGACGAGAGTCATAGACGAGAGTCATAGACGAGAGTCATTGACGAGAGTCATAGACGAGAGTCATAGACGAGAGTCATTGACGAGAGTCATAGACGAGAGTCATTGACGAGAATCATAGACGAGAGTCATTGACGAGAGTCATAGACGAGAGTCATTGACGAGAGTCATGAAGTGTTGGGGGTGAAGTCAGGAGTCTTAGTCGAGACTCGTTGGGTATAGTCTTAGAAGAGCAGATATGACTGTGATGGGTCTCTTTTAAACTAACTCGTTTATCATTGTGATATTCCTTTGCAGGCCCTGTGGTTCCCGCTCTTGGAAACATTGATGTCGACTCAAAAAATCCTGAAAGACATTGCACACAAAAATTACCTCGATGGTGAGTGATTGACGAGATATTATGATTGATTTCTTGCATGAGATAAATGAATTTTAACTGATCTGTTAATTGATTGTTTTGGTGACTGATTGATTGACTTAAATTGATTGATTGACTTATGCGAAACAAAATTTTTGTATGGTAGTCAATGAATTAATATTGTCTTATAACGTTCTCATAACATATATACTTCTTTCTAAAAATTTCTTTTACCATTTCTCTTGCAGATATGAAGGCAGAAACTAGTCAAGTTCTCAACAGCATGATGAGCTTCATTGCTCTTCCCGCAATACTCCAAAAAATAATGCAGGTAAAAATTGCTAGAATAAATGCTATTCAATGCTTTAACATAACTTACACCAGACATTGTTGCATTATATCACTGATAAGATTTTATTCATTTTTGCTTCAGGATCCCTCGTACAGTAGCGGAAAATTTGGCGAAATCAAAGAGTTGATTTTGGGAATGTTGGATACTTACAATTACGAAAAGGTTGGTGTCACCTCTGTTGTTATTTGTTAAGGGAGCGTTCAGAGTTCGAGGCTTGGAAAGGGGTGTGCGAGTTTTGCCGGAGGGTTACTAAGTTTTCTCACATATTTCAAGTGAGGATTATGGGGGGAGGGTTGGTCTAGTGGTAGCGTGCTGGACTGCCAATCGCTGGGTCCAGGGTTCCACTCCAGCTCTTGCCGGGTCACCTGGGCCTATGTTGGATGGCTGTTTCAATCATCCTTCGCCTCATTGCCATGTCCTCCTCCTGTCTTAATTAGCCTACCAACTGCATGAATACAGGACGTAAAGCCCCAAACATCCATCCATCCATCCATCCATCCATCCATCAAGTGAGGATTATTAATTTTTTACACACCATGTCTAAGGGGGTATGAAATTTGAACAAAAGAAAGACATCATAAAAAATACTGAAATTCTGCATTGATCCTGAGGGGGGCTACAAAAAATCCACATTAAACGGCAAATTCCGAAAAAACTCAAATGGTCATAGATTCTGAACGGTCCCTGACTTATTACTGATTGGAGGTTCCATGCTATTTGGAGGGATTGTCCAAAAATGATCACAAAACATAATTCAACTTGTCCTTATTTCAGACGCTATTAAAGACGTGCAACAGCCTCGTGAGTCATGACCTGCACGTCCACTTGGTGGCGCTGACAGCTGCAGCAAGTAAAGGCCTCTCGTTGCGGACACAGAGCTGTGCGCTGTGCACACGACCTTTTAGTGTGACGAAGGACAGTGATATGATTCTCGGCTTTAGGTAAGTTTAAATCAGGGATGCACAGATGCCTTGATCCTGCCAAAAAAAAGTTTCAGTTTTTGTGGTCAGCATCGAATCGGTATTTTTAGTGGTCAGCATCGAATCGGTATTTTTAGTATTGGCATCGGTGATGGAGTTTGAACTTGTGAAAAAGATAGAAATACAAGAAATAAAGGGGTTGTTTCGCAAGTTCTGAGGCGCTCTGGACTGCCCATATCAAGAAATATCAGATCTGTACTCCGTATCGGATGATAGTGAATGCAGTTTCGGTATCATTAGCGGAAGTGAAAAGGTTTTATTGCCTCATCTCAAGTGTAGATATCTGTAATCTTTATGATATTGTTTTGTGATTGAATCGATAAGTCAGTGGATAGCTGTTTCCAGGATGACTTTAGAAGTCGAGAGTGGCCTATGTGAAATTGCCTTTTTGTAAAAAGAAAAAAATGATATATACATGAAGATGGTGTGACCTGATATGCAAACATGTACTGCTATACCAACTGCATTAACAGATAGATAACTTTTTAATGGAATTTATAAAACTTTCGTCATCATAATAATGTCTAAATTAGATTGAATGTACACTTAGCACCAATTGTATCCACAACTTTGGTAAATAATAATAACTTTATTTTTATCGATAATTTAAATGATCCGTATCAATATGTTTCAGATGTGGCCATGGCTACCACCAGCCTTGTCTGAAAGCTGTAGGGTCTTGCGTCATAATGGATGGGGAAGAACTCTGGATGTGTTATTTATGCAACAAAGCGAAAAGAAACACGGGCCACTCGTCGTCACGGATACGACTGTCTTCTTCTTCTTCTTCCACTCTTCATAATTCACTGACCACTCTTCCGGGCTTCAGTAGAAGTAATACTAGTAATGAGGTAAGAGTTAGGGCCTAAGGGCAGACCCAATTTAAATTTGATCTTTTGAGCATGGATTTTTCTCTTCATTAAATTAATGAAAGGACATAAAAAAGATTTTGATTTTTTAGTGGCTGGACACACATAAATAGATTTCTCTTATGCTTTCTTAATGCAGGTTAAATTTAACGAGTTTCGTTTTTCTTAAAAAAATGTATTATACATTTTTTATGCACGGAAAAGTAAATTAGGAATAATTGAAATGTAAAATGGCTGTCTCTGCCAATGCAGTAAGTAATTTAAAACAAAAATGTATAAGTAATTCAAAACAAGAATATTAGTGGTCTCTTGAATATAGTAACAAGTAACTCTAGAGTTTATTTTCTATATGGCTGTTTAAGAAAGATTTTGATTGTTTATATTTTTTTCTTCAGGGGGAACTGGAACCAGAACAAATATTTGCCATTGACAATCTACGCCGAGTTCAAAAGACACACTCACGGGTGAGTTTAAACTAAGATTGTTAATGTATTTCAGCCGTTTCGTGAATAACTATTATTGTTATGTGAATTATTTTATAATAAAGATATTTGCATAATGTTAGTGCTGCTAGATCATCTAGAACTTGGCTGCAACTTTGTGTAAGAATTAAATTCAAATATTAAAATTATCTCAGGGCTATTCCATTTAAAAATCTGGGGGGGGGGTGATCGGGCTACGATTTTGACCCCCCCATGCATCTAAGACGATTTTTTTTACCCCCTCCATGCATTAACTTCGATTTTTTCTCCCCCCGTACATACATCACAAAAAATTTTCGTTATTACAATGCGTAGGCCTGAATAGAACGATAATCCCCCCCCCCCCCCCATACATCTACAGTGAATTCCGCGAGTGCCCCCCAAGCATCTACATCGTATTATCGCTTACCCGTACATACATCATACGAAAAATAAATCAACCCGACCACCCCCCCCCCCCCAGAGATTTAAATGGAATAGCCCCCAGGCATTTAAGAAGAATGTATAAAACAATTTTACCAAATATGAATAGATAATTTATTTGTACTTATAAATTTTTCAGCTTGCCATTTTACACGAGTTGTCAAAAGCCGACACCAAAGGATGGAAGTCTGCCACTTCGACAAATATTTTGCAAAATGAACATTTCCAGTTGCGGGTGACCGCCCCTCCACCGCAGTTTTAATAGATCTATATAATTATATGAAGTCACTATTTCATGAAAGAACTGTGCAATAGTTTTAGTCATCTGTGCCACAATATATATAACAATTCAAGAATCAAATGAATCATAGTATTAGATTATGTGTATGCATTTAGTCATTTACTGCCACATTATTTTCGATAGTGAAATCTTCAATTATTTTTCATTAAACTATTTCGATTGTATTTTTTTGTTTCTTTTTATTATCAAATTGCATTATAGATCTATGAAATTAGTTTACAGACTCATTATATGTGCAAAATTGAGAACAGCTAGCCTAAATGATTGAGAATATGAATAACATACATGTATAGTTGTATACATGCGTATATGAGATGAATATGTAATTTATTAATTTTTGACATTTTATGTTTTTTTGAAAGTGTGAATGATGTTTTTGAAACATGTGATATATTTTGTTTGAAGCTGTCGCATTATTAGCACTGTTTATAACTAGTTTTGTTATTTCTGAAGTGACAGTCAATTAAACATGATTAGTTTGTTACTGCTTCGTCTTTATTTTTGCAGGCAGGATCTGCAAAAGTTATATTTATGTTGATACTTTTTGTACAGAAGAAGTTTTCGTTTTAATTATTATTTGAGTAGCAAATCATGACTCTTTAAAAACTAACAGTTACATGCAATCATTAGGAATTGAAAGACATGTTATCTTAATATTATTATGCATGAGCTAGTGCTTAGGGCCGACATGCTTATGATGTGAAAGTGTGAATATGTCTCTTTATTGCATTTTGATGCTGTATGAAAATGAATCATGTAATAAAACTTAAGACTGCTGCATTCCCAGCAGCTAGAGTTAATCTTATTTTCATGGTCATGCATGAAATGAATTTATGTGCAAAATAAATCTGTGTCAGAACTATAAAGATATTGCTGTGTCTGTTATTCTCTTTAACAAAATGAATTCTTTGGATTCAGATGTTTACATTTAGCGATCTTATAGATTTAAATACCGTGGTTCAGCCATAAAATTTAAAAAAATCATGATGTGCATTGTTTGGACTAATGATAATGTTAAATCGTGTTAATGCGAAATTATGACAAAATAAAATGTACTGAAATATTTTCTCGTTACTGAGATACATAGTAAGGTGTAGACTGTAGACGCATTGGAGTAAGTTATTTTGCTTGTCGTATCTGGTGAAAAAGTTTCCTAGCTACTTGTCTTCAATTAATTATAATAATGGTGTGTAGTACTGTGTACAGATACAGAGGCTGTTTTTTGATGGCATGTTTGTTAAATCTGTATTACCTGAGCTGACCTCTCACTGGCTCTCAGCCTTGAGCACTGGGAATAATTTCCCGCCCTATTCTATAAATAGAATGTGGATCATGGAGATGGTTTGCGCCAAGTCCGCTAGGGGGCGAGCACTGACTGGGCTGCAATTCTGGTCAAGTCACATCAACTTGGATTCTGATTTTTGCAGAATTTTCGGGAAGTTTCTTGTAAATTACTGCTGAAATTAAACTAGAAAAGGTAAAAAGGTGTGTGGGAATAGTTGAGAAAGAAGTGTAGTTTGTTGTTTAGTGGTTGGCAATTGCAGAAGATATTGCCATCCCCTGTTTCAGATATTTTATAGATTTTCAAATCAACTGGAATGACCATGAATGGCATGATTCATTGATTGGCATTGCCATATCCATTGTCATTGATGAAACACAGAGACAAGAACAAGAATGAGTGCATACATGTTGAACAGACTGATGCGAACAACAAGTGATAAATTGCACCAAAATCCTTGCATTCCCCAGATTTATGGCAGATTATTCTACGCCCCCTCCCCCCCCAACCCCCAAAAAAATACAAGTAGCTATGTATCGTAACAAAGACATGTATGTAATTACTGAAGACATGTATGTAATAAAGAAGTACACTTATGCAACAAAACATGCATACAATGATACATGTAACAAAAACGTGTGTGCAGTGGCAGATCCAGGAATTTTGAAAGGGGGAGGTCCAGCGACATGAGCCGAAGGGCTGAAGTAATTCGGGCCGGGATCTCTATGTCGGATTGCATAATTATCTTAGCTTGAACATTCAAGGGGGGGGGTCCTCCCCTCCCCCGGATCCGCCCCTGGTATGTAGCTAACAAAGAAGTGTATGCTCCAGTAAATATGTAAAATTTGACATGTTCGATTTTCTCTGCAGATGAATAAACAGCCGAGAAAACAGAACCACAGTTTTGGAAAGCTGGAAACTTTTGAACCGGAAGACAAGTCATACTCCAAACACAAATTGCAGGAAGGACAAGGAGACAGTACGCCCAACGAAGGATCCGTTTGCTCACTTATCATTTATACTATAGGTAATTGAAATAACGGTAATATTTATGTTTAAAGATTACTAGTAAGTATCCTAAGTGGAAAAATCAAATTGGAAATATGTAGACACTGGTCTTTGCAACTGGCCAGTAGCCAATTTGTTGAGCACGGATAGGTTGAAGATCAGAAAGTATTGCAAATTCTTGGATTGTGATGGAAAAGTTATCCATGCGATGCTGGCTATAACTTCAACTTTTGCCAGGCTTGGGGTCAAGTACAATCAATTGTACTTGAGTCCAAGTACAAGTACATTGGCATTTGGCAAGTACAAGTACAAGTCCAAGTACAGCTTTGTAACAGAGTACTTGAGTCCAAGTACAAGTACTTTAGCTCAAGTACAAGTACAAGTACAAGTACATTCTTGGTTACGCAGAAGTTTAACGAATTTAAAGTTCCAAAAACGTTATGAAATTAATATTATTGTTGAAAGTAAAGTGAAATTGAATTGATTATAACCAAAGATTCATTCAGAGTATTTGAAGAAGGCTTACAGGCGATTTCATTACCATGCGATTCTTGTCATTCACACTTGGCTGTGAGGAATCAATGCTAAACAAGCACTTGCTACGTTTGATATATCAGCTGTGTGACGTTCTGTCAGGTCTTAACCAATCAGATCAATCAAAAATGCCATGTAATTTGTGGGCCAGGAACCTTAGAATCGCGTACTAATGAAATCACCTGTAACTGTAAAATTACCATGAAAATACAAAGTTTCGGGAATATACTAGATAAAGAGGAAATTATCCTCAGTCCTTAACGGACAGCCGTTTTGCAATGATTCTTCCTGTCTGAGAATTATGCTTTTATTACAAAATGAAAACTGGTCTCATGCCGAATTCAGAATATTTATTATCCATAAACACAGATAGAGATGATAAATGAATAAAAGTTTGTTCACTGATTGTTCTCATTTTGTTGGACAGGCTTCAAAGGCGTATTCTTGCTTATTTAATCAAGCAACAAATCCATCAATCAATCTCTCAATCAACAAATTAATTAATCAATCAGTTACTTAGTCAATCAATTTAACAATACATGATAGCCCATCTTTCTATCTATCTATCTATCTATCTATCTATCTATCTATCTATCTGTCTATCTATCTGCCTTTCTATCTATCTGCATATTTATCTATCTGTCTATCTATCTATCTGCCTATCTATCTGTCTATCTATCTATCTATCTATCTGTCTATCTATCTATCTACTGATCCATCAATAATATTATATCTATATCTATCCATCTATAATATTATATCTATCCCTCAATAATATTATATCAATCTATTAATTTGCCTGTCTACTTTTATTTAATAACAATTAACAATATAAGTAAATCAATACATGTATATCCATTTTTCTTTAATAACAGCTACAAGAAATGTGAAGAATGTCAAATCTAAATTTTGAAATAATACAGAGTATTGGAGATGTGATGTATATAATCAGCTAAGTAGCAAATTAGAACCAAAATGATACAGGTATATTGTTGTTTAAACAGGGTGAAAAACAATAGAGGCTTCTTCTTCTTCCTGTAGGTTCCGCCTCTAGGTAGGCGAACCACTCAGAGTAGACTCAGAGTGTAGTTTTGGCTTGAGGGGGGGGGGGGGATCTTCTCCAGGTCTTGAGCCCAGGGGGGGGGGGATCTTCTCCAGGTCTTGAGTCCAGCGGGGAAAGCAGCTTCAAACGGCGATTGTGTAGGGCAAACAGCATGTTTCTGCACAGTTCTCTGATGCCGGTTGGCAGATGATGTCCAATGGGATCCAGGATGTAATAGATGAGAATTTCTGGGTCTATTTCCTTTCTGGCTGTCCGGGTATAGGATAGGAGTCTGGAGATATATGGCAACCTGGCGCTTCTCAGTGACTTACATAACAGCACAAAGTGTTTTTCGTCTTCTTCTCCATCATCACACAGTGGGCAGGTTTCTCTACGTTTTTTCCCAGCAATCTGGCTGCTTGACAAGGGATATCTTCTGACCACTAGTTTGGTGACCACTGTCATCTTCAGGATTGATGTTAAATCGTTAGCACCCTCCAGGGACTTGTGTAGTTTTCCCAGTTCAGCTTCCTCCAGATTTAGAAATCTAAGCGATGACATATCTTCTGCTGCACACTTCAGCTTGTCCGTCCAGTTTTTCAGAACAGCCGCCTTGGTGATTTTTCTCCATTTTTTCCTGTCCGGGGGATGGTCAAAGATGTCATAAGCAGTAGGTAGCTTGTAAATGTGTAGCAAGCGACGAATCCAGGCTGCCCAGCTTGATGAGGTGGCTTCTTTTACTGCCACTTGTCGTCTTATCAGTTGGTTTATGAAATTACCAGGAGAGTTACTCTCTGCTCCAGTTGCAATGTTGCCAACGAGACTGATTGCTCTTATGTGGATCAATGCTTCAGCTGGGGCTACTCCACTCAGTAGATAGATAGCTGCACCTGCAGTCGATGGTGGTAGGTGTAAAATGTGGCGCAGATTTCTTCGGTGGTAATTTTCAATCCTTTCTGTCTCTTTTTCTGTCAGCACCAGGGTTTCCAGGCCGTACAGCAGTTGTGGCAGGACATAAGTAGAGTAAATAGTCAGAGCCACCTCAGGACCACTACCATTCAGGCCACACAGGCCGGCACCAAGTAGACTGTATGCAGTCCTTCTTGCATCTTGAATGCGTGCACTAATAGTCTCGGAGTTGTCGTTTCTGCTATTTCTGAATATTCCTAGGTGCTTTTCACTTTCTGATGTTCCAATTGGTGTTCCATTCAGGTAAAAGGTGTGATCGCCAGCTCCATTGACGAGGATGGACTTAGTCTTGGTTGTGTTGTACAGTCAGACCAAGAATTATTCAGACGCTTGCTGTTTTGTTATTATTTTAAGGAATTACCAAGTAAACCAATGAAACATCCAATTGAAAACATGCTTGGCATCACATGAAACCTGCACAAAACAAATTTATTGCGAATTGGCAAGAAAAGTGGTGAAAAGAGCTACTTTTGTTAACTCCATGAACCAAAAAATATTCAGACGCTTTAACAAAGTTGTAGAAAGTGAACTATTTACTATCATTTGTTAGTATTTATGTCAAAATAATGTTCATAAACTACCTAGGGACCATGATGACTACATAGAATGAGAGGTGTGACCATCAATTGAGAAATTAGGATAAATACTGGAGATAAACAGTATGTCCAGTTTATCACATTTTCATGCACTCTTTAACCTCAAACATGCCTTGTATTGATTCAAATTGCTTTACCTTAGAATTTTATTCTGAAAACTTTACTTTAAGTCACAATATGAAGCATTGGAGGCTGCATACGAAGTTCAGTGCACTTTTGTATTTATTTGTCCAATTTTACCAACAACAAAAAAGTCCATGTGGCACCAAAACCTAACAAATTTTCGGAAAGCAAGATTCATTATCTATTTCAAGCTATATTCCATGCATGGTCCGAACAGCAACTCAATTGGGCACTTTTAACTTCATTTTGGAAAGGGACAAAAAAGTGGTTCTTTGGCCTCAATGCTATTCCAATGGAGATTGCTCCATGAAAGCACACTATAGTTGTAGTATGGCACACCACTTGTAAACAACTGGTGTAAATGGGCTATCCTGTATACGCAATAGAGTGAACAATCTTAGGAAGGCCATGCAACTTTATTTTAAGTGATTTGATGGATTGCAGTGGGTCAATGGGCAAGGATTCAGAGAGCGGTTGGAGCCAAAAACAAAACGAAAATACCAAAGTGCATACAATTTTTCAAGTAAGCCTGTATTTCAATTTTACTTAGATAGAACAGTTAACAATTGTCACTTTATAATATTCTGAAATATTTTCAATTGATATCTGACAGATTTCAGCCCATTAGTGACGAAAATGTGATAAACTGAATCATATGTTTATCTCACATATTCATCCAATTTTCTTAATTGATGATCACACCTGTCATCAAATGTGGCCACAATGATCCCATGGTAGTTTATTAGCAATATTTGAGATAAATATTGGTAAATAGTTCAATTTCTACAACTTTGTAAAAGTGTCTGAATAATTTCTGGTTCCTGAAATTGACAAATTAGCTAATTTCATCCGATTTTGAATCAGTTTGCAATAAATTTGTTTTGGACAGGTTACACTTAATACCAAAGATGATTTTGACTGCATGTTTCATAACTTACTTTGTAATTCCTTCAAAATAATAACAAAACAGCAAGCGTCTGAATAATTCTTGGTCTGACTGTACTTATATCTTTCTCTGGCTGCGTCCGTCTCAGTGATGTAGAGAGCCGTCTGCATGTCTGTCGGTGTATAGGCAGTCAGAGCGAGATCGTCAGCGACCATGATTGATCCCACGTTGAGACTTCCGATACGGAACGTGGGATTTTTGTCTAACTGGATGAGGCCCTTGTTGCGCTCTGCCTTGTACAACGCTGGTGAAGAAATGCCGCCTTGTCGAATGCCTTGAGTTTCGCAGAATGGATCGGAGATGAGTCCCTCCCACTTGACACAGGATCGTATGCCACTGTACATGCTGTGATACATTTGCCAGAGATTACCATCGATCTTCTGTTCGTAGATAGCATTCAACATAGAGGTGTGGCTTACAACATCAAAAGCTTTGGAGGAGTCCATAAAGGTCAGATACAGTGGCTTTCCAGTATCACGTGCTTCAGCCATGACCTCGGTGACAGCAAGTGCAGCATACATTGGTGAACAGTTAGTAGTGAAGCCAAATTGTAAGTGACTCTGGGACTTGTCCAGGATTTTATCAGTCATCGCAAGCATATGTTTCTCCAGGATTTTCCCGATGACAGCGGTGATGGTAATTCTTCTATAGCTGTTTGGATCCTTGTGATTTTTTCCCTTCTTTAGTATCGGGGAGAGGATGCCCAGCTTGAAGGTGGAGGGTAGCTTGCCCGTTTGTATAGTGTTGTTGCAGATACGTAGAAGGATGCCAGTCAGTGACGGTGAGGCAAGCTTTAAGTGTTCAGCAGAGATGCCATAGAGATCCGGCGCCTTTCCACTCTTCAGGCCTTTGACGTAGTCTGAGATATCTTCGGGGGTGACTGGAGGCAAGGTTGGTCCAAGGTCTCCCTGCTGCAAGCGGAGTAGGTGCATCATGTGAAGGTAGCGGCTGTACTCCTCATCGTAGGTGTTACTTTGTGTCGGCGTGGCCAGATGCTGGAAGTAGTTCGCCCACGATTCTTGTTCAGTACTGACGCTATCAAACTCTCCAAAGTCAATCACTCCCGTAGTCACTGCCGTCTGTCTCTGCTTTTTGATCAATTTGTAAAACTCCCTCTTGTCTTTTGTCTTCGACGCGTCAATGATTGATGTCTTGGTGTCTCTTCTCTTCTTGGCAGCAGCCTGCCGTTGTGCCCTTCTGAGAGCTTTCTTTGCTGCTTTCAAGGATTTGGATATCTCGGGATCGGCTGTCAGATCTGTCTTCACCATGTAGTACAGCTTCTTCGCATGACGCACTAGGGGTTTCATGCTCGGGTTCCATGGATTCTTCCTTGCTTTCCTCGTTTTGTTCATCTTTTTTGGGGGGCATGAGTCTAATGCACTTCTCATCAAGATGTCGTTTACCTGGGAGGCAATTACGTCATTTGGGACCCCGTCCATTGTACTTTTTAAGACCTCGAGTCTCTCCTCGGTTAGCTGATCATATCTTTGGTAGTCAACTTCAGACCATCTTACTCGGGCATGCGGGGCTTGGAGATTTTTTGCACTGGCTTCCTTAGACTGTTGCTGCAGTGTCTCGATCTCAACGATGGCAGTGATTGGGTCGTGAGCACTGGTGTTAAGCGGATTTCTCTCCTCATTCCAGACCCCAGTGATGTCCTTCCCGTTGGTTTTTTCTATGAAGGCATCAATTCTTGATTTGCTTTTGCCATTAAAGTGGTGAAATGTTGGAGAGGTGGATTGCAGCGGAGATATTTGAAGTGAATGTTCTTTCAAGAAATTACGGAGCATTCTGTCGTTCGGATACATTTTGTCTCTCAGTGTATCTGCATTGATGTCACCTGTCCAGATGAGGTCATAGTTCCAGTGTTTGATGAGGATCTCGTTCATCTCATCGAGTATCTCAGCATACTCCGGGTCTGTGGAGCCCATTGTAGGCATATATGTGTTCACTAGCAGGATGGGCCGTCGAGCAGTAGTAATGGATAGGGCAATGACACGATCCGTTCCATCTGGGAGTACCTCCACGAACTGGTCCAGATCCTTCTTCCAGATAACGGCAGTGCCAGCTCTTCCTCTTCTCCTGAACATTGGGAGATCCGGGCTCATGTCATCTACACATTTTATGGTGAAGTTGTGGTCTGTGAAGATTTCACTAAGTAATTTCGATTCGTAATTCAGGATCCAGTGCTCCTGTATACAGAGTATGTCACAGCTGTCTGAGAGGTACCTAGCGTACTCTGCATTTGAGAGTAGACCTTCAATATTTATTGACGTGATCCTGATTTGTCTGGTGCCTTTCGAACAGGGCTGCGTTCTAAAAAAGCCGGCTGTGCCTCGGGTCTTGTATATCCCTCCCCATCTTCTGTGTCATGTGTCTTGTTCTTGGCATCATTGTAACCTTCATTCATCTGGCCTATCCTCATCTCACTGGCAGCATGATGGACTTCTTCATCCGATGTGGAGATCAATATCCTCTGGACTCCCTGGTCCGGGCAATCTTCACATGAAACAATAGGGGTACAACAAAAGCAGAATATTAGACAAAATAACTGTTTCTACTCTTTTTACTAATAATGTCAAAATAACATTAACTTAGTAGAATAATTTAAGTTTATGGAATTTCAAATTAACTGATAAACAAAATACGGAATATAGATAAAACAATAACCCAGAAATACAAATTTGTTATAGGTTATTCCATGCACATAGAACTTCCATTGATAGAAATACAAAGTTAGATTTTTTTTTATAGCTGTATTCTATGTAATATATTTATGTGCAATTTATTTCCACTTGAAAAGATGAAGGCCTACATAGGCCTATTTAAAAAAATGTACACAGAGGTTTAAATACTTTCTATCTAGAATATCACACCTGCTCCAGGCTACATTTTCATTAATTGCAATTTAGATATGTACATGTCTATCATTTTTCAATTGCAATTAATTAACTGGAAATTCAGCTCTAATGCATTAACATTTGCATTTTAAACATTTGTCTGTGTCAACATGAAGTTATGAAGAGAATTAATCTTCGTTTCAGATGTGAAATACAGATAAAGGAAATCACAATAATTTGTATATATCTCTTGTCATACTTCCAGATCTATGAAAATTTTGATTGACTTTTCAATTTGGCCTGCATTTTAAAAGTACTTGCATGATGTACTTACAAAGTACTTCAAGTACTTTGGATTCAAGTACAAGTCCAAGTACAAGTACTTCATTTTTAGAAGTTACGAGTCCAAGTACAAGTCCAAGTACAGAGTACTTGGACTTGAGTCCAAGTACTGAGTCCAAGTACTGTACTTGACCCCAAGCCTGACTTTTGCTGACTCTTATTAGATAAGATAAGACCTCAGGGCTATTCCATTTAAAAACCTGGGAGGGGGATGGTCAGGTTGATTTATTTTTCGTAAGATGGATGTAGGGATCGGCGGAAATTCGCTTCAGATGTATGGTGGGATGCAAAAGAAATTGCTTTAGATGTACGGGGGTGCATTATCGCTCCATGAAGGCTTACGCGTTGTAATAATACAATTTTTAACCGGCCTAACAGCGGAGGCCGGTTAATACAGGAGCTGTAAATGGATCAGGTGAAACCATAAACAGTAGGCATAAACTGCAACCACAAGCCAGATGTAAACCACATTTGGCAATGACAGACAAGGTTTTTCCCCATTGTGACCTTAATATTTCACTTACAGTTATGAAATTTGGTACAGGTATGGGACTCTGGGTATGGATTTGGAATATGTCGAGAAATCCAAGATGGCTGCCGTTTTGTGGCGGCCATTTTGGCAGCCATCTTTCTTCATTCTTGAACTGCCCATTGTGACCTTAATATTTCACTTACAGTTATGAAATTTGGTACACGTATGGGCCTCTGGGTATGGATTGGGAACATGTCGAGAAATCCAAGATGGCAGCCATTTTGTGGCGGCCATTTTGGCAGCCATCTTTCTTCATTCTTGAACTGCCCATTGTGACCTTAATATTTCACTTGCAGTTATGAAATTTGGTACAGGTATAGTACTCTGGGTATGGATTGGGAACATGTCGAGAAATCCAAGATGGCTGCCATTTTGTGGCGGCCATTTTGACAGCAATCTTTCTTCATTCGTGAACTGCCCATTGTGACCTTAATATTTCACTTGCACTTATGAAATTTGGTACAGGTAGAGTACTCTTGGTATGGATTGGGAACATGTCGATAAATCCAAGATGGCAGCCATTTTGTGGTGGCCATTTTGGCAGCCATCTTTCTTCATTCTTGAACAGCCCATTGTGACCATAATATTTCACTTACAGTTATGAAATTTGGTACAGGTATGGGACTCTGGGTATGGACTGGGAACATGTCGAGAAATCCAAGATGGCGGCCATTTTGTGGTGGCCATGCTGGCAGCCATCTTTTTTCATTATTGAACTGCTCATAGTGACCTCAATATTTCACTTAAAGAGTTGTGGGTATCAGATGGGAATATGTTGAGAAATCCAAGATGGTAGCCACTTTGTGGCAGCCATTTTGGCAGCCATCTTTCTTCATTCTTGAACTGCCCATTGTGACCTTTATATTTCACTTACAGTTATGAAATTTGGTACAGGTATTGGCCTGTGGGTATGGATGAGGAACATGTTGAGAAATCCAAGATGGTGGCCATTTTGGCAGCCATCTTTCCTTTTTTTAGAAATCTGTTCAAACTGCACTGATTCTATACTAATAGTCTAGCATCTTCCAATCAACTATTTCTCCTATCTTCCAATATCAGTTGCTCAGTGGTTTAAGCAATGGCATCTTCAATTTCATTGCGTTAGGTCGGTTTTGAATCCGCGGATTCTTGTTATTTGATGCATGTGGGGCGGGTAAAAAATTTGCATTTAATGCATGGGGTGGGTCGAAAATCATTCACTTTAGATGCATGGTGGGTCAAAAATGTAACCTGACCATCCCAACCCCAGGTTATTAAATGGAATAGCCCTTAATCAATTCAGGAAATTTCGAAACTGCATATCCTTTTCTTTATAGATCTATAGAATTTAATGTATAGCAATGAGTCAAGAAGTTATTATTAAAGTTAGTAACTCCGTAACATTTACAAAGGTAGTTCACTCAGAGGCACTCTTGTGTAACTAAATTACTGCAAGTTTTATGGTTTATCAAATTCTGATATTTTACAAAATGTTTATTCCTTCACAGAGGAGGAATTGCCTTTCACGGACGAAGCGCTTTGTGAATACAAGATCAACGAAGAATGTGAAATTACTGTAGGAGAAGGTGATTCCCAGATCGCTCAACTTTTTGACAAGGTAATCATTCCGTGTAGGCTATACAAAATTATTTTTAAATTGATCTATAGGCCGTGATAGTGGAGCTCTCATTTTTGCTGCTCTCCTGGGTCCTTGAGCAGAATAAAACTTTCCGGAAATATCGGCCTAGATGTGTCAATTGGGTCGAGTTTTCTGAGGTCCATAACATCATTTAATCAGCCTGACAATGCTGGATTAGCCCAGCCAAGTCAAGTTCTGTACCTATTAGGTCCTAATCCATGGATCCCCCTTGTTTTACGATACATGCCTGTGAATTAAGAAGTGTTCTTGAGCCTGGAATGCCAGCTCCATCGACTCAGCAATGGTACAAAATGGCAGTTGTTTCCAGAAATAGTTTTTTGGGTCCTGGGGACGTCAGAGAGTTCCTCCGTGGCCTAATGGTTAAGAGTGCTTGTTTGCACAACCACTGGCTCTGAGGGCGTGGGTTCGAATCCCACCCGGAACTCAATTTAGTCCGAGCCCATGGGACATTAAATGGAGGCGGGTTGTATCCAGTGTTCTATGCTGGGGCAACTGAAAGACCCTGGGCATCCCTGAATTAATAGGGTATGCACCAGACTCACAGTCTTCTCATCTCATCATCATACGGCGATCGCCTGCCTCGATATAGCCCACTTAGGTGCTGCAGAGGCGTAAAACACAAACAAACAAACAAACAAAACAACAAACCTGGGGACGTCAGAGAGCAGTAAAAAGGAGAGTTCCACTAACGGGGCCTATTGAATTTGTTATACTATTTTCCTCATCAATATCCTACTTATTTAATTGGCTTTTCATAATTTTTTACTTGCACAGACGAAGTACTGTATTAATTGACAATTTTCTGTCAATTTTATATCCCGATTTCAACATATATTTAAAATTCCTCTGTATATTTCAGATTGTAATGACAATGCAAGAAGATGAGATCGCGTACATCAAATCAAAAGTGGACTTGAACGGGAACAAGTTGAGTGAGACTGAGGCTGCCGTGAAAACTTCCGGACTGAGGTTAAAGTTCCATTTGAAATCGCTGAACCGTGCCGCATCCGTAGACGACCTTGAAGGGGACGAGAAATTAGAAAGGGGGCAGCACCATAAAGATAAAGGTACCGAACTATTCCAGAAGGGGAACATTGATTTTGCGTTGTTGCGTTACGAGAGAGCCCTGACGTACGTCCATTCGATGGAGCCCTTAGGAGATTTACCTGGAGATCTCCCCGAACGATTTATGAAGCTGAAGCTCCACTGTCATTCGAACTTAGCCGCCGCCCATTTGAAGAAGGGTAACTACCCAAAAGTGATAGAATTCTGCGCGGAAGCTTTAAAGACTGATCCAAAGAACGTCAAAGCCCTCTACCGTCGGAGTCAAGCTCATCTCAAACTTCACAAATACCCAGAAGCTCAACAAGATCTCAACCTCGCCAAAAGTATCGAGCCCGAAAATAAGGCCGTCCTGTCCGCCCTCCACGAAACGCAGAAGTTAATGGCGCAAGAGAAACAAATGTACCAGAAGATGTTCTCTTAGTGTGTTTAAAAGAAATCTGTATCGTGTGTATCAAACTCATAGAAATACGTAGAACGGACATGAGGCTGTATGAAGCCACCTCAAGATGAGGTCACCAAATCCGCCATATTGGAACTGCCCTGAGACATGACGTCACAATAGGCTAATTATGATGTGACGTCATGCCATTGTTATAAGTGACATCACTGTTATTGGTGACGTCACGGTACCATTGTGTCAGGATACAGGGCAGTTCCAAGATGGTGGATTTGGTTGCTTCAACTACCAGAGCCTCGTGTCCGTTCTATGTATTTCTATGATCAAACTGTATGATAGAGTTACTATAAACATTGTAATGATCATTATCATTGTTTTTGTTACTGTTTTAGCATGTTTGTATTATTGCCTTCATTGTGCGATATGTTCAATTTCTCATGTCTTTCAAGATAAAACATAGATACATAGAATAGATACTATGTACTTTAATGAAGTACTGAAGCTGAAAATGTGTTTACATTCTTACTGTGCTTGCGAAGTTCTTTAGGGCTATTCCATTTAAAAATCTGGGGGGGGGGGATGGTCGGGCTACGATTTTGACCCCCGCATGCATTAACGATTTTTTTTACCCCCCCCCCCCCCTATGCATTAACTTCGATTTTAACCCCCCGTACATACATCAAATAAAATTTTCGTTATTACATTGCTTAGGCCTGAATAGAACGGCAGTCCCCCCCCCCCCATACATCTAAAGTGAATTCTGCGAGTGCCCCCCAAGCATCTACATCGTATTATCGCTTACCCGTACATACATCATACGAAAAATAAATCAACCCGACCACCCCCCAAAGTTTTAAATGGAATAGCCCTTAGTCAAGTCAAGGTAAGGGAACTGAAAAAGTTAACTTGGTACTAAATTTGGGCAGGGAACTTAAACCGACTTAGCCTCTGTTATGATTGTACAAGTTTTGATATGTTTCTGGTTCAAAAAATTCTCTATAGAGCTCTGGGTGCTTTAGTCTGTAAAATGTTTTGATTACGTAAGTGGCATAATGGTGTTTTGTTCAAATTTATATGTTATGATTATAATAATTATGTACCTTTCGTAATTGCTTTAAATTATGTGCGCCATGTAGAATTGTGCTGCTTCAATAATTATTAATCACTGATGATCGTAGATTATGATTATGAGGCGATCCCTGTTTTGACCTTTTCCAAGTTGTTTCATACAAAAACTTGTGTCGTGGAGTTCCTGATACTTCTTGTTGTTGCATCTGATAATGTTCGGCCGGGGGTATGATTTGATCATATGTTTATTGTATCTTGACAAGTTGATATCATGACATTTATAAATTAATTTTACAATTTATCATCATCCTGAGCCTGAGTCATACCAAAAATATTCTGACTTCTCTTTTGTCTTCATAGTGCTTATTATCTGTTTCTGAATGTGTTAGTGCCATTTCTCTGATACAACTATGTTTCGTATTTTGTATCTTATGACTTTTTACTGCCTTGTCGATTTTTCATTCTTGATCTGCAGATTCATTAGAGTTGATGAATTTACTTTCAGGAGATCATGGTGAAATTTAGCCACAATTTCTGGCCTGGGTGTCTTGAAGCAAAATTCATCAACTTTTTTGTGCTTAAACAATTTGCCAAAAATATAATTCCAAGTGTGCTTTATCGTTTATGAAACATACAGCTGTCTAAGTTAGTGGAGAGTCTGTAACTGATTTAACAAATGATTATTGTTTTTGAAGATTGTTTATTATATGTATAGCTTAAACATTCAGCATGTTGAACATGGTTTGTTATAAGTAGAAGAGGAGTTACTTAGTGCATTATAGAGATAGACTGTCATTAGTGTTCAATTAGTATATACCGTATTTTCTCTATTAAAAGCACACCCCTAATAAAAGCCCACCCCCCTCCATAAGGAACTAATTTTCATCAAAATTCCATCAAAATATGACTTTATCCTTAGTTTTTTATGCAAAAAATTTTTAATTGACCATATCATCTTTACTTCTGCCCACTGGGCGTTTAATAGAGAAAATACGGTAGTTGGAAATTAGATAAGTACGGAGTTGTATTCAATATCCGAGGAATAGCGTCGTGTCCATGATTTCCCACAGAGGGCGTCGCAGCTTGTGAAAGAGGGCGTTGCGAGTGTGCGCGGGAGACTAGCTCATTGTTAAGTTATAGCAGGCCAAGCGCTTCACTGTAGGGCTGCACAATAATAAGCGGCACTATAATAACCTGATATGGGATAAATAAGTGTCATATAGCAATGACGATAAATCCTGGAATAAATTTGTCAGTCTGTTTCTAAGAGATAACCAAAAAAGTACAAACTTTTCAGTAAAATTTGGAATTTGTCAAAAATGTTGAAAATCATCTAAACCTATTTATTGCACTTTCTACGATAAAGTTATTGCACTGCTTGATATCTCGATAAACGATAAATTTTCAATTAATCGTGCAGCCCTACGGTTCAGTGGGAGTTTTCTTGAATCTCCGGATTTATTTTTGAAGCTTGATACTTAAGTGAAACTTTCAGAAATTATTGTTTGGGTCTTATAAATCATTGAAATTATGTTTGGGTAATTCGAACTTTTAACATTTAATTCATTTAAAATATTTGGTATGAGCTCTATATTACCTTATTTCCTCAATTTGAGTTTGTAGTATTCACTGGTACTTTGTACATCTTTTTGTATTGAACTGAAACATTTTCTATAACATGACCATGTTTCAGATTATAAGGCATTTCGTAATTAACCGTGTTAAATTTTTCTAGTCTTTGACTCTTTGAGCTGAAAGTGATCATGATACAAGTTAACCATGTATGATGTTCTGTCATTTCCTTTTGCATTTGGTGCATTAATTGCCATTAAATAATTATTATAAACTTATATTATATGATTCAATATATGTTACTGATTGCTGTCAATGCATCATGATGAATCATTGATGATCATCATGATGCCATGATTATTTCCAATTTAATAAATATGAAAGATATAAAGATGATCATGAATAATTATGTTATAAATGTCTTGCTGTTGTTAATATGGGTAATTTAATTCACTACTATCATTTATTGGCATAACTTACTAGAGGTCAAATCATGATTACTTGTAAGGCTATTAACTAGAAAAAGATTAAGTCAAAACTAATTTAAATGAAATTAAAATTAAATTGTAGCACAGTGGTTATGTGCCATGCTAAAATTCAAGGTCATTGTGTGGATTATTTTGCATTTCGAATAAAATTTGATGAATTAAGCCTATAATTGTGTTGATGTGGTAGAAATCTAAAGTAACATTTGGCCACAGAAGCTAAAGTAACATTTGGCCACAGAAGCTACAATGTTTTACTGTTGAGCTAATACATAGCTATAGATCTATACTTCCCAGATTTCTACAGAAATAATTGTTTGAGCTCTGATTGAGCTGCCTGTGGTATAATGGCTGCCGCCTAACTAAAAGTAAAAATTGTTGAAATTGGCTCCTAACTGCTACTGATCAGACTTGACTCAATGACTATAGAGCTGTAATTTCATCAGATTTTAAAAGTTTATATAATAGGTTAGTCATAGTGCAGCAGACCCTACAACGTACCGTAGTTCCTCCGTGGCCTAATGGTTAACAGTGCTTGTTTGCACAACCACTGGCTCTGAGGGCGTGGGTTCGAATCCCACCCCGGAACTCAATTTAGTCCGAGCCCATGGGACATTAAATGGAGGAGGGTTGTATCCAGTGTTCTATGCTGGGGCAACTGACAGACCCTGGGCATCCCTGAATTAATAGGGTATGTACCAGACTCACAGTCTTCTCATCTCATCATCATACGGCGATCGCCTGCCTCGATATAGCCCACTAAGGTGCTGCTGAGGCGTAAAATACAAACAAACAAACAGACAAACAAACCATACAACTTACCATGATGTGGCCTTCAGGCCTCAGAGGTCTAAAAATAGTACAAGTGGCGCGAAAATTCTGGATCATTATGATGACGTGTCGATGTTGTAGGGGGCGCTTATTTTGTACGTGATGCATTTTCATTGCTGCAAGCGACATTCACAAATCAACAGTCAAAATGGCGACAAACTACCAGAGAACGCTGAGAAATTTCATGAAATTTGAGCAGTTGTGAGTATTTAAAAGCTTAAAAATTGTCGTAATGGCTCAATTAATATCTTGTGGTCGTTTCTGTGCCATTTTCAATCGCTGTAATGGCTAAAATTGACGTTTTTAGAGGCGATTTGTGACGGTGGTTTTGGGATCGAAAATGTCACCTGATCAGCAGCAAGCAGCTTGTTTTGTTGCAATACACATTCAACATGTTCAAAATGGTTTTGTTAAAGATCTATGTCATCTTAGTATTTCAAAATTTACTTGGTTATTTCATTGATTACACAATAAAAGGGTTAAATTTAGACTATTTTAGTCCAAAATATTAGTGTTACATGACTTGCATCATGTCATTTGTTTTTCACACTACTGTCTTCAATCAATGCCACACCTCTTTTGCAGTTTTTGCCAGCAACCACGACATTGACTAAAAAAAAAAATCAAGAATGAAATAAAAGATATTTATAATAAATGACGCAGCCTAATGTGCGCTCTAACTTATATTTGAACTAAATCAAATCAAAAACTTCCCTGTTGGCAGTTTATGATTTCAATATCCTGAAAAAAAAGAACAAAATGAAACAAAACTGCTCTTCCCTTTTGCGTAATTGATACATTTTAACATGACGTAGTCCTAGATTGTCACACATGTGGGCCTAATTTTCAGTTGTCTTATCTATATTTAGTACTTAGTACTTATAATCTACTACTATTATCTAGTCCCTTGATTTGCATTATTTTTTAGCCTAGCTTAAACTGTTTTGGCCCAACACATGGTGTCACGAGGATACTTTAACAGCTACAAGCAAAATTGCTTGACAAAATTTGTCTGAAATTTGGAAAACAATATTAAAATATGATTAACTCTCTGAATTTTCCCCTGATAGTCACAACACAAGGATATCAACGATAACTGGTCTGGTGTTGTCCCATTTATCATGTCAACTATATGAATTGATGTTACCGAAGTTACAACTTCAAATTGAAAGTCTTCACCAACACAGTGAAACGGCTGACTTCCGGTGATCTGACCAATCAGACAGAGAAGGGGGAGGGGTGGGTTAGCTGGGTCAGTGTTCCAGCTAGGCTATTTGAGCATGGCGCAACGCCATGCCCAACCTCATCTGCACCATGCCCAACTCCTTGCCAACCATGCCCGAATTTGGGGTAAAGAGCAGAATAACCACTAAATAAAGGTTTTTACTTCAGAAAAGTGCCCTTCGAATCTGAAAAGTGCCCTCAATTTCAGAATTCTTGCATGCCCAAATGAAATTCTGGCTGGAACACTGTTGGTGGTAGTTTGCTGACTCCTAATCACTTGGTCCCATGTCTGAATCCACTCTTGCTGGGTAACCTTGGCCTATTTTGGGACGGCAGTTTCAATCATCCTTCATCTCATTGCTGTGTCCTGCTCTTGTCTTAATTGGCCTACCAAATGCATAAATACAGGACGTAAAGCCGGAAGCATCCTCTTATATATTTATATCAATATTTATTTATTTGTTTGATTCCAGGGAGAAACCAGTGAAGCAGCATCTTAAAAATGTCTACAGTGTCTTTTCCATGGCCTTATTGGCAGCTGCTGCCGGAGCTTATGTTCATCTCTACACCAGGATCTTGCAGGTATTGTGTTAATTTTGTAAATGTTGTTATAAAATCATATGTTAATGTCTTAATGAAGTGTCAATTGATTGTAGTTTATTGGTAACCAATGACAACCTATGCTATGATGAATTGTGAATTGTAACATTGGTTAACTGTTGTGACAGCTGTGTTTTTAGGCCAGACTTAATTGATCTTTAGCTTCTCGTCTTCAATGGGGAGGGTTGGTCTAGTGGTAAAGTGCTGGGCTGCCAATCGCTGGGTCCAGGGTTCGAATCCAGCTCTTGCTGGATCACTTTGATCCATGTTGGAACTTGGAAGGCTGTTTCAATCATTGTTTGCCTCATTGCCGTGCGCTCCTATTGTCCTAATTTGCCTACCAAGTGCATTAATACAGTATGTAAAGCCTCAATCATCCATCCTCATTGCTCTGTGCTCCTCCTGTCCTATTTAACCATCATGTGCATTAATAATCGTAAAACCCCAATCATCCATCTCGGATCTTCTCAACTCACTTTGTCTAGGATCAGCTGGTACAATAAAAAAAAAGAAGCTGCAGTCAAAAATTTCTTATTATGTCAAAATTATAAAAATCGTGTCATATGATATTACATTTAGGGCTGTCCTCAGTCTTATTTTGTGCTGTGTCCTATGACCTAAGCTGTGCCATTGCACATTATCATAGCACTGGTCACCATTGTTCATGACTTATTTGGATTTGATAAAATACTTGTGAGAACTGAGAACCTTGCGTAAAGTCCAGGGAAGAATGTTTTTAAAATATCTCATTTCCGTCTACCAACTACTATTTACATGAATTGAAATTGGAGAAATACCGTGGCTGGCCAGAAATTATTTTTAAAATCTGGGTGGTTTGTATCATCTGTGAATCTTAAAACTAGTACTTCGTACAATATTACACATTGTATCTGATGCTATCACTTGACTTGTTGCCTCATACTGAGTATTATAAATATGCGCCATTTACCAGTTTGTTTAACTTCCTATTTGTAAAAGCACTCAAACTTCAAGTGTTTTTATTGTAACATGCTCATCCATGCACTGTCTGAGTTACTTCGATTCTTTTAAGTGCAGCCTGCATTACGCTGTATAGCACATTGATGTACAGTGTTATACATTTCTAGAGAAGTGAGGTAGGGATACCATTTCAATTGTGGACTTTTTGCTTTGCATTTGATAGTGTAAATTTTGCAACTTTTGTCTAGGTTGAGCAGTCAAGCTACCAGCTATATGCAGCTGATTTGTGTTGCCAGCCTAACTTGCTATTTTAGGCTTGCTTCTATCGTTTCTGAGAAAATTTCATCTCAAAAAGTGAAAAACTACCTCTGGCCTGTTGTGCTCGGCTACTCACAATATAGAAAAAATTTCAAAATAATGTGAACCAGAGTCCGCGAAAAGTGCCGGTTTGCCGGTCAAAACCGGCAAAATTAGCGTGTGTCCGGCAGAAATAAAGTGGTTACCTGCCCAAATGTCCGACAGGTATGCTGGAGATTCACTGAGATGACTGAGCTGTCAATGCAATCAGTACAGGCCGTTGAAGACTCAAGGGCAATTAATAAACATCAATGATGCAAATTGGGCTCAGAAGTGTCAAATGGATTGCAATTTAACACATAGATCTAGTGTCAATACTTAGCTTATTGCAATTAGCAATGTTCATCTGTTTAATTGCTGGTATGATTCCATTGAACTCACTAATTCAATAGTCTCTATACAGGATTGGCAAAATATCTCATTCTGAATTGTCAAATGACACATGCTATTTAAAACAAGTGAGAGTCTGCTCATATACACATTTGTCACAAGATGCAGTGGCTGTGCTGAATTTGTGTATCAAATTAATAAGATGAAAAGTTCACTTATTGGTATTTCTTGTCAGTTTTAAAGCTACTGAACTGCAATGTATTTCACTTTTTACATCATTACACAAATTATGCACAAATTGTGTGTGAATGTAGAAAATGACACCACAAATACAGCGGAGGGGTTTGCAGTCACTTCATATTTTTAACATGTTTAAAGGTACCATTAACTCCCGAAAACCGGTTGAAAATATTGAAATTGGAATTTCGGGCTGATAAAATTTCATTCGGGCAGGTAAAATTCAGAATCCACCTGCCCGAATGTCCTGTGTGTCAAAAGCACTTTTCACGGACTCTGATGTGAACAGTATTGAATTAAACTTCTACTACTGTGATCGTGTCCTCCTCCTGTCCTAATTAGCCTACCAAGTGCAAAAATACAGGACGTAAAGTCCCAATCATCCATCCATGTACTACTGTGATCATGTGAGAATGAATAAAAATCTTGGTTACACAATTTAAACATAGGCTGCGCGGCAGCATACCCTCGGCTACTCAGCGGCTATTCTCCAGACAGTGGGATACATTGAGGCAGGACCCCACTGGGTACCGTAATATGGGGTGAATCGGGACAGAATTGGCTGTTTTTCTGTCATAGCATGGACAAAAACCAATCTAGAAATCAAAATTTAGTGCCAAATTGTGTCTAGGCTCAAGGTCTAAGTACCCCCAGAATCTTGAAATGATATCTTAAATCCCCATTGCTCCAGGCCAAGAAAGCCACCTTCCCAATTCACCCCATACTTTGGGGTGAATCGGGACACTCCATTATTTCCACTATTAACACTCCCTACCTACTTTGAGTGATTGTTCCTTGTATATAAATGTTAGAAAACATGTTCAACATGCCAGAATAAAATTTTGAGGAAAATCAGAAATCAATTTCATTTATAATATGCAGATTTTTAAAAATGTGATAAATGGCAGAAAACTATCAAAAACTGTAGTTATCTACTAATTTTGCAGGTCATTACAAATTCTGGACTAAATCTATAATAAATGATGCCAAGTTCAATAATATTGATCAAAAAGCCATGCTAGTACATTCAAATGAAAATGGGTAGATTTTATTTTCATTATTCCCGAAACTTTGCCATTGACCTGGATCTTAACCTGTGACCAAACATACATAATCCCACATCTGGTCTACTATTCTGGTTCCCTGATACCATTTCGAATTTACAAAACGTTTCCATCTAGTTTGATGGCTCTGGTGTTTATATTTTTTGAGGAATGAGCAAAGTTTTGACCAGTATGTTAAAATTCAAATTATGCAGGGCCAAGTTTAAGGTGCTGCAGCTCTTCACTGCCTGCAGTTAGAAGTATGAAATTCTATAACAAAATGCGCTGGTATGTGTCCTATATATGTACCAAAAATGAATTCCCTAGGTTGAGTAGAAGTGGTTGATCTTTGAAGAAATAATAGACATCCCTGTCTTGTCCCGATTCACCCCAGTGTCCCTATTCACCCCATATTACGGTACTCTAATATCCTCATGAACATGAAATTCCCGTTGAAAAACTTTCTTTGAATGGCCAAGAGCTGTGAGCAAAATAATATAAATGTTTCCTGTCTGCCATTTTGTATTGGCGGGAATTCAAAATCCACATGCAATCAGCTTGCAGGATGCGTCCCCCCCAGAAAAAGAGGGGAAACAGTTAAAATTTGGGCAAGGAGTCAAAAAGTGTGGCACAAGATCAAATGAACTGAAAATCAATGGTTAGCAATTAGCAAGACGTTACATTGTACTGTTGAAGTGGTATAACTTGGTATAATCTGGATAATGAAATTCAGGCAAGTATTCCACTATGCCTATTGGTGGCCTGTGGCAAAATCTGTGCCTTTTTGTGAACGAGCAATTTGAGAAATAAAATTTAAAAAAAATGAAGTCAAGAAGATGACTGGTTTCGGTGACAATATTAAGAACAATATTATCCGGCATGGATTACCCACAGTAATTCGTCCCCTCTTCCACTACCATTTTAGAAAGTTGGTTTTTTATCAAACTTATTTTTGTCTGAATGTAATATACAGTGGTGACAGACAGGAAAATAAAGCAATGCAGTGCACAATAGACAGGTAATGACCATTAAAAAGACAGCTAGAAATGGACAACAACTGAGATAAAGACAGTCAGAAAACGATCAGGACATGTAGGGGACTGTTTAGATAGATAGATAGATAGATGGATAGATAGATAGATAGATAGATAGATAGATAGATAGATAGATAGATTTTTGGTAGTTTGATCAATCCAACTATCAGTTTTTCTATTAAGATGTGTCATAATTCCTGCAGAAAAGATAAAATTACTATTTCATTTAAACTGCATAAAACTGAATTGCAATAAGGGTAGCTATTGTTTGAACAAAAATTAGATATCTATCAGTTCAATAAATTTCTGTCTGTAAATCTTATATCTAATCAAACAGTGTCATTGACTTCAGTTCTACATCATCTTGATCCTGGATCCATTTTAGAATGTAGCCATGTAAATTGTTGGATGTTGTAACAATTTCAGTTAAATTACATTATCCTTGCAGACATTCCCCTTAAAGGGGTTAAAGGGGCTTCCTTAGTCCCCCTCCTCAGCTGCTAAACACCCATATCAATTGGCTATTGTCTGCTGTACCCCAATCTTTTAATCACCTTATGCAATGCCATTATGTAACCTGACAAAAGAATGGAGGGTGGCATACTTCACACACCTCAGAAGTGTGCCACTGTGATGAGGGGGGGGGGGTCCAATGAAACATCACTGAAAGTCAATGGTTACCAAGAGATTAAACTTGAAATGATATATCTTCTAGTCAAAATGAAATCTGGATCATGCGATTCAGGCAAGTAGGCCTATGGCTGATTTTGTGCTTTTTGTAAAAAGAGATTAAATTGAGAAAATAGAATAATTCCAGTTGATGATTGGATTTTGTGATATATCCATGTATAGGAATCTTGAATCATTGTAAAGCTTTAGAAATTGTACAGGATTAAAATTACTCTAATAATCTATCCATCTATGTATGCATCTATCTATCTATCTATCTATCTATATATATATCTATCTATCTACATGTGTCTATCTATCTATCTACATGTGTCTATCTATCTATCTATCTATCTATCTATCTATCTATCTATCTATCTATCTATCTATCTATCTATCGATCTATCTATCTATCTATCTATCTCTATCCTTCTATCTTTCTATCTTTCTATCTATCTATCTATCTATCTAACTATCTATCTATCTAGTCTATCTATCTATCTATCCACAATTTACAAGCATATCACTCACCCATTGCTGACTGTCGTAAATCTTGAAGAGTTCCTATTTTATTTATTCATCATAACACTGTTGCAGAGGATCTACATTATGATATTATTATCAAAATTAATTGCAAGTACATATCACTTCAAATACTTTGAGTTGTTATCATTATCTTACTTTGTCAAGTTTTTTCCAAACTGTTTCCAACTGTGTCCTTTGTGTATACTACTGATGTGGATGTTATGCTGTATCGCTACAAAATGGATGTCCTAGGAAAAGAAAAATCTCTTTCTGATATAGTGGCTGAAACTGATGACTCTGAAACATTGCAAATAATTTCTGAATCAAAATACTATGAAACATCAACGCTGAATACCGTAAGTGATGCAGTAAAGGCAGAGAAAACATTATCAATTTTCAATTCAAATGCACGTAGTCTTGCAAAGCATGTTAGTCAGTTTCAGGCATTATTTAAGAGTTCTTGTGATGTTGGAATAGATTTTGATATTATCACCTTCTGTGAAACATGGCTCGATGACAATTTGTCACAATTGGTTGCCTTTGATAATTATGTTCCAATATTCAAACACAAGAAATCAGTTAAGGAAGGTGGTGGCTTGGCTGCATTTTTAAAGGAGGGTCTCCAACATACTTTAAGACATGATCTTTCATTTGATGATCACATAACTGATAAATTTGATGGTTTATTTATTGACTTAAATGCTCTGAACATTGTAATTTGTATAATCTATAGATCGCCAAGTTTTAATTCTATCGCAGAACTCACCCAATGTTTAAATGAAAAAATAAATGTTATAAAAAGAGAAAATAAGGGTGTCATTATAGCGGGTGACTTGAACATAGACTTGCTTAAATACTCAAGCCATCATCTCACAACTGAATTCCTTGATCAAATGCTCATTAACAACATCATTCCAAAAATCACCATGCCGACTCGTATTACTGACAAATCATCCACACTCATCGATCATATATATACTAACATAGATAACTCAAAATGCGTAGCAGGAACACTCATAACTGATATAAGCGATCATTTTTCAAATTTTATTGTAATCACAACTAGTCATGAATCTTATCTCCCGAAATACATCACATATCGGTTAGTAAATGATCAACTTATTGAAAATCTAAATAATAAATTAGCTGAATACAACTGGAATGATCTATATGATACTAATGACGTCAATGAGGCATATGATCTATTCGAAAAAAAATTCTCACAGCTTGTCAATGATAACCTTCCTGAGAAAAATATTAGATTTAATAAATTCAAGCACAAAGACAAACCCTGGATCACAAGAGGAATTCTCACTTCCCTGAAAACCAAAGAAAGGCTGTACATTAAAATGATAAAAACCAGAGAAACTAAAATATATTCCAAAAACCTAGAAAATTACAAGCTTTATAATTCCATCTACAATAAATGTATCAAAACAGCAAAAGATCATCATTGGAATGCCATTTTTGAAAAATCTAAAAATGATATCAAAAAGACCTGGAAAAACATCAATAAACTCTTAAATAAGAACAATGAGAAACTAACATCACCTAAGAATCTCTATCACGGAAATATTAAGTATACAACAAGCACTGAAACAGCAAATGGACTAAATGAATATTTCACAAAGATTGGACCATCCCTTGCAGAAAATATACCCCAAACAGACAAAACTGCCTCTGAGCTAATCTCTTCTCCTTCATTACCAAACAGCCTATACTTAAGTCCTGCAACACCCACTGAAGTTCAAAACATCATTAGCCAATTAAAACCCAAAACTAGTTCTGGTCACGATAGCCTTTCTCCAAAATTAATTAAAAGATGTTCCAATATTGCAGCTCCATTAACACACATAGTTAATCTCTCAATGTCTACTGGTGTCTTCCCCCAAAGGATGAAAATTGCCAAAGTAATAGCAATATATAAAAAGGGTAATCCTGTCCAAATTGAAAATTATAGGCCCATCTCCCTTCTCCCTGCATTCTCCAAAATATTAGAACGCTTGATATATAACAGACTATTTGACTTCTTAAACAAACATAATATACTATCATCAGCTCAATATGGCTTCAGGAAAAACATGTCAACAGAATATGCAATAACCGAACTCCAGGATAGAATAGTAAAATATTTAACAGATAAGAAATGGTGCATCGGAATTCTATTAGACTTAAGCAAAGCCTTTGATACTCTAGACCATAGCATTCTATTAATGAAACTCAATCATCTAGGTATACGTGGCATCTCTCTTCAATGGTTTTCTAGCTATTTATCCAATAGAAGTCAGTACACATATTACAGCAAAATATCTTCACTTTCTAGTACTTTAAGCTGTGGCGTTCCCCAGGGGTCCATTCTTGGACCCCTTCTCTTCCTTGTATATGTTAATGATCTAGTAGACAACTTAAAAGAATGTAAAGCCATATTATTTGCAGATGATACTAACCTCTTATTCAGTGATAAAGATCTCAATACCCTGATACAAACCATCAATAGAGAACTTTTGTTAGTCAAAACCTGGTTTTCTGCCAATAAATTATCTCTTAACATAAACAAGACAAGTTACATTATATTTCACAGCCCCCATACAAAAATCACGGACCATAGCAATATAACTATCGGAGAAACAAATATCAATAGAGAAAGTAGTGCAAAATTCCTTGGTGTTCAAATAGATGATAAACTAAATTGGAAAAACCATATCACCCTGAAGGCTAACCAAATAGTTAAGATCATTTCAGTTCTTTCTAGATTAAAGCACACAATATCAATAAATATCCTGAAAAATATCTACAATGCCTTAATTTTACCACATATTTCATATGCAATAGTAGCCTGGGGAAACATCAAATGCAAAGAAATGTCGCGGATCAAAACACTCCAGAAAAAGGCCATTAGATTGATAACTAAGTCCAAGTACAATAGCCATACTGACCCCTTATTCAGAAAATTAGGCTTATTGAAATTAGATGATATTTACATTATCCAGTGTAATAAACTTTTCTTAAAACATAAACTCAAAATCCTACCACAATACCATACCCAGCAACTAGCAATTCGCAATGACATGCATAATCATTTTACAAGACGTCAATATGATTTATATTATCCCCAAATTAGAACGAAGTTAGAAGAGCAATTATTTAGTTTTAAGATCTCGCAAGCATGGAACAACCTACCAAACAATGTAAAAGACAATTTAAGATCACCCCATTCGATATACAAACTCAAAGAATATTTGTTAAGTATGTATAACCTCACCTGTCCTCTCATAAATTGTTATATTTGCCAAAAATTAAGTTGAAAACACCATTACCATCCCACCCTCATCATCATTCATAACTCATTTGTTCTTCATCCATCAATCATATTCAGTTTTCCGTCATATATTAGTATATTTTCAATATTTTACATAATTTGTCATGTTTGTAGGTGCAGCGATTACAGCCTGTATTGGCTCTTGCTAGCTCCGCCAATTTCTATGTTATATATAATGAGAAATTTGTACACTTGTACTGTTTGTTTATGAAATTGGAAAAATAAACATCTATCTATCTATATCTATCTATCTATCTATCTATCTATCCATCTATCCATCTATCTATCTATCTATCTATCTATCTATCTATCTATCTATCTATCTATCTAGTCTATCTAGTCTTAGCTATTCTTATCATAAATTACAAATATGGAATATGGGTCTAAAAACATAAATTATAGATAAGATGTCTCCAACCAAAACCATTGTAAATAGTAACACTAAAACAAGGTTTATGCCAGTATATATATATCTTTTAAGACTAAGCAAGTTGCTAGTTAATACAAAGGTTAAATGCTGGTCAAACTTTGGAGAATAACAATAGCTGTAAAGAAAAAACATAGGCTGCGCAGCAGCATACCCTCGGCTATTCAGCAGGCTATTCTGAAGCCGGTGAAATCAATTGACATATCGGCGATAGATTATGACCCTCAAGTACAGTTTTACCAAACCAGTCATATTTAGATGCCCAGTCTCCCTTTGTATGGCCCAAGTCTCCAACTTGATGGGGAGACTGGGCCAAAATTTTTACAATTTTCATATGGTTTTAGCTCATAGGTTCATGAACATATATATCAATGCCCCCCTACAGATATATTCTTAACTATTTCTAGATGCAATCAAGGTATCAAGAATGTTCGTATAATCATAATGGTCTCTCAAGCTTCCTTACTCTTTCTGGCTGACGGAATGTGTTTTTAGATGAATGAAATGTCAATTTCTCTATTTCATATGATATTTTATTGTATTTAATTTTGACAAATTCCCAGCCCTAGCATTCAACAGATTCAAGGTACTGAAAAGAGATTTTGCAATGAAATAAAAGGGTCACCTCATTGCTATGTCCTCCTCCTGTCCTAATTAGCCTACCAAGTGCATAAATACAGGAGGTAAAGTCCCAATCATCCGTCCATCCGTGATTCTCTGGATGTATTAGATTACATAATTATAGATGATCAATCAATCAATCAATATCTAACTATCTATCTATATATAAAATATCTATCTATGTATCTATGTATCTATCTATGTATCTATGTATGTATGTATGTATGTATGTATGTATGTATGTATGTATCTATCTATCTATCTATCTATCTATCTATCTATCTATCTATCTATCTATCTATCTATCTATCTATCTATCTATCTATCTTACAACTAATCAATAGTTCAACATGAAAATCTATTTGCTGGGATAAATTCACAGTGGATCTATCAGTCAAACAATTAATTAATCATTCATTCATTCAATCAGTCCAATCAGTCAAGCAATCTTTAGTCATTTAAACACCTTTAATCTAAAACACCTTATCCATCTATCCATCTATCCATCTATCTATCTATCTATCTATCTATCTATCTATCTATCTATCTATCTATCTATCTATCTACCTATCCATCTTATCATAAATTATGAATAGAATAAAGGCCTGCCTAAAAACAGATAATTTTATAATAGTTAGGTTGTCTATCTATCCAATCTATCTATTTTAAATATTAAACTAAAACAATGTGTGGCCTACAGATACTTTTTAATAAGACTAATACATTTACTACTTATCACCAAAAAGGTTAAATGCAGTCCAAACTTGGCTGTATAAGTATAACAATAGCTGAAAAGGCAAAAAAAAAGCCTGCATGGGATATAAAAAGTCACATCTCAACTTCTACTTGGCCTATATTTCTGATCTAAATTGGAAATTTCATTATAATGTTTAAGATAAAAAAACTAAGGCTATCAATGCAGTTTGAACATATTTCTAAGAAAAAAGGGAATTTTGTTAGAAATATAGGGGTGCTATTCAACTGCTTCTGTACCCTCCCCTATGTTCTTGGGTTTGGCCATTGGAGAGGATTAGTGACATCATGTTACATAATGTCCATTCAACAGAAGCTGCACCCTGTTCCCAAACAAAGCAGTGACACTTATTGTCTTAAAGGTGCTAAATATGCTTTGGGTGAGATTTGTTATTGATTAAAATTCAAATTTATCAAACATTAAATATCTTTGGATATAAAATGAAACATTGAAATTCATAGAATTAAGGTTTTGTTGCATGCCAAGTAAATTTCTAAATAAACTTGTATTTAGTTAAATCATTTCTGCAATCATTATTTGATCACATTTAGTTTTTATGCAATATTATAAATAAAAGCAGGCCTGACTTTAATTTAATTTCTTTCCTGAGGTTAATTTTAGCAAAATGGGGTTTTGAGATTTCTTGTCAAAAGTTCAGAATGGTAAGGCACCTTGAGTCAGAACTATGTGCATAAAGCATATTTGTATATATATAATATATATAATATATAATTTATCTTATTAAACAACATAAATTCTGAGGAAGAATTTTATGAAAAAAGTATACTTGGGGCACATTGAATGACACTTTGAGTAACCAAGATCCAAAATTGACTGAAATGTGACAATTCAAAGGTCTACAGTTTTTTGCCTATTTTTAGCAATTTTTGTCTTTTCATGTTCAAAAATCTAATGATATAACAGATATATGCATGAAAATCGTGTGTTTCTTTCATGTTTATTCATTTTGTTTACATTCAAGAGCATTGCATGACTTGATTAGAAATGAAATGGTCAGGAAGTTATATTTTCACATTTTTGTGAATTTTAAACTTCTTCTGTCGGCCTAAGAATTGCATAAACTACATACAAAAAAATTATACTTGGGGCACATTGTATGGCACTTTGAGTAACCAAGATCCAAAATTGACTGAAATGTGACAAATCAAAGATCTATAGTTTTGGCCTATTTTTAGCAATTTCTCTCTTTTTATGTTCAAATATATGATGATGTAACAGATATATGCATGAAAACCATGTATTACATTCATGTTTATTCATTTTGTTCATATTCAAGAGCATGGCATGACTTTATTAGAAACGAAATGGCCAGAAAGTGGATATTTTCACATTTTTGTGAATTTTAAACTTGTTTTGTCGGCCTAAATTATTGCGTCAACTACATAATGGCCATAAAAGTTCCTTCTTGATAGGTTTAACTATAATACCTTTTGGTTTTTAAAAATATAGTTATTACTGTTTTGGCGTGAGAGACCAAAATTCCAGAAAAATGTAAAAAATTACACATTTTTCCAGTATTTTGGTTTTTATGCAAAATTCGTTAGATGGACCCTCTAAACGATTCAAGCAGTTAAGAGACCTATATTTTAGACAACTAAATTCTAAATTTCAAATGTCTAACTCCAAAATTGAGGGAATTGCAGAGGGTTGAAAAAACCCATTTTTTTACATTTTTGGTTCATTCTTTGAAAACTATTTTAGTTAGAGCATTCAGACCCCCAAAAGGCACAACTAGGGTATTTAATACATGTTATGGTAGATTTTCATGCCCATAGGTATAACCGTTTGCGAGTTCTGGCCCGGAAACGAAAAAAATTAATTTTTCCGAATTTTAATATTTGACAAAAACTGTGGTCATTACATAAATATGAACTCCAGAAGGCACATTAACACTATAAGACCCATTCATGTGTCAAATTTCAAATATGTAGCTGTAATAGTTTTGGCACAGAGGCCAATACACATTGTGTGACGCCGCCCGCCCGCCCACCCGGCCGCCCGCCCGGCCGCCCGCCCGGCCGCCCGCCCGGCCGGACGGACAAAAATTTGCCATACTAACTACAATACCCGATGGCAATATACATTGCCGAGGGTAAAAAAACAAGAGAAAGATGTCCCAACTCTTCTTCTTCTTCTTGTTTATATTCCGCCTGTTTATCAGGCGAACCTCCGATTAAGGATAAAAACTAATGTAAAATCCTTTGAGGAGTAAAATTCATGTTCAGTAGTTAAAAGTTTATAAAATCCGCTAAGAGCACTCCATGAGGCCGGAAAATGGCACCAGGTTAAAAACAAGGACTAAAAACTTTTGAACTAAGAACTACAATCTAAGAGCTAAAATACTACGGCTGTGCTATATCTTTTAAAAGCGTGGCAGGCAATTAATATAGGAAGGCTAAAATTGATTATGTCGTTTGTGGCGTTTCCGGGCTGGGGGTTTTATACCCTCCTTAGCGACAACCTAACCCCTCCTGGGCTGCTCGGGCTACCCGGGTGTAGTATAGGTCTCGCCGCTAATGTCATTCTTCCTGGTTGTCCAAAACTAGCTTCTGCAACAAGTAGTCGCGCTCCCTGGCTAATTTGTGGCATAGCAAGCTACAGAGTTTGTTAATCTGGGAACGGCCATCTTGTGGAATTTCAATGGGTCTAAGCCCATGTGCTTTAGACCCTACGTAGCAGTTGCCGTTGAGAATCGCAGAGCAAAGTTCATCCTTGTCCACTGGAGGCCTGGTCCCATGTTCCTCGTAATACTCTATTATTTTTGCGATGCCACTCCTTCTGTGTCCTTCCAGGGCCTTACATCTTACCAAGATGTGGGCGATGTCTTCCACTTCCGCTCTGCATAGCTTACATGACGCACTGGTATTTGTTGAAGAAAATTCTGCTCTTAGCTTTTGGGTCATAAACCGTCCACTGAGCATTCTGGCCCTGCAGGTGGATGCTTCGACCATTCTCGTTTCGCCTCTACATGAGTCCCATAAGCTGTGATGTATCAGGTTTATATTAGGAATAAACCAGCAGAGGGTGCTCTTATCTCTCGCTGCCGTAACCAGTTTAGTTCCCCAGTGTAACTTGACGGCTGTTTTCACCTCGCTTTTCCATTCTAGTTTCGATTTAGGGAATTTCAGGTTTTTGTGGACATTTAGGCCATAGATGTCTCCAATGTTACAAATCGATGCAAACCAACTGTGCTTGCTGTGAGCACTAACAGCCAATTGTCTCTCTGCAAGCTTGTATAGCATATGCTCTCTGGGTAGGCGGCATATATTGCCGAATAGTGCAAGGGACTTTTGGTGCAGTTGACCTTCCAATGGAATAGCACCGATAAGCAAATAGATAAACTCAACAGCACAGTTTTGGGGCAGGCCCTGAATTTGTCGAAGCATTTTTATATAAGTTTGACATAGCGACTGAAGGTCTTCCTTGCGCAGAACTGTTGCCTCCAAACCATGCAGGAGCTTCGGTGTGACATAACATTGAATAATCTTGACCGCTGCGGGTGGGTCCAGCCCATTGACTCCGTGGAGCCCTGTCTTCAGTAGGGAATATGCCATGCGCCTTGCCTTCAGTATGTTGTGGTTAACGTCGACTCTTCCTTTTCCACTGTCCCACTTTAGGCCGAGGTGGACGAAGGAGTCATCGGTAGTAACAGGTGTGTCGGCAATTTTCCATACTCTGGAGTTGATTACTTCAGATTTTCCTCTTGTAGAGACCAGCTTGGTGATAACAGTCTTCTTCGGGTGTAAACTGTATTTATGCTCGCTTGCGTATTCAGCAGCAGTATTCAGCAATGCTTGCAGTTGTTCTTGTTGGAAAGTCATTAAAATTACATCATCTGCGCATGCGGGGCTTCCAGTGAATAGGGTGCCTATTTGTGTTCCCAGCCCACTGTCTTCTAGCTGTTTTAGCAAGTCATTAATATACAGCTTGTACAAAAGGGGGGAGATGATGCTTCCCTGCTTGACTCCTTGTTTTACGTTGTAGTTCTCGGAGTCCACTCCGGCCCAACGCACCCTTTCGCCTGTACCAATGTAAAGATCGTCAAGTAGAGTCCACAGTTTTCCTGAGATGGGTTGCTGGAAGAGTTTTGTTTTTAGCCGGTAGTGATTGACGACATCGAATGCTTTCCTGGCGTCTAATGATGCCACGTACAGGGGTCGTTTGGAGTCTCTAGCCTCCGCCGCGGTCTCTGTTATAAGTAGACTTGCCATAGAAGGTGAGCGATGTGGTGTAAATCCCGTTTGGAGACTCGAAATGTCCTCTTGGATGGTATCTTGCAATTCTCTGTCCATGCAGATAATTTCTAGGATTTTAACCAAAATCGGGGCTATAGTGATCCCTCTGTAATTGTCCATCTCATGGTGATCTTTACCAGGTTTCGGAATCATCAGCTTGTAAGAGGACTTCAGCGTTGCTGGGATCTTTCCTTCTCTGATGATTGCGTTAATAATGAAATTGAGTGCATCTATAGCACTTCTTGGGAGTGCAAGGATATGCTCGGCTCGGAGGTTTTGCTGGTCCGCTGCTTTCCTCTTCTTTAATTTACCAATAGCATTCTCTACTTCCTTCCTGGATATTTTTACTTGTTGGGCTTTTCTGATGGTTAGCTTTCTCATGCAGGTTAGTATTGCCTCTTCCTCTTTTTCTGTTTCCGCATTCGCCAAATTGCCACAGTATTCTGCCCAGGCTTCTCTGATCGTATCCTCATTCGTAGTCAGCGCTCCGTTCACCCTGATTGCTGCGCTGTGCATACCTTGATTCCTCTGCTTCTTTATCAGTTTATGAGCCAGAGACTGGTCACCTTCCATTGCTTGGCTGATATCCTGCAGGAGTTGGTCCCTCTCTATTGCTGCCTGTTGCCTTTGGACTCTCCTAACTGTCTTGGTTGCCTCTTTCCTGGCTATCCACTCGACGCTCTCACTGCTAGGTCTTCCATTTTCCTTCCACTTGAAGTGTGCCAGTTTGGAGTGTTGTACAGCCATGGCAAGTTCTGGGGTCCAGTTCTTCTGCTTTTTGTTTTCTCCAATCGTGATGTTTTTGTGAGGGGTGGCTACTTCAGCTGCCTTAGTGAATATAGTCTGCAACACTACGGTTGCAGCGTCAGTTGGCAGGATTTCTAGGTTGACTCCCAACAGCAGTTCTTCTACCGTCCTTTGAAAGTATTCAGTGTCCATTTGTTTGAACATGAAGATGCGTTTCCTGCTGTTCCTATGTTTATGAACGGTAATGCCCTCTGTTGCTTTCCAGGTTGTCCTGACAGGGTGATGATACGACGAATTTAATCCCTCATCTTCTTTTACTATTTGTAAATCCGACCAGCTGATGTTTGGCACTTTCCTCTTGACCAGCATATGGTCCAGACGGGATCTGTGGTTCAGATGGGGGTTTATATATGAGTATTCCTGGGAAGATTTTCCTCCGAGGTCCACTAACTCCAGGTCGCTTATCAGCTTTCCAAGCAGTTTCTCTTTGTGATTGCTCCTGTTATAATGGTCGGCATTCAGGTCACCCAGAATAAGGACCTCATGGGAGGCTGTAAATTTTTGTACAAGTTCAAATAGGACATCAATATCCTCTCCAAATTTGAGAATAGCCTCCTTACTGGTGCCAGATGAGAGGTAGCAGTTCAGTAGACAAATAGGTGTCCCTGGTAAATTAAAAGTGACTACCTGTATGCGGTTATTACCCTCCTCAGTGTGCTGCCTCATATAGGGAGATAAATCCTTCTTCCAGAGTGTGGCGACCCCTCCATGTCCGCTGGTTCTATGTGTGTGTTCAACCATCTCTGTGTCTGTGTCAACTGCCTTCGCATCCACTCCATAGGAAGGAAATGTCTCCTGAATGTCTTGGACCTCGTATCCCCATAGCCAGTGTTCTTGGACACAGACTATGTCGTGGTCTTGTAGCAGCAGGCTGAGGAACGCTTGATTTTGTTTGAATCCCTGAATATTTAACGATACTATTCTTCCCTTTTCCTTCGTCTGCTGTGCTGCCCTCCTTTTTCTGGACTTGTTCTTTTGTCATTCGATGCGGTGCCGGGGTTTCATTGAGTAGTCAAGTACTTCTGGAGTAGGGGCTGAACCATTCAGGTCTTCTTCGCTGCCCCCGAAGTTGTTGGTGATGATATGTAAATCCTCCAGCATGACTCGTGCTCTGCTAGCTGGGGTTCTTCTATTTGCTCCTGCTGGTGTAGTCTTCTCAGCCGAGGGTCCGGCTGTTACTCCTCCTGGTCCACTATTACGAGCAGGTTTACCCGGGGTGCATTGAATGACATCACATCCAGGCTTCGAGTTGGCTGGGCTGTTATTCCAACCATTTGGCTTTGAGCATTCCGCAGACTTAGGCACGGTTTGTCTAGTTTTCCTTTGGTTACTCGGCTGTGTGTTGAAGGAATTTGGGTTTCGATGACTGAAGTGGTGAGTTGGACGGGGTTGGTGAGGAATGTGAGGTCTACTGGTAGGGAAGTTTTGCCCCCATGGGCTATGGTGGTTGAAGAACGGGGGTTGCCATCCAGGATATGGCTGTGGGGCCGGGATGAACTGAGGAGGTGGTGGATGGGGGTATAGTTGAGGTTGGCAGGTAGACAATTTTATTTCTAGATTATTGATTTTATCTGAGATTCTTGATTCGAGGTCTCTAAGTCGCAATTCGTTGCGAAGCTGTCCAATCTCCTCGTTAGCCTTGCGTAGCTCCTGGTCTTGTACTACATTCCTATAGGGATCCGTGTTGACTGGGGGGTTGAAGTGTTGCTCCTGGCCCCGGGGGTGGGTAGGTGTGCATTGGTCAGATGCATCTAGAATCTGTTGCAGGATACGGTTTGTGGCGGTTAGTTCTTTGACCTTAGCTTCTAGACCGGAGATGACTGCTTTTTGAGTTTCTACTTGAGCTTGGGTTTTCTCTAGCTCCTTCTCTCGTGCTTTAATATTCCTCTCTTGCTGTGCCACTCTTTTCTCTCTTGTCTGGATATCAGCCAGCGCAACATTCCATTCTGCTCTCGCCGATCTGCAATTATAACATGTTTGAGTATTTACTTGCTTTCCAGTTGTTTCCCCTTGTCTCCTATATCTCTCTTCGTGTGCAGTAAGGTCAATGAGTTCTTTTCCTGGATGTAGGCCATTACCTTGATTCGCATTCTCTCTGTGGCTGGCATTCGGGTCTCTGTAGATCCCACTTGGGGATTGTCTTACTGTCGGGATGTCATAAAATTATTGTGCCCCGGGGTTGTTACGGTTCTCAGCTCTCCTTTTACATTTTTAACCGGCCTAACAGCGGAGGCCGGTTAATACAGGAGCTGTAAATGGATCAGGTGAAACCATAAACAAACCATGTAACCATGTAACCATGTAACCATGTAACCATGAAACCATGTGAACCAAGAACAGGGTAGGTGGCAGCAGGTCCACTGTATGTATGAAAATAGCCCTCTGGTGGATAAGCCTTGCAGTATTTTGAGTTCAGTCCCTGACAGGTCTAACAGCAATATAACTCAACTAGATTTACCCATAATAAAAGGCAGGACAATAGTGCATTGTTATGTAGAGTGCAACCCAGCTGCCTGCATGCAATGCATTTTGGCTTGAGTGAAATGTGTTGATCCACTGTAGACAGTGGGTTTAGGAGTGAAAGGGTGCAGCAGGTGGCAGACCAGGATGGCAAATGATAGAATTGAAGGCAAGGGCTTGAGAAGAGCTTTAAAATGAGGGTAATATTAGTGAGAACCGATGAGTAGAGGCTGGCTGTGGAGTGTGTGGATGTTTTTGGCGGGAAATGGACCTGTGGCGCCAGTCCCTGACGATGTGATAAGCGGAACTAATGAGCAGATTCATGCGCCCCTGGTGGCAGAGAACAGTTGGCGTAGAAAACGTAAATAAGACAGCAGTGGAACTGCTTTCTGCTGTTATCAGAAGGACAGGATAGATCAAGAAGGGTAGGTGGACAGTTGAGGTGAGTGGCATTGCTCGGGGAGGAGTTTTTAGCTGTTGAAGGTGTGAGCATGTCACACATGATTTTTAACCGGCCTAACAGCGGAGGCCGGTTAATACAGGAGCTGTAAATGGATCAGGTGAAACCATAAACAGTAGGCATAAACTGCAACCACAAACCAGATGTAAACCACGTTTGGGTTTTTCCCCATTGTGACTATAATATTTCACTTACAGTTATGAAATTTGGTACAGGTATGGTACTCTGGGTATGGATTGGGAACATGTCGAGAAATCCAAGATGGCGGCCATTTTGTGGTGGCCATTTTGGCAGCCATCTTTCTTCATTCTTGAACTGCCCATTGTGACTATAATATTTCACTTACAGTTATGAAATTTGGTACAGGTATCGGACTCTGGATATGGATTGGGAACATGTCGAGAAATCCAAGATGGCGGCCATTTTGTGGTGGCCATTTTGGCAGCCATCTTTCTTCATTCTTGAACTGCCCATTGTGACCATAATATTTCACTTACAGTTGTGAAATTTGGTACAAGTATGGGACTCTGGGTATGGATTGGGAACATGTCGAGAAATCCAAGATGGCGGCCATTTTGTGGTAGCCATGTTGGCAGCCATCTTTCTTTATTCTTGAACTGCCCATTGTGACCTCAATATTTCACTTACAGTTGTGAAATTTGGGACAAATATGGGACTTTGGGTATGGATTGGGAACATGTTGAGAAATCCAAGATGGCTGCCATTTTGTGGTGGCCATTTTGGCAGCTATCTTTTTTCATTTATTGAACTGCTCATAGTGACCTCAATATTTCGCCTAGAGTTATAAAATTTGTTACAGGTATGGGCCTGTGGGTATGGATCAGGGACATGTTGAGAAATCCAGGATGGCGGCCATTTTGTGATTGCCATTTTGGCAGCCATCTTTCTTCATTCTTGAACTGCCCATTGTGACCATAATATTTCACCTACAGTTATGAAATTTGGTACAGGTATTGGACTCTGGGTATGGATTGGGAATATGTCGAGAAATCCAAGATGGCTGCCATTTTGTGGTTGCCATTTTGGCAACCATCTTTCTTCATTCTTGAACTGCCCATTGTGACCTTAATATTTCACTTGCAGTTATGAAATTTTGTACAGGTGTAGTACTCTGGGTATGGATCGGGAACATGTCGAGAAATCCAAGATGGCGGCCATTTTGTGGTGGCCATTTTGGCAATCATCTTTCTTCATTCTTGAACTGCCCATTATGACTATAATATTTCACTTACAGTTATGAAATTTGGTTCAGGTATGGGACTCTGGGTATGGATTGGGAACATGTCGAGAAATCCAAGATGGCTGCCATTTTGTGGTAGCCATGTTGGCAGCTATCTTTTTTCATTTATTGAACTGCTCATAGTGACCTCAATATTTTGCTTAGAGTTATAAAATTTGTTACAGGTATGGGCTTGTGGGTACGGATCAGGGACATGTTGAGAAATCCAAGATGGCGACCATTTTGGCAGCCATCTTTCTTCATTTCTTGAACTGCCCATTGTGACCTCAATATTTCACTTAAGAGTTATGAAATTTGGTACAGGTATGGGGCTGTGGGTATCAGACGGGAACGTGTTGAGAAATCCAAGATGGCGGCCACTTTGTGGCAGCCATTTTGGCAGCCATCTTTCCTCATTCTTGAACTGACCATTGTGACCTTAATATTTCACTTACAGTTATGAAATTTGGTACAGGTATTGGCCTGTGGGTATGGATTCGTAGCATGTTGAGAAATCCAAGATGGCGGCCATTTTGACAGCCATCTTTCCTTTTTTTTAGAAATCTGTTCAAACTGCATTGATTCTATACTAATAGTCTAACATCTTCCAATCAACTATTTCTCCTATCTTCCAATATAAGTTGCTCAGTGGTTTAAGCAATGGCACCTTCAATTTCATCGGCTAGGCCGGTTTTGAATCCGCGGATTCTTGTTCATTTGGAGGGAAGGTTTCCGTGGAGTTATTTCCCATTTCTGGGTATTTGGTTAATGCTTGTGACTCTCCCAGCGGCATTTCAGGATGTGAATTCAGCTCAGGATCGGGACTCGGCACTCCTGGGCTGCTCGGGCTACCCGGGTGTACCGGACTCAACTCCTGTGGCATTCGGTCTGCACCGGCTGGAGGCGCTACATTATCCCAGATTTCCTCGCTCCTTGTGTCTGCTGAAGGGTCAGGCAAGCCTATGCTCTCCTGGGCTGCTCGTGCTACCCGGGTGAGCATATCTTGCTCTTGACTTTCTATTGCAAGTTGGGATCCTTCATTACTGGACAGTGCGGGTTGCGAACCTTCGCTACTGGGCATGTTTTGATCCGGAAGGGACAGCTGCTCCTGCATCACGTCGTTTTCAATGGCAGATACCTTCCTTGAATCTCTACTGTCAATTGGGCGGTTTCCGTGCATTTGGTCAGCTTTCAAATCTTTTGCCAGTTGGCCGAGTTGGAGTTTGATGTAGTCGTTTATTCTAGCATGTGAGCTATTGGTCGCTTTTTCATATTGCACTATTATTTGCATTATTTTGGGCCAATCGTCCTTGATGAAGTCAAGCGTTCCTTTGCCATTCGTCTGGATGGCTGAAGTTGTATGGAAGAGTGTAACTGTATAGAATGCGTTGCCTCCTCCCTTCTTGACAATTCTGTAGTTAGATTGGACTGTCATTGCTGCGGATTTTTCTTGTAATAAGGTAATTTGGCTATCAAAACGGTGATTCTGCGTTAGCGTGAAATAGGCATGTACAGCTCTTCTCAGAAGTTCGTACAGGCCTGCTTGGCAGCGGATCATTACTGAGTTCGCTCTGGCATTACAATTAAACTCAATCTGAAAAGGGACACTTAGACTGGTGGCTTGAAATTTTTTGTGAACAGATTTCTCCTTATTTAAGTTGTAGTTAACAGATTTAATCAGAATATTGCTTTTGGGCCCTGAGTGCTCTATATTCTCTGGGAGACATTCAAAAATATTAATTAAGCTAGTTGCATGGTTAAGAGAGCTTGCTCCTTTTTGTAGCTGGCGCTGCCATTGTAACCGTCCGTCGTTCCTGGTACGGGAGGGCATGATTTCCGTCTTGTCCTGTGGGAATTCCTCCTCTCTGTTGCGAAATGGCACAACTTCCATCCTTCCGATTGGGGTTTCCTCCACGATGGGTGCTTTGGTTGGCAGTAGGATGAACACTCCTGGGCTGCTCGGGCTGCCCGGGTGTGGACACCTTTCTAATTCTCTTAAAGTTGTAGGATTCCTGGTCCTGGTCAGACTCCTCCGTTGACTGGGTGCTGTCCAAGTGAGCGTCTTCACACTTCTGCAGCTTCTCAGCAGTCTTGACAATGTAACAATGACAAGCACAGACCAGATTCCCTCAAAGTCGTCATCGGGATGTAATCCGTCCGGGAGCTGTTTGTCTGTAAACTTCTTCACCGTCCGGTGTTTCTTGGTGCGGTGGTCTCTCTTCTTGCAGGAGTGGGTACACTGTTTTGCCCAAGGTATGGTTGGCAGATCTCTTTCTATATTGTTATCCACAATCAGTTTATTCACAGCTGCACAGTCTTCTTCCAGGTGTTCCTGCTGTTTCTTGAGATCATCAATGTTCTCAGGCTCATGCTCATTATAGTGAGTGTAAAACTTTACAAGCCCTGCCGGTGGAATAGTCGCCACGTGAATGACCGGGCGGTAGGTATGAAGGAGGTCTGCAATAGCTGTCTTCAGGACCTCTGCCCTGCTCCTGTCCTCATAGGTTAGGGTCTTGATGACACGGCCGAAGTCCCTTACCGTGAGGTTGCAAATCCCCCCTAAGACAATGATGATATCAAAAGAGGCAAGCCTTGAGTGCCTTGATATTATCTGGCGAATATCTTGAATTTTGGCCCCTTTCCTCACAATGGTTTCAGTTCTCACTTTTGTGTTGGAATCCCGGAGTATTTCATTCACATGACCTTTTTCAAGAACACGTTTCAACTCCGCGCCTCTGGAGTCAGTACATACTAAGCAATTGTATATACGACATACCGGGGAATTAGATCGTAGGTCGTTAGATGATGACATGCGTGATAAATTAGAAAGCTAAAACTATGCCACAAAAATAGCTACAACTACTTGTTAAACAGTAAACAGTTCAAAGTACAGCCGGTAAATGGCAGCTAAACAGTTTGGTATACTGTGAAGAGATGGAATGTAAGAAACAGGACACTTCCCTTTTACGAAGAAGTTGCTCTTTCACGTGGTCTTTTCTTTCCTGGGCGACGCCATCTTGGTTTTTTTCCATGCGAGTTATTTTCCACCAGCAATTCGGCCAATTTTTTTGCCACACACAGGCCCGGAAACGCCACTCACACGACCATCGCACTTCACTATATAACTCCCAACTATCTTGGTCGCCAATATGTTTTATAACTATAACTAAAAGCTATTCCTGTGTACAGCCTGTATGGGATACAAAAAGTCATATCTCAGCTTCTAGTTGGCCTAAATATTTTATTAAAATTGGAAATTTCTTTATTTGTTCAATATAAGACTACTAAGTTGGTGTCAATGCAGTTTGGACATATTTCTAAGAAAAAAGAAAATTTGTTAAAAAGTTGAGGGTGCTGTGCACTGCTTTTGTGCTCATTTGTTCCCAGCTTTGGTCACTGGACAGGATTAGTGACACAATGTTACATAACATGAATGGCTGGAGGGGAGGGGTACAATGAAGCACAGACATACTGTCTCCAGGCCCATTCACAAAAAAACTGGACCCCTTCCAATGATGACACTTTTACCCCCTAAACAATATTTCTTTAAAATGCTAAAAATACAATTGGAGTGAGTTTTAAAATGAATTAAAAGACAGATTTATCCAATAATGTCTTGAAATGTAAAATTACACACTGAAATTTGCAGAAATTGGATTTGCATGCCAAGTAATTTTCTTTGATAACCCTCTATATATACATAGCGGTCTTATTGCCAGTCTGTCTTATATGTTTTTCATTAAAGACCAAGATAAAAGTAAGCTGACAGTACTTTATATGTTAAAATGTACATAACTGATGTTAGATTTAAACCATTAAGAACTTTACAATTGAGAGTTTAAGATTTCTTGTCAAAGGATTAGCAGGGAAGACAATTACCCTGTGACATAACATTACATAATCAAGACTTCTCCAGTGCTCCATTCAACAAAAGCCAATCTGTCTGATTCAATCACATTTAATTTTCATGCAAACAACTAAATAAAAGGGGCTGACATTTATTCATCTTCTAAAAATTTACATCACTGAGTTTAGATATTAACCATAAAGTTATAATAATTGGCAGTTTTAAAAAGATTAAGTGTCATATAATATTTCATGAGGAGAGGTAGAAAAAGTCAAATTTAGACATAATTGTGGCAAATTTGATTGACCAGGGCCAATATTTACTGATATATGATTATCTGAAAATCCTTAATATTTATCTAATTTTGTTAATATTGACCTATGCTGCCAATAAAAGTTTTCATATTGTTCAAAATCAGCATGATGATGATGTGAAACATGTCAGGTTTATTTTGACAAAAAAAATGTCAACGACTGGTATGACATCAGAAGGAAATGGAGAGTAAATAGACATTTTAATGATTTTTTGCCTTTTTTCAATCATACATTTCAATGGAAAAAATTGCAACAACTCATGCAATGGCTGTGAATATTAGTCAATAGTGTGTCTAACTACAATAAGACCTAAAGTTAACTAACTTACCCATTACCATTTGGCTTTTCATGCAGAAATATTGGAAAATTGGCATTTTTTCGAATTTTTGGGTTTTTATAAAAATTCATAGGACCAACATTCCAACTGATTAGAGATGTTTAAAGAGGCATAAGTTAGACACCTAAGTGGAAAATTTCATAGATTTAACTTCAAAATTGACTGAATTATACAAGTTTAAAATAATAGTATTTTTTCATATTTTTGGTAAATTGTCGTCCGTTCAACTTTCTCAGAGCATTTAGACCCACAAAAAACACATCTTGGGTATTTAATACATACAATATGCCAATTTCAGTGTCAAAAGTACTGCAGTTTTTTAGCTCTGTCACAGAAACAAAAAATAAACAATTTTTCACATTTTTCAATGATTGTGAGAAAAGTATTAATGTCATGGGGATTAGACCTATGAAAGGCTCAACTGGGATAAAAGATACAATATTTACCCAAAAATGATGAATATGCATGCCATAGTTTTGGCTTGACACCCAATACACAAAAAAATATTTTTTCACATTTTTCAATAATTGTGAGAAAAGTATTAATCTCATGTGGATTAAACCTCTAATAGGTACAACTAGGATAAAAGATATAATAATGTCCCAAAAATAAAAAGTATACATTCCATAGTTTTGGCATTACTCCCAATACACAAGTGGGACGCCCGTTATCCGGACGCCCGCCCGTCCGCCCGCCCGCCCGCCCGCCCGCCGGACGGACAAATTTTCCCAAAGTAACTACAATACCCGTCGGCAATGTATACATTGCCGAGGGTAAAAATTATAAGGCCTACATGTTATACATTAATTTTGAATACTAGTATGACAAATTTTCCTGCTTGGGTTACTATTGCAATAACTACCTTGTTATGGATTGTATTTAAACAGATTTCTGAAAACAAAGGTCAGGTTAAATAATGAATATTAAATGATGTTTGACGTAAGTGCACTGCGGTGGATAACAATTATATGAACGCATTCTTCCTTTTAGTTTGTTTAGAGCCAATAATGATACTATTCACTAATACTGGTAATAGCTGAATATACATGATATAGCTCCATTTAATTCTGTAAATATGGAAGCATATAACTTGAAACTATCAGTTTGAAAATTTTGGCTGAATGCCAAATGGGCTGATAATTTGACTTTGAAAACAATTGGAAGTCAGAAATCAGTACAATTGATACTAATGGTCAACACTGTCACAATTAAAATTCTATTTAATGCACCTTAAATAAAAAAATGTTTAACTCGAGAAGTGTCGAGATCTGTTTTTAGGGCAATTCATTAAAAAAAATGAGGGTAGTTCATTACCTGATTCGTAAAATTAGAACTCAGACCTACTGTACTGAGGAATTACAGATTTCCAGTAATATTTTAAAAGAGGTCAAGATAATTTCAGGCGGACCAGATGATCTTGAGGGTTATGGATTTTTGGTGAAAAAAGTTTGTTTCCCTACTTGACACTGAAAAAATAAGTTTGTTCAGCACATGAAATAAAAAAAAGAAGTTTGTTTCCACCTGTAGCCAGGGGAACCGTAGTGTCAAAATTGCGAAAAAAAAAAATGTTTATGGCTCGTCAGCATGCGAAAAAAATATTGTTGTCGACGCTTCGGAACGAAAAAAATTGTCCCCGCCCACACGATTATTGATCTAGTGATGTTTTGATAAATATTAATATTCTATATTTTCCTAATGGCATTTGGCTACCAAGTGCATAAATACAGGACGTAAAGCCCCAACAATCATCCATCCATCCTCATAGCACAGCTAAAAAAAAAATTCAAGAAATTGTGTGCTAATTTATGCGCATATTATTCTTTTCAGGCTGGCCTGCTGACCCTGATTGGTTCAATCGTCGTGCTGATTATGCTCGGCACCACCCCACACAGTCCCCAAAATACGAAGAAAAGGGTCGGATATTTCCTTGGATTTGCTGCTCTCGCTGGCGTCTCCCTCGGCCCCCTGCTTGATGCTGTTATCCAGATTAACCCAAGGTAAACCAAAAGATTATTAATATTTTTTTAATTTTGTAATTAATGAATTGTTTTTGATGATTGTGATAGACTGATAATTTGCCGTCTCGTTCCTTGGGTAGTAATCTGTGTCAGATGTCAGCCTACCCTATCTTTGCCAGCATACATGATTGTGTTTTATTTAAAATAATAATAGAAAGTGTTTTCCATGGACATACATATATATTTTGTAGTCAATAAATTGTATTTGTGAAGTGGTTATCATGATTAAAATTTAGGCCACCATATCTTTGACGGCATGCAGGATTGATTTTTATTTAAAATAATATAAAGTGTTTTCCATGGACGTACATTTATTTTTTGTGGTCTATAAATTGTATTGGTGAAGTGGTTATCATGATTAAAATTGAGGACTAGGAATAAGCTGATTAGTCACATTATAATATGATTTTTGTAAAAGTCATTTAAAATTTGGTTGCTCTGAATTCTGATGACACGTTCAGCATGTTCAGTGCTGTTTTAAAGTATACATACATCAGATACTTGTAACTTAGAATAAAATTTTGATTTCTGCGAAATAAATGAAACATTTGTTATCTTTCAGCATCATTCCAACTGCTTTCTTGGGCACGGCCATGATCTTCATCTGTTTCTCCCTGGCGTCCTTGATGACAAACCAAAAAACATTCATTTATCTTGGAGGTAAGTGATATTTTTAAAATCAAGTCTTACTCAATTTTTCTATAAAGAGTAATTAGAATATCATTGGCCATGTGTAGTTAAAGATTTCAGGGTCTTGTATTGGGCTTGAAATTAAGGCGAAGAATCCGCTGTGTGATGAACTCCCTAAGCCCTTCTCGGATCTTCTTAAGGCACTTTTTCTTGCAAATGAAAAAAAGTTTTAGAGTAATCTCGATTTTTTATCATGTTAATTGAATAACAATCTTGGTTAAGCTAAATTTTATTCTTATGCAGAAATTCTATTTGGTCGATCGATCTGAGAAGCTAAAAATTCATTATGTCTGGCCTAATGGCAAAAAAAATATTTTGAGATCTTTTTCATTAGAGTTGGCCTATTTCTTATAACAAATATATTTTTTTTGTAATATTAATTCAATTTTAGTAACAAACGAATCTATTGATTTTCAGGATTCCTCTTTTCTGGACTTTCTCTGCTCACCCTGTTGAGTCTGCTCAACCTGTTTTTCGGATCCAGACTTATCTATGATGTGAGTAATTCTATATGCCATGAATCTTCATTTAATATAATAAATCAAAGAGTATACATCAGAGAGGTCAATGTCAGTTAGGGATGCACGGATATCCGGTAAGATATCCGGCCGGGTATTGGAATTCGCAGGATATCCGGTATTCGGCAGAATTAGGATGTCAGAACAGGATATCTGGGATGCACAAAAATATGTGAAAAGCTAAAAAAACCTTGATAATAAGTAAAAGAATGTTACAAGAACATTCAAAAATATGATGTTACCCATCTTCAAAATTTTAAAAAATTTCATGAGAGGAACAGTCCTCCTGCTGGACATGATATCTCTCGGCTCTCAGAAATTTTTTTTATAATCAACCAAACTTCCTTTTTCGTATGTTTATTATCCGGTTCCAACTATCCGGTTCTTATCCTGTATCCGGCAGTTGGTGTTGCCAGATTATCCAGTATCCGGTATCCGGCTATTTTCACTATTCGTGCATCACTAATTTCAGTCACTTGGTAGTTAAGGGTGATCATCACTATTCAGCTATCAAGGGCCTCCCAAGAAAGACTCCAGATTGGGGTCACTGTGTTTCAAGTCACTGTTCAGTAATTTTAAAACCAACAAGTTTTAAAGTATATTAAGTTTAAAAATCTGGGAGCGCATCCAAAAATCTTGGCACGGCAAATTCACTGACTCTCCTAAGCTGCTTAGTTTCGAGCTGTTGTTCAATAAACTAATTTTCTTGGGAGCAAATGAATCATATCGAAATTGTGAGTATGTCTTGACTTCTTGATTGTTATTTGCAGATCAACCTGTATGGTGGGTTCCTCCTTTTCTGCGGATTTGTTCTCTTCGACACTCAGATGATCATCGAAAAGAGGCGCATGGGAGACACCGACTTCATCTGGTTAGTTTCACAAATTTATACCAACTAATTAGTTGACTAAGGAGGTTAGAATTGGAAAGAACATGATATGTGCATCCAGACTTTACTCGCGAGTTCCTGAGGTCCTTTGAAATTCCGAAGAAGCCCTTTATAAAAAAAAATGGTCCTGGAATTATGATTTTTCACAGAAAAAGTTTGCACCAACGTTTAAAAGCGCTTTGTGTATTGTTTCTTGTATCGGGGGGCACGGGGGCTCAGTGGAACATAGAACAATGAGTTGAGAGTTTCAATGCTAACTGAGTTCCATTTGCTTGGCCACTTTTGGGCATGTCTAACACCAGATGGTTCCCTGACAGAACCTAAATTTGACTAAGCTTTTAAGTACTGCCATGCAGTAGAATCGAACCCTGGACCTCAAAATTACAAGGCCAGCATGCAATGCACTCAGCCACTGAGGTACATGGCTTTACTGTGTGAAAAAAAAATCATCACACCAATGGGGATCATAACATTATGGAATCTTTAATCAAGATTTAAGAGCAGGGCAGGGAATCACACACATAGAGTAACTTGATTATGCACATTTGAGAACAGCTGAAGAAGGTGGAATTTTCTCTTGAGGTGACCGTTTCCTGCCCTGCCTGATATTAGTCATTTGACAACGTGGCCAATCAGAGACTATCACGGTTGCAAGTAAAATGTGGATTCCCAGATGCAGGCCAGCATAGAAAACCCACAGAACGTTGTACGGCTACCCAAATTCATTTTTTTTATCCAGAAGGTGGCGCACAAGGCTCGCTCCAAAAAATCATTTTTTCCACCAGGGTCCAGGGACCTGATTTTTTTGCACCATTTCTTTGTTCTGTGTGAGTGTTGGTGTGATGGCCTGACAATCGTTGAGTTTCAGCTTTGAATCCTACTCTTAATGGGTCTCCTGGGCCTACAATCATCCATCCATCTTGTATTGTATCAATTCTAGACAATCCATGAAGACAAACATGATAAAAGCCCCCTTTTGCCTCAATGAAAATTTTAACTCAATTTCTCTTTCCATATTTTCAGGCACTGCATGGATCTTTTTGTCGACTTTGTTGCCATTTTCCGCCGCCTTTTGATCATCTTGGCCGAGAAGGACCGCAAGAAGAGCCGCGATTAAATTTTCAATTTACAAAAAAAAATTATTTTTTAAAAATCGTAAAATCTCTGCAGTTTTTCTTATAATTTTAATTTTTCATCTTGCGCAGTTCAAAACATCAAATTGTTAATCTTAGTACTAAAGAAAACCTTTGATATATATCCACATATTTGATTGCTATATTTTTAACCGTTCATTGTTTTATTAGTTGTAAGAGATGTACTTTATTAACAGTTGGATTACATAAGACAAGCTATTATTTTGAAGTAAATTTGGGTTCTAATTTTTTTTTAAAGGGTGGATTTATTTATTTATGCCCAGACTCATGATATCCTTGATATTACCCCATTTTTTTAAATGAAAAGTAAGTGTTCATTTTAAGAATGGATTGGTACAGTTTAGCTGGTAACAACTCTGGCAATGTAAACTAAATTTTGTTGGTATTTTGAAAATGTTTCTTTTGACATATCTTGTAAATATTGTTTTTCTTCTAAATTTCCATTTGTAACTGTTTTATCCCTTATTCCACTATCCAAGTCTGATTTGATTAAAAAGTAACATGTCTTGATTAAATAATGAAGTTGTAGTAATGATGATATATACTTTGTGTGCTCTTAGAATTTTCATAATATTACGCTCTTGGAGTTCTCCAGACTGTTGTTTAATCTCAAATATTTCCGAACGATTCCCTTCGCAACCTAATAACAAGGAACTTAGATTTTATACTGGTAGTCTAGAACATGCGATTTCGAAACAAATGTCATGATCTTCTGTTGAATAAATTGTATAATTGGTCAATAGATAATTTATCTAGGCCTGTTGCATAATCTTTGATAATATGTCTCAAAGTAGTTCGTTCAGTGCCGCTCTTTCGTTTGTGAATTTTAAATCCGTTCAGTGGTAGACCTGGTAGGTGCCACTTTTTCGTTCGTAACTTTTGAACATTTCTGTGATTTTGTGTTAATTTATATAACCGTTCACATTTCTGCACACTTCTGTGAAATCTCTTGTTTTTGTAGGTCAATAATTTTCATTACGGTAAAGTAATGTAGATCGATTAACTTACTGCACATATATCTTTGTCCTTTAGTTCGTATTTACCCAGAATATGATTTTAATTGGTTGATGTCAAAGATAGATTTACATCATAACTGGCTACTTCAGGTCGGTTGGTAATAAAATATTTATTACAACCAATAATAACAACCATTAATAATTGGTAAAGGTACATACATGTAGTATATCATATATTAAGAAATTGTACTTCTATCGTCAAATTTGTTTCAATACTGAAAGAGGTAAGGATACTTCAGTGTATAAACAGATACAAGCACATCAGTCAATGTATAAAAAGTTCATCAGTGTATAGATTTATATAAAGATGGGTAATGTTGATACAGAAAAGTCAGCTGAAAAGACCTTTAAAGTTCACAAGTATTTTACGATATACCTGGCACCTTGCAGTGAACAGCACTTCTGATTCAAAAGCCGCCCCACTTTGTGTAAGACTAAAATGCTGTTGTACGAATATTTGATTTTGTAAAAATTTCACTTATTCTTTGTTGATATTTTCAAATAAAGTGTTTTGTGTTCACTCAATTTGTGATTGATTGTAATATAATTCAGAAACGTCTCGAGCAGGCCTAGCTACTAGGTTCTCCAGCTATGCTTTGTGTAATCTGTAGAAGCCAAGTGGTCAAGGCACGTTTTATGTTATTAGGATTATGTGAAGACATCGGTGAAGACTAGCTAATGGCTCTTAATTAGGATGTGACCATCAAGGTCAGCCGTCACCCGGCTATACAGAATGGCCAGAAAAAAAAAGATTTGCACATTTAGTGACATTTTGCAAATATTTATTGGAAATACCAACTTATAGTCTTAGATCAAGGATGACGGGGCATTTGACGGCATTGGGAGATTTAGGGTGAGCAGCTTTCAGAATGAGCGGACTCATCAGTTCGGGAAACAACATAATGAAATGGAAGAACCATTCATTAAGAACGTGAGATCAGTTGGTAGTAGAATGGTAGCTCACACGCTGGTTCAACAAGTCCTGTCACTGGTCACCTGGACTGGAACTTTGGGACAGCAGTTTCAAATCAATCATCCTTTGCTTCATTGCTGTGTAATTTCAGTAAATACAGACTGGAAAAGCCCAATCATCCGTCCTGAACAGGGCCGGGCTTACCTAAATAACCTAATACAGCTTAATGCCAAGGGTTTGCTGCAACGCAATCTATTTTTAGCGCCTCATGCGCCACCTGGTGAGAGTGAGCGATAATAGAGATGCACTGCAATGGCGGACAATGGGCGGCAAGGTGTGAAATCTTTTTAATCTTTCCCAAAATTCATCCAATATGCCGTTCTCAAGAAAGCCAGAGTGCATAGAATGCAAGAGTACGAACTCTGAATTGTGGAGGAAAACTTCTGAGGAAGAAGTCGTGTGCAATGAGTGTTACTTGAAAGAAACTCACCCAGAAAAATTGCGATCAAATGGCGAGGGTTCAAAAGGTGGACATGGCAGCACTTTCATTGGAACAGTGAGGAAAAGTGCTAGAATTAAACCGTCTAAGTACAGAAATCAGGTCCCTCCCAAACCACTGGCCACCAAAGGAAAGAGCAGAAGAGTTGTCTTCAAGAAAAACGTGAGTGAAACTGAGTCTTGGTCAATGTAAAGTACATGTTATTAGCCAATTTAACAGTTTAAATTGGCTCATGAGATTCATAAGCTTTCATACACAAGTCAGTCAAGAGTGGGACAGTTAAGTTGGTGCCTATCTTTCAAGTTCCAGCTCATACGTACTTCACGAGACTCTGGAACCTGTGCAGTGATACGACAGGCAGCGTACGATTGTTTTTGCTGAATTCACCTCGCGAGGCCTCGTCCTCGGTCGTTCGGTGAACTGGTTTGTCTACGATTTACCAGCGTGCCGAACATCTGATCCCGCCAAACGAGACGCCGAAGCACTGAGCCCTAATTGACGGACGAGGCCCCGGTTGAAGAACAATTTGGGAATTCATGACCGATTAACGTCTCTCTCTGCCACTTTTTGCAGAAAGCACATGACTGGAATGGCAGAGACTGGTCCGGCACTGTCCTGCTGAAACTCAGTTTGCAATTGTCTCCTGCATACAGTTGTCGCTGAATTTTCCCTACTGTCCTCGTCATCTAGCACGTGAAGCAAAGACTAAAATACTGAACTGCCGCGAAATTGGTGGCGGAGCTTTGGTATATTGAGGTGACGTCATAGCGACGCACAAGCTCATTCTCTGTTTACGTCACAAAAATGGCTGGACATTAGAAATTGTCATATAAAATTTGCCCGTCATCATCGAAAATTGGGAAATAAATCACCGAAATATCCCGAAAATATGAAAAACAATTATAAACGACCATCAGATGCATGCAAGTGAAGACATTTTGTTCGTAGGCGTTTTGGTTACTGAGATATCAGCAAAAACGTGAGTTCGCATTTGAATTGACTGATACTTTAGTGCGCCGTATGTATGTACGCAATTTACTGGCATTTTTGCCAAGGTTTCACCAATACCTCGGGCGAGTGGTGCAGTGAGACTGGTATTATCCGATGCAGTTGATAGATACGGATCTGCAGTTAATGAAGGAACCGGGAGAAGCCGCCAAATTCACGGCTCTCTCAGTCTCTCTGTTAGTAATCATTACATTGTTATTATCGCCGAAATAGGCCATCAGGGAAATTTAGCTTTGCAATCGTGTGCTGCCTGAGATTTAATGAATGGTCTCATACATAGCATCATTTGCATGTGCATGTGACGATGATTGCAACTTACATTTTCAAGCATGTTTTATTATTCAATACATTTCTCGTGATTTAATGTTCTCTAATTTATTTTCCAGCCCATCAAGGCTCCGCCACCAGTAGCAACTGTAATTACTAGCGATTACGTATTTTTCAAGGTATGTTTATTGCTCTTTACTTAATGCTTCTTCCTTTGCAATAATGGCAATATAATTATCATACAATTTCTGTTTCATAAGTGTCAAGACTACCATATTTTCTGTATTAAAAGCACACCCTTTAATAAAAGCCTACCACTTAATAAAAGCCCACTCCCTCCATAGAGAACCAATTTTAATCAAAATCCATCAAAATATGACTATCGTTTATCCAAAGTTTTTCATGAGTGCAAAAAACTATTAATTGCCCATCTCATTATTACCTCTGCCCACAACTGCCACCAGGCGCCTAATGCAAACACTATGGTACCGTAAATCTTGATAACTATCAGCAGGCTGTGCTGTGTATACCTCAGCTTGAACTTCATGATTATTTTAAATTTATTTTCCAGGGCACATATTTCCAAGTTGGAGACGTGGTTTCGGTCATAGATGAAGATGATGGTGAAATATATTACGCACAGTTACGAGGGTTCCTCCAAGACCAATACATGGAGAAATCGGCAGTCATTACTTGGCTCCTACCTACAAGATCTAGTCCTCCCAATGAGTTTGATCCTTCTACTTTCATATTAGGTAAGACAGTAAGAGATGCTGTAAGGGCTCACTCTGGTCAATAAGGGCAAATATAATGGATTTTTAGCGCTTCTTAGATGTTCTCCGGGCACTATTTCTTCGGACAGTAGGATGAAAAGGAAAGTTGAGATCTGATATTTTCACTGTGTCAATTACTTGAATAAGATCATGGGTTGCCTTCGTATTTTTCCCCCTGCAGAGAATCTGTTGTGTCAGAACTCAGAAGTTCTGAGCAGCTTAAAATCAATTTGTCTGGTCGAAATTTGCCAATGCTGTTATAAAAAAACTTTTAGTTAGAGCCATGAAATTTTCCACAGGTCTGTGAGGTACAAAATTATGAGCCTGTTGGCAATTTCGGTTTCTTTGGTCATGCCAATGGTTACCATGACAACAATGAGTATTACTATTTATGGGTATTCTGCCTCACAGAAACGCCTGAGCTATCAAATTAGATTAGCTCTGGTGAGAAAACAGAGAATCTTCTTTGAAATTGATATGTTTAATGACATTAAAAATTATAGGATTGTATTGATTTGTTTTCAGGCCCTGAAGAAGACATTCCCAGGAAGATAGAATGTTTTGAATTTGTCTGTCACGCTCCGTCAGATTACTTCAAAACGCAAGGAACGCCATATTTAACCCCTTACAAACAGGGAGAACTCGGGTTTATTTGGACGAGTCTCGGAGCAGAAATCCGTCGCCTTCCTCCGTCTGACGAAATATATGGTCTGCGAGAACCAAGTGTGAGTGTACATTTATCAAATATCAATATCAGTCTATTGATGGGTTTCTAACTTGAAAGAAGTGGTGGGAATCGGTCTGATTCTCAAAATTGGTTATCGAATGACCTTTACGATCTGATAATCGATTCTAAATTGATTATTTTCTCTCTTAGAAATTACCTCAATCTTGACAATTATTGCACTTTAACACAAGCCAAACAGATAAAATTCTTCCTGTGGTAGATGGATGTCTTCAAGAGCTTTAAAAAGATGGGTGATAGCCCTCTGTGGAGCAAATAGTCTTCATACAAATAGGAAAAGACAAAAATTGATTTTGCATTGTTGCAAAAATATGAATTCGATGTTAAGAGTGGTGATATTTTCGTCAATCACTACAACACTACTTGAAAGTAACCTTGGTCAAATCTGTAATATCTGCATTATTTTGGCATTTATCTAACATTACAGATGGGATTTTATGTCTATGCTTTTTTGCTTCATCAGGTTGAAAGTAGTGTTGAAGAGGTGGAAAAAATTGTGGAGGTAAAACCTGAGAAGACTGTTAAGCAAGAAAAGTTAGAAAAGAAGGCGGAAAGACGGCAGAGTGTCAAAGAAAGACGAGAAAGTGCCAGGAGGGAAAAACGAGAGAAGAAACTCCACAGTTGCTGATATATAATTATGTGTACATGAATATTTTTTTACTTTCTATTAAGTAACTTATTAAGTTTCATGATTACTTTTTTTGTTTTGTTCAATGATGAAGGCTTTCTATGAAGTTGTCATAGTTTGTATAAAATTTTGTGTATTTCTATGTGTCTTAGAAATTATTATGTCTCAATACAATTTTGTACATATCCCTTAAGATGTATTTTTTAAATGTAATTATTCTTGGTGATTTTGCATCATGTATTGCAGCTGAGGAGTATTAAATTGCTGTACATATCAGCAGGGTCCCAGATTCTTGTTCAGGATGTGGGTATGTGGAATATGCCCAGCTATATTGAAAGAGCTTGGGTTGTCCTTCTCAAAATCTGGGTGTCTCGGATACCAAGAACCCTGCTTCAACAGCATGTGAATCTCATCTAACGGTAGAGAACGGTTGTTAGCTCAGTTTGAGACACAATCGGCTCCCGGAGTCCCGGTTGCTGGATACTGGGAATAATTCTAGCTCTGGCTGAGTAACTTGGACTGATGTTGAATTGCAGCTGCTAGTTTTAGTCATCCTTTGCCTTATAAGTAGGCCTATGACAGACGGCTGTCTAACCCAACCTGGCTTCCCCCCCGCATTCTATCATATACATGTGGGGGGTTGGTTGGTCTAGTGGTAGCGTGCTGGGCTGCCAATCGCTGGGTCCTGGGTTCGAATCCAGCTCTTGCTGGGTTACCTGGGCCTATGTTGGACGGCTGTTTCAATCATCCTTTGCCTCATTGTCGTGTCCTCCTCCTGTCCTAATTAGCCTTCCCAGTGCGTAAATACAGGACATAAAGCCCCAATTATCCATCCATCCATCTATCATATATATTATACATACATTAAGAAATTTTGGGAACTGCTCTTTTGCTGTAGTCTCTTGCTGGTGCTGGTTTAAAATATTTATTTCCTTTGCTTACGAGCCATGGGCTCAATTACAAGCTCAGGTTTGCTGGTGTTACTTGACTTGATTGTGATTAACGGTTGTCTTGAATTATTTGGATTCATCAGAGCGTGAAAAATCGGAATTTCCAAGCAATTTGATGAAGTGCGACAAAATTGCTAATGGTCCCGAATCAAGCGACTACTTCCAAATCAGAACTTTTAACCTTTCTTCAAAAATTCCCAATAAGAATTAGTAGGGAATTTCGGGCAGGCAATGACATGCCCGAATTCCCTACTTTTTCCGGCCATGGGATTCATTTTCCATTTCCATCGTATTCTGTAAATATCTTTGAGTTGATTTGAAATCGGGAACTTCAAATATTTGAATATTCAATTCTTTAATTGATCTGCAATTGCATAACATTTTTGTTCTATCTTAAGTTTCCTTCTTATTCATTGCATATATGGTGACTTGATCTGGTTATAATAAAGGAAAATGCTAGCCCAATAGCATGTGAATCTCATTAGCAGTTCAATTCCTGTTTTATAGGAAAGTTTTTTCATGTAACAAACATTCAATTCCTAATTTACTGAAAAAGTAAACTGTTAGTCCTGTCTGACTGAGCACAGTCTGCAGACTGACGAAATTCAAGTCGAATTGGGTATCGAATTGGAATATAGGTCACTGGGAGTGCTGCCCCTAAAGTACGCGCTGCTGCCTATCAGGTCCGCGCTCAGCAGAACACAGCAGAACTGAGCTGTGCTGCTTCAAAATGCATGTGAGCGAGGACCTGATTGGCAGCACCACCAGTGAAATGTTGTAGCCTGCTCGCTCACGCTTGCAACTGAAGCAGGCTGCTGTAGCCTGTAGTCCTATAGCGTATGAATCTCATCCATAGGATAGAAATTCTCTGAGGATATGTGTAGCCTTGTTGGTAAATCTGTACTCTTTTCAAGTTGTTTGCTACTCTGTTGATGCTTCAAGGTTATATTCCAGCTTTGGAAGTTTGATCACTTGCCCAAATCAAATGCCTAATTTTTCTGAAAATGTAAAATTTTAGTCATATAGCATGTGAATCTCATCCGAATGATATAAGTTCTGGGAAGATGTCTGCTCAGCCCAGTTGGTAAGTGTTTACTCTTGAAGTTGGTTTGCTACTCTGATGATGGTTGAAGGTTGAAGGTTCTATTCCTGCTCAGGAAAGTTCAATCAGGATACAAAATTCGAATGCCGCATTTTCTGAAAATTTAAAGTGCTAGCCTTACAGCATGTGAATCTCATCCGAAGGATATAAATTCTATGAGGATATGTGTAGCCCAGTTGGTAAATCATTACTCTTTTTTTAAAGTCCGTTTGTCACTATGATGGTCAGGAAAGTTCAATCAGGTAACAAATCGAATGCCTAATTTTCTAAACATATAAAATTCTAGCCTTATAGCATGCGAATCTCATTGTAAGAATTGAAAGCTGGAATTGCTGTAAAATTTTATCCGACCAAAATGCTGTCTCGTAATGTCTGTTGATTGGTGATCTTCATTTCAGATTCTATCGAGTTTTATAAAGAGACAAAATGCTAGCCCAAGAGCATGTGAATCTCATCTGATGTAACTTAAAGAGTTGAATTTGCTGAGGATATGTAGTCAAATGGGTGTAGCCCTATATCCACTCTCCGGAAAACTTTGTAAAGCCTTTTTTTTTTTTTCATTTCGTATTGGTACACTTTATGATTGATTAAATGAAATACTACTTCAATAGCATGTGAATTCTATCAAACATGTAAAATCTTTTTGGCCAAATCCGTTAACCTGTTGTCAATTTATTGTCAATTTTCCTATGAGTGGATTCTGCAACTGAACAAAATGCTAGTCTAAGAGCATGTGAATGTTGTCTGATAGTGTAATTGAGAAATATGAATTTGCTAAAGCCCTCGGTAAATAACCACCTGAAATGTTAGTTATACACCTCAAATTCATTGTATAACCTATACTTATTTTGCCAGACAGCTATTTCAGTTCATTTGCACCATTCACATGTCTTATTTTGGGATTTTTGTGCACTTCCCGTATATAATTGAGTAAATTGTCCTTGCAAGTCTATAATTGATATAGATGGAGCACCTTGCAAAATGATGTGTTTCATGAAACAACCATTCTAATCACCCTAAAGAGCAAAATCCCAGCTTGCTGTCATTCAGATAGGGTGTAAATGTGAGGCCCCTTGTATCAGAGTCTTTGCTTGGCAAGTAAAAGATCCCTCACATGGAGGTAAATTGGCAACATGTTGCAGACTCACATCCTCTCTCCTATCTCCTCTCAAAAACCATGTGAGTGACCGGAACAGACCTTAGAGGGCTGCACATACGAAATCTATCATCTGTATCTCTATCTAACCATCTTATGAATTCATATATACCAACTCCCAACTGTCACCAATGGTCCACTGACTATCTGTCTTCCAGAGGAATACTTATGTCAAATGTAGCCTATGATGATAACTCATATATATATAAGGATGTCCTGGACTTGTCCAGGTTAAAGGAAATGTATTTTTTCTTGATGTTTATTGGCTATTTTCACTCCGAAACACAAGTAGTAGGTTAGATTCATGTTTTTCAAAGGAAAAAAAGTGCAGTTTTGCAGTGAGGATTTAATGTTGACAAATTTGATTTATATGATATAATAATAATAATAATAGTTTATTTGCCTTCAAAAATGAAGAGATACATAAACAATGAAGAACACAATAATAAATACAGTAAAATCATATCATAAAATCACGAATAAAATCATTAAGTCAAGTCAGAGTTAAAAGCAAATCAGAAAGCAGATAAAAGCAGTTTAGTCATATACTGGTCATTATCATTAAAATCAACAAATAGCGTTTTTAAACTGTCCACAAGGCCATCGCCAACAATCACAGGTTTAAAAAGTTTACGGCACTGTTGACTGTAAGAATCATCGAGCAGGTATCTGACTAGAGCTAGGTTATATTTATCACAGATTCTGGAATTTCGTGCTAGCAATGTGGTACGATTATCATTCTGTGTACGCCAAAGATAGAAATAAAAATCTTTACAAGATGAAGAACTGCACAATATTGATTTCATTAATTTTAGAGAATTGTGGTCATTCATTCTTAGTACACTATTAATATTCATAGCATTCATCAGGGGTGTACTGCGTAAAAATTTGCTCAGTCCGAGTGATGATTTTAACAGTTTAGATTGCAATTTGTCCATCTCGAGTACTTCATGTATCTTGAAAGAGTGACATTCATTTGCATAGAGCAAAATGGGCTGGAGAGCAGCCTTCCACAAGTATGACACAATATTTGGCTTGGCACCGTTTTTATGTAGACCAGCACTTTGCAATTTATAATATCCGTTTCTACATGACTTGATCCGCTTATCTTTGTGATAACTGGCAGAGTTAGACAATACAGCACCGAGGTATTCGATAGATTCTTCACATCTCAGGAGATTGTTTTGTAGATACCAGTCGGGAGAGGGTGTAAGGTACTGTTTTCCAAAGGTAATACAGTATGTTTTGTCACTATTGAAGCGGAGACCATGTTTATTTATATGGTCATTTGCACAATTTATAAGATGCTGCAAACCGGAGGCAGTAGTACTTAATAAAAGCAGATCATCGGCGTATGCTATCACATTGTATGGGCAGTCATTAATTCTGATTCCGCCAGAGGTATTCGACAAGGCAGTCACAAGATCTTGATAAAAAATATTAAATAGAAAGGGAGATGTTAAGCCTCCCTGCCGAGTGCCCTTTTCTATGTTGAAACATTCTGACATGGTGTTTTTCCATTTGATTTTAACTTTTAGGTGCTTGTACCAGGAGAACAGAACACACCACCAGGGGTCGGGTACAATTCCAATGGCTTTATGTAGCAACACTGAGTGTGGGATACCGTCAAAGGCCATTTCGGCATCTAAGGTACATGCAAAGACTATTTGTTGGCATGTTTGCTTAAAGCAACTTCTCGTGATCATTTTGCAACAAACATCATAGTAATTGTTTAAGTAATGAGAAAGTTACAGGTGTTTTGGTGAAAAGTAGCAATTTCAAGGAAAAGCCTTTAAAAAATATATATATATATTCATATTCAAATGGGAGGGTTTGGTACAAAAGAGTCTTTTTCTCGAAAAGTATACAAGATAATGAAGTTCTGTTTGAAGCACTGCGTAGTGTTATGCTCTTGTGATAAAATATCACAAAACTGAAAAATGGGGATATCTTTGATCCGTAACGCAAAATGGACCAGTTCATGATGCATGACCTTTCTATCTCTTATGAAATATGAGTAGCATTGAAGGTGGAGATTATTATCTCTTTAGAACAGAAATTTATAGACTTGTCTTGTATGAGGGCAAAAAAACACTTTCTGAAAACTTGACTGGCAACACTATATTTTTGTGTGTGTCACATGACCAATTTCACATCATCTGATTGGCTAATACTATCAAGGTGGAGAATATTCTTTATTATTCCATTACAAATTGAACTATCCACCGTCTTAACAATAAGTGTGAATTAACATGAGTTGTCAGAGTTGAGTTATTATACATGTACTGCATTAATACAGGCACTTAATAAGAATATTGTACAACTATTATAATTATAAGCATATATATCTGTGTTAATGTCTCTCTCTGGTGATGGTAATTAAGACACATCCGAACTTCAGTGGACTCTATTTTCCTTTTTGGAAGTCTGCATTCTCCTTGACCTCTCGCTTCTTCCTTATGTATGATTCGTCGTTTCCAATGACATTTCCTTTTGCAGCCGAATCTATGCCTTGATTCGTACCAGGCGGGAGACTGTAGTAGCAATCAGAACACAAAAATATTAACCTGATTGAGAATTATTAGCAAAAAGAGCTATAAATTCAATACAGCCTCTCAGTGAAGAAGTACCAAAACAGTACAGAAGAACAAGCGTATGTAATTCACAATTAGATTTGGAATTTCAGAATAAGTAAACTATTGGTTATTTGCGAGTTCACTCGCATTTGTGAGCGAACCAGTTAAATAAGGGGTAGTCAGAAATTTTGGATCATCTGTGAGAGTCAAGGAAGCACTTATCAAAGTTTCTTTTTCATGAAATTAATGAAGAATAGGCTAACTTGAGGCGTCTTGCTTTTTTGTGTGTCTTTTGTGTCTTGTTTAATTACAATTTAAGTTTTTAGTTTCAACAGAATCACGGCAAAACAGGAAGTAGAAATTTTGTTGTTATTGTTTTACTGCCCTCTGATTGGCCGAAACACTTGCGAACGTTTTTTGGACACTTCTAATGGGGCTAAAATTATAATTTTAGGCTCTTTAGAATCCCAAATCCTTAAACCATATGAATTCGTTTTTTTATGGAGATATCTTTATTTATTGCCGAGAATTCGTTGAAAAAAAATAAAAAAAAATATGTGCAGTGTTGATGCTGGTCTATTTTTCGGAAAAGGTGTGAATCTTTACAGGCTCATTTCAGCCACTTAGAATCATCAGATGTTCACCAAATTTTCACACAACGCAGTTTAGAACCTCCCTCCGACTTTTCATTCATCATATTTTTTTACCACTTTATCCACACTTAAAAACTTAGCATTTTTCAAGCCATTTTTGGCATCCATCTTTTTTTCATCATCTTTCCCAATCACAACAAATCTTTGCAGGCTCTTTTGAACCGCTTAAAATCATCCGATCTTCACCAAATTTTCGCACAGTACAGTTAAGAACCCCCCTGTAGAAACAAAACCATCATTTCCTGTCCGACTATCCATTAAAACCCCTTATTTTCGCTCGTACGATAGCGTATTTTCACCGCAAATCACTTCTTTCTTTTTCATGATTAGCACTCTTAACTTCTCCTCAACTTTTAAACCATTTAGAATCATCGTAGAAACCTCTAAGTAGGCTCATTGTCTTCGCAATTTAATTCTCTACAAGCTGGTATTTTTTATTTTTAAATTCCTACCATAATTTCTTCTAAAAAACGTCCGTTTCACAACGTTGTTTTACCGCTACACTTAGTGCAGTATAGGCCTACATTTCAACATCCAATCACATCTCTCTATTTCTAATTTCCCTTTCCTCATCCACCTATTCCTCTCACAACCTCATCTATCCCCTCATAACATCCCTCTATCCTTCCTCTCCTCCCCATTTATCTCCCTTTTCTCCTAGAACTACTATATACTTCAATTTTTCACTTTCTTCTCATACTGTCAGGCCATTGGCTGTCAATATAAACAGTGTATACCATTTTCATCATCTAGCTTTTTTGTAAACATTGTATCTCATTTTCACCATCCTACATCATACCTTCACTTGCAAACATTGTGTGTATGCCATTTACACCATCTAGGACCCAAACGTAAACATTGTATATGATTTTCACCATCTATAACCAAACTCTACTTTGTAAACAGTGTATATCATTTTCACCATCTACATCATAACTCCCTTTATCCTATAACTCCCTCACTTCCACTTCTCTCTCATCACCCCTTTCACCTCACTTACCCCCCTCCCTTACTATACATAACCCCACCCATCTCTACTTTACCCCCTCTTACCCCCACTTACCCCCACCTTCATTTTCACCAAAAACTTAAACTTCACTTTTTCACTTTTCTCTCTATACTTAAATTACTTCACTTACCCTCACTTACCCCCCCTTACCCCCACCACTTTTCCCCTCAGCCTCTCTCTCTCTTTCTCCCCTTACATCCCACATTTAAATTTCTCATTTACCCTCACTTACCCCCACTTACCCCCATTTACCCCCACCACTTTTTTCCACCAAAAACTCCATTTTTCTTCTCTAACTCACTCCCTCTGCTTAAACTACCTCATTACCCTCACTTACCCCCACTTACCCCCACTTACCCCCATCACTTTTTCCATCCAATTTCACTTCTTTTCTCCCCTCTCCACTTCCCACACTTAAATCAATCCACCTACCCCCACTTACCCCCATTTACCCCCACCACTTTTTCCACCCAAAACTCCATTTATCTTCTCTACTCAGTTCCTCCACTTAAAATACCTCAATTACCCCCACTTACCCCCATTTACCCCCAACACTTTTTTCACTCTGAACTTCATTTCTCTTACCTACTCACTTCCTTTACCTTAATTACCTCAATTACCCCCACTTACCCCCATTTTACCCCCACCACTTATTTCACTTAAAACTTCTTTTTCTTTCTCTACTCACCTATTTTACTTAAAGTTCGGGGGATGGGACACTGCCCCCCCCTGGTCGTACCACTGCTAAGTTTATCGTGTTATATTTCTCCGATCATGTATGGAAATCTAGGCCCCAAATTTGACACCATTTTCCCAAGAATCAACACATCAAAACAAAACAACATAAGCATGGTGAACTCGCACGTGTTCCGCTTGCGACACAAATTCTAGTTCACTGAGGGAGCAGCCTAAGAAATTTACAAATAAATTCAGAATTTTAGAATAGGTTCAGTAAAGGAGAGGAAATATGTGTGGGTTTCATTCCAAGAGGCAGTCACCTGTACAGAGATTGGGCAAGTTTCCTTGAGTCGGACACTTAGAGAAGGTAACCTTGAGTCGTACACTTTTAGTTGGGACTGACGTACCTATACCGCTTTATTAGGTACCAACAACCAACGTGTAGCCAAAGACTTCCTTAAGCTATTCCAAAAGTATCAGTATGATATGAACATATTTAGAGCATTTTTCACAGCAATAAAGAAGGGAAAAAACCCCGTTTTTCTACTAATTTTTTGTTATATATTATTGTATTTTAGTGAATTTTTGTCAGATTTACAGGATCTAACTTCAATTTGTTAGGCAAATAGTTAGGAAGGATGTCAGACTATTTTGTACTCTAATAAGGGCTTTTTCGAGGGACTGAAACTTTTATTTTGCAGCTATAGGCCTACATCTAATATGCTGTTTTAGGGACACAACTGGCCAACTCAAGGATACCACCTTCCCCAGAAATAGATTTTTTTTTTTCAATATTCCGCGTTCTTACCATGCCAACTTAAATAAACTATAACTATTAGTGTTAATGAAAACGTTTAATTTGAGGCTCTGGTTGTTGATATACAACCTATAGGTCAAGCCCGATTTCACCTTTTTTTAAATGTCAAGAATCCAGGTGTCCAACTCAAAGAACCTTATCCTAAACACATATTTTAAAATGACACATTGCCTATTCAATGGCGTTATTGAAAATCTTTTTTTTTTCATATATATTTAAAAATAATCATAGGCTGGTAATGAAGTCAAAAAGAGAGACGATTGCAGTGGTATGAACATTTGCCAAGATTAAAGATGTGACGCCAGCGAAGGGAGCCTGGAGAGAAGCGAGAAAATATGTTCAGAAACCAAGGGGTGGACAGAAACTTACACGTAGCTAAAACTAAATTTAGTGGACAAAGATCTTGATAAGCTTAGTATAAATGTTACAGTTGTAACTGGTAATGGTAGGAATAATTATACGTATGAATGTTATGTTCATGAACAGTTACTAGATAAAAAAAAAAAAATTGGTAGGTTGTGGATGGTGGGGCATAAGAGAAGAAGAAGAAGAAGAAATGTCAAATGTTATGAAATACATTACTGGTGTTTTTGTGCGGCTGATTCCTTCACTTCAAAAGTGAGAAGAAGAAGTCCAAGGAGCATGAACATGCAGGTCCACTTTAGTCCATTCATGGTTGAGAAGTATTTTCCCCAAACTTGTCTGGTTGAGAAGTGACAGTGATGTTGCCAGGCGAAGCAAAATGATGTGATGTCTTTTGGCGTTAGTGGCCAACTGAAGAATTCCAGTGTATGTAAATAACTGATATTATCTTTTCTGAGGTTCTGCAATGCGTGAAAGCCTGGTGACAAGTAGATTGCAGGGAGGGTGCTGCAAATTTAAACCCCTCAACAAAGCTGAGCAGGATGTAGGTTATAGTGGCAGCAGTTGGTGATGGGCTCTGGACACGAGTGGAGTCACCTTTTGTTTGTGATGAGCTTGTGATGAGTAGATATACAGAGTATGAAACTAGCATTTCACCTACTTTCATGGGCTGGTTTATCCTTAAATTGACACATTTTAAAGAATTGACAAAGTCTTACCTGATGTTTTTCTTGCTCAATGCAACAGTCTTGTTGTGTGGGACAGGCCAAAGGTTGTTGTCACCTCTGTATTTTAATGAAAACCACCTCTTTCAAAAGCTAACACTGCTGTATAGGGTCTTTGGACTCAGCCAACAATGGCTGTCAGTGATAATCAAAACAACAGCCAAGGACAAAATTTAATTCTGAGATTTAGCAACAGGGGGTCAATCACTTCTAGACATGACAGCACCTGGTGAGAAACATAATTACAATCCACAGCTGCATTGCAATGGATCAATTGCATTATTGTGACTACATATATGTGATAAAGAGAATTGCTATTACAAGGTCTTGCAAATTTGAATTATTACAAGCAATAAAGAAAAGCATGACAAAAGGAAAAGCTCCATTTAGAAATTTTAAAAAATCTCCCCTTCCAAACTTTTAGAGACCATGACATTTTTCTAAGACTCAGTTGACAGCAAGTAAAGACTGTAAAGTGGTCCAGGAGAAACTTGAAAGCTTCCCATTCATTTACAAATGTCATGTGTTAAAGTACAAGAAGTGTATGGGGGAAACAGATATGGGCCTATCACTCTGAAAATGTTACTGTGAGGTGCTGCCTCTGGTGGAAATATGTGTGGTGTGTCACTCCATTTGCATGTCAAGCATATTGACTGCATGTCTTCCTGCAATATACTGACCACCCAAAATTCTATTTTACTACAATTCCAACACTCCAACCCTGGTAGGTTGCCATGTTGGTTAGTGTTGGGACGATACTATTACTATCGCGATACTTAATCGCCAATGCAGTCACAATACAACTATCGTGAGGAAAAATTAGGCATGATATATCACGATACACTATTGCCAAAGGCAGCAAGTATCACGATTATCGCGATAGTAATTGTCTGCTTAAAAGCATAGTTCCGCTAATTTCTGATGTGCGCTTTAATGCGCATCACACCTCTATCTTGTAAGAAACCCAAGAAAATCGCAACTTTTTTTCAGTTTTTTGCTTTAGTTTTGTGAAATAGAGAATATTTTTTTGCCTAACTTTCCTAACACTAACTTCATACAGCAATGATGTTGAATTGACACCATTATAAACGATGTTTTTCAAGCTTTTTCTGGTAATTTACATATCGCAATAGTATTGTATCGTGCACCTCAATAGTTGGCAATATATTGAATCGTTTCCTCACTTGATAGTATGTATCGTTCAGGTATTGTATCGCTAACTATGTATCGTTTAAACTATTGTATTGCAAAATCCTCACGATACCCAACACTAATGTTGGTGAAATTTCTGTGACAGAAGAATGAATTATGTAATCTGAGTGAATGTTTATGATTTTACAAAATACACCAGATATAATAATACATGCCTGCACCACTTCAGCAAAGCCTTCAGTGAATAAAGCAGACAACACGCCCACATAGCTGGCCAAGGAACAGGCTTTCACACATGTTATGCAAATGAGGCCGATTTCGCTGATTTAGATACTTCGCGAAGCCTTAGACATGTGATGTTCAGCTTGTTAGATAGATCTCTCTGAGAGCTTTAAAATGATAGCCGTTGCATGTCCGTAGTCCAAAAACTCGTTTCGGAAATTGCCAGTAAATATTTGAAGTGGAGAGAGATACTGCACGCTGATTGGATATGACGCTTGTGACGTAAATTTATGGAAATATTGACTTTCAGAGAGATTCGTCTAGGGTAGATTCTCTGGGTGGCCTGCACATTATCAAAGGTTAATTATCTGATCATGCAGATTGGAAACTTGAACAAAGTCAAAAGTATCTATTCTTTGCTAACTCAGGAGCAAAAATGAAAAAAAAGGCCCATCGTCCCACAACCATGCAGAGTAATGAAATAAAAATTAAGAGGAGACTTTCAGTATGCTGACCTAAAAGTAATGTCATAAATATTATCATTGACCAAAAGAAGCACTCATGAACCTGTTTTTTAGAAACATCTTCAAGCAACTACACAGGTCTTCAGGCTACCAGGACTGTATATATTTCAGTGCAGTGCATGAAGTGAAGCCATTGAATGTCAACTGGCATTTTGTTGTACAAAATCAGTGTTGTGTGTTATCTAATCCTTTTTTCCAAGTGTAATATCAGATTATTCTAATTAATGGTTTTGTTGATGACAGTGATCACTTGGTTTGGAAGTGATCATCAGGTTTGGCCTTGTTTGTCATTTGACAGGTATTTTGCTTAAAATTAGGCAGAAAATTAGAAAAAAAATATCACCAGGCATGAAATAATTTTACAACAATTCCTGAATGATTTGCAACCAAGTAATTGATTATTTTGGACAAATCATTTTTCATCCAATCACAGCATTTGTTTATTTGCTGCCTGCAAAATCATTGATGCATGGAGTGGCTCATTGAGTCTAATGGCCCTAAATGAAATGGTAAATGAGTTGACTGTCTCCTTCAACAGCAGGATATCTGTTTATAACAATGAAGCTGGCACCCATAAATGGATGAAATCATTGCAGAAATACACAAGGATGGTGTTCAATTCATTTTTCAGGTGGGTCATGCCTTATATAGATAATAATCAGCACACTAAATTTTATAAACAAATCTTCCAATATGGCCTATCATTCATACCCTTGTTAATAATATAGACACACATCACAAGCTCACAACTTTTTTTTGAAAACACTCGTGGCTCTGGATGAGGAGGGGGTGGTGGGGTTTTGTTTTTTGCTAAACATAGCTTCCCAGAGGAAAAAAGAGTACATTTTGAAGCGCTCAAATTATTTATATTACCAAATGTACTCCGATTGTACTGCAAAAATGTATACTTTTCTACAGGGGAGCGTATTTGGAGCATATGAATTTGCATATATATAGAGAGTATAACCTGAAGCATAATTTAAATAATTCGAGCGCTTCAAATGTACTCTTTTTTCCTCTGGGTTATGTTACTGTTATATTGCTTTCATCTTCGACTTCGAATAAAATTGTAGTTTCTTATCTTCTTCTTCTTATCTTCTCCTTCTTATCTCCTTCTTCTTATCTTCTCCTTCTTATCTCCTTCTTATCTTCTTCTTCTTATCTTCTTCTTATCTCCTTTTTATCTTCTTCTTATCTTCTTCATCTTCTTATCTCCTTCTTCCTCTTTGGCATGGAATTCAAAAGTAAAAATTACAGGGACATGGAATGCAAACAGGCTTGGATTATCCATTAGGCTGGGTAGGCTATAGCCTAGGGCCTCACACCTCTGGGGGGCCTCACATTTGGTGGATACAAAATGAAATTTGCCTAAATTTGACAATAATAATTCAAAATTAAATTGAGAAAAATAATTGGAAGAGGACAAGTTGTGGTCAAAATCAAATTATAATCACGGATCATTTAGCCCAGAAATACCTGTTTAACGAGGGTCTCATTGAAGCTCCTCTGGACTCAATCGTACAATTACACTTGGGGGAATTTGGGAAAAAATCAGAAACATTTGGCAAGGTAATCTTAGAAATTCCATGACCATTATCACAAAGTATGGAAATGGTCCAAGAAATTTCAGAATTTCAAAATAGTTAATATTTGAGCATTAGTCTTAGAAGTTTTTGAAAAATTATCATACATGTGCAAATAGTTACGATTATTGCATAAATTCATGCCATAAATTGCATAATGAGAATTTACAATTATTGTAAAAAAAAATCTTCAATTACTGTACAAATTTCCATGACTATTGCTGAAAGTTCTATGACTTAGAAATATTTGTGTGACAATTGCATGAAAATGTTCCATTATCTCGGAATAAATGTAAAATTTCTCCATTTTTTTCGCTTTTAGTCAATTTTTTGAAATTTTTCACAACTATTGCACCTATTTTCATGATAAATATTTTTACGTTCATTGTACATATTTTCCTGAATTTAGCAGAAAAAGCACAATTTTTCACCTAAATATTTGCAATTACGTAAATTGTACAGTTGACAATAGAGGAGCGGTATAGTCTCATGAAAGAAGACCAGGGAAAGGTATTCAAATCAAGTAGAACAGGGTCAAATTCAGTAAAGACAGAGACTGATTTTTTTCTGGTTTGTCACTAGCTAGCGCAATTAATTGTGTACTGAAATCTTTACAATCAAGCGATTGATTTAGTGGCTTTATGAAAATTTTTAAATACAAGTTTTCAAAAGACCACAAACAGAAAGTGGCTGTCACAGGGAAGTTTGTGGTGATTGGCGGTCTCAGGTCAGGACCAGCAATTAAGGGGCCTCACATTGAGGTTTAGCCTAGGGCCTCATACTACCTTGATCCGGCCCTGAATGCAAACGCAAAATGACCGTCAGACAAGAGAGTTCAAAAGTAAAATATCCAAGTAAAAAGAGAATTCAAAAGTAAGATGGCAATGGGACTGGGAATTAAAAATGGAAAAGATGTTCAGGACATACAGGTAAGGCTTTAAAATGGTTCAATTCATATTTTGAAGACAGGAATCAATTTGTGACTATCAATGGAGTTAAGTCTTCAGTCAAATCTCTTAGAACTGGTTTTCCACAAGGCTCTGTCCTGGGCCCCTACTTGTATACCTTGTATGCATCACCACTCTTTGAAATTGCCAAGAAACATGAAGTAAATATTGATGATACCCAGCTATATGTTGCTTCAAATATCGAATGTATTGATATAGCGATCAAAAGGCTCGAAAGGGCAATTTCAGAAATGAGAAGATGATAGAAAATATCCTAAAACTAAATGAAGCCAAGACGGAGTTTATGGTATTTGCAAGAAACCCTATTTGAAGAAATAGGAAAATATTTGCATCAACATAGGGGATAATACAGTGTACAATGTCAAGTCTGTCAGAAGCTTAGGCTCAATTTTGGATTCTGAAATGAACATGGAGAGTCATGTCAATAGAATCCTTGGTATGTGCTATGGACAGCTCCGACAACTTTCTCACGCTAGACCTTTCATCACAAAACATGCTGCAGAGATTATGGTAAACTCACTGATCACATCCCGAATGGATTTTGCAAATAGTCTGCTTTATGGGCTTCCAACATATCTTACTTCAAAGTTGCAAAAATTGCAAAATAATGCAGCTAGACTGATCATGTGCAAAACGAAGTCTGACCACATAACACCATTGTCCATTGATGAAAGAGCTCCACTAGCTGGCAGTAGAAGATCACATTAAATTCAAAATAAATTTGTTGACTTTTAAAGCTCAAAATGAACTCAGTCCATCATATCTTCAAGCCCTGGTGGCAGACTACATACCAAGCAGGGCGTTACGTTCTTCCTCACAGAGAAAGCTAAAGGAATTGTCAAGGAAAAGCAAGATGTATGGTGATCGGGCTTTCAGTGTATGTGCTCCTCTATTGTGGAATGGACTGCCACTTGAATTGAGGGCCATTAAAGAACTTTCCAGCTTCAAAGTGGCCATAAAGACATTTTATTTCAAAAAGTACTATTGTTGTTAGATATTTGTATGCTATTATATATTTACTATTTATTAATAGTATTTGATATTTAGATGTCCATTTTATCTGTAATATTTTGATATGTGCATATATTGTAAAGCGCCTAGAGCTATTTATTTATATTTAATATTATGGCGCTATAGAAATAAACATATTATTATTATTATTATAACGCCCCATCCATAGCCTCACAGATTTCCTTTAATTGTCTATGTTAATCTAGATGTTGATGGAGATTTGTCATAATCAGTCATTCTTTTCCAATATAGTCTTGTACCAAGGCCTATGCATCACACTATATATATAAATTTGACAACAACAGTGTACACTGGAAAAGAGGCAGTTTTCTCTTGGTAAACTATTAAAATCACTAATTGGGAGTCTGAGGATAAGACAGATATATATTTAAAATTGAAATTTAGGTTTCTCAAACTTTTCCTTTCAAATCAAAAGTTCAGTCATTGATCTGATCATTTGTTTGTTGTTACATTCTTAAAAAAGAGAGAAAGAGAGAAAAAATATGACAAAACACTGTCAGCCTGATCATTTTATTTGGTTGATTTCATTTAACTTCGATTCAATCAAGTAACGTGTCAATGTTTCACGATGGATAATTTCCAAGAAAATCTCGCGTAAAAATAAACTGAGAGTACATGTAGCTTCTTTAACTTTTTGATAAAACCTTGTTTTAAATGTCAACTGAATGTTCTCCACTGAAAAATAATTGTGCCCTCCCCAGACAACTATCCAAAAAATAAGTAAGGGTTCATGCATGCATTTCTACACTCTAAGCCCCAGCAAGCTGACTTGACTTAATTCAATTGGGGCAACGGTGCTGCAATATATTTATTGAGTTAGTTCAGCTTGTTCATTTGAAGTTGTATCTCTCAGTTTACCAACATTTTCACAGTTTAAGTGTCAATAATTTTAGAGTGTATCATGCTCTGTAAACCACACAGACTTTTTTTAAATAGTAGGACAAATTCTGAAAAACAGCTAAAAAATCTATGACCTTTCACCCTCCTGTGAACTGGGTGTAACACTGAAGGTTAAGATTATTATCTCTTTACAATGTAGAACAGCAAATTTATAGACTTGTCTCTAATGAGGCCAAAAAAAAACACTTTCTAAAAAACATCAAAACATCACAGGCAAAATTATTTATGTGTCACATGACCAATATCACATCATCTGATTGGCTGATACCATCCCAATTGAGAATATCCTTTATTGTCCTTCAGTATTTTTCATCCGCACTGATTAGCAATACAAATTGAAGTTTTAATTTTTGCTATCTGAAATTCTTTACAGCATTCCCAATAAGTGGGAATTATGAGTCAAGTCATACTGAGTTATAGGCCTACTATGAGGTTATACCATGGGTGGAGGCAGTATATCCCTGGTATAGTCACCCAAGATCCAGTATATAGGGGTCGAGGGTGACTATACCAGGGATATACTTCCGCAACCCATGGTATAACCTTTTTATCCCATGTCTTTTTTTAAAATACTTTTATTTTATATCAATGTAAAACAGTTTGAAGCACTCAATGTGAATGCAGCTGTGCTACAAAAAAATCAATATTTACTCTTAATTGGCAGCACTTAATTGCCTTAAATCACAACAATCAGCATATATGCTGGTATCTGCATGCTAATAAGCATGAGATATAGGGGCACTGCTGTCTTCTGATTGGTCAGTTCCAGTATATCCCTGTTAATCTCATTATCTTTCAGTATATTCCTGCAGGCTAATTAGCCAAAGGAATTTGATTGGTTGAATTAAATATACCCCTGTTTCTTTCTGTTGTATTTCCCTCTCTCAATCTGTATTGACCAGGGAAAAGCTCAGCATGAGGGACAAAAGTTGGCCAGACATAGGATATTTACACTGCGTTACTATAGGCACTTAATAACTATATTTGCACTGATATGAGCATATGTCTGTAGCATTGTTAATGTCTAAATGTATTTAAATGACAATGGTAAGACGCATTTCTGCATATCCGATGACTTCGCTGGACTCTTTATTTTCCTGACGATTTCGATTGGAAGGCTGCATTCTCCTTGACCTCACGCTTCTTCCTTATGTACGATTCTTCATCTCCAATGACATTTCCTTTTGCTGGCGAATCGAGCTTTCCTGATGTACTGGGTGGAAGCCTGGTGAAGTTATGAAGAAAAAAAAAGACAGTAAGCAAATATAACAAGAACCAGAGGCCTAAAGGTTCATACAAAGAAAAAAGTTCAGGTGAGAATGTTTAACACTAGAAGTTTTTCTGCTGTAATTAGAAACTATGTCTATAAATTTATGGGACGCCTTGCGAAATCTCCAAATGGTATTATCCGAGATAAGCTTAACACAAGTATTGTTTATTCATCTAAAATGAGGAGTCACTGGCTCAAATTGATATAATTTGTTGCATGTATGTTTTATTTTGTATGGTGCTATGTAATTGTTTTGTGGTGCTATGTAATTGTTACATGGCGCTGTGTGATTTTTACGTGTATGTAGTTTGTATATGCACCTATGTGTCTGGGATAAAGTTTATAATAATAAAAATAATATTCACATAGATTATTTAATCATCAGTCATTTTTTTACAGCCTTTCACTTTGATAAAGAAAAAATGAGGACCAGTTCACTGTGAAAAATGCACTCTGTGACTCATGATAGCCAATGAAGTGTCATCTTCTCTACTTTCAACATGGGAAACATAGAGGCTGTTTGATCAGTCACGATCAAGAGAAGGCCATTTGACGTGTCATAACTGATTTTAGAGTGAAAATCAAATGCATAATCCTTTCGTTTGGCTGTCACCAAAAAGCAGGATACACCTTAAATCAAATCATCATTGACAGTATCGGGTATGATCATGACAAATCATCAGCATGATGACACACGAAGTGCCATTTTCACAGTGCAACAGTACACTCTTTTTCAGTATCAAAGTGAATGGCTGTAATATCAAAGTGACAGACTGTAAAGCTATTCATGATGGAACTGAAATTGTAACACTTTGAGATGAGGCAAAATTAAACTTTGCCGATTCACTGTGTCCCCTTTCCCTCAAGAGGAAGTCCTGTGTTATAGTGTGCCATTTATTCAAACTTCTCTTTCCGGAATGTAAGTCTGATAGCGGGCGTTAGTGGAACTCTCCTTTTTCCAGCTCTCCTGTGTTGAAGAGCAGAATAAAACTTATTTCCGGAAACATCAGCCTGGGAATTTACAATGGAGCCGGGGTTTCTAAGGTCCGTAACAAAGTCTAATCAGCCTGACAGTACTGGAATATGGTGACAATCCATGCTAAACATTCCATTTAAGACTCGGCAATGCAAATCCGTAATGTTTTCAATGGATTAAAAGTGCCCTGGGGCCTGGAATGCCAGCTTCGCTGACTCAGCAATGGTACAAAATGGCAGCTTGTTCCCGGAAATAGTTTTATTCTGCTCGTCAACACAGGAGAGCTGGAAAAAGGAGAGTTCCACTATCACGGCCTATTCAGCCATAAAATAAGAAATTTTTAAGTTTACAGTAGATTCTGAGATTTGGAATAATATACAATTTTTTTAAAGAAGGAGAGACATACGAAATTTGCAATTACAGATTACCTGGGAAAAAGTCCTCTATCTAGTAAGATTACAAATTACCCATGGGGCCAAGACAACAGATTACTAGTTAGATTAGTTTCAGTTTTAAGGCAAAGTGTCTGGAAAAAACTGTTGTGAATTCAATCCAAAAATGGAGCCACCTCAATTTCGCAAATCTCGTAAAGATCAAATTAATTAAATACTTTTCTCTTGATTACTGAGAATATTGCAATAAAAAAACAGTACCAGTCAAAATTTCAACTTTGATTGTCGCTAATGGACAGATCATTTTGTGATGAACAACCACGACTTGTTGAAAAAGTAACCAAATAAGTAACTGCAATAGAAAACATAAAAGTAAGCATAATCCTAGTTTGGCAGTTATTGCAAGTAATCAGATTAGACCCTGGAGTCAGTCAAATAAGTTGAAAAGTCAGTTGAATTTCATTTTCAACTAGTTATTATTCACTTATTCAGTCACATATAATTTGGATCAACTAGTAACTGGCGTGTTTTGCCAAAGTAGTTGGAATTTTTCAACTATAAATTAATCTTCACTGAGAAAGCACATCCAAGGATGAGAACCTCTTTCATTTAATCATTTCGAAAATAAGATTTTGATCTGTTTTCTTTTATGATTTTTAGATAAATTTTAGATAATCGTTATTATGAAAATGAGAATCAAATTGTTCGTGAATCTTGCCTTTTGCCCTTTTTTTTAAAAATAATTTTTGAAAAGTTTGATTTAGTCAGTTGTAATTTATTCAACTAGTTGGAGTTGAATTCTGCCAACTAGTTGAATTAATCAGTTGAATTGCCAGTTGGTCAGTCACAATTTGATCAACTGACTTGGGTCTAAATCGGATAGAATACTATAGAATACTTAGTAACCCTATAATCATAATGATCTTAATAATATGTAAAACTGAAAAAACTACAATTACTGTTTTTGTGCAGCTGATTCCTTCACTTCAAACGAGAGAAGAAGAAGTCCAAGGAGCATGAACATGCAGGTCCACTTTAGTCCATTCATGGTTGAGAAGTATTTTCCCCAAACTTGTCTGGTTGAGAAGTGACAGTGGTGTTGCAGGCGCAGCAAAATGATGTGATATCTTACGGCGTTGGTGGCCAAGTGAAGAATGCCTATGTTCATGTATTCAAATGATTATATTACGCATTTTGTGAGAATCAGCAATGCTTGAAGGCCTGGTGACAAGTAGATTGTAGGGGAGGTTACTGCGGATCTATAATATTATTAAAACTTTTTGACAGAGCTTATTGCTTCATGCACCTAGGCGTGCCATTCAACTGTCAACTTCCAAGTGATTTTGAGCACTTGTGACGCTGCATTTGGTCAGGCTTGGTTGATTTTGTTAATCCCTACGTTTGTGTTTCTCACCTATTCCAATACATTCCTTATCCAGTGGCATACTCAGCTTGCAGAAATTTAACTGTTTATTAGGTCTCATTCTGTTTCTCATGGAATTTATATACGGAATGGAAATTTGATTTGATAGAAAATATATGCAGAGGCCATAAACATATTTCTCAAAATCTGTAACTGTAGCTGCTGTCGTCAGTGAACATGGCCAGTGGATGGATGGATGGATGGATGGATGGATGGGGATTTACGTCCGGTATTTTTGCACTTGGTAGGCTAATTAGGACAGGAGGAGGACACAGCAATGAGGTGAAGTAATTTGAAACAGCCCTCCAACATAGGCCAGGGTGACCCGGTAAGAGCTGGATTCGAACCCCCCCCCTCCCCGATGGCCGGTGCCTTAGCAAGTTGAGCAACCTGTCAGTCAGTGGGTGAACCAATCAGTTAGCCAACCAGTTAGTCGACTACTGAATTCATTCCAATATTCATTCAGCATTCAGGCAGTCATTCAAACAGTCAGACATGCAGACTGCCAGTCAATCAACCAGTCAGCAAGTCAGCAAGTCAGTATATAAAAGAAAAATACAGACAGATACATATAGACACATGGATGATCATTTCGAATATGACAGCAATATTATTTTTCTTTGGCATTTCCCTCCCTGACAATTAGATCTAGCTCCTCCTCTGGCATTGATGGTTTCTGATTTCTTAATACCTAGGATGTTTGGTCTTGAGTGTGCTCAGTCAAGCATGCAGTTTTGCATCGTCATCAGAGCCACTGGGCAAGTGAGCAGTTGAGAGGATCTGGCACGCTTAGGTGCCAGAAGCAATAAGGTGGTCTGGGATCCAGCTTGGTGGCAGCAGTTTGTGGCCGGCGAATGTCGGAGAGTCCGGGTGGCAGCGGACACAATGTTTCCTGGCCAATAATAATCATTGGCTACTATGTATGCATGGATGAAATTTGGTATACAGCTTATTAGGTCTAGTCGTGCCTTCTGATGGTCTGATTTATTGATAATTCATAACTTGTGCCTTATGGTGGTCTGTTTGATGAATATTCTACAAATGTATGCCTTTTTAAATAATGAGAAACAAGATAAAACATTAATTTTTTCATTTCTGGGCCCAGACTCAGAGACTATTGCAATGTATTGCATGTATACATGATTGAAATTTTGGAGACCCCTGATGATGGAATATCACATTCGCTGTTGTGAAGATATTGGCTTAAGGTTTGCTTCTTTGTAGCCTATGTTTTGAGTGTAAAGTCAAAGGTAATGTTGTTCTCCTAAAAATCAAATGTGCCCTCCCCAAAGAATCATCCTAAAAATATGTATCATGCTCTGTAAATTGGCCACATTGAAATATTTTTAAAAACTAACAGTTATTGGCATCAACAAATTTCTATGAAACTGATAAAAATCTGTGAGCTTTCAGTCTGCTACAAAATGGGCCTATTGCCTGACTGGAAGTGTTTAAAAAGTATTTAAGTGTGGCGTGAATCTATATTATTGCTAGCTCTATCGAAAGTTCTTTCCACTGCATATTTGTTTGGTACTAGGCCTACATTTTTTAGCGATCCTCATGACCAGCACATTAGGTTTCAGTATTAGTTAGACACCGATTTGGAGGGTTCTAACATGTATGTTAGGACCCGACAAAGAGGTGTCTAACTGACTTAGACATCATACGCTCATTCTATTATACGTTTTAACTTATAATTTTTGCAAAATAAACATCAATCTTTTGTTTGTTTACTGTTGTGAACAGTGTTAATCCCTAGCAGGGAGCTAACATGCAAAATTGTCAGTTAGATACCAGTTTTTCCAATGGTATAAGTATCTTGGTGATGTCTAAAGCCAATTAAAACTTGAAGTGAGCTCTTTCTGTAAAACACGACTGCAGTCACCTTATGTTTGTTATGAGCTTGTGATGAGTAGATATACAGAGTGTGAAAGTATCTTTTCACCAACTTCCCTGGGCTGGTTTGTCCTCAAATTGAGAGAATTAAAAGCATTGACCAAGTCTTACCTGTTGTTTTTCTTGCTCCATGCATCTGCCTTGTTATTTAAGGATGATCAAAGCTGGATGTCGCCTCCATATTTTGATTAATACCACCTTTTTTCCTAAGCTGAAATGGTTATATATAGGCTCAATGGCCTCACAATGGCCGCCAGTATAAGGGATCCTGGGAAATCTCTAAATAACAGTCATGCAAACCAGTTTCACTTTCATAAATGAGATTTTCAAGACTTTACACCAGGGCACCAATCACTTCAATCATGATCCTGGTGGCAGATTTTATTGCAATCCACTTTGTTTCACGAGTGCAGTCACTTCTCTCAAACTTATAGAAATAAAGCCATTTTTCTAAGATTCCGTTGATAGTAAAGAAAGTGGTCCAGGAGAAACATAAAATGTTTCCTTTGCATTATAAATTTACTGTGCATTAAAGTAAAAGAAGCGTCCCAGTAGCACCGATATATCACTCTGAAAAAGTTACTGGAACGTGCTGCCTCTGGTGGAAATGTGCTTTAGGGGTCAATGACCTTCATATATATATCAAGTTGAAATAAGGTAAATAAATTAGGTAGAAAACTCCAACAAAATATCACTTGCCTTGAAATAATTGTGATAATTTTGCAAGAATTGCTGAATGAATTACAACCACGTAATTGATAATTTTTGACAAATAATTTTTCATCCAATCACACCATTTGTTTATTCGCTGCAAAGTCATTGATGCATGGATTGCTCCTGTGAGTTTGATGGCCATACATGAATAACAAAATGAGACGACTGTCTCCTTCAACAGCAGGATTTATGTTTTTAACTATGAAGCTGGCACCCATAACTGGGTGAGATCATTGCAGAAATACATAAGGATGGAGCTCTTTGTTTTTCAGGTTGGTCATGCCTTATATAAATTATTATCAGCACATTAAATTTTATAAACAAATCTTTCAAAATGGTCGATATTCATACCCTTGTTAATATTATAGACACACATCACAAGCTCACAACTTTTTTTGAAAACACTCGTGCTGTAAAAGCCCAAACTGTTTCATAATTCAGAGAGTCTCTCTAAAAAAAAAAGAAACAAAACAAAATATTTGTTGTCTATTCTGACCCAGATGAAGAAATAAATAAACGAGAAAGTATCTTGGGTTGGAAAAATTATCCAAAGATTTGCAGAAACCAACTCCAGATGACGCATGCAAACATCATGGATCAAACATATGCATAGTCCACGCCGAGAGAGAACCCGAAAGGAGGAAATCCAAAACATGTTAGGACAACAACCCACAGGTGGATTCGCCTGTATGTATGGGCTTCTCATACCTGATGGATAAGAGTCAGAAACAAGTCCATTACAAAAAAGTAAACAAAAGGACTTCTGAGGACTGGACATGATGTTTTAACCATGTTTTGCACACTACCTGCAGTGTTTCATGATCCTTGCAGTCATCCCTCACCATCTAGCATGCTGGTTGGAGCTGACACATCAGTAGTTCCATAAAATCCATGAATTTTTACAGGTAGTTGCGCTATCGATAGCAATGGGCCTGATTCAGAGTCACTGGGTTGCAATTGGGTCAAAGCCTTAGACTGGTCATTTGACCATCAAGTTAAAATTACCAGAGAGGGCAGCACAGCCCAGTACTCTCCAGTTCATTGTTACTATCAATGCCAAACAATGCTAAACAAGATAATCCAGCCTGCTATTTTGTAACAGGGCCCGGCCCCCACAGGTCTCGGGCCTCCTCATGGCGGTGGGTGGTAACACAAGGGTGAAGTCCTGTATCTCTTGTGGCCAACACGAGACAGTGCGCAAGCACACGTCTCCCCGACGGAAAAGGGGCAACCTGTTTGCCGTGGGTTGCGACCTGTGTTGGAGGATGAAGGGGTCCTGGTGGTTGAGTTGGTTGGGACTAAGTTGGTCTCACCCTTACAATACACTACTTTGGCCTGGATTTCTCCCAGACGGGAGGCTGGATTGGCCCGGTCCAGTCAATCGGCTTGTCATGTTGCTATTTGGACTTCGGTCCTATTTGTCCATGGCTGATGGGTCAATCAAGGAGGGTTAGAACCCGGGTATTTGCCTGCCGTGGTTATTGTTATCATGATTTGAGGCTGTATTGCAGGACTGACCTTTTTAGAGTATATCCTTTATGTATCCCTGGGACTAGGGTACAGGGCACTGCCCTATCCAAGTTGGTCTCCCCTTGTTGGGCTCCGTGGTGGGTGGGGAACATGAAGGATGAAATAAGTAAATCTATATGGATATTCTCAACCGCAACATTTCTCAAACTGGATTTTTTAAGTGTGAAACTGACCATTGGCCACGATACATCGTAATTAAAGGAAAAGATGACGAATATGGAAGGATTTCCGCAGTTACATGGGCGCAAGCCATCTGTAAGGCAATCGGGGACCCTGGGGACGTCAGGCGGTTCCCTGGTTCACTTTTGATTAAATGTCGCGACAGTGACCAGGCCAAGAAACTCCTTGCCATGAACAAACTTGCCTCAGCCGCAGTGGAGGTGACTCCACATGAGAGACTCAACTCGATCCGAGGCGTCATCTACTCCTTTGATAGCCATGAGAGCTCCGATGATGAGCTACTTGAATGGTTTAATTTTCGAAAGATCCCAGTTACTTCTATTTATCGAATGGGAAAAAGACAAACCAAAGAAGGTTCCACGGTGGAGACCCTCAGTCTCACTTTTAAGGGTAACCGGCTGCCCGAGGCCGTAGAAATTGGATTCGAGGTCTGTAGGGTACGTCCCTATATCCCTAATCCTCGAAGATGTTATCGTTGCCAAAGATACGGACACATTACTAGAGTATGTAAAAGCCGTGAAGAAGTATGCGCTAGGTGCGGAGGCTCAGACCATTCCCACACAAAGGATGAGCCATGTGGCCGCGAACCAAAGTGCGTAAATTGTAAGGGGAACCACCCTTCCTTTGACAAGACATGCCCGAGATGGAGTTTTGAGAAAATGGTCCTTGAGATTAAGGTGACTCGAGCATGGTGGTTCGATCATACAGATTTTTCTAAAATTTTGCACAGGTACTCTATGGGACCTATACATTTCAAAAATGAAAAATAAAAAAATTTCACCGACTCGTTTGGTTGCCATGGTAACGGCATGTTTTGCCCGATGACTGCTTAAAAGTCATAAATTAAGTTTTTGTTTATGTACCACAGAATAAAGCATTACATGCATTTGTCACACAAAAACGTCAGAAATGTCTTCCCAAGGATTTACACCAATACATTTGCCATAAATTTGAAGAAAAAGGTTAAAATATTTTTTTCGGTAAGAGCTCAAAGGGCTCGAACACACTAATTAATTGCAGATTTTGCATGCATCAATTTTGGCAGTAATCAAATTTTAGGAAAACGATCATACAGATTTTTTTTTAAATATGCTTATATCATAAACAAGTTATTGTCAAACAAATGGCAAAAAATAAAAAAATTTCACCGAGTCATTTTTTTATTGCAGTTCCATGACTGTGCCAATGTCAATTTTAATAAATAAAGGCAATTTTTGACACAGTTGACTGAAATTAACTGAGAAATATTTTTGGATGAAGCTGAGAAGCTGAAACTTTAAACTGGCATAGAATAGATGTTACTGCATTCAATAAAAGAATAATTATGCTTCTAGCTGCACTAGATCTCATTTAAATGGCAAATTACTAGCTGCCATGCTGTTAAAAAAAGAGAACAGAAAATGGTAACGTCACAACTGTTTCAGTGCCTGCAGCAGTTGTGACGCTATGTTGCTAGGCAACCAGGCTGCTCAGAAGTATGTGCAGTGTACCACGCTTGAGTCACCTTAAGGCCAGCTCCAATATAACATTCCCCGAAGCACGAAGGATTGCTCAATCCAAATACGGCGCCAGTAGCTACGCTAAGGTGGCTGGTGGGGGAAATGCAGGTCCGTCTGCAGGATCTCAGTTTTCCCAGGGATCTGACACCCAACAATCATCCTTTCCCGGGTCATCACAACGATCGACACCGAGGAAAAAGGTTGACCTTGACCCAAACCACAAATATTCAAAGTACAACACCCAAAATCACACTGACAAGTTCTGTGCAATGTTCGCCCAAGGACAGATGGATGAACTCCTGGATGCACATACGAAACTAATACAACAAAAACAAGACACGACCAACAAAACATACTCAAACGACATGCAGACAAAAACAAACAAAAGAAAATCGGATAATGGAAATTCCGAAACACCAGCAAAGATCGCAGCCACAGAGGTTGTCGAGTCGGACCTCAACGACTCCTACGAAACTGTCGACTCTGAAGTGACAGAGGGAGAAGAAGACATGGATCTTCAAATCCCTCTCTCTATGCCAACAGAAGTAGTACAAGACAAACCAAATAACAACACCAGCCCTCAGACACAGACCACATCCACTACTGAAATAGGTGGACAGCTGGGTCAGGGGGGCAAATCAGACAAAACCAAAAATCCCAACCACGACCAACAACCCCAAAAAACCCAGACAAATCGAATACAACACCAAAATACAACTCCCGACATAAAGAACACAGGCAAAGAACATCCACCAGGCACAAAAAAACCTGGTCCACCTAACACATCTACAGGGGGAAGGTCAAACACCAATATCACTCTGAATCGTGATCCTCTGGTGTTTAACTTTAAAACCCCCAAAAACTAACTTACAAATATATGACAGAGCAACACTATTCCATGGAAAACATCATTCAGTGGAATTGTCGAGGTATAAGAGCAAATTATGACGAGCTAAAAATAATAACATCTGAGCATAAAGTGAACATCTTATGTCTCCAAGAGACCTTTTTAAAACCCTCAGACAAAATTACCCTAAGAAACTTCCACATGTATAATACTTACGGAGAAATTGTACATGACAGGGCAATAGGTGGTTCTACCATTCTGGTTAAACATGGTATAATCCATACACACCTAAATCTAACTACCGCCTTAGAGGCAACTGCCATTCGCATTACATGGTATAATCCATACACACCTAAATCTAACTACCGCCTTAGAGGCAACTGCCATTCGCATTACATTACGTAAAACGATTACTTTATGTTCTCTTTACTTGTCCCCAAGTACGAGAGTGACACGAGAAGATCTTAATAATTTATACCAACAACTACCTGCTCCCTCAATTATTCTTGGGGATTTTAATGGTCATAGTCCTTTATGGGGCAGTACTGACCTGAACAACAGAGGCGAAACTTATTGAAGATTTGATAAGTGATAATAACCTCTGTATCTTCAATGACGGATCAAATACTTTCCTTCATTCAGGACATGGCACGTACTCTGCTATTGACCTCAGCATAAGTGATCCAAATTTGTTTTTAGATTTTGAATGGAAAGTGCTAGAGGATACACATGGAAGTGATCATTTCCCAATTCTATTGAAATCGTTAGATCTTGGGCCTAACTCCGGTTTATCAAGGTGGAAATTCAATAAAGCAGACTGGAATCTCTTCTCAGAACTCTGCAACAAAAATATTACCCTACAGAAATATGCAGATTCCGATTCCCCTGTAGACAATTTCACAAAAGATATTATAGACATAGCAAATAAAGCGATACCGAAATCTCAAGCCAATCCTCACCATAGCCCTAAACCTTGGTTTGACACAGAGGTCAAAGAGGCTATCAAAGCCCGCAAAAAAACATTACGTGCCTTTAAATCTCGCCCAACACCAGAAAATCTAAATCAATTTAAAATCTTTAGAGCAAGAGCGAGAAGGATAATAAGACAAAAGAAAAGGGCTACCTGGCAAAACTATGTCTCCAAACTTAATACCCGTACACCCAGTTCCAAAGTATGGAAAATGATAAAGAAGATACAGGGTAGAGATACATCCACACATATTCAACATCTTGTCATCGACGAAGAGGAGATAACCACAACTGAGGAAATTGCAAATAGAATAGGTGACCAATTCGCTTTTAATTCCTCATCGAACAATTACAAGTAAGAATTCCAACAATTTAAAGAGAGGGCCGAGCGACAAAATTTAAATTTCCAGTCTGATAACTCTGAAGCATATAACATTCCCTTCTCCATGGAAGAGCTCATAGCGGCATTGAATAAGGCTAAAGACTCTGCTACTGGAGCAGATGAAGTTCATTACCAACTACTAAAGCATCTACCGGAAACAAGCCTTAAAATTATGCTTCAGATTTATAATAGAACATGGGACTTTGGTACATTCCCAACACTGTGGAAGAAAGCGATAGTAATACCAATCCCAAAACCTAACAAAGATCACAGTGATCCGCTTAACTATCGTCCGATTGCACTTACCAGTTGTCTCTGTAAGACCATGGAAAGGATGGTCAACAATAGACTAGTATGGTATTTGGAATCAACTGAAGCCATAACAGAATATCAGTGTGGTTTCAGGTCCAAAAGAAGTACCTTGGACCATTTAGTATCATTCGAAACCTACATAAGAGATGCCTTTATTAAGAAAGAACATGTAGTTGCAGTATTTTTCGACTTAGAAAAAGCTTATGACACCACTTGGAAATTTGGAATTATGAAGGACATTCATGAAATGGGTTTAAGGGGAAGGCTTCCTCATTTTATAAATTCATTCCTTAAAGATCGTAACTTCCAAGTCAGAATAGGAAGCACACTATCCAACAATTTTAACCAAGAAATGGGAGTTCCTCAAGGAAGTATTCTCTCTCCGACATGTTTTAATATTAAGATTAACAACATAGTCCGACATATCAAGGAGAATATCAAGTGTTCTTTATACGTAGATGATTTCCTCATTGCTTTTAAGTCAACCAAAATGACAAGTGTCGAACGACAATTGCAACTTAACCTAAACAGGTTGCAAAAATGGTCATATGAGAATGGTTTTAAATTCTCCAAAAATAAAACGGTATGTATGCACTTCTATCCTCCCAGAAGCTTTCAGCCGGATCCAATCCTAATGTTAGAAAATTCGAAAATCAAAGTAGTAAACCAGTACAAATTCTTAGGAGTTTTACTGGATTCTAAATTCTCCTTTATTCCACATATCAAAGAACTTAAAGCTAAAGGTTTAAAATCTCTTAATCTTCTCAAAGTAGTCAGCAAGCTCAGTTGGGGTGGAGACACCACTGTATTGCTACGACTATATAGGGCTATAACCCGATCACGTCTCGACTACGGGAGTATTGTATATGGATCAGCAAGACCGTCTTACCTCAGATGTCTAAATACAGTACACCTTCTCAGCATTCGCCTATGTCTTGGGGCATTTAGAACATCGCCAATCGTGAGTCTATATGTCCTTGCGAAAGAGCCACCATTGTCACTACGGCGAATAAAACTTTCGCTGCAATATTTTGTAAAACAGGCAGCATGTTCAACAAATCCGGCTTTTTACCCGGTATTTCAGCCAAAGTACCAACAAATTTATATGACTAAACAAAGTGTTATAAAACCCCTAGGGCTTAGAATGAAACCCTACTATGACATAATAAACAAAGACAACTGCATAGTTGCTGAAGTGCAGGTTCCATCCATTGCTCCGTGGACCCTTCCTTTACCAATTTGTATTCTAGACCTGACAAGTCTTAAAAAATCTTCTACAAGTCCCCTGGAATACCAGAGTAAATTCCTCATAATAAAATCCCGGTATCCATCATTCAAGTTTCTTTACACGGATGGGTCCAAAGATGGACTTCTGACTGGTTACGCAGTCACCTCCGCAAAGACAAGTTATTGTAATGAACGTATACCTGATGTGTGCTCGATATTCACAGCAGAACTGACAGCTATCTACAAGGTGGTAGAAATGGCAGTCAACTCGGAAACTAACAATTTTGTAATTTGCTCTGACTCAAAGTCTACATTGCAGGCAATAGCCAACAAGCAGGTGGAAACCCCTCTTGTATTAGACATTCTTTTTACCTTAGCAGTGATGAAAGAAAACAAGGAGATTATATTTTGTTGGATTCCAAGTCATGTTGATATCAAAGGAAATGAGATGGCTGATCTTCATGCGAAGAGAGCCTTAAGTAAAAACTTAACGGACTATGTTGTCCCTTATACGGATTTTAGAAAGCATATCAATGACTTTACCAAGTATAGTTGGCAAGTACGATGGAATGCTTGCCAACGAAACAAGCTACGCACAATACTACCACACGTCATGAGCCCCCGCAGGTCTCGGGCCTCCTCGTGGCGGTGGGTGGTAACACTAAGGTGAAGACCTCTATCCTTAGTGGCCAACATGAGACAGTGCGCATGCACGGTGTGTCCCCTACCTTACAGGGGAATATCAATGAATATGTCATTTACCATGATTCCAAACCGGATCGTACGTCAACCGGGTTACCAAGGTGCGCGTCCCTCAGCGGGAAACCAGGCTGAGATCGAAAAATTTGCGACTGGACTACCAAGATTCCCACGGATAAGTACATCCTCGGATGACTTGAATGACCCTGACCGCCCCTCACACATGTCAAAAGATGAAAATTGCCTTGTGATAAACGGACTTGAGAAATCGCTAGTGGACCTATCAGCAATCGCTGTGTACGAAATTGTTGCAGACATTTGTGACAACACCGTAGCAGATAAAATACAGCGTCAATTCAATGGAACATTTCTCATTCACCCACAGAATGACACACAAAAAGAGAAACTGACACTTGTCAAAGAAATAGCGCATACACAAGTCTCCATTGAGCCTTTCCAAAAACCAGGCAAAGGCATTATCTTCTCGAAAGAGAGCAAGACATGCTCAGACTCTCAACTGTCGAAGTGGTTCCACAAACATGGCATTACCCAATTCAAACGTTTGTCCCAACGAAATGTCTATGAATCCATAAAACTGACATTCAAAAACAACAATGTACCCAAGAAAGTACCTGTAGCTTTTGAAAAGTGCAGAGTTTGCCCACTCTTTCCCCGACCAAAACGCTGTTTCAATTGCCAATTGTATGGACATATCAGCTCAACATGTAGACGGTTCACAATTTGTGCCAATTGTGGTGATCGAGATCACACTCACACGAGAGACAAACCATGCTTCAGGCCCCCGCATTGTGTCAATTGCCGAGGGGACCACCCTGCGTTTAGCCACAACTGTGAAGTCTTCAAGAGAGAAAAAGAAATTGTACAATTTCAGATTGACACAGGATGTTCGTTTCCTGAAGCCAAGCGCATAGTTCAACAGGACATGGACAAAACTGACCAAGACGCAGATTACCCAAGACCAGTTTTACATTCGTCACCACGGAGAAGGATTAAACTTTTTGAGAACCTTTTCAAGGATATGTTTGGGACAATGCCTTCACCAGACCGACCAAAGACGGGAGAAACTGTGAAATATCCTGACTCTGACTTATGCATACCACCCAGTTTAGTCCAGGAGCTTATGGGGAAATAGGGGGTGGATTGTGCAGGTTTGTCTACAAGCGTGAAATTTGGCACAGATGTTGCTGAGGGTATAAAGATTCAAATTTCTGAGGGCGCCGGAGTGGGCGCTCGTCTTGGTTGCCATAGCAACAAATTCAAAATGGCCGCCGCTCGATATCTAATTTTGAGTATAACTCAGTAACAAAAGGTCATAGGATTGCAAATAATAGCTCTAAATACATGTTTTTGATGCCAGGGATTCTGATTCTGCCATCATTTTTCATGTCAAACACATATTTTGGTCTATAGAGCCAAAATTACCCATATATTGGGGTTATAGAACCAAGTTTATCGAAACGTTCAACATATTTTCAATTTCCTGATGACATTTCACTCTAACAAGAACCAAATTATCAATTATATATATAATATTTAGTATGTACATTGATACCAAAGTAACCAAATGAATGTTGCAGTCAAGGGTATTGTTAATGCAGCTTTATCTATGCACTCGTTTTCTTTCAAATCCACAGCACTACATGATGCTAGCCAATAAGATGTGTAGTATACCAAAAGAAACCTGTTACTGTCTTAGTGTGTTGGCCAGTATGAAATCTATGATGTACTTATCCACTTCTGTTTGCCGTTCCCCTACTTTGAAATCCTGAATATTTTAAAGATACAATGGCGATTGATTCGAACAAAGACTTTTTTTTAGTTACAACCTTTATCTGTGCTCAGCAATACATGTAAATGCTTCTTGGGTATATATCTGAGGGTTACTATCACACTGTCTTGTTTGATTAACTTCCTTCACATCTCACAAGTCTTGAAATTGATTTGATTTGGTTTCTTGCATGCTACAGCTGCCTGTTCTATTGCGACCAGAGGGAGCAGGCTAAAACATTTCACTAGAGGTGTTGTATTTCACGTCGACGTATGCATTCAAGAATTTTTGAGGCAGCTAAGCACAGTTCTGCAGAGTTCTGCTGAACGCGAACCTGAAAGGAAACTGCCCTAGTGCCCCAGAAGCCAATTCCATATCCAATTCGATGTGAATATCTTCAGTCTGCAGCCTCTCTAGCTCACCTGCCTCTACAGCAGACTTCTGTCAGTCAGTGTTTCTTATCATGTTCCCACATGTGGCACATATTGGACTTTGTGGAGAGCCTACCAACAATGGCACTGCTCAGGGCAGCCACAATGAAGTACCAATGGGCAGGGGACAAGAGAACATTGCTCAAGGTTCCCTGCCATAGCACCTTCACTTTTGGTGATCGCTTTATGCATGATGATTGATGAGTGATGAGAAGACTAGGAGTCATGCTCTAAAATCAGTGGTGTCCAGGGTCATTGAGTAGCCCCAGAATAGAACACTCCATCTAATATCTCATGGGCTTGGAATAAATTGAGTTCAAGGTTTGGGGTTCGAACCTAAGCTCTTGAAACCTAAGCTCTTGAAACCTGTGTATGCACTATCAAGCACTCAAAACCATTCGATCACAGGGAACTCATTACATTGTCAATATGTTATGTCAAAACAATACAGAATTGTGATGGATCATTCTTCAGAAAGACCATGGTATTATAACTGGAGGACAATTCTCCTAATCTGACCAACAGGCAATACCAAAGGAAAATCATCTCGCACACAAATGAAGCATGAAGGAAAACACCAAGTGACCAAACATTTGGCTTGGCCAAGTTTGGCACAAGTTTAATGTCACATATATGTTTCTGCCAGTTCCAAGAAAATTCAAGTAAACGAGAGACCGCCTGACTCATGCAGAAGAAGAAGCGGTCCTATAACACAGGGACCATTGTAGGCCTACCACTTTTTCACTGTGCGAAGTTCACACACTGGTAGAGTGGTAGACTAGCTGTGTTATTACCTGTTACATGTAGATTGTAGAAGATAACTTAGATGAGGGAAGTGGGGTTTTTGTGCCTGGAAGTGATAGCTGGTTGGAGTTGGAAGACCCAAGAAGATTGTTTTTGACAAGATAATCTTGAAATTAGTGCTAGCCTAGTAGTGTGTCACCTAGATCTTGCCTGTTGAATAAAAGAAAAACTTTTGACTTCTATATTCATCAAGAAAATGTGTACCTCTTTTTGTTTATTGTCTGAAACATTGGCTGCAATTCCCACAATGCCTGTGTTGTTCATCTCAAATGTAAGTTAGGAGAGTCCTACCTGTACATTGACGAACAAACATCTTGAAGCTGTCATAAGGGAAGTTGTCCAAGGTTAGAACTACGGTGAACAGCATCCCAACAACCTCAGGACTGATTGGTGAAAGGCATAAAACGGTTTTTTGATAAATTGATGATTATGATTGTCCTTTCCAAAGTATTCCAGTCATGTGAAATGGACCACCAGTGTCTTGCCAAGGATAACTAAAATTGCATGTTGCAGCTTTTTTACCTGTAGCTCAATAATGAACATTGAGGCTATTCCTAGTTATCTACATTCAGAAAGTCAAATGGTGGTAAATACTGTTGGATTTGCATTTGAACTTGGCCTGACTTAAGTTTGAGCTTGTAAATTTTATACTAAACTGGTACATATCAAACTGGTGTCTAACTGAGCCTGGCCAGAGGAATGGCATTGGTGGGGTAAATGTGTAACATGTTGAGGACTCCTGCTCTCTCTCGCATCTCATCAATCAACCCTTGTGAGTGCCCAGAATGGGGGTTACAGGGCTGCACTTACCATCCTACCTTCTTCCATGCTTGTCTACAGTGTGAGAATTTCCTCTTCCTTCGGTATTGGAATAGCAGCGTCCTTAGTCACCTTACATGTCAGAGAATTACCGATACCTTGGTCCTTTTGAAAACTAATCCTCCAAATGTGAATATTGTCTTGACAAATTCATAATTTCAAGATTGGTTGGATGTGGGTTGGCAAAAGTCAATGAAACATGACAGTCTGTTCACAAGAAGAAACGAAAATCTCTTGGTAGTATCCCTTGGACACATACAGACTGTACATGTACCTGTCAGTCCCGTCCCTCTGAACAACAAACCTCCACCATCGGTCTGTTTTGGGAAAGCAAATAGACCAATGTATAAGAGGAAGAATACTATGCAACTGTCCATGAGCCATTAAATCAGACAGTGAGACACCATACAAATGACAAAATTAATGAATGGTTAAAAGCATTTAAGATTATAAATTAAAATAAAGGAAAAATAAAGGAAAAGGGTCATTAATTTGTCACACCTGTTTACAATTAAGCATTAATATGCAATGAATATAGTCTGCTTGTCTTTTAACCATTTAATTATTACACTGATGAAAATAGTCCCCAAACTCACCCTTGGAAACTGATCACATCAGTTTCCCACAATCAACTTGGCAACATCACATTATTTCACCTATTCATTTGGCTTTCTGTTTTCCCCTCCCCCCCTCTAAGGACAGCAAATCATGCTGAATTGTATCAGACTGCTCGCTCTGTATATTTTTTGTTTTCTTTTTCCCATTGGACTGCCATCTGTTAGGAGCATTCCAAAATTTGAGAGTTATGATGTGGTGATTTTGGGACGAGGCAGTCTGATCCAAGAATCATTTATGCTTGAGCACAGATAAAGGTTGTAACCGCAAACAAGTCTTTCTTCAAATCAATCGCAAGATTTCAATGGAAAGGGATGGCAAACATGACAGGGTAAGTACATCATAGATTTCATACTGGCCAATACTTGAAACAGCAACAGGTTTCTTTTGGTATACCATATGAATTATTGGCATGCAACGTGTAGGGCTATTGATTTGAAAGATTTCGTGGAGAGGACTGTATGCGCAAAAGAACCTGTAGGTGTGTGTAAGGCAGCTGCATTGACAATACCCATTTCTGCAACATTTGTTTGGTTACTTTGGTATCATCGTACAGAAGATATGTTGATCTATTTCTATTACGTAAAGCTGGTCTTTATTTTTCTTGTCCAAACTTGATGAATTGCTACAAGGAACAATTTGCCATAGTTTAAGAGGAAGATTTGTGGGGAATTTCGATAAAATAAGCTCTATAACCCCAATATACAGGTAATTTTGCCTCTATAGACCAAAGTATGTGTTTGACATGAAAAATAATGGCAGAATCAGAATCTCTGGCATCAAAAACATATATTTAGACCTATTATTTGCAATCCTATGACCTTTTGTTACCGAGTTATACTCAAAATTAGATATCGAGCGGCGGCCATTTTGAATTTGTTGCTATGGCAACCCCGACGAGCGCCCGCTCCGGCGCCCTCAAAAATTTGAATCTATATACCCTCAGCATCATTTGTGCCGAATTTCACGCTTGTAGACAAATATGCACAATTATCCCCATAAGCTCCTGGACTAGTAAAAAGATTCAACAAAGTCAACCATCCTCTCCTTGTGCTCCACGGACAAAACTGTCACTCCAACAACCAAAGAAGAAAGAAACGGCTTCTGAGTACAAGAAACCATCCAAAATAACAAATCGAGAAAGCTCAACAGACCAACCATTTCCTTGCACAGACAAGAGAAACATGACAAGCAACAAAAAAACACCTGTCACATCTCACAGACTTAACAAATCAAGAACCTTGACACAAACCAAGTATGTCTCTAAATAGCCCACTCAGGTGCTGATGAGACGTAAAAAACAAACTCACTCACTCACTCACCACACGTCATGAAAGATATAAAAATTGATGTACACTCATGCAGAGAGCAAATCGTAATTCATAGATGTCTTATATGGCACAGCAGATTAACCCACTCACACTTATTAAACAATGACGCAGCACCAATATGCGAAGGGTGTCAAGTACCACTTTCGATCAAACATATCCTGTTAGAATGTAATAACAATCTATATCACCGACCCTTTCAATCGGGTAATCTCAAACACTTATTCTTAGAAAATTCAGCATCCAGTATAACACAGTTCCTCAGAGATAACGACTACTTCTACAAATTATGAGAAATTAGTTCCAGGATAATCTATCTAACCAATGTTGCCTCTAAATAGCCCACACTGGTGCTGATGGGGCGTAAAACACAAATTCACTCACTCACTCACTTGTAACAGGGCCCCTTATTGTCAGAACACAAGAATATGTGGCAGTGCCAGAGACTAATTGTCATAGAATTAATTTTTGTAACATTTGAACGTCCATTTATCCACATGGAATTCTTCATGTACTTTAACTATATTGCATGGTGTATCTCTTAAATGGAATGACTAACAGGACAACTTTAAGGACAATAATTTACAAGCTTTTACAAGACAAGGTAAGACAAATACAACTCACATGGAAACTTTGGAGGCAGTTAACCAAATATCAAAGATGTTTTAAAAGGAACAGATGCTACATTTTGTTATCTTTAGGGCTCTCTGGGAATCTTGCTTGGGTCTCCCGTCTCTCCTAAAATAGGAGAGTTAATTGATCCGCATTCCCAGGGAGTCACAGTATAATGAAAAACGGTTACATTATATATTGTGCAATTGATAATTTAGTGACTTTATCATATGATCTGAAACATCAAGTGTTAACTTTGTTGTATAATGATATTGTCACCAGTCAAAGCAGTTCATGAATTGTACCCTTGAATTTGTATATATTATGTTTTTTATTTATTTTAATAATCATAGACCACCTCATAGTGAACATAAATGTATTTGATCAACAAATCTCTCTCTTCCTTACTTGCTATAACCTATTTTCTTACTTTCTTAATCACCATCATATATCATTACAACCATTTATCATAGTTTTCTGATTATTCACTCGTATATTTTGTATATATTATATTATTTCTTCCTTCCTTGCTATAATCTATATTATTCTATTGTCTAGCTAAGTGTACTTTTTTTTTTCTTTTTATGTTATTTATTTATCTTTATGTTTGCTTCAAATAACATTCTTTCCTAATATACCGTAATGACACACTCTTAAACTCTTAAACTTATAGCCTGCTTCTATAATTATTTGAACTTGTATTTTTATGTGCATTTGGCTAAATTCCTGACTTTGACATTCTCATATTGGTAAAGGCACATATAATTTTGTAATTATCTGCCTACCATTTTTTAAAAACTAATGCAATATCAATAGATTATCACCTAATGTACTATTAATGGTCAATAAACTTGAAACTTAAACTTGAAACTTAAAGTTATATACTGTGCATAGGTTTGGTCCACAGTTACTACACAGTTCTTAGTGATTTTCTGTAGCTGACAGCATTTCATTTTCAATAAATAGATTTTTCCTGAGACATGTGCTTTCTCCAAGCAAAGTTTTGATGAAAGAGGAAATATGCTCAAGTGGCTCCACCATGGGCACCCATTTTAGAGGGCTACACTTACCATGCACAAAGATTACTGCACTGTTACAAAAACATGATATTTTGGAGCTAGCAATGGGTACATTCGATTCACCTGCTCTCAACTACTCCAAACTACTCCAGGAAGTGATTTCTACTCTGAGAGTGAAGTAATCTACTTCATGAAGATGCATCAACTGATGTAGAACGTGGCGCTGAAGATGCAAACCCAAATGTAGAAGATGATGGCATTGCAAGAGACGTGGATGACAACACGAGTAGAGATGCGGCTCAAAATGATGAAACATCCCTAAAATTATGTGCCTGAAATGTTGCGTATTGCCAGTTACAACTGTCGTGGTCTGCCAAAATCAAGCAGCGACCTGCATCTTAGAGCTGAAATAATAGATATTCTAAATAACAATGATGTAGTTTGTCTTCAAGAAACCTGGTACTCTGGGATTTACAGTTAAACAACTGTCTTTACTACTGGACTGGTGTCTTGCTGCTGAATTGACTCTTTCCAATGGAACTAAGCTTGTTATACTAAGTGTTTATCTACCGTATCAATGTGATGATAACTACGATGAATATGTTGACAAACTTGGAGCACTAGGTGCAGTGATGGATGAACTTGACACCACCTGCTACACAGTGGTTGGTGACTGGAATGCTAATTTGAAGCAGAGTGACTCTCCATTTGCAAAGCTGTTGACAGAGTTCTGTCAAGAGCGTCAGCTGATCATTTCATCAACAAAAATGCTGCCCTCGAACTCATACACATATGTAAGTGAAGCCTGGGGCACCACATCTTGGTTAGATCATGTTATTAGCAGTAAGGATCACATACCAGTGGCTCTTAAGGTTAACATTGACAGTCTTCCAGCTGTTATCAGTGCCGTCAACTCAATTGCATCCAATAAAATCTGCTGGCAAAACCTCTCCTCACAACAGTTGCAAAAATATTGCGATATGACTCACATTGAATTGCAGAAAATTGAGATGCCACACGAGGCACTAGCATGTACGAATCTCAATTGTGAGGATACACGACATAGACATGCCATTGAGGAATTGTATGATAATATTGTTCATACTTTAGTTTCCTGTGGTAATACTGTTTTCACCTGTCATGGTAGTAACAATCACTCTAGGCCAGGATGGTCGGACTATGTTGCTGACATTTACGCTGAATCTCGAGAGGCAAGGAATCTTTGGCTTAGAGCTGGAAGTCCGAGATCTGGTCCTTTATTGGACAATCATTTACGGATTAAGGCGCAATTCAAACGCTCGTTAAGTTTATCAAGAAAAATGAAGATGCACTACGAAGGGACTCTCTAGCAAAAAAGCTGTGTGATCTCAACCAGGACCAGTTCTGGAAAGAAATTAAACTTATTAACAACAGTCATACCCCATTACCAGTGACTGTCGAGGGTGTGTCAGGTAGTGATGAGATTGCCAATATGTGGCGGTCCCACTTCCAAACGATTTTTAACATTTTGCCTCGGGACAATTCTGAAGAATTTGCTACGACAGAGGACCTATTAGATGATGTTGTGGTCTCTCCTGTGGAAATTGAGAAAATAATCAAAGACTTGCCCAGTAGAAAAAGTTGTGGTTCAGATAGTCTCAGTGTTGAACATATGCAGTATTCTTCAAAGGTGCTTAATTTGTTACTGTATTTCTAGTCTTTTTGTTCATTCATTCTTGCCAAAGAACCTGATGTCTGTTGTACTTGTTCCTATAATTAAAGACAAAGGTGCTAGTATTAACTGTAAGAACAACTATAGGCCTATTGCTCTTGCAAATGTTGTGAGCAAAGTTATTGAGAAAATTATTTTAAATCGCATTGAGGAAAATCTTTATACGCATGCAAATCAATTTGGTTTCAAAAAGAATCATGGAACTGATCAGTGTATATATTTGTTAAAAGAAGTTATTGATTATTACAGGGTTCTTAATGGATCAATGTTTGTATGTTTTCTGGATGCCAGCAAGGTTTTGATCGAATTAGTCATGACAAATTGTTCGAAAAACTGTCAAAAAGAGGTGTTCCTACTTATATTATGAAGTTGTTGATGTACTGGTATTGTAATCAAACATTTTGTGTCAGATGGGGCTCAAGTGTCTCTGCTCCTTTTACTGTTACTAACGGTGTGAGACAAGGTGGAATCTTATCACCTGTATTGTTTAATGTCTACTTTGATGATCTGAGTTCCAAGCTTAACCATATTAAGTGTGGGTGTATCTTAAACAATGTCATAATGAACCACTTGATGTATGCAGATGATTTAGTAGTATTTGCACCGTCGCTTATTGGTCTGCAATTATTGTTAGACAATTGTGCTATATTTGCTGAAAACAATGATGTTATGTTTAATCCACTTAAAAGTGCTTGTATGATTTTCCGCCCGAAAAACAGCAATTATAAAATTGCTAGCTCTGTTTACTTGAATGGTGAATCTCTTAAAGTGGTGTCAAACACTAAGTATTTGGGACATCGTATTAGTAATGATTTATCTGATGACCTTGATATGAGTCGACAGTACCGTCAACTGTATGTTCAAGGAAATGTGTTACTTAGGAAATTTCATATGTGTAGTATTGAGGTTAAATTGCGACTGTTTCAGACATATTGCTCTCCAATGTATACCCCGCATCTATGGTGGAATTTTTGTAAATACAGCTGGAGGAAATTGAACACTGCCTATCACAATGTTTTGAAATTACTTATAGGCCTGTCTAAATATGAAAGTAGCAGCCTTGTCTGCACTGTCACTAATATTAGAAGTTGTGCTGCTTTAGTTAGAAACTATGTCTATAAATTTATGGGACGCCTTGAGAAATCCTCAAATGGTATTATTCAAGATTTACGTAATACAAGCATTGTTTATGCGTCTAGAATTAGGACTCACTGGCTCAAGTTATTATACTCAGGTGCTATATAATTTGTTTGCATGAACCTTTTTGTTTTTGTGTGGTGCTATGTAATTGTTACATGGTGCTATATTATCGTTACATGTATGTAGTTTGTATATGGACCGAGGTGTCTGGAATAAAGTTTATAATAATAATAATAATAATACTCCAACTTGGAGTAGTTTACTCCAAGCTTGGTCCGAATCGAATGGAAAGGAGTGCTTAGGAACGTCATTATTTGGGGGTTCCCTTGCTACAAGGATTCCCTTGCTAATAGCAATTTATTTTGCAATTGGCACCTCCAATCGATTGCTTTAATTGTGCCAATTGAATTGCAGCAATCTATATCGAAACAAAGCAATCAGGCACTAAATCAAAGCTTCTCAAGTGTCATTTATTAATGTAAACAATCAGACGTCATGGGATATCCCAATTTCTTGGAGTACTTCCTATCTACTCCAATCTACTCCAAACTACTCCCGGAAGTGCAAAACGAATGATCTGGAGTGAACTACTCCTGCTCCTGGAGCACTTTGGAGCAGCGAAACGAATGTACCCCTTGTGCGCCACCTTCTGGATAGAAAAAATAATTTGGGTAGCAGGACAGCGTTCTGTGGGATTTCTATGCTGGCCTGCATCTGAGAATCCACATTGTACTTGTAACCGTGTAAGTCACTGATTGGCCACTTTGTTAAAAGACTGATATCATAAAGGGCAGGAAAGGACACCTCAAGAGAAAATTCCACCTTCTTTAGCTTTTCTCAAATATGCATAATCAAGTTACTCTATATGTGTCCATTCCCTGCTCTGCTCTTAAATCTTGATTAAAGATTCCATAATGTTATGATCCCCATTGGTTTGAAGATTTTTTTCACACTGCAAAGCCGTGTACTTCAGTGGCTGAGTGGATTGCATGCTGGCCTTGTAATTTTGAGGTCCAGGGCTCGATTCTACTGCATGGAAATACTTGAAGGCTAAATTTAGGTAGGCTACTGACAGGGAGCCATCTGGTGATAGACATGCCCAGAAATGGCCAAGCAAATGGAACTCAGTAAGCATTGAAACTCCCACCTCATCGTTCTATGTGCCATGCCTATCTAATATTTATATTTATATGCAAAAACCAGAAGTTAAAAACAACAAAATAGTATGTTAAATCACACTTGTGTTTTCTTTATTTACAAATGGTCAATTCATACATCAAAAACTCTCCAGTTTGCATGAGTGTGAGGAGAGAAACAAATTATAACACATTCAAACATGAAAAGGAAGGACAGTGCAAGTAAATTTCACTTTTCAAATACACCCATAAAAATATCTTGTGAGTTCATTGTGCCCTCCACAAAATAAACAAACTGAAATAGCAAATATAATCATAAATACTGTACAAACATTGGTAGCTTTGTTCTTATGCTGCAACTTAATGTAAGTCAAATAATACTAAATACTTGTAAGTAGATATTGCATACTTCTTTGCAATTTTGAGACAGCCTAAAAATGAAAATGCCAGTAAAGCAAATATTAATTGTGTGCACATAAATGTTATTTTGCAAATGTCATTTTGAATTCATACAAGTTGATTTCAGTGCAACTTTAAGGTACCATTGGTGCTTTTCACCGAAAAACTAAATATTCAATAGCATTTTAGAAGCGTATTCCTGACAATGACTATAAAGACGTTAGTGATGTAAAAATGAAAGTTGTAAAGTAAATAACATACACAAAAACAAATAAATTATAAATTATTCAATGGCAAGAATTGGCAAGAACTGAGAAATCAATGTTGTCTTTTTAGAGGCTACGAAATCTGCGATATCTCCTTGTGGCACTTCGTTGGGTCATTCCTTAGTGAGCTTTTTCAAAAAGTCATTTTGATTACGCATACGCTCAAACTACAAGAAATTCTGTAACTCTTCCTTGGAGGTCACCATAGTATATATATTATAAGTGAAAATCACTTACATAATGAAAAGCAGATTTTTTTAAGTGTTAAAAACATGTAGAGTCTTGCTGAGAACATACATTATTCCAAAGAACGATTTGAATTCTTCCATACAAAATGCTTCAAGAATTTTTGAAGATGACAAAGTAGCAGACAGTACACGAGTGTTTTCAAAAAAAAGTTGTGAGCTTGTGATGTGTGTCTATATTATTAACAAGGGTATGAATGATAGGCCATATTGGAAGATTTGTTTATAAAATTTAGTGTGCTGATTATTATCTATATAAGGCATGACCCACCTGAAAAATGAATTGAACACCATCCTTGTGTATTTCTGCAATGATTTCATCCATTTATGGGTGCCAGCTTCATTGTTATAAACAGATATCCTGCTGTTGAAGGAGACAGTCAACTCATTTACCATTTCATTTAGGGCCATTAGACTCAATGAGCCACTCCATGCATCAATGATTTTGCAGGCAGCAAATAAACAAATGCTGTGATTGGATGAAAAATGATTTGTCCAAAATAATCAATTACTTGGTTGCAAATCATTCAGGAATTGTTGTAAAATTATTTCATGCCTGGTGATATTTTTTTTCTAATTTTCTGCCTAATTTTAAGCAAAATACCTGTCAAATGACAAACAAGGCCAAACCTGATGATCACTTCCAAACCAAGTGATCACTGTCATCAACAAAACCATTAATTAGAATAATCTGATATTACACTTGGAAAAAAGGATTAGATAACACACAACACTGATTTTGTACAACAAAATGCCAGTTGACATTCAATGGCTTCACTTCATGCACTGCACTGAAATATATATAGTCCTGGTAGCCTGAAGACCTGTGTAGTTGCTTGAAGATGTTTCTAAAAAACAGGTTCATGAGTGCTTCTTTTGGTCAATGATAATATTTATGACATTACTTTTAGGTCAGCATACTGAAAGTCTCCTCTTAATTTTTATTTCATTACTCTGCATGGTTGTGGGACGATGGGCCTTTTTTTTCATTTTTGCTCCTGAGTTAGCAAAGAATAGATACTTTTGACTTTGTTCAAGTTTCCAATCTGCATGATCAGATAATTAACCTTTGATAATGTGCAGGCCACCCAGAGAATCTACCCTAGACGAATCTCTCTGAAAGTCAATATTTCCATAAATTTACGTCACAAGCGTCATATCCAATCAGCGTGCAGTATCTCTCTCCACTTCAAATATTTACTGGCAATTTCCGAAACGAGTTTTTGGACTACGGACATGCAACGGCTATCATTTTAAAGCTCTCAGAGAGATCTATCTAACAAGCTGAACATCACATGTCTAAGGCTTCGCGAAGTATCTAAATCAGCGAAATCGGCCTCATTTGCATAACATGTGTGAAAGCCTGTTCCTTGGCCAGCTATGTGGGCGTGTTGTCTGCTTTATTCACTGAAGGCTTTGCTGAAGTGGTGCAGGCATGTATTATTATATCTGGTGTATTTTGTAAAATCATAAACATTCACTCAGATTACATAATTCATTCTTCTGTCACAGAAATTTCACCAACATTAGTGTTGGGTATCGTGAGGATTTTGCAATACAATAGTTTAAACGATACATAGTTAGCGATACAATACCTGAACGATACATACTATCAAGTGAGGAAACGATTCAATATATTGCCAACTATTGAGGTGCACGATACAATACTATTGCGATATGTAAATTACCAGAAAAAGCTTGAAAAACATCGTTTATAATGGTGTCAATTCAACATCATTGCTGTATGAAGTTAGTGTTAGGAAAGTTAGGCAAAAAAATATTCTCTATTTCACAAAACTAAAGCAAAAAACTGAAAAAAAGTTGCGATTTTCTTGGGTTTCTTACAAGATAGAGGTGTGATGCGCATTAAAGCGCACATCAGAAATTAGCGGAACTATGCTTTTAAGCAGACAATTACTATCGCGATAATCGTGATACTTGCTGCCTTTGGCAATAGTGTATCGTGATATATCATGCCTAATTTTTCCTCACGATAGTTGTATTGTGACTGCATTGGCGATTAAGTATCGCGATAGTAATAGTATCGTCCCAACACTAACCAACATGGCAACCTACCAGGGTTGGAGTGTTGGAATTGTAGTAAAATAGAATTTTGGGTGGTCAGTATATTGCAGGAAGACATGCAGTCAATATGCTTGACATGCAAATGGAGTGACACACCACACATATTTCCACCAGAGGCAGCACCTCACAGTAACATTTTCAGAGTGATAGGCCCATATCTGTTTCCCCCATACACTTCTTGTACTTTAACACATGACATTTGTAAATGAATGGGAAGCTTTCAAGTTTCTCCTGGACCACTTTACAGTCTTTACTTGCTGTCAACTGAGTCTTAGAAAAATGTCATGGTCTCTAAAAGTTTGGAAGGGGAGATTTTTTAAAATTTCTAAATGGAGCTTTTCCTTTTGTCATGCTTTTCTTTATTGCTTGTAATAATTCAAATTTGCAAGACCTTGTAATAGCAATTCTCTTTATCACATATATGTAGTCACAATAATGCAATTGATCCATTGCAATGCAGCTGTGGATTGTAATTATGTTTCTCACCAGGTGCTGTCATGTCTAGAAGTGATTGACCCCCTGTTGCTAAATCTCAGAATTAAATTTTGTCCTTGGCTGTTGTTTTGATTATCACTGACAGCCATTGTTGGCTGAGTCCAAAGACCCTATACAGCAGTGTTAGCTTTTGAAAGAGGTGGTTTTCATTAAAATACAGAGGTGACAACAACCTTTGGCCTGTCCCACACAACAAGACTGTTGCATTGAGCAAGAAAAACATCAGGTAAGACTTTGTCAATTCTTTAAAATGTGTCAATTTAAGGATAAACCAGCCCACGAAAGTAGGTGAAATGCTAGTTTCATACTCTGTATATCTACTCATCACAAGCTCATCACAAACAAAAGGTGACTCCACTCGTGAGACAGTAACTCTTTCTCCAGCTAAAATGTCATATTGTCCGGCTCAGAAGGTCTCGCTAAAAATAATTTCAATCCTTCTGTCTGGATTTCGATCTCCGACATGCTAAGACAATGAAAGGAATGAATGCAAGAAGAAATCCAAAAGCGATGGATCCAAACAGGAGCGCAATGAATATCTTCGTATCCAGGACGACGGATTCTTCTGAAAAACAGAAATAATTTGATTAGTTATATGCCGAGAATGAATTTGATCTGGAGACTGGCGAGTTGAGCTTTTTGCTAATTAAAATTTCTTTCATTATCCAGACGTAATTGATTTTTAGCTTTTTTTTTTTTTCTACTGACTGACCTCCCAAAAAGTGCGTTTAGAAGACCGGAAAGCAAAAAATCAAATATGTTTGGCCTTATAAGCTATATATTAAGCGTTTATCCAATCTATCAATCCTTTATTAATCTCAGAGAAAGGAGATGTCCAAGATCTAATTTTGGAAATTATATGATTTCTTTAAAAAAAAGCATCTTATGTTATGACAGCTTGTAACCTATACTTACTATTTATGTAGATGTCACTAGTGTCATCAGTGTTGCTTGGATCTGTGGTAGCACCAGGTGTAGCAGTAGTCGATGGAGACTTTAATGTCGTTGAATGACTTACAGGACTTTGATGATGCTGGTTTGTCAAATAGTCACTGAATTGTTGCTCTGACCATGAAAAGGGGGCACAGCCAGGGAGATTTTTTGGAGGGGGTGGAATCATCTCTTGTGCTTCAGTAATTAGTAGAGACATTCCTCCGAGGGCATGGTTCTCCATGTGGCAGTGGAGCAGCCAATGCCCTGGATTCGTACTCTTAAACCGGATGACAGCATAACCTCGGGCGGGTACGGTAACAGTGTCTCGGAGTGGAGGTCTGTTCAAGTTCAATTGCGGAGTCTCGTCATGCCATCTTGGTCTGCGGCAGAACGTATTGTCGCAATGCACAGCTGAATTATCGCTGATCATTCGACCGGTTGTGGTGTTGTAACTAGGGAAGCCCATCTTCAAAACAGCGAAGGAATGACCGTGTAAATGAATTGAGTGATGACCTATCAAAGGAAAATGACCCTGCATGGGAGGTATATGGTTGGATAGAACTAACTGTATGGTCTTGTTGTAAGGTATGACAATGTTTTGGGTGCATTTACAACCAGCGTCATTTCTTCGACATTGATCAGTATCACAAGATTCCATACCATTCTTGTAATTCGGATCGAATAAAGGAACCCGCGGCTCAGCAAAGACTATGCTGTTGATGCCTGCCCCAGCTGCGAAGCCAAAATTGAGGAAATACTCTTGATGGACTTGCTCATCCAATCCATATTGAGTGTTCATTTCATGTTGACTTAGTGTTGTGTGAACTTCATCTACTTGGATACATTGTTTGTAGGTAGAAATAGGATAACCTGCCCACGGGCAATTGAAAACAAGACACGGTTGCGATTGGGTACAAACTCTTGGAGAGGTCATAGGATCATTCTTTGGAATGCCTTCGTAGTTTATAATAGCTAAAATCACTTGTTCTTCTCCGTTGTCCGGCAAAACTTGCGGAGTAACTCCAGTTTTCAAACTTTTACTCCGCAGCCAATAGTTCCCTGGCAGCTGATTGGCTGTCAGCTTGAAGTCAAGCCTTTCTCCTGGTCCTATGATAAATGAATCCATTTTGACTGGTTCTACTTCGTTTCCATCCAATGCCACAAGATGGAGTGTGTGTTGGTCGATGGACACTTCATAATAAAACTCTGCTCCTGAATTTACTATTCTAAAACGGACTTCTTCTCCACTAGCAATGGTCGTCATTGTCAGTGGGGCCAAATTTCCACCAAAGCGCCCTCTACCGTTTATTAGCCCTGATACGTATTTAAATGCTGAGAGTTCTATTCCATCCTGGGAGTAGTCGCGTCTTTGGTAAGGATGCATGTAATCACCAGCGCCTCCAAGTGGACTATAAAAGTTTGTAATTTCAGCAGTTGTCGAGTCAAAATGAAACCAGTCCATAATCATTAGACCAACTTCAGGAACAGGTGGAGGCCTCTTGTGGACAATCAGCAAACCCATAAGACCATCAGACCTGGAAGTAGATCAAAAGATACCATGACTTTAGGTTACATTATGTATTTTTAAAATATTATTATAATCTGGTAGGCCTACATCAAAAAAATTAAGAAAGATAGGAAATTGCCATTTTGAACCTCAGGTCAAACAAGGGTACTTCTCTTATAACACACTTATCTTCTCTATAAAAGACGAGAACATGAAGAACAGTATAGTAGTAAAGATGTTACATATTGATCGTTGATTCATTCTTAGTGCAACCAGAACCGCAAGCGGTGTCAACGCTCGTCTGTTAATGTGAAATCTATCAATGTGTAACTGATTATCATCCAAATGCCAATACTAATTTTAGAACTGGTAGTGAAAGACTAAGCTCAAAACGGACAAATTAACAATGGTGGCCATTTTTTTAGTGGCCATTACGTTGTGGCCATTATATAGTGACCACTATGTACTGGCCATTTTGGCAGCCATCTTGGATTTCTCTATATGTTTCCGATCCATACCCACAGGCCAATAACTGTACCAAATTGCATCACTTTAAGGAAAATATTAAGATCACAATTGGAAGTTCAAGAAAGGTGGCCATTTTGAGGTGGCCATTTTGGCAGCCATCAGGGATTTCTCAACATGTTCCAAATCCATACCCACAAGCCAATACCTGTACCAAATTTCATAAATCTAAGCGAAATATTAAGGTCACAGTGGGCAGTTAGAGAAAGAAGAAAGACGGCCGCCAAAATGGTCGTCACAAGATGGCCGCCATCTTGGATTTCCTGCCATGTCCCCGATCCATACCCACAGGCCAATACCTGAATCAAATTTCATATCTCTATGGAAATATTAAGGTCACGGTAGGCAGTTTAGAATGCAGGAAGATGGTTTCCAAAATGGCCGCCACAAGATGGCCACCATCTTGTATTTCTCGCCATGTTCCCCATCAATACCTACAGGTCAATACCTGTAACAAATTTCATGACTGTAAGCGAAATACCAAGGTCACAGTGGGCAGTTCAAGAATTTAGAAAGATGGCTGCCAATATGGCTGCCACAAAATAGCCGCCATCTTGGATTTATTGACATGTTCTCAATCCATACCCACAGACCAATACCTGTACCAAATTTCATAACTCTAAGCAAAATACCAAGGTCACAATGGGCAGTTCAAGAAATAAGAAGGTTGGCTGCCAATATGGCCGCCACAAAATAGTCGCCATCTAGGATTTTTTGACATTTTCCTGATCCTTACCCATAGACCAATACCTGTACCAAATTTCATAACTCTAAGTGAAATATTAAGGTCACAATGGACACTTACACAAACCTTAACCGGGACAACGACGACAACGACAACGACAATCGAGCGATGACAATAGCTCTTCGTTTTCAAAGAAAACAGACGAGCTAAAAACCAATGTGACACCTTTTTTATAGCACTAACGTAAAGGGTGAACATAATTTTGTGAATAGAAAGGCTGTGAAACAATATTGCGATAGGAGAGACTGGGGCTAGATGCACCATCTTTTTCTTTTGTTGTTATTCCGAACTTGTCTTTTTTTACCTTTGTCCCATGATGTGATCATGATACCAATGGGTCCCAGCAGGCGAAGCAATGAATCGATAAGTAAAAGATTGTCTTGGAAGAATAGGACAATGAGAAATGAATGCAACTCCATCCATCCAGGGCGTCTTCTCTTGGTGGATGCCGTGCCAGTGGATTGTGATCGATTGCGTCATTAGGTGATTTGTGACATGGACGACCACCTGAAATGACAAAAATATTGTATTTTTTAACGCTAGCCGAATATATGCAGAAGTCAAATTGCAGTTACAGCTTTTCACTTTGATAAAGCAAAAGTGAGGACCAGTTTACTGTGAAAAATGCACTCCGTGACTCATGATAGCCATTGAAGTGTCATCTTCTATACTTTCAACATGGGAAACATAGAGGCAGTTTGATTAGTCATGATCAAGAGGCCATTTGACTTGTCATAACTGATTTCGGATTGAAAATCAGATGCATAATCCTTTCGTTTGGCTGTCACCAACATGAGGGATAAGTCTCCTTAACGAAGTGCCATTTTTACAGTGCAACAGTACACAGTGAAAGGCTGTAAAGATCATAAATTGATACATCTTGGATATTACAGACTTCCAATCAACACCATAAGATAATATTATGCCGAAGAAAACTCAAAGCCCGCCTTAAATTGGTAACCCCGCAGAGGAACAGCAGCATGGTATCACCTTGCAGACATTATTAGAAATGTTACTGATTTTGAGAATTTTTTAATGAATTTAATTTTCGCTTTTCGGCATGCAATTTTACTTCAATTCTCTACATTTATTGGTTTCATACATTCCTTTACATGCATATATTTTATACAATCGCTTGATTTTATCACTGGTGATTTAAATGTTATTTGCACTAATGTTTCTTTTAAAGTGGACTCCAAATCTGGCCATTGTACTACTCACTATAATTGGCCTCTGAATAAGCCATTTCAAAAGGCCATAAATCATCTCTTAAATGATAAATCAAAAGCCAATACAGTGCACACTGTGGTGCTCACCAAAGCCTTAAAGGTTACCTTTTGCTTGAAAACAGGAAGAATTTTATGAGGATGTCAATTGTCAAAATACTCATTTTTGTTGACATATCACTTCCTAAAATAATGTGTGTTGGTACCAGGCACTTAAATTAAAATATTTAGTTTGCTAAAAGGAGATACCCTAAGCACCTACTATGTATGGAGATTTTTTTCTGTTGAAAAGCACCATCCCTAGTTTTCTACAACAAAATCCAACTTGATTTAGACTTAACAGAGGATATATAATTCAATGAAGTCCAAGACATACTATATGACAATCATCCACTTGTGAATTAATTTGTTCTTAATGTGTTCTGATTTAGCAATTTCCAGATTAAGAATACCATAATGAAAGTAATAACCAAATCAGCTTTCTCAATGGAGTGTCAGAGTCTTGCACAAAATCATACCAACCTAATTCCCTCCATAATTTCTAAACAAAACAATCTCCAACATGGCACCATCCATAACTTGATTCTAACCAAGACAATCACCAACCTAGCTCTCCCATAATTTCTAAACCACACAATCACCAACCTGGCACCAACCTGGCTCCCGCCATAATTTCTAAACCACACAATCACCAACCTGGCTCCCGCCATATTTCCTAGACCACACAATCACCAACCTGGCTCCCCGCATAATTTCTAGACCACACAATCACCAACCTGGCTCCCTCCATAATTTCTAAACCACACAATCACCAACCTGATTCCCTCCATAATTTCTAGACCACACAATCACCAACCTGATTCCCTCCATAATTTCTAGACCACACAATCACCAACCTGATTCCCTCCATAATTTCTAGACCACACAATCACCAACCTGATTCCCTCCATAATTTCTAAACCACACAATCACCAACCTGATTCCCTCCATAATTTCTAAACCACACAATCACCAACCTGATTCCCTCCATAATTTCTAGACCACACAATCACCAAAGTGGCTCCCTCCATAACTTCTAAATCACACAATCACCAACCTGGCTCCCTCCGTAACTTCTAAACCACACAATCACCAACCCAGCTCCCTCCATAATTTCTATACCACACAATCACCAACCTGGCACCATCCATAACTTAATGCAATTGAGGCATATAAAATTATTCACAATATATACGATGCTGAGGTCTCACTTGACTTACAACGAGCAAATAAACAAACGAGAGGTCACCGACTGAAGTTATTCCTTGAAAGGACCCACCGGCTGGATATTCGTAAACATTCATTCAGAAATAGGATACCGAGTTTATGGAACAGTCTGCCAGAACATGTGGTATGTGCCCCGAGCTTGGATTCATTCAAAGCTTGTTTACATAAGTTCTGGGTAAATCACCCAGTGTTTTATGATCCGGAAGCAGATATAGCTTGAGCTAGTGGGAAAGGGGGCGGAGGCATCGTGAGAGGCCTTAGCTCACCTTAGGAATTACTAATTAATAATTGGATGGTGCTAGGGACTATTAAATGTAACCCAGACCCTGTGGATTAACATGCCAAAGGATCGATAACATGCCAAATGATCTACATACTACAACGACTTTTTAAGGGATTGCTAAATACGGTGGAGGCATCTTGAGAGGCCTTAACTTTCAGCTTTCCTCTGATCAGCTGTGTATTTACCTGTCAAAGGATACCATACCTAAGATGCTCATCTATTGGATTTGTTTATTATATGAAAGAGATGCTCACAGACTTGTTGCCCTGGGTGATTCACCCAGGGTACTTTTTTTGAAAAACCAGTCTGAGAGGTTTTCTGAGAAGTGCTGGCCTGGCATGAATAGGGGTGTGTGTACAGCCAATATGGCCACTTCATGTTCTAATGATGTTATAGTAAAATGCGTTTCAGGTTTGGGTTGAATTGGGTTGAGTTGATTTTTTTTTTTTTTTTTATTGAAAAAAATAATAAAAAATTTTATTAAATTTTTTTTTTTTAACGGTTTGTTGATAGATTGTTTGAGTCTTGAGGGACTGTTTTCAAGCTGACTTTGCATTATAATATCGCCCACATGACAATCGTCCATGAGTTTCAAGGAAGGCCAATAATGCATTTAGCATTTGCTTTTTGCAGTGCATCTATTCTCAAAGCAGTCTAACAATGCTAATTGCAATTCTGCAAGTTCTAAAGCCTATTTTCATCCTCAGTTTACCAAATTGCCATTGAGGAACAGCACTTGAAGGCAATCTGACAGGTGTCAAAGCTGATTGTACTTCGCAGTGCAGTGCTACTTTGATGTTATATCCATGGATCTTATGCTTAGGCCTATTACTCATTCCCAACCGAACCCAGGGTTTGAATCCTCAGATTCTTGTTTTTTATATTACTGTAGTTACTGTATATATGTTCATAGACTGATATCTAGTTTGTCCATTATTATTATTTTTAGACTGTTATATCTAGTTCGTCCATTATTCAAGTAGGGGAGACTGGGGCTGGTTGTCACAGGGGCAGGTTGTCACAGTGTCTAAAACTTAAACATGCTACTATTTCTATATAAAGCATGCAGGAGCACTGCTATTCTGTATGAATGGCAAAAGGGGAGTGACTTAAACCTATCTGGTGAATATATACCTATATCATTCGAAATCTTGATGTCCTATTGGACATTTTTTAAAATTCAGAATTCGGGGCAGGTTGTCACATTTTCGGGGCAGGTTGTCACATTTTCGGGGCAGGTTGTCACACTCTCGGGGCAGGTTGTCACACTTTTGGTTATGAGCTCGAATGCAGGATGTGGAACTCTGTAGGGCAGATCTCGACCAAGAAAAGTTATTTTGGACATATGAGGAATCCTTTACTTGCCCAGTGAAGACCTTAACAAACATGCTACTGTGTACAAGGGTGCTACAAATGAAGGCTTACCAATCAGCAGGAAAGCATTCTGATCTGGAGTAGGATTTTTACGATTTTTTTTTAAAATTTTACATATCAATTTGAAATTGATTTATTTAAACACAATGCAATATCTGCATACATCTTCAGTCATCAATAGCATGTATAAAGTACAAATTTATATTTTTGTTAGTTTTTTGGTTTAAAAGCCTACTCCTAATAGGTTAACAACCAGCTCCAAAAAGTGTGACAACCTGCCCCGCCTTTTTGTGACAACCTGCCCCGACTGATGAAAATTCCAAAAACGGGTGATCAAGGCCGTTGTTATCAAAATTTTCACTATTTGTTCTAATGATGATTTAAAGAAATGTTTAAATGGTAAGTGTATTAACGGTACCTTTTTCAACAACTATTTGATATAGTATTGCATGCAAGTTGAAGGTAAAAATTTACTTTTTGTGACAGGAAATTTTTAACAGACCTGTGTGCCTACCAGACTCCCTTCCAGGGGTCAAGATTTTTTAAAAAGACTCCAGTGGGGTATAAAAGCAATAAACAATGATTGGTTGAGCTGTGGGACTCCATAGTTTAGTGCAATAAAAAGTGTGACAACCTGCCCCTGTGACAACCAGCCCCGGTCTCCCCTACATTACCTAGTCCATTTTTCAAGTATATTACCTAGTCCAGATACTCAACTATTCAAGAACAATACCTAGTTATTACCGCAGCACAAACTTTTACATAGATCTGAACATAGAGGCTTCTGCAGAAGCCTGCGTTCAGTATTTTACTTTACTTTACTTTTTAATTATAACCAAAACAATCACCAACCTGGCTCCCTCCGTAACTTCTAAACCACACAATCACCAACCCAGCTCCCTCCACTTTGCAATACAAGAATGTAAACAATACAAAGGCTTTTTGATGGCATGAAAAACTATCTGTTTACAGTTTTCAAGAAATGTGTCTGAAAAAAGATAAGAGTATGTTGATGATAAAATCCTAAATTGCCAGACCTTGAATGTGAGGATACGTGACATTCTTCACCAACATTACTACAAAGTAAGCGATGTAGATTTCCAAGAAATCATCAAAAATGCACCAAAGTCACAAGTCAGTGATTTTTACTGCGTTCTTGCAAGTTTTCGGAGAACATATCTTTCTCCATCTTTTCAGTATAGGCCTATCTTAATTACAATAAATCAAAAGCAACTATAGCGTTAAAGCTTCGGAAGTCAACTTGAAACAGGAAGAAAATATATTTTTTAAAAAAAGGATGTCGATTGCCAAAATTGTTGCATTTTAAGAAGTTTATTTTTGTTGACATATAACTTCCTTTAATAAGTCTGTTGGTACCAGGCACTTAAAAAATCACCGACAGGGTAAAATTTTGATTGTTAAAACTTGAAAAAAAAAGAAGAGCCATCCAAAGTTTCGTACAACCGTGGCCAACTTGTGTGACATTTAGCAGGATAGATATTCCATCTAAGGTATTACTCGTATGGCAATAAGTGACTTATGAATTAATGAGGAATTGGCCAACATCTTTTTCATTAGCAATTTCCAAAGGGCTGGTTGAGTGGTTACAGTTCAGGCTTGCTCAGCTGAAGGTCTTTGCCTGCCAACCCAGCGGGGTGAATCAAGAGTGAAATCCTAGCAGGACATCATTGGGATGAGACATTACAGCCTGTCACTTTGATTCCGAAAAGAGTGTACTGTTGCACTGTGAAAATGGCACTTTGTGTATCATCATACTGATGGTTTGTCATGATCATACCCAATACTTTCAATGTTAATTTGATTTAAGGAGACTTATCCCTCTTGTTGGTGACAGCCAAACGAAAGGATTATGCATCTGATTTTCAATCCAAAATCAGTTATGACAAGTCAAATGGCCTTCTCTTGATCATGACTAATCAAACTGCCTATATATATGTTTCCCATGTTGAAAGTAGAGAAGATGACACTTCATCAGCTATCATGAGTCACAAAGGAAAATTTTCACTGTGAACTGGTCCTCATTTTTTCTTTATCAAAGTGAAAGACTGTAATATTAAACATGTGTTCCCTTGTATCAGTTTCTGTTAAGGACAAGTAAAAGATCTCTCACATGGAGTAAAGGTAATTTTGAGGACTCCCTCTCTCTCTCTCTCTTCCATCTCATCAATTTAATGAAAATTAAACTGCACTTTAAGTTGTACGCTACCACATTTATCTGCACGGGGCCACTAATATAACATCTCCACCTGACAATTTCCAGTTGGGATTTTGCTCTTGAAATTCCACTGAAAACAGTTTGGATTCACTAGCCGTGGTTTGAACCCATGCACCTTCAGCGGAGCTGGCCTGGACAAGCTGTTACCCCTAAGCCAGCTCTCTGGAAATTGCTAATGAGAAAGATTTATATATTTGACTACATATATTCATAACCAAAAAGTTCACCAACCTGACTGCCTTCCATAACTTCAATGGCAGGTCCCGGAAACATCTTGTTGACAGTGATGATATTACGTCTCACTCCATCAGCAGTTATGACATCATCGGTGATGTCATCAATCATTGGCAGAGGGCGCAAGTGTTCATCATCTTCTAGAACGACTTTGGAACCGTTTAGTTTTGCATTAAAAGTATTTACGATGCCTTTGTTATACGTCATTGTGCGGTGATGATCAATGTCAAAATGAAACTCGCAAATATCTTTTGTGCAGATTTCTCCATGAACGAAGAAAAGAAAAGTGACAAAGAAAAGTAGAATGAGAAAAAGTGCCTGCATCTTGAAAATATACATCATGTTTTTATGGTCACTGTATGAGCCTATATATCACTGATATATGTAGGAGCTAGGCCTAGATCTGGATGCAGTCCCAGTCTATGTAGGAGGTCCAGCAAATGAAATCATCAATTAGTGATTGGAAATCCTTCAAAAATTTGTGTCTGATTTGAAGTCAAGAAAGATGATTTCAAAGTTCATAAAATTCCTCAAAATACAATGTCTTTCGAATTTCTTAATTAAAATAGCATCCAATCCAGAATTGAAAATCTTAGAAAAAGAAAATCCTTTCTCCAAAATTTCTCTCAGTATCTTAATGATGTGATCAAAAGCATGTGTGATTTCAAAGCACAATCAGCTTCAGGTGTGCAGAGCAATATGGCATAATTTCAGTTTTTCCTGACTTTTATAAGCAATGGGCTTTATTATTCACACAACACCAACTTTATGATCTTAAAATAGGAACTAGCAACATTATTAAACCACAAAAGTTGAGATAAATTAGTTTGACTCATGGAGATGTCTGTTTTTCCAGCAAGGAATTTCGTTGCTAGGCATGAGTACCTTTCAGCCAATCAGAAGCCTTCTCTGGTCTTCTCATCTCACAGACGTCATTGCAGCATGCTCCAACAGAGCGTGACGTCACGATAGAATAACCACATCTTCAATTGGCTTTCTTGGTAAGAGGGGTTTCCCCAAAACTAAAGGAATTTACCCTAGCAAAGTTAAAATATAATAGCTTTTGTTGCTCTACTATTAATACTAAGAACTTTTCTGAATTTCCAGTTATATTTACTTTCACTTTGACAAACATACTATTTATAAACATGGGCCTTGGCTCATATTCATTTTTGAAGATTCCCCAACCCTTCTGATGTTAATCATCAGCAGTTGAAGGGGAAGATAACATTATTTTGTTACTTAGATGAAACAATCGACTATAAGGGACCGACCAGATGGTCTTTGGGGGGGGCTATGGATATTTGGTGGAAAAAAAGATTGTTTCCCCCTTGACACTGAAAAAAAAAGTTTGTTCAGCACATGGAAATAAAAAAAAGAAGTTTGTTTCCACCTGTAGCTAGGGTACCGTAATTTTAAAATTCCGATAAAAAAGTTTGTCGCGCGTTCGCAAGCAAAAAAATTGTTTGTCGACGCGACGCGAACAAGAAAAAAAGTTCGTCTCGGGGGTAAAGTCCATAGCCCCCCCCCCCCCAACTATCATCTGGTCGGCCCCTAAATGTCTAAACAATACATGATACGACTTTTTAAGATGCATGCACAACTGGCCTAATATTATAACAAAACAACCCAAGTCAGGTTCACTGAGTAACAATATCACTCGAGCCCGTAGGGCTCACGACAAGTGTTAGGCCTACATTGTAATTCAGAAGCAGACCTGACACAAATGCCTTTCATAGCTGTTAAATACACTGCAGCGGTTTGTCAGATAATTTTGTGACGTCACAACTGCATGGTCAAGAGCTGTATCTCCATGACGTCATCATGGTGATTGGAGATGCTGATTGTTGATTGGTCAGTTTTAGATGTCAGAAGTTGCGTCTATATCTTCCCTCTAAATTGGCCAATCAGATGGCTCAGATTTGGTATCTTGCCTGCAAGACTGATATCTTCTCTCCAAACTGACAAAGGGCCTGTAACTTCCCTCTGTTGGATTAGGATCTTCCCCCTTCTAAAAATATCACCCAGGGAAAAAGGCTTGTATGAGGGAAAAAACATGCTTGGTCATGGGATGATAAAAAATATCGCCCTTGAAGGGTGGTATTTTTACCTTCAGCGAACGAAGTTCGAAGAAGGTATTGTTATCACTTTGGTCAAAGTTGTCCGTCTGCAGGTGGGCGGTCGGGCGGTCGGGCGTCCGGGCGGATAGATAGTTTCCGGGCCAGTACTCAGTCCCTATTGAATGTACATCGATGAAATTTGGTACACATGTAGCCTGTATGGTCTACTTGTGCCTTTTGATGGTCTGATTGATGGAACTTTTGTAATTTTTGAAATATTGAGAAAAATATTTAAAAAAATATTTTTTGTTGTTTCCGGGCTAGGATTTAGCCCCTGTTACATGTACATGGATCAAATTTTTCACACATGTAGCCTATATGGTCTAGTTGTGCCTTTTCATGGAGTGATTGATTGATATACTATACCTTTTGAAATATTGAGAAAATTTTTATTTTTTTTCATTTCGGCCCAAAACTTTGTCACAATTCAAGGTACATGGATGAAATTTGTTACACATGTCACCTATATCATAAATTTGTGTCTTTTGTGGGTGTGATTCATGGATATTCTATACATCTTGAAATATTGACAAAAATATTAAAATTATTATTTTTTGTTTCTAGGTCAAAACTTGGCCATCATAGTATGTCCATAGATGAAAGTTTATATACATTCCCTATATAATATTTTAGTGCCCTTTGTTGGTTTGCTTCATAGTTACTCTTAATGCTTTTTGAACCATTCTGACCCATACCTCACAACTTATTCCTTGTTTATGCATGAAACTGGTCCATATTATGCGTATATTGGTCTAGTAAGGTCTTTCCATCGTTCCACATACCCTGGCATGCAGGCGGGCATATGGCAGGGCATATACGAAGATCATTTCAGACCAAGATCAGGCCACTATTGCAAATATTATGCAATGTGGTTCACATCACTATTATGGTGTAATGGTGTCCTTTTAAAATGTTGTTTTTTCGCTGAAGGTTTGCTGCTACGCAGCCTATGTTTTACAATATCATAGGCCCTGATGTTTTGACTGTAAACAGTGATATTCACAGCCAACCAGGTGATAAAAATCGTTTCTTGTCCATGAAGGCCAGATTGACTTTGAGGAATCCTGTGGGTCCTTTTCAAAGGGACATGTGATTTTGAATTTCAAGGACATCTTGCACATTGAAATGTATCCATACAATGAAAAAGTGCATTCTCCCTTTCTCTGAGTTTCTCATAGTCTGAATTTATATAACCTAAAAGCTCACTACAATGACATTTACATTTGCAACTTTCTGAACAATTTCACATTTCACATATCAAAATATTTAGTTAGGAAAAAACATTTAAACTATCTAACTTAACACAATAACCATTTACAATTGAAAAAACTTATAATTTCATACATATTAAAACCAGAATATTCTGAGTTGGAAACAAACTTTCTTATCTATCAAAATGATATTTACAGTGGTAAACTTTCAAAACAGTTTCACACATGATAACCATGATATTTACAGTTGGGAACAAACTTTCGCATAACATCACAACCACAATATTTTTATTTGGTAAAAGTTTCATATATAAATCAGAACCATAATATTTACACTTGGAAAACTTTCAAAACCATTTCACACATCATAACCATAATATTTACATTTACAATTAGTACCAAACTTTCATATTACATCATAACCTTCAACTTTTATGTATATCTATATCCCTTACTAAAATTGCTTCCAATCCTTTGTCACGCAGGATCTCAGCTATGCCTGCTCTCTAATGCACAATCTTTTGCCTCACCTTTCCTGTATGCCTACTCTGTGTTTTAAAAGTCTCAAAGCTATTGTGAATGCCACAATTTCGATTTCTCAGCAAGTCAAAGTTTCCTATCTTTTACCATTGGCCACTCAACCTCGCCAGTCTGCATGCTATTGCAGCAGCAACAGCAGCAGTCAGCCACAGTCAGTGTTATACACATTCATTTAGAAAAAAAAACTTAATTAACAAAACAAAATATATCTAGAAGTAGAAGTTGAAACTTTAATTAACAAAATACAATAGCCCTAGATATATAAGGGGGACAAGAGGGATGGAGATAACATAGATGGATGATTAAGCTAGCCTGCATTTATATACAATACATTGTGCAACGGTTACTAGGGACAGGAGAAATACACCCAAATGATGCATGGTACCATCAAAACAATAGGTCTATGTCAGATGAATGGGGGGGGGGTGGGCTTTTCTCGAGTAAAATTTCATTTTCAATTCACCATAAACAATTATTACACTGATCATGTCGACATATTCCCTAAGGAATACAGGAATTAGGGAGGGGATGCCTACCTTACATAGATAGATAGATAGATAGATAGATCTCTATGGGCAGATCAACAGTTACATGAGGAACACTCTGTGGCAACAATTGCAAGCTGGGTTAAGAGGGACAACACTTTGACAAAGAATATGGGCCGATTACTTCGAAGACAACAAAGAAAAACATGGTTACAAAGCTCAACCAAAAATAAGACTATAGGAGGACAACAGGGATGGAGAGCATATGGATGGATGATTGGGCCTTTGCATTGTGCATTTACATGTATACACTAAATCTATAGATTAATTAGGACAAAATGACTACATCCCGATGACACAAAGCACAATTGAAACTGCTGCCAAAAATAGGCCCAGGTCCACATTAAGGGGGTAGGGGGTTTCAGAAGTAGCAATTTCGTTTCAATTTACAATGCACAAGTATTACAGACAGAATGTTGCATATACAGTTTATACACACTGCTCCTAATTGCTTCAATAAGCGATACATGTCATTTCACCCTCTACCCGTCTTCAGACGGGTACACTGCTAGTCACACTTAAATATTTACAGTGCAAAAAACTTTCAAAACAATTCATATATAATAACCTGGATATTTTTCAGTTGGTAAAACTTTCATATATATATAAATCACAACCATAATATTTGCACTTGGGAAACTTTCAAAACAGTTTCACACATGATAACCAATGTTATTAACCATAAATCATAACCCTAATATTTGCACTTGGAAAAAATTACAGAACCATTTAATGTATCATTGCCACAATATTAACATGAGGGAACAAACTTTCATATAATATCATTCATAACCACATTATTATTTTTTTTGCAATACTTTCATGTTTATCATAACTTACAGTTGGAAAAACTTTCAAAACTGTTTCACATAATAACCATAATATTTACAGTTGGGAACTGACTTTTATATCATATCATAACCATAATATCTTTAGTTGGTAAACCCTTTCATTTATAAATAATAACCATAATATTTATAGTTGGAACTACTTTCGGAGCAATTTCATGTATATCATAATCATTATATTTCTTTCTAAACAATTTCATATTATATTGTAACTATAAGATTTTCAGTTGGAAAAACTTTCAAAAAAATTCCATATATATATTTACATCACAACCATAATATTTACTGTTAAGATTCATTCTCAGAACAATCATACATACTTTCGGTTGGAAAAACTTTCAGAACAATTTCATTAATCATAGACATAATATTTAGTTGGATTCACTTTCAAAACTATCTCATATATCATAACCATAGTATCCTTAGTTGGTAAAACTTGCATATATATGTGAATCATAACCATAATATTTACGGTTGGAACAACTTCCGAAACAACTTCATATATGATAACCATAATATTTCGTTACAATCAATTCTACATTTATAGTAACTGTACGATTTTCAGTTGGAAAAACTTTTGAAACAATTCCATATAATATCAAAATCAAAATATTTAGTTAAATTCACTTTCAAAATCATACATACTTGAGATCTCTTACACCGCATTTACCATCCATGAAATCTAATGTCACTTTAGTGTCTTTCGCTTTGTGAAGTTCGACACCTGTTATGGGGCTACTTGGTAATTCTCCGCCTTTTAGTGGTGTTAAGGGTACAGTCTCAGGGTCAAATGGTTCATCGTAATTTTCAGTAAGGCCGAGAGGTTTTATCGTAGGTTGGCTTTGTCCTACGCTAAAGTTCAGGTGGATCCTCGGAGCTTGGAATGACTTATTATCGATATTGTTTTCAATTTTATTTGTTTTCATAACCGACATGTTATTTTCCATATTTTTTGGCTGCAGTTGATTTTCTGTGCTTGAACTGCCAACGTCTTTACTCAGCCTTGTCCACACCTCACTCTCAGGGTTATTTTGGTTTCTTTGGAGATTATTTTGTACATCAGGTTCATTTCCAAGGTCAGATTCATTCCCAAGGTCAAGGTCATCTTCGTAATCAAAGTCAAGGTCAAACACTGGCCACGTTTGTTGAAAATCTTCAACGACTTCAGTGACACATCCCTCGAAAGCATAATTAATGAACCCCTTATCCGCGTACGATTTAGTCGTTGCAGCAGGCATCATGAAGTTCTTAATCAACAGCGGAACAAACCCGCCCCCTAGTGTTAAGATCAACTGATTAGTAGTGGACATCAGATACACCTGGTGGAAAGTAACGACAACTAAGACAACGAAAGATAAGAACACGATCATGTAAAGTAACTGTTTAAATGTGTTGAACATGCTTATAGGAATGCTCCCTGGATTATCCGGAACGTTTTCCGCATCTGATACGCGAAAGAATAACTCATTGGGAATCCGTGGAGTATCTCTGCGGTCAACGAAAAACACTAAGCTATTGACTGACCAGTATAACTTGCCATTTATACTTTCTAAATGATCGTAAATCGTTGAGACGTCAACGCTCAAGCTTGGATCACCATATTTCAAACGAGTGTTCTCAACATATGCCCTCTGTAGTTCTTTTTCTTCCTCTAGTGAAAGATACTTGAAGGCGGAGCTTATTTGCATATCTACCCTCTGTTTCGTAACAGCTCGGATCTCATTGTGAATATGATCACGTACTTGTTTGAAAATCATCTCATTCAGTAGACGGTACTTTGCAAACAAGCTATTGAAACAAGATGACCAGTAGGCGATCAGCATTAAGGCAACTGCAATGAACTTCGCACTACTGTTTGCATTGACGATCGCCCCCATTATGGTGAAAATGATAACTTCCACGAAAAAACCTACGGATTCACTGAATATTGCTAATATGCTGTACATCAGTGCAATGCAAGTGACTCCCATACATAATCTCAATATAAAGATCCACAAACTTTCAAACCAACCGTACGATTCCTGTTCCCTCCAGTGGTCTTCGTTCATTTTACGACTGACGTTTTCCAGCAACATCGAATCCTCTAAAGTCTTCACCTTCTTCCGAGAAGCAATAACCATGCTATCTACTTTACTGTTATACTGGGGAAACCTAGAGATATGTAGATTCTCCACAGCCTTCGATACAGGACACCGACAACAGTCGCTCTTCAAGACACTCGGGCGTTTAAGAACGAGGAATCTACAAGTCATGTAAAAAGTGGGAATGCAGTAAATACCAGCAATCAAAAAGAAAAAGGGTACAGCTACAGGCCAGTAGAATACTCCTACAATTATTCCCCAAATACCAAATTTCTCTAAAGGCAGTAGTAGGTAGGTGAAGAACAAGCGTACTGCTTCAATCTTGAACACTTCTTTGAGATCGCGAAAAGAATCTAAAGCCACTCTTGTGAAGAGGTCAGCATTGAACATCCTTAACAAAATCAAGACAGGAAAAGCTAAAATATAGACAGAAAATACTGCAATAAAGAAAGGATGACTAGGACTCAAGTAATACAACAGATTGTGCTCATATTTCGGGTCAAGGCCTAACTTATCCAATAGCTCAGAACGATCTTCAAGTTCCTCCCGTTCGAAGTAGTAGTATGTAGCCATACGGATGTAAAAGGGAAATGGTAATATTAGAATCCCTAATGTTGCTCCAAAAAAAGTCATCACAGCTCCCCATGTCAGATATTTACAACCAAAAGGTCCGCATAAACCAGCTCGGAAGAAAGATGCAAACGGTTCCCATTTCTTAATACCACAAAAGAAGATATCATTGTAGAGAAACTTAAACAAGCCGACAGGAACTTCTGTTTCAGATATCAAGGAACTCTCATCCACTAGCAGCATAAGGCGTTTTATCGAAATGTTCCGTTTCCCAGGTTTGTTTTCTGTTAAGCGCTTATCTAACAACTGAGGGCGCTGTATGGCACTTTTGAACATCTCAAAATCACCACCAGGGGCGCTACTTCGTCCGGAAGTCCGGTCTACTGTAAGAGTTCCTTTGATTGGTTCATCCAACTTGACCTCATATCCCCTTTTTCTGAGTGACATCTTGAAGAATAAGCCGCTGAGGAAAAGGGGACCAGTCAGAAAAGCAAACACTTGAAGAGCTGCGATGTACTTGTACAATTCACGGACCCATAACGCCGGCTTGTGTTCCGTACACTCCAACTTCCCATCGTTTTCACGGAAACGACAACATTGAAACTCGAACACACCAAAATTATCCTCTTTGCGGACATACTGGTGACAGGCATGAGGTCTTTTTCCATACATATCCGACCTTTTGACATTGAAATCTTTCGCGACAATTCTTGCAACTGTCACCAACATATCCGTCCTATCTAGAGTCGCTATACATCCTTTGGGCTCATCCTTTACATTGACTTCCATCTGTGTAGTCCCATGCGAAAGTGTGGATAGAGATAACACTTTGTAATTGAAAGGGAACGATAATAATGTATAAGCGTGGAGATCGTACGTGCGGTACCATTCGTTTGACTTGTAGTTGTTTGACATATTCTTTAATAACGGATTATTTGGGTACTCCGGAAAGTTAATGACGAAAGTTATCAATCGATTTCCATCCTGTAAGGCTTCCATGACTCTCGAATTGAAATTTTCATCTACCGGCAAGAGGTGACACATTGTTTCATTTTCCTTCGTCGAGTTTATAACTTTGTATTTCTCATCTTTTAAGTTTTCGAAAAGTGTCTTTTGACCCCCGGAGTCTTCAGGTTCAACAGGGGGAATAACTGTTGTTAAATTATTCGCTTGCCCTTCTGTCACACTTTGTCCAACAACAGCAGACAGATAGCAATCCAGTATGAGGGCGACAAGAATGAACGCGAGGAGATGCTTCATTTTGGAATCAACAACTTGTGAAGCTGCAATCTGAAAAAGAGCAAGTTATTGTAAGAAACACATAATTTATAATGTATATTAAGATTGTTATGCACATGAGCACTTGAATCTGTTCTTAGATCATGACATTATAAGTGTGTAAACAATTTACTAAACATTAATCATGACGTCACGATCTGATAGATCCAAGTGCTCATTGTTATGCAGTAATTTTGTCATGTGTTCAGCTAACATCCAAACACCTTAGACGATTTAGCTAAAGATTGCAACCTCTAGCCAAGGGCCAAGGTGTTGGGGTGCTTCACACAGCTGGGATCAGAGAGGGAGTGTACAGAGTAGTGAGCTATTTATAGACACACAGCACTAGCAGTGTCTCACCACGCTTCGGTGAGAACTGTACATGACAAGTTAACAAAATGCAGCCCTCAAAAGTAGTTTCTTCATTTCAAACGTAAATGTTCTTTCCCTCAGAATACGCAATCAATGTCAGAATACTATAATAAACACTACCTCAGAATCGAAAAGGCAATCAACATCAGAATACTATAATAACACCAGAGTAATGTAAGTCATAAAACATGCATAGTTATTGACTCAAGCCTCTGTGCCGATGTGTGTAAAATACATTAAAGAATATTAACCTCTTAAATATTAGATAAGTATCGATATCATTGAATTTCTTTAATAGTATTTGATAAGTGCCTAACGTCAGCCATATTTCATCATTTATCTAATCTCTAAGTGGTTCAAAGTGACACTTCCTCACTTCAAACAGTTGAAATATTTCAAAACAACATAATTAATTATAAAAAGTTTAAATAGATATACTTTTCTGAGATGTGATGCTTTTTTCAAAAACATATCACTCGGTTTTTAATTTAATTTTTTTTCAAACAGACATTACTTATGTGGTAAAGTTGCAGGGCATGTAGGCCTACAGTAATAGATAATTATATATTATAGCCTTCATAATAATAATATAATAATAAAAATCTTTATTTTACGTCACAGAGTTAACAATAAAAACATTAGCTCAGTGGCTATTATGTGACAAAACAAATAAAACAATTAAAACAATAACAATAACAATCAATAAAATAATACTATAAAATAATAGTACTTAGATATCACAAATTACATATATTACATGAGCACGCTGGCCCCTCCCAAGTATGTAGTAATTTTTTAAAACCATCCAAGTCAATACATTGTTTCATGTCATTAGGTAGCAAATTCCATAAATGAGCACCATAATAAGTAAATGTTTTTTTGCCATATCTTATCGTCTTAAATCTTGGAACAAATAAAATAGATGGATCTCTTAAATTCCGCACATTCTCTTTTACATGAAACATTGCATTTAGGAAGGAAGGATTTAGTTTATAGATACATTTGAAAACTTCAATAGCCATTTTCTTTAATCTATTCAAATGTAGAGTCTTGAATCCACTCTTTTTTAATAATTCAGGATAAGTGCTTCTCGAATCCATAAGCAGAAATCTTAATGCACGTTCTTGAATTCTTTCAATGTTATTGCGTGACGTTTTACTGCAAAAATTCCATACAACAGGACAAAAATTAAAGTTTGACAATATGAATGTTTTAAATAATATTTCTTTTTCTTTAGGACCAAGTAGACCTTTAAATCTCATTAAAACTTTTAATTGTCGTGCTGCTTTTTTACATAGATTAGATACATGTGAATCTAAATTTAGTTTGTTATCGATCCTAACACCAAGCAATATAACTTCATTATCGGTGTCTATGCTGGCATCATCTAGCTTCAAAAAGGCTGGTGCGGTGATAGGGGAGTGACTCGGTTTAAGAAACATTAATTGAAATTTATTTGGATTTGCTTGCATAAAATTTTCTGTGAACCATTTTATTGCATTCTGTGAATCTTGGATTAGTACATTAGTGACTATATCAAAGGAGTTTCCGCTTGTGCTGAGTGTATTATCATCTGCATAGTTAAATAATTCTGCCTTTTTTATATTAAGAAACAGGTCATTAATGAAGATATTGAATAATAGTGGGCCTAAGCAGGAGCCTTGAGGAATTCCTCTGGTTACTGTTTTCCAAGAGCTTCTTTTATCCTTAATTTTCACTCGTTGGGTCCTATCTGTTAGGTAGCTCAACATAAAATTACATGCGTCTACTGTGAAGCCATAAGCATGCAGCTTTGCTATCAACAAATCATGGGGAATAGCATCAAATGCTTTAGACAGATCCATTAGGATCATCCCTACTACATGGTTTTCATCCAGTGCTTTCTTCCAGTTGTCCATTGCTGCTGTTAGTACTTGGCTGCAACCATGTCCCTTTCTGTATGCACCAAGGTGCTTGTTAAACATAGGATTCATAAAATTCTCTATTTGTTTAGCTATAACTGCCTCAAAAATCTTTGGAAATATACCTATGATATTAATTGGTCTATAATTATCCTTTATCATAAAGTCTTTCTTTTTAAATATTGGAGAGACTTCACTCCTTTTCATGTCTTTAGGGTATTGACAATTCTTGAATGAGTTGTTTATTAAGGTTGTCATAGAGTGAGCTAACTCATTGTGGCAAATTTGCACAGTTTTTGGTGGCATGCAATCAAAACCAGCTGGTTTGTTTCTATTAATACCTTTGAGTTGAGCACAGATGTCTTTTACAGTTACTGGATTAAAACTAAACTGAGTGATTGCTCTGTTTTCTGATTGGAGGTGATTACCTATATTTGTGATACTAGGATGATTGCTGTGAAAGACCAAACAATTACTCAGAGTTTCACAATCAGGGAGCATCTTATCTGCCATTCCTATATTGTTTGCTATATTTACAAAGTATTCATTAAATATTTCGCATACACTTTCGGGGTCACTCACAACATCATCTGATTCTTTTAAAATAATGCTTCCTTGGGAATCTACACCTTTTTCTGTGAAAAATGGTTTGATGGTAGACCAGAAATTTTTGGGTGAGTTGGATATTTGACATCTTTTCAGGAAATATTGCTTGATAGCATTACGTCTCATGCAAGTTACATAATTTCTTTGTTTCCTATACAACTCCCAGTTACTGTGACTTCGGTTTTTGTAGTAGATTTTTTTGAAGTGATTTCTTTTATACATTTCTTTCATTAGTTCCGAATTCATGTAGGGTATTTTCTGACTCCTAACAACTTTGGTTTTAAGGGGAGCATGCTCATTTAGTACAGACATATACATTTTTGAGAAAATCCAATATTGGTCATCTATGTCATCAAAAATATTGCAGATCTGTTGAGGTATACCTTCAACATCTTTCTTAAATTTTATTTCGTCAAAGTTCTTTAAGGATCTATACTGAATTCTATGTGGTTTGATTAATGGGAAACTATGTTTCAATATACACCCTACCATATTGTGGAAATCACTTGACCCGCATACAACATTAAAAGGACAGCAGAGTTTTCGACTGTTTGATACAATAACAGGATCTATCAGTGTACCTTTTTCACTTTTGAAACATGTAGGTTTTGTAATCAGGTTTTTAAGATCGTACATAGCACATAGTTGTTGCTCAACAATGTTGTCATTTACAGACATATCTACATTAATATCACCAAGCAGGATACTTTCTTTGTTGCTGTCAGTCATGACATCATAAATTTGTTTGACATGTCTTATAAATATATCTTTTGGTACATTTGGGTTTTTATAAACACATATTAAGACCAATTTACATCTTTTGAGATTAAACTCAATTAGAATATTTTCAATGTGGCATGAGTTGTCTGCTATTTCATGCTGAGCAATTCTGTTATGTGGTATGTCAGACCTAACATAAATCATCATACCGCCTGACTGAGCAGTTCTGTCCTTTCTATAACATTTGTAATTGTCACAGTTATACAATAATTGGGAATATGAACTATCAAGCTTAGTTTCGGTGACACAAAGAACGTCAACAAGACCATCTGACATAATTTGCTTAAAATACTCAAATTTACTTTTTATACTGTTAACATTAACATGGGCAAAGAATAAATTTTTTGCGTTTCTAGTCCTTTTACTCTTCAACTCAGTAATCAGTGGATCATCACCATTTTCATGATTTAAAGTTTCACAATCTGCTGAATGTCCATTTTCACAATTTCTACTGTTACTTTGACTATAAACATCAATACCTTCTTCAAAACATTCAAAGGTTGAGCTTATACAATCAGAGCTTTTTGAAGTTGTGTCGTCAAAAACTTTGTCATTCCTTTCAATTTCTTTTCTATCTACATGTGTTTCACCATATACATTATCTGCACATTCATGATTCAAATTGCATGCATCATTTTCAGTCTGAAAATATTGGTTTACACAGTATACAATCTCAGTATTTAAAAGAGATGGAGTTTTACAAGATTTTACAGTTTTATCATTTAAACTGTTTTTACTTGCATGTTTTACAACATCTCTATAAATGTTATTTACATACTCGTGATATTCATTTTCATTATTATTTATACATTCTGATATCTCTAGCTCAGGATTCTCATGATCCTGTCCCTTTGGATAGTACTTATTTACATTCATTGTTGTTTCATGACTCAAATTATTCAAAGTATCACAGTTCAAAGTCGTGGTGGCAGAAGTGACATCATCATAATTACTGTAAATTTTAAAAACATTGTTAAAATCATATTCCGAGGAATCACAATAAAAATTGATTAAATTAGAGTTTGTGGTAGAAGCAACAGATATGTCACTTTGAAGTTCATTGACAAGTTCATTGCATGGATACATGAATGTAGTCTCTGAAATGTCATCGTTTTCACTGGACAGAGTCCGTTCGGCCAGCTCTTCTTTGCCGACACATCAGTAGGTTCTGAAGCGATGTGAGCTGTTGTTAGCCTGACCACCGTTTTGTGGACACATCTTGCGCTTGTGACCCTCCCCATAGCACCCAAAGCACTGGAGCGGGCGACTGTGTCTGCATTTATTCACGGTATGGGACAATTCTCCACAATTGAAGCATCGGATTTGGTTCTGATTTGATCTACTTGTCATGACGTCATGACGTTTTGATGAAGTGTAGTCTGTCTTGCTACTACGGAGATTTTTTCGAAGGCTCATAAGAAGTTGACCAAGCACATTAAGGCCATCTCCATGCATACCACGGCCCCAAAACGAATCTCCTGTGTCTTCTATCAGGGTCTTTGTACCAGAGTTTTGGAGGTAATCATGAAATGCCTTGCATTGTGTTGCTTTTTCGCGGAGGATCTGGTACATAATGCCTTGTCTGATGTTGAGCCATCCATCATTTTCACTCACTTTATCTCCGATCTTCTTGGCCTCTCTTGGTGATACTGCTTTGAGGATTTCATTTCCTGCACGTGGATTGCTCATTGCAACTGCCTTTCTGTACTGGAAGCTATGTTCTGATGTTCGAAACTGTATGCCCCAAACTGTCAGTGGAGCATCGTAGAAATTACTCAAGGGGGAGAGCTCCCCTTTGAATCTCAGTTCATGTCCCTTGCTCATGTTAAGGAGCCTGTCATTTGGAGTTGTCTGCCTGACAATTCGATCTGACATTGGTACAGGGGGGCTCATTTGGAGTACCTCATTCCAGTTATTGCGTTCCTCACTTGCTGTAGCTGGAGCCTGCTTGCCATGCCACCTCCTTGATGGATGGTCTTTTGCTTCGTCACTGAGCATCAGGTTCTGTAGGAGCTTTGTTACTCCTTGTGAAGACAGGTGCAGTTTGTCTGTGGACAGCAAGCTGTCATCGGTGGTGTTGTCTCGGTACTTAAAGTTTTTATCATTATTAATGAATTTAACTTCCTGGGAATTTGTCAGGGTAAGGAGGATCTGGTTCAGTGTGTCTATTTTGGCTTCATATGACTGATCATCCAATCGTGGTGTGATGCTGGACAGATACACTGTTTCGGCTCTTGCTTTGGCTTCAATGAGAAGTTTTTCGCATTCTTTAGCGATTTTTTCTACAGGTTTTTTTGTAGACGCATCATTTGTTCCACACACGATGTAAATGTTTTTGTACAGTTTTTTCTTTGGATCTATCTGTTTCAGGCACCTTCGAAGGTCACTGAACTTTGCTCCACCATGACTTTCTGCAGTCAGGCTTTGTGAGACAGCTTTAACATCACGAATTATGCTGTCTCCTATGAGAAGGCTTCCTTGGGCTACCACGGGCTCCTCATCTTCTTCCTCGTCACTTTCCTCATCTGAGTCTGTTGGTGGTGGTATCATCTTCTCCCTCATTTCTTTTGTCCTGTGATCGATCGTTTTCAGGAGTGTTTCATCAGTACGGTGCTCTGTACACAGCTGTTCTATCTTTTGGGAGATCTTCTTTAGGGAGCGATTTTCAGAGATAAGTTCGTCACACATTTTCTTTGTAATTATCACCTCAGCATTAGTGACATCAAGACATTGCTGTGTCTTCTTGGTCTCTGCATTAGCTGCATCCAGGGACGTTCGAGTCTTCCGAATGTCTTCCTTCAGCTCATTGACTGTGTGGGTGAGTTGGGACACCATGGAGATCAGCTGTTTCATATTAAAGGACATTGACCTGCATGCTGGGCAAGGCCAGAAAGGTAGCTGTACTTCATTGTCTATATTCACACATTCATTGTGGTATGCTTTGAAGCATATGGTGCATTTTGTCACACTTTTGTTCCTCTTTTCTTTTTTGTCAAACTGACATGTCATGTCATGAAATAAATAGGCAAAATTCTAATTAGTATAGTAAAACCTAACTGCAGCCTGGTGATAACCAAGTACAAGATCTTCTCGAAAAAACGTCTCTTATTTCAGTCCTAAAACTTTAGATTTATGAGAAAAACGTCTCTTATTTCAGTCCTAAAACTTTAGATTTATGGGAAAAACTTCTCTTATTTCACACATGTGCACAGTCTAAAAAGAGACAATGGAGACATTTGCATTTAATTTTGGAATAGTTCGACATGCAAACAAATAATTTACGATAGGATGCAAAGAGGTAGAAAGGTGATTTTCAATTCCAACAATAACCAGATTTCAAAATCGAACTATTTCCAACTAGACTTTATCAAAAGTATATATTTTTTATATGGAAATTCAATAAAATTTGCTAGCATCAAAATAACAAAAGAACGTACCTTTACATTACAGTTGCATTCACCAACAAACAGGTGAAAACAATAATGTATCAAACTATTGTATATCAAAGTGTAACTAACATCAGTTTGACATATCTCTACTTGATAAGACTTATCAATCTAGGGACTTCCTAATCTATTCTTAAAATTGGATGAGATATGCAATGGGTGTGACAGATATATACTAAGGGTTTACTTTGAAGTTTGGGAAAAATCTAATTTTAACTTTTGTCCAACGTATCAAGTTAAAGCAGCCGTATTCACACACTGAGGAGGTATTTTAAAAGCTCCGAAACACTTCACAGAAATATCACTGCACAAAATACCTTGGATGAAAATCACATGTTATTGTAGCAAACAATTTTGAAACACATTAATACATGAATTTCACTGGGCAAAATATCTTGCTTGAAAATTCACATGGCATCATGGCAAACAATTTTGAAACACATTTTCACTGAAAGATCACTGCACAAAATACCTTGGATGAAATTCACATTGTAATGAGACAAACCATTTTGAAACAGATTTTCACAGAAAGATCACAGCACAAAATAACTTGGATCAAATTAACATGGTATTGTGACAAACCATTTTGAAACATGATCACAAAAAGTTCACTGCAGAATACCTGGATGAAATTTGCATGGTCTTGTGACAAACCATTTGAAATACATTTTCACATAAAGATCACGGCACAAAATGCCTTGGATGTAATTCACATAGTATTGTAGCAACACCACTTTGAAACATATTTTCACTTCACAAAATACCCTGGATGGAATTCCATGGTATTGTAACAAACCATTTTGAAACACAATTTCAAATACACAAAATACCATGAATGAAATTCCCATGGTTTCATTGCAAAACATTTTGAAACATATTTTCACAGAAAGTTCACTGGACCTAATACCTTGGATGAAATTCACATGGTTTCGTTGCAAAACATTTTGAAACATATTTTCAAAGAAAGTTTGCTGGACCAAATACCTTGGATGACACTCACAAAGAATAGTTCGACATGCAAACAAATAATTTACGATAGGATGCAAAGAGGTAGAAAGGTGATTTTTAATTCCAACAATAACCAGATTTCAAAATCGAACTATTTCCAACCTGACTTTATCAAAAGTATATATTTTTTTTATACGGAAATTCAATAAAATTTGTTAGCATCAAAATAACAAAAGAACGTACCTTTAAATTGCAGTTGCATTCACCAACAAACAGGTGAAAACAATAATGTATCAAACCGTATCGTATATCAAAGTGTAACTGACATCAGTTTGACATATCTCTACTTGATAAGACTTATCAATCTAGGGACTTCCTAATCTATTCTCAAATTGGATAAGATATGCAATGGGTGTGACAGATATACTAAGGGTTTACTTTGAAGTTTGGAAAATATCTAATTTTAACTTTTGTCCAACGTATCAAGTTAAAGCAGCCCTATTCACACACTGAGGAGGTATTAAGCTCTGAAACACTTCACAGAAACTTCACTGCACAAAATACCTTGGATGAAATTCACATGGTATTGTAGCAAACCATTTTGAAACACATTAATACATGAATTTCACTGGGCAAAATATCTTGAAACCACTTGAAATACATTTTCACGGAAAGATCACGGCACAACATGCCTCAGATGAAATTCACACCACTTTGAAACATATTTTCACTTCACAAAATACCCTGGATGGAATTCCATGGTATTGTAACAAACCATTTTGAAACACAATTTCAAATACACAAAATACCATGAATGAAATTCCCATGGTTTCGTTGCAAAACATTTTGAAACATATTTTCACTTCCATAGAGTTCATTGCAATACCTTGGATGAAATTTACATGGTATTGTGACAAACCATTTTGAAACACATTTTCACAGAAAGATCACTGCACAAAATACCTTCGATCAAATTAACATGGTATTATGGCAAACCATTTTGAAACACATTTCACAGAAAGCTCACTGCACTTAATACCTAGGATGAAATTCACATGGTATTATGAGACAAACCATTTTGAAACACATTTTCACAGAAAGATCACTGCACAAAACAGGGGTCATGAATCGTCCCATAGGAAAATCATGAGATTTGAAGAGCATAGCTTGGGAGAAATACATTTTAGGCTTTTATCCATGTGTTTTATTTTAGTTTTTTTGACATATATTCTGAAAATTCACATTTTTTGCTACTGACTGCACCTTATTGCAACTTTTATAGTGACTGTGATAAGCATGAAATCTTCCTCTAAACCTCAGAAAGTGATTTTTATTCTTATACATAGAGAAAATTGCCACTCCTGATTGGTCCAGAGAGAGTGATGTCATAACAAACACTTATGATGTCATTAGTGCTTTTGGTGATGTCACAATGGTAACAGCTCACATCAAAATGAGGCTGATGGCTGTCTCTCAAATTTTTTGACATTTCCCTTGTTTAACATCAATTTTTACCAAGCCAATATTTGTGAATGCTTTGAAAAGTAGTGCCGTCAGCAGTAAAATATGTAGGCTACCCAAATCCAAAATTTTATCAAATTTGGATAAGAATTGTTTAATCTAGACCAATTCTCCCGATCCATGTCAAAATCTCAAGATTTTGCGCATGGGTCCCAGGGCTAGCACAAAATACCTCGGATGAAATTCACATGGTATTGTGGCAAACCATTTTGAAACACATTTTCACAGAAAGCACACCACACAAAATACCTTTGATGAAATTCACATGGTATAATGTGGCAAACCATTTTGAAACAAATTTTCACAGAACGCACACCACACCAAATACCTTGGATGAAATTCACATGTAATTGTGACAAACCATTTTGAAACACATTTTCGCAGAAAGTTAACTGCACAAAATACCTGGGATGAAATAGAAACGGTATTGTGACAAATCATTTTCAAACACATTTTCAAAGATAGTTCACTGCAAGAAATACCTAGGATAATATTCACAGAGTATTGTGACAAACCATTTTGAAAAAAATTTTCACAGAAAGTTAACTGCAAGAAATACCTTGGATGAAATTCACATGGTTAGTGACAAACCATTTTGAAATACATTTTGAAGAAAGTTCACTTCACAAAATACCTTGGACGAAATTCATATGGTATTGTTGAAAACCATTTTGAAACACATTTACACAGAAAGCACACAACCCAAAATACCTTGGATGAAATTTGCATGGTATTGTGACAAACCGTTTTGAAACACATTTTCACAGAAAGTTCACAGGACAAAATACCTTGGATGAAATTCACATGGTATTGTGGAAAACCATTTTGAAACACATTTTCACAGAAAGTTCACTGTACAAAATACCTTGGATGAAATTCACATGGTATTGTGGAAAACCATTTTGAAACAATTGTTCACACAAAGTTCGCCCCCGCAGGTCTCGGGCCTCCACGTGGCGGTGGGTGGTAACACAAGAGTGAAGTCCTCTATCTCTTGTGGCCAACACGAGACAGTGCGCAAGCACACGTCTCCCCGACGGAAAAGGGGCAACCTGTTTGCCGTGGGTTGCGACCCGTGTCGGAGGATGAAGGGGTCCTGGTAGTTGAGTTGGTTGGGACTAAGTTGGTCCCTCCCATACAATACCCTACTTTGGCCTGGATTTCTCCTAGACGGGAGGCTGGATTGGCCCGGTCCAGTCAATCGGCTTGTCATGTTGTCACTAGGACTTCGGTCCTATTTGGCCATGGCTGATGGGTCAATCAAAGAAGGTTCTGACCAAGTCTACATGCTGGCCATGTTTTTAATATGATTGCAGCTGTATTTCTCACCTAGCCTTCTACGAGTATATCCCCCATGTATCCCTGGGACTAGGGTACTGGGCTCAGCCCTACCCATATTGGTCTCCCCTTGTTGGGCCCCATGGTGGGTGGGGAGCATGGGGGATGAAACACCAAATATCCTATGGCATATTCTCTTTCTAATTCACAGTCCAGACTAAAACGGCAGCGGTCATCCTCGGATGACTGCATCGACACGGAACTTCTAAATCGACCAACGACTACGCGGAAGTCAGAGTACCGACACCGTTACATAGTGTTCAAACCAACAAACAGGCTATCTCCCTTCGCCGTCTACAAGACCATACTTCAAGAAGTCGGCGAACCTGCAGAGACAACCTTACAGAGAGATGGAACTGTCCTATTTAAGACCAGAAACGACGACCAGACTCGGAAACTCCTTGGGCTGACTGATGTTGCAGGTACACCCGCAATAATCGAGCCTCATCGGACCTTGAATACTTCAAAGGGAGTGGTTTTCTCCTCCCTTAGCTATTTAGACTCGGACGAAGATTTACAAGAATGGTTTGAAACCTTTACTGATGTCATTCATTTTCATAGAATCCCACAGAGAGATAATCGGGAGCTTCTTATCTTGACTTTTTCAGACACAACTCTTCCTGAGAGCGTAAAAGTTATATGGGAGCAATGTAAGGTACGACCTTACATCCCCAATCCACGAAGATGTTACAAATGTCAACGTTTCGGTCATCTGAGCAAGTGGTGCCGACGACAAGAAGTTTGTGGACATTGTGGATCCCAGGACCACATCCAATCGAAAGAAGAACCTTGCTCATCCCCTCCCCTTTGTGTCAACTGTAAGGAAGATCATCCCTCTTACAGCAAAACCTGTAGACAGTGGATCAAAGAAAAGGAAATCCTCACATTGAAGGCAACCCAAGCGATATCTTTTCCGGAGGCGAGAAGGATCGTGGACCAGCACGCTGGAATTCCCAGCTATGCGGCAATGGCAGGATATCCTCAACCTCACCATCATGCAACACCCAGACGAAGGTTACAACTTGAAGAACACAGCATCAACAGATCACACCAACAACACACAGAGAACATCGAAGACAAAAACAGACTCTTGAGAAGAACTAATCCAAAAACCACTCCAAAGACAACAAACACCACGAAACAGCCTGCTTCCCAACTGGACCTAGAAGAACAAATCCCAACAGCTGGCACCACAACAACTCCTGAGTCAGCAATGGAGGAAGAACATCCAACTGAAGCAGACACACAAGAGGAACAGAAAGAATCATATGATGGCGGGGACACGACACCCAGCAACGAATCAATGGAAGCGGAAGAAGAGGAAGAGGAAGAAATTGAAGAGCGTCAAGAGAATCCACAGGAAGAAGAAAAAGGAGATGAGAAAAACGATCCAGAAACCAAGGAAGTAGACAGAGTGGAAGAAATGAAAGAAAAGCACATAAAACCCACCGCCGAAGGAAAAGACAAGACAGAATCAGAAGGCACCAGAAATCTCACCTACAGAGAATTTCTCCATTTCTTTCTAGAAGGAAAAATTACAATTGACGAAATTTTGAACAGAAACCGACGACTGTTTGTACAAAAACACTTGGAATATGCAGTATCCTATCTGCAAATGTGTGGCTTTGACAATATGTCCAAAGTACTGACTGAACGAACAACACAAAGGATGAAGAGCTGGCCAGAAGAAAAACTAACAACAAAAGAAGACTTACTCAGTCTAGTCGCTAAGCACACTTTCTATGACAAGTTTTATTCAATCCTTCTTTTACTGAGTCTGCATGATCTTTTGTCTGTTGCTGTGAAATTGACACGAAAACAACGGAACAAAGAGACAAGACCAGAAAAATCAAAATAACAAAATAGCCGACCAACTCAAGTATCAACACCATTGATACCGACCAAGTATGTCTCTAAATAGCCCAATTAGGTGCTGATGAGACGTAAAACACAAACTCACTCACTCACTCACTCACACAAAGTTCACTGCACAAAATACCTTGGATGAAATTCACATGGTATTGTGGAAAACCATTTTGAAACAATTTTCACAGAAAGTTAACTGCAAGATTTAGGGGAGGCCGGGGTCAGAAGTCACAAAATTCTGAAAAAGCCCCAGAACAGATAGGTGTTTGTTAGATCTGAATGACCTTTGGCACAATTATGCAGTATTTAGTTGACTACAGTTGTATCACATGATAGCTGCTGTGCTGTAAATATGCTTTAGTCAGTTCACAATTATTTAAGGCAAAGTCCGATGTGACTTTTTACCCCATGTCAGGGTCAAGAAGTCACAACCGCGGGGTAACAAGTCACATGCAATTGTTGTGAACATACAACACTATATGAGGTAATATGCAGACCTAGACTTGATAGTCATCCTTGTGCATGAAATTTATAGTGAGCCTTCCAAAGTTATCGGCATGTAATGACAATGCACCATCAGCAAAGCCGGCATCAGAATTTGCCCAACGTTTGCGAAATGAAATTTTTCTGCAATGCTCACTCATCAGTATTATTGGTGATGGATGATGATAAGATTGTAAGCTAAAAGCTCCTAGTGTGGAATATTTTACTTTCCTTAGCACAGAATACGGACTTCCCGGTACCCTATGGTAAAATATCACAGTGCTGGGGTGAAATGTCACACTGTGACATTTCACCCCTCAGCTGTTTTTTAAATTCAACACATGATCAAATTGATCATGGCAACTTGGTGACTAAATGGCCAAAAATGGGTTCACAGCTTGAAAGACAATTATCCAAAAGACCTTGAAACACTAGTACAACTTCCTATGTCACAGTGAACAGACTTAATAGAGAAAGTTCAGAATCAATAAAACCTGTTTGGGACACCAAAAATGCATGAGGTGGGTAAAAACCCACTTTGCCTAATGAGTATAATTTTCATATTCCCTGCAGACCTTCTTCTCATAAAAGTGTCCCAAATTATGATTTAAGCTTAAGACTTAGGTCACTGCAAGTTATTCAAAAAGGCCTGTGACTTTTCACCCCCTCTTCCCCTACCTTGGACGAAATTCACATGGTTAATGAGTCTAATGACAAACTATTTTGAAATACATTTTGAAGAAAATTCACTGCACACAATACAGTGGAAGAAATTCACATGGTATTGTGGAAAAACATTTTGAAACACATTTTCACAGAAACTTCAATCCACAAAATATCTAGGATGAAATTCATATGGTATTGTGACAAACCATTTTGAAATGCATTTTGAAGTAAGTTCACTGCACAAAATACATTGGAAGAAATTCACATGGTTTTGTGGCAAACCATTTTGAAACAAATTTTTACAGAAAGCACACCACACAAAATACCTTTGATGAAATTCACATGGTATTGTCCAAACAATTTTGAAACAAATTCTCACAGAAAGTTCACTGCACAAAATACCTTGGATGAAAATCACACGGTATCGTGGAAAACCATTTTGAAACAATTGTTCACACTAAGTTCACTGTACAAAATACCTTGGATGAAATTCACATGGTGTTATGGAACACCATTTTGAAACAAATTTTCACAGTAAGTTAACTGCAAGAAATACCTGGATGAAACTCACATGGTTTTATGGCAACCATTTTGAAACTTTTTCTATGAAACTTGAAAGTTCAAGGCACAAAATTTCTTGGACAAAATTCACTCGGTATTGTGGTCAAACATTTTTGAAACAGATTTTCATAAAAAGTTCACTGCGAAAAATACCATGAAAGAAATTCACATGGCATTGTGGAAAACCATTTGGAAACACATTTTCATATCGTTCACTGCACAAAAAACCTTGGATAAAATTCACATGGTATTGTATTAAAGCATTTTGAAACCCATTTTCACAGAAAGTTTAACCCACAAAAGACCTAGGATAAACCTCACATGGCATTGTGAAAAACCATTTGGAAACACATTTTCACAGAAAAATCACTGCACAAATACCTTGGATGAAATCAACATGGCATAGTGGAAAACCATTTTTAAACACATTTTCATGGAGTTCATTGCACGAAACACCCTGGTCCCTGGATGAAACTCACATGGTATTGTGACAAACCATTTGGAAACACATTTTCACAGGAAGTGCAACCCACAAAATACCAAGGATGAAACTCACATGGTATTTTGACAAACCATTTTGAAACACATTTTCACCAAAAGTTCATTGCACAAAATACCTTGGATGAAATTAAGGATGTATTGTGGAAAACCATTTTGAAACACATTTTCATAGAGTTCATTGCACAAAATATCTTTGATGAAATTAGCACAAAAAATCTCCGATAGATTCACCTGGTACAGGGAAAACCATTTTGAAACACACTTCCACATAAAGTTCACTGCACAAAAAACCTTGAACGAAATTTACTTGGTATTACGGCAAACCATTTTGAAATACCTTTTTCAAAGACAGATCACTTCACAAAATGGTTTTATGGTAAACCATTTTGAAACACATTTTCACAGAAAGATCTGCACATACTTAGAGATGGCCACTGCACAAAATACCTTGGTTGAAATTCACTTGGCAAACCATTTTGAAACACATTTTCACAGAAAGTTAACAGCACAAAATACCTCCGATAGATTCACCTGGTACAGGGAAAACCATTTTGAAACACACTTCCACATAAAGTTCACTGCACAAAATACCTTGAACGAAATTTACTTGGCATTGCGGCAAGCTATTTTGCAATAGCTTTTCATAGAAAGATCACTTCACAAAACACTTTTGAAACTCACATCGTTTTGTGTCAAACCATTTTGAAACACATTTTCATATATTTACTGCTTAAAATACCTTTGATGAAATTCAAATGGGTTTTTTTTGGCAAACCATTTTGAAACACTTTTTCATGGAAAGATCAGTGCACACAATACCTTGGATGAAAGTCACATGGTTTTGTCGCAATCCATTTTGAAACATATTTTCATTTCCACATAAAGTTCACTGCACAAAATAACTTGTACGAAATTTACTTGGTAAAACGGCAAACCATTTTGAAATACCTTTTCACAGAAAGATCACTTCACAAAATACCTTGGATGAAATTCACATGGTATTGTGGCAAACCATTTTGAAACACATTTTTGTGTTCACAGAAAGTTCACTGCATAAAATACCTTGGCTGAAATTCAAATGGAACAGTGACAAACCATTTTTGAAACACATCTTTAGAGAGAGTCAACTCCATAAAATACCTTACATGAAATTCAGATGATGTAGTGACAAACCCTTGAAAAACATTACATGTATCACATAACTTTACTGCTCAAAACTTGGGATGAAATTCTCACAGAATTGTGACAAACCATTTTGAAACCAAGTTCATTGTTCAAAATACCTTGCATACAATTCACACGGTATTGAAGCAAACCATTTTGAAACACACTTTCACAGAAAATTCAACCCACCAAATACCTAGGATGAAATTCACATGGTTTTGTGGCAAACCATTTTGAAACCCATTTAAACCATTTTCACAGAAAGTTCACTGCACAAAATACCTTTTATGAAATTCACATGGTATTGTGACAAACCATTTTGAAACACATTTTCACAGAGAGATCACTGCACAAAATACCTTGTATGAAATTCAGAAGGCTGATGAAGTCCTTGAGAGAAGGATGAAAGCTCCCAGTGAGTGAAATTAAGACGTTCGTAGTTTATAATATATAATCTATGAATTTCCAAAAGTCCGGATCTAACCAACACAGTTATAGTTAGATATTTTTTATTCAAAATTGAAAAAAAATTGAAGTGTATTTATTCAGATATTTTTAAAGGATTTTGAAAATGTGTGTATACATAGGCTACATTGCTTATATTTTGTCCTGAGTTGTCTTTCCCTGCATCCGGTTCAAACTTTCACTCTTACAATTACAGTTCACACCAACTACAATAATGCATAAATTCCTTTCCAATCACTATGTAAAATGTAATCTCCAAGACAAAATGTCAAATGCATTTTTTCACACCAACTTCACATAATAAAAGCAATTATGTCTATGAATAGCAACGATAGCCTATGACTAGTGATGATAAATCCTTTGAGACCACTGGAACAAATATACTGAATAGCTTTACCCTGACATTTGAATAGAAATGTAATATTTTATAACTGAGGTTTTCCCATTACACAGAATTAATGTATTGGCCTTTCCAATGTGTACAGCATGCATTGTATATATATACGCCCAAAAAGACATCCAATGACCAAAGGGATGATGCCAAAACATAGCGAGATCGCTGGCACAAGTAAAGTTCTATATATCAGAGGTAGAGCTCTTTAACTTTCTATAGCTAAAAACTTAAATTTTCGCACTATCGTGCGCTATTACAGATATATGTTGCACCTATGCTAAATTGGGTAAATAATTTTTTTGAGGGGTTTTCATTTCATTCGCACTAGCCTAATGAAATTATCCGAAATTAATCTGTAAATAGTACGAGTCCTAATCACAGATTCACCATCCTCGGCAAGGCGCCCATTTGTCAATAATTTTAGAATTTTGTTGAACGTAGTAAAATGGATGCATGGCAGCAGTTGCACAAGCCTGAAAAGGAATCATAAATAATCAACCATCTTTGCCTATAAAAATATGTCTTTGAGTGATCTAAAGCAACATGCGTGTATCTATCTTTAAACTTAAAGGTAGCATTTGAAAGTTTGATCATACATGGGGAAGTGCATGGGTCCATAAAAACAGATGGAGTATCAAATGTCGGAATTTAAAGGGAAAACATGTCTCATTTGTGTTTTTAAGGTAGTATAAATGACAAAGAAATATGTAAAATGCCGTGTGTTGCTTTTCATCAGTTAACCCTATCAGTGTCTCTTGATTTTCGAGCGGGTCTGTGTCCCTGCGTCACTTTTTCAGAAGGGCTGTGTTGCCAAGACGAGGGTCTAGATTTTTACCCTTTTATACCCCCAGACATTTCAAAGTCCCAAATTGGTGTGTTTCCGGACATGCAAGAGGAACAGGAGAGCTTCACATGAGCAGGAACCAATTTGGCGCGTGGTACAAAACATGTGACCCTTGTATTCCCATCTATTGAGGGAGTAGGTGGAAAAAGAACTTGCAAGAGAGAGCCATTTGTCTCCTTCCAGATAAAGTAGTGTCATATGATATACATGGATCAATTACGTCGGGCCTAGATAATGCAGCCTCAAATAATCCGGTTCCGGTTACTTGCAGCGATTGATTGAAGAGAGAGAGGGTATGTGAAGTGGGGATCTCTTTTAAACTCACAACGCCCAGCAATGCTAAGCAACAGTGGGAGTTGCTAAAAAGCGGGCTGGAAGAAAGCGGGTAGCGGGTAGCGGGTAGATTCTAATACAACACAGAAGCTACTTGATACAACTCCATCCGCTACCCCTCGGTCGTAGCTTCTTCTGCTACCTTTCCCCGCTCTCTCTGTTCTTTAGTTGATAACCATTCTATGTACAGGAATGGCAGACCCCATTTTGGAAACCTCAGAAGATAATCTACCGATTTGGATGTTTAAAATTATAACAATCACAGTCTTTTCCCTTGAAAATATGACTTTAATCACAACCTATAAATTTTATTTGTTCCAATGTGTTCAAGATCTCAGAAATGCAGTTAAAATTATCTATTTTTGGCATCGTCCATGCTCATTGACTATTAATTAATTATTAATTATTTTTTATTCGTATAAACAAATATACAGTTGTAAACATATAAAAACAAATCACTTAATAGAATATACATAATAACAGTAATAACACAAGGCAAGAGAAAAAAAAATAACTAAAGCAAAATAAAATAACATAAAAACCAGATCAACTGGTTGCTAGATATTCTATTGCATCACAGATCTCAGAAGTATTTAAGTTAACATATTACTTTCAAAGTATCTTAAATTAATGTTTTTAACTTTTTATGAAACTCTCTTCAATGCCATCATGAACAAACATAACTTCATTTCTTTCTTTTAATTAACAGCTTTTTTTTCTTGAAGTCAACCACAAAGAAGATAGACTCACATCAATTAGCAGTATAAGTGCAATCCGCTTGCAAAGCCTTTCTTTTATAAATTAGCAAAAGTCTTGAAGCAAATTGCTTGATTACCAGCTGATTGCAAGTAGCGGAGGTAGAGGGGTAAAATAGGAGCGGGCAGACAAGTATGTTGTACCACTGTCAATTGAATAGCCCTCTGTTTGCTCAGGTTGCTTCCTATTGTTCTCTGTGCTTATTATGCATACACCCGCTACCCGCTAACCGCTTTTTTCAACCCGCTTTTTAGTAAGTCCCAGCAACAGTAAGCATACTGTAAGTCTCACATTGATATTTTATAGAATCTGATATTTATAAATGTCTTGTCTTCTACTTACATGATAAGGAATCAGATACAACATCTTCCCGCGAGGAAAACTTGAAAAGTCAAATTTCTTGTTTGGGTCCATAACTGTGATGTAACCAACTTCTTGACTCATGTTAAAAAATCTGAAATATAAAATAAATTAATAGACATATAATTTCGACTGTATATCATTCATATCTTTAGACACTCATTACAATTGGTATACTTACTTTAATTCAGGATGACCATCAACCATACACTTCACTCCATTTGGCATAGCACCTTTGCCGTCATGACTGAGACCGAGAAATCCGCAATCAACAAGGATCTTGTTGTCATGGGGATAATGGCCGATCACCCGGGTTGCAACCCGAATCGCTATTTCTTCGGTTTTGCACGAACCAATCATGTGCTGTTGGTAGTCTGGAAGTTTATAGGAATTTAGAACATCGATTTAACTGAGAAGAAAGGAAGGAAATGGAAGGAAAAAAGGAAGGAAAGAAAGGAAGGAAAAGAAGAAAGGAAAAAAAGAAAGGAAAAGAAGAAAGGAAAAGAAGGAAGGAAAAGAAGGAAGGGAAGAGAAAGAGAAGAAGGAAGGAAAAGAAGGGAGGTAGAGAGAGATGCGGAGAGAGTCATCTATAGGAATTTAGAACATGGATTTTAACTAAGAATGAAGGAAGGAAAACAAAGGAGGGAGCGAAAGAAAAGAAGGAAGGGAAGAGAAACTATGTTTACTAGACCAACCCTCCCCCCAAGAGAAGAAGGAAGGAAAAGAAGGGAAGTAGAGAGAGGCAGTCTAGAAATTTATGGGAACATGGATTTTACCTTAGAAGGAAGTAAGGAAATTGAAGAAAGGAAATGGAAGCAGAGGAAGGAAGGAAAAGAAGGTAGGAAGGAAGCTAGGAAGGAAGCTAGAGAGAGGTAGAGAGAGGAAGGAAGGCTGGAAGACCGGGATCTCATGGAGAGGAAAAATAGGAAGGAATGCAGAGGGCGGGAGGAGACAAGAAACTTTGGAAGGGAGGAACAATTAAAGAAAGGCCAATCAAATGCAATGTTTCATTTTTATATAAAATATCTATTTACTAACCATAGAAGACATAATTTCCTGGATGAACCTCCGTCAGTTTAGAAATGGCGTCCCCAGGACTGCTACAGGAGGGCGTTGACCCCGTTGTGAACTGAGGACATTTTATCCCTTCTGCCTCTAGTCTGTCAAATCATTCAAATTAGAAAATCGTAAGTTAAGGTTTGTTGTTGAAAATAAAGGGAAAAGGAGCAAATGGACAAGCAGATGGAACGAAGGTCATAACAAAGGGACATAACAAAGGGACATAACAAAGGGACATAACAAAGGGACAGGACATAACAAAGGGACATAAGAAAGGGACAGAACTAAGGGACAGAACAAAGGGACAGAACAAAGGGACAGAACTAAGGGACATAACAAAAGGACATAACAAAGGGACATAACAAAGGGACACAACAAAGAATGGAAGGGACAAGAAACAAAATTTAATGGACTAACATATGAACAAAGGAAGGAAGGGATACACTTGTAAGGCAACTAAGGAAGAAAGGGACAAAGGATGGTAAGGAAAAGGAACAAATGGACAAACAGACAGCCAGATGAAGGACGGATGGATGGATGAACGAGAATTTATGTCCAGTTTTATGAACATAGTAGGCTAATTAGGACAGGAGGAGGACACAGCAATGAGGAAGAAAAAAAACGGATAGAGGGAGGAACAGAGGGAGAAACAAAGGGAGGACAACGGGAGGAACAAAGGGAGGAACAAAGTGAGGAACAAAGGGAGGGACAAAGCGAGGGACAAAGGGGCGAACAAATTTAAGGGAGGAACAAAGGGAGGAACGAAGGGAGGGACAAAGTGAGGGACAAAGGGAGGGACAAAGGGGCGAAAAAATTTAAGGGAGGAACGAAGGAACAAAGGGAGGAACGAAGGAAGCAATGAAGGGAGGAACGAAGGGAGGAACAAAGTGAGAGGAAAAAACGAGAGGGACGAAAGAGAGGAACACACAGATAGAGTAACAACAGAGGGAATGGAGGTGTGATAACAGCAATTACCCACTTCTTCACTAATTCAAGGATATGATCCGCAACTCCTCCACTGACAGTCTGTATTTCTTTGTCGCCTTTGCAGCCGTACGTCTGTCCGCAGTGAACGTAGATCCCTCGGAATTCACACCAGGAGGCACCACAGACATGTTTGACTAATGAAATCAGTTCCGGACTGTCCCAAGGTTTTCCCGCTAAAACAATGTTTTCAAGGAGAACAATCAGAATACAGATTGGAAAAAAAAACGGCTGTGTACGGATAGATGTTTGAGGCTTTAAGTCCTGTATTTATCCACTTGGTAGGCTACTTTGAACAGGAACAGGACAAGGTAATTAGGCAAAGGATGACTGCCGTCCAACATAGGCCCAGGTGACCCAGCAAGAGCTGGATTCGAACTAGGGACCCAGCGATTGGCAGCCAAGCACGCTACCACTGGGCAGACCCCAGTTCAGTATGAGAGAAATGTATCAAAAATATTACATTTAATTCAGTTCTTACCCCTTCCTCCTCCAATGTCAACCTTGACCCAAACATTCCATTTCTTGTCATGTGACAGGATGTGATCATTCAGCCAATCAGCTGCTTCCACATCATCTAAAAGGATGTGGAATAGTTCTAGATCTTCTGACAATTTCTTTAATCTGCAAGAAATCCAACGACCTTACAATATGTTCAGAATTATTTCTTATAACCTAAAGTTCTCACTACACGTTGTCAAATGGACAGACTCCTTCCTTTTCTTTTTTTAAAATCTCGTACTATAAATATAAGCAAATTACAATTGGTAAGGAAATTCTTTCGAGAATACAAAACAATGAATTAAGTTACCTTTTTGTCTATCCATATATTTATACGCAACTATCAATGGATCTACACTTTTTATCCTCTTTGCCTACCTTGGAATTTTATCTTGAGTGAAGGGGAAAGCGTACAATATATCGTCAAATCCCCCATTAGCATAAAACTCTGCTTCAGCAACGGTTGACACCACTATTTTCTTTTTCGTTCCTCCTGTCATGATTTTGCCTATTTCTCTGCAAAAAGGAGATATTTCTTGAAAATTTACATTTTTCCTTTTTTAAACTATTTTGTTAAATCCTCATTTGAATAATTAATTACATTTAAATTAAAATACATTCACAAGGTCCAAAATCCATAATTAGATTCAAATTGTAACACATGTACTTGGTCCAAAATCCAGAAGTTCCACTGATTACCATTTCAATCCATTACAAAGTCAAATTTATTAGAAAATATATATATCAATGTTCAAAACTAAATCAACCTAACAATTCATAATCAATTTTGAGAATCTAAATCCAAATAAATTTTAGATGTTTTTTTATTGACATGCAGGGAGTCTACTGAAAAACAAGTCACCTGTGTTCTTTTTGCACTAACACTGTGGCAAAACTGGACGAGGGTAACTGAGTTACCCTCGTCTCTAAATTAGCCTTAAATATTATGTAACATTGATTTTGAGCCTGTTGCTTGTATTAACTGTTATCCAGGTAGTGTATGGTCACTGTATAAGATCCAAAATGACATTTCGAAAAAGAGCCACTTCGAATTCAGTCTCTGACAATCAAAAAAGCACCACGAAAAATGACGAGGGTAACTGCATCCCGAGACGCGGGTAACTGGACCATGACTATTGACATGACGAGGGTAATTGCCCTTTTAATTTCTACCAATATGTGCTAGAAAGGCATCATTAAGCCAGTAAAGTTCGTCAGTCAACCTTGTATTCGTATTCAGGAGGATCAGTTCAAGATATTTAAACTACATTGTATACATGTGATGCTCACAGACGTCAACTAACTTCTTATCTTTGGAACATTGCACTGACATGACTGAACGTCCATCATTATGGTCTGAAAGCTTCCAAGAAAAAAATGGGAAATCAGATCACTTCATGTGCATTAGGGTGCTAAAAAAACCATTTCTTCTAAATGTCTCTGTCTTGAATTTTGCGTTCTGATCTAATATAGAATATATATGGAAGCTATTGTGTAAAAATTTCAGTAAAATCGATTAATATTTAGATGTAGCACAAAGCCGTCGAAGCTTAGTATAGCATGGGATTGACCATCAGCAGACCTCAAATCTTGCAATAACAGACAATTACGTTTATTTGATCAAATGACCCTTTTTAAGTATGTTCAGGATGCCCAATACATTCGTTTTGACTTCTAAATTTTGTAGCAGGTCAGCATAGATATTACATAGGTAAATTTTTCAAGCTTTTTTTTTCCTGAAACTGGTGCATATTTCACTTACTATGATTAATCAATCAAAAATTACCCCCAGATATTACTTTGCCATGCAAAGTTCATCATATAATAAAAATAACGTGCAAGCACTTTAACAGCTGCTTGTAGATAGACTTAGTATCTATGTATCTATGTATCTATGTATCTGTGTATGTATGTATGTATGTATGTATGTATGTATGTATGTATGTATGTATGTATGTATGTATGTATGTATGTATGTATGTATGTATGTATGTATGTATGTATGTATGTATGTATGTATGTATCTATCTATCTATCTATCTATCTATCTATCTATCTACATGTATATCCTCCCTCCCTCCCTTCCTCCCCTCCCTTTTTCCTTCCTTTTTTCTTTCCTTTTTTCCTTCCTTCATTCCTTCCTTCATTTCCTTCCTTCATACCTTCCTTCATTCTTTCTATTGAATCTGTAAACATTGGATCTGACTGCTGCAGTTGGTGCTGGTTTCATGGAGCTGCATGGTCATTTGAAATTCCCGCCAAAAACGAACATCTTAGTTTCGTAAATAAAAATTTTAATGTCACAGAAGTTTACCAAAAGTTGATGGAAGCAAGATAAAATTACATTGAGACTGTATGCTAAGTTTCAAGGTGATAGGTGAAATAGTGCGACTTCCTATATGGTCAGAGGCTTACCGAAAATTTCTCCTGCAATACAGGCTGCAAGCAGCTGTAAAAAGATTGCAAAAAATATTCACGTTAGAGAAAGATCTAAGAAATTGACCAATTTTAAGTCGCACAAATGAGGAATTACATAGTAAACTTCAAAGGCGTTGTGCAATCTTGAAATATTAATCTATTTGAGTGAAATTTCACATGTGCTTGTTTTGCTTATGTGGTCCTCAATTTGACTTTTCAAATTGAGGTTCTTGGTAGATTTGATTTGTCCCATACAAATTTGGACCACCCTAATATGCATAGGTTCAAAACCAAAATCACAGCTGATTCAAACCGAGCTAGAAAACAATTTATTTTAAGGTGCAGGTTTTCAGTTGATTTACGGTCAAATTGACTTTTTCATATTTTGTTTGTCACACCTTTTTCTATGCAGTTGTTTCATGAGCTTTGATAATCATCCAAATTTGAAAATTTTTCCGAAGTGAAGTTATGTTTGATATATTTGTTGGCTATTCAAAATCTTTAAACATCCTCATTCAGCTTCACAAATTTCATCAATGACATGGTCTAAGACGACCATGTCTAGCACTTTTATTAGACTAGCGAACTATCCTAACAATTTTGTACTCTTTATACTGCTTTGCAAGTTGCATCAACTTACAAGGGTAGTTTTGAATTTGATTCCTTTTACAGCAGAAAATAAAAGCATGGGCTAGACTTGACTGAGTAGGTACATCATACTTTACCTGCATCACACTTGTGTGGTATTGCAAGGTGGCGGCTGTCATAGTCCGAGTTTGTCAAAAACTTCTGGGTCTATTATGCTTTTGACTTCTGCCGTATAAGATGTGTGCATTCTTTGTGTTAATATATCAATAATGTGATAACCTCAAAGAATTTTTTCTCAAGTATATATATCTATAGGACAGGTACATGTATAATATGGATTTCTTGGTGATGAACACATCCATATTTGTAATGATGGTTCTCATCTAATTCTTCATTACAAGTTATGAGGTTGATGGCATCATCAGATTCGATTTCCTAGTTTTGGATACTTTTCCAACATATATATAGGTAGATAGATAGATAGATAGATAGATAGATAGATAGATAGATAGATAGATAGACAGATAGATAGACAGATAGATATTGTAAGTGCAGCCCTCTATAAGCCCAGTTGTTTCAAGGGTTAGGGGTACCAATTTTTAACAGGGGCGTATGAAATACGCACATGAGAACAAAATCATGAAACATGCAAACATATGTGCGCAATAGTGTGCAAATCTGTATGTGAACCTGCTGATGTGGTGTGCCTATAAAACAATTTTTGTGAGCATTACTTTGGGTCTCTGGGGGAAGGGGACAAAAAATTGACATTGATTTCCGGGGGGGGGGGAGGTACTGAAAATCTGCATGAAGCTTAAGAGGGGTATCAACTTTAAATGGCAATATCCAACAAAACTTTCACCCCCGTACCGTACCTTATATGGCCATCCATGTCTCCCACTATAGGCCTATATCTGCTCCTTTCATGCATTTTTCACCCATATATTTAATAAATATTCTTTATCACGAAATATCCTCACTATCAACGGTCTCCACGATTCCTTGTATTCTACTGATTTATGAATACACACATTTTGCAGATTTTTGGGATAAGAATGCACCTAGCAGAGTGTGAGGAGGACTGAAATAAAATATCAGTTAAATGTGGTTATGGGAGAAACAATGAGAGCCCCACAACGATTTCCTTAATTAAGTGCAAGCCTTCTTGAGAATTTTTTTTTTCTCAATACAGGTACATTGGCTAAATTGCACTGGTTTATTACACAATTTAGTTGCAAATACCCTCGTCATCACATGCAGTTACCTTCGTCTTTCCATTACTGGAAAGGCAGTTACCTTCGTCCTCTTTTAACATGGGATCCAATGGGATGACCTAGTTTTTTCCATTTATTTTAGAAAAGTGAGACGAGGGTAACTCAGTTACCCTCGTCCAGTTTTGCCACAGTGACTAATATCAGTTCAAAATATGTCAGTCATAAGTATAGATTAGATAGTCAGATGAATCAAATCTAATGCAAAAATGTTACTTGTGAACATGGTGAATTAGATTTCCAATAAAGGCAAATGGGAGCATGATATGCGAAAGAGTTTGCCTTGCTCCAAGATGGCCACGGTCATCCCATTTTCCTCATTATTGATCAGGATGGATGGATGTTTGGGGTTTACCTGCTGTATTTATGCACTTGGTAGGCTAATTAGGACAGGAGGAGGACATGGCAATGAGGTGAAGGATGATTGAAACAGCCGTCCAACATAGGCCCAGGTGACCTGGCAGTGATTGGCAGTCCACCATGCTACCACTAGACCAACCCTCCCCCCTCATCATTATAGATGAGGAGTTTTCCACCATTGATGTTGCTTGTGACAGAAGGTATCCATTCATCAGTAGTGGGACATTTGCTAACAGCCCAGCTGCTTATCAGTTAAATTCAGTACCAAACATCAGTTGTGGTTTTCTACACGGTGTCATCTAACGACTAGAAAATCACAAAAACGTGTCCAATAATCACTGACCTGAGCATCAGAATCAATGCTAAATTGCTAATGCATATAACAACACTCTGATAGAAAGCGTGATGTCATGGAATAAGGCAAAAAGCTCTGCTGACGACAAAATCATCTTCCAGCAAGGTAGAGCACCAGCCCGTACTGCACAGAAGAATCAGGAGAGCCTCAAGGCCAACCTGCTGGTGCAAGACGGAGTGCCACCCCTTGTCACCTAACCTGGACCCAGTGGATTACCCTGCACTGGCAACAGTTTGCAGGTAGATTCCAGCAACATATCCCGACCCTCAGCAGCCAAGTTGAAGGCCTCCATTAGGTCTGCATGGGGTTTTTGTTTGTTTGTTTGTGTTTTACGCCTCTGCAGCACCTTAGTGGGCTATATCGAGGCAGGCGATCGCCGTATGATGATGAGATGAGAAGACTGTGAGTCTGGCACATACCCTATTAATTCAGGGATGCCCAGGGTCTTTCAGTTGCCCCAGCATAGAACACTGGATACAACCCGCCTCCATTTAATGTCCCATGGGCTCGGACTAAAGTGAGTTCCCGGGGTGAGATTTGAACCCACGCCCTCAAAGCCAGTTGACAAGCACACTTACCAATTAGGCCACGGGGGAACTCATAGGTCTGCATGGGGTAAAATGTTGGTGGAGTTCATCATACATGCTTGGGCATTATTTCAGTGCCATCTGCAGAAAGTTAAAACAACAAAGGGTGCAAATATTGAGTAATTTGACGGTTCTGATAATACTGTTCATACACAAACCATTTTGTTGACTGTCCTGTTTTTCTGTAGACACCCTGTAGTGAGTGAGTGAGTGAGTGAGTTTGTGTTTTACGCCCCATCAGCACCAGTGTGGGCTATTTAGAGGCAAGGTAGACACCCTGTAAAATGCAAAATTTCCGCAACATAAAAACTTGAGAATACTCACAACGTCTTATGAGTTTTCATGTGAGGTCTTAATGATACTCCCATGGCGGAAAATCTGTCTCTCATATTTTTGCAGTTTTTCTCAACTTGATCCAGGTTAACCAGTAAGCTCGGAGTTACGATTTCTTCTATTGCAAGTGGCTCCATCTTTTATTGGTCAATTTTTAATCTGGAAAAGTTTTATAAAATAGTTCTGTCAAAATGACGCACATTTTTACAATCCTAATGACGCTGACCCACTTAGAAAATGATATTACACTGAGTGTGCAATTTCTAAATAAAGTTAATTCGTTAGTAGCTAACCTCACATAATCATATAACAAAATCTGACCATTTCAACATTTGATGTGAAAATGTCTTATCAATTATCAGTTAAAAATACTCAAAATACTGTAATTTTCACTCTTTGAATGTATGAGATGACGAATCTATATTGCTCAATACTTTCAAAATGTACACTAGCATTAAATTACTCACGGTTTTTGAAGAGAATACAAGTAAAGCAATGATGATGATGAAGACGAAATAAAAATTTATCCAAGGTAGGTCTTACTTGGTAGACTACTTCCAATAAATTTAGATACATTCTTATGCATTTGTATTGGCGAACACACATTACACAATAAAAGCAAGCTGCGTGAAAAAAAAGTTGTAAATTACATAAAATAAATTGCAGAGCCTGATTTAGTGCAAAATTAAATCTATATTATATATATAAATCTAAGTTTACCAACTCAGAAATGCGATTCTAGGAACATGCGGAGGTTTAAAATTCACACATACATCAAGTACATTGACAAAATGTTTTTTTATCTCTATATAGACACGATCAAAATAAATCAATTGGGGATTTGGATTTAACTTCAGACTTGAAGTTGTGAGACATTCCAGGAACAACATTTTGACATTCCAGGAATGAAATTTTGACTTTCCAGGAATGAAATTTTGACATTCCAGGAATGAAATTTTGACATTCCAGGAATGAAATTTGGCTTTCAAGGAATGAAATTTTGACATTCTAGGAATGAAATTTTGGTTTAGAGCTAAAATACGACATAGTATAATATAATAGTTATTGTCAAAAGATTTTACTCATAATAGGCCTGTGACCCTACTTAAAATATTCCTGTGAATTATGACCCTGAAAACTACGCCAAGGTCAGTCAAAATTGGGAGTTAATAGGGCCCAATGAATATCACAATATTCAAAGATACCAAAATATTTTTACTTTGCAGTTTTTCGGTATACCTTAATAAAACAGCCATTACTGGCAAGTGGCAACCTAAAACATGAAACTTCCGTCAATCCGACCCATCAGAAAGCCACATTTTTGACACATTAAACATATTTTCAGTGATGAATTCTCACCGATGCGGATACTTGGTATCGGAAGCCCTAAAATTCATGCAGATTTCACATTCACAAAGCCAGAAAATTTTAACACTAAAGCATCTGTTTGGTCATTTAAAGCATCATACATAGACAGAGGCAGATCCAGAAAATGTTGGACGGGGGGGGGGGAGGTTACAAATGAAAATTTCTTCTTTTTTTCCAGAAAATTTACAAGTTTGAACCCCCTAACCCCCCCCCCCCTGTCCGCTACTGCATAGAGAGAGAAGTGGTCCACAGACAATTCAAATCACTCACACAATTTGCTGTAACCAGTGGAAGCTGGGGTCATGAGGCTGGACTAGGTCACCCTGCCAAGACAACACCCTGCCAAGACAAAGCTGCTGGGAGGATGGACTAGGTTCACTTGTTACCTTAGCAAGTTTCAACAGTTATGGCAAATATACACCATGACAGCTATCAGAAATACATGCAACCTTTGCATAAACACTCAGCACACCTTCAAGACATGTACTACCTCTTAAATTCACTCCCTTACTTTGCAAGACAACCTTTTCCAGCCAAGACAAGCAGAGAAATGACCTGATTTGTGCAGTTCACAATTCTACCACCAGGTCAGAAAATTTTATGACCTCTGGTGGAGAAGCTCAATATTGCAAGTGCTGCCACCACCAAATACATTCATTCTTAATTTCTAATTCCTTGTTAATATACAACCTGATAAGACGTATCGTTATTTCAAAATTAAACCTACAGCACCATGCATAAAAAGAAGTTTTTATGTTCTTCATAACTTTTCAACCAGACAGCATTTAAAGAATTCCTCATTTTTCAAAATTTCACATAATTTCATTAAACTTTTCAAGTCTTTTGACAACTTACACGTTAAAAATGTGAAACAAACCAAGTTTTTCAAATCGCTATTAAATAAATCACTGAGTGGAGCCTGTAGGTGTGTCTTAATCCAAACAATGAAATCAAGAAACTTGAAGGTTCACTTTACAAAATCCTCTACATGATGTATCACAAACATAAATAGCTATCATTCGGAAAAACTTTATTGGAGTATAATAATATAATTACAGTAGATTGCACTTTGTACATACACATACAATTGCACATGCAAAATATTGTGAAGTATATGATAGTTCATACACATCACAACCCGTTAACATTTTCGGATTAAAATTCGTTGTAAATTTCACCAGTGCACTTGTACAATTACTTAAAATCCCAAACAGCAACAATTAAGTGGGAATATATAACTTGCTAAAGGTTAAAATATGTCAGTTCAAATCTTCAACAACAGGCAATTGTATAATTATTGTATAAACATACTTGAAGTATTAAAATGATACCATTTTGTTTTCACCAAAAAGGAAATGTTAAAATACACAGTGAGAAAACAGGCAGTGAAGAAATAGGAACAGATTTGCATGGAAAAACAACACTTTATAAGTTGACATAAAAACAGACATACAGAGGCATGGATTATACTTGCTTTTCTACTTCAACAGAAATTTCATGCTTAAATTGTATTCAAGTTAGTTTCGAGAGACCACCCAACAGCTTATTAAATTCAGTGATAACAATGTTCATGCAAGGCACTTGACATTATTTTCAACATTATTTCCAAATTTCTTTTTAAGTTGTAAGAATTTGATAGATTGGCACAATTAATTTCGTAAAAGTATCCGTCATTCTTTAATTTCAATTTGTTGTGGATAATGTCACATTTTCTGATACCTCGTTATCAAAATTTATTTGTTCATGCTAAATGCTACTAAAAACATGTATCTTCTTGATATTCAGATGTCTAATAAAACTTTATATATATAATTATTTTTTAACCTCACAAATCCATAGCCACAACACATAATTGAATAATTAATAAATACCAGAAATTACTAAATAAATTATATTTCAAAACAATGGCACCTTCGATAATAAACAAATTGTTCAATAAATAAACACTACAGAAATAATTTAGGACAACTAAAAAAATATCTATGAATAATTTCACACCAAACAACCTAAAAATACCTTAAAGTTACCCTGAATGATAGGTCAGGCTTTGACCAAAAGTTTATCTAATTTTTACATTTTCTGGTGTATTGTGGTCATACTGTCTGTTTTGTAAATTTTCTTTGCTTTGAGACTTCATTTTCTTGCTGAATTCATTGCCCACATGCACTAAATGACCCCTAGATTTATTTCGGGTACGCACGGAAAAAAATCACTGGTCTGCTTGCTTTCAACTTTGTGACGTCATCACCATTGTGTGAATTTGTTAGCTTATAACTATTTACTGACAACAATGGTCATTGTGACGTCATCTATAATGGATGTGCTGGAGGTGGGAGGCACTATCAAGAAAATGTAAAGGAAATAACTGAATAGCATATTAAATCAAATAAACACTTCAGTACATTTGTCAAAAATATTACTGATCACGAGTTTATATTATTCTGCAGTTGAAACCACCAATATTTATCAAAGAATTTTATCATTCAGGGCAACTTTAACTTCCAAACATAAAAAATGTGAGAATTAAATTACTAAAAAATTTCTTTTTTTTAAATCGATAATTATATTGGCACCAGTCAAAGGACACATACAAATACTTTAGGTTTTGAAAATGATAAATCTTGGAACTTCATTGACAAAAATAACTTCAAAAATGTGCAAATCAGTCCCAGAAGTAACAGAATAAAATAATATCATCCTATAATAACAGAAATCCTATTTTGCAGGTAGGAAATAGTTGTAGTATTGTAGTTTTTAAAGAGATGTTTCAGTATGTCATCATCAGTGAGCCATCTGCGGACTGAACTCTTTACTTGACGCCAATTCTAATTTACTCATGACATCCGGAAGCCTTGCTAATTTCGATCGTACTGAACCTGGGAGTTGATCCGAGCCTCGAAATCTGGAGAAATAAAAATAGAACAGTTAATATTTTTTAAGAGCCATTTATCAGTACCGTAAAATGGAGTAAAGTTGGCAATCCAGGGTAAAGTTGGCACGCTATTTTGACCCACTTTATGGCAGAACAGCCAACTTTTAATCCCTGACATGCATGGCAACTTTGCTAAAGATACCTGTGCCAGTGAGGAAAGTTGGCATTTTCATTAATTGGGTCAAAATCACGTGCCAACTTTACCCCGGATTTCCAACTTTACCCCGTTCTACAATAATAAGGATATTTTGGTTGGGTGGTAAAATCAGCAATGGCGTAACGCCGTTGGATAACTGGCAGTTAGGTAAATGACAATTTAACTTGATTGCATGTTACCATAAGAAATACTGATGAGAGATTGGAATGGAGAGACTTATCAACTACAGCACATCATGTGAAGAGAATGGAAAGAAGTTGGACTGTCAATTAGGGCTGTGCCGATGCGACGATTATCGCCGACAATCGTCGCCAAAAGTTTCGATTTCGATGATCTCCACAAAATAAGTAAAAATCGATTTTCAGCTGAATGAAGAATTCATGATAGATGGCTTTATTTGGTATCGTTTTGAAGCTCTTGAGGAGCTGAACACCACCGTGCTATATGTAATGTTCTTATATTTGCATATGTCACACTGCCAGCCATGAACAAAGATATTTCACAAATTAGAAATTAAGTTTTACTGCTACAAGTCTGCATCTATGATGAATTTATAGACTTCTGAGACAGAACTTATCTAATACACATCTTGTTATTTATTTACAACTGTACTGAATGCAGGAGATGCGTGGCTTTGAAGAAGTCAGCTTTATCAGCAGTTACATTGAATCAATACATTATAATTATGAATAATATTAAGTCAATCAAATTAATTCATATACTTTATTTTCTTTTCCTTCCTGCAAAAAGTCTGTTGGTCATGCTCATTGTAATTTTAACACCATGGATATTCGTCGTGAGTCAAGGAATTCATTGATAAAATTATTTTTATATAATTAAACTGATCTTAACATTCTAAGTAAAAATCGATTTAAAATCGATAATCGAATCGAAATACGAGTCGATTAATCGATTTCAGAAAATGTTTCGATTGCACAGCCCTACAGTCCATCATTGTCAAACATTTTAGACTCCATAGAATTTAGACATCGGCTTATAATACCGTTAGTTCTATAATAGGGCAACTTGGATCAATGACAATTTCAGTAAGTTACATTTAGAACTTTGCTGATGTCTAATAATCAAATAACATTCATAAATTTTAACATATTTTGATAGATACCTGGAAAGAGTCCCATCAGGGTCTGTATGTCGCACAAGCATGGGGGAGGACTGGATTGAGAGTTCTGAACCATCGTTAAAGTTCACAGCTATTTCGCCATTCGCAAACTGAAATTAAGAAGAAGTTTAACTTACAATGTCAACATCAAGGAAACTGTGGGTGAAATCTTTTTTATTACTCCAACTCCAGTTTGAAACAATCATCATAAATTTGCCTACTAAAAATGATTGAAAAAATGTTGCCACTTTTAAAATGGGAATACGAAGCATAATCTTTAGCCATCAGTCAACTAATTATTCATTAAATATTGTTTGAGCTGGAAAAGAACCAGTTGAGAAACTATTATCGAAAGAAGATTCAGCAATTGACTATAAATAATCTATGAACGGCTTTTTCACAATTCTAATGAAGCAAACATTTCTCCAATAAATATTAAACAAATATTTAGATAGAATTACAAACCTGAGTGGCCCATCCGATACCAGGTACGAACGCTCTGCATAAGACTGCAGGTAGATTTACTATCGACCCAACCGGAGGTTGCTGTTGTTGACCGTGACCACCAGGGGGAGACTGGTGTGGTAAATGACCACCAGATGGCATATGATGCTGTGGCATAATTTGAGTAATGGTATGGCTACTCGGTGCTTCTGAATTTTGCGTTGGTGTCTGGTTAGAGATTACACTAGCAGCCCTCTGGTGGTGGTTACTGATAACCGATCGGTGGTGACTTGAGCTCCCCTGGTGGCTGTGTGCAGAACCAGGAGGACTCCGAGATCCAGCTGATTGCGCGGAATGTGCCGAGTGAGCAGATACTTTCGTAGCCGACTGGTAACTTCCCGTAAAAGTTGTCTGGCTCATTATTGTTCCCTCAAAAGAGCGCATCTGTAAATAGAAAATAAATCTTGGTAGAAACATCATTAAATCATCTTGATGTAGGATTGGGATTTTATTTCTTGTATTATGCACTTCATAGACTAATGAGCACAGGAAAATTAATCAGCAATGAGGCGACCCAAGATTGAAACTGCAGTCCAGCATACATCCAGGTGACTGGGCCAGGGCTGGAAAAGAAACCTAAGACCCAGAGATAGAAAGTTCAGAGCACTACAAACCAAACTGATCCCCCCTACCCTTCAATTCATCTGAAAATGTTTCCTTCGCAGGTTGCTTCACTCGAAATTGGCCACCACTTTAAGGTAAAACACTAGCAAATCGGTGCATATCAGAATTTTGAAAATTATTTTTTAATTGAAGATTGTTTTTAATTTTTTCTCAAGCAAAATACTTACACTAGCAGGCGACGGCTCTGTCTCAAAGGACTGTCGATTTTTGGGCGTAGTATAATTCTTTCGATCAAAAGGAGTGTCTGCTGCAGGACTGGGAATGGAAGAGTGGTCACTGTGGGGTCGTCTGCAAATTCAAGGAAAAGAAAATTTAAATTTATGCCAATTCGGATGACAAGCTAACCAGTAAACATCCTATATTTAACTAACCACTGTTGACTTTTAAAAGTTCAGGAAAAAAATCCTAATCGAAAAATAAAGCATGATTACCTTCCTAAGGTGACAGGGAAATAAGAATAAGAACTGGAACTTTCAATAGACGTCAAAAGTTTCTCTATATCTTCACATCGTTGTCGACACTGAAAAACAGAAAAGGGCACGACATTACAAACTGAATTTTGTGATTACCTTAAAAAATACAATTAATTCACTGCAGAATTTCCTGCAGGAAGTTATTTCACTTATTTGTAGGTAACTGAACTAGCCAAGTACAAGAATGTCCTGTTTGTATAATTTGATAGAAAACAAGAATCTGAGGATTCAAAAGCACTCGGACCACATGACATGTCATGACAAGCTAAGCGTCTTATCTATTCATGTGGGCATGTTTATAATTTGATTAGATTCCTCACCTCTGTTACATAATTCCACAACTTCTGCATTTCAGGGGCCAGTGTTTGCACGCTGGTCGTCCCGTCCAACATCAAAGACGTTCCATCTTTGCGAATAATTCTTGTTCCTTCACCAGAGTGGCTGAATTTCCCACCTAAAATTAGTATATCAAATTAATATAAATAATAAAGAATCTAACAATCAGACAGTACAGGTACTTATAGCAGCTATTTAGTCTTTGCTGGGCAACTAGAAATCCCTCACATCATCACATGGGGCAAATGTGTAACATGGAAACTGGAAAGGACTCCTGTCTTTCTTGCCTTTCTCACCAATCTAGCCAAAGACAAATCGCACTTTAAAAAAGCTTTTTACCTTCGAAAAAGGTGACTTCGAAATCAGGGTCAGGTGAGTTTTCCATCAACATGGCCTTGGCTGTTGGGGTGTAGAGGGTGACTTTTGGAGTCTTCGATCGAACCAGCTGGACGAACCTGAATGTAAAGGACGGCAATGAAGTGAATTACATACTTGGCAAGCTTGCAAAGACAGTTGTATCATTATGGGATGGATGGATGATGCTTATGTCCTGTATTTATGCATTTGATAGACTAAATAGGACAGGAGGAGGAGGAGGAGGACACAGTAATGAGGTGAAGGATGATTGAAATGTTCAACCATCCAACATCATGGACATAGGCTCAAGTGACCTGGCAAGAGCTGGATTCAAACCCTCGACCCAGCTTTGGCAACCTAGCATGCTGACACTGAACCAACACACCCCACCCCCCCTCTCCCCCGCCATATCATTTTTAGAAACTCGAGACAAAATCTGGAATACATTCAAGCTCATCTGTACTACACATAGTTTAAAGTCTGTGGTTTAACCACATCAGCTTGTCAATAAAATCAATATCTTGTAAAAGACCCACACACCTTGTAGCATACTGGTATCGTTTCCAGTACTTGTCGGGCAGATTGTGGAACATATAGTGCTTCAGTCCTTTTCCATCTGGTTGGGGAGGGGGAGGTCTGTCAGACACCGTGACGCCCCCTTTTTCTCCCGAAGGTGTGTAGATACGAACCTGAAAATTACAGAAATCAGATGCATTACACATCTACGCATTCTTAAAATTGTACTTCACATTACGTGGCCAAACTGAGAAAACTCAGGCAATAAGTTGCCAATAACCACACAATAGATATATAGATCTATATATAGCCTTATTCAGTGTTCCAGCTAGGCCATTTGAGCATGGCGCCGCGCCATGCCCGATCCTCGTCCGCCATGCCCAAAAAAAAAAAAAAAATTGAAAAAAAAAATTTTTTTTTTTTTTTTTAAGTGCCCTCATTTCTAGAAAAGTGCCCTCATTTCTAGAAAATTGTATGCCCAAATCAAATCCTAGCTGGAACACTGTTATTCATAGGTGATAATATTTTTGTAATAGTTTAATGGACTTGACAAACTGACAACACTGAAATCTGACACCAAAACTATATGTTGCCGAATACTGAAATTATGATAAGCAGTAAGTTATATGGGTTAAACGGACACCAGAAATATAAGTTTAAAGGCAAGTGTCCTATGTCCAGTATTTAACGGTGATGAGAAACAAAGGGACTAATTAATGAAAATTTAAATCTCATAAAACCAAATTGTATGACAGAACCCACTTAAAGGATCGTAACTTACACTGGTGCCATCTGGGGATATTCTAAAGACTTCCACGACTCTTTCTTCCGAATCTTTTCTCTTGATGAATTCTAAGCAGACGTCCCCGTCACTCATGATATTCACCTGAAAAGAAGAAATGAAGTTTTAAAAACTCACTAAAATCCAATTCACATAAATATGAGAAAACGTTATCCTCCATTTATAACTTAAATAGCATGACAACAGTCTTCCTTACCACAGCATTTCTGGTCTTCTGCCTGATAGGTCGCAATCGAGTCGAATTCAGGGGTTCCCGGAGATCGCACTGTTCGATGGCTCCTTCCGACTTAGCACTATTCTTTCTTCGATGATGAGGCCGGTGCGTTTTTTCACTTCCTCGCTGTTCTTCTTTGCTATTGGTGCGGGTATACGGTGGGTAATTCTGTTGGTGTTGTTTCAGATGTTTCGCTGATAAGTCGGGAGTACTCTTGTACATCTTTTGACCAACTAGACTTGATTTATTACTGTTGTGATGATGGGTAGTATGGGGATAATGTGTTTCACTTCTTGGGCTGCTAGTTTTACACCGAGCTTCATGTTCTAAAGACAGGTCTAGGTCATCCCGCGACCTTGAACTCGCTACGCTCAAATTGTCCGAACTACCACTCATTACGGTGATACCCAGCGCCGCGCTGTGGCTAGAACTGGTACTAACAGGGCTCAAGTCTCTTTCTTTTTGAAATTCAGAGGCTAGTCTCCTCACTACGTCTCCATTCCTATTCAAATGGGCATGATGGGCATTTGTATGGGCAGTGTGAGTATTATACACACCAGCGTCATAGTTATACCGCCTATCCTCAATCGTATGATGATTTAATTGACGATTCTGTTGAGGGTGATTGGAGACGTGACAATCTTTCGGAGATTTAGTCTCTCTTGGAGGATCGCCATGGCAACCGTCATTCCTGTAACCATGGTAACCTTCATTATTGCGATCCGGCGACCATCCGCGGTGATACAGTTTGTTCAGAGTGACGTCACTTTCCAGTTTCCTTGGAAACGCCTGAGTGTAAGAACCCATGCCGGAATCTTTTGAGCTTTCGCAGGAAGGAAAGCGTTTCAGTTGGTGTTTGGTAAATCCCTCATAGTCACGCCATTGAGGCTGCTGCGAATGCTGCTGCACATGATCGACTCTTTCTCTGAAACAAATTGTACAAGAAGATTCTTGTAATGTCATCAATATAGGCCAGTACTCATAACAAAGGCAGTTACCATAACTTACCAAAGACAGTTTTCGACAAGATAGGAAGCAAAAACGTTAAAATTATCAGCAATTCAAACATCTAGCAGTTGACTGACTCAATTGGGCATTAGGAGTAACTTAGGACTGACTGCATTTTCAATGTTATGAAGTTCAGGTAACAATATTACATACGACACCTCAGGTCGTACCAGTTGAACAAACCTCTTCTCATCAATTTCAAGGACCAGAATCTATAAATTGACAATCTAACTCTCTTCGAAACTAACAATAACAATAATTGCAAACACAAATAGGACAATTTAGGAATATTGATTCTAGATAATATTTGCAAAAACCTATAATAAATGTTAAGAGTTTTTGGAACTTACGTATCTCTGAGTCGAACGGGTGGTGAAGCAGGGTGCCTCTGCAGTGCCGTTTTCCCACAAGAGGGAGCTGAATAACTCGTCTGAACACCTGGGGACACCTGGTGATTATTCAGGGCATAATTGGACGAATAAGTGTACTCCATCTAGCGTCTGTTAGTCTGCGAAAAAATACAAAATCTGATTAGTGAGTTGGAAAAATGAATTCAACAATAAGAAGTACATTTATAATATACGATAATCTGATACAATTTTTATTTCAGATATAAGTTGAAACATATTTCAGTAAATTAATTTAATTTTAAATTTTATTATGAAGTAAATAACTCAGCATAAGCTAAGTTATAACAGATCAAAAGGAAATTAAATCAATTAACTTCAAAGTGTAAATAACAATATGAATTTGTTGTATCAAACAATCAGTTTCACAGCTATCTAATCAGGCAGGGCTAATCTATAAAACAAACTTGCTAATTGCAATTGACCCGATTGCATTGTTTGTATCAATGACAATGAATCACCAGTTCAATTGCAATCAATCAGAAGTGTGCCAAACTAATTGTATGAACAATTAAATAAACATAATTGGCTTGCTTCACCACTGCTTGGCTTCAACAAAAACTACAAGAGGAATTCATGGAGTCTGGTGCTTCGTAGTGCTTGGTATCATCAATTGCTCTGATGTCAAACTTTTTCAATACACAATTCCAGAATTCTGCTTTCTTAAGAACATCAAAAGTCTACCATTTGCTTCGCATGTCATGGATTGATGATCAACTTCTTGGACACAATTCCATGCAAACAAGTCTGTGGACACGTTTCCATGCAAAAAAGTTAGTGAGTTTTCATTAATTCGCCAACTACACCATGACTTTGAAAGAAGCTGCAGCGCAATATTCATGACTTCAGAATTACCACGAATTTCAACAACATGCGCCAAAGTTGTAGAGCAAGTGCGGGTTTTAAGACTTATACAATTTAAGAACTTAATGCCAATAATGGGCAAGGAAATCATCATGACGATGGGAGACTTCTCAGCCCTGATTTATAAATTTTGTCAAACTTCAAAGTGCGGAAGATGACCTGTTGGCTCAATACACTATTATATATATGACTATATTGCATTATTGGGCTCTCAGATTTTAGATGATCCTTCCTTCCATTACACACATCAATGTCGACAATGACATCTTTTTTACTAAGTAAGTGATGATGATTACCAGAATATTTAATTGACCAAATAAATCAATCAATCAATCAATCAAGGAACATTTAAAATTTAACTTTAAGCAATGAACAAATTAAATTATGAGCAAATGTTGTCATTCAGACAATGTCAGAGATCAGTGCAGCCAGATTGAGACTGTTGCCCAGTCATTTCTATCAACTTACTTCCATAGATATATCACATCAAATCAGTTCATTTCCAGAAGTTCTTAAGTGTCAAATGTGTCAAAAATTTCCCAGGCCAAATTTGTCAACACAACTTCAAAACGAAAACTTTGTCACAAACACAGCTCCATTTTACCTGATCCATCGTCTTCTGTGCTCTGTACTTCTTCACTGTTCGCGTATCCACATGTTTTACACAAATGCTTCTTAAAATCGCATTAAAAGTTCTTAAATTATATGCCTAAACACGTTTTGATCAAAGCAAGTCAAAGCAAACCGCCTTTTCCAGATTTGTAAATAGAACGCACTGCGCATGCGCACTAAATGAAACGCGGAATGGACCCAAGGGCGGAAAAAGTAAAATGCGGGTGGGCCGTTTCTGAGGACTGCGTTTTATCAGCTGGAAACTAGGTACTGGCCTACTGCAATATTTAATTTACTGCAAATTTGATAAATACCAGCTGGCAGGGAACAACTAAAATCAAGCAAAACTGGGCCAAATTTATATCAGCTGAAGTTGAAATTACATTTATAAAGCGAAGTCTCGAGTTCAAGGCTCTCAGGCTGCGAATGGACTCCAGACATGTTGATATAACCCATTTTTATAATAAAATAAATTAGGCCCATGAAGATGCAATAACCCACAAATACTACACTTGGTACCACCGTACCATTCCAATAAACATTAATTCAGTCCTTCACCAGTGCAGCTCACATCAGCACAACTCCTACCACCATATCTGGGAAGCAATGCTAGAAGGACACAACTCCAGAATTTCCTAATCACACATTCATAGATGCCACAGATAATGACGTCTGCATAGGGGTCCAATTTGACCTGTGAGCAGTACATATGTAATATTATGTATGTATATTGCATTATTATTGCTTATTACCAGGCCAAGACGGGTAAGAGTTGATCGAGTGAGACATGCATAAGAATTTCATCCGAGCAAGTGACTTCTACAGACTGCACTGTATTTCCAGTTAAATCCAGGATTTAACCTGAGGACCCTCAGAGTACTAAAATTAATCAAGACCAATATGATGCCTTAACCAATCAGGCCACAAAGATATAAAGTTATTTTTTTAATTTATAAAATTAATAAATAAAACAGCGTTTACAAATGAACACTAAAAAAATTCAATGTTAATTTATTTCATCCTTATTTTATTGCTTCTCAGTGAAGACTCTATAAATAGTACACAAAGATCAAAGTAACACCTTGGAAAGTGTCAAAATTTTAACAAAAGACAATTTCAACAGTGATATAACCGAATGAAGACTTGAAAATGGGTGAAATATATCGACGTTGTGTCAGTGTATGCATGTGAACCAAGATAGTAAAACTTCAGAGGGTATTCAAGAGTACATTCTTCAGCTTTTGTAGGTAAAAGCTGCATGCAATTTGAGTCGTTCAACTACTTGCCAAATTTTAGCAAAATTTCAAGAATGGAAATTAACACCAATTAATAGGAGAATGAAATAAAGAATCAAAACCGCTTGTTATATTCATCTATTCGTGATAAATGCAACAATTTATTTATACTTTAGTCTCATGTGTACATTGCTGGCAATTTCAACAAGAATCTAACATTGATCTCTCAATGAGCTTTATCCAGAGCAATTATATGCTCAAAGAAAACAACAAATAAAGTATATTCGGTATCTTCCACACAAAAAAGACTGATATAATTGCAAGCAAACAATCATATTTTTGACCGTTAAATAAAGTTTAGATATGCTACAGAAACGTTTCAGAGATAACTATTTCTGTAAGAGAAATATTAAGCAAAGTATTGCAATTCATAATAGCTGTATAAAATAATCGTATCACAAATCATCTGATCAATAAGCTATCAATAAATAACTGCAATTATTTCAACAGAAGGACAACACAATTTTAGAATACAAACTGATTTTTCAGTGCCATCACTTCCACTAACTTGTACCAAGAAGCAGCAGATTTTCCTAGATTCTTACTCTTAGTAGGCCTAGGCACACACACTTCTTGCAACAATGTAGCGATTTATTCACGGAATAATTAACATAAATTATGCAATAAGGTAGCGATTTATTCACGGAATAATTAACATAAATTATGCATAATTTAAAATCATTATAACATGCAGCAGAGACTGCGATACACATTGAAATTTACCAACAAAATCAATCGACGGAATAGGCATCATAACCGATACAAATGAGCATTGTAATTAGTTAGCATAAGGCTAAAAATCTCTTGATAAGTAACATACACATCCTTACCAACACAATCTACATATTGCCACCAATTAACATTGGAATGAATCTTAGTATAACATTAATTATTAACTGTATCAACAGTGCCTATATATATCTACTGTCAACAACTTTACCAACAACAATCACCTTGCATTTTAATCATCAAATCACAAAAATTGAATATATGCTGAAATAGTTATACAAACAGCTTCAACACTAAGCCTCGGACCTCTCTATCCCGATGTCATCATTTCTCAAAACCGTTTCTAAGTTAATCTCTTCACGAATATGATTTGTATCTTCTCCATAGCTGTGCATAAGCACAGGACAATGTACATGCTTTGATTCTTTGATTCTCCTTTTTAGATGTTATACCCAGAGCTTTTCTTCTTTCTTCCAGCTTGCCATTTACTTTAGCCTCAATCAGGGTTCCCACAAAATCTTACGATGGAAATTCCATGACTTTTCCATGACTTTCCATGGCCAAATTTCGTATTTTCCATGACCAATGTTGTACTCATTGAGGTCAAGATTTACCCCGAAACGAATTCACTCGATGACCGTCGTACACTGTCCGGCCATCCGATTAACCATCCGACTACAATAAGCTCCCAAAGTGTTTAAATCTAGCGCGAATCAAAGTCAAAATTTGAATTTTCCATGACTTTTAAAATATTTTGATTTTCCATGACTTTTCCATGATTTTCCATGACCACTATTTTTTCCATGACTTTCCCTGACTTTCCATGACTGTGGGAAACCTGCTCAATTTCAGCGATTATATTCAATTACTGCGATTCCACTCTGTCCCTGCATATTCACTCTCTAAATCTATTAAAGAAATAATAGCAGCAAAAGTTTTTCATTCGACCAATTAATTTCTCTTACTTACAATAGATAATTTCACATCACACCTACAAGTGAGCTCAGCTATATGTAACAACAGTGAATTAATGATTTACAATCAAAAACAATGGTAATTTTGGGTCAGATTAATTGCTAGTTGACAGACAGATAGATATATTGATACAAACACAGATATATCTATAGATACCAGGTAGATAGGTAGATAGATAGATAGATAGAACTGTAGACAGATAGACAAAGGCAGTTAAATGGAAAGACAGATATATAGAAAAGATAGACACTAGACAGATAAAAAGATAGGCAGCTTTGTCCTTGAATGCAATTACATGCACAAGACTATAGCTCATATAGTACACAGGCTGATGTGCAGATAGATAGATAGACAGATAGTTAGATAGGCAGATAAGATGAATAGATTGAATGATTGTTTCTTACACAACAATGGTGACACTCTGGCATATAGGCCTAATATTGGGCAAACTGCATACAGATATATATATATTTTCAAAATTGTTGGCTTTGTAAATTTTAAAATCTTGATCGCATTTAGATATTTTCTAACAAATTCTCGATTAGTCAATACAATATCATGTTATTAACTTATTATATTTCGGGAATTCTACAAGAAATATAGTATTGCTTTTGATCGTTATCTAACCAAAAATTACCATTGTGTTTTTATAACAATCCAACAATCTTCAACATGCTAAAATTCATGAAATTCTACACAACCTGCATTCCATAGAGTTACTGAGATAGTCTAAAAATTTAACTTAAATATTACATGTAGGCTATTACGTCAATATTGAAAAGCAAAAATTAACTTAATTAGCGTAGACTAGCTGCTAGTAAAATTCTGTGTTCTTCGTGATACAATGAATATTTTTCGCTCTTCAATTCATACCATACAAATATTCATAATTCATCTTAAGTTCAAATCACCAACTACTTAAATGCAACATTCAAATTGACAACATTGAATTAATTTCAAAGAAGTTTCATAATCATATAACAAGGTAATACCATCATCATAGCCATAATGAATAATGATAACTGTAATCTATTGTCCTAATTATTAACAGATAGATCTATAAGTCGTAAACAACTATTTATTAAAAATTAACAATCACAACAGCACCTAATTATTTATAAATAAATCATTATTAATCACTAATTATCGCATTGCTTCAATTATCAGTGATAACATACAAGAGTCACTGCTGATCTATTATCAAATAATATCATTGGTATTCGGCAGACAGAATTAGTTTTAATTCAATAACTTCATACATAATTTAACCTCTTGAAGATTGTGCATACTCTCACGAGTAAATTGACTGATCTACGATTCTGTAGGAGTCGAGATACAGAATATGCGCTCAAGAATACTATCATCATCATACTTTATTAGTATAGAATACATTCTTCTTCCATTCAACTAGATAGCATACAAGCAAAAGTTTGTGAATAATTTAGTATATATACTTCCATTCCAGCGGCTCTAAAACTACATATGATATAACATTTCTATCACCATATTTTGTCTTATATTACCATAATGATATCAGCTCACAGTAAATGATATCATAATTATTCTTTTATATAGATTTATATATTATATATATCTTCTGCCCTGATTTTCATCACTATCTACAAAGCAAGCATTTCCTATGTATAGCTTACCATGAATAGACTATAATTCGTTCTTATACTTCTAAATTTTCATAATATAATTCCTATGTTTTTCCACTCATTGAGATATAGAATTTAACCCTATTCTTATTGCACATTAGGCTGTTCTCCTTTATTCCATGTTTGACAAAATTCTCTACATCTTCGAGCTTAAAAAAAACTGAATTGAAATTTACAATTTAATTTTTCACTTCCAGTTGTTTCAGCCCAAACTAATTTTTCCAACCACATTAAATGGATGGATGGATGATTGGGGGCATTTGAGGCTTTACATCCTGTATTTATGCTCTTGCCAGGCTAATTAGGACAGGAGAAGGACAATATGTCAAACATCAAATAAAAAAGGTACAACCTAATTCTATCCGTCACATCTCATATGACATCTTTCATATTACAGGCCTTTCGTATTCTTATTAACATTAAAATGGTGAGATCTTTTTTCTTTAACTTTTCACAGTTCTAGGCTGGCTTCCTCTTCAAGGAGTTCGATAAATTTCGCCACTCGGCCCGAATCACCTTGTTGAAGCTGAAACGAAAACGAGGGTAATATAAATATGCTTTTCAAAAAATAAGTTAACCTGAAAGAAATGGAATTAAATTAGATTATCTTCAATATTATAAGTAATATGGTACAGTTCAAAACTCAAGATTTGTGAATCCCAAAACTTTAAAAGCATCTGAAGTTCTTGGAGTCTAACAACAAGGCATATTTTTGAAGGTATAAGGAGTATCGGGTGACGAAGTGAAGTGAAAACACAATCACCAGAGCACACAGTGCTTTCAAGCAGTGAACTTAACGTGGTGAATTACTGAAGATGATTTCACCATAATGGATAGAAAACTTGACATTAAAATTCAAAGACCTTCTTTATAATTTAAACAAATTTTAGTAATTTAAGTGTTTCTTTACATCTAATACAAACCCAAAACCACAATTAGAACACGACTTCCGGAGTTTCCATATGACGTCATTATATATATAAAAAATACCCTGGCTACCACCACGCCACCTACCGGCCACTCCCACGTGCCTGCGCACCCACTCGATTACAGTCATATTTTGATCTTGACCAGATAAGATCGAGATGCGGGGAGGCTGGGTGGGAATGTTGGGTGGTTTTGGGTTTGTATTAGATGTAAAGAAACACTTAAATTACTAAAATTTGTTTAAGTTTCTTTACTCATAATACAACCCCAAAACCACAATTAGGACAGAATGGCCAGAACAGGATGGAGGGATCTTGTAATGGATATATTTAGTAAATTTAAAGAGTGGTGAGGATGGTGGTTGGATACTTCACAGAAGAACAGTTGTGCAAAGCTGTCTCTACGTCAGAAGTACAATCCATCTAGGGAACCTGGTTCCCCTACAGGCTATTAATCAAGATGTCAAGTGTCCAGAGGACGCATCTTATGACCTACTCAACCTCAAGTGGTGGCGGTGGGTAGCCTCTTACCTGACTGACTTACTTACGGTTCTTGGGCCAGTACCTGTTTGGGTGTCTTGGCCTCATTCGTATCCTCAGTCAGGGCCTCGTTCCTTCTCCCCTCGGGTTACTTAGGTGTCAGGAAAATGTCAAACCCGAGATTGCCCCCCCCCTTTTTCTTGAGAAAGCCAGGGGAGTTGTGGGCAAGGTACCTGGACATCCAACTCTCCATGGCCGGCTGTAGACCTCATCTTCCTGTCTGAAAGGTTGGCAGCACCTTTGGTTCTTCTTCGGAAAGGCCGGAGTGCAGTTGGAGTCCCATCGCAAGGAACTGCAGGCATTGGATCCATGAGTACAGAGAAAGTGAGTGACTATCTCTGCCTCAGTAGAAGATCCCAGTCATGTATGGGAATGAGTGATTCCACTTATGACTGACAAGAGGAGACCTCCCTGCGCCAATTAAGGGATTGTCGCAGTTCTTTCTCAACTTGTAAAATTTAAAGCCATAGGCGTATTTCGCAGGGGGTCAGGGGGGGCTGCAGCCCCCCCTGGCATCAGGGCAAATGGCATATATCAGGGCAAATCCTGACCAATCAGGGCAGATCCACTGCCCTGGTCACATTCGCGCCATGTTAAAATTTCAGGGCAAAATAGTCACAGCCCCCCGGCGAGACAGTCGTCCCGTACGCCTATGTTTAAAGCCTTTTGGCTGACCCTCATCCGGGTCTTTGTCAGCACATAGGGTAGAATGTGTGACTCTTCACATCTCTGTCAGCACATAGGGTAGAATGTGTGACTCTTCACATCTCTGTCAGCACATAGGGTCGAATGTGTGACTCTTCACATCTTTGTCAGCACATAGGGTCGAATGTGTGACTCTTCACATCTTTGTCAGCACATAGGGTAGAATGTGTGACTCTTCCCATCTTTATCAGCCCATAGGGTAGGATGTGTGACTCTTCACATATAGGGTAGAATATGTGACTCTTCACATCTGCCTTAGTGTTCAGGCTTAAGGTGGCTGTCTGTACGTCATCCTGCCTGTAGATTTGGCCTGCTCTTCTGACCCTCAATCCTCAGGTCGGATGAGTTGAGTGAACAATCCATAACAGTCCGATCACTGGGAGGCCTTCTGTTAATTAGCATCATAGCACTGGAAATGTCTTCTGAATCCCTATCAACTCATTTGGTAGAATGTGTTGATCAAGTTGTCCGAATCTAACTGAATAACTTGTGATCTTCTGAGGCACGACCAGCACATCAGGTAGAATGTTCTGAGCATCTCCATCCAGACACAGCTAAACCTTTCCTGATCTGCCATGACCCCTCCAAGTACACTGGCAGAGTCTGTTGAGCATTCCTTCCTGTGGTAACCAGAGCATTTCGTTAACCCAGCGCATTTTCCTCATGCTTGCCAACCCGAGCAAACTCAAAGGGTGCCAACTCCCGACTGCGCCATGGGTTGATCCTTGAGGCCAATCAACACTTTGGGTTGAACATGTTGAGCGCTCCAGCAATAACACAGAAGAACACTGGATTGGTGTTCTGTAGCATAATCAACAGATTGGTAGAATATATCGAGAGTATTACTACCAGTTGTGCGGCCCGTGCTTTCGGTCCATCTTCTGCTGTCCAATCAAATCAGGGACTGAAATGTTGAGCTTCCCTGCCATCAAACCACTGCACCTTCGGATGATCTTCTGAGGTCCATCCAACACATCCGTGTTGAAGATTCCTGCCGGAGCCCCAACAGACATTGGTGGTGTTCTGGGACACAATCTACACCCAGTGTAGGCAATTCCATGTCTTCCATTCAGCCATCAGCGGAACAATGTACTAGGCCTCCTGTTACACATAGCTGACCATGAGGTTGATGTTCTGAAGCCCAATCAACGCATAGGGTAGATTTAGGTAAACCTGTTTGTCGGCACACTGCAGCCTGTTGGTTTGATTTCTTGAAGCACAATCAACACATAGGGCAGAATTTAAGTCCTCTTGTCAACCCAGAGTAGAGCCTTAAAGTGATATTCTGAAATCCAACACACCAGGTAGACTGTGTTCAACCTTCCGGTCAGGGCACTTCCATGCACGGGATTGATCTTCACATTGAGGCTGGAATGTGTTAGGCCTTCCTGTCGCCAACACCAGACAGAGAGTATGGGTTGAGGTTCTGAAGTCCAGACAATCATGGGTCGCGACTTCCTGTCAGAATCCAGTAGAATTGTAGCTCAATCTTCTGCAACCCAATCTTCCAATTGGGTGTTAATCCTGTTGAGATCCCCTTTCAGGTCAAGCTCACCACTAGGATAGATTGTGTGGAGTATCCTGTCAGATCGGTCACATCCTATCAGACTACCATAGACTGAGTCTTGCACAGACCTTCCAAGACTGACTTTACCCCTGGGATAGTAGCATTGTCCAGAATTTGTCCTCCTACTAACTCCCCCGTCAATTGGTCTGGTTTTCTGTCCAATCACGTGGGCAGGATGCGGAGACTTCTTCCGTAGTTTCAACAATCTATTGTACCATCATCCCTCCAGCAGATAGCGTGTATTGAAACCACCTGGGCTCCTCAGCTTGTCTCCTATTGGGCCGATTCCTCATAGACGGAAAATTAGCTCTTGTTTGTCTTCAAGCAGACAGTCAGGCCCTGGCCACAATCTGCTACATGTATAGTCATCACCAGGTAGTGTATAAAGGCTGTCCACTGCTGTACCGGTATCATATGGAGCTGAAATGATACAAAAACATTACATAAGGCATAGATTAGCAGTATAGTTATCTTCATTTTCTGCTATAATATTCTTACTACAGATCCCAATTAGTGCAAAGCCACTTATCTGGAATGTATCATACACTTCTCCGACATGATGAACCAATTTTCCACCTCTTGATGGCTCTCCGCTCCATCTGGTGGTTGTTTAGCTTTGGTTATGTCCACCTTAGCTGTATTAGTTGACATGTCATTCTCAAATCAACTTCTATTTCTCTCACTATGTTTACTGGGGTATGTTATAACCAAATAACATTACCATTAGTAAGGAAAAATATACTCATCTCTTACTGCTCCTGTTCTCAGTGGCATCCTTGATCGCGTTGCGAGATAGGGTGCCCAATAGTCAGTCACAAGATCCGTTGCGGCTACTACACTGCGGATAATCCCAGAGACCACGGTGAACTGTCGCGGCTGGTGCCTCTCCGCTGCAGCTTGAGTGTCTTGTGGTTGTTAAGCCAGCAAAACTCCACAAGTTAGATAACACCTCCGCAACGTTGTTTCCTCTGCCGCTCACCTTGTTCTGATCGGATACCCGAGTGAGGGCCCATGAACTCCATTCCTCTCTGGGACGGTACGGAGTTGTGACTGGAAGCAAAGTTATCTAATTAACCCAGCGATACCTGATGCAATATACTTCTGTACATACATAATCCCTGTACTATAAGGTAGTGATAAAATTTGTGGATCCTATTCCCATCTTACTGTGAGTTGGATTATGGGAATTTAGGAATTAAGACACTAACTCTGACCTTCATAATCAAAGCAGTAGGATGTCTTGTAACATCCAATGTTTCAGTCTAGAGCCTTGAGGAAACCCTAATGAGAGGTTTATAAACAGCAAAGGTACTTATCTGGTGTGTGATCAAGATGCTACATGTAGATGTAGTGGCTCTCACCAATACCCAGGCAGCGCAAGTGGTTCCGCGAGTCATGATGGTGTTGGCCGAACCGCACGCCTGACTCCAACCAATAGTTATTTCTCCGCTCACCTTGATCGTTATATTGTGGTGTTTGGCCAGCAATATGTACGACCAGGTCCGATAGGGATTGTTGAATGTTCTGCCTTTACAGTATCTCACCAGCTGTTCCCAATTGGTATTGGTTCCTCCAATTTTGAGTGCTGTTCTGCAAAACTGAGGAATAAACATTTATCATATCATATATCATAAATTCACTTAGGCATTTAGAGACTGATGACCCCTAAGGCCAAGCAGTCGGATTAATAGCCTAAAAGGTGTGATGGACAATTTATCATTATGTCCACCAAAGCACAGTAATTAAGTACTATATGTAATCAATTGATAACAAGATGATGCTGGTACGTGTCTGTCCTAGCTTGGGGTCTTCCTTGTACACCCTTACTATATTTCAGAAAAGAATAAGGTACTTATCTTCCCTGTGATGGTTCCAGTCTTCACACTTCCATAACAGCTGAGTTTCCCGGGTGAGTTTTCCTAGGCCCCTCAGTAACCTGTAATTACCTTCTGAGAGACATAGGTTCTTGTATCTGTGGTGATTCCCATCTTCCATATGATGAGGACCGAGTCATCACCTTGTTCTTGAAGTGAACTGATAGTCTGATACCCTTCTGGTATAGGCAGTGAGATCCCTCATATTGGGGGATGTACTCAAGTGAAGAAGAAGAAGCAGTCCATACTTCAGAGTCCAGGGAGAACAAATAATCACTACAAAATTAAATGAAATGGCAAAATGTGATTTTGTGTATTGCACTTCACACACTCTGTACACTGCATCAGAGGGATTTAAGACTGCAAACATAAGCTGAAATATTAAATAACTTATCTGCTCCCCTGTCATTGTTTTTCCCGCCAATTTCGAGGGATCTCTTCATCATTTCATGGCGACCGGATGGGCGAAAATCGGGGATCGCTCCTTCAATCAGCTGTACTGAAGATGCCAAATGTTGTCAACTTCTCCCGAGATGTTAGAACGAAGCCTTGAAAGGTTTATTCCGAAGCTACATCGTTAATCTGACGAAGGGGCCCCATGAAATTGCTGCAACCGGGTGTTTCGCGGGCTTTCTCAATGGTCAACATGGCGTCCCGGCTGACAACCAACAGACTTGCAACCGAAATAGATCGTCCAAAAACGGCCAGAAGGTGACATGTCATCATCACAAACGTAAATAGCAATCCTTGCAAGAAGGTTTACAAGGTTATATCATCATAATTTCGACGAAATACTCATTACAACGATGGAACTCCAGCTCCAGAGTGGAGAAAACGTCGTGCGTCGTCCGCGTCAAATCAAAATATGACTGTAATCGAGTGGGTGCGCAGGCACGTGGGAGTGGCCGGTAGGTGGCGTGGTGGTAGCCAGGGTATTTTTTATATATATAATGACGTCATATGGAAACTCCGGAAGTCGTGTTCTAATTGTGGTTTTGGGGTTGTATTATGAGTAAAGAAACACATTGAATAAAGTGAGTTGAGATTCATGCGGAATGCACCGAAAAAATCACCCAGGAAACTTAAAATTGATCAAAACACACAGACCCCTAAAAGACCCCTTTTCTGCAGATTTTCTTTGAAGAAAAAGTCTATTGATCGTGAATTTAGATCTCCAACCATGTGTTTGACATGGCATTGAAATTATGTTTCGTTGTTTTGCTGAGGGAATAAATTTTCTTAATCTGTTAAGACGCTTCTTTAGCTCATCAAAAATTTCAAATTTATAGGAAAAGCACCCAAATTTGTATAAGAATGAAAATTTCACAATTTCTAGTCTGTGAAAATCTGCAGACATATATATGGCCTTTTTTCTGAAACATAGCAGAAATCAACCAAACCCAAAATAAAAGTGCAGTGCTGACCTAGCATTGAATATGCGTCATCCTCTAAATACGCTTCATTTTCTAAATGTTCTACAAAATTGGTTACCCGCGTTTCTGAGCTCGGGGACTACAAATAAAAGACAAAATAAAAGTTATAACAAAATGCTACACAAATAAGGTATAAACACACAGACGATCAATTCAGTCCGCACAATGGTAAATTAAACATTTTTAAAAAAAACAGTTATTTCACATCATCACGTTGAATAAAAGCCAAATACCCAATTCAAAATATAAGGTAACTAAAAATCACATAAATACACATTTTTGAAAGAGGTAGAATAGTCATATCATGCAAAAAATGTGTAAATTAATAATATATATCTAAAATAATGACTACACATATATAGGCAAAATTCTGAACTGAATTCCACATGATAAATCACGATTGCTGGTCAACTAGGCGACAGACAACTAGGCTACAACACTACCAACTAGGCGACAACCAACTAGGTGACATACCACTACCAACTAGGCTACACTTTTTGGACAACTAGGTGACAGCAGATACCCCCCAGATACCATCCAGGTGACACATATTTTATCTCATGCAATGGTGGTCAATTAGGAAATGTATTGTCACCTAGTTGGATGTGTTTTGTGAACTTGTCTCACCTAGTCGGAAGTACTGCGTAAATTTGTGTCACCTAATCTGCTAATTGGAACTGCTTGTCACCTATTTTGCAGTGGTATGAGATTTCCAAATTTCTTGTCACCTAGTTGGTACTGACAGGTGTCGCCTGGTTGGCTTGTCGCCTAGTTGACCGTACACCATAAAGATTAAATCACATAACAACCAACTAGCTACAACCAGGTATGGGATTGGATTAATATTCGGCAACATTAAATAAAACTTAATTACCTGTCTAGCCATCTCGACCAGGAGAAGCAACTTCTTGATCCCAACTCGCAATCTGAAAATGGAATTATTTTGTTGATTATTAGAATGAATGGAATTACATATGGTAACGACCCGGGACTCCTTAAGCAATGACATGATTTTTTTTTTTCCAAAATTTTTCAGAAACTCATTGGGATTATAAGCATAAGAATAACTCCAGACAGCTGGAAGATTTTCAGAGGGGGTCATACAACAAACATGAAGAAAGTTGGATAGACGGATGATTGGGGCTCTACATCTTGTATTTATACATTCAGTAGGCTCATTAGGACAGGAGGTGAAGTCAGGCAGTTGTAGTTTGACAATGCTTATGGCTAATTGAACACTGAATTAAAGCTTTTTATGGCAATGAATTTAAACCTACCTTTTCCCATTGACTCTGCGGGCAATGGCCTCCATCTCTGGTCTAGTAAATGCCTGTAGATCTTCGAGGGCATTCATCAAGTGCTCCGAGGTTGTAAGACTAGATACGTGCACCTGTTTCAAAAGAAATCACAGAGAATGAGATTATTAGTCAAATTGGAAACAATAAACTAACTGAGCAAGTAATAATAACGACAATGGCGTATTTAGGGAGGGGCCATAGGGCAATGCCCCAACCCCCCCGGCCCAAAATTAACATGGGATAAACAGGAAGAGCCGTGAATCGTCATGTATTCGCCCCATGTTATGCACTTAGGATGGCTTACTTAGGACGGGGGAAGGACGTAGCAATGAGACAAAAGATGACTGAAACTACTGTCCAACACTAGATGGGAGCACATGAAAATGTGCAAGACTAGCAGCAGGTCAGCAGTGATTGCCAGACTGCTAGTGTTTGATGTAAGCAATAAAAACTTTGATGGGAAGCCCTGAGCAAATGCCTATACCAAATGTCAAAACTGTAAGTGAAATAGTTAAAAATATGATGGCCATTTTGGTAGCCATCTTGGATTGTTCCAAAAACGTCTGTGGGGTACCCCTGAATGAATCCCTGTACCAAATTTCGTAAATCCAAGAGAAATATTAAAGTCACAGTGGGCAATTCAAAATATAAGTGGACAGGGGACAGCAAACTGGGTAAGCCAGGACTAACAAAATTTCTGCCTTGTAGCAGGGAAAATAAGAGCATTCTTTATTCAACCATAATAAGCAGTGGCGTGCAGTGGTCCAAATAAGGGCCGGGCTCTCGGAGAATTTGAGGGCACCAAATGAGAGTTGCGTTACGGCATACACGTACTGGTTACACGACATACACGTACTGGTAAACGAAATAGTATTTTATTTTTTAAGATTATATATATATATATATATATATATACATAAGTCATGACTACAAGAGTTCTGGGGAAAATTTGAAGTGAAATATTTAGGCCAAGCAATAAGCCCGAATATACACTTGCAACTGAATAAAAGCCCGGAGCCCCATTAGATTCTGATTTAGCGGATATATACTATACACTATATAGAGGCCTTTTTTCTCAAAAAATATTGCTGAAAAATATTGACCCCCACAGCTCAGTCTGACACTTAAAGGAATGACGACTTTTCTTGCTATGGTGTAACAAAAGATTCTATACGTAACCACGGAAGTATAATTTTTGGTAAAGAGGAAGTTTAGGGCTACCTGTCTAAATCATCTGCAGTCCCCTTTGCCCCCTTCCAACCTGTGCCCCATGCCCCCCCCCCTACCAGGAAAATAAATTGCATGGCCACCAAGTGCCCTTGCCCTGTGCATGAACACTTTGTGATACCACTGATATTTTCGTGGTTCAGAGCAAAAAATACATAAAAATCAACCTCAGGGGCTCTGATAATAAAGACCAATGTGTATTAAAGTGCTATATTTATTTTTTATTTTTCAAATGAATTTGAATAAACTTTGGCATGTGGGCCCTCTGCAAGCACCCTCATTCCCTCAATATAGGCCTATGTCTAACCATAAACAAGAAGACTTTCCTAACAACAAATGGTTACACATGGTCTTTCTAAAAATATCCTTCAATGGAATATGCAAGGGGGTAAAGTATAGCCAGTTCTGCACCTTTTGTAATCTGCCTTTGCCATCACTGAGGGCTTGCCATCCTTCCTTGATTCATGATTGCTATCCTTGATTTCCATTCTCGATTGCCATCCTTGATTGCTATCCCTGATTGCTATCCTTGATTGCTATCCCTGACTGCTATCCTTGATTGCTATCCCTGATTGTATTCCCACATTGCATTCATGATTTAATTGCCGACTGGTAGATTTGTAAACATTTCAGCCACTATGTAACTGCCAAATTAAACACTAGGAGGCGCCGCACTGTGGCGACACCTAGCGCTTATTTCACAATAGTACACATGCGCACTAGCCGAAAGTAATCTCAGCGCCCGACATTGCACGGCAAATTTTGCAGGTGGAACACGGGAGTTTAATTACAGTTTAAATGTCTGGATTTCATCATTGTCAGGGTTATTTGACGAATTAAAGATGCATGGAAGAGTTTGACAAGTAATTTGGCCTATGTTAAAGTGGTTTTCATTCATAATAACGATCGTTTGAGATGCGTTATGAATGCACTGGGTTTCGTTGCCATGGAAAAGGACTACTCGGATCTGGACGACGCCTGGTAATACAAGAGACTAGCTACTGCTAGTCTAACTAGTCTAATAAGCCCAGGTGATTCTCTCAGCATCGCTTGTAATAAAGGTTGACTAAATACAGCAAATTCAGACCCACCTTATTAGCAAATACACTGGCCATCTCCATATCCTCCAGGACATCTTTTCTGCTGGTTGTTCCTATCACAAGAAGTTTCCTTCCCTGAAAATTCAAATGCCATTCTCTATGAATTATAAGGAATTATAAGAAACCAATATTGGAATTCTTGGATTGGATGCTTGGAATGCCCATCAGAAGTTCAACAAAATATCAAAGAACATCTAAATGAGAAACGTGTTTGTATTTGACTTGTGTCAAACTACAACTTACATGTGGGGGTCGCTTCTTCAGGAGAACCAGAATTGCTTGAAGGACCAGATTTGAGAACCGAGGCCCAATAGGAACATAGTCTGAAAATTGACAAATACAATAAGAGTGAATTGATTTATTTCAAGGACATGGGGGAGGACATTGCAATGAGGGGAAGGATGATCAAAACAGCTGTCCAAAATAGGCCCAGGTGAGCCGGCAAGAGCTGGATTCAAACCCTGGACCCAGCTATTGGCAGCGTAGCATGCTACCCAAGACCAACCCTCCCCAATAAGTCTTCAAATGGTTTTTTCTTACCTAGCAATCTTTCAATATCATCCAGAATGATACAGCTCAGTGTTGACTTGTAAGCATCATCAAATATCTGAAACAAATCATAAAATGTCAAAAGGAAAATTATGAGATCCTTTTGTGCATAGGTCTCTCAATTTTTTTGACAATAAAAATATCCCATGCTCAAACAGGAACTAAGTGTATAAGACTCTTTAGTGTGGATTTCTTGTTATCAGAAATATTGAAAAGCCAGTGATTTCTTAGTTGAAGATTTACATCAAAGTATACATTGCAAAAGAAATGTACCTTTAGGAAGTTTCTTCTCTCCAATAAATTCACATTTTACAATTTCATAAGACTTTCATGAAATAATATCATAAATCATGTTTAAATGGCAAACTGTAACTAAAATCCCAGTATACCTTCTTGATAGCGAGACATTTGGCGTTTTCATGGTACCCAACCATAGTTTCTGGAGTGCATATTTTGAGGAATGGAAATTCGGAATTCTTTGCAATTTGAGCAGCCAGGGCAGTCTTGCCACAGTTCGGAGGTCCTGTCAAAGAATAAAAGAGTTTAAGGTGGCTCGCTACTCATGTAAAAACGTCATTTACGCACATTTCCGCGCAGCCAGGCAGGCCCTATCTATCGTAACGTCACCATTGTGCTGAGACTGCTTCATCATCTTTTTTTAATTTTGAGAATTTCATGCGTCGGCCGCTTCGTTTTACATTTGCGCCACTTCTACTGGGGTTAGAGACTTCTCGTTTTGAGCATTAGATGCGCTATGAAAAATACTATAATCTGACTGACTTTCAGCTCTCTACTCCTAGTAGAATATTTCTGCATGCGATTTTAGACAAGCATGTCGAAATTCTCAAAAGTGACTCTGTAACATAAATAAATTTCTAGATCAATTTCCAGGCCCGTTGGGACATATGTCTGTATCATTATATTGTTCCTCACTTTATTTGGAAGCAAATGACAAAGAAATAAAAAAATCCTATCTCGTCAATTTTTTTTAGCGCTATGGTTCATTAAAAAATCAAAATTTTCAAAATCGAAACTTTTGTTCCGAACCACAAGAAAAGTTCTTTAAACTAAATCTAATCTCTCAGCCGGAGTTGTAGAAGACAGAGGCTTAGCCTATTTGTTTACCATGGCAAACAAATTGCCATAAGTTTGTGGGTCGCAGTACGAAATAAAGATATATCTCTGGAATTTTAATCAGCTTTTCCATACACCTGTCTTCTTTAATTCCATGCTTCATTGAATAACATAGGATGAATGGCCACTGAATGGCAGGGAAAACTTCACAGTAAAACAAGAATCCATGGATTCAGTGCCTGGGGACCAGCAGGATTGCTTCGGGCGATTTGAGGGGAGCATAATTAGCATAATTATAATTGATGGATAGATACATATGGTAAGCGCAGCATTCTAAGGCCAGTTGTGGGCGCTCACGAGAGTTGACTGATGAGAAGTGAGTTCTCAACATTTGAGGGATCTTTTCTTGCCTAACACAGGCATGGACACAAGGGGTGGCCAATTGAACGTCTCATTCGAAAGACATCTAACTAGGATTTTGCTCATGACGGTTTACAGAAAATTTTGGGTTCCCCGGCAAACTGGCAAAGACCTTCAGTGGAGCAGACGGGCAACTTAAGCTCTCAGCCATCCAGCTGATTGAGTGAATCTTGTGATAGGGGGGTAATGAAATGTCTTCGTTATTACTGAATAAAATAGAAATATGACTGAAATGAGAGAATATAAAATGTAGATCTACATTTATATAGGAACGGGAAAAGAAGCAGCCATATTAGTTTTCCATTCCTTTGAAAACCACAGGGCAGCACTCTTTGGCCTTCGGAATCCTTCAAGTAACTCTGAATTGTAGCACAAGTTTCAACTAAAATATTTTTTAATTTCCACATTTTCTAATGTGACTTGGTGTAATTGCTTCGAATATGTAGGCCTAACATTTATTTGACGTAAAATCATTTTTTCGATGTGAAATAAACCCAAATGACCCCTGGATGTATTGCAGGTTCCCACGGAAAAAAAATATTAGCAAATGCATAGTGACGTCATAGGCATAGAATTTGTTGATTTAAAACTAAAACATTTTTACAATAGTATTTGTGGTGTCAGCTACAACAGAATACTGGAAAATTTGACAAAAAAACTAATTTTAGCTATTTTCCGTCAAAGCAATGGTGAAGTGGCCCCAGTAGCTTTAAAAACATCTTAAATCTATACAAACTTGCATTGAAGAAGCATGCATATTTAGACAATTTGTCATTCCTCTTTGAATGTGAAAGAAGCAGTCATGGAATAGCTATCTATCTATCTATCTATCTATATCTATCATCAATTGTATTATTGTGCTAGCAGTGCCACCTTGTGGAGTTACTTTTACTTTTCTTTATCATTACTTTTGTAAAAATTGTTTGACTTTTTAGAGCAGTAAGAGACAGCCAATTTGTGATTGTTACTGATCCTTCCAACACTAGTCATGTGTGTATTGAAAAATCATGGTTGTTGACCAAGAACATGTCATTTCCATTTTGTCTGCAGCAGTACATCTGGATTGTAACATCATTTTGCTCTTCAATACTGACAATAGTAATTCTTGGTCTTATGCTCACTGTGCTCACTGGTGTTGATATCTCAGCCTGTATAATTTGTTGGCTTTCCAGTTTCCAAAGAGGTCTTGCCTCTCACACCACGTGCACATACCTGTTTGTAAACAAAGCAGGTGGTGCCACCTGCTGAGCTCGCACTCAAAGCGGTGACGTCATCAGAACGTGTTGTCAATTTACACAAGTTCCACTCGTGGCATTGATGCGAAAATTGCGTTGGGATGTTGGTCAATTTGCGTGAAATAAAGCTTCATCTTGCCTGTTTAAGATGTGTACTAGCTGTTGCACTGCCCGGAGCCAACTGTGGCGCCGGTTTGCTTAGGTTCCCGGCGCTTTTGACCACTATCCTGGCTCTAAAGTGCCGGGAAATTCTACCACTGCTGAACATGCTGCCTGAAAGCTGATGAGCCATGATGGCGCACAGTACCAAATCGTAGCTATTTTCGCCCACGTCCGATATTATAACAAAACGACGTCGTACAGCAGCATGCATGTCCAGCGGCCTTGTTGAAAGGAAACTTGGCATTACCACATCAATTACATGTACCACAACCCCCTAGCAAATGCACCAGACACGTCCCAAAATCCCGGTCAGATCCATTTACTCATTATAATGGCTGGGGACAGCTGTCCCCAGCCAAAAATTAAGAAAAAAAATGAGTTTTTCAGGTTTGCGTGGACTGACTTTCTTTTGCATAACCTCAAATATTTTGAAAGAAAGGCTGGTAGCGACCACTTTCGTTTATCCTTGCTATAAACTTTATTGTGGATCATTTTAAACTATTTTTAAGAAATCCTATCTTGGAAAGTTCACGAGTATCGAGCCACTTTAAAAATCAACAAAAAGATTACGTTTGAATACTTAAAGCTTAGAACGCATAACATTTAAATCTCCGAGAGAATAGTCAATAGGATTATGTGATTTTTGTCGTAGTTATGATACGCCATGAGCCCTCTAATATGTGGTCAATTTTAAAAATAACCCAACTTTAATCAAAATAGACAGTTGACTGAAGCTGATACTTTGTACTAGACTTGACAGTGGCGCCACCAATGAATTTTTGAAAATGACTTCAACTTTGAATTTGTCACTGAGTTTGTCACTTTGATAAAGAATTTGAAAGTTTTAAAGTCAAGAGGAAATGCAGCATATATACCCGGAGTCAGGATAAAATCTATAAAGGTTCACTAATCATCATTCACACTCACCATATAGCAACATAGTAACCAGGGGGGTCCTCTCGCTCGTCCTGCACTGGTCCACCATCAACTCTCCATCCTCCAGCACCCTCTGGACCGGCTGACCCCAGCTGATCACCCCATTGGACACGTACTGGTCAAGCTCTTCTGCGCTGACGCCAAATGCCTGCAAAAATATCAAAACATAGAATGGATGGATGAGTGATTAGGGCTTTATGTCCTGTATTAATGCACTCTAAGACTCTGATTATCAGGCTTATAGGATACAAGGAAGACACAGGATACTCCTGTCTTTATATACCATTTTTGTACCATGACAGGCCGGTGTCTATTGGTGACTCTACCCCTAATCAATGAGCCCCAATCAACCACTCTCCTCAAGTGGACATTAATAGAAACCTGAATTTCTTCTACAAGTTATGAGACATATATTTTAGCAAAAGAGCTTTACTTACGGGCTTGACATCATTAGCAATGGAATGTAGGAAGTCTGCCCTCATCACTTTCAGCTTCTCAACTGCATCTGGGTCAATCTCCACTTTAGATTTGGCCTGCAATCAAATTATAATTACAACAATATTATTATTGTTGAAAACTCATGTAAAAGGATGAGGTAGATGGGTTTGTGCTGTGAGATTCTTTCCATAATGAAGGTTTGTGATTTGATTTGTTTGTTGGGGTCACGTGATTAGGTCACATGGTACAGAGTATTTGGTTGGAGATTTAAATAATTTGTTTGACTGCAAAAAAACAATTGTGAAGCCCAATTGTTGTATATTTATACACACATACACAACTACTGTAATACAGATTTTATAACAACACTTAGTGAGAACATTAAATACCAAAACTGCCAAACATTAAAAAATTTCTATAAATTTCATTCTAATACTAGTAGGCCTATACGACAACAATCTATTTTTAGAGTAAACCAAACGGACTATCACTGCCCCTACTGATGAATTATAAATATCAAACAATATCCAAAATCTGCATAAAACTTATTCAAAGACTCATTTACACAACTCTTACCTTGATCAACCTATTCATAGCAGTGGCAGTAGCAGCTCTGACCAACCCTTCCAACTCTGCTCCACTGAAGTTTTTGGTCAGTGAGGCGAGTTCTGCGATGTTCACGTCTTTTCCAATTTTATCATGGGTCTTCATGTTAGCTGTGTGTATGTCTAAGATCTGGACACGACCGTTTTCGTCCGGCAAACCTGAAAGATGGACAAAGTATGCTTAAATTATGATCTTTAACTTCTCGGATCCTCTCAAGGCACTTTTTCTAGGGTCGGTCAGTAGGACAAAAAAAAAAGGTAAAAAAAATTTTTTTTATAATGTAAAAAAAAAAAAAAATTTCTGTCGGGAGTAAATCTATTGTGTCAGCGGGTCCGTGAAGCTAAGAATCAATTATGTGTGGCCTTATGTCATTATAAAAACTACACAAGAATCCGAGGATTCAAAGCCTTGGGTTGGTGCAATGTCTTCAGCTGGGAATTATTGGATAGCTTATTATTCATTATACTGATTATTTACAGATCATGTCATTTGCCTTGAAGGCGCTTGGGCCCTGTGATCTTAAATTGGATGGATGATTGATTGGGGCTTTATACCCTGTATTTATGCACTCAGTAGGCTCTCGGTAGGTTAATTAGGTCAGGAGGAGGACACAGCAATGAGGCGAAGGATGATTGAAACAGCCATCCAACATAGGCCCAGGTGACTGAGCAAGAGCTGGATTCGAACTCTGGACCCAGCGATTGGCAGCCTATCACTACCGCTAGACCAACCCTATCTCCAAGCAATCAGAAGAAACTTTCTACTTACTGATCTCCATTTGCACTTCCAATCTACCAGGCCTCAACAAGGCATCATCTATCATGTCTTTTCTGTTAGTCATTCCGATGATGAGGATATTGTTCAACTGGTCCACACCGTCTATCTTGGAGAGTAACTGGTTGACGACTGTATCGTGGACTGCCGTGCTTCCTGACTGTATTGAAAAATCAATTTGTGAGTGAGCGTTATATTTTCTTCAGTTTTATTTTCGAAAGGATGGACACAATGATGTTTCTTTACAAATCAGATACTGATTCGAGAACGGGACATTCAAGGATAAGTTAGGAAAACCAACATTAAAGCAGGGCTTCTAGTATTTACGAGGGGGAGGACAGAAAATAGGATTTGACATCCTGAATTTTTGCACCCATACGACTAAATGGGATAGGCGGAGACTGTGATTATGAGGGAACTTTCTAACTTCAACCATTGTTTGCAAAGTTATCCACAACTGCCTGACCTATGACAATGACATTGAATTACTTTTGAAGTTGCTTCAAGTCCTCCATTCTTCTTTACAGCCAATTAATTTATAGCAATTTTTATTACAAATTGAATTTTCTTTTAACATTTCAAATTCCACTTGGCTATCAGAGAGTACTTGTCAATAAGCATTTCAAACGCAACTTACCACAGACCCTCTGGCTTTGCAGATGGCATCGATCTCGTCAAAGATGATGATGTGCAGGCCGCTGTTTGGTCCCATCTGACAAGCACAGTTAAATTAAAACTTTGAGAATGATAGCACAGTGCAAACCTAGGGCTCAGACAAGCTCCCATTTTTAACAACTTTTACCTGCAAAATAATCATGTGGCATCCTCTGCCGCATTATTTAGGGTAAAACATTGGTTTTTTGTATTTGGTGAAGTTCGAACCAAAATACTTTCAATAGAAGACCAAACATTGCAGGAAATGGCCACCATTTCGTCATCATTGTGTTCTTGCAAGATCTTCATTAAATGCAAATTTACAGGAAAATTGCTCCTCAATCGATGATTGGAAATTTTACCATAATTCCCCAATAGTGGGATCTTTTACTCGCCAAGTCAAATATCTCATGTAAATGCCATACAGCCAATAACACAGTGTTCCAGCTAGGCCATTTGAGCATGGCGCCGCGCCCGACCCTCGTCCGCCATGCCCAAAAAAAAAAAAAAAAAAAATTGAAAAAAAAATTTTTTTTTTTTTGAAAAGTTCCCTCATTTCTAGAAAAGTGCCGTCATTTCTAGAAAATTGTATGTCCAAATCAAATCCTAGCTGGAACACTGTAACATACCCTCTTTTCTTCCTCCTCAGCTTCGGCAAACAGTTTTCTGATATTAGCTTCTGATTCTCCAACATATTTGTCAAGAATCTGAGGTCCGTTCACAATCTTTGGTTCGCGGGCGTTTAACATTTGGCCAATTTGTCTGAAAGAACAGAGAAATATTTCATCAAGAAACATTCGCTATATGTGACCAATCAATAGAATAAGATTCGTACCAATATTCAAGCAATCAATTGACTCGTAGCCCTATTTGAGCTGTTAGGGTTAGGGCTATTCCATTTAAAACTATGCCCCCCCCATAGTTTTAAATGGAATAGCCCTTATACAAACAGGCAAAAGCCAAAGTGGATGATGCTTATTTTACATTTTTCTTGCCACTTAGGCGACTGCTTGTAATACAATTTATTTGATTCTGTTTTTTATTTTTAAACTGCACATTGAACGCACCTTGCCATCAGTGTCTTTCCAGTTCCTGGAGGGCCGAAGAGTAAGATACCTCTGCAATGTTTCATTCCTGAAAAATAACAATCAACCATCAAATTAATTTACATCACATGAAATCTTGAGATTCATCATATCACAAGAAACCTTAAAATTTGCATTACATAGAACATCGAAGTATGACGCAAAGTCTTCAGGGTTCCCACTCCTTTACCAAGATCAATTTCAAGGTTTTTTCCAGGTTTTTCCAGGCTGCCAAAGCCTATTTTCAAGGTCCAAATTGGCAATGTCCAGGCTTTTGTTTCGGTAAAAAATTAGCCTCAAATGCCCATACCGTTGGTGAGCCTTAAATTAATTTCAAAACAATACAAAACCTATATATATGCCTCTATGTTATATGTACATTGCACATCTACCTATAAAATGTTTTCTATCCATCTCAATAAAGCCACATTTATGACAATAATGAGATGATCATAATTCATAAACACAATATTCATTGTTCTCCATATAATTGGCCCAATTGGGTTTAAAATTTTTTAATTGCTGAAAACAAAGGGAATACCATTCTCAATTTCTGGCAAATGGCAAAACTGATCTATTGATGGCTATTAAATTGCCAGTAATTGGTGCATGGTGAATTGCACTCAACAAAATTCACACCTCTTCAGTGACTTCACTAACCCCATTTCTATCCAATTCCAATTAACTGGAACTATTATATCCAAGTGTAATCTCTTCTCTCTATCATCAACACCATCAGGTCTCAGGCTGTCCAAGTCCATGCTGGCTCACCAAATCCACTTGCGCTAGTACGCAGTATGCACGCTAGGTGGCTACGGAGCGCGGTGACAACGGGAGAGCGCTAGAGCTCCGCTTTACTACATCCCACTTTCCCGATCTTTTCCCGGTTTTTGGCAGAAATATACTATTTTCCAGGCTTTTCCCGATCGGGAAAAGCTAACCCCGAATTTCCCGGTTTTCCCGATTTCCCGGTAGGCGTGGGAACCCTGAGTCTTGTAGTTTATATTATGACATCAAACCTTGATACGAACCACCAGATGAGTGCAGATTACATATAACAGGGAAAATTGAAGTTCCTATCACATGAAAGCCAGAATGTCTCATAGAACCTTTGAAGGGCCAGTTACCATAACACGATGGCCATAAGGGAGACCTACCTAATTGTGTAATGATCTCAGGGGGGAAGACCCTGGAAGCAAAGGCCCTTCTGAAGATGGCAGAGAACTCCTTGTCCAGACCACCAATGCCCATCTTGTTGAAGTCCCAGTCAGGGTTGATGATTGACGTGAAGCTCGATTTCCTGAGAAAGGAAATGGACCAATCATTATTATTAGGCCTCTAGTCAATCATTGTCTTTCTCTTGCCTGCCAGACTCAAGACTCCAGATAATTTTTTATTCATTTCTGAAACAGTGTTACTGTAGAAAGGGAGGACTAAATGTGACCTGCTCCACCAAAATGGGTTCAAAGTCGGCCTGCTATCATATTCACTTGTGAAAATTACTTTGTTCTACTGGAATTTGGCTTTTAAATGATGTTTCATTTGTCTTGATATCTCCACCCAATCCAAAGATAAGACACTTCATACATTGATGATACGAAACATCAAACTTTCAGAAAAAGGCATTTGAATTTCCAGCCATTACAATAAAAGAACTAGGAAAATCAAGAATGATGCCCAATTTAGATAATTTAAAATCAGTTTTGGGTTAAGATGGTCTTATATAATCAAAGCAAATTACTTTTGCTAAAACTTGGTACCAACAGCTAAAAATCATAAAAATTTGACCTTTTGACACATTTTGCTCATTTCTAGAAAATACAGATTGCCTACTTTGAACTCATTTTGGTAGAGCAGGTCACATTAATATTTATTATCTTTACATAGTCTAATGGCCCACGTCTGAAAAATTTCAGTCAACAGAACATTCTGGAATAATTTTTTTAACAACAGAATGTCAGAATACTATCAAGAAATTGGATTTGAGTAGTAAGGCCACTTTACCAAATCAAGCATCCAAGATGCATACCAGAGTTCTAGTTGAGGAACATGTTAGTCATAACATTACAAAGAAACTACACTGATCTGAAAATGCCATACTTACGGCTTGGCCTTGCCAGTGAGATTCAGGGGTGTATTCTGTCCTTTCTCAAACACGACGTTTGTGTTTCCTGTGGTGTATCCCACCTGAGCAGCTTTGACGTCTCCACCAGCGACAAAGTCCACAACTGGAATTTACCAAAATATATTTACGTCAAACAATACAGTCAAAAGTATCAGGGTCACATAGGAAACAGGGCATGAACTATTATGGTTCTCAAACATCATATCTCAATAATTAATTTCAAAGAGTTTTTTTTTCATAAAATTTAAAATTCACCTTCCAACATATATTCTTAGGTGGTGCCAAAAACCAAAAAGACTTTTACTTTCTGCAGTACAATTTTCAAACGTTCTGATGGGTTCAGACGTTTCATCAAATGCGAAAGTTTACTGTTTACTTCAAAATTTTGTAAACCATAACTCATTTCTAATTTCCGAAAAACTTATATTTACTTACTTTTCAATACCAATAAAAGTTTTCATTTCCTCCGTGTAAAATATAATATTTAAATCAATTTATATTTCTTTTATGTAAACATCAACTTACTTTTCAACTCCTTGACGTACAAAGAGAGGAGCTTCTTGTCAAGAAACTGGAACACCAACTGCTGACCCACAGTGTATGCCATCCCTGGCATAGTCATACGAAACTCATCCGCCATTTTGTCTGTGTCGTATGCTTCTGTGGTGGTGCTGAAATGATGATGTTCATATTATGTCATCTATTAAATCATAATCAAACCAATCAACAGAATGAGTAGTATTACCATTGAGTCTATAATAACAGATTTGAATATTGTGACTTGGTTTCTTTTTCTTGATTTGTTTACTTTGAAGAACCAGTGCTCGAGTCATATAACATGTACTGCATATCTACACTTCACGAGAACTCTATTCAAGCTTCAGATTCTAGTTCATGGTGCTGGTGAATTGGGACAGGAGTAGCACATCGCAATGAGGCAACGGATGATTGAAATTGCTGGCCAACATATGCCAGGCTATTTGTCCCGAGCACAGTATTCCAGCTAGGCCTTCTGCAGAAGCGTGTTCTGAGCATGGCGCAATGCCATGCCCAACCTCATGTGCACCATTGCCCAATTTCTTGCGCACCATGCCCATTTTTAGGGCAAAAAGCAATAAATTGAGCGAATAAGTCTTCATGATGGGAAAGTTCTCTTCCAATCTGGAAATCTTTTCAGGATTCGTGCACGCCGAAAAATAATTCTGGCAGGAACATAGGTATGGAGCTGATATTGAACTCTGGACCTAGTGACAGTGATATACCACTGAGCCAATTCACTCGCCACAGGGGGAATCATTACATGGATTAACCAAATATAGTACAGGGTTTGTTATAATTTCTTTGTATCAACTTTGTTTCCACTCAACACCATTTGAACACTCACTTTTTCTTCTGAAGGAAGTCAGCCTCCAGGGTGATTTCAGCCAGGGTCTGGGTCTTGGGGTCCATCTTGCATGGCGTCACCTGGATCTCTTGGTTCAGGGTCAACATGGCCCATTTTCTCTGCGGATAAATATCATAAATTTACAAAATAATTCAATAACAGTGGATTATGGATGAATTCTAGGGCTTTGCGTCCTGTATTTATGTACTGCGTAAGGTAATCATTAGGACAAGAGGACACAGCGATGACAAGAAGGATAATTGCAATGGCTGTACCTGGTAGACCAAGCCTGGGGCTAGATTCAAACCCGGAACCCAGCAATTGGAAGCACAGACCACTGCCAATTGAGCTAATCTTCATCTCTCATCATAACTATGACAGTGATTAATGATGAATTAGATTGGCTACATTAATAAAAGAGACACATTTGCAAGAGTTATCAGATTGCTATCACTATATTAACATTTACTTGGTGCTCTGGGGAGTGGGGAGGCATAAACCATCATGCAATGTCAACAGTATTGAACAGCAATACCAACAAGGGATTCTATTAGAGACGATGACCAAATAGTTTCATTACTGGGGTAGCTAAAAAAAAATTTACGAAGTAGCACGGTAATAGCACCAATGAAATCTAACCCAGAATCGGCCCATTTGCTTCCATCTACTCTTACTACTCCAGAAGTGACGTTTTTACTCCAGGAAGTGACATTTCTACTCTGAGAATATTTACTCTGAAATGGTCATAAATCGAATGAAAAGGAGTATTTTGGAACGTCATTATTTGGGGGTTCCCTTGCTATGAAGATTCCCTTGCTAAGAGCAATTCACGCCGTCAATTGGCATCGTTAATCGATTGGCTAAATTGTGTCAATTGAATTGCTGCAGTCCACATCACAACGAAGCAATAAGCCACTGAATCAAAGCTTGGGACATCCAAATTTAAGTACTTCCGAACTACTCCAATTTACTCTGATCTACTAACAGAAAAAAGAATGATTTGGAGTAAACTACTCCACTCCAAGAGTACTTTAGAGCAGCGAAACAATGTAGCCATTGAAATGTACCCAATCTCAGACAGCAAAATTCGCATTTTTATCATAATCCAAAACCAAAAGTATTACTGGACAACTGGATAATTGAGGGATGGATGATTTAGGCTTTACGTCCTGTATTTATGCTAATTAGAATAGGAGGACTCGACAATGAGGTGAAGGATGATTGAAACTGCAGTCCAAATTAGGCCCTCGTGAACCCGGCAAAAGCTGGATTCGAACCCGGGACCCAGCGATTTGCAGCCCAGCACACTACCACTGAGCTAACCCTACCATCTGGATAACTGAAATAGTGAAATAGTGTAATAATTGATTACTAACCTGAACAGCGCTGAATGCAATGGTTCCGGGGACCACGGACCCATAGCCAGTAATGGAGAAGAGGTACTGTTGGTGCCCAGATCGCACATATACATGTCTGCAAAATGAGAGATACAATGCAATAGCTGTAAAATACTAATTATTTAGACTGAAAAAAAGTTTTGATCATACCTTTTTTTTTGTCATTAATTTTACACTCTTTAGGATTGGCCGATAACAGGGAAGTCTTTGGAATTTCAACTTATGAAGAAGGTTATACAGGACAGTTTGTTGAAATATAGCAGCAATGTTGGATTTAATTCGGCCAATCCAAGCATCTTTGAGTAGGTGACTTTGTGAGCATACAAATATGGTTTGTAAGCTTTCGAAAGTGTAATAAACAAGTTTTTCTGATAAAGCTTACTTAGTTGGAAGTTTTTGTAAATTGTCACTCAGAAAGAAGAGTAAGCCAAGCCATTTTTAAAAGACCAATTTAAGCATTTGATAAATATGGGAAACAAACATGTATCTCATAAACAAATCAGACTTACTTGACGCTGGGATCGAACTCCTTTTCATGGACAACGGCAAAATTAGACAGGGACAACTCCTCATTGGGGCAACGGGCCACCTTCATAGCCTACACATGAAATATACCATACATGGAAATACAATAACGACAAAATACATTAATACATTACAACATAAGATTTAAACCACACTCGAGTGTTACAAAGTCATTCTTGAACTTTCAAAAGTTTCCAACTTTCCATGATGAGAAACGACCTCCCTCCGAATCAATGGTAAATGCATAACAAACAGTTGCTCCTGAAAGTAATTAGGGGAAAGTAGGGAGAACTGGGCCACCCTGCTTTCTGCTATATATAGCAATGATAGCATTGGGATGTCCCTCAATTTGAGTCACATGACCAGCCTCAAAAAGTTGCAATTTCTTTTTTCCAAAAGATGGAAGAAGAATTTCCTGCCTGACTTCAATATCAATCTTGGAGATCCCACTGAACTTATCAGTGCTTATGGTGGCCCAGTTCTCCCTATGGACCACTTATCCCTACTTTCTCCTACATCCCTCAATGATATTCCATTGAGTTCCATTTTTAGCCTGGCTCACCAGGCTAATTCAGGAGTAATGGTCTGAAAATATTGTCTGTCAACTCTACTGTTCAATAACTATAGGTTCAATATATCTGTTTTTGTGTTTTATTGGTTTGCTAGGGTAGCTAGATGTATGGAAATTAATTTTTTTTTTCAATTTCAAAAATTTTTTTTTTCCCAAATTTTTTTTTTTCACGATTTGAAAAAAAAAAAATTTAAACTAATTTTTTTTTTTTTCAAAAACAGGAAATCGGGCAACTTCTGTTTTTCAAATTTTAAACATTTTTTGTTTCCAAAATTAAAAAAAAAAGAAAAAAATTGTTTTCCTAGATTAAAAAAAAACAATTTTTTTTGCTCCAAATTTTTTTAAATTTCGCCAATTTTTTCAAAGGAGGAAATTTGGCGACTTCAAGATTTGAAAAAATCGTACACATTCTTTTCGTGGTTATTTGGATATTATTTTGTACATGGAACAACTACAATAACAACACTTCACTTGCCGCAATTCAGAACCACCTTTCTCTGGGTCATTTCCAAACAGATTCAGATTCAGATTCAGATTCAGATTTCGTTTATTTTCCCATATATATAATTTACAATATTAATCAATTATTTTTAATTATTGTAGTAAAATGGGAAGGGAGACCTAACCATAAAGTAGACTTAACTATTTCATCAGCATTGCTACATATTTTGCCTTCATCACTGCCACTTGAGCCAGGCTTTGAATCCGCGCATTCTTGTTAATGTGTCCCATGGTAATGCCTATAACAGCATCAATATTGATTGCCTGTCACATTGAAACAATGCACAGAGGAATATTCCTCTGTGATACAATGCTTGCATCATATGGTTCATGCCAAGTTCACAAGTGCTGGATGGATGGATGTTTGGGGCTTTATGTCCTGTATTTATGCACTTGGTAGGTTAATCAGGACAGGAGGAGGACACGACAACAAGGTGAAGGATGATTGAAACAGCCGTCCAACATAGGCCCAGGTGACCGGGCAAAAGCTGGACTCGAACCCAGGACACAGCGATTGGCAGTCCAGCACGCTACCACTAGACCAACCCTCCCCCCTCACAAGTGCTGGAATTCAATGGCGGATAACTGAGGGGTGCGATTAATTTCAAGAGCAACTGCAGGCCAAATTCATGACCTTCGGAGTATCAAGATCTTTCAAAAACATTTCTACTGCAAAAGTACATACATATTTCCTGCAAGCATAGGCATAGGAGGCATGAACCATTTTAGAAGGCAGTACATAATTTTGCCAATGTTGTTTTATGCCAAAATATTTCTTCCCTTTGCCAAAATTTAATGTAAATTATAATGCTGCAAGATTTTTAGGGAGGCAGCTGCCCCCTCTCTCATGCTTTCTATGCCTAATATTGCCTATGCCTGCAATCTAACAACATCCGAAGATTTCAGCTCGGCTAGCAACAATGTTGTAATAGTCTGACATAATTAAAAACATACTCAGAAATATCAAATTATTAATCATTAGTCAACAAACTTAGTTGTTAGATTTCACTTAAAATTTAGAAATAGCTAGCAAAACAATAAAGTCAGAAACATGTGTTAATCATGAATACATAACAGCCATTCCATATTAATTAATTAGATAGTTACAATGCAAAACAGTAAACATAACATGTCATTATTATCAATTCATCCGGACAGGGGTCAAAATAAAGGCATTCCATACCAGCTGATCAGGCAAATTGCATTTAAGGAAATTCCTGGAACGGCAAGTTTCTCCACCTGCAATTTCTGAAGACTGACAAAAATGGCAACCATTTAGCTCGACTTTGTAGTATAGCTTATGAATAACCCTGCGACCTTATGTGTCTAAATCTCACAGGGCTCTTTCAGGGCTAGCTCATGAATACAAGAGAATTAGTCTGCCGAAGTGATGAATGCAACAGCAAGGCAGCAGGAGAGGAAGAAATGCAAACAATGCACAAGTTGTGACCTTGCTTGAGCCGGTATTGCATCCATTAGGCCACACATAATTGATCTTTAGCTTCTCGGATCTTCTCAAGGCACTTTTTCTAGGGTCGGTCGGTACGACAAAAAAAATTTTATATAATTTCAAAAAATAATTTTTTTCAATTTTTTTTTTCTGTCAGCAGAAAATCTATTGTGTCGGTGGGTCCGTGAAGCTAAGAATCAATTATGTGTGGCCTTAGAAGTCAGAATGCCAAGCTTATTTGGACCCCTGACCAGACAACTTATAGTCAAAAAGAAGAAATGAATATTATATGGATGCAGGGTCCAACATTCTTACTCGAATATTTTTTATTTGGACATTCAACTTCAACAATGTCTAAGAATGCCTTCTGGAGTGCTACTAGCCCGAACCACGGAACCAGTAACACTGGGCAGTGGACAGCGTTCCTAAAATGTTGGTATCTTGAGCCATTTTTAGGATACATTAAATCTTTGTATTCACCGAATGTGTTCAGAAAGACTAGTTGTTTGTTTCTTGTGCACTGTTGTGACAACAAATTTACTGGAAACTTCAGAAAATCAATCTATTCAATTCATACATAGTATTTCATAATTTCATAAATCCCCCCAAAACTGTCACCCTGTTCTCAACAAAATAATCACAAAAATCTAATGACATACAACAGTGATTACTTAAAACTACTGATATTAAACCAGAAGTGCACCTAGCAATTCTAATATTTTGAGGGTGAAAGATAAAATAAGTACAACCTAATACCACATAGACTGTACAGTGTACAACAAAAAAGACTTTGCAAATCTATCACTGACTTTTGATATCAGAGTTCAAATAATTTTAAGTAAACTACATATTGACATTATCCAAAATAATTTCCCAGGTACCATGATTGGCTAAGATTGTGCAAAAATCTACTACAAATCGAAATGACATGACACATACAAAATCTAAGACATTGATCATATTTCACGTGAAACTTGGGATAAGACAGCAATCAAATATTTCTATTCTAGTTTTACTTTTAAAACTGTTAACAGCTCAATATGAACATGATGAACGTAATATAGTCGGTTTAAAATTATAATTTTTATCAAGAGCATTCTCAATATAAGACGGCTAAAATGCCTGAAATTATTTGAATAGGAGTCTATTATAGTTCAGTTGTTTGAGAGACTTTAGGAAAGTAATTGATGTTTAAAGAACTATTGTTTATGTATATGTACAGTTGTACACCTGATTTGTCCTGTTGCAGCACATATGCTGTGGGTTTGCTGCCGCGCAGACTATATTTAGTGTAACTAAGTGTAAGATGACGAAGCCACAAAGGCAATGTCATTATTGATTTTTCAGTCTACCAGTGGCACACTCTAGAATAATATTAGCATAAGAGCATCTACCCCGCCTCATCACTCTCGTGCATACATAGCATCACATAATATGACATTGACAATGAGATTGAGGAGAGACAATGAATATTGAAGCGTCATTTATTGCGACAGGTGGCTTTGCTGAGTGCAGCATCTGCATGAGAATGGCCAAGGCCATAAAACGTGTTTACAAGGCTGCCAGTGCTTCAGACATCAACTTCAATTTTATGTTAAATCGTGAATTTATTCTAAATATAGTTTTTGCAAACCCATGATTGATAGACCAACGACCATATGTCACTATTTGGGAATCTATTAGCAAATAAAGTTTTTTTATTCTTATATTTTTATATTACATTTTTCTTTTCTGTTTACATCAAGCCCACATCTGGCAAAATTTAGAAAAACATTGATTTTTTTTTTCAGACATGAAAAGTATTGAAAACTTGATAGACAAGAAAATATTTGTGATAGTTGTTGATAGACCTACATACTACATTCAATGTACATTCAGGGGAGGATTTGGGGGGTCGGAGGGGGGCATCCCCCCCCCCTTCCAGGCCCCCATTTACCTGAAGTTTACATTGATGTCAGTAAAATAGGCCTACTCAGAAAAATACCAATGATCAATGATGATCAAGCGGTTCCATATCATATACTCCTGCCCCCCCCCTTCCAAAATTACTGGATCCGCCCCTGCATGTCAAAGGTGCTCAAACAGCACTGGCAGCATTGTAAACGTTCCTATCAGCATAGATAGATGGAGATTATTTAATGACAGCTGCATAGAAGCCCTAAATTTGATTCTTCAGGCTTTCTTTATTGATTTATCAGTCATCCCAAATATGGTAATTTATGATTATGTAGTTTATTGGCTAAAGTATTGATTTGAGGACTTTTAGAGATCCATATTGACTACAGTCCTGTCTAGCATCTATATTCCATATTCCATAATCACATAGTCTATAGAATTGATTGCATTGATTAATGATAGATCTCTAGTGAGTGACTGTGAATCACAGCCTGTGATTAGAGTCAACGATCATTACCGTAACCTAAATAATCTAGCTGAGGCCAATTTCAGGCCTTTTCCCCTTGTTATATTCCAGGATGCGTTAGATTATATTTATAGTAAATACCAAATATGGTAAATTTCAAATACTGATTTCTTTTTTTAGTTAGGCCCAAAATATCATTGAGCCACTGTCCCCACTAGCTCATGTATCCCAGCTACTATCACTGATAGTAGCAGTGTATCACTATCAGCTGATCAGCTATCAGTGGTGGGTGTGTTGCCACTTGCTAGATTATATCAAAACATTGACCATGTTGACATCACGTTGTGCTTACTCGCCATTTATCTAATTAAGGTAAAAGGCAGGACAGTGTCACAGTGATAAGATCATGAGTAATTGCCTCCCTAGTCTGATGTAATAAATGTATGTATAAGTCTATTGTGTATAGACTAGCTAATTAGCTTAGTGGTCAGTGTTAATGACATTACTTTATTAAATTTCAAGAAAGAATGTTGTTATGGAATTGAACAAGCAATTATTTATCCATATTTTTCCTATACCGGTAGTTAGCTAATGAAATTATTGTTAGAAAGTAAAAAAGACAAATAAATCATGCTATTACCTCTAAAGTTAAATACACATTATTACATCATGTACACTTGTACACAGTCATAACATAGGGTAACCATTGCATAAGCTATTAAAAGACACAGGCTAAGCCGCTTCAAATTAATAATCGTTCAGACATCACAACAAATTAATACAACATGATTTAATCATCAACATAAACATAGTACAATCATAACAAATTCAACAAATCCAATCCACAATTTTTTGCACAAGGAAAAATCTAATTCATTCAATGAAATTGAAAATACAGAAAACCAAAAACAGCATGCAACATGCAATAAACAAATCAGAAAATTGAGAGAACAGCATGACAGTTCTTACTGACCCTGGTGCCTGATGGATCCACGGGGGCAACTGCTGCAGCAGGATTCATTTTTTTGGGGGAGGGGACTGCTGCAGGATTCTGCCAGGCATTTTGGCCCCTTGGCCCTCTTTCTGTCAATTTTTCCTCCTCCCCAGAGCCAAATCCAAACAATCTTCCGAATCCAGCCATTCTTTAACGTTTTCTCATTGTGTACAACAATTTCCAAGGCTTCCTATAGCTCAGGGTGTCTTCAAAACCATGAGATTGTCATCTATTTTGGAAAATTACTCACCCTGGCCGCCATGTTGTCTTGGGCCACGTTCGGGCAGTGACGTCATCAATTATAGAATCGGGCCCATTTGCGAAACGTCCATTTAGAAACGGCATCAATAAATCTCCATAAAAATACTTTTCGGTGTTCCATGATCGAAGAACCGGCATAGATTTACACGTTTAACAAATACAATGAAAAAAAAAAAGTTAAAATAATTCAGTCAAAACTTAAAGCTGCCGATTCATTTTGGCCGTATTTTGTCACTGCCATTTTGACTTTCTCACAAGCCGGAGCGAAATCGCAACATTTCTAAAAGAAAATCATGGCAACAGCACTTGCATCACCTTCACAGCTGCTTCCATTAGGTATACAAGGAAAGGGAATATCTAAGAGAATGCAAATTGTCCATAAAATGAGGAAAAAACGTGGTAAAAATCCATTTTTGGGGCCCTGAAGTGAAAGTCGTGTGGTGCCGGTGGACGATAATTGGGGTATTTCGATTTTGGGGAGTTGACAGCTGTCAAAACTGAATTTGACAGCTGTCAAATGACAGTTTGACAGCTGTCAAAATTGCAAAAATTTCTTGACAATTGACAATCTTTTATTTTTCTTAAGCTATACATTTTTAACACGTTATAAAACTTTTTAAAATAATTTCCCGTGCCGTGGTATTAAGTATTGACCATTTAATTTACGAGGGGCTTGGAGTTTTCTTCGGTGGGAGATTATTTATTTCATGGTAAGGCCACACATAATTGATTCTTAGCTTCGCGGACCCGCCGACACAATGGATTTCCTGCCGATGGAAAAAAAAATAGAAAAAAAAAATAATAATTTTTTTTTGTCCTACCGACCGACCCTAGAAAAAGGGCCTTGAGACGAATCCGAGAAGCTAAAGATCAATTATGTATGGCCTGACGGCGGCAGTATTTATTTATTTCAAGTGCTTTGACTTCTATTCCCTGAATATTCATCCCTATATATCAAGCATGCAACGCTTTATTAAGACAAACCCCTGGCAGAAATTATGGCATTATCCTACTTTAGCCCCCTTGAGGGTTTAAACATTTTAGAGGTATTTCCATAGATATTGATCAACAAAAACTGAAACTGAAAAATAACTCAAATATGTTTCCAGTCTGTATATCACAGAATAAATACTGTAAAAGTGTGAAGGGAGATCATTACCAAGAATACTGACAGTTATATGTTTCTTAAAACATTCAAGCTGAAGTGTGATATATTGCAAAATACTGTCTTATATACACTCCCACTTTAGCCCCTTTTCCCATTGACTATGCCATTGAAAAGGGGGCTAATGTAGGAGTATATATAGACACTAGGATATAGCAAAAACTGTCTTATTATATTCCTGCTTTAGCCCCCTTTTCCATTGACAGTACCATTGAAAAGGGGGCTAAAGCAGGAGTATATAAAGACAGTTTGATATAGCAAAAACTGTCTTATTATAATCCTGCTTTAGCCCCCTTTTCCATTGACAGTACCATTGAAAAGGGGGCTAAAGCAGGAGTATATATATAAGACAGTATTTTGCTACATTTTGGTGGTATTTCTACTGTATAAGCGTCATTGTGTTTATACAAAAGATGGCGTTTGTACAGTCAATGTGACAAAGAAACCCTTGTCTCTTTCTAAAAAAAAACTGTCTTATATATACTCCTGCTTTAGCCCCCTTTTCCATTGACAGTACCATTGGAAAGGGGGCTAAAGCAGGAGTATATATAAGACAGGATTTTATATATCCTACTGTCTTATATATACTCCTGCTTTAGCCCCCTTTTCAATGGTACTGTCAATGGAAAAGGGGGCTAAAGCAGGAGTATAATAAGACAGTTTTTTGTTATATCCTACTGTCTATATATACTCCTACATTAGCCCCCTTTTCAATGGTACTGTCAATGGAAAAGGGGGCTAAAGCAGGAGTATAATAAGACAGTATTTTGATAAATAGTTAGACAATTATTTCTTTGTTACATTGACTGTATAAGCGTCATCTTGTGTTTAAACATAATGACGCTTATACAGTAAAAATTACCACCACTATTTCCCATGAAAAAAGGGCCTAAATGTTTAGACCCCTGAGGGGGCTAATGTAGGATAATGCCGAAATTATTTATTTCAAGACTTCCCAAAATGCATGTTTATTTATTTCACCAAAAGTGAGCGAGAAATTGTTTATTTTCAAGAAACTCTCAAGCTCCCCCCCCCCATGGATAATATTAAATTGGTCTCCCCCTAATTTGGGAGCTTGCCACTGCACTGGGAGCAGTTGCAACCGAGTCAACGAGAAATACCAATTTATTTATGAATCATTCATTGTCAACTTATTTGATTGCAGAATTGGTGGACAAGTGTATTGGGTCGAGAATACACATTATCATGAAGAATGACAAAGAGATAGTCGGTATTCTGCTTGGATTTGATGACTACGTCAGTATCCTTTTCAAAAGTGCATTTATTACCGCAACTTTGTCAAGTTGTGTCTGAACCTGTGAGTCTTGTCATACACAAAACCATCTTGAAAAATTTCTTGAAACAAAATTTTATGAGTTTTTTCAGCAATTTCAATATCTGTGTCAAGAAATTAAATAACTTTTAAAATAGTTTTTATGTGATTTTATAACAAGTATTGAGAACGTTTTAGTTGGCAGTTTAATTTCCAGCTAAACTATTTCCAATTTATCATTTTCCTTAGTGCAAATAAGACATGGTGCTGGAGGAAGTCACAGAATAGTAAGTAGCGTATTTTCTGTATTAAAAGCCCGCCCCCTCCATTAAGAACCAATTTTAATAGAAATTTCAACGAAAAAAACTTTATCTGAAGTTTCTAGTGCAGAAAACTATTAATCGCCCATCTCATCATCACATCTACCCACCGGGCGCCTGATGCGCACTTTAGAATACATAAAGTGTATTCTTTCATCTGGGTCAGAACATGGTTTCCAAATCGCCCGACAAATCTGGAGAACCCAGTTAATGTGTCCTTGTTTGCCTTGCCTGGCATGGAAAGAAATAAAAGACTGATTTGATAATGAGCCAAGAACATGATAGGCCTATATTGCAACTGGGAAAAACGATATTTTCTATTATGTAGGAAATTGTTCTTGCTCAGTATAGTCAGTAATTTTCATGGAAAATAACAGATTTTCAGTTTATGAATGTTCTAAGTTTAACCCTTTCCGGACTAAAGGGACATTTATGTGCATCCCCAGCTAACTGCCTGTTGGGCCATTTATGTCCCTAAAATCTGCTGTTGTCCCTGATGACGTCACAAGCACAGGATTGTTTTTTTGGACTGATCAGTCCAGTAAGGGTTAACCACCAGGAATATTTAGGTCTACTGTAAAATAAATTTGAAAATCTACTTTCAGTGAAAACACACCTGAAGGAAGAAGAGTGACGAAACTAGACCGGATTCTTCTCAACAGTAACAATATTACTATGGTAAGAATTAGAATTGGGGTGTAGAATTGGGGTGTAGTGGAGGTTAGGGATGTACTGATACATCAGTGGTATCGGCAGTTTTTGCACCCAAGAGACACTGCTCTATATTTAACCAATGGTATCAAATACCACTATCAGTATCGGCTCGGAAAATGAAAAAGTGCCTCCAGGTATCGGTGCATCCCTATGACCCGTCCCTGTGACCCTATCGGAAGTTATATTAAAGGCAACAGATCATTGTATCTTTACAATTGTTCAGTAAGGCCCTATTGTTAAAATATGCCGATTTTCTTACAATTACAATATTTTTACTGAAAAATCCATGTTTCTCAATCATTGGCATTCAGATAATTTGATACTAAATTTGCTTGTCGGCTAACAATACATGTAGCAATATAAATTTTAAATTAAATTATTAATTTGTATAACGTCAGTTTCAATTAAATTGCTCACCAGCGAATATATGATTACATTTTATAAATCGTGCAAGTTGTTATTATGTCATTAATTTTAATAATGTTAAGAAATTCCTGTTCTTTTAAGTCTTTACTAAATATAATATTTTGCAAAAGCAGCTTGAAAGTCTCCTGAACATTTTTTTTCCCCCGTTTTTCAGTTAGTACCAGGAGGAGAAGGCCCCGTCTCAGATATGTAGACATTCCCCTGCTACACTATCATCTCATCATTACATTGATCTCCAGCCGCCATCGCTAAACTTTCATCCTACATTTTGTATAGTTTTATATTGTACATAAGCTTATGAATTATGCATTTATTGTTTAAGAAATATTTGTTAAGCAATTAAAAAGCTTTCTCGTGACTGAAGAAGCTTATGTTGTAAAGTTCTAACAATATGTAATGTTTAACATTTTGGAAAAATAATTTTGAATATCGATATTTCAGTTGACTGTGTTGCAGTTTCTTGCAATAGAACTTCTAAGAATATTTTGAATTTATACTTATTAAAAAATCCTGTTGGTATATTTGACAGTTTGTCAAAACTTTAAAAAATATTGAACGTTACAAATATCACTTTTAAAGTTGTAAGATCTTCAAATTGGGTGAAATACAATGTAACACTTTTTACTTATCACTAAGGGTGTAATACTTCAATAATCAAGATTTAAATTTCATTAAAGATTCTATTAATATTTTAAATGGTGTTTTGTGTTCTCTCTCGTTCATACCTACCTGATCCCCCTTAAATAATAATACTGGATTCCTTTAGTTCTCTCCCTCCTCATCACTGCCTGTTCCCCCTACAATTTAATTCCTCCAGAGCCCACTGGGCTCAGGCTCAGCTCAGGAGGATTGTACGGCTACGCCAGCTGATCCGTCAGCCTTCATTTCCGACGCTCAGTAAACATGACATACAGTGATTTACTCAGCACACCTCAAATTTTCCGCTCCACCTCTTCACGCATGGCATCCTGAAGGGTCATAGTGATGTGGGAGATAGATCAGGGCTAGATCTATCTGTGACGACTGTTAATAGATGTCCGCAATGCCGAGAATAGTCAGAAATCGCGAATTTCGAAGCATTTTGACACAGTGTCGAGCCAGAATCATGGCCGATCCACAAGTTTCTGTGTTGTCGGTCTCTAACTAGGTCTAACTCGGCCCTGGGTATGCAGCAATGTGATTGGTTGGCGTCCTTGGAATGCAGCAATGTGATTGGTCGGCGTAGCCTGGCGTAAGTCTGACAGGTTCCCGCCGAAATGAAGCGATCTGATTGGTCGAAGTCGCCTGACTGGTTCCCTGCAAATCCAATTTGCTCGCCAGAGGTCGTGTCCAATCGTGATTTTCGGCAATCCTCGTGAATCATCGGATATTTCCGGAAGTGAGCACGTGCGTGCACAACAAAAAATGTTAGCAAAATGGAGTGGATTCGATCTGGAGATTTGATATGTTACGGACATTATCTGTGATAAAGCACGGTTGGGTAACTTCAACATGGATTTATTGCTTCGTCTGGAAAGGTTGTGGATGTACTTGGGAAGTTTCTGTGTCCGTCGGACGACCTCAAAGTTGGACTATACGTGCCTTCGCAAAGTCCACGGCGCCCATTACCTGACGTGCGCAACATTGATGCGCGTCAACAGAGGTATAAACAAAAGCAAGTGGCCCGCTGTCAAATCATTGATAGCGGACGTTTCAAGTGTGTTTGGAACTGCTTCGGGTGACAAACGGTCACAAACTTGACAGATTAGTGGAGATAACCATGGAACTGGATGATAAAGTGACTCTGGGCGAAATTTGATATGAGTTGGGGGCATTGGGAGCATGAGAGAGTGACTGGGAAGGTGTTTTGTTTGGAAACACAAGACTGCTGTATCAGTGCAGACTGTGAAGTGCATGCATGCAATTGACAGTGCATGTTGACTTGATTTTTGACAGTAGGCCTATCACCACAGTAGGCCTATCACCACAGTAGGCCTATTAATACACTACTGCAGTAGGAGTTCAGGGAGATACGATTTATGCAGCGAAATAATAAAGTATTTGATGTTTTCCTACAAATGTATTAGTCATTGAGATTGAAGCATCTGTCATAGGCCCCTATGTATGTTTAACTTACCACTGTAAGGGCTAATTAAATAGAAAAAAAAATTATGGTTGGGCCTAAACAAAATTATTTGTCATAGCACAAAATATGCTGGGCCAGTTGATGAGAAGCTATCAAAATTATAATTTATACCTGGCCTAATAAATGTGACAAATTGGCTGACATTTTTTGGAAGAAGCTGGACATTCAAGCATAGTCTCTGTGCACTTTTACCTTCATGGGGGCCAACTTGTCTTCTTGGGTTATCGTTCTTTTTTAAAAAGGGCCTGTATTTCAATATGCCAGCTGTTTTCAATCCAGTTGGGTGATGCTGGGTTTCTGAAACATGCTCCAGATAACCTTAAGTGACCTTAAAAGTGTGGATTTACCCCTTATCCAGACGACTTTTGATGACAGATCCTGAAACTTTATAATGAATAAACTTTTATCCCACCCTTCACCACAAGATTACATGACAAACTGTATGTTCTTATTTAACAACAAGTACCTTGGTTGGGTAGAGGGTGTCAAGTACCCGGGGAAAAAAATTTGTACTTGTTTCAGCCCTAGTATCCAGGTGCTGTATTCTTATAGCCTGAGATGCATTATGTGCAATATGGAGCTCCAATTCCATTACAACAGGCATCTGCTATTCTATATCAATTTCTACAAACACCCTGGAAATCTCAAAATTCTTCCCTGCCTCCTTCCCAGATCCTGCCTACTTGATTATCTCTCTCTGTTACTCCTCGGGGCCTTCCTGTATGGCCAATGCTTTCTCCCCGGTACTAATTCCTTCTACTGCCTATCCCTGATTATCCCTTTCTAGAGCGGGGGGCATCTGGGGGGGGGGGCAAGCGATTCTCAAGGGGGGCACCCACTATACTAATTGTATATTTTAGCCACAGTTAGAAAGTTATGTTTTCCATTGGGCTTCAGCTGCACAACTGTCTGAATGTACTTTGGTCCTTTGTCGCTCAATGCCTTCGAGGTTGTACTCATCAGCTTCAATTGTATTCTAGCAGGAACAGATAGCCAATGACATTGCTTTCTGTGTTGCCCTACACAGTCTTGCTGTCTCTATGAGACATATTCATTCAGGGATGTCCAGGGTCTTTCAATTGCCCCAACACAACATTGGCCTAGGGGGACGGGGGGCAACCCAACTATCCAGCTCTGGAGGTGCGGATTCCATCCGCTGTCTAGTGGACTCGTCCATCTCGCGTCACACGTGATCCCAACGAGAAGCGCCAGTTCCTTCTAAGCAGCGACGCCATTAAGACGTCGCTCTCTCGCCTCCTCGATTTCGCTTTTAAAATCGAGTTTTAGGAGCTTTTGAAGGTTTGGTATTGCCAATCAAGGTTAGTGAAACAATCTACGGTCGATTTGGATAGTTACCCGGCTGTTTTGACGCCGGTAACAGTGGATTTTTGTTCGCTTCAGATCAGCTGTCAGTGGATGTTGGATGTCAACAACTGTCATGGCGGACGAGACGAATGAGAATGACCGGACGGTTTTGGCAGAGGTGGGCCACACCTACTGCCCCAAGTGTAAATCTAGGTATTTATACAATGATGATCCACACAATGAGTGTATGAGGTGCCGTGGTAGGCAACACTCGTGTGACCTGTGCCCAGAGATGGGCGACTTTGCCAGGGGAAGGTATGAGCTCTGGATGGCTCCCCCTGATTCATCTCAGTCAAAACAAGTTGACAGCCAGGTTAATGCTGCAACCTCTGAGACTGGTGACAAGTCACAAGGTAAGTCCAAGCCATCTCATACTGTGTCAAGTGCTGAGGCCTTGGGTGTGGGTGGTCAATCAGTGACTTTTGCGGACCTGATGTCATTTAAGACCATTTTGGCAGGTGAGGTATCCCCGATGATTTCCAATTATATGTCTAACAAGGACAGTGCAGGAAAGGTTCCACCGGTAGGTAATGGGGAACCGCCCGTCAGCCAGGGGAGCCCGACTAAGCCGAAGGAGAGAGCTAGTCAGCCACCCCCCGGACAAGGTAGCCCCAGCAGGGGAGAGGCTCCTCATATTGACCTGGATATTGACAGTTATTCGGAGGTATGGTCAGCAGACCTGGACGATGATGACGATAAATCTGTCTTGTCCTCTTGGGACCACAAGAGAGGCAGGGAGAATGAAGAGTCTGAGTCAGTAGTGAGTTTTGCAGCAGAGGAAGGCAAGCCTCTCTCTGCTGGTGAGTCTGAGAAATATGTTGACCTAATTACGCACATTATTTCTAACCTCGAGATTTCAGACGCGGTCACTACCGGAAAGTCTAAAGGTAGAATCGTGTCGTCCAGATGTAAGGTAAAGGGGCCACAGGCACTTCTTCCAGTAGATGAGCACCACCAGAATGTGATTGATGGAGTATGGAGAAAAGATCCAAATCACATCAGCCTTTATAAGAAGGCCACAAAAGACAGGTACAAATTGGTAGAAACGGATTATAGTAAGTACCTTAAGGTAGCAAATGTCACAGACGAGTATCTGGTTCAGGAGCTGGAAAGAGCGGGGGTGAAGGTGCAGGTTCGAAACCCCAAGCTGCCTGACAAGCAGATGTCAGCGGTAGAGACCAAAGTGGCACATATCGAAACACAGAGCCAGTTAGGTATGGCCTGTGCAATTTCCCAATCTTGGATGCTGCAATACTTAGTACAGCAAATAGGTAAATTACAGTCGGTTCTCAGTAAAGAATTATCCCCTGAGGATGTTAAAATGGTAACCGACCAAGTAGACTTGAAATATATGTCTCAGATTTCAGTCCTAGCACAAGATGCAGCCATGGATGCCCTGGATCTACAGGCCAGAGAGGCAGCTGAGGCTAAATGGATCCGCAGGTCGCTATGGGTGGAACAGACCAGATGGGCTCCTTCAATTAAGACCGCAGTGAAAAGGTTTCCAACGGTGGGTGATGGAACACTATGCGGACCCAACCTAAAGGATAAGCTTGAGGCCTACCGAATGACTAGGAAGGCCCTTGAGGCCACAAGTATGGTAAGGGATGGTAAGCGGGGCAACTCCTCCCAGAAGAGAGGTAGGAGTGGACCCCATGATCACGGGCCTCCTCCTAAGCAGGCCCGTTATGATAAACCTAACAATTGGAAGTCCAATTCCAGAGGCCGTGGCAGGGGTAGGTCGAGCCCTGTCCGTCGGTCCAATTTCAGAGGTCGCGGTTCATCCTTTCCAAAGCCAGCACCCGGCAATGGATCGGGGTAGGATGTAGGTCAGCCCACGGATCTTGTGGACAGGATGTTGCCACACATTCCAGTAGGCGGCCGTCTGACACATTTCTTTCAATTTTGGGAAAGGAATGTGTCAGACGAGTGGGTCTTACGAATTATTCAGCAAGGGTACAAAATAGAATTTGCCAAAGTCCCACCGGTCTCGAAAGTCGTGGAAACAAAATTGCCCAATCTAACTCACGCGGAAGTAATTTTGAAAGAAGTTCACGAGTTACTGAACAAGAATGCAATAGAGAAAGTCCCCAGCAGTTGCGAGAATGCGGGGTTTTACTCGACGTTTTTCGTGGTCCCGAAAAAAACCGGGGACCTGAGACCTATTTTGAATCTGAGCCCGCTGAATTTATATATCAAGAAGATTCCATTCAAAATGGAGACTCTCCAGTCGGTCAAGAAAGCTATTCAACCCGAGGAGTGGTTGGTGTCTCTAGATCTAAAGGATGCATACTTGCATATACCAATACATCCGGCGGATCAGAAATTTCTTCGCTTCAAGATCAAGGGGCAAGCTTACCAATTCAAAGTGCTGCCCTTCGGTCTGAGCTCTTCCCCAAGGGTGTTTACGAAGGTATTGGCCCCGTTAGCAGCCCTAGCCCGACTGGAGGGCATCCATGTATTCCCTTACTTAGACGATTGGTTAGTCAAGGAAGGGACCAAGGCAACATTAGTCCCCAAGCTCCGTCGGCTGACGGATATATTAGTTCAGGCGGGTTTTATCCTGAACTTGAAGAAGTCGTTCGTTGTCCCGTCACAAGACTTGGTTTATATAGGGGGCAGATTTCTGACCGGGCAGAATATAGTAAAATTACCGGAAGAAGGAGCCCGGAGCCTTCAGGATTGCATCAGGCAATTCCAACTCGGCTCAACAGTGACGGCCAGGTTGTTCCTGCGCCTATTGGGGATCCTAGCTGCAATGATACCAGTAGTAAGGCACTGCAGGCTTTTCATGAGACCATTACAAATGTATCTGATGGCACACTGGGAGATAAAGTCAAAAAATTTAGAGAAGCCCATCCCAGTTTTGCAAACGCTTTTGGACCACCTGGATTGGTGGACCAAAGATTACAATCTTTTCAGGGGTGTGTACCTAAATCATCCAAATCCCCAGGAGACCGTAACAACGGATGCTTCCCAACTGTTCGGATGGGGGGGTCATCTGCAGGGCATGAATGTTCAAGGCACTTGGAGTGTCAAGATGAAAGCACTGCACATAAATATTTTGGAAATGGAGGCAGTAGCCCTGACCCTCCAACATTTCCAGCAGTGGATTGTCAGGAAAACGATACGGTTACAATGCGACAACGCGACTGTAGTGTCGTATATAAACAAGCAGGGAGGGACCAAATCTCCAACACTCTGCATGAAAGCGTGGAAGCTATTGCAATGGGCTCGGGAGAGGGAAATACTTTTGATAGCCGAGCACATTCCGGGAGAACTGAATACACGGGCAGATGCTCTCAGTCGCCAGATGGCGTCACCATTAGAATGGCAGCTGAATCAGAAGGTGGTCAGCCAAATATTCAATATGTTAGACAGGCCCCACATAGATCTATTTGCTACGGAAGAGAACAGGCAACTGCCAGTCTTTTGTTCCCGGTACAGGGAACCTCGGAGCTACCACGCAGACAGTCTGACGATGAATTGGAACAATATGTTTGGGTTCGCGTTCCCGCCAGTGTGTTTAATTCCTCGGGTACTAGAAAAGGTCACCCAGGACCAATGTACGTTAATTCTAATAGCCCCCCAGTGGCCGAGGCGGTCATGGTATCCGAGGCTCCTCGAGCTTCTGGTGGATTATCCGATCGTCCTTCCCGGACGGTCGGATCTACTCACACAAAACAGAGGTCGGCTTCACCACCCGAGGCCGGACCTCCTGAAATTGGGGGCGTGGAAGGTGAGCGGCAATCTCTCCTGGCGGAGGGGTTTTCAGCAGAGGTTGTCGACACCATACAACATTCTGTCAGGAAATCATCAGAAAAGGTTTACGACAGAATGTGGGGGGTATATGCACGTTGGTGTGCTGAACGGAATGTGTGTCCCCGCACAGCTCCTGTAGCTACAGTATTGGCTTTCCTTCAGTCGTTATTGGATAAAGGGTTAGCATATCGGACCATAGGGGTATATAGGTCTTCTATATCAAAATTTCACAATTTAGTACAGGGGATGACCCTAGGAGCAAATCCTCGGGTCTGTAGATTCATGAGAGGGGTATTTCTTAAGAATCCCCCAGTGAAAACGATTATCCCTGCTTGGGACTTGAAGGTGGTCCTTCGTTTTCTAGAGCGAGCTCCGTTTGAGCCGTTGGAAAATGCAGGACTGCAAGCTCTTACTTTTAAGACTGTATTCCTAGTGGCTGTAACATCTGCAAGGAGATGTGCGGAATTGCAGGCACTGGGAAGGCATCCTCCTTATATGAGGAGAGACGACAGGGGATATACCCTGCGCACGGTGGTGGGATTTCTACCAAAAACAGCAAATCCCAGTAATATGGGGCGTAATGTTATAATTCCACGTTTTTCAAAAGAAACACTTTGTGTTGTCCGATGTTTGGACAGGTATTTGAAAGTCACCAAGGCACTCATGCACAAGAAAAATATAAAGCACAACCATTTATTTGTTTGTTATGGCCATAGAAATAATTGCAAATATGTTAGTAAAAGAACTATTTCTGGCTGGATTGTCAAGACAATCAAGGCAGCCTATGTAGCAGCTGGCAAAACTATCCACGGTGAGGTGAGGGCTCACTCCACCAGAGCTCAATCCACCACTTGGGCCCTATTCAATGGCGCCTCAATAGAGGAAATAATGAGGGCAGCAGACTGGAGACAAAGTTCAACCTTCATGAAAAATTATGGTCTGGATCTCCAGTCTAGCACAGAAGGGTCATTTGCCAGAACGGTCCTTTCGACAGAGCAAGCCTAAAGGTAAGATAGTCATTTTTAAGTGTTCGGCACAGTCACATCCACATGGTTCATGGATAGGATGACACAGTCACATCCACATGGTTCACGGAAGGTATGGCACATGTTTGGTGAAGCAATTGGATCAGCCAGTAGGCTGGTCAGGGCACTGAGCAATTTTCACAAGATATATGTATTTTGGACACTCGACACAGTTGATGTTGCAATTTGTATGATTTCTGATTACCAGTAAGTTTGAAGTTGTGTGCACATTTATTCCCTTTGCGTACTGGAGCTGTGGAATGGTTGTTTAACATGCAGTTTCCATTGTCGTTTCAGGGCTTCAGTCGGGGACTGAGCACCGACATTTTTCACCCGTAAAGAAGAGTCAGGAACTTCTAAGCAGTGAGGGTGGAGCACAAAATTTTGGGTAAGATTTGACACTCCTGCGGGGAGTGTTGGGTGAGGGTGAGATACCCACCCACCTCCCTGAGGGTGGAGCACAAAATTGGATAGGAGTTGAGAAAGTTTGGGTTTAGGCCACTCTTTGTTAGTGTTGCTGCCATCCCACCACAGGCCAAGAGCTTTGGCAGTCTATCCAGTATTATTATTTAAGGGGGATCAGGTAGGTATGAACGAGAGAGAATCCTAGATTACGTGGTAGTCTGGATTCTTGAAGTGAAATACCTACCTGATCCCCCAGCCTTTCCCCTCCCTTCCGCCCAGGTGTTTCATGCAACACTAACCGAGAGGCAAGGAGTTTTTTATCTCTTTGCTGCTTAGTGCGGAACTGGCGCTTCTCGTTGGGATCACGTGTGACGCGAGATGGACGAGTCCATTAAATTGTAGGGGGAACAGGCAGTGATGAGGAGGGAGAGAACTAAAGGAATCCAGTATTATTATTTAAGGGGGATCAGGTAGGTATTTCACTTCAAGAATCCAGACTACCACGTAATCTAGGATTATTGTTTATGTCTACTTTTCAGGCTTAGTTCTTTGACAATTCTCGGGTTTCTGTAAGCTGGTGATAGCTTCTCATTGGTTGTACAGAGTTGCGTCACCTAACCGTATTTCAATTTTGTCATTAATACTATTATTATTATTTTTTTTAATCCAATACTAAATTTTATGTTTCTTATTAGATATCATACTTCATTATTATTTAAAATTTTTTATGTATACATATCTTTTGGCATCAAAGGCCCCAGCTAGATAAGCGTCGGCTTTTTCTGGAGCCTATTAATAAATTTACAAACAAACAAACACCTGTTGCCTTTTGGTTAGGGCAATGTAGTATTGTCGAATCTGTTCGTTCTCTGAAATACTATGTCTTGGGAAGATTGGAGTTTTGAATGTTTGACGGCGACATGTTGAAAGGGAGACTGCAACCAGCGCCACCTATGGCCTAATTCAAAAATAATGAAGCCAAAGTGTGACATGACCATCAAACTTTTAAAATGTTTATATCTACCAAATGACCACATAATATTGTAACAAACATGTCTAAGATCTAGAAACTCTATTTACCATTTGGCTGTGGTTTGTGGAAATAAGTGATAAAAGCCGAATATTACCAAATTTTATTTATTTTCATTTCCATGGCCGTGAAAGAAAAGTAGACAAAATGGTAACCTATCTTCAAATTAAATCGATATTTTTTGTTGGATGACAAAACTCATATACTCTTAAGTGCCCATGGCTGTTTTCACCAAAATTAACCACATATTTATGAGCAAAAAAATAATTGTTCGAATTTTTTTTGCATTATTAAAGAAAAAACTCACATATTTTCTCCCCAGAGGTACATATTTTCCTCTAAAATGATTTAACCTGTCCTGTGTTATGCGTCTGTATGTGGGCTTCGAATTGGTACCAAATAAGTGCCACCAAAGTGAATACGAACAGAGCAAATGATGATAGAAGCGTGTTTTTTGGCCTATTTTTCCAGACAAAAAGGCACTTTTGGGTAATGGCATGACACAAAAGTAAAAAAAGTGTTCTGGTTTTGACCCAAATCGATTTTATATGCATTATCAGTTATAACTGGATGTAGCATAAGCGTTATTACAAAATTAAAGTGAAATTTGAATTGGCTATTGCATTTTTCAACAAATTGGCCCCAAATTTTGAGAAAAGCTTTACAAAGAGCAAAATTTTGATAATTAAACATTGAAACATACTCCAACTGCTGAAATATTGTGTTGAGTATCAGTACAAGTAATACTAGAATGACTTCTTTACTCTTTACAAGAAAACCACAAAAATATGATCAATATTTTCCATAGCGTTACGCTTGCGACAAAGCGCCATTTAAGAAATCTTTGTATTTTACCACCAGAAATCAGCTGCGGACCTGGATTACTTGATTGTTTCTCAAAACTACACAGATTTTGCAATATTACAAGCCAAACCAGATTTAAAACGGAGCTTTTATTGCTCTGTGGCGCTACAAAGTATTCTGGGCGTTACGCTTGCGACGGATTCACCTACCCTGCTTTTCATGGGAATTTTTTAGTGAAATAAATTTTCCACAACCACAAGAAGCTCCGAAATGGGTAAGAAGATATAAGACTAGGTCTCAGAGGCCAAAAGATTCAACTGACACATGTCAAAGGGACACTAGAGCATCCCAGAGCAGTAAGCGTCAAATTTGACTTCATTTTTGGAAGTCAACCTTTGAGTACAAATATCTCAATAATGTCAACACAGGCAAATGAAAGTACTTGATTTTATGGATTGATGAAGCCTGAGGATGTAGAGATTCCAAAAAGTGTTGGGAAATTGTCTTAGAATACGTACAAATTTGTAAAACTGAAAGAATTCAAGTGGTCAAAAATTTTATGTCACGTTTTTTTTAGTGAAAGAATGCTTGTTTTTCAATGTTAGTGGACTCTATCTCAATAACCATGAGCCAGAATGTCGTGAAATTTTCAGGAAATTTGCACAAGAATGTACTTAAAGCAATGGTGTACCTTTTAGTTGTCACATACAGCCATTCTCATATTTTGAGACCCCTACAGAAAATATGCTGCGTGGCTTCATTATTTTTGAACTAGGCCCTATGCATCAACGCACCACATAATACCCGTTAGAGAAAACTCGTGTCCAGCATCAGATTCAGCTCATTGAAGTAAATTGATTGGGTTACATGACTTTCTGTTCATATTTAAAGAATAAGCGTCTCATCAACTTTCGACAATATGCACTCAACTGTGCCTTAATATCTTGGCAATATGGATTTAAACCATGTTCTTGAAACACTCCTGTTTTCACGGTGACAACCAGGTGGATTCAAAGGCTACATTTCTTCTAACATTTACGCTCTTTGGGCAGTTTGCACTGAATTATTCGTTTGGATTTCTTTGGTGTATATAGGCAGTGCTCCTGGGATAGCACCATTCGAACCATAGAAGGACAGTAATATCCCCGTTTGATTGATTGCATTATAAATAGCTGAGACTTAAATTGAGTGGCTGATTGGCTTCCATTGATGACAATGGCATGCCTAAAATGACATTAACAAGGGAATCCTTAAATTGTGATGCAGCCAAGTACACCTTCACATTCGTGTAATCTAAAAGTAGCATTCCAGGTGAGGAAGATGTCACTTCCAGAGTTGGAATAGGCCCAAACCCAGAAACTCCAGCGGAGTACTTTAGTTGACCTAACCATTGGGCCACACTAGAAATAGGTCTGTAACAAGACCTTTGATGTCGTGCTGTAGTTGGTCCACTGAATGGAGCTGAATGTAGAAGTCAATGAACAAGTACACGATTCATAATTTAATGACGGCGTCAGACGAAACAAAAGAAAATTTTATTTTCCCAACATTTTCTTTTCCTAATTTTTTCCCCACAAATTTTTACCCCCGAATTTCAATTTTCCTTATTCATTTTTTTCCGAATTAGCTTTCCCCATAAGGCTTTTTTAATGCACATTATATGAGAATGAATTTTGAGTTATCATTACAATTTATCGTCTTTAAAATTTATCTTTTGGGTCCAGGTGGTGCAATCTTTATGTTTAGCATTAAATTTTACATATCATAAATGGAGGGAAAAGTATAATTTTAACACAAACAATCAATCACCATGGTAACAATTTATTTGCAATCATGCAACAGAATATATAGGGGAGACCGGGGCTGGTTGTCACAGGGGCAGGTTGTCACAGTGCGTAAAACTTAAACATGCTACTATTTCTGTATAAAGCATGCAGGAGCACTGCCATTTGGTATGAATGGCAAAAGGGGAGTGACTTAAACCTATCTGGTGAATATATACCAATATCATTCGAAATCTTGATGTCCTATTGGACATTTTTTAAAATTCAGAATTCGGGGCAGGTTGTCACATTTTCGGGGCAGGTTGTCACACTCTCGGGGCAGGTTGTCACACTTTTGGTTATGAGCTCGAATGCAGGAAGTGGAACTCTGTAGGGCAGATCTTGACCAAGAAAAGTTATTTTGGACATATGAGGAATCCTTTACTTGCCCAGTGAAGACCTTAACAAACATGCTAATGTGTACAAGGGTGCTACAAAGGAAGGCTTACCAATCAGCAGGAAAGCATTCTGATCTGGAGTAGGATTTTTACGATTTTTTTTGAAAATTTTACATATAAATTTGAAATTTATTTATTTAAACACAATGCAATATCTGCATACATCTTTGGTCATCAATAGCACGTATAAAGCACAAATTTATATTTGTGTTAGTTTTTTTGGTTTAAAAGCCTGGTCCTAATAGATAACAACCAGCTCCAAAAAGTGTGACAACCTGCCCCGCCTTTTTGTGACAACCTGCCCCGATTGGCGAAAATTCCAAAAACGGGTGACCAAGGCCGATGTTATCAAAATTTTCACTATTTGTTCTAATGATGATTTAAAGAAATGTTTATATGGTAAGTGTATTAACTGTACCTTTTTCAACAACTATTTGATAAAGACTAGCATTGCATGCAAGTTGAAGGTAAAAAATTACTTTTTGTGATAGGAAATTTTTAACAGACCGTGTGCCTACCAGACTCCCTTCCAGGGGTCAAGATTTTTCAAAAAGACTCCAGTGGGTTATAAAAGCAATAAACAATGATTGGTTGAGCTGTGTGACTCCATAGTTTAGTTCAATAAAAAGTGTGACAATCTGCCCCTGTGACAACCAGCCCCGGTCTCCCCTACATATTAACGAAAATGCCTTAGTATCCATAAAAGAGTGAATCATTGAACAACATAAGTAATAAATATAATGCAGTGTTGGAAAATGGCAGGGAAAACCAATTTACAAAGAGAACAAAGATATTGCAATCTTACCAAGAAATGCCAGTCTCATGCAAGCGTAAAACTTTGCATCATTTGTTGTAATTATCACAAAACTTAAAAGTATTGTTACTTCAAGGTTATGCAATTTAATTTTTTTTCTACATTTATGTCATACAACAAGTATTCTGCAAGCAAAGGCTTTGCCACTTGAATTTCTCAATTTAGTAAGACACAATCTTCAGATTATACAATGAGACAGAGTAATAATAGTTAATTGACTAATTAACTAACCAATTGCAATTTAATTAACCGCAATCAATTTGCCGTTCACATATACTGCAATCCATATTTCATTATTCATTATCACATTAATGATCTTAACATCGATAGTTATGCCTACCTTATCACACAATAATGTAAATCACAGATATATTTTTAGTTTCACATTCGTAAAATCATTACTTAGTAATAATTCCTTATACAAATTGCAACATGAAATTTAATCGAGCCAATTAAATCCATTTATACACACAAATTAAGCATGTTAAGGATTAAGATTAAATCATAATGCACTAATAATGCTTTAACGCATTGTAGGCCAAAACATTATTCACAAATCATATTAAGTCATATATGAATTTAAAGTTATGAAGTTTCTTGGTGTTATAATTAACCGTACACAGTTTGAGTCACTCACAAAAAATTTAGTTGATCAATAGACAATTACTTCGATTAGAAATCACCTGGTTTATTTTTACCTACTCATCTTCAATGACAACAAGTTATATTTACATACATGCCCATAAAATACTCTTTTAGTCACATTTTTAAAAAGAGTACGTCTACACTAAATCGCAGTATTTTGGTAGTCACTTTTTCCTCCATAGACTGACCAGCAGTTCAAATACACATTTTAATCTATTCCACAAATTGGATTCAAAAACCCTTTTTCATGTAAGATTTTAAAGGCAGCGATGCAAGCATGCTTTATTTTAATAGGCAAAATTCAGGTTTAACAAATATCAAACAAGCAAAGAAAATATTAAGAATACAATTTCAAGGAAACCGAGTAACAGAAAGTTATTAAGATTTTACGTAACAAATAATAATGACATGCAAGATAAATTCAAAATTGTTTGTAATCATTACTTATTAATATATTAGGCCTATACAAAGAGTATTGCGCTATTTACAAATATATGAATAGGTTGTATGCTGGAAACTGGTGAAAGACTGTTAGTGTAACGTTAGGCATAACCAACAATACAACGACATCGGAAAATCAAATACACAGTCAGGAATTTTTATTATTGCACATAAAAATCTACAAGAATTCTGTGACTAAATACACGTGAAAGAATCAGTTGGGCAGGGCTAACAAAATATTAATTTATGACAACCTATATGTTTAGAAAACATTAGTTTTTGAAACAAGTGCTCAAAACTAGGCATGACTCAGGAGTGATGGGTCTTTACGTCCTGTGTTTATGCACTCAGTAGGCCTCGGCCAATTAGGACAGGAGGAGGACACAGCAATGAGACAAAAGATGACTGAAACTGCCACCGAACATAGAACCAGGCGACCTGGCAAGAGCTGGATTCGAACCCAGGACCCCGGGATTGGCAGCCCAGCACGCTGCCTCTATGCTAAACCCCCCGTCCCGAGGCAATGCTCGAAGCCCTTATAACATGTATAATAAAGAAAAGGGCAGGCTTCTATTCAATTAAATACGATAAAGATTATTCCACACAAAAAATCACCCAGAGAGCATCAAAAACTTCACGAGAGACCTGTCACTCCACATCATGTCTGTAGAAGACTGACTTGCCAAACGGACTACTGTATTTCAAACCGCAAATTCAAAGTGACTATAAATAAAGTTACATTCAGTATCAACAACCATCACAGTGCACTTTTGTATATAGCGCCGATATGTACAGATATTAATATATCAAAGACATATATAAGTACATTATTATACAATATACAACATTTCTATTGCATAAAGTAATCACAAATAGTTATTGCACCGTCGTATAGGGCTACATATTCAAACTAGAATACAAGTTTTGAAATTGTTGAGTTTTCAAATTAATTATTAAGGTAGATCTGGACAGCCAGACATGAAGTTTAATATTAAAGACCAACCAGACAATGGGACTGGGTAGGTAGATAGATAGGTGGACAGATAGATAGACAGAGAGATAGATAGACAGATAGAGAGATAGATGGATAGATAGATAGACAGATAGACAGTTTAGAAAGACAGATAGATCGATTTTAGGACATCCAAGCAAAACTCGAGAAACCAAACATTTTTTCTCAGCTGTTAATTTTCTAAATATAAAATCAGTATCTGTAAGTGACTGTTTTAATGCCTAAATGTGACCTGCTCCATCAAAATGGGTTCAAAGTCGGCCTCCTATCATATTTAGGTATGAAAATGACTTTATTCTACTGGAATTGAGCTTTAAAATGATGTTTAGTATGTTTTGATATCTCTATCCAATCCAAAGATATGGTACCTCAAACATCGATGATACGAAACATCAAACTTTGAGAAAATGGCATTTGAATTTCCCCCCATTACAATAAAAGAACTAAGAAAATCGAGAGGGACACTCAATTTAGATAATTTAAGATCAATTTTTGGTTAAATGGTCTTAATTATTCAAAGAAAATTACTTTTGCTAAAACGTGGTACCAACAGCTAAAAAACATCAAAATGTGACCTTTTGACACATTTTGCTCATTTCTGAGAAATATATAAAGCCTACTTTGAACTCATTTTGGTGGAGCAGGTCACAAATATCTACTAAATCTATGTCTAAATGACTAAATCTATTCAACAATTGTATAATTCTGCAGGTTAAAGTATAACAATTTCATGATTAAGATGCTTACATGATTAAACCCATTATGAAAATCAACAATATATTGCAGGACAGACGTAAAATAGGATCAAATTACAACCTTATCAATGTCTCTTCAAAAATATCTCAAATGTACAACAATAGGGTATAGTAAGTATACATGGCACTGATGATAGATAGCATTTGTCTTTTATCCTTTTTAATAAGACAAATTTGAGCTTTTGGTACTGAGGAAAAAAATACTGACAAAATTAAGTACGAAATGTGTCAGGTATGAGGCATGAGCAAACTTTAAAGACCTTTTAAATTTTGGACCAGTGAACAATTTTTTCAAACTCATAAAACAAGCTGCAATTCTGTAAACTTTTATTATAAATTTTCCTCATTTTTTTCCATAAATTTCGAAAAAATAAGCAGGTTTAGGTCCCCAAATGACCCCAATCATCTCAAAATATCATCGATCATATCACATACAAATTTGAGCAAAGTTTTTGAATGACATCGATTTTTTTAAGTGACTAAATTTCATTGGACTAAATTTTTATTCTGACTATATTTTTACGATTTTCTTCACAAAAATTACCTTCATATAAATTTTCAATCTTTCCTTATCTGGAATATGTCTCTAGGATACACAAAGCTATAATAGGAGTATGAAACATGTTCCAATTTGCAATCATTCCCCATATAAGTAACCAATATTATAATTTTTGAACAATCACACAAAATGAAAGTTTCATCATACGATAATCAAATAATTTTACATATGTATACATTCAATGACTTGTTGTTAAGTTAAATACCATATTATACATGTATCACAATTGGCAATTCTACAAAGAGTAGTGAGCAAGTTTTCATTCATAAGATCCATTAATTAAGCAATTATTATAATCATAAAACTTATTTAGGACTTCAGATGGTAAATATAACAAATGTACACTTTGTACATGAAATTAATAAGGCCACACATAATTGATCTTTAGCTTCTCGGATCCTCTCAAGGCACTTTTTCTAGAGTCGGTCGGTAGGACAAAAAAAAAAGGCGAAAACATTTTTTTCTATAATGCCAACAAAAAAAAAATTTTTTTTTTTCTGTCGGGAGTAAATCTATTGTGTCGGCGGGTCCGCGAAGCTAAGAATCAATTACGGGTGGCCTAAGGCAAAATGATGTGCACATCAATATTCTGCTTGAATTATGTCTGCGACTCTGCACAATAGATAAGTCATTGGTTGGAATTATTTTCCTTTACAGTGTATTGTTAATGGAGCAATACTATAGTTTTAAACAAGTGATGCCCTTTCTTCACAAAAACACATCAATATTTCATATCAAATATCAAATAAATACCATAAAATAACAATAGGTTTCTTAATTAGTTATTCTTGTAACAATTTATTAATATAATTTCATACATTTATGAATTTGTAAAATTTTCATGGGCAAATCATTCTGTAAATTAATTGATTAAAAATATCACAAACTAATCATTATTTCACATGATTATCAAATAATACCATATATATTGTTTCTTAATTTGTTATTCCAGCTACAATTTAGTGATATCATTTATTTGTTAATAAATTTGCACAATTTTGATATCACAAACACATCATTACTTTGTATAAGATCAAATAATACCATATAATGCTTTCTTATTTAGTTATTCTAGCTACAATTTAGTAATTTCATCTCTTTTGTTAATAAATTTGCACAATTTTGATATCACAAACACATCATTACTTTGTATAAGATCAAATAATACCATATAATAAACCATATAATACAATATGTTTCTTAATTAGTTATTCTAGCTACAATTTAGTAATTTCATCTCTTTCGTTAATGAATTCCAGCTGTATACGAGGGAGAACGAAATTGGGATAAGCAACGGGGGGAGGGCTGGGCAAGGAGTTTGCGTTATTACCGTTGCTATTGTTAAAGTGGGGAGGGTACGACTCGACACATGAGCTTGACGAGTCGTTATAACTGCTCGTATCGGAGTCATAACCCCTGTAATGTAGGTCAAAGGAATCATCAAAGTCACTCGAACTTTCATTGTCCATATTTGGAAGTTTGAGGGTATAGGTGGGGTTATTGAATTCCAAGGAGTTAGTAGAACCAGCTAATGTAGAAGTGTACGAGTTAGTTTCGGGTAATGGTGCCGTGTGTGTATTGGGATGGGGTAACTGAGGTGATTTACTAGGATCAGGTAACTGCAGAGGGTTGTGAAATTGAAGAGAGGGATCGGGTAACTGTGAGTTGGAATGGCGTAACTGTGAGCAAGGACTGGGTAACTGTGATGAGTTGGTTGAATCAGGTGAATGCATTGAGCTGGGATCAGGTAACTGCAAGTGAGGACCGGGTAACTGTCGTGCTATACTAAGATCGGGTAACTGGAGTGAGCTGTCTTCCGAAGACGTGGAATGGGTCGAATAGGGACTGCTGTGAAGGGGACCATGAAAGGGAAATGGAGTTATCAAATGAGGGTCTTCCGAACCAATTTGAAAATCAACTGGATCACATGACTGAAGACCGTTTAATCCAGGAGATTTTGAACGGTTTCCTTTATGTGACCTTTTACTTCTCTGAGGATGTACCGGACTGACCTCTGGCTCCTCCTGGTGTTTATTGTCATAATCAGAGCTAGCGCCATCTTGTGTTAACTCCTGTACCTTTTCTCCTCTTTTCTTACCACTGTGACGTCGATGGCGTCCTTTCGGAGTGCTGCTGGCATTTTCAAACGACCTCCGGTGTAGACTTTTCTCCAGATTTCTCTCTAGATTTTTTTCTAGCGTCATCCTAAATAAATCCGGATCGCCCTGCACAGAATTATGCAAATCTCCGGGGATCGACCCAAAAGATTTGTTGGCATTAATGAATGAGGTCTCTTGTGTGAAGTCTCCTTTAGAACGGCGAACCTTCTCTAGCGAGTGATGCCTTCGTCTTCTGCTGTGATTCCGTTCTAATTGTCCCTCGCTTTTTGGACGTGGTTTCTTGCCGACGTCTTCATGACCTGTGTGGTAAATTAAGTTGATATTAAAGCAAAATTTAACAGGTCCATTTTTTACACTGTCAAAGCTCACAGGAGCTGACTCAGTGGAGCTGGTTAGCTCACAACGAGGATCTACACAGTGAGGATGATTATCAGTCACAATGCATGTGTCTTTTTGAAAACAATTTTTCGAGATAACAAAATTTTTTTTTTCAACATTTCACAACTGATTCTTTGTCGGAGTGTGTAACATTTGGTTTGCTTCAAAATTTTCACTTAATTATTGTCAATTTGATTATGTTCTTATTATAAATATGGCAACTGGGTGACACAGTGGTTACTAACACTATGCTGAATGTTTTTTTCCGGTAACCCAAAATTATTTTCATTGAACCTTCAAGAGTAAAATCCCAGCTGGATTTTTCATTTCTTACTAAATTTTCTTGAAGCATTTTAAACAAAGTTCTTGAACATGATACATCACAGTGTGTTCAGTATCAGTCAAGGATCGTTTTCTTGCTCTGGAGGATCATAATTACTCAAGAAGGTCACAAATTCATAATGGTTGTAACGTAGGGTGTTATTAGGCCAGCCATAATTGTTCTTTAGCTTCTCGGATCTTTTCGACGCTAAGGTCGGTCAGGAGGACGAAAAAAAAGTCTTAATATTTTAAAATGTCAATTTCGAAAAAAAAAATTTTTAGGCACAGAATCTGTTGGCCGGTCATTCAGAGAAGCTAAAAAGCATTAATGTCCGGCCTTAATAAATTTAGAACACCTACCTGAATACTCATGATGTCCAGAATAACTCTGACTTGCGAGTAATTTCTGGGGGTTCCTGAGACCCCCGTAAGTACTGTGCCGAGCTAGGGGTTTCAACCGGGCACTGATTGGTAAATGAGCTAAGTGGTCCAATGCCCCATTTTCCCATTGGGAGGGGACGCCTGAAAACGTGACGGCAGACAGGTTGGACATCATGCTGGATCGGTCAAAACTGAACCTGAAATATGAAACGGAAATCTTTTAATAAATGGAGATATACACAACTAACAACAATCACTTTTGTCAGTTTTGTGACATTTTAAATGGTACATTAACTATTTCAATTCCAGAAAGATCGGGAGAATTGATGGATAATTGGGGCTTTACGTCCTGTATTCATGCACTTTGTAGGCTAATTAGGATAGGAAGACAGGACAAGGCAATGATGCGTAGGATTACTGAAACTGCCGTCCAACATAGACCCCAAGTGAAATTGGGGGAAAATACATTCAAGTTTCCGCCAAAAATAAGAATTTGTAGCTTTACCAGACCTTACCCATCTTAAAACGATTAGCATCCAAAACGCCTACAGACAAGAACGGGCTAAATGCCGCCTAAATGCAATTAATAAAGACAAGTTCAACTTCAATTTGATCAAATACTTATGTAAACTGACCCAGTAATTCACCACTGACTACAAGCCTAATTGCGTTGTTGTATATATATTGTATTTTGTATTGTAGCCGTTTTGGCCTATTGGAAATAGGCGTTTTTGTAATCGCCAATAGCCGTTTTTACACAGTCATGCAAGGGGAAAACTAGCTGTTGCCGTTTTTGATAATGGAAAAAAAAAACCGTAGGCGTTATTGTCTGTTGCCGTTTTTGTTTGTAGGCGTTTTGACTGATTACCCTTAAAACAATGACATTTAACTTTGAAGGCCCAGAATCACACACCAGTATGTGAATTTTTTATATCAGAATCTGATACTCACCTATTTCTAAAAGGATTTTCGGGAGTCCTGGGTGATGCGGACAGGTCCAAATGTTTTAACGCTTCCAGATTTTTGGATTCTTCAAACAGATCGAGAGAAACGCTCGATGCAGAAGAGGGCGACACTGGGCAGATGTCCAACTCTGGACGTAGGCTGAATCTGAAATTGAATGGAATGTGATCAAATATGGACGGATTGATACTTGGGCTTAACATCCAGTATTTATGCACTGTGGTATAGGAAGGGATGACCCTTGTTATGAAGAGTCTGGCTCCCAAGATGGTGTTGAAGTAATAGCAATAGTAATATAGCTGTAACTCATCCAGAATTCATGAGGATTTGTATACAGATCGTCTTGTGACATAGAAATCTTAGGGTAGACCCCCACCATTTTCACTCCTTTCTCTGTCCTGTGAGTAATCTAAACATAAGAAACACGCCAAACAACGGCATTTGTGCATTTTACAACTTGGGAATTTTAATGCATTTATTTTTGGCATTCCGTCGAATTTTTTTTTTAGTGCAGGGATGCTACAGGTTAAAGGTGGAGCTTTTAAAACTTATTAAATAAATAAATAAAATATATCAACATTGATCAAAAGAATAACATACCGGTCATCCAGCCCACTATATAATGAACTGCTACTGCTTGCTCGACTGGAACGACAACTGTCAAATCTGCTAAGACCTGTAACAAGACAAATCATAAGAAAACAGCTTCATTACTTACTAAGACCTGGAAAAATACACAAGAAATTTCTCAGGCACCAGCACAATAATTGTCTTAAATATCAGCAAAATCTACAAAACTGAAAAATTATGATACATGTAGTACAATATGCGAATCAAAACTTTCTTTTTTACCTGACATCAATCTCTTTTCCTGTTCTTCTAAAGATCTCAACTCAAATATCTTCTCAGCTAAGACCCGCTGAAAGTAAAGAACCCCAAAAAACATTTAATAAAAAAAAGAGAAAATACATTTTCAATACTTGAATAGGAGATTAATTTATTTTTCATTGTGCACTTCAATAAACAATAGAACCAATAAACTTCTCCACCAGCCGTCTCAATGACAGTTATAGAATAATCATGGATGGAAAAAGTAGGAAATTTGGGCAGCTCATTGCCCGGAATATTCTAAATCTCACTGGAATTGTTTAAAATAGGTCCAAATTTTTTACTTAAAAGTAGGTACCATACTACATTTGCGACATTTTTTGGGAAATTTTATCGTACTTTTAAAATGAAATTGCTTGCAAATCCTTTTTTTTTTCTAGTCATGTGTCCCAGTGCCAGAGAGACATTGGCGAGTGAGAGGGTAGGATCCATGGATGGTTGTTTGGGGAAATTTTACAATAATCACCATGACTAATAACATAGCAATACCCATAAATTAATAATGTAAAATTAAGCAATATATTGAGAGATAAAACTATAAAAACAATGATGAAAATGATTCAGCATGCATAAAAATAATAGAAATACTTGAACCAAAAGAAGCATTACCTTCAACTTCAGACACCTGCCATGAAGCTCAACCTTCCGACAACAGTCCTCAAATAAAACTACCATTCTAAAATACAATCGAAAGAAACAAACATCTAGAAAAACAAATAAATAAGACCACAGCCCAAAAATAAACACCACAACAATAATCGAGATAGTAAAGATCAAATCAAAAATTTGAAAAAAAAATTGAAATTTTTATATAAATTAGCAAATTGAAATGTATGATATAATTAAGAAAATAATCCAGTTGAAATGTAAATTGGAATAAAAAAAATTTTCAAACCAATTTCATCAATAGAAATTACAGATAATCCTTTGGTTTTTTCAAAAATAAGAAATTGTCTTAAAATAGCAAAAAATTCCAAAAGTTTAACATAGAATATCAATACATCAAAGAAATAAAATAAATTTTATTAAAAAAATTCAATCATCAATGTAACACAAAAACCCTTTACCGTTTTCTACCACTTTCAACTAACAACAACTAATTAAAGACGCAGAATAAAAATAGGCCTATGACAGAAAAATAATTTCTAAATTAGAAAATTCTTTACCTCATGGATATTCCTGCATGTTTGATGAAACTGACCAGATCTTGATGATCCGAGTCCTCCATCGACACCCCATTTATGGAGAGAATGACGTCACCTAAAAGGTCAAGAGGTCAAATACATTACACATTCCGTTCATCAAGGTCACTGATTGACATTTGTTAAGTCCCAAGGTCAAACTACAACATCAAAGCAAAGATAATATACATAAAGATGCGCAGCTTCAATACTTCCAATGGCAACCAGAATGGTGACGTTACCTGTGCACATCCCCAGAGGGAGCAGTGAACAGAAGAGGTGACGTTACCATGGTGAGCACAAGAGGCAGCCTCACTTTAGTTTCTCTGAGTGGGCAGCCTGTGATAGACAGATCTGGAAATTATGATACCACCTTGCTGGTTCTCAATAATAACCAGTGATGGAAATTGAGGGGGAACTGGGCTCTGTGCTCTGCTACAGCTCCCCAAAGATCAGCGATGAAATGAAATTACAATTATCATTGTCACTTTTTCTGTACTTCAGATAAATTTGGAATGGCGCGTTGCTGCCACACCATACAAGAGCTCCCCCCACTGAAAATTTTCCATTTCCATCACTGATAAAATAACCATGTAATTAATCACCTATTAAAGAGGGAAGTGCCAAAACTAGCCTTTTAAGTTGTTGATTTTTCACATATATATAATTGCTACTCTACGAAAGAACGAAGATTTCTTGTACAAGATGGAACAAATTCAATATTTGTGGAACCTTGTTCTCCTTGATAATTTTTTTATCTATGGCTTGTACTAACTTGCCCCTCGCCCATTGCCCCTCGATGAAAAATTATTGAGTCATGAATGATCACTTTGTATGAAATGAAAGACCGGAAAAATTCTAAGAAAGCCTCTCTCGTCACGACACCAAATGAAAAACAGATAATCATATTGTCAAAAATATACAGTGTAGATAAAAATTGTAGGGTTCAGGAATATGAATACCAAACCATTTATCATTAATTCAAATCAATATTCATAACTCAAAACCAAGGAATCTCCATTCTGCACACCAAATTGATGAAAATCACAGCGTTTTGGAATATGAATCCCAAACCAGTTTTCATTAATTCAAAGCCAAAGTCAGAACCAAATTTCATGAAAATCACAGGGTCTTGAATATAATTCAAAACCATTTTCATGTCAATTTGAGAATTCAATAAAGTCCATAAGCTGATAAGCAGAACAATTGTCAATTTATTTTCAAAGGTTGTCAATAGGATTACTCAGGTGGTACATTTTAAGACTTTCAAAGTTTGCTTGAAAGCATATTTGGATCTTCTTTACGTAATTTTCAAAAAAGTGTTGACCTATGGTTTAATGTCGGCCGTTATACACGTTTTGCCACTCCATCTTGCAGTCAGCGTCTGAAAAAATTTGAACAAAAATTGTGTAGTTTTAATCAATGACAGTACCAAGTCAGTCAGTTACAGAAATGAATTCATTTTCTAAATCAAATCAATGGATTTTATTTTGATTTGCTTTGAAATTACATAAATGTTTGAGTAATGTCACCTGGTCAGCGACATCTTTCCCCAACTGAAACATGTCTAGACCAGTGGCGGATCCAGATGCGATAGTCTAGGGGGGGGCCCGGAGCATTCGCAGGCCCGTGTTATCGCAATTTTTCTTCAAAATGCTACTATTAATCTTGGTGGTCTAGGGGGGGCCCGGGCCCCCTAGGCCCCCCCCTGTATCCGCCACTGTAGACATGTATCATAGATCTGTTTCTTTGTACGAACATTGAAATTAATTATTAAGTAAACATAACTGCTGTGGAGCAGCATACCTACAGCGGTAACTTCACATCACACAAAACAATCAGTGGCATTCCTTTGTGGCATTCCTTTGTGGCAATCGGAGGGGACAGAAACACTGGTTTGTAATAGGAGCTAGAAATCATTTTTTAATAATTAAAAAATAAAATTGTGAAATATTGGACCATATTGCACTGTTAGCACCATCAAAAACAACAAGTACAATATTTCATACGACTGGTGGTAGCATAGCCAGCAGGAGGCGGCAGGGGGGCAGTTACCCCTCCTGCAACTATCAGGGCTTTGGAGTTGGGTGTTAAGTGAACCGACTCCGACTCCCGACTCCTTTGGCTTTCTGAAAAGCGACTTCGACTCCGACTCCTTAGGTCTCCTGAATTACGACTCCGACTCCCGACTCCGCTTATCGGCATTATCGCACACAGACATTTCATGGTTGACGGAAGAAAAAGTAGTTCTACAAAGTTTTCATTGGATACTCCTTTAATAAAATTTGTATAACATTAAACATTGTTGTAACTGTGTTTTTACAAATTATATTAATTATTTGTTGGAGTCAGGAGTCACCAATTTAATTTTCGACTCCGACTCCGACTCCACCTGAAAGTCCAAGTTAGACTCCGACTCCGACTCCACTCAAAAACCTCCGACTCCACCACTCCGACTCCAAAGCCCTGGCAACTATCCTTTCCCCTTAATAACTCCTCAGATGCTAACAGTCCACATACTTCGCAACATTTTATTTCTATGTTTTCTGTCTCATTCTGCAATGGAAATCACATTTATTGCTTCCATTTCTATAGTTTTTAATAGTATAGGCCTACCCTTTAGCATAACAATTAGAACAATTTTGCAACAGGGCTTGTTGCTTTCCCCTGTTGCCCACCCTTGGAAATTACCTGGTAATGCCACTGAAGATTGTCGCAACACGGACTTATAGAACGGTCAGCTGGGGGAGTTTCCTCTGCCTGTTATGGGCTCCGAGACCAAGTATTGAACCATCATTCCACCATGCTTACTTAGACTTCAACATCTGCAACGACAGGAGTTAATGAATAACTGTTAAAATATCTTCAGAGGATGGGTATATAAAGTGACAAATATCTGGTTGATTCAATTTGTTATATAAAAGACTACCATTCACTGTATATCATTTTCAGTAATTAGTCAGTCACAATGGCTTACATCTGGAGTGTGTATTGGCCTACAGGGGTAAAATATGACAAAAACAACAAGATGGCAAGGCCTTTCTTATCAAAATAAAATCTGACTCGGGAAAAGTTATGACAAAATGTTATCATTGACAGACATGGGGGTGTGGGTGGAAGATCAGTAGCGTATTTAGGGGACTATACCCCCCCCCCCGGCCCAAAATAAACATTGAACAGATAGGAAGTGCCCCGGAAGGCAGCCTATTTGGCCAATGTTATGCCTCCCTCCTCAGGCCATTTCTAGATATGCCCCTAGGGAGGGTTATGGATTTTACCCCAGGACGCACTTTAATTTAGTGCGCAAATAAAGCAACAACAAATCATTGCATGGGACAAACTTTCTAAACAAAAATTTAACATTATGGTGTCCTACAAGCTACAACCAGTACTAGTCGAAACAAGCATATTTTCAATGTGCCGAACGGGACGGGCAAACTAATTATTTTTCACCAAAAATGTACACTGTACAACTCCTCTGGCCCTCCCCCCATGAAAAAGCGTCCAAGGGCAAGAATCGTCAGCAGCTTCTGTTCTGGTCGGCCCCTTACTTTCTTATTTGCAGCCAAATCTAGCTACAGTGCAGGGTCCATGGCAGCTGCATGAGCTGAACAATCGGAAGTAATTTATTTAACTGGAAGGAGCTATTTAATGCGATATTTTTGAGTGCATCTCAATGGTAAACACCCCCCCCCCAGGCCTCGGCCCCCTGGGTCCTAAATTTTCTGGATCCACCCCTGATCATCCCAGGCCACATTTATTTCCTCGGTTAATGAAATAAATGACATTGACATGAACTGAACCTGAAACAGCTTTAGAAAAGAACTATACTGACAATATTGTTCTTGGAATCTGAAGCTCTCAAGTGTCAACTCAGAATGAAAATCTCACTTTAATGACTTAACTCAGATTTACCTCAATCCTCACAGATAATGAACTTAATGCTATATTGTACACATCCTAGGCGACGTACAAAACACAGTCAACACTTACTCTGAACAAATGAAGCAGTAAAACATACCTTAACAAAGTTGAAAACAACATTCACTGCACTCTCAGTCTCCTGCTGTCAGTGCTGCGAGCACGTGCTTTCTTAGTCGTTGATGACGTCACGTCTCGTGACCTAGTTCCTTGACCTAGTTTCGCAAAACTTTCTGTAAATGATGCGCGTATCGCCAGATGTCTCTGTCATCATTTATTTTAAACAAAGTAAATAATTTTTATTTGTTTCATTTCAGTGCTCATAGTTTATTGTAGTAATGAAGACATAGATTACAGCTTACTTGCTGGTCATTTAAAAAAAAATTTAAATGCTGCCCCTGGCGTTACGCGCACAAAACGATTACGTCATGATTCCCAGAAAGTGCCGAGTTGCCGTTATGTTATGTGATCAAAGGTCGTCTGAATCAGGTCAAGTCTGACTCAAAAGGTCAGTATAAATTCAGGTCAACAAAGAAGGTCATAGGTCAAAGAGTAGATTTGAAACTAGGGATGAGATTTTAAATTTCTGCAAGAAGTGTTGCCTCAATTCAGTTGAATTCAACCATTACTTGAAAAAATCTGTTTTGATTAGGCCTAATATCAAGATATGTTTTTGACAGACAAAGCGAGACTATTTTCAATGGACTTACCAGGCCGGAGTCCAGCCAAATAAGCAGGGCCGCTGACCTCAACGTAATCCACATAAGTCAGCATTTCCACATCAGGACTTTCGTGGTTCTGAATGCCGTAACTCTGAAAAAAACAGGAAATTACAATATCATTTTAAAGGCATCAAGAAGAGAAATACTTTTTTTTCTAATGTTAGGCACACATAATTAATTTTTAGCTCTCAGATCTCCTCATTTTTTGAGGCACCGCGTAAATCTTTAGGATAAAAAAAGCTGCAATCCCAAAATTTTTATTGTGTCAATCAGCATGATCAATTATACAAAATTGTGGCAAAGCTTCTTTTTTTTTGTCGATCTATAGAAAGAGCGAAAAAATAAATCATGTCTGGCCTTAGAAATAAAACTAATTCATAAAATTTAAATTTAAATTTTTACAAAATCTACAAACAATGAGAATTTATACCCTTTTTTTTTTTTTTTATTCATACCTGAAGAGTAAATCCCCATGATGCCTTTTCGCTCCTTTTCATCAAGAGCGTCCTCCTCCTCCTGTTCTCCTCTGCGTCCGTGTAAGTGACCCAGTCCGCCTCCACCATCGGCAGCTCCTCCCCCAATGAACATATTGGATCTTTTGGTTTCTGAAAATAAATGGCAAAAATTATTTTTTAATTAATGATTTTAGAGCCCCAAAATTGTAGTTAGATCCCCTCAGGCGTGACTGCAATTTAAGAAAGGAAATTCATGTCAATGTTTTCAGATTTCGCTACAGTTATGAACACAGCTACTGTATAAGCATAAAAATATGTGCTTGAAAATTTTTGGCTCAATGGTTAGAGCCTTTCACTTGCACAACAAAGGTCCCAGGTTTAGTTCAGTTTCTGAGCATTGAGCAACATCTCAGTTGACATCATGTACAATTGTGTATATTCATTCCTTCAGATTCTCCTTGCAATTTGCAAGCAATGTATCTGAACTACATTTGACATTTTTCAAAGAATTTTGTGTCTTGGAAATATTCAGGATATCAAAATCACAAATCCTTGTCCTACAAAGCAATTTCATGGTCAAGGTCTCGCACCAGTAAAACTCTTGATTGATCAACATTAGATCAGTGTATCTGATTTACAAATGAGGTAAACAGTAAATGGATATGTATGTGCAGTGGCGGATACAGGGGGGGGCTAGGGGGCCCGCCCCCCCCCCCCTAGATGACCCTGTCTGGATCCGCCACTGATGTGACAAGGTCAAGACCGAGAAGCTATGACATCAGTTCAAACTGCACAGGTGTGACATATTCATGCTTGATACAGTGTAACTAAAGCAGCAAATAGTCTATTTACCATCCCATTAGAATAAACAATCAATTGGATAACGAATGTTCATGTTTAATCATGTAGCCTTTGAGGAATGTAGTCTGTAAAGTACGAAACCTGACAGAACCAAAGTAGTACAATCAGCTGATAACGCAGATTCATATGCACTCAGCTATTCAGTCAATTAGCATAATTAGACATATCACAATAAGGCCACACATAATTGATTCTTAGCTTCGCGGACCCGCCGACACAATAGATTTCCTGCCGATGGAATAAAAAATAAAAAATTTTTGACATTATAAAAAAATTTTTTTAAACTTTTTTTTTTTGTCCTACCGACCGACCCTAGAAAAAGTGCCTTGAGAGGATCCGAGAAGCTAAAGATCAATTATGTGTGGCCTAAAGCCTGTTTATCCCATTGAACCGGACTCAATTAATATCTTTAATTCACACATTTATCAATTATCGCGCTTCAATTGATTTCTTACCCACACAACAGTTCCAGTTTCCTTGGTAACCTTGGTAACATCCCATGAATGTTTCCATGGCAACAGCATTCTAGTTGCTGTAGTTACAATCCACTTCCTTGACTACCATAACAACATAATCCACATACATGTATGTTACAACAACCTGTTTCCTCTAACTTCTGATCAGACATTTCACATTTTGCAGACTAGCAGTTTTTTATTGGCCTGATTAGAACGTTGTAATCTTATTCTAGACCAAAGTTATACTAATTATCTTATCTGCGTCTTTCTTATCATTGAAAAAATTAAATCATTACACTTCCGTATCATCAAATAATGTCAAGACAGCCATAGCTGTATAAATATTGATATTGACTTGTCTGCCGGTAAAGTCATAATCTTCTTGTAACAAAGAGTCAAATAACTGATGTTTAGCTCTAATTACCAAAAAAGGTTATCAAACATAAAAAGATGAATATATCAGCAAAGATCCAATTGTCAATACACATTGTCTAACAATAAAATTCTGGAGAACTTGTTCATCTAAATTTTCCCCATAATTTTTGCATGATAAAGTCAGTAATATCCACTCTTTAACATGTTTAACACTGTTCAGACCACCTGACTGAACAAGAACCATGTCTGACAAACTTCTAATATAAACTCTTGTATTATTCATCTCTGGGACGTCCAAAGGACGTAAAATGCGAGATCACTGGACCGGAACTATTAGTATATAACAATATATGATAAAGCAAATATCCAGTTTCACTTAACAGGCTTACAGCTACTTAATGCAAATATTGGGTCTCCAAATATAACTGAATAAAATCGTATCACAAAGCTACTGTGATATTTAACACTCTGTGAAAATTTTACTAAGAGTTTTGCACGTTTAAATCTTTTTAATTTTAAAAGGTCCTTTTTTTAAATTGCTAATTGAAGATGATATCATACAAGTACGAAATTTACCTCCATTTACTTCGCAATACATTTAAATTATTACCATAAATCTTATAAATACGCATTAACACAGCTTGATATCTTTACCAGTAGTCTAGTACCATATACATCGAAATTAGTCCTTCAAATTTTTAACACTTAATTCTGAATATTTATTTGTCTTATATCAAATTTCTAGCTTAACTTTAAAGATAATATGAGAGTAATACGCTTCACATTTCTTTTATAATGCATTGTTTCATTTTTTCTAACATCTATAAAAATCACAATCAGATACTATTACACATTTAACATAATATCAGTATCACAATATCAGCTGTTTATATCATATACATGTACATGGAAAACATCATTATATCATTTGTAAATGTGTTTATATTGTTGATACTTCATCCATGAAATTTAGCACAAACTGAACAACTATAAATTCTGAATCTATGTCAAGGTGAATTTCACCCCTAATCAGAACATTATCACTATAAAACCTTTTTGTATGATATTAGTGTCATATTACAGCATGAATATTCATAATTCTTATTTTCTCAGAATCCTCAGTCAAAATCAGGAAAAACATAAATACCGTATTCACTCGAATACAGACAGCCTGCCTCATTTCTGTGCATATTTAACCAAAGAGTGTGGTCTTTTACTTGCTGAGCATAGACACTGACACAAGGGGCTACCAATTTAGCATCTCATACAAACAGCATCTAGATGCCTTGACATTGCTCAGTGCTAATGGAAATGAAGAATAATTCTTCATCTCTCTCATTGCTCAGCTTATCAATCAACTTTTGTGATTGGCAAGATGGATGGACAGACGATTGGGGCTTTACATCCTGTATTTATGCACTTTGCAGGCTAAATAAGGACAGGTAGACGACACATCGATGAGGTGAAGGTAGTCTGAAACAGCCATTCAACAATCAACATAGACCCAGGAGACCTGGCGAGAGCTGGATTCGAACCCTGGACCCAGCGCTTGACAGCCTAGTACCCCTAGACCAACCCTCCCCCTCTTAACCCCAAAGAGCTCCTACAAGATGTGCAGCCTGGGGCCTGGGATCTATCTAAATATTTACCCCTAACCAAACAGATACGGTATCATGCTTTTACTGCATGTTGATATTGTCAGCCATCAAACCATAACAAAATATATCTGTTCAGAAATATATAATGTACCCCCAAGGTTATAACCATGACATTGGCAATTCATGGATTTTTCCCATAAAAATCAAAAAAGACATCTTTGCTGCCAAGATTCACAGCGAAAATACAATGCATGAATAATGGATATGCGACAAAAATATAAAGACAGAGAAATAAATAATATGAATAAGGGTTGATGTTACACAGAGCTCTACATATAATCATGCTGATATAGATACATGGAGTCTAAAGAGATAGATATAGCATGGGCATCCTTCTAAGCAGCTAAGGCCAGTTCTTTGCCCCATGCCAGGGATCTTTCACTTGCCAGGCATAGACACTGATACAAGGGGCAGCAAATTTATTGTCTCATGAATCCGAACCAGCAAACAACATCAAAGCTATTAGAGCTTCCTATTTTAACATGAACATGATTTAACAGGTTATACACAAATTTCTCTAAAGAAATGTTAGCAAGTATAAGTTTGAACAAGAACCCAGGGGTTCAAAATGGAGGTGGTGTAGTGACTAATTTCGCATACCATGAATCCAGCAGATCATTCATCCTGCACTGCTATAACTACTCCGATAGATTTATATATAGTACAGATATACAGATAGATAGTTGACTATATTTGTAAAACATGATAGCTGCTGTGCTGATAATAGGCTTTAGTCAGTTCGCAATTATTTAAAGCAAAGTCTGATGTGACATTTTACTAGACGGTCAAGCCCATCCTATACTTTCTAAAGCAGAGTAGGATGGTAGAGGATCTCTCCCAACCCCACGGCTCATTGGCCGGCCACTTTTGAAAGCCAAGCCCCGCCCCCGCACCTGATTGGTTGGTGCCCAACGAATCTCAAAAATAGGCCAAAACAATTTTTTGTACACAAGCATGTGGTTGTAATCAAAAGGCCAGCCGAAATTAACAAAGAACTAGCAAATACTGCCAATGACACAGGCATGTTTCAATGCATCTATCCTCCGCATTTCAGCTATTCAGTTACACTGTCATATCTGAAAATTCCATAGAGCAGTGAAGTTTTGCTAGCTGGGGGAAGGAGGACGCCATTTTGAATCCCCAAAACACGTGAATAAAAGCAAGTGCCTGCCACAAATTGTCTCACCACTTGCAAAGCCATCAATAGCACAGAAATGATCTAAAGTACTTGCCTTTCAAATCCCGATAGTCTAGCATTAATGTCAAGTCCAAATTATCCAAAAAGCAATGGTATTCCCTGGAGCCACAAAGCATGTTGACATGCTGGCCATTTCACCACTCATGAAGAATTTATCAAGCCACCTTGGAATGCAATTTCGTGATGTTGTTGGATATGAGAAACATTCGTGTTGTTTCCCAAATAAAATAATATAATGCTTTTGCGAATCTGTTGGGTTTTTGTGCAGGATGCACTGAAGATTTTGAGAACTATTTTGTTAGGCATTGAGTAGGAAGGTGATGACGTGTTTCCACTTCCTACCTGGAATTCCCTGAGATTTCAGAGGCCCCAGACTGTCTCAAATCCGCCGATTGTCCCTAGCGGATGAGACAGTAAAACAGTCTAACATTTTACCCCATGCGAGCCTCGCGAGGGTCAAGAAGTCACAACCGTGGGGTAACAAGCCACATGTAATTGTTGTGGACATACAGCACTATATTAGTTAATATTCAGACCTAGACTTGACAGTCATCCTTGTGCAAAAAAAATTATAATGAGTCTTCCAAAGCTATCGGCAGGCAATGACCATGCACCATCAGCAAAGCCTGTGTCAGAAATTTACCAAATTTTTCAAAATGAAAACTTACTGCAATACTCTCTCAGAAGCATTATTGATGATGGATGATGATAAGATTGTAAGCTTAAAGCCTCAAGTGTGGAATATTTAACTTTCCTTAGCATAGAATACTGATTTCATGGTACCCTATGGTAAAATATCACAGTGTCAGGGTGAAATGTCACAGTGTGACATTTTACTCCTTACCTGTTTTTAAAATTCGACACATGATCAGGGCAACTAGGTGACCATATGGCCAAAAATGGGTTCACAGTATGAAAGACTATTATCCAAAAGGCTTTGAAAGAGCAGCACAGCTTCCTATGTCACAGCGACCAGACATTAATAGAGAAAGTTCAAAATTCATAAAACCTGTTCGGACACCAAAAATGCATGAGGAGGGTAAAAACCCACTTTGCATAATGAGCATAATTTTCGTACTCCCTGCACACCTTCTTCTCATAAAAGCGTCCCAAATGATGATTTAAGCTTAATAATTAGGTCAATGCAAGTTGGTCAAAAAGGCCTGTGACCTTTTTACCCCTGTGACTTTTCACCCTCTTCCCCTAATCTATTTATATGATCTAATATAATCTATCCATCAAATTAATGCAACCAGATCTATCTAATACACCCTTAAAGTCCCTTATCTATCTATCTATCTATCTATCTATCTATCTATCTATCTATCTATCTATCTATCTATCTATCTATCTGGCCAAAATAGTTGGAGATTTATATAACTATTGAAATCTCATCTCGTGACCTAGTATTATGTTGACATCAATTTTCAGGCCAGAAAACTGACCAATACACATCCTAATGTCACCATGACATAGTTCCAGGTCAGCTCATTTGCATACACAAAACGCAATACACATAATTTTCAAAATGGTGGACAGCTCATTTGCATACACTAAACACAATACACATTATTTTCAAAATGGTGGATTGTAAGACCAAAAAAAAAACTCCAAACAAAAAACTGATGAAAGGAGTACTTACAATTATTTTAGGTCAATAAAAGAAAGCTGCAATATTAGCCCTGCACCTCTAGTTTCAGGCAATTTAACAATTTATAGTAGATATTTTGAAACATGCAAAGAGTAATTTCGAATTTCCTTCTCCAATTTTAAATTTCCCGCCTAAATCTTACATCTTACACTCTCTTACCCACTCTCTTACCCCCCCCCCCCCTTCTCATCAACTACATGAATGGCGGTGTGTAAACACCTCCATTAATAACCATGATAACTGGTAGGAGGTAACCACACTTGAACCACAACAAATTTGCATTCTAAATCATACATAAATCAGTATGCAGGTGTATGAATAATGGTTAAAGGATTGGTTCACTTTATTAGGTATCCACTATCCAGCAGCTTTTTTTGTCCGTTAGCAGGTTAAAAATTTGCAATCATGATAATAAAACCACTCCTTGGTACATCATGTGCATTATGGAGATCATCAATTTTTTATTACGGTCTTAATAGATTTCATGGAATCTGAGAATTATTTGTCAAATTTTAGCACAAAACTACACTAAGCAATATTTTATAAATACATATTTTAAAATTTTTCTATTAATAGGTGAATAAGTACTGGTACGGAACAAGTTGCACACTCAGATAGTTTGAGTATAAATCCACCAGGTGAGTAGATACTAGATAGCCCAATAAATTCTATGCATCTATAGGCTAAATATCATATAAGTTCAGCGGAGCAAATTCCCTCAATATGCAAGATATACAAAAATGCAAGACATACAAATACTTCTCCTGTCAAGAAATTATGAAGTTCAGACGGATTGGCTTTGATCAAACATTTATCAAAACGCGGAGTCCTTATCTAATAACACTGAACAAGTTGACATGGCTCTTAGCATGCTCATACAAACTTTTGCAGAATTTTTAATACTTAATTAAACATTTATCCATCCTTTGATAGTCATTGAGTCCAGCCAGAACTATTATCAAGTACAATCAAGTGTAATGATTTCAAATGCTATTGTCAGCATTGATCTAATTTTATCCACAAAAAGCATATTATTTGTAATGGTACAAGATTGAACCCAAGATTCAGTGATTGAAAGCCTAGCATGCTACTTACTGAGCTAACCCCACCCCTCCTTTTATCATGCTTATTACAAATTTAATTAAATCTGTAAAATAAAATCGTTAGATTTTGCGAAAAACTCCACCTGATTCAATAATTGATATACTTTGGCCTTATCATGTTAATCAACATAAAAATATAAACTTTTATCATGATTATCATCCATTGCAGAAATATCAATTTGATAACCATGATAAGATTATCATGAAAGCAGTGAGCAGATTTATCAAATCACACTTTCGCCTTCTCACATAATATTATATAATAGGCCCTACTGCTATCAGTGCCATAAATCTAATAATATTCAAAATATTTCAGAAAAGTTTTAAATTTATGTGACGCCGACTTTGTGAAATTAAATATACCTATTTTCTTGTTTAAAGAGACAATTCATGTCATGTGTCATGATTGGAAGGAGCAAACTGACAAAAAGAATACTGCTACATTGATTTTATTGTCAGCCAAAAACTTATTTCCCTTAATTTGCATGAAATTTTTGTAATTTTCTGAATATTTTTTGAGAACGGGTTCTGGGAGGTGGGGTGAGGGACTTGTCTGATGCCCTGATTGCTGATAGGCCTACCCAGACACCTGTAGCATTGGAGTGCAATTTTTGCATTAAGGGGCCGACTAGACGATAGTTGGGGGGGGGGCTATGGACTTTACTCACCGGGACAAACTTTTTTTTTCGTTTGTGGCACGTCGACGAACAATTTTTTTTCTATGTGCACTCGCGACAACCTTTTTTATTGGAATTTTCTTAATTACAGTACCCTAGCTACAGGTGGAAACAAACTTTTTTTTAAATTTCCATATGCTGAACAAACTCTTTTTTCAGTGTCAAGTGGTAAACAATCTTTTTCTTTCACCAAAAGTCCATAGCTCCCCCCCTCCACCCAAGATCATCTGGTCGGCCCCTAAGAAACTATGAAGAATTTAAGGGATCGCACGGTTACTACAACATGTATGTACAATGAGCAAGTCTAACAAAGAAAGAAAATAATGCCAAGTAACCTGTCTATAACCCCAGCCCAGATCTAGAAAACCCTGTCACCTCTGCACAACCATATAACCCAAAGACTTTATTTACCCAATTTATAAATACATGTAATATTGGAGTTCCAAAAAAAAAAACACCACTTATCAAGTTATTCTAGATTTAAAAGAGCCTTAAGTAGATCTTATTTAGGACTTGAATAGAGTAAATCCCTAGAGCATGTAGAGGCTACTTATATAACACAAAAACAAAGACCATCATATCATAAGGACTGTGGACATTGTAACCAATGTAAAGTTCTCGCAACGTCTAACATGTAACAAGAGACTTTGATTGTCCTGATTTATATCTAATTACATGGTTTAACATGTTTAGAGACTAGAGTTGAATAATAAACATGATAAAAGTTCTTCTGCTAGAATTATACATTGTTGAAATATACATGATGCATATGAAGCTCTCCATCTATCAATCTACATTATCTAGCAATCTATCTATCTACTATCTATGTATCTATCTGTCTATCTATCTATCTTATCTTGTCTACCAACATGATCCATCTATCTATCTACGTTATCTATCTATCTATCTATCCATCTATCTATCTGGTATCGATAGTTATCAAAATATATTATATCTATCTATCTATTCATCTATCTTTCTATTTATTTATTTGCCTCTTATAAATAGTATATTGTCATATATATATTTCACACTCAACAGTTTACACCGACTTCTCAATGAATGAACAAACATGAACTTAATGTAAATAGTGCATGTCTAGAAATATACAGAGTGTATATAAATCAGAAGATGTGTCGCTTTACACTCATAAGGCCACACATAATTGATCTTTAGCTTCTCGGATTCGTCTCAAGGCACTTTTTCTAGGGTTGGTCGGTAGTACAAAAAAAATTTTTTTATAATGTCAAAAAAAAATTTTTTTTTTTTTTTTCAATTTTTTTTTTTCCATCGGCAGGAAATCTATTGTGTCGGCGGGTCCGCGAAGCTAGGAATCAATTATGTGTGGCCTAATGTCAGTGCATTTGTGTCGCACTTCTGTTTACAGATAGATGCAAGTATAGAAGGAAGATATCTCAGAGATATATAAAGGATGGATAGATGGATGATTGGGGTTTTATGGCCTGTATTTCTGCACTAAGTAGGCTAATTAGGACAGGAGGAGGACATGGTAATGAGGCGAAGGATGATTGAAACAGCTGTCAAACATAGGCCCAGGTGACCCAGCAAGAGCTCGATTGTAACCCTGGACCAAGCGATTGGCACTTAGCCCAGCATGCTACCACTAGACCAACCCTAACCCCAAATTGCTGAATAGGTAGACAGATAGACATGCGTGTAGAAAGATCAAGATTCAGGACTAATAGATAGGTTGATTGGACAGATCTAAGGCATGCAGAGGTTGATCAGTCAAGGAAATTATCATCAGCTCATGACAAGCAATGTCTTCAGCCCCACATGACATTCACCCTAGCACTGTCATCACCCTCCCATGACCCTCTCAAAGTGTCATGGCCTAGCCATGACTTAAGCAGTGCTCAAAATCATCTTTGACAGGCTATTTAAAAATAACTGCTGCTACTATCTCTTCCAAACTTGGCATAAAGTTGTATCACAGTATCAACTAATGTAACAGATCCACCAAACTCGTCTCCAATTGTTTCATCGTTTATTTTCCATCAATTCATCCAATAATCAACAATCAAAGCAAGTGAACCTGAGGTTCTGAAAATGTTGCGGGCCCGTCTTCCTAGATAGAACCGAATGACGTAGACAAGCGATGACGTCATTACAAGCAATGACGTCAGAGCTACGTCACCAACCCAAAACGAGGCTAGATCTAAATATAGACACTCAAATCACTTTACAGGTCATTTACACCGGCCCCTTAAATGCAAATCATTTGGATTTACAATTTACCATAAATAACATTTAGATAGTAAAAACAATGTGTAAATTATAATCTCAAATCACTAGGTAAAAAACAATTACCTAAAATCACTAACAATTTGACTTATAAGTTAACATTTAAAAACAGTAGAACTTAGTCTACGCCTATGGACTCACTAAATGACATAACTTATTGATAGGTCGTTTCAACACACCCGAAATAGTCTGAACATTCGCAGATCTAATAAACCCATCATGACTGGCAATAGTTTCCATCACACGACCCAACCTCCACTCCCTCCGGGGCAAGTTGTCATCCATCAGAAGAACCACGTCGTTGACCCTCAGACTTGGAACTTCTTTCTTCCACTTCTGGCGCAGAGTTAATGAAGACAGGTATAGGGCTGTTCAAAAATTACATAACGCAAAAATAGCACTTTTTTGACCCCCCCCTCCCCCCTGTAACAACCTGTAACGCAAGTTCACACCCCCCCTCCCGTTACATAACATGGCTCACCCCCCCCCTCCATGGCCGCGCGCGTGACGCCGCACGTGCTCTTCTCCTACTAGGATTAAAAAATATTATTCCGTCCGAATAAAATTTTAAAAAAATCCTTTATCTTGTTGTTGATGCTCCCTCTGGTGGATTAGATATTTGATGATCTCCTGTGTTGGAGGTGATGACGTCATCAACAGGAAGTGCTTATTAGTCAAAACACTGTCTGACTGTTGATTGATTATTGTGAAAAATGAAATGAAAATTACAAAATGCAATCAGAAAAAGACATCATTTACAAGAAATTGACGGCGAGCTTCAGCAAAGCTCATCCAGAGAAGACGAAACAGCATGGGCAGAGAGAAGTCAATGAAGTATGGAGAGAGATCAAGAAAAACCTCAAATGTAGCAATGACAGCTCCCACCAGGGGCGCTGCAGCATGAAAAGTTGCCACCTGGCTGTAAAGCTGACCCAAATTTTTTTATCAAAGTTGATGCATGTTACGGTCGTTTTAGCATTGAAAAATGCATGGAATTATGAGGGAAAAGGTGGTATTTGAAGGAGAAGGTTATGATCAAGCGGTAATAAGCACTTTCAGCCACTTTCATTAATTTTTTGCTTTCTGTAATTCACTTTCAAAGATTTGGGACACATTTGCTTATTTAAATATGATTATTACCACTTTGGAACTTATATCATCATGTGTATAATATTCCCATTAACAATTTACTTTTTACTGCAAGTAAATCCATCCACGTACAGCGGAGAAATCTGCACATTTGTGCAGTGGCCCAAGGCTCAAGTCATGTGGCGCATCATGGCTGCTGGTTAGGCCAAGGTGTAAGGCCAAGGCAATGGCACCATATTCAGCTGATATTCTGGATGGGGGATCATCATCTTGTTCCCCATGATGATTAAGTTGATTATCCTATGATATTCTAATGGCACTGATTTAGCAATTAGTGCCAATTACTAGCAATAGAGCCTGATTTCTTGGTTGTGGGGATGTTTGTATCGTCGCAACTATTATTTCCCTCCTCCAGCAAGTTGAAATTAATTGTAATCCTATGACAGATTCTTACAATATAGAACCAGTGGTAGTGTCTTACTTGTCCTATGCTATTGATAGTTAAGTTCTGATTCAAAATAATTAAAAGTTCTAAATGGAAGTCTTTGCGTCATCAATCGAATAGTACGTAATATAAATTCATTTAAAAGTAATGTCTTCAATAGGCATATACCTCAAAAGAGTCAAAAGACGCTGAGGAAATTCAACAAAAGGCTACAGTTAAAATTCAGGAATGGAGAGAAAAAGAATTGAAGGAAAATGCAAAACGACTGAATTTTTGGGCAAAGGTGGGTAAAATGTGATGGTCCGAGTTATTTACGACACACATTCCATATTTACTAATTTAGCTCCATGTTTAATAGGTCCATCACATTCAGATCGAGTTTTTCCAATCGCCACGATGACATCTGAAAATTATGTTAATCATAGTTTGCAGCATTCCATGTAGGCTTAATCTTGAATCTTTCGTCCTCGTCCTTCTATAGTTTACTAAACCGGACAGCTCTTTTACTAGTTTTAGTCAGAAGAATCATTCTTGATTAAATGAACAAATTAGGGCTAGGCCCAATTTTAAATTTTAAGACCACCTTCTCTTGAACTATAAATTTTGAATTACATTATCCCATAAATTATAGATTCTCATGATGACGAAAATTTGAAGTTCGATGTGTAATTGTGTTGTGTAAATATTTCATTGATGCATACAACTTTATTTTCAATGATCAGGTGCCAAGTCCCATGGCAATCCCGTCAACTTCAGCTGCCCCTAACAATCCAAAGCCTTCAACTTCTCTAGCAACAGCAAAGGTACTACCTGAAGTCAAGACTCCTAAGCAGGCTGCAATCAAGGAGAAAATTGTTGATCTCTCTGAGGAAGTTGGTCTTTTACAAAAAAAGCGGAATATGGGCCTGCTGTCGGAAGAAAAAAAGAAGTCATTACAACAATTGGAGAAACAGCTAGAAAAGTTGCGGGCAGAGTTGTCACATCTGCAGTCAAATCAAAAGCGACAACAACATTTCCGAAGTAATATGAAGCGAAAATTTGATTCCTTGGATGACGAAACGAAAGAGAAACTGAAGAAAGCAGCTATTGTTCCTCAGGAAAAAGTTGGCAGGCCGTACCTCACAGATGATGACTCGCTTATCGACACAATAACTCGCATAGCCATTGGTAAATTATCACGTTTTCTTCTTTGAAAATGCATTTACGCATAATTATATTTCTTTCTGTAAAGTCTGAATGTAATTTTAAAACTGCTCTGTTTATATTAAGGAAACAGTTATAAATTTAAACCTCCACAATACTAAGCTTACTATAAATTCCTAAAAGTTCAAACCTCCGCTATATGGTGACAATGTAAATACTAATTAACTTCAACCTGTCCCTCTGTACCAGCTCTTCAATGTCACATTAAAAATCAGATCATGCATTCTATTTGATTACGAAGATGCTTAGGCCTATACATTTTTCTGTTACTTTACAGGTGGCTCTGCAGCTGGTGATCGTAGGCGGTCTGAAATTGTGAGGACTGTACGGACTTTGGATGACCTGACAGGTGAACTTAACAAATTGGGTTTCAATTTGTCCAGGAGCTCTGTGTACCTACGTTTGCAACCCAAGAACTCCACTACTCAGGAAGGTAAGCGGCATGTTAGGACTGCACCAGTGATGCTCGCAAGATGTCAAAATGATAAGCATTCTGCCCATCCAGATGGGCAGTTTGCGCGAACAAATATACGTTTTTTAGAAGAACTAGCTTCTGTTTTGGGACCGGACGAAGTGAGTTTCCATTCTCAGGACGACAAAGCCCGCGTGCCAATTGGCATCACAGCAGCCAACAAACAGTCACCTCTTTTGTTAAGCATGGAATATAAGGTAACTTTAAGTGACCACGACTTTGTGGTTGCGCCATCACACAAATTGATTCCCTCAGTCATAGCTGGTGTCGAGGTTAGAAAGGACACGACACAAGAAGGTGTGAAATACTCGGGACCCACATATGTGGCACTGCGGAGTGCAAAACACGCTGGAAGCACAGCTTTTGCACACCTACACGACATGAAGCGTATACATCATCTTGAAAGCTTCAAGAAAGATTTGTTCAATGGTGACAATATGGTTAAACCAATATTCATGTGTACTGTTGATGGGGGGCCGGATGAGAATCCCCGCTACCATAATACTATCAGGTGCGCTGTTGACTATTTCTCCACCTATGACTTAGATGCAATGTTTCTCGCAACCAATGCACCAGGCAGAAGTGCATTCAATAGAGTAGAGCGTAGAATGGCTCCTCTGAGTCATGACCTTGCTGGGTTAGTGTTACCCCACAATCATTTCGGAGAACATTTGGACAAAAGCGGGAAGACAACTGATGATAACCTAGAGCGCGAAAATTTTGCACATGCTGGAGCAGTGCTGGCCGAAGTATGGTCGGCCACTGTTATTGATGGCCACCCTGTAATAGCTGAGTATGTTGATGTAGAACCAATCACTGACACAATTTCGAAGGATGCCGAATGGCATGCAGTGCACGTCAGGGAAAGTCAGTATTTTCTCCAAATTGTAAAATGCCAAAATTCCTCCTGTTGCCGCCCGATGCGTTCAAGCATACTGAGTGTTTTGCCGAGCGGTTTCATACTGCCTCCAGTGCCGGTGAAGCAAACAGAAGATGGTTTGAGATTTGACTTAAACGGCCAATTCCATTCTCTATGGCTCAACCAGATGTTGTCCTCAACCTCAAGTATGGTATTCCCAGATAGGATTAAACGCAAATTTCAGTCCCTTCCACATGACCTTGCATGCGCATCCCTGCAGGCCAATAACACCCTACATCGCAGGATGTGCAACACATGCTACCTGTACTTTGCGTCAATAAAATCTTTAAATATGCACAACAAGGAGGCCCACAAGAAGGCAGACCCACCCCAACGAGTTAGACCAACAAGATTGGCTGCCAGGCGACAGAGGGTGTTATTGGTGGAAATCTTAAATGACCTCGAGTGGCATGATGAAGATGAGGTTGATACCAGTGACTTGGAGGCTCCACCCGAAATTGAACACGCCACTGGAACTCCAGTTTTGCAAGCTGATAGGTCTCTGCCCTGGGAGGGCTAGCTGACTTTACATGTTATGGTGATGATAATGAACACTACAGTAATTTGACACTTTTTGTGTATTTTTGTTGAACACCGATTACTATATTTTAAGACTGTTTCGGGTGAATTTATGACGACATTGGAACCATTTGAATTGAATTAATTTACATTTAAGTGGAAGGCTGAGTAAGATTTTTTTACTTTCCTATATATTATTAAACTAGAGGTAGTGTGGAGATTGAATGGATCGCCTATGCTGTCCCACAGGGACTAAATGATCGCCTGTGTTACATATAAATACGCAAGCCAAAACCTTGTTTTGCGAATTTGATTGGGCAATACTTCACCAAGTTCACAAATACTAATGAAATAATCCATCTCTTGCATGACAAATGGGGCTCTTTTTTTTTACGAGGGGCGGGGGTCCCTGGGTATTTATGCAACAGAAGTTTGCCAGTATTAATTCCTGGACCCCTCAGGCTACTCCAGCCAAATTACTGATTTGAGGGGGGCCCCGTTTGAGGGGGCCCCCGTTTGAGGGGGCAATTACAGGAGCCTATAACATTTGGGGGCCCTTTTCAGGGGTGTGCCCTCATGACCCGGGGTGTGCCCTCACTCCCCAGGGTGTGCCCCCACTCCCTGGGGGTGGCCCCACTCCCCGTTGGTGTGCCCCCATGACCCGGGGTGTGCCCCCACGTCCCCGTGGTGTGCCCCAATTCCGCGGGGGTGTGCCCCCACTACCTGGGGGTGTGCCCCCACTACCCGGGGTGTGCCCCCACTACCCGGGGTGTGCCCCCACTCTACGGGGGTGTGACCCCCACTACCCAGGGGTGTGCCCCCACTCTCAGGGGGTGTGCCCCAACACTCTGGGGGTGTGCCCCCACTCTCAGGGGTGCACCCAATCCCCGGGGGTGTGCCCCCATGTCCCTGGGGTGTGTCCCCACTCCCCGGTGGTGTGCCCCCATGACCCGGGGTGTGCCCCCACTCCGGGGGTGTGGCCCCACTCCCCGGGGGTGTGCCCCAACTCCCCGGGGGTGTGCCCCCACGTCGGGGGGTGCGCCCCCACGTCCGGGGGTGTTCCCCCATGTCCCCGGGGTGTGTCCCAACTCACCGGGGGTGTGCCCCACGTCCCCGGGGTGCCCCCACGTCCCCCGGGGTGTGTTAGATATTAAATGGTTGCCCCTTGGTTCATTCATGCATGTACTTTTGTTATCTAGGCAACTTAGTAGATATTAAATGGTTGCCCCCTGATTCTTAGTAGATATTAAATGGTCGCCCCCTTATCCTTAGTAGATATTAAATGTCCGCCCCCTTATCCTATCTATCTATCTATCTATCTATCTATCTATCTATCTATCTATCTATCTATCTATCTATCTATCCATCTATCTATCCATCTATCTATCCATCTATCTATCTATCTATCTATCTATCTATCTATCTATCTATCATCATTGCTTAGTAGATATTAAATGGTTGCCCCTTGGTTCATTCATACATGTACTTTTGTTATCTAAGCACCTTAGTAGATATTAAATGGTTGGCCCCTTATCCTTAGTAGATATTAAATGGTCGGCCCCTTATCCTTAGTAGATATTAAATGGTCGCCCCCTTATATTAAATGGTTGCCCCCTTATCTATCTATCTATCTATCTATCTATCTATCTATCTATCTATCTATCTATCTATCTATCTATCTATCTATTAATCATCATCATTGACTTCCATCATTGACTGCCATCATTGACTGCCATCATTGATTGCCATCATTGATTGCCATCATTGATTGCTATCATTGATTGCTATCATTGATTGCCATCATTGACTTCCACCATTGACTTCCATCATTGATTGCTATGGAGTCATTGGAGTGCATACTGCACAATAGGAGACGTTTTTGATTGATGACGAACGGAAGTCAACCGGACCGCTCGAGTACCCCATCCTAAAAAAAATCGAAAATGCCCGCGGACGGAAGTCAACCGGACAGCTCGAGTACCACATCCTAACACAATCGAAAACGGCCGGTCCACGATTCTACGCACGACGAGGTGCGGACAGGTCCGAAACATATATCGCCCTATAGATCTAAAGATCTATGGCGATCAATGAAAGGACTTGCAATTAATACATTTTTTGCTATGCACAATTAAAATTGTTTAAATATATGAACACTAATTTGTCTATTTTTTTACTGTTTATTTTATTATTTGTTATGTAACATCTGGTGTTACCCCCCCTCCCCCCTGTAACACACCATAACAAAGTCTTACACCCCCTCCCCCCCCCTCAGGCGTTACGTAATTTTTGAACAGCCCCTATTCTCGTGTCCAACGCTTCCAGAACTGGTCCGCGAGGTACTGTACATGGCGCCAACGTCTGCGGAAACCATCTTCTTTGGAGAAATTCCCAGGCGGCAAGCTAGAAGTCTGTCCAACCAATAACAGATCCCGTGGTGTTAAAGGCGCTAGATCCTTGATATCATCGGATACAGTAGTAATTGGTCTGCCGTTGACAATTGCCTCAACTTCACAGAAGAGTGTTGATAGTCTCTCATCATCCAAGACTTGTGTCCCCACCACAGCAGCAAAGGTTCTTCTGATGCTCCTAATCTGTCTCTCCCACACCCCACCCATATGGGATGCGTAAGGTGGGTTAAACTTCCAAGTTATCTCCCGCTGAAGGCAATGATTTTGGACCGACTGGTTCTTTGACATCTCTTCTAGAGCCCTCCCTAGTTCTCGTTCTGCCCCTGTAAAATTGGTCCCGTTGTCTGATCGTATCAGTTTCGGTGTCCCTCTTCTTGCTTCAAAACGTACCAGGGCGTTAATAAAAGAACTTGTATCCAAGGAGTCCAGCTTCTCTAAGTGAATTGCTCGGACAGTGAGGCACGAAAAAATACATCCATACTTTTTCTCTTGTGTGCGACCTCGTTTTACCAAGAATGGTCCGAAACAGTCTATTCCTACGTTTGAGAAAGGTAGTTCTCCTGGAGTCACCCGATCCTCGGGGAAAGTAGCCATCTTCTGCCGCATTCCTTCAGAACGAAGCCTTTTGCAGACAACACAGTCAGAAGTGACCTGGTTTATCAGAGGTCTGCAACTTGTGATCCAATACTTCTCTCTCATTCTTCCCAACACATATTCTCTTCCGGAGTGACCTGAGTTCTCATGTATGTCACGAATGATCAGCTTTGAAATGTGATGATCTTTCGGAATAATAAAGGGGTGTTTCTGGCGATCCCGTAACGGCGACTCTTGAAGCCTTCCACTGACTCTGAGGATGTCCTTCTCATCTAAATATGGTTCTAGTTTGTAGATGGGAGATCCTCTTGGAAGTGTTCGTCCGGTACTCAAGGCCTGTACTTCTTCCTTGAAATTTCTGACTTGAATACTCTTCATGATCACAATTTCTGCACTCAGTAGCTCAGAGGTAGTAATGCCTTTTTCAAACTTCTTTTGACGTCGACTCTTCAACCATAGAATGTATCTCCGTAGCCAAGCCACACCCTTTCTGAACTTGAACCAAGAACTGTAACGAGTAGACATTTCATCAATGAAGCAATCATTCATTGTCACTGCAGCATGAGATTTGGCTTGTGTCTTCACCTCAAAATCATCTTCCGGGACGTCAGCTTCGTCCAAATTCAAATTCGGCCATGTAGACTTGTCTTGCCTTAGGAACGCCGGCCCCTGTAACCATCGCTGACTGGACAGCAACTGAACAGCATCCAACCCACGAGAAGCATCATCTGCCGGATTAACTTCTGTTCCAACATGGCGCCATTGATCAGGAGACGTTCCTTCATGTATCACCGTTAGTCTGTTTGCCACAAAGGTTTTGAAGCGTTTTCTGGTATTTCTTATGTAGTGAATCACTATCATGCTGTCTGTCCAGAAGGTCGATGGTCCTACTTGTAACTTCAGCTCTCTGCGAAGAAAGGCATCCATCTGAACTGCCAAAGTTCCAGCCTGTAACTCCAGTCGAGGAATTGTCATTCCCTTTAAAGGTGCTAACTTGGACTTGGCCATCATGAAAGAACTCTTCACATCACCATCTGCACTTGTAGTTCTGAGATAACTGACAACACCGTAGCCCTTCGTTGAAGCATCACAGAAATGGTGCAGCTCCACATCCAAACAATCAGAAAACATGACGCATCGGTTGATGTGCAAATCAGTCAGGATTGGAAGGCCATCAAGCCATTTCAGCCATCCTTGCTCATTTGAAGATTCTATCCGTTCATCCCAGCCCTTCTGGAGTCTGCACTCATCTTGAAAAATCAGCTTCGCAATCAGAATGTAAGGTGCCAAGATGCCCATGGGGTCGAAGACAGAACTCATTGTGCTCAGCAAACCTCGCTTGGTCAGAACTGTGTCTTGAGGATTAATCTGAATTCCTACGCTATCCTCCTCATTGTTCCAACAGAGACCCAGTGTTCTCTCCTCGGGAAGTATGCAGTCATCCAGGTTCAGAGATTTCAAGGTCTGACCTCTGTCTTCCACAGGTACTGAAGTCAAGACATCTCTACTGCTCGAAATCCATTTTCGGAGATGAAATCCACCTTTGGTCAATAGGTTGCACAGATGCGTCACCAAGTTGACAGCTTCTTCTACGGTGTCAGTAGACAGGAGACAGTCATCTACATAGAATGAGTCATTTACTGCATCAATGACTTGCTTGGGAAATTCAGATTTGTGATCTTCTGCCGTTCGCCGGAGAGCGTAAGATGCACAGCTTGGACTCCACGTGCCTCCAAATAGATGAGAAGTCATTCGGTAGCTCACTGGTTCAGTGTCGTCATCTTCGTCCCACCAAAGGAATCTCAGAACATCTCGACTTTCCGGCTTGACTCGCACTTGAAGAAACATGGACTGTATGTCTCCTGTGACAGCTACTTGCTTTTCTCTAAATCTCATAATGACTCCCAAAAGATTGTTGGTCAAATCAGGTCCTTGGAGACACACCTCGTTGAGTGACTTCTGTTCAAACTTCGCAGCACAATTGAACACCACACGGAACTTCTTCCCAGGCTTGTTCACACAATGATGCGGCAGATACCAAGTAGAAGGTGAATGTCCGATCACTTTCTCTGCATGGCCGTTAGACAAGAGTTTCTGAATTTCAGCAGCGTAGGCTTGAAAATCTGCAGGATTTCTCTTCAAACGCTTGGTCAACTGCAATAACCTCTTCTTGGCAAGCTCCAGGTTGTCTGGTAAATCAGGAGGTCTGTTCCTGAACGGGATGTCCATTTCATAGTGTCCATCCACAAGCCTTGTTGTAGTGTCCCACATCTCAACAACTTGTTTGTCTTCCACTGACCATGACTGCTGGGAGTCGACTACACCACTCATGTCTACTTCCCAAAACTTCTCAACTTGACGTGATAACTGAGCATCATAGTCACCACAAACCAGAGCACTGAGAGCAGCCTTGCTAGTAATTCCTGACTTCGCTGATCCAAGGGGTCCACTCAGCATCCATCCCAGAACTGTACGGACAGCATAAGGTGCACGGTCGTCTCCACATCTCACCTCCAGAGGTCGCATCAGGTGTCCATAGTCTTGACCAACTAACAGCCGGACCTCTTCATCCATAGGGAGTGCTAGACCGTGAAGATGCTCCCACTGTGAAACGTCATCAACAGTGTTTCGAAGACGTGGCAACTTCATAGCAAACACCCTATCTAAATAAGTTGACTTGGATTTCCTTTGACCTCCTTTGACCTCAAATGACACTTCGTGGCCGTGAACCTCTTGAGATCCATGTAGTGTATCAAGGTTGAGAACTTGTTTCCTTGGTTCCAGACAAAGCTCCTGAATCAGACTGCTGTCACAAAACGTCCGAGTTCCTCCTGGGTCCAGCAGCGCACTAGTCTTGACACTTCTCCCATTGGCACTAATGGTCACAGATACAATGGGAAGGGCCGTCTCTGCCTTGGATGTCACAGCACAACTCGTTTCTGCAGCTTTCCTGGAGTCTTTCTCATAGTTCTCAAAAGCTTCATGCAACAACTTAGCGTGCTTCTTTCCACATTCACACGGAGACTTCTTACAATACCTAGAAGGATGATGCCCATCAAGGCAATTGAAGCATAACTTTTTCTCTCGGATCACTTGAAATCTCTCTTGCGGAGACATATTTATCAATTTCGTACAAGATATAAGTTTATGGTCTCTTCCACAGAGGCAGCATTTCTTCTCAACCAAAGTACTATCCGAAGTTGTCTCACTATATTTCCTGTGACTGTCTGACTGTGACGTCTTGGTCTCCTTGAGATGTTTCTCATTTGCAGCAAAACTGGAGGTCTTCCTGGGTGCAGTCTTTTCGGGGTGCTTCGGAGTAGCTGTAAGTGTCTTGTCCTCAAGCCCAAATACGGGATCATTTATTTCTCTCGCAGCCCTGTCCAGAAATTTCACCAAACGCAGGATATTTGGGTATCCTCCAGTATTTTCAAGCTCATCGAACACCAGCTTCCTCCACCTGGATTGCAGCCATGATGGTAGTCTCTTAACAATTAACCCCATCCTAATTCTCGAATCAATTTCTCCCAGCATATCCATGGCCTTCAGAGTTTCAGCACAGCTGCGCAAGTCATCCACAAAATCCTGAAGAGCCCTGGGATCATTTGCCCTGAGTTGGGGTCCATCTGTTATTGAAGATATCCAAGCTTCAGAAATCTGGTATCTGTTTCCAAACCGCTCCTCTAACAGCCTCAAAGCAGTTTCATAGCCGGAGACAGGGTCCATGTAAACACAAGGGGCAACCACCTTAGCAGCCTTGTCAACACAACAGTCAATCAATCTGTTCAGCTTCGTGGCACAATCCACAGCAGATCTTCCAACATTACTCTCAAAGGATCTCTTGAACTGTGAAAACTTCATCGGATCGCCATTGAACTTCATCTGTGTAGCCTTCGGAATGGTCAAACTGTCAATCAGCGCCTGTTGAAGGGTAACAAAGTCATTTCCAGAACAAGAATGACACACATTTCCACTTCTCTCACGATGTCTGTAATCTTCTTCCTCACGATGCTGATCTTCAGTCATGCGAGGAGCGCCTGTTTCACCTCCCCCGAACTTCGCTGAACTTCTCGGCCTTTCAGTAACTTGACCTTGGATTCGACGAAGAACAGAACCTTGGTCAACTTCATGCAATCTATCTTCATCAACAAGGGCATGATGAGTAGATTGACGACGTGTCTTCATCAGCTTAGAACTTTCCGTCAAACCAGTTCGCAGACCTGAATTTCTAGTCTTTGCCGATGTCTGACTATTAAATGTCTCTCGTCTCTTAATGTCTCCACAAAGTTCACTGAGAGTATTTTCATTCACAATTATCTCTTTTTCAAGTTTTGAAATCATTTCTGTAACTTCATTGTTCATAAATTTCAGTGATGATTGAGTAAGTCGGTCTTGTCTCCTGGATTCAGCAGGATCCTGCATCTTCTGACGAGCAAACCAAATCTCCTGATCAGACGAAGAGGGCTGGTAGTACCGCTGTGCCACCAGAGGGGTGGAGGTCAGAGTGTGTGATGGCCTAGGAGACCTGACTAAATATCTACCAGAACTAGCCATATTCATACTCAAATCATTCACAAGAACATGTCAAACTTGAAAGTCCTGCACATAAACATGTAACATGTAGCTACAACTTGAATGTCCTGTACATAAATCGTGTACATCTCAAATGTCCCATGTAGCATTTTTAAATTTTTCAAATTTCTCATTCAAATAACCAACAACATGAATGTAGAAAATACTTGGTATGTTCAATAATATTTTCATGAACAAATCAACAGTAAGTGAGTCAACACCTAAAATAATCTATTTCAGACAATGCAATTAGCACCCACACTTGTCACAAATTCATCAGAGACAGTTCCAATGCACATTGAATACATCAACTCAAAATCCAGTGCACAAGCACAGACACAAATTTCAGTGCACACAACACAGTCATATTTGCAAAACAACACATCAAAATCATCATCGAACAACTGGTAATAAATTGTGACAAACAATGCGAGATAAACAACATGCATCATGCAGAATGAAATAGAAAAACATTTTTGTCAATTTTCAAATACTTTTCAGTGTCCAAATTCAAAAACACAAACATTGTCATTGACAGTCAATCACTCAGTCAAATAAGAAAGTTCTGTTCCACATACTGAAAACTTCAAGCTTGATCTATTAGCTGTTGCTTCAACTTCAATGTCTCTTGAATGACTTGATAAGCCAGTGTCAATAACGAGCTCTCGGGTAAATATTCTGTGCCTTGTGAAGTGTAGATATTCGTCAAAATCAACAAACGAACGATTGACAGCTCACACGAACGATTGACAGCTCACGAACGATAGTCAGCTCCCATCTTCTTCAATCTTCATCCAGAAACGACATCTTGGTAGGCTGCAGAAGTTAGGCACTTAAGTAAACGTAGTGCCGCGAATCCCACAGGTGGAGACACGAGGTAGCCCAAAAGGTTACAGTGTTTTGTCAGGCCAAAAATCGGCAAAAATATTGCTGGAAACAGACATCCAGATTTCACAAATTTTTCACTTGGATTACGGACGAACACAAACCATGTCAGAACATTTCCATGGAGTAAATATACTCATAAGTTCATGCAAAAACAGTTTTTCATCCATTTGAAAGCCTACGGCCGTCGTGGTATCCATCCTGGCTTCACAAAGTTGACAAGAAACTTGTCAACAATGTCGTCTGCTCCATCCGATTTCTTCATCTGGTCAGTCAATCTTCATTTTTCTTTCGTTAGGGCCTCATTTTCAGTGTAACAGATCCACCAAACTCGTCTCCAATTGTTTCATCGTTTATTTTCCATCAATTCATCCAGTAATCAACCATCAAAGCAAGTGAACCTGAGGTTCTGAAAATGTTGCGGGCCCGTCTTCCTACATAGAACCGAATGACGTAGACAAGCGATGACGTCATTACAAGCAATGACGTCAGAGCTACGTCACCAAACCAAAACGAGGCTAGATCTAAATATAGACACTAATCACTTTACAGGTCATTTACAACTAACTATGTAAATTTTGGCAGACCTATCCATTACATAATGAGGAAAAGAACCCGAAGGCTCCAGAGAAATTAAGAAACTGTCATCAGCTGCTGATGACTTCGCGGGTACCTCGCAAAATGGGATAGAAATATGTCCTGCTACTGTCATGCTGCTGTGTGATGAGGATGGGTGCACAGAGATCAGACTTCCTTTTGATACCCAACTGATCAACCCCACACACTCAATCATCCTGTCAGGGCCAGGACTTAGCTGGAATCGCAATTGTCATCACATGATGGTAATTTCCCCGACTGTTGATAGGAAGGTAGATAGACACAATAGACGATGTGTGGTTTTATGTCCTGTATTTACGCACTTGGTGGGCTAATTAGGACAGGAGGAGGATATGGCAATGAGGCGAAGGATGATTGAACATGTTGAAACTGCTGCCAAACATACAGGTGACCCGGCAAGAGCTGGATTCGAACCCTGGACACTGCAATTTGCAGTCTACATGGTCTAGCATGCTACCAATTTTGGTAGAATTTCTATTGAAAAGAAAAATCAGAAAAAAAAAATTCTTGTCAAATTGAAATGTCTACCAGAGTCTTAGTACCAGGGGTTGTTGGGAAAACGGCCTTATCTTTTAGACTTGTGTTATTCATATCCAAAGCTAAAATTGCACATATCATGCATATGTATAATAGCTGTGTCACTATCCCAGATTTTCAGACACACATATGAAGCTGTGATTTGTACAATCTAGTATGTAAACACATAATATACACAAAGACCGAGTGTGGTACAATCTATGGAAATCGTGGAAAAATGCCTCATGATTATAATATCACCTGACAAAGTTCAGCACACAAGATGTCATTGAATTTCCAAAAGTCAAGCCAGCAAACAGGACCGTTTCAGCAAAGCGAAACGGTTTTGTGTGCAAGGACGGAAGACGACACGAGGTGGCGCCGCAAGCGCCACTCTCCTGCGCCCTGGCGGACAGTCATTCCGCTTGTGACGTTCGATGAAGAGTGAGCAGCTGATGGACTACCTACCTGTTTCTCAACTTTAGCTTGTCTACATGTCATCACAACACTCTGCTCGTGGTGGGAACAGTCCTTGAACTTACCAGCCATGTGTTTGACACTCCACACCCTGTCACAACGTGGAATCACTCATTATTTGAGCCTGCTTACTCACCAGTGTGAGACCACGTGCATCATGCACCCGTGATCATGCATGGGATTTTTTGCTGACTCATCATCACGGTAACCTGAGGACAGCACACCAGCTGGATGATCTCCAGTAGCTGACTTCTAATGCAACTTTTTCCTGCTCATTCCATCGCAAGACCAGGTGGAACCCTGGTATCGGGCTACTACGGAAAATCCATGAGGATGGACTTAGATGGTCTCCATGGCAACCAATATAGATTTGCACTCAGTGACCTCAAGCTACCCCCATCTGGCATCAATGAGCCAAGACGCTGACAGCACAATCCATCATTATCTTGATTCTGCAGGGATGTATTCTTATAGATTTATTTTCATTCACTTTTTATGCCACATTCACATGCTTAATGTAGTATTCGGTTCCTTGGAACTATATATAATACTTTTTCCAATTTTAGTCACAATCAACATTAATTATTCTGATCATCTCTTTTCACCAGTTTTACTTTGTTACTATTAGTAACAGTAATATTACCTGTTCACCATGCATATTTTAGTGCTCACCTTAATTATACACATTCAAAAAGTTTTTACTGTGGCCATTACATTAATAGCCCTACCTTATAATTCACCTTCACCTACTTTGGTGATCAGCTCCAATAAATAGATCATACATGATCTCAATATTTTCCATATATTCATCTTACATAATCACACCAAAAAATAACTAAATGAATAAATTATATATATATTATGTATTTCTGCCACCATACCTTCAGGGCGGTCAGTTGCTGCCACCACCCCTTCGTGGCATTCTAATTAAACATATATTAAAATAAAACAATAATAATTCTCTTGCCACCACTCCTTCGTGGCATTTCTATTTCTGCCACCACACCTTCGTGGTAGTCAGTTGTTCTGCCACCACACCTTCGTGGCATTCTAATTAACACATATATAAAAATTTAAAAAAAATAAATAAATAAATAATTTATTCTCTTGCCACCACACCTTCGTGGCATTCTATTTCTGCCACCACACCTTCGTGGCAGTCACTTGTTCTGCCACCACACCTTCGTGGCATTCTATTTAAACATATATATAAAAATAAACAATAATTTATTCTCTTGCCACCACACCTTCGTGGCATTCTTTTCTGCCACCACACCTTCGTGGTAGTCAGCTGTTCTGCCACCACACCTTCGTGGCATTCTAATTAACATATATATAAAAAAATAATAATAATAATAATAATTTATTCTCTTGCCACCACACCTTCGTGGCATTCTTTTTCTGCCACCACACCTTCGTGGCAGTCACTTTCTGCCACCACACCTTGGTGGCATTCTAATTAAACATATAAAAAAAAAAAAATTTAAAAAAAAAAAAAAATAAATAAATAAATAATTTATTCTCTTGCCACCACACCTTCGTGGCATTCTATTTCTGCCACCACACCTTCGTGGCAGTCACTTGTTCTGCCACCACACCTTCGTGGCATTCTATTTAAACATATATATAAAAATAAACAATAATTTATTCTCTTGCCACCACACCTTCGTGGCATTCTTTTCTGCCACCACACCTTCGTGGTAGTCAGCTGTTCTGCCACCACACCTTCGTGGCATTCTAATTAACATATATATAAAAAAAAAAAAAAAAAAAATAATAATAATAATAATAACTAGAAATCGGGTAACCGCGATGCGGTAACAAAACTTCACCTATCATATAATTATTGGCAGTGAAATTAATGTGAGAAAACACAGAAATTATATTGGAAATGACATTGGACATGACATTGGACATGAACTTGAACATGAACATGAACTGGCACATGAACTTGAACATCTACTTGCACATAAACTTGTACATAAACTTGTACATGCAATTGCATGCGTCTTGCACATGTGACATTACATGCAATATCACACACAATATCACATGTAATATTATGCAATATCAAATGTAAAGTTACATGTAATGTATTAAACATACAATATCACTTGCAATATCATGCAAAATCATATCACATTCAATATTAATTTATCATCTGTAATTTTGCGTGTTACATGTACTTAGAATGTACATTGTGTGCACAGATATATGGAAGTACTTATAAACTATCTGTCCGTTGACTAGTTGTGATGTGACAGATGGTCAGCAGACAGATAAACCCTTACTGTAACATGTCAATCGGTTTGTGGCCATACACTGACTGATTCGCTGACTGATACACTGACTGATACACTGACTGATACACTGACTGATACACTGACTGATACACTGACTGATGCACTGACTGATACACTGACTGATACGCTGACTGATAAACTGACTGATACACTGACTGATACACTGACTGATACAAAAATATTTGACCGAAAACATGTTATTTTGAGGGTTTGGCGTTCTTTGAAACCATCATAGTTACAAGAAAACATTCAGAGAATGAAAACTTGAGGAAAATTTGAGCTTTCCGAATATTATATACAGAAAATTAAACATGGACCAGTACATGGACCAGTACATGGACCAGTACATGGACCAGTACATGGACCAGTACATGGACCAGTACATGGACCAGTACATGGACCAGTACAATGGACCAGTACATTGAACAGTACATTGAACAGTACATTGAACAGTACATTGATCAGTACATTGAACAGTACATTGAACAGTACATTGAACAGTACATTGAACAGTACATTGAACAGTCCAATGACCAGCACATTGACCAGCGCAGTGACCGGTACATAAACCAGTGCATCAACCAGTGCATCAACCAGTGCATCAACCGGAACACCAATCAGTAAATCAACAGTACATCAACCTTGGAATTTTAGGAATGCATTGGCTAAGATACTTCTAGTCCTGAAAACATCGAAATGGCTGCAATTTCTGAAAACATACATTTTTGAGGGTCCGGCGATCTTTTTAACTGTCAGTGATACAAGAAATTGTTCAAATATAGAAACTAGAAGAGAATTTGTGCTTTCCAAATCTATTTTCAGATTCTCCTTAACTTTATTAGGACCGGAGATAAGGCCGATTGAAATTATGGTACAATTCAGATATGTGGACTTCAGAAATTTATGAAAAAATGTAGTTTTTCACTTAAAATTACTCTAGAACCAAAACGGTTCAATGGAAACCTATATAACTTGGCAGGATTATGTGAACGAAAGATGAAAGTATGCTCAAATAGCTTCATTGAAATAAAATGATTATTTCCTTGTCAAAATGATGATAAATTGTGAAAATTTGACAAAAAACATGAAATTTTCAGGGTCCGGCGATCTTTTAAACCGTCAGAGCTACGACAAAATATTCAGAAAGTGAAAACTAGAGGAGAATTTGGCATATCCAAATCTTTTTTCAGATTCTCTGTAACTTAATTAGGACCGGAGCTACAGCCAATTGAAATAACGCTATAATTGAGAAATGTGAAAAAATATCGTAAATTTTTCCCTAATTTTTTTACCTTGTGACCTTTACGGTCTAACGTAGGTTAATCCGAGGACCTTGAAAATGTTCACAATGCCTCTAGACTATTGTAGCAAGTATGTGTGACATTTTTGTAACAATATTTTGATTCCTTGCCTGTGTAAAAAAATCTAATGTTAAAAAAGTAAAATTTTTCATCATGTTTGACCTTGAATTTGACCTTGAAAATAAGTTTCTAGGTCAAAACAAATATGATTTTCAGAATCAGCATGTGAAAATGGGGGGATCAATTAATTATTGTAACTCTCTCTGATCGATATTTCCATGTCCAAAACGCAATAATTTGTCATTTTTTAACATTCTCCGGTTTGCGATATTTGGAATTTTGTTGCAAATTAAGGTAAAATGTTAGAGGAATTTTGGTTGCATATTCTAAATGCACATATTTTTGTCTGTCTAGAGATAATATATCAAGGTGATATCATGAAAAAAACATAATTTTCAGAATTTTTGAAAATAAGCACTTTTTGCACTTTGAAGAGCCAAATAACCTTGAAAAATGAGGTCAAGGTCAAATTTGAAGGTGGGTATGGGGGTTTTAGGGGTATCTTTGGGGGGGTTCACTATACATTGTTATGGCCTAAAATCGATATTTCAGGGTGAAATATTCAAGGTCACCGGTTTTAATGACGCGGTTAATATTTAAAATTACGTAACTCAAGAATAAAACATGGGATCATCACCATTATTAGTGACTGCACTCTGCCAGTCACTAGGGCAACTTTTGTCATCAATTACACAATTCTGAGACTAGCGGATTCTGAGATTACGTGATCTCACCACTTTTCATTGAAAATTGACCTATATGACCTCGACCTTGACCTACTTCATTAAAATTGTGCATGATTATGTGATTTGTGTGGAAAAGGAGACATGTAAATGGAAAATGAAATACGCAGGTAATTATAAGTGAAATGATCACTTGAAATATGTGAAAAAACTGACTTTGAAATGGCCTGTGACCTTGAAAAATTGGTCAAGGTCACCGAAAGTGGGTGAGTGTAATAAGGTCATCAAGTACTCTGTACATGAATTTTTTCACAATTTTTTGAAAACATTTTTGGCGGAAAAATAATAAATAATAAATAATAAATAATTACGAAAACAAGAAACTTCACCTATGTAATAGCTGAAGTTTAATAATTTATTCTCTTGCCACCACACCTTCGTGGCATTCTTTTTCTGCCACCACACCTTCGTGGCAGTCTCTTTCTGCCACCACACCTTGGTGGCATTCTAATTAAACATATAAAAAAAAAAATTTTAAAAAAAAGAAAAAAAAAAAATTATTATTTTCTTGCCACCACACCTTCGTGGCATTCTATTTCTGCCACCACACCTTCGTGGCAGTCACTTGTTCTGCCACCACACCTTCGTGGCATTCTAATTAAACATATAAAACCAATAATTTTAGCTCTTGCCACCACACCTTCGTGGCATTCTTTTTCTGCCACCACACCTTCGTGGCAGTCACTTGTTCTGCCACCACACCTTCGTGGCATTCTAATTTAACATATATAAAAAATTTAAAAAAAAAAAATAATAATAATAATTTATTCTCTTGCCACCACACCTTCGTGGCATTCTTTTTTTGCCACTACACCTTCGTGGCAGTCAGTTCTTCGGCCACCGCACCTTCATGGCATTCTAATTTAACATATATAAAAATAAAATAATGATATATTCTCTTGCCACCACACCTTCGTGGCATTCTATTTCTGCCACCACACCTTCGTGGCAGTCAGTTCTTCTGCCACCACACCTTCGTGGCATTCTAATTTAACATATATAAAAATAAAATAATAATATATTCTCCTGCCACCACACCTTCGTGGCATTTTATTTCTGCCACCACACCTTCGTGGCAGTCAGTTCTTCTGCCACCACACCTTCGTGGCATTCTAATTAAACATATATATAAAAATAAAACAATAATTTATTCTTTTGCCACCACACCTTCGTGGCATTCTTTTCTGCCACCACACCTTCGTGGCATTCAGTTTCGGCCACCACACCTTCGTGGCATTCTAATTTAACATATATAGAAATAAAACAATAATTTATTCCCTTGCCACCACACCTTCTTGGCCTCCTTTTTAACATATAAACCTAAAACAATAATTTATTTGCTTCCCACCACACCTTCGTGCCATTATCTTTCCACCAACACCTTTGTCCTCTTCTAATTAACACTCAAAGATAAAACTAATTTATTTCCTACCACACCATTGTGGTATTATCTTTCTGCCACCACCTTCGTGGTCTTCAATTAACAATTTTACGATAAAATTAACAAATAACAGATAAAACAGTTTATTTTTCACCCACCTCTTCTTCGTGCCATTATTCTTCTTTTTGCCACACTTCACTCCCTTAAATTTCTTCCCACAGCACCTTCATCCCATTCAATTGGTGCCACTAGACCTTTGTGGTTCTCTTTCTTATCCCACCACACCTTCGTAAAATCGTATATATATATAAATTAAATAAATAAAAAATTTAAGAAAAAAAAAAGAATTAAAAAAAAAAAAAAAAAAAACTGTTCATGTGCCATTCGTGGCACTAATTTTTCTGCTCCACTCCTCCCTTAAATTTCTTCCTACAATACCTTCTTAGCTGTTCTCCCATCACACACACCTTCGTGCCCACCATACCTTCGTGCCTTCACTTTTCTGCCACTACACCTTCGTGGCTTTCAGATTGTCTCAATAATTTTTCCTTTTACTGTTGCCACACATTTGTGGATTTTTGGACTAAATCTTACTGTTAATTGGTCCTCACCTTCTTTTAAACCTATCCTCTTACTTAATATAACTCTATCGGTAGTGCCAAGACTACCTCCCCGAAACCAAGTTCTTAAATTCATTACCATGCCTCAACTCCCGGTAGGCTATAACTAATTAAAAATCACATTTTTTATACTCAATTGTCTTTCCAGATACCACGACACAAGACCATGGTTAAATGACTGAGAAAGCCTCCAGAGAGAATCTTGAATCGGGGTCCTGTTCAGCTATCACACTCCAGATTAGTGTTGCGAGACGACCATCTGTGTTTTGTCAAGTGCTTTGCCCTGCCGGTAAGGGCCATGATCCCAAATACAAGACTGGTGTGCCAGCAGGGACAAGGATAGGACCAATGTGGGGAACGGAACCCCAAAGGTGCTGGACAAATGGGCCTAGAAGTGATGTCATGGCGAGCCCAGCTGATGGCGGAAAGTCACAGTGGGGCAGGGCCGGCGGATATTTTCTGTTCTATAGCCCAACCAATACTGGAATCAACTCCAAACCAGTTTAAGAGCTCATACTGATTCCTCCAGTGCCACACCAGTTACTGCCTCACGACACTCGACCGGACGACGGAATGTCGCACTTCCGGGAATCTCCGCCTACTACTATCAAATGGGACGAGACCCTCATCGCACCCAGTGAGCCAACATTCCCATCACTCAAAATTTGACAAGCCGTATTGACTACCCCGAAGGCTTGGGGGCAGATACCACCAGTCAATTCAAAATACCAGACAGGATCTGCAACATCATCTCCTTTCTTCACAATCATATAAATGGGTGACTATCCCTCCACAATCCGTGGCTGTAAGTCAGTGACCTTGCTCATATAGTTAGAAGACATCCGGATCCACAACACTCAAAAATTTAGGATTGGGATTAACCGGAAATCTTGGTCTTCACTCTCTGGGACCATGGCTGCAGGATGGCATGGGAATAAACAATCTGCGAACAACTTCCAGTCCAAACCAGGCCTTACCTTACCTGGGAGTAACATGCTCAATTGCTATTTTCAAGCCAGTTTGGCCTAGTCTACCTTGGTTGACGGCGGAAAGTCGCAACCGAGGTCTGGCCACCTTAACATCGTTTTACTGACCAGGGTCTTTTCCCCAGAGCAGTGTCACTACTCTGTCCTTCTCCTCCCTCTCCGTCTTCTTGGCGCAACCAAGCCGGTCTCGACCTTACTTGGTTGTTTGGGTGCTCTCTTCGTTCTCGCCAAGAAGACTCGGATCACATCCCCTGGAATTCTCATGGAAAATTCATCTACATTATACCCAATCATGAACATTTATATTTCCATATGATTAATTTCTGATGGATTTTTCACAATTGTATATTCTGGAGTGTTATAAAACATTCTAATTTTTGTATTAATATTAATAATTAATAATTAAAACATTTTAATTTCCAATAATGTGGTCGGTGTTGTCCTTTCACACAAAGGACCGTTTCAGCAAAGCGAAACGGTTTTGTGTGCAAGGACGGAAGACGACACGAGGTGGCGCCGCAAGCGCCACTCTCCTGCGCCCTGGCGGACAGTCATTCCGCTTGTGACGTTCGATGAAGAGTGACCCACCATCCAGCCCCATGCATCCACCTTTCCTTAAGACTTGGCCTCTGCCTAAAATTCGGCGGTTGACAGCGGAAAGCTGCAACTCTTGGTACTTTAAATTTCTTTCATCCAGGGTGCTCTCTTCGTTCTCGCCAAGAAGACTCGGATCACATCCCCTGGAATTCTCATGGAAAATTCATCTACATTATACCCAATCATGAACATTTATATTTCCATATGATTAATTTCTGATGGATTTTTCACAATTGTATATTCTGGAGTGTTATAAAACATTCTAATTTTTGTATTAATATTAATAATTAATAATTAAAACATTTTAATTTCCAATAATGTGGTCGGTGTTGTCCTTTCACACAAGATGTCATTGAATTTCCAAAAGTCAAGCCAGCAAACATGATTCATTGATTCTCTACAGTGTGTCTGATGAAATTATGCAAGTTACCTGTGTCACACTGGTATGAAAATTATTGGGCCCAGCCTTTTACACTTTTCACATAATCATTGGATTGGGCTTGGAAATCTTCAATGCAACTTTCATTAAATTTCATGGTGGCAAAATTGAGTTATGCCGCATTTTCAAATATTTGGGTGTCTGACGAAATTACGTAAAATCCACACATGTCCTAAAAAACATTAAAGTTTCAAATGATTTTGCTTTAATTATTAGCATTCTATCATTTGTCAACCATTCATGTCAAAACATTTCACTTACATGCTGCCTATATCATTAATTATGTATTAATTGTCTCCATTGATATAGCATTGATTTTGCATAATTTTTTCAAATTTATGCTTCCCAAAAATTCAAAATGGTGCCGATCATTTAAAAAATGCTTCTGGCACTAACCTTATACTGTCTATTTAGCTCTTTGCAAAGGAAACTGAAGTCACATGCCTTACTTTAAAATAATTAGCAATCAAAAGTTCTTTCCACGACTTCCCATTGGAATAGCATTGTGATCAGGATGTGCAGTTCCTTATTCAATAGTTTGTCAATATCCAACACACAACTTATCAGTCAGTTTCACCACACTAAAGAGATGGAAAAAGACAACTTTTAAAGACATTTTCAAAATGATCAGTCTATTTTGAGATTTTTGAGAGCATAAATTTGAAGAATTTATGCAAAATCAATGTTATTCCAATGGAGACAATTAATTCATATTGCATGACATAGGCAGAATATAAGTGAAATGTTTTGACATGAATGGCTAACAAATGACAGAATGCTAATGATTGAAGCAAAATCATTTGAAACTTTAACGTTTCCAAGGCCCATGCGGATTTTGCGTAATTTCGTCAGACACCCAAATATTTGAAAATATGGCATAACTCAATTTGGCCTTGATGAAGCTTAATGAAAGTTACATGGAAGATTTCTTAGCCAAATCCAATGATTATGTGAAAAGGATGCAATGGTGGGTCCAATAGTTTTCATACTAGTGTCAAATACGTAACTTGCATAATTTCGTCAGACACACTGTAAAATGTTTATAATATACATTATACACGCTAAGTACTATTTAAGAAACTTTTAAGACGTTAAAATAATAAATGTAAGTAATACACACCATCATGTTGTGCTCTTTTCTGCAATTTCTATCATTTTTGATGATTTCTCTGTGGCCACCTCAATCATATGATGATCAGATGATCAACTTTATTGACGGCAATTTGTTTGAAGTGCCGAATTATTTATCTATCGTTTATTGGATCATCTTCCTGACCATTCTCTGCCATTTATGGCCTTTTTATCTTGAGTTTATGATGTAACAATAAATGTATACAATACATGTAACTGTACATACATGCAGTCACGACTTCGACGACTTCGACGACTTCGACGACTTCCTAAGCACTAAGAGAAACTCCCTATCTTTCTAGTACCCAATTCATGCTATTTTAGATGTTTTATTGACAGTTTTAAAGCTCAACAGATTCTCATTGTTGAAAGTTAAAAATAGTCTGAAATGAACACCTTCCTAAGCTCCCTGCTATCTGCTACCTCCTTGTGATAAGCCACCTTCCTGTGATATGCAACATCCCTGTGATATGCTACTTGTCAGTGATATGCTACCTCCCTGTGATATGCAACCTCCCTGTGATATGCAACCTCCCTGTGATATGCTACTCCTTGTGATATGCTACCTCCCTGCAATATGCAACCTCCCTGTGATATGCTACCTCCCTGCAATATGCTACCTTCCTGTGATATGCTACGTCACTGCGATATGCAACCTCCCTGTGATATGCTACCTCCTGCAATATGCTACCTCCCTGTGATACGCTACCTCCTTGCAATATTCCACCTCCTTGCGATATTCCACCTCCCTGTGATCCACAACCTCCCTGTGATATAAAAGCTCCCTGTGATATGCAACCTCCAAGTGATGTGTAACCTTCTTGCAATATTCTACCTTTCTGCAATATCCTACCTCCTTGCAATATGCCACCTCCCTGTAACATTTGTGTAATATTCAATATTGCCACCTCCCTGTAATATTCAATCTCCCTGTGATATGCCACCTCCCAGTGATATGCTACCTCCCTGTGATACGCTACCTCCTTGCAATATCATATGCAACCTCCTTGTGATATGCAACCTCCCCGTGATATGCCTAAAACATAGGCTGCCCGGACTTGAAATCGAACCCAAAGTCCCTGGAGGTAGGCAGCCCAGAGCAAAGTGAGAACACTGCCACTGAGCTACACCCTGCAGACCCCAGGCCACAAATTACCCCCTGGATCATGTGGATGTAAGGGATCTACTACTCGTCTGGCATAGACACTGATATCAGGAACAGCCAATTCAACATCTTAATTGCACGCCATCAAGCTGTGAATTTGCTCATAAAGCTCCACCAATAAATTGTTCCCTGCACAGGCAAAGAACAAGGGACGCTCCATGGAATTTGCCTTAACTATGTTAACTAATAACCATTCAGACATCACCAAGAATCCAAGATACTAATACCATCGGAAAAGCTGGTATCCAACTGACAATTTTGCATGTTAGCGCCCAGCTAAGGATTAACACTATTAACAAAAGCAAACAAACAATCAGATTATTGTTTATTTAGCAAAAAATATGAGTTAAAAGGTATAATAGAAGAAGCATATGATGTCCCCCTCCGGTCGGGATCTAACTGACAAAAATGCATGTTAGAACCCGACAATGAGGTATCTAACTAACACTTAACATTTCCATTGTTAAAAGTTAAATGTACTAAAAAAGGAAATCACATAACGCTATCATATGTCGTGATGTGGTTCTTCTTAAACAAGCCAACTTCACCAAGAGCAAATATTTTCCTTTTTACAGTTGAGCGGAGAAAAGGGACAATAGAAAAACATAGAAGTTGCACAAAAACTACTAAGACGATAAAAACTAAGTCTCTCTATCCACCTTTGGCAATACCATGCATACAGTACATGCACGTTGTACATTGATACATCTTGTTACCAGACAAACAGTTAACTTAACTCCAACATTAACATGATTCAGGAGAAGCTAATACAATAGCAAAATATTGTGCAAGGGAAATTAGATTTTACATGTAGTGTTTCATTCCGTGATTCGACTACCAGAATTTACACATAAACATATATATATACTGATAAAATAAATTCATCATGAATGTACTCCGCTATTCACAGAGAAGTGTGATCAGAATTTAAAATTTGTACTAGAATTTTTATTGGTGACACACAATACAATCTGATGAATCAAATTAAAACATACAACATGTACCAATGATCATGAATTTGAAATGATCCACCAATATTCCACTCAAGAGTGATAACATTGGTGAACGGGTGAGTGGGCTTTACATCCTGTATTCATGCACTTGGTAAGCTAATTAGGACAGGAGGAGGACCAAGACTTAGACGCAGCAGAGAGGCAAAGGATGATTGAAACAGCCATCCAACATGGGTACAAGCGACCCAGCAAGACCACTAACCCCCCCCCCCCCAGTGGTGATAACAACTTGAATATTTGGATGGCCAATGCCACAGCAAAAATATAGAAAATTCACAAACCGATAGGGTCACAGTTAACTCTCAAAATTTATGTTTCAAAGATTAATAGAGCAAGAAAAAAAAACCCAGCAAATGACCATGTCAACATGTTTTGCTATTTGTTACATGGTCCATCATATCAGTTTATACTTTAACTAGAACAGGACATGACAAACACAATACATGTCCTCGTGACAGGAAGAGATTATATTACTACGAAATTGTCATTGAATCACATTGACATAATATTCTTTGTAAACAGTGACATGTGTAGGTAAGGTGGCACTGTTGTTGCACTTCCTGTTTGATCATAACAATGTCTTGAGAAAAGCAAATGTCTCAAAAAAAGCCAATTTACTATAAATCTAATTGTTGTCAGCAACATAACACCATGCAGAACTGTCTATGTAGTCATTATTGGCTATATCTATGCAAAAGTACACCTTCAGATTTCTTTGTTACTGAATTAAAGGGTTTCAAAATTGCCAGGTGAATTGGCAAAGTTTTCTGTTTTGACATGGTTTTGGGAGAATATAAATCTCTTACCTTGCATTTTATCATCTACGGGGCAATATGTTTAATTTGCCCTCTCCAGGTATATCCCTTGCAATGAAGGTTTAGTAAGTAGATAGTCCCATGTCAATAAATGGATGTTAAAATGTCCAATTAAGATTTTCTTTGGCAAAAAGCTCATGTGTCTGACACATATTCTTATGTTCTGACAGTGTTTCAAGAGGCCCTGTTACAAAATAGCAGGCTGGATTATCTTGTTTAGCATTGTTTGGCATTGACTGTTTGTTATAATCACCTGTTTCGCACCTCAGGTCAACAGAGTTCACACTTGAAATGTGATTGCCAAAGCAATAGGTTGTGTGACCATGTCGTGAGCGGAAGTTGAAGAGTGATGTTTCTAGATACTGTGACATAATCAATAATCCGGTAATATCAATGCAGGCCTATGTAAAGTCTGGCTGCCAGGACAGAAAAATTAATTATCTGATGGGGTCAGGGCGACATCGTCTAGCCCCCTTGATATCCTTCCCCTCTCCTTTTGCATGTAGGGCATTAATTAACGAATAACATAACATTACAATAATAAATGACTTGGCATTGTATTGGCCATTCACTGAATGAATGACAAATTAATAACTGTCCATTGATCAATCTTTTTCATAATTTGAATTAAAAGTTGACAAAAAGATTTAGAAAATCACAATTAGGCCCTTGGCCTTATGTTTTCAGCATGGATCACAGAAAATACAACAAAGAAAATTTTAATTGGTCAGTTCTAAACTGATATTCAATGACATTTTTATTTTTTTTAATGAAATATTCAATCAACTTCAAATGCAAGATTTTTTTTTTCTTTTTAATTCCTAAACCAGATCTTATCCACAAGTTACAAACACACAGATTATCAGATTATTGCCATTTCTTTCCAGATACTTGAAACCTGTCATACACTCAGTCAGGTAAGATTAACAAACAATCAAACAGTAACAGGGGATTAATTACTTGAGCAAACACCAATTAACAAAACAAACAGATTAAGGTGTTAATGGGGTTTTGTTTGCATTTGCCTCTGGTACAACAAACAATTACCTAACCAGCTAACACCACACAGATTGCTGTGCAATTGTTTACACAACTGAAAGTGTTTGTTTTGCTTATTTGACTTATTCTGCAATCTAACTTCTCAGGGGTAAGGTAAACAGGCAAATAATGTTGACAACCAATCCACATCAATATTTGTATGAAGTCTTTGGCAAAGTTACTTTGACTGTTTAACACCAGGCTATAATTTAGTATATAAATAGACTGTCTCAATCAACTGTAACAATACACACGCATCAGGAAACAAATGATTGTAATTTGACGTAAATGACCTTACGTTATCATTCATGCAGAAAAGAGCAGCTGTCAAAATCAGCAAAACAGAAAGTTGCAAGGTGTCAAGTTACACACCACCCACCTCCTTCTTTGTGGCTCTCCACTTCTTGTGCCTCGTACCATCCATTCTGTCCATCAATTCCATGATCTATGGATAGTCTAATTCGTAATCCACCACTTGTCAATCATTTTCACAGCTTATCTGGCCCCGATCTGTCCAATTTTCAAGAAACTTTTTCAGCTCTGTGCAAAAGAAGTCATGCGGCTTATCTCGTCCCCACCCCCTATGACGTGAACAACCCCAACAAAAACAAAAAGTCATCATCATTAAATCCTTCCATTCTCATGCAATGCGTACCTAATTAACCCTACTTCATTAATTTGAAGAGATCTGATCGAAACGTAAATCGATAATTGAGATATTCCGTTAAAATTGAGACAAAATTTGTCAATGTTTGCAGCGGCATCAGAAATGAGGTCATGACCTAAATTCCAAATCGAGGCAATGTGTTTTGCTGAAAACCAAAATGGCCGGCGCTGCTCCGCGCGCAGAGACCAAATTATCTCTTGAAATTCGCACAAAATCCGTGGAGCAGACACTGGTTCCTCTTGTGACACAGGTATGTATAGTTAACAGAATATATTTTCTCTTTGCATGTTAAATTTCGATGCTCCAGGAGGTGTAATAAGGGCAAAATCAGCAGTTTAACAACCAGACAATTTTCAGCAGTGCCGAAAAGTGTGTATTTCATGCTGGGGTTTTAACTTGTGCCCCTCCCCCTTTCTGCTAAACACATGCACCCCTTTCATGTGGGGTGCAGTGAATCACCTTTTGAAGTCTGGCTTCCCTTTTGATGACAGCACTTGATGTATTTGAACAAGTGCTTCTGTAGATTGCAATCATAACGGTCATATGGCAAGGTGTGAAAAAATAATGCAATGCATAGAAATTAATAATACTAGGGTAGATTTAAATTTAATCTTTAGATTTGGTTATTTTGGATCTTATTAACTGAAGACTACAATGAAGATTATAGTGATTTTAGGCCTGTATTTCTAGCTCTAACAGATTCTGTGAATGCATGTGAATATGCTTGGTACTTTGGAGACACAGATGTGTACAGCGTATACATAGTACACCCCATACAATCAACCCTGCAAAGGCCGTCTGCAATGCAGCATGTGTAAAATTATAAATGCCGTTTCAAGGAATCTTGGTATTTAATGTGTGTGCAAGAATTGCACTAAAAATCAGCTTTGTTTTCACATCTTAAGCATGTTAAGTACAGGTGAGATTAAAGATTGATGAACCCAAAATCAATGATATTATTGCACTACACAGGTAGTGACCTGAAATTCTACCTCAGATTTAATGAAGTACGGTAATTGCTCTGTGAGGTATGTTCACATCAATTCTGCTCAGGAGGATGGAAAGGTCCTTCTGCATGCGCGATGCATGGAAATTTAAATGCAGTGACCTTATGTAAAGTATGATTAGTGGATCTGCCTTCCGCATTTATAAGTTTGATTAGTTTTAAATACCAAATCTTTCCTTACTTCCATAGACATTTTATTTGTCTGCTACCATATCTAGCACCAACAGGCTTTCAATGCTACAGTCTGAAGTTGCTATGTCAAGCTGTTGCGGTTCTGACAGTGGTGATGATGCTGTTAAGAGCAATGAAGTGTAATACTATTTTTCGCTGGAAACTTGCATATCTTGCAGAAATGACATGTCAGCCTCTGAGCTAGATGCATTGCTTTGTTGTGAAACATAGGATGGCTTGCGACAACTGATTCTCCACAAGTGCTGATGTTTTGGTCTTTTGGACATTAGGCCAGCCTACATGTTGTAAAAGTCTAAAACAGTAAACACATTAGTGAAATAAGTTTTGAGAACAGTTGCCTTTGGGGTCTAAGACAAATACATTTTTACCTAAATCTTCTTTTATGTGAAGTTTATCAATGTTCAACATTGTAACTTAGCTCAAACATCTCTTGGTAGAGCAGTTTGGAGTGACAACTAAAGTCGTACTTGTAGAACAATTACAAGTTTCAGTAATCAGCTGATGATTGCTACAATGCACTGGGGGTTAACTTCCTAAACAACATTTCTTACAACAGTTAATTACTTGCGTTTGGCAACTGCTTATCTCTTCAAGGTTTCTCAGCCTCTGCTAAACGTGCTAGCATAAATCTCTTGATTACTTGTATCTGGGAGGCTATGGATCAAATGACACTTTCTTGGAAACTTAAGCCAAGTACCCTGCTGTTCAGGTTTTAGTGTGCATTAGGATAATGTAGTATTTATTGGGAATGATAGTTACTGATACCCCCTACTAAAATGTTCTCTGCATGATCATGATTTATGGACCCATCTTTGATAGTATTCCTCGACTTCTGTGCAGTTTATTAACAGTATGGATATGGAATAGGTTACATGTGTTATGGATTTTTTTTGATTGGGGCATTGGAGTTGGGTGGCAAGTTAATGATATTCATAGAAGCTCTCTTGAATATCAGAATGGTAGCCCAGGTATCATGAGGTATGCCATAAGCCCCTCCTAAGAAGTTAAGTGGCGATCTTGAGCTTACAATCAAATCAGTACGGTAATGGTATTCTTGTTTCAAAGCTACTGTTTAGTCAGAACTTTCTATTAAAAACTGCTTAGTACTGGCTGTGCATCGCCCTGCTGATAACTTCATTTGTTAAATGATAACTCTGCAGCCTCAACTTGAAAGTGATAAAGTAAAGTTAGATTTTCGTGACCATTTTCTTGTTTTCTGAGAATTGTATCTACTGTAGTCACTCTTGAATGCGGTAATGGTTGCCCAAGGTTTTTGCTTTTAGCAGTCATCAAAAAGCTGCTATGCTGTTTTCCAAGGTTTTGACAATTAGATAAATGTAGACTATCAATCATTATTATATATAATATAAGCTTGTTTGTAACAATTATGTTCAGTTGGCCCAGAAAATAGATATGTCGCAGAATATAATGTGATTATACAGTTTTAAAACAAGTGTTGGAAGTTACAAAATGGAGGTACTTCTTAAATGTTTGGGAATATGTTTTTAAGTCACAAGTTTTGTATTTTCTGTCTTTGGATAGTCTTACCTAATTTTATCTTGTAAATTGTGCAGTTGTTACCTCTTGTTTAGCCCTGGGACCCACATGTGCTTATTGTGCTAGCTAAGTCTCAGGGCTACCTCTCGCTAGACTTTTGAGTTTTGAGAATTGTTTTTTTCGAGTTTCGGTCACAAGATTTCCACTTAGAGAATCTTTAAACTCGTTGTACTTAGAAAATGCGTGATGACATCTTCTTAGAATGGTGTTATTACCCAATTATGCCCTGCTTTAGGTTTTCTCGGAAAAATTCAATATAATAACTTTCATTAAGTAGTAAGTTAATGGCATTCATTACTAATCATTAGTGATAGCATGGCGATCAACTCCAATTGAATATTAGTCAATTAGGAAAGATATTTCGATGACGTTCGGTTAAAGTAATACATTCTAGTTGTAAAGGGAATGTTTTTCAATTTTTTTGGACATTTTCAGCATCTCACAATTTTCACATACAATATTATTGTCTTGTTCCTTCAGGTTTGTGATATAACTGTGATTAATTTTTGTAAGTGATTAAAATGGATCATCGGCTGGTTGCCTAGACTGATTATAACTGAATTAAGCAGTGTATGATTGGTCATAAATGTGCCAATACACAGTGCCATACGTTTCTGCTGCTCTGTACAGTGTGCAATATTTCTAAGTTGTGATGCCCTGGGCCTTTATTGGACGGCTGTTTCGATCATCCTTCGCCTCATTGTTGTGTCCTCTCCTGTCCTAATTAGGCTACCAAGTGGCATGAATATGGGACGTAAAGCCCCCATCATCCATTAATCTAAGTTGTGATGCAAAAAAATACACAGGCTCCAGAGTAGTGTAGCTCAGTAGGTAACGCTCTTGGATTTCTTTCGTTTGGTCCCAGATTTGATTCCTGCTCTTGACCTATCTTTCTCATTGCTGTGTCCTCCTCCATTCTTAATTAGCCTATCAAGTGCGTAAATAAAGGATGTCCCTCCGTCAATATATTGTATCCTTAATGCAATTGCTATTTTATCCACATGTTGTTGAGTTGTTCGGTATTGTACGTACATTGCACCTCAGCATTGCACGGTACCTATCTGATGGATTTTGCGGTATATCAGATTCTAAAGTTGCTTTGGCCTCTGTGTACTGTATTTATAGTTTATCATTAACATCTCGCCCTGCCCCTGGTATCTTCAATGATCTAGTATGTCTAACATATTTAGCCCCTACTATGATAACTCCACCCTACAATGGCATACATTATTTTAGAGTTGTACATTTGTGAATGATTTAGTCTTCCCATTTTACAAGTTTTTGTTAATAGTCAATTGTTAAGCTTTTTATGTCCAAATGTGTTCTAAATGGTCCGATGTGACACTATTTTGCAAAAACTTTACTGTGTAACACATGGAGGGAGGTTCAGGTCAGTGGTGGCGTGCTGCGCTGCCATTTGCTGTGACCCGGGTTCAAACCCAGCTCTTGCCGGTCACCTGAGCCTATGTTGGACGGCTGTTTCAATCATCCTTTCTTCATTGTTGTGTCATCCTCCTATCCTGGTCATCCCACCAAGTGCACAAATACAGACCGTAAAGCCCCAATCATCCATCCATCTACTATAGAACACATTGAGTACTGCCAGTGTCTGTGCTGGGCAAGTAAAAGATCCCTCACATGGGGGTAAATGTGTAACATGTTGAGGACTCCTGCTCTCTCTCATCTCATCAATCAACCCTCGTGAGCGCCCAGAACTGGGCTTAGAGGGCTGCACTTATCATATCTATCTATCTATCTATCTATCTATCTATCAATAGTTGTGTAAAACTCCCTAGCCTTCAGTATTCAACTTTAGCATAATGGCACTTAGGTACTCTAAATGTCAAATCTTTCACTCTCAACATGTTTTACATTTACTTCTCTTTACACTGAGGTCTATAACATTTGATTTCTTAACAGTCTGTTCTCAGTAATGTAGTTGTCAAAATCAGTTAAACGTTTGGCTCTCGGATTGAAGTTAATTCTTGTAAAGTGCTCGATTAACAGCCAAGAATTTAGTTTGATCATGATTTTAGAAAAAGATGACAGGTGGTTAGTCAGTTTTGTTGGAGGCACAGATTAAGTATGCAGATATCAGCTTTGTTACACTGATAGAAATTTTGATTATTGACTGTGGCCTCATGGAATCAAAGTAGTTGGATGCGTCTTAGGTATCAATTACCAATTAGACTAGATCGAAAAATTTTATCTTATTCAAGATTGGCTGGTCAGATTTTTCAGTCAGATTTTGTCGGAGCTAAATTTGTTGATAGATAAAATTTATCGGTGGATTGAAGAATAGTTTGAAATTGATAATATTGACTGATTAATCTAGATTAATCGATTGATCAATTTAGCATGGATACTTGGACTATGATGTAAAAGTGATCAGCCTCAACCAGGCAATGGATGGACTGATTGATTTGTTGATTGATTGATTGATTGGTCGATTGGTCGATTGTACATTCTCAGTTTCTCAAATGCTATCAATCAATCAGACAACAAGCAGCAATGGCTGCCAATGGAGAATGCGCAATCTTGTATAGTGCTTTTGATTTGATTTGATTTATTCAGTGCTTATGATGTATTAGACAGTTCACAATGTGAAAAATGGGAGTATGGCACTGCTTTCCGGGATAGAAATGCTATATTATGCCGCAATACATAGACTAAGAATGATGTGTGACAATGTAATGTTGTATGGCACTTTTCCCTAGAAGTGCTGCGAGGCATATTTGAGGCTTTAAGAAGTGGATGTCACCATGTACGAAGTAAGAAGCAGAAAGCTTGAGAGTCTGGGAAGAGATGTTCAATGCTTGAAGAGATGTGACTCTCAGTTTTGCGGAAAGAAGAATGGATTTTGGTATTTGCCCTTAGGGTCTGGATCTGTATTGATTCTAAGAGACTTGTCTCAGACTTTGTGTACTTCGATCAAGTTCAATGTGAGTGGCTTATGTATATGTAGGGTTTCTTAACATATATGTACAAGGAAAATGGTTGTTATATTGTGAGATAAAATTGAAAGCGATTGATTATTTTCAGGGAGTTTTCACAAGAAACTTAGTAAGTCAGTCTGGCTAAATTTTCCTCTGAAAAGTCATTGCCGTGTCCTTCTCTTGTCCTAATTAGCCTACCAAGTGCATAAATACAGGATGTAAAGCCCCAATCATCCATTCATCCTCTTGAAAAGTTTGGGGGAAGGGGTTTAGCTGAAAGTAGGGCTCTGAGCTTCCAATGGCTGGGTCCTGAGTTTGAATTCAGCTCTGGCACGGTCTCCTGGATGATTTTTGGGGCGTTTTCAGAAAGGTTACACTAGTGACTCGAGTGACACGTGTCACTAGGGTTTGTTTCCGAACACGCAAAACTGGACCCTTGTGTTTCCGTGAGGTGCCAACGTCAGTTTTCGAGTGTAGTGTTTCCGGCTACTCCCCGATATCGGAGAGTACCAGGGCCAGGAGAGTTTGTACCACGTGACAAACTGGTTCCTGCTCGAGTGAAGCTCTCCTCTTCTGGTTCCGGGCTACCCTCGTGCATGTTTGGAAACAAACACGAGTCACCCGTGTTACTAGTGCAAGACTTTCCGAAAATGCCCATGGTATTCAGTTGCCATGTCCTCCTGTCCTAGCTTAATTGGAGGGGGAGAGTTGGTCTAGTGGTAGCGTACTGGACTGCCAATCGCTAGGTCCACGGTTCGAATCCAGGGTCACCTGGGCCTATGTTGGACGGCTGTTTCAATCATCCCTCACCTCATTGCCGTGTCCTCTTCCTGTACTAATTAGCCTACCAAGTGCATAAATGCAGGACGTAAAGCCCCAATCATCCATTCATCCGTCCTAGCTTAATTGGCCTGCCAGAGTGCATAAAATAAATACAGGATGTAAAGCATCAATTATGCATCCGTCGTCTTGACCAATTTCCAAACAGGGAAGTGAACTCATGCATCTTCACAGAGCAAAAACCAAGAGACATAGCGAACGAACTGAGATATTTCCAAAATCCATAGGTTCCACCTGTTTCCCAAGTGTTCCACTGAATAATTAGAAATAATATAGTACGAAAGTAAGTCTTTATTCGGTCTTACTTTCGTACTAAACTGACATACATGTGTAGAATGAGTATATCCTGCATCTTTAGCAGAAAAATAGAAAGGGTTTCTAAATCCTTTGGAGATTTGCATACATATATACGCATGGACCTAAATAGAAAGAAGAAAGACACTGAGAGTTGTCCTCCTATATTGTTCTTTGAATATGACATTTCTCAGAATGCTTCTGACATATGATATACATGCCAATGCATTTGGAGTTGTATCTAAACAGTACAGCATGAACTTTGAACTCCCACGATACCCAGAATTTGCTGCATTTCTGTACTGTTGTGGGCAATAAGACAAAATTCAGAATCTTTCACTACATCTTTGGAGAGCTCTTCCAACCACACATGGGTCCCGCATAAAGGGCATTTGATAGGAGGAGAGGGAATAAACCTTCGCAGCTCAGGATAGATGAGTGGATCAGATATGGCCCTGATACGGACCTGATACTCTGTAGGTCTTGCCATTGCTTCCAGGGCATATGGTCTACGCAGAGTCTGTTGATCAATGTTTAGGATTTGCTAGTATTTGCTTGGACCCCCTGGGTTAGCTTGGGTTTGTGTTATAAATATTGTGGGCTGTTGGTGGCTGTTGGTATCTGTGCCATTCTTTGGGGGCTTGTGTTTGTAACATGGCTCTGTGGTAGTGGACTGGTAGTCCACAGGGTAGTCTTGGGCTGTAGGCAACTTTAGGGGTTTGTTATTTTGGGAATGGCTCAGTGGTTATAATATTGTCTAATTTCTGGTCTCAGGTTCAGTTCTAAGACTATGGAGCTTTTAAATTTGGTTGGTTGGTGAAAAAGCAGGCTGAAACTTACATGTCTCTGAGCCATAAAATTTGTCATCTGTAACATCATATATCGTGCATTTGCAGTACCAGATTGGCATCGGTACAGGATACCGGCATTATTGGACCGCTTTTTGGATGTTTTGGATCGGTACTGGGTACTGGCGTTATCGGATCAGGTATTTCGCGGTATCGGATCTGTACTGGGTAATGTCAGTATTGGATCAGGTATTTTGCAGTTTGTATTAGTATTGGGTATCAGCATTATCTGATCGGGTATTGGAAGAATGAGATTGCAGAGATGTTGTCAAGGCCGAGACCGAGGCATGAGCCTCCGAGACCAAGGCCATAAAAATCACAATTAAGGCCGACCTTGAGAATGAGGCCGATCCTGAGGCCTCCAACACTGGCCCAAAGACAACCGAGGCAAGGCCAAAGATTTGACATTTGAGGCAAAGCCAAGGCCGAGCCCATCAAAATATGGCCTCAAGAGCGAGGCCTCCAACACTGGCCCACAGACGACCGAGGCAAGGCGAAGGATTTGGCATTTGCGGCCAAGCCTAGGTCGACACCATCAAAATATGGCCTCGAAGGAAGGCCAACCTCAAGACCTCCAACACTGTCAGATTGAGTATTGTTTTGAAAAATTTCAGAACTTTGGTCTGCAGACTCCCAAACCAAGTTCACAGATTTTTTATCAAAAGTGAAAATTTGGTACGGACACATCCCTTGCGTATGATATAGAAATTAGTAGCAACTCAATGCAAGTTCAAGGAAACATGCTTACTAATTTGCTAAAGACACAGCAATCTGGTTCTTACTGAAGGGACACCAAGCGTATACAGAGAGACTTGAAGCGTATACACTGAACCATATGGTACAATATGTGTGGGATTGATAAGCTGTTGATGGACTGATAAGAGCTACGTTGATTTGCAAACTCATTTCCACATGTTTCTTGGCTTTCTGCTAATAACTTCAATAACCACATTGAACATAGTGAATGGTGGGGATGCTAGGTAGTGGCAGACAGATGGCAGACTACTGATCGATAGGAAGTAGATGGCAACGTGTAGGTAAACCAGTATTTATGTAGGTAGGAAGATAGGTTGAAGGTAATTTTTTTAGAGGAGAATTCAATTGTATTTTCAGCACACAAGGTGTTCAGTGATACATATCGAAAGATACAAATAAAAGTGGATGAAACAACAAAAGAGTCAAACTGACAAAGACACTTTTTCCGTTCAGATTTCTTACTCTGACTCCCATTTTGCAACTCCTAAGCTGATTTATAAGTTGACTCCTGAGTCCCGAATCTTCCAACTTGCGACTCTTTAGTATTGACTGCAATTTCCAAGCTTTGTTTTCACAAAGGCATTGCAAGCACCTTAAGTTATCTATCTATATTTATATAATCAAATCATTTATGACAGCAGTAAACATATTACCATTCCAATAGAACAACACTATTACACTTCTGTCAAATTGATGATTAAAATTACGCTGTCTTCAACTGAATCTGTTCAGCCAGATCTCGTCAAGATTTCTCTTTCTGCTTTCATCCAATCTCAATAGCAGCACTGGTTGCCTCACAGCTTGAACAGCTAAAAAAGAAGAAATATTTGAGTTTAAGAGAAAGGAATTGCTGTGATTAATTTGTAAACTTTCTTGTAGAATGTTTCTACAAGTGTTCCCAGCTTCAGCTGGGCTTAGTTTAGTCTGGGGAGGTGTTTCTTTTAATCTTGAAAAACAGGAGTTCTTGCATCGTGAACGAGTTTTACTAAGAACTTTGTTAGCTCCTGTAATTCTGGTAATGTGTTAAACTGTTTTTGTGGTGATACTGAGAAACTAGAAACTAGTGATCTTGTTCGAGATTTACTCATTGGCTCAGCAAGTAAGGGTCTTGCTGCAAAAGTCTGATAAATATGGATTGCTGTTATTATATATCTGTCAATCTTGTCTATCTATTTATAAATCATGTTTATAGATCTGTCTTGTCTTACCGGTAAAAGGCCTTTAAAAAGGGGAACGGTGTTGGTAGCACATTGACATTGAGCTGCTATAAGCTGTGCTGGGTCCTGAGTTCTATTCCCACCCTGCATTTATATTGGTCTGTGGTTTAAATCATCCTTCACCTCATCGCTGTGTCCTTGGCCTACAAAGTGTATAAATACAGGACATAAAGCCCCTATCATCCATCTGATCTATACCTCTCCCAACTTCTTGGGTTATTAATCATAAACATCATTATCAGCTGATTTATTGTAATATTTTACAAATTCCAAGAACATATCCAATTATTGATTTTGATGGCCAATTACTAGTCTGACATACACTTTTAGCATTTTCAGCATTCCTGTCCGTGTTATGAAATATTCCACACACTCGACAGCCAAATATTATGGCAATTAGCACTAAAAAGCGTTTCTGAAATTCTGGATATATGCTTAAATTTTTTTTTACTTGTGGATTTAGAGAATGTTATGCATATTATGAAGCATGAGTTTACTTCGACAGTCAAGAGTAGGAAGTAAAGGGAGGCTGGAGTCATTTGTTGAATTACAATAAAGTCTGGATTTGAGGTCAAAGCTTTTTTAAAACCATTGGGGTCATCCTTGATTGACTTATGAGTTAATTCCTTAGGAACTATGGAGGGAGGGTCTAGTGGTGGCGTGCTGGGCTGGACCAGGGCTGCCAATCACTTGGTCCCGTGTTTGAATCCAGCTCTTGTCGGATCACTTAGGCCTTTGTTGGATGGCAGTTTCAATCATCCTTCGCCTCATTGCCGTGTCCTCCTGTTCTAATTAGCCTACCAAGTGCATAAATACAGGGCGTAAAGCCCCAAACATCCATCCATCTTGAGGGGCCTGTGATCCTCAGGAACTTCCCTTGATTCAATGTTATTCACTTGGTGATAGAGCCAGTGCTTTCTTTGTGTGTAGATAAGATTATAAGCCGTCTATCATGACTTTGTTATGAGGAGGGTAAGGTTGCATTTTAGGAAAGTTTACCAAATAACACCAGAATATGAAAGTCAAGCAGTTAAGGGTTGACCATTTAATAGTCTGGGGGGGGCTTGGAGTTTTCCTCGGCGGGGAATTATTTATTTCAAGATAAAAGCGGCAGTAATTTCAAGTGCGCGAAACAAAGAAATACCTGTAGCAGAAATTACTTATTTCAGGCTGTCCAAAACGAATTTATTTATTTTACCAAAAGTTAGCAAAACATTTTTTATTTGAACAAACTCCAAGCCCCCCCCCCCCAGATATTAAATGGTCTCTCCCTAAAGAAAGCAAAGACCAGAAGTTAAGATTTAGTGAGAAATACGACCCAACCAAAAATAGACTAAGCAGAAAGATAAACGGGGGTCTTATTTCAATATCATGACCTTTCAGACACCAAATATTTTATCCTTGACAAAAGGAGGTTAAGCTGAAATATTATAACAATGGAGGCTGGAATAACAGAAGGGTATGGAGAGTTATAAACATGTCAAGACTAAAAACCTTAGAAGGGCTTTAGGAGGTAGCATTACTGAGGCTGTGAGATGCTATGAACAAGATGAAGATATTTAGCCATACTAAATTTTGGAAATTGTTAAGATGTTAAGAAAAATATCATGCTGTTCTTTGTGTAAAGTGACATAGTTGAAATGTGAAACATGTTACATCAATAAATAAACACTACTGAACCATGATAAAGCCGCATTTCCTTGATTAAAAGCCTTGTCTTGTGTATAGAGGCCCGAAGGGCGGAAGTTTGTTCGGCCAGGGATCTCCATCTCGTTATTGAATATCTTGGCTTTCCAGGGTTTGTCCGGACTCCAGACCCCCTGGATCTGCCCCTGGGATTGTCATTTGAACTTAAGCCACTAAGGATCCAAAAATATTCCGTAAAAATAAATATAAAATTGAAATAAAATGATTAATCTTTGCACGGAATACTTAAGAAGACAATTTATGAATGCCCACTGAATTTCTGAAATATGCATTGACAGTTATTAACCAGGCTTCTAATTGACAAGGCCTCTAATCGAGTAAATACACTGCACACACCTTTTGATTTTCCAACTACTCCGTGAGTATGCTCCAGCTCCATGCACTAAACATTACAAATTCTCTGATGAGTCTAGAGCCAAGACTTGTCTGACAGTCTCTACTGGGTGTCTGCCACTGCCCAACATGTGTTTCATTAACTGCCTAATATATGTACAACATGGTGTCTACACATGCTGGCATGATGCTGCACATGTGGAGGGGTTAAAACCCCTGAACCCTGGAATGCAGGGGTTACCCTTGTTGGGGGTTGGGACCTTGGGGGAAGGGGGGGGTAGATACAGTTTATACTGATCATGACAACAAGTGCTGCTTTTTACAGACAAAAACCCTGAGGGGGGAGAGGGGTGTTTTGCTCAAGATGGCTCAGTTGTTAGGACATTAGGTTTGAAATCACTGGGTCCCTGGTTCAATTCCAGCTCTGGCCGGGTAACCTAGGCGATAAGGTCAGTTCTATGTTGGACAGCAGTTTCAACCTTCCTTCTCTTCAGTGCTGTGCCTTCCTCTTGTCCTATTAGCCCACCAAATGCACTTAAAGTCCCAGTAAGAGCTTTGGAGTCGTAGTTTTCACAGGGTGGCAAGTTTTAAGGTGGAGTCGGAGAGTTGCACTAACCTCATGAAATTAGTCTTCAAATAATGCCAAAAGAGGAGTCGGGAGTCTTGAGTCTAAATTCTGGAGACATAAGGAGTTAGTTTTTCAGAAAGGTGAAGGAGTTTGAGTCGGGAATCTGAGTCGGTTCACTTGCTACCCGACTCCGAAACTCTGGCCCCATTCATCCACTCATCCTTACCCATTCTCCTAACTAAGTGTAAGAAAAATCAGTGAATCGGACGAGATGTAACATCTACTGCAAAGAGATCCTCAACAACTGCTCTAAGTCGAAACACTGCCTTTTTCCCTCAGGGACTGAGGAGATTCCTTTTCACCCCTTTTTCAATGTTCCCTGGGGCTTGCATTGCTCTTCAAGGCTTTAGCCGGTCTTTAAGCCACTGTTTAGCCAGGCTGTTTAGTTGCTGTTATTACTGTTTCAAAGTCTGTTACCCCCTGATCTTGTGTAGGGTTAAACAGCATCTACATGTCTAACAGATAGGGTTCATTAGAACTATTTACCCCTCATACCATTCATAACCAAAGTGATATCATGCTGTTGATATTTTGGGGTTGGGTGGCACCCGGGTAGCACATGTGGCATCCAAAACAGGGGAAGGGCGAAGAGCTGCCGCCCTAGGGCTACTGAGAACTTTGTATTTATGAATTATGGATTTACTAACCCCTAAAAACTTCTGAGAGCTTCTAAAGTGAAGTTATGGCTATCTGTTATGATTTGTAGGTTCTCACATTATGATGTTGAAATACTTGGAGCACCTTTGAGAATTTTGGCGGGTTTGTATGGTGTTTATTTGGTTGGCTGGGTGGCCAAAAATGACATTTAGCTTAGGATTTTGGATCACTTAAACTGCGAGTCTACCACTCCCGACTCCTTACTCCTCTTACTGACAAGTAGACAAACTTCTCTAAACTCCACCAGATTTGTAATTTGACTGTCGAACACGGAATTTAGCTCCCAACTTCTGACCCCGCCTAAAACCCCTTACACGGCAGTTTCCATCATATTTTGCCTTATTGGTGTGTCCTTCTCCCGTTGTTTTGATATTAGCTTGACGAGTGCATTATAAATAGTATTAAAATACAGGACGTAAAGCCCAACTCATCCATCATGATATATTCCATATGCCAAGAAACTTACGAATCTCAACTCCAAAGCAATCAAAGCAATGGGGCATTGAATTGGTTAAGTAACTCCCTATTCTGAGGTAGTAAGGTAAGTCAAAGGCCCCGCGCTTGGGAAGAGGGACAACATTGTAGTGGACTATAATTATCGTCTCATCATTATGTCTGCCTAGCAGCTGCTCATGCAAGTTTAGTGAACTTCAAATTAGCAACGTCTAGATAAGAGTTAATAGAATATTATATGAACATCATAGTTTGGTATTTAGCAGTAAATTTATAGTACTCTAAAAAAACTTGTTTTTAGACCATAGTAATGAGAGTTAATAGGTCTGGACCACACACACACACACAATCACACATGTAACTAATTGTTTTATAATGAACGGAAGTCTCATTTAAAAAAAGAAAAAAGTTGTTTTGTTAACACATGTGAAACTTGTCAAAGTTGATAAGCGTTTGTGAGAAAGTTCACTAATTATAACTACCACCGACAGCAAGTACAGGGTTTACAGTTTGCTTGCTCAACCTTGCTGCAGGGGATACATAATCATCAGTTCCAACATAACAAAACTGCTTGTTAGACTTTCCACTGGAGTGATTAGTTGACAGGAAGTTTGTTTCCAGCTTTGGTGAGCAGTGAGAGGGGGGAGGGTTAGCTTGTTGGTAGTGTGCTTGGCTGCCAATTGCTGGGTCCAGAGTTCCAATCTAGCTGTCGGCTTTTGTTGGACGGCAGTTTCAATCATTCCCTCACCTCATTGCTGTGTCCCTCTCCTAACCTAATTAGGCCGCTAAGTGCATAAATACAGGATGTAAAGCCTCAATCATCCACCCATTCAGTTCTGGTGAGTCTGGTGTCATTGCCCCGTCCTCCTTCTGTCCTTATTTGTCTACCAGAGTGGGAGGGGGTTAACCCAGTTGGTTGCGCACTGGACTGCCTGATCCTGAGTCCCGGGTTCGTTTCCCGCTCTGGTCGGGTCACCAGGATTTATGTTGGACCGCAATTTCAATCGTCCTTTGCTTTATTGCTATGTCCTCCCACTATCCTAATTATCCTGCAGGGTGCATAAATACAGGACGTAAAGCCTAAACCATATAACCTTTAATTTCAAAATTGCTCCAGAAGTTAATCAAGGAAAAATAAAATTGTAAACCTGCTGAAAACTCTGCTGTGTATGGTCCTGGAGCATCTGATCCATTATGATTTATATTGGTGTGCATATTTCGTGCGTTCAGTGTTTTCAAAATTTCTACTTAATTCCAGATCACCACCCTTGTCAACCACAAAGAAAAATGCATCAAGTCGGAGAAGACGTTACGGGCTCTGTGCCGGGTTGGAGAGGCGGTCAATATGGCCGTCGAAAGATTTGTCACGGTCGGAGAAAAAATCGCAGAAGAAAACCCGGAGATTGCGAATGATATGACGGAGGCCTGTAAGGAGGCCAGGGTGTCAGGTGAGCGCAGAGTTTTATAAATATCTTAATATCATTGTCCACAAATTTGTTTCAAGTAACCTGCGTACATCTTCGTGATCGTAAATTTTCTAAATAAAATACACATCGTAGTTCTAATACCCAGGTGCATGAATACTCAACACTGTAAAATATGACAGAATAATGCAAATCTTTCCTGAAAAAGTGTGGGGAGAGGGTTAGGCTCGTGGTAGCATGCTGGGCTGCCAATCGCTGGGTCTAGGGTTTGAATCCAGCTCTTGCTGGTCACCTTGGCCTATGTTGGATAGCTGTTTCAATCGTCTTTCGCCTCATTGCGGTGTCCTCCGCCTGTCCTAATTATGTGCAGCGAAGCTCGCACATGTTGTGGTGAGCTGTGGGGGTGAGAAGTGATGTCCCACTTTTTGGTGCTATGACGGATGAATTCACTTCGTACAGACGTCCATTACTTTTAAAAATGTGCAATATATAGCCAGAATGGCGATATCTCACAGGAGTTCTCTTCCCAAGGTCTGTAAATATCAATCAACTAAGTTATTCCACTTTATTTGTCACGTCGATTGATCATTCTTGCTTCTGGCCGCCATGTTAGGGCGTTTTCCATCGCGTGATACTCGAGCGTCCGCCGCGTTTTCTGTGCTTGGCGTTTTCGATTTAGGTTGAGAGGGTGCACTCGAGTGCACCGTGTGTCCTCCGTTCAGTGCCAATCATAAATGATTATTTATTGAAATTGAAGCAACTTGTGTGTATTGCTGATGCTTCCCGAAACACTTTGTGGCTTTGCTGCACATTGCACTCCATGGGTGCCTTTCTAGTTAAATTAGCTTGCATACCAAGTGCATAGATACAATCATTCATCCGTCATAGATTCTCATGTAAATTATGGAATTCATCCGTCTATTAGCTGTAGCTATTTGAAAATTTCACAGTTATTTGAACTGATATTTCTAATTTCAGGTCTGACAATTCAGAAATTAACAGATTCGGCGTTAGCCGATCCTCAAGCGGCGAAGTCAGTCGGGGAAAAGACGGCAATGGTGCGAGCTGCACGGCAACTGTTGTCGGCTATTACTAAAGTTTTATTGCTCGCGGACAGAGTTATAGTGAAACAGTTGCTAGCTACAAAAGATAAGGTAAGTTTGACTTGATCGTTAGATTGTATTTTTGAGAAGATATTCAACGAGTGTTTGCTTGTCCTAATTAGACTGCTAAGTGTATAAATACATGATGTGAAGCCCCAATCATCCATCCATCAAAGAGCGTCAAGGTTAAATTGATTTAAAAAGGTAGTTACAAATTGTAAGTTGTAATGCATGCTGATTGCGATGTTTGAACTTGTTTCAGACAAAATTGTAATGCATGAGGCTAAAAAAAGTTTGTTTTTTTGTTTGGTAGTAAGTCTTCGTCAAAATTGAAGGTTGTTTCGAGTTGCTACCTTGATAAGCTGTAAAAGCATTAGGTTTTATTTACTGCATCAACAACTTCTGTTGTTTATATTTTGGCTTCTCACAGAATACCAAAGATGTCAATATGTATACTAATGTTTTAGACAGGCACTTTCAAGCTACATTTGCTATTGTGATGTCGGTATAAAATATTTTATGGAGTCTTGCATTTTCACTCATTGCAGGTCTCCCAAACCCTGTCTCGGATCGAGCGTGTGAACAATTTCCCGGACTTTGTGAAGGCGTTCAGTCAGTTTGGGAAAGAAATGGTGGAATTAGCTCATTTTACTGGTGATAGGCAAAATGTGAGTTGGAATTCACTTCTTAGTTATTATCTTAGCTTTACAGTATATTAGCCTAGATTAGCTTAGTTGGTGTAGGTGAGCGAGCAGCCCCATTGTCAAAGAACTGTGGATCATTTAATTATGAGGTTAAGACCCAAATTAAACAGTGCAAACTGTTGAAACGTGAAACCAATTTGTTTTTTCGGTGTGTATAAATTGATAATTGAAGGTTGATACTTGCTGCCATACTACTTTAAACCTTTTCAATAAGCTACAGAAAATACTGCACGACCTTCCTTTTGTCAAATAATGAGCTGAATCCATATAAGGCCCGACATTATTGATTTTTAGCTTCTCGGATCTTGTCTAGGCGCTTTTTCTGGGGTCACTGGTAGGACGAAAAAAAAGCTATAATGTCAAGTTTTTATTATCTGGACGCCTCTGGCGTGCAGATACTGTCTCACAACGGCCTACTTCCTTGTGTTTTTCAGTTTCCTGTTGGCTGAACATAAGACATAGTGATGTACACAGTAAACCCATCAAACTTACTTTATGTTGCACACACGTGATCCAAGTGACTCAGACTGATATAGCAAATAGATAGTGGATAGATCTACAGATATCACCCGGTGAATTGGTCCTTAACACCGAGAATAGCTGGAAATCTGTGTTGCAATCATGGAAAATTGACTGGATTCTAAATAGGACAATGTACTAGAATTATAACTGATATACTGTCCCTATGCCACACCAGGGAGGGGGACCAGTCTACCAGAATCTGATATGCTTCAGCGCACACCCGTCATCAACACGCGGTAGCCACCTAGCATGCAAAATACGCACTAATGCTATTGGTTGAGAGAGCTATATAGATTTGCCGGTGTTCAACAACTAGATCATTAGATTGAAACTGGCATGCGTAAACAATTTAAAAGGGGGTTAAAGAGCCCTAAAGCTATTGACCAACTTGTGACCGACTTATGCTCAGACAGGATGAACTGTTTTACAACCATGGCCTCATTCACACCTCCTTCTGACCTAAAGAATGGCTTTTTGAGGAAGCATACTACACTGGTCCATTTGTTAGACTAGCAGGGCTAGTCTTTAGGGATACTAGGTGTCGTCCAGTTCCGAGTCTACCATCTCCATGGCATCCACAGTTAGTACTGTCTATTTACACAAGGTGGCTACACTTTCTTCTTCTTCTTATTGGGAGTTCTCTCCTGTGTTTTTGAGCTCCCCTATTGATAGTTATGATATGGTCAATGATGTCAATCAATGTTAGTCAGCGATGTCAGCCGGGATATCAACCAGTGATGTCAGCCACTGATGTCAGCCGGTGATGTCAGCCACTGATGTCAGCCACTGATGTCAACAAGTGATGTCAGCCACTGATGTCAGCCACTGATGTCAGCCGGTGATGTCAGCCACTGATGTCAGCCGCTGATGTCAGCCAGTGATGTCAGCCACTGATGTCAACCGGTGATGTCAGCCACTGATGTCAGCCACTGATGTCAACCAGTGATGTCAGCCACTGATGTCAGCCACTGATGTCAGCTGGTGATGTCAGCCACTGATGTCAACCGGTGATGGCAGCCACTGATGTCAGCCACTGATGTCAACCAGTGATGTCAGCCACTGATGTCAACCAGTGATGTCAGCCACTGATGTCAGCCACTGATGTCAGCTGGTGACGTCAGTTGGTGATGTCAGCCGGTGATGTCAACCAGTGATGTCAGCCAGTGATGTCAGCCACTGATGTCAGCCACTGATGTCAGCCACTGATGTCAGCTGGTGATGTCGGCCGGTGATGTCAGCCGGTGGTCAGCCATTGATGTCAGCCATTGATGTCAGCCACTGATGTCAGCCGGTGATGTCAGCCACTGATGTCAGTCAGTGATGTCAGCCACTGATGGTAGCCACTGATGTCAGCCAGTGATGTCAGCCACTGATGTCAGCCGGTGATGTCAACCACCGATGTCAACCAGTGATGTCAGCCGGTGATGTCAGCCACTGATGTCAGCCGGTGATGTAAGCCGTTTATGTCAGCCACTGATGTCAGCCGGTGGTCAGCCACTGATGTCAGCCGGTGATGTCAGCCACTGATGTCAGCCGGTGATGTCAGCCACTGATGTCAGCCACTGATGTCAACAAGTGATGTCAGCCACTGATGTCAGCCACTGATGTCAGCCGGTGATGTCAGCCACTGATGTCAGCCGCTGATGTCAGCCGGTGATGTCAGCCACTGATGTCAACCGGTGATGTCAGCCACTGATGTCAGCCACTGATGTCAACCAGTGATGTCAGCCACTGATGTCAGCCACTGATGTCAGCTGGTGATGTCAGCCACTGATGTCAACCGGTGATGGCAGCCACTGATGTCAGCCACTGATGTCAACCAGTGATGTCAGCCACTGATGTCAACCAGTGATGTCAGCCACTGATGTCAGCCACTGATGTCAGCTGGTGACGTCAGTTGGTGATGTCAGCCGGTGATGTCAACCAGTGATGTCAGCCAGTGATGTCAGCCACTGATGTCAGCCACTGATGTCAGCCACTGATGTCAGCTCGTGATGTCGGCCGGTGATGTCAGCCGGTGGTCAGCCATTGATGTCAGCCATTGATGTCAGCCACTGATGTCAGCCGGTGATGTCAGCCACTGATGTCAGTCAGTGATGTCAGCCACTGATGGTAGCCACTGATGTCAGCCAGTGATGTCAGCCACTGATGTCAGCCGGTGATGTCAGCCACCGATGTCAACCAGTGATGTCAGCCAGTGATGTCAGCCACTGATGTCAGCTGGTGATGTAAGCTGTTTATGTCAGCCACTGATGTCAGCCGGTGGTCAGCCACTGATGTCAGCCGGTGATGTCAGCCACTGATGTCAGCCGGTGATGTCAGCCGGTGATGTCAGCTGGTGGTCAGCCATTGATGTCAGCCACTGATGTCAGCTGGTGATGTCAGCCACTGATGTCAGCCACTGATGTCAGCCGGTGGTCAGCCACTGATGTCAGCAGTTGATGTCAGCCACTGATGTCAGCCGGTGATGTCAGCCAGTGATGTCAGCCGGTGGTCAGCCATTGATGTCCAACACTGACGTCAGCTGGTGATGTCAGCCGGTGATGTGAGCCAGTGATGTCAGCCACTGCTGTCAGCCACTGATGTCAGCCACTGATGTCAGCCACTGATGTCAGCCACTGATGTCAGCCACTGATGTCAGCCGGTTATAGGATGATGTCAGCTGATGAAGTCAGCCAATGATGTCAGCCGGTGATGTCAGCCGATGATGTCAGCCAGTAATGTCAGTCAGTGATGAGCTGAACAAACTGCTGATCGACCCCCTGCTAGTCTTGCAAATATGCTCCCATCTAGTTTGACAATGTATAGAAACAAAATAAAAAGAATTCTCCCATGATGCATATATGTTTTAATAAAGTAAAGTGTAGTATACATAATCAAATAAAAGTTTTACTTTTAATTTGAAGTTTATAAACTTTATACAGTGTACTTTTAGTAAATGCATGACAGTTACAAGGGTAACTGTCATGGTAAATGTAAGCTGCATATGCATATACACATACACATACAGCAAGATTGTTGGGTAATTTGAAAGAGGTGTGAAAAGGGGTAAATACATTTACTCTGCCCTTGGTCCATTTTTCTAGGCCAATGTGCAATGAAGTAGGGCAATAGCCTCAGGGCTCTTTGACTTCGTTTAAATTATGCTATTGCTTTCTTTCTCGAACATCTCAGGTTTTATTGAAATCATAAAAGTGGGTCTGCTTCATGAAGATGAGCTGTATCTACCTTAGCTTAAGATGTCCAAAGCAATGATGAGCTGTGGGTGTGTATCTCCTCTGTCAGCTTAACACAACTATTTCAAGTTGTTAAACACACAACTCCATCACACACAATCAAAAAACTTCATGCATCGCTATGTAGCAATACATTTATTTCTCTCTCTTAAGGCCCATTGGCCACTATGCCCTGATAACTTCTGACTACTGCTATTATAATTCAGCCAACCAGACTACCAGACCAATATTATGTTACAATGTTCAGGTCAATTATCAGCGTCCAGATATGCAAATTGCAATTTGCCTTCTAGTGTAAATTGTATAAAATCATGGGTTAGTCTCAATTTCCTGTTGCATCTTAATTATGTCTTGCAGTGTTCCAGCTAGGATTTGATTCGGGCATACAATTTTCTGGAAATGAGGGCACTTTTTTTTAAATGAGAGCACTTTCAAAAATTTTTTTTTTCAGAATATTTTGAAAAAAAAAGATTTTTTTATTTTATTATTTTTTTTTTGGGCATGGCGGACGAGGGTCGGGCATGGCGCGGCGCCATGCTCAAATGGCCTAGCTGGAACACTGTCTTGCCAAAAGCTAGTGTGTTTACGAAAATCAGTGTAATAAGTTTTTCCGCTTTTCAGGATTTGAAAAGTGATAAGCAGAGAGCCCAGATGGGAGCAGCAAGAGCTGTGCTGGAGAAGTCAACCATGATGTTGCTCACTTCTTGCAAGGTAGGGATTGCCAATTAAACAGTAAGCTGTCAATTCTGTAATTCAGATGAATTCACCTTCATTGGATCTAGTTCATTTTAACGATAGCTCTCGGCGAAGTCTTATGGTCTTCATCAGTGGCGTTGTAGTCGGCTGAGGTCTCACATGACTGACAAGATAACTCTGTCCCTGTTTGATGAAGATGACCAGTGTAATTTATGAATCTGGAGATTGAGAATGTTCACTAAATTCTGTGTGTATTTCAAGTTTTACAAATCAGTGATAAGTAATGCATTGTTGCACTGATGAGACTTCAAAGGAGCATGGTAATAAGGCGTAGTGCACTCCCAGCACAGAATGAAACAACAACATACCAGTGAGACTAACAAGTTTCCTTAAAAGTACCTACTTCTGCTCCAAACATTGTCTTATGACGGTAAATTACACAAAAAAAGGTAAAATTCTCTTGTGAAATTATTTGTAGACGTTGATGCGGCACCCGGATTGTGCTTCTGCGAAAGCAAACAGAGAGAACGTTTTCGTCCACATGAGGAGGGCGCTAGACACAATCCACCTGGTGGTCACAGATGGAATTAACCTCGATGGAGAGATGTCGCCTTCCCCTGCGGCAAACGGCGATTCTGGAATCTCATTGGCCCAACACCAACCCACGGCGAGCAAGGCGCTCAAGGAGTTTGATGTATGTAGTTTCGTCAAATAATGGAAGAATCAAAAAAGTTGATGGAATTAGTGCTGTTGTATATATTCATATTTCGTTCATCGACATATTTGATCAACAGCATTGAGGTTAGGCCTACTTCACATATCTTATGCTATTGGAGCTATGATATTGAAGCTATGATCAGAAAATTTGAAATTCATGGGAATTGCGTTCCACTGATATATATATGATTTCTGCGACCTATTGAAGCAATTGTATTGTGGTATGTTTTGTATACATGTACAATGGCCTTAAAACAAGTCTTTGAGAAATATTTTTCAGCAATTAATATGATGGTAACAATATGTGAAGTAAGAATTCAGAATGAAAATTTTTGCAATTGTATTTCTACCCTGTAATTAAAAGAAATTAAAAAAATTCTGCATAATGGCTTTACAAGCTGTGGCTTCCGATGCTTATATCAATTGTATTTTTTCCAGGATTTAGTGGAGATGACTCGAGTGACACTAGTAGGACCAAATACGGAAGGAAGGCTACAGAGTGCCTTGGAGACTATGATAGAAACAACCCAGGACTTCACTGATTCTGCTTACACTTCACATGAAAACAGGTAAATCACTGTTACGATCATTCGAAGTCACTGCCATATTTAGGGCTATTCCATTTAAAAACCTGGGGGTGGGGTGGTCAGGTTACATTTTTGACCCCCCTCATGCATCTAAAGTGAATTATTTTTGACCCCCCCCCCCAATGCATTAAATGCAAATTTTTTACCCACCCCACATGCATCAAATAAAATTTTATTATTACAATGCGTAAGCCTTCATGGAGCGATAATGCCCCCCCCCCCCCGGTACATCTAAAGCGATTTCTTTTGCATCCCTCCATACATCTGAAGCGAATTTCCGCCGATCCCTACATCCATCTTACGAAAAATAAATCAACCTGACCACCCCCCTCCCAGGTTTTTAAATGGAATAGCCCTTATCTTGAATGTAGATATTGCCATATGGCTGTGAGATTTGAATTCAATAGGGTGCACAATCATGGTTGGGAGAAAATGACCCTTTCTCTTTTGCGTTGCATATTTCCGGTTATTAAAATTTTACATGAAACGGGTTCGTTTATGTGACTCAAGTACATTCATGTTTACAATTCAAGTGATTTCTTGGTTGAAGGTCCATGCTATTACTAAATTAATGTAAAGGAAAGCTCCCTTCATTTTTCTGATGAGTTGAATAACGGTTTCATTCTGAAGTATAATTTCTTTTTCAGAGAAAGAATTCTAATCATGTGTGACCGAGTACGCCAAGAGTTAAGCACGCTGTTGAGAGTTGGGCTCCTCCTAGAACAAAGGGACAACACGTCGCCCAATCAGGATTTAGAAACGGCCATTCTGAAAACTAGAGATGCTTCTAAGATACTTAGGAAACAAGTAAGAGAAAATAAATATTTTTAAAAGTCAAAATTAGAAGGTTAAACGAACTTACTTGTTAAGTGAAGTTTGACCGGGATTCCATCGATGATCTGAAGGCGGCAGCAGAGTTCATACGAGAGGGCGCTTCGAGCATTAAACTTCAATCTTTAAAGTAGGCGTTGGCGTCAGAGTACCGAAAGAAAAAGGGTAGGGAGAGGCGGGCGTATGAACTCTGCTGCCGCCTTCAGATCATCGATGGAATCCCGGTCAAACTTCACTTAACAAGTAAGTTCGTTTAACCTTCTAATTCCATCTCAGATCTTCGGCGGCAGCAGATTTCCTACGAGAATTTTACAGCACTCTGATGCCCAAGCCATAAAATTATGAGATCCAAAACCGGCAGATTAAATCTGTTCAAGAGATTTAAAGCCTAGAATCAACAGGAAGTGATAGGCTGGTGTGCCGGTCGAGAGGCCCCTATATATATATATATATATATATGAGTGTAGGGCTGTCCAGGTGATCTCATCAGTGACTGCCCCCCTCCCCTTTTCGCCGTAGTGAAAGCAAAGGAGAGTGCGGCACAGGGAGAACTGGATATTGTATTATTGTCCATCCGAGTCGTTTGAATAGTAATTGTGAGCACATCCCAAGATGACACAACTTAAGGGAGTTAATTTGATAATGTCCGAGTGTGCATTGTTTCGTGAGTGAACCTTGCAGATGAAAGTGGCAGGAAAGTGCCATGAGAGTAAAAGAACTGACATATAAATATATGCGTGGAAACAATGGATTCTTGGTTGCCATAGACTTCCTGACCAGATATAAAGCAAATGAAATTATTGTGGTAGAGCATGTCTTAGTTGCAGTATTATTTTTAGGGTATTGTTGCCCTTAATACTTGGTGAAATTGGAAATACTTAACTGCAGAACCCTGTTTTGGGTACCCTGTTTTGGGTACCTGGTACCTACGATACAGCAGGTCTATTGCTGCTGAAGCATGAATACTAATTGGAAGTTGTACGAGTCACGCTTGTACGAAAAGCTACTTCGCAGAGTGTCGAGAAAGATATTGAGGAGCAATTATGCTTGGCATATGATTCTTTCATATATGTTAAAGTTGTGAGGGTCTGTAGCTGTTGTATTATGACGGAAGTTCGGTCGAAGTCATTCAAGGACTTCATTGACTTGGGTAGCGGTGAGGTCTAGCTTATGAGGCTGATGGCAAGTTCTGTTGTAAGATGCCAAGCTCTATTGTAAGATGACAAGAGATGCTAAAGTTAACGTTCAGTCATGTTTTGGAGTAAAGCTAGAGCTTCACTCATAAATGCCACTGTAGAGCAAGCCAGTTCCGCATTCACCTGGAAGGTGGACCAGAAAACAAGTACCGGTAAACTTGTCATAGCAATGTCATGCACTTTCTTTCATTGACAGCTAGGATAGCAATTATTGCGAACTAGTTAAATCTCCAGCGAATTACTATCAGATGGTTAAGTGCGTCAAAATGAGCATCTGCATAATGTTCAGTAAACATGGTTATTTGATGGTTATGCATCTGTTGTCCTACGTAAGCAACAATGCTGCAGATTTGAAAATGGCAGACAGATAACTTGATCCCGCCAATTAGAGTTTTCGGTCATAGAAGAACGAGCATGCGGTATATTATTGATGCTGACCGACGATAAGCAGTGGCTTTATTACTGTGTAAAATGCCTGGTTAACTCAGCAACTATCCATATTATCCATACAAAGGGAAACCTAGGTTCTTGTATGAACAAATTTAATATAGGCTTTATAAATAGCTGTGGAAAGTTATTGTGGAAAGTTACTGCAGGATGTATCGTTCAGATGTCTTATGACATTGTGCGTGTTGTGTCTGTGCAAATAGCCACGATATAAAAATCAAATGGGAAGTATATATGTTATACTGCAAGCTTGCTACAGGATAAGTGCTATTTCTCGCTTTGACTCAAGTGAAATAAATAATTATGATCCCTGGATCCAAGTCGAAATTTGTGAGAAATCGACCGGTTGCTTGGTGAAACCTGCGAATATCAGTGATACGACATACCAATGTCAAACACTGTATTTGTGTGTTATTGCAATATTGCAATGTCTGAGGTCATCATGGTTCTTTGATGATGGCGCTAACATAGCTGGGCACTTGTCAGAAATTAAGTGTGAGAACGGTACTAGAACGTCAGAAAAGCCTCTGCATGGTTAAATGTATTGCTTTGGAAAACCGTCAGCGTGGTTGGTCGATCCAGGAATGAACCTAATATAGTTAAAGTTGTATTGGAGAAGAGAACAGCTGATTGTGTATTGTGTACTTCTGAAGTTGGTGACAATTTATGTCAATACAACTTGTTATGTTAAAACCTGGAAAGCTCTAAAGTGATGTGGGAGAAATCACTTGTGTTCCTGTGCTATCGAGAGTATGAAGTGTTGTAGAACCACTTGACGATGGTGTGTTACACTTGAACCAATGCAATTAGCCTTGCAAATCGACATGACCTAATATTAATGAACATTGGACGTGACGCTAAGCAGTCACAAATACTTTCAGTTAAGTTTGTATGATCATCCCTGCCATTGGAAATAGGCAGAATGTAATTTCTTGCCCTGGAAATGGAGTGACAATAGTGACAACCATAAAGTGAACTTAGAATATATCAGAAACATGGCTCGCCTGGACTTGGAATATCAGTCCTGCAGAGTCTGTGTGAAGTTCTGGCGCTTCGCATTGTGAGCAACACTTTATGGGGAGTTGTTGTAAATTGGTTGTGAAAGAGTAAGTAGTTGGACGATGCTGTATGGTATTATGCATGTTAGGTCTCCACTTATGAGATCTTTCGGCAATGGTGGTTGCCGGAACGGGTAATAAAGGTAACCTGATAAGGCCAGAGTGTGATGTTCTATTCAGGTTGTGTGCAACGGTAGAGTTGTTCAGTTGACCCGAAATTGTCAAAAATGTATATGACAAATAACAAGACAAATGAGTAACTTCACTCAAGTAATAGATCCTTGTCTACTGCTTTGCTTTGAAGAGCCGACCAATTGTCTGACTGCAGGAGACAAGTCACTAAATAGGCCTACTTCTGTTTGGCCCATTAGTGTATGATCAATTAGGCCAGCCTGGTAAATAAGAGATGCTGTCCAAGAGACAAGTGAGGAAACAAGAGACAAGTGAGCTGAAATGGGTAAGCAGATCGCGCACTTTGTTTGATGTTATTGTGTTTGGAAGAACACTGGCATGTATAACTGTTCTCATCCATGTCAAAGATGGTCAGAAAGAGAGCTTTCGAGGCAACAGTAAGTACGAATAATTAAATTAACTTGGAAGTCTGAAGAGTTTCCTTCAAGCTTGGATACTAACTATAGCTTTGCTTGTCCATATGCTGATATGACTGCTGTTCATTGCTTAATAGCAGCAGGTTTGGTGACCACAAGGCAAGTTATTACTTGACGTAGCTTGCAGTAGTAAGGCAGGCATGTGTGGTGTACATATTACACTAGCTAGCTTAAGAGCTGTAATGAAAACATGTGCATATGATGTACACATTTCAAGTTTGTAGAACATTTTATTTTTGTTCCCAAGACGCGTAGTACTACACCCGTAAAGATGTACGCGTCCTCAGTGAACATTCTTTAGTTATGAGTTAGCATAGGTACATGAATGTCCATTGCTTGTTGAAGTTCTGCTTTAGCAGAGCTGTCAACTGCTTTTAAGTTGTGCTTGTTTTGTTGGCATAATTATTTTAACTCTGTCAACTGTTTATTTTTAATTCTGTCAACTGGTATGGAGTTGTGCTTATTCTGTTGGCATATTTTCATATTTGGGGTATTCCCCATGATATGTGTACTGACATTCCAATTTAATTCTGTCATGTGTCTCAGGGCGATGAGGTAGGGTATAGCAAGGTCCCAGTTGTGACGGGTACCCTGTAACTATGGCCATTGTTGTGGCTGAAGCTCTTAAAATTGTGCTTTGTTCAAAGTTTGTTGACTGTGGTCACTGTCGTGACTGAGGATCATGTGCCTTGTAGAGTTGAGCCATGCCAAGCAATTACTCTCAGATTTCTGTGAGTACCAGCAATTACTGAAAGATTTCAGTGGTACTGGCTGGCTTGCAAGCTCCAGGACTTGGATTTCCCAGCTGGCTGCCCCTGCTGCAAGACAGTAGTGTGACTAAAACATTTTAACTGCATGTTAAAGTGTCAACTGTCAAGGCTGTGTTGTCAACAACAACAATTGAAGAAGACGACGGAAGTGGTGGTATAGCCAATGAGAGCCCTGCGAATGTCATAAGACGCGACGCTATTGGTCGAGGGCCCAACCGTCGTTTGTAACAAGTAACCTGATTGGCTGAGAGCGCTGTTGCAGCCTGCCTGCACAAAAGCAAATGGCGAAATCGCCGGCAGATTAAAGCCCATTTTAGGGCGCCGCTCCAATACAGGAGTAGAGATGGCTAGTCTCTGGCATTTGTCCAACTAATGGGACCCCACTGGACAGTGTAATGTTCAAGATGATTGCAAAAAACCACCCGCTCGCCCGTCAAGATGACATGACGTAATGGAGAGCCTAGGAACACTATCTGCCAGGGGCTCGCTCAGTTTAAGAGCGAAATTGACGAAGAGAAGATGACATCTCTTGCTAAAAATGACCTGCCCATATCCCTGGGACTTACAGCCGTAAGATTGACATACAATGAGCTTATAGTTCTTACTCGAACAACTCATTTCAATGCTTTTTTGACCTGCCCCATCAGCAAGATGCCATGCTGTAGGGCAGGCGCGCACGCATTGAAGTTTAATGCTCGAAGCGCCCTCTCGTAGGAAATCTGCTGCCGCCGAAGATCTGAGATGGAATCAAGTTAAAAGTCATCTATTGTAAGACACGGAAGTTGAACATCAACTTCAATGAAGTTAAAATTCATCAAATGACAAAATAAATGTTGGATGTCTAGTTCTAAATCAAGTTCAAGGTCGTCCATGGCAAAACTCCAGAAGAATGTTGAGCTGATCAATTTAAAAGTACAGTAAAATGTCAAGTAGAAAATCTTGTGAAAGGTCGATTTCAACATTGATAAAGTTCAGTCTAGTTCAGCAGAGCAAGTTAGTGGCCAGTTTGAAATCAAACAGATTGATTCCAATAAATTTGAATGATTATTTTAACAGAATCACATTCACATTGATTTTAAAACTCATTTCTATTTCTTCCACAGTTGCAAGACACAGCAATGGACCAAGCGTCTGATGTATTCAAATCGAATGAAGACGGTGAACTAGTGTGTGCTTTAAAGGCTGCGGGTTTGGCGGGACAGCGGGAGCGGGTGGATGAGCTGTCCGTGAAGTTTGAGGAACATTCTGAACAAGTGCAGGAGGTAATGAAAGATCTTGATATAAATTAAGAGTTGCCAGTTCTTGCAAAGTAGGTGAAAACTCCCCCCAGGAGTATGGTTTATGCTGAAGGGAAGTAGTGAATGAGATGAGAATCATTGTAAAGTACTTGTTACAATTAAGACTTCAGAAGATGATCCAAAGATGTGAGATGTTATATGCTTTTTGAAAAAGGAAACGGGTTGATTTGAAGGTCACACTGAAGTTATATGAACCAGAAGCAGTGAAAATTTTATCTGACATTTAAAGATATTTTAACATACAATTCATGATTCGCGTAGGGAGTAGGCCTACCAATTGCGCCCAGCCAACAGGCAGAATAGTCTTTGGCATGAACTGTATTTTCCTTAAAAAAATGGATGGAATCTAATTTCTGATTTAAAATTTTTGCAGGTGTGCAAGTTGCTACGGCATGTTGCCGTTACGGATCCTTTAATCGTTTTCTGCGAACATACGGAACAAAATCTTAAGATGTTAGGACCTGAGGTAAGGCTTATTTATTTGTGTGTCTTTGTGTATTTACTTAAGCACAAATTGTAATTTCTAAGTATCACTTTCATTTCCAAAAGTAGTTTCTTGGGAATAACTTTCCTTTTGGAAAAGTTAAGTTGAAGAAATTTTTCATAAATATTTTTTTATTTCGACTTGTAATAGTGGTATCTTGACCAATCACAAAGCTGCTTGCTCTATCGATTGCTACAACTCTTCTGATTGGTCCAATATTGTCTTGAATTCTTCTTGTATAATCTGCATATTCTATTAAACATGGTCTATTTTTATTTTTAAATTTCAGGTGATACACGCCTCTCAGACTTTAGCGAACCACGAGACGAGTAAAATCGCAAAAGAGAACTTCGAAGTATTTACGGAAACTTGGGCATCGCAAATTAATGATTTGTCAGTTCTAGTCAAAGATGTGAACGATGTTTGTCAAGGAAAAAGTACAGAGAAACAGGTCTACTTGTCGTTACCTAGACCCGGGGTAAGTTGAAAATGTAGTTAGATTTTTGAAGCCTGAAGTGGTATAACAGGAAAGTTATTCTGCACATACATTAATAACATTATGTCTTTGTTTGGAATAACTTTCCAGTTATACTACTTCAAACTAAGGCTATACCATGTAAAACTTTGGGGGGGGGGGGGGGCGTCGGGCAACAATTTTGACCCCCCATGCATCTAAAACGAATTTTTTTTACCCCCCCCCCCTCATGTATTAACTTCGATTTTTTCACCCCCGTACATGCATCAAATAAAAATTTTCCTTATTACATTGCGTAGGCCTGAATAGAGTGATAGTCCCCCCCCCCCCCATACATCTAAAGTGAATTCCGCGAGTGCCCCCCAAGCATCTACATCGTATTATCGCTCACCCGTACATACATCATACGAAAAATGAATCAACCGGACCAACCCCCCCCCCCCCCAGAGTTTTAAATGGAATAGCCCTTAATAATTTAAGATTTTTGTGAGAAATTATCCCTCAGGTGTCTTGTCTTGTTGTTGCAGTTTCCTCCTTTGAGCTCAGGAGTACCCCCGTGTGATGGGGTGGGTTAATCTGTCGTTTAAAATTGCATTTCTGTTAGTGTGGAGTCTGTGGCATAGATCGGAGTTAATGGCATTGGCTATATCGCTTTCTTCTCCCTCTGTACATGGGCCGTTGAGCAGCTCTCTAAGGTTTTATCCTGTGGAATGCATTTCTGTGTTCCGTAGTTCTTAGCAGCTGAAATTTTCTTCTCCTGATGTGGTCGGATGCTGGACAGTTCGTGACAAAGTGCTCGACATCCTCCGGCTCCAGACGGCACAACGGACATAGTGTGGCGGTCTCTTCTTTGCCAATTTTCTGTTTCCTGGTCTGTACCATGTAGGTTCCTGTGAGCAGTCTTGCCCTGGTAACTGCGGCTGGCACCATTCTTGGACTCCTTCTGCATGCTATCCATATTTGGTGTGGCTTAAATTTTATGGCGTTAGTCAGGTCCATCCACTTCATTGAGCTTTTTTGTGCTGCTGAGTCCAACAGGTACTTCAGCCAGAATATTTTTACTGCATCTGTTACGTAGTCCTTCCATATGTTCTTTCTCCAGGGTGCTTCTATAGTGTAGCTGATGTTGATGTTGTATTTATGAGCCAGGCTAATAATGCTTTGGAACCAGCTATGTTTGTTGTCTGTGCTGAGCTGTCTTGATGCCAAGTTTCTCAGGGTCCTGTTATCCTCTGCCCTGCAGATTGCCCCATATAAGGTGAGCGTTCTGATATCCATATCTGCCTCAAGTGGTAGTTCACCTAGCATCAGGTAGATAGCTTCACAGGCAGTGCTTTTTGGAAGTCCCTGGATACTTCTTAGCAGGTTTCTATGGAACTGGCTCAGCTCTTCCTTCTGCTTCTTTGTGGTTACACAGGCCTCTAGACCATAGAGGAGTCTTGGTAGCACATAGATTCTGATTATGTGTGCGGAGACAGCAGGGCTTAGTCCATTCACTCCATGTAGCCCTGCACCCATAAGTGCATACACCGTTTTCCTTGCTGTTTTGATTCTGTCTTCGATGTTGGGGCTCATTTTTCCTTCGCTCCATATTAGGCCCAGGTGCGTGAAGGAAGTTGCAGCCTGCAAGGGGTCTTCTCCCATTTTCCAGATGTTGTCTCTTTTGTCACTAGGGATGTTGAGAAAGGGAGTGGTTGTGCTTTTAACAGGGTGCAGAACATAGCTGTGGTCCTTGGAATACTGATGACAGGTGTTTATCATTGCTTGCATCTCCTCCATACTGTCTGATAGTAGCAGTTGGTCGTCTGCACATGTTGGTGTACCGGCATATATAGTTCCAATGCTCATTCCAACCTGGCTGTCCTGTAGATTTCTTAACAAGTCGTTTATATAGAGCTTGTACAGTGTGGTGGACAGTACCGCTCCTTGCCGCACTCCTTTCTGGACGGAGAAACACTTGCTGAACTTGCCTTTCCAGCGGACGCATTCTTCACTCCTGAGTATAGGTTGTCAATTAAGCACCATACACTCCCTTGTACACCTGACATATGCAGCTTCGCCTTCAGCTTGGGGTGCACCACAACATCAAAGGCCTTCTGCGCATCAAGTGCCGTGATGTAGAGTTGTCGCTTCTCATCTTTTGCAGTGGCGATTGCTTCTGATAGGCATAGAGAGGCCATAATAGGGGATAATCCCGGTGTAAATCCAAATTGGAGTTTGCTGGTATTTGCTTTCAGGATGTCTTCTACTTCAGCTTGCACTAGATGTTCAATGATCTTCCCGATAACTGCCGTAATTGTGATACCTCTATAGTTGGTCTGCAGCTGGCTGTCTTTTCCCTTCTTAGGGAGGGGAATCTTGAAGCCCGATTTGCACGAGTCTGGAAACTTCGCTTCTGCCACAATCCTGTTGACAATGTCCGTCAGTACAATGTGGGCATCGGCGGTGGCATACTTGAGGTGTTCGGTTGTTATTCCCTCTTGATCAGCAGCTTTTCCGCAGTTCATTTTCTTGATAGCCTTTTCCACTTCTGTGACAGAGAATGTACTGTGGTCATCTCGGCTGGTGTTGTGTCTTCTCATAAGCTGGACTGTTATTTCGTCATCTTCATCAGCAGTTCCAGATGACAGGTCTTTGAAGTACGACGCCCAGAGTTCTAGCTGTGCATCGCAGTCAGTGATTAACTCATTCGAGTTTGCACTTGCCTTCAGGACCTGGTCTGTGCTGTCTGTGCTTCGGTTCGCCTTGACAAGCTTGTGAAAAAGCTTGGAGTTGGAGCTTGAGGCCTGCATGATTTCTGCCATGTGGGCATCTCTTCTGATGGCTTCTGACACTCTCTGTGTAGTACGCAACATCTTTTTGGCTGTGTCCTTGGCTAGCGCAAGGTGATGAGGCCGGGGCGGTCTGCCTGCCGCTTTCCATTCCCAGAAGATTTTCTTTGAGGCTTGTGAAGCTTCTTTGATGGCTGGGTTCCATATGGGCTTCTTCTTCCTATGCTTCCTCGGTTTTGTCCTGCCCATTGTTGCCAGAGATGCCTCATTGATGGCAGTTGTGAATGCACTTAATGCTGCTTCAGTAGACATGTCCTTGAAGTCTGTTTTTTCAAGCTCCTTAGCAAGGTTGTCCTGGTATTTCCAGATGTTGACTTGCTCCCACTTCATTTTCTTTATGCTGTTAGGGTCCTCACACAGTCCGTTTGGTGCTGTCATTTCCATCTTAGCTATGAACCCTGTTTGTATGGGGATGTGTGTTGAGCTATTGATGTGTCCCTCAGGGGTCTCCTTCCCAATCGCCTCCGTTGGAGTCCATTGGAGGTTTCCACGCACAAGGAAGTAGTCTAAGTGAGAGGCATGAAAGATGGCTGGGTTGGAGTATGTTGAAATGTCTTTAATCATGTAGTTGAGATTCTGCAGCGCATGCTCTTCTATCAGATTCAGAAGCAACATTTCCTTTTTACCTCTTCTATTAAAGATGTCCACGTTCAGGTCGCCAGCTATTATGATATTATGGGTTGAGAAGTACTTCGTAATCAGCTCATCAAGTATTGCTATGTCTTCACTGTATTTATCCATAACAGATCTGCCGCCTCCTGATGGCAGGTAGCAACACACAAGCAGGATGGCAATATTTCCGCACTTCATTGATACAGGCAGGACTCTCTCATTGCCTTCTGGCAGGGGTGTCATATATGGATGCAACTGCTCTCTCCAGATGATAGCGACTCCTCCATGTCCTCTTGGGACCGGGCCTGGCGGCAGATTCATGTTTTCATCTGCAGATCTCGCTAGGAATCTCCATTCTGGGAGGACATTGCTGAATACGTCTTCAATTTGGAATTTCCACAGCCAGTGCTCCTGGATACATATGAGATTGCAGTGCTGGAGGGTTGAGTTTATACACTGATGGTTGTACTGCAGCCCATCCAGGTTTATCGATCCCACTTTTATCCGGAGGTCTGGCTTTATCTTCTGTGGTTGCTATTCAGATGATCTTGAGCAGTTCAGGTCGTTTTCTAAATCTGATGTCTCCATAACTGCTATCTCTTCCAGCTCTGACCTGTGTGACGTTTTGGGGGCCATTGTGCGTAGTGTACCCATTTGGCCTTGTCCATCATCTGGCTTGTCACCATGGTTACCAGCATGTCTTGGCGGACTTGTCATGTTCCTAGTGTCTTCTCCAGAGCTTTTCCTTTCCTCCAGTGGCACAACATTATGTTCTTCTCCGGTCATTTTCATGTCCACTTGACTTGCACGTTGCCTTGGTGGCCTGCCGTCCTGTATAATCTCTGTATCCCTCCTCCTTCTCCAGTTGTTGTCGTCCACATTCCTTTGTCCTAACTGGTCTTTTCTCCAGTAGTCTCTCCTCCGTCCATTGCCGTTCTCTGTATCTCGCCCTTGCTGGTCTCTCCTCCAGTGGTTCTTCCGTTGCTCTGCCCTCTGTCCTGTCTGTTCCCTCCCTTCTTGGCTTTGGGGATGCGATGGTGGCTGGCTTGCATGTGCCATGCCATTTGCATCACTGTAAAGATTGGGTGGTGGCCAGGCTGTCGTTTGGAAGAACATGTGAGGCGGTGGAATCATACCAGGGTAGTAGATCAGGGGGGGTTGTATGGGATAAGTTTGCTGGGTACTTGGAGGTTGTTGCTGCTCTTGCTGCCTTGATTCCTGCGACCTTTGCTGAGAAAGTCCGTCTAGCTTCGCTTCCAGTTGGGATATTCTCATATCCTGAATCTGCTTTTCTACAGCCCTTAGTCTCTCTTCCGTGCCACTGCTTTCTGAAGGTCCAGGGTTGCTGTACACTCCATGGTGTGGAGTATTTGGTTCGCCTCTCTCTCTCAGCAGCCTGTTGTTTTCTTGCAGTTGCTTTATCTGGCTCTCCAGTGTGGTAATGTGCGTCTTTGAATTCAAATACTGCATAGCTTTAGTGCTGAGGTCCTTTTCCCTCTGCTGTAGCGCTCTTTCTTGCTGTTTTATCTTCCTCTGCATTCCTTGCATCTCCGTCTCTGTTGACAGTAGCTTCATTCTCAGGCTGTGACACTCCCTGCATTGGTTGTTATCCGCTGTGACAGCATTGCCGGCTCCAGCTGGGTTGTCGTCATACTCAAATGGCGGACTGAACTCTCCACTGTGCGGCTGGTGTGGGTCATGTCTTGATCCTGCAGCTGTCGGTGGGGTCACTGGCCCGTCGTTACTTGGCATCCGTCTGCATATTAAGGCTAGGTTGCTTGTCATTGCTGTGTTGTTCGCTGCCCCTATTGGGTTGTTCGCCACTATTGGCAGACTTGGGGTGTCCGCCCGCGCACTTGGGGTGTTGGCATTCACTTCCGGTTCAACTTCATCTGTCACGGACGCACTCAGCGCATTCTCATTCTCAATGGAGGGGGGCATTACTGCCCTCCTTGATGTTTCATCTTTCTCAGACGGAACTGATTTGTCCTTCTTTTTGTCCTTCCTTCTGCAAGTAACCTCTTTCTGACTATTGTTGCTTCTCGGCTTCTGTTTCGTCGACTTCGGAGTTGTCAGATTATCCAGAACCTCTCTCAAACACAACTTGATGTTTTCATTCAGCGTCACTGGGTCGGTGTTTCTGTGGATAGCATTTATTTCACTGATGACATCTGTGATTTGTGGCCATAAAATGAATCTGTAATTGGTGTTGTTGTGGATCTTTGTTATATTTTCTATGCTTTTATTTCTTTTTTCCAATTAAATATCTCTGTTGTTAATTGATTCAATCTAATATCTTAATTATTTTTATATATTTCAATTCAATGTCTTCGTTAATGTGCTAAATAATCATTAATAATATTATGATCATCACAAAAAATTGTAATTCTGAAGTAAGTTATGAATAAAATTTATTTCTTATTTCTTTTATTTGTCTCGTAATTCCTATAATCTCTTGTTTGATTTACCACAGAAACACGGAACTAACGCGCGACAAATGAAACCAGTGAAATTGAGTGCTGAGGTAATTGTTCCCTGTAACCTTGATTCTCAATTTAAAAAATTAATTTTTGTTTGTAATCATTGTAAACCATGAAATGTTGTGTTAGTCTTGCTCTTGTCAGCTTATAAGTCAATTATTTATTAATTTGTGGTCAAATAAAATGAATCTGTAATTGGGTGTTGTGAAATTGAAAATTCAAATGTAGCTTGATATTTATTTATCAATGGATATTACCTATACTGAACATGACAAGTTGTTTTTGTTGTAAGTTTTCAATTTAAGTTAATTTAATACTGCAACTTAAAAATTGTCAGGCATGCCCATGCTTGCAAACTACTGAAAACTATTAATTTAATGTCTGTAACTAGATGATTATAGTTGTGCACTATTGGTAGTTGATTATTGGTGTACTAATTCCAGGAACAAGCGAAGATAGCAAAGCTCGGACTTGAGATGAAGTTGATCACGTCCGAGATGGACGCAGAAGCGGATAAGTGGGAGGAGCCGGATAACGAGATTGTTCGAAGGTGAGATGAATGTTTTATGTAGTCTTTCATCATTGGCAGTTGGGTGAAATTACCTTAGTTTGTAGGGTTGGTCTAGTGGTAGCGTGCTGGGCTGCCAATCACTGGGTCGAGGGATCGAATCCAGCTCTTGCCTGTTCACCTGGGCCCATGTTGGACGGCTGTTTCAAATTTCAATCATTCTTTGCTTCATTGCCGTGTTCTTCTCCTGTCCTAATTAACCTACTAGCCTACTAAGTCCATTAATACAGTACGTGAATCTCGAATCATCCATCCATCCGCCTTAGTTTGTAGTGCTCCAATTGTTGGGTCCAGATAAGATTCCAGGCTTCCAGCTTTGACCCGGTCAACTAGACCTATGTCGGTCATTGTTGAATGGTGATTTCAATCGTCCTCCGCTTTGTTAATGTGTCCTCCTGTCCTAATTAGCCTAACTTGGCCATGAATTCCGTGTGTAAATCCTCTACTGTCTTTGTATCCATTTGCACAGTTGAATAATTTCTGGTGTACGGATTTTTTTGCAGCATCAGCCATTTGTATACTTCATTCTCCTATTATATTTGTAGGGTAAAGAATATGTCCAGCATGGCATTCTCCATGTACCTGTTCACAAGGGGAGAGGGGTCGCTCAAAACCACCCAGGATCTCTTTACACAAGCTGAGTACTTTTGCGAAGAAGGAGCAAAGCTGTTCAAGACAGTCAAGGACTTTTCCGGAATTGTAAGTTAATATACAGTGTTCAAGCATTGAGACGGAATGGCTGGATTTTTTTGTCAACATGAAAAAGTTATGAGCACAATAACCTGGCAAATTTGGTTATTTTCTCCAAAAGATCAAAAGGGAAAAAGCATAGAATATTTTATTTTATGTTTATGATTTCCCTGACACCTGTTTTCTAAAAAATCGGAAAAATTTCAAATGTTTATAAATTTCTAAATGTATGGGCAAAGGAGAGCTAACATAATCAAAGATAAGAGATATCTGGTTGAGGCTTCCTAAAGATATAATGAGCTGACATAAGCAAATTGATGGTTTAGTCCGTCTAATCTTCTAACCTTCCTAAATGTCATGTTTCACTTTAAAACTGACCTTTTTCTTTGCATGGCAGGTTCCTGCAGGTGGACCCAATTCTCCTAAGAACGACCTGATGGGTCACCTCGACCGATTGCCAATCTTGTGTCAACAGTTGAACTTCACGTTAAAATCTCCGACGGTCGGAAAGGCTGCTACATTTAATAAGGTGAGATACGTCTTTTTTTGTGTCAAGGGTCCCAAATTCCATGTTCAAAAGACAACTTAGTTCATGATGGAGGAGGGGGTTTTTGCTCAGTTGGTAGTTCTCGGGGCTGCCCTTGTTCTGTTCATGATTTCGCGCAAACATATAACATATATATTTTACTATTGACTTTTTGATATGCGACATGAACTTTCAATTCCTCTTTGCTGTCTTCCAGGTTGATGGTGTTATTCAAGAAACTAAAAATTTGATGAATGCTGTTGCTAAAGTTGTCACCACATGTTTCGTTTGTGCGACCAAGGTAAGTGGACTTCTGATAGACCTATGAACGCAGAGTTTCTGGACATCCAGAAAGAATTTTAAAATGGAGGTGCACAGGAACAAATCATGAATTATATATATGAGGAAAAAGTATGTTTAGTCTGTGCATTTATTTTTCTAGGAAATGTAAGAAATATGTATAAGCTAGGGTAAATTAATGTGTAACATGGTAGGAGACTCCCACTCTCTCTGCCATCTTGTCAATCAACCCTCGTGAGTGCCCAGAACTGGGCTTAGAGGGCTTCGCTTATCCTATCTTTCTATCTAGGAAATGAATTAAACTATTTATCTTCAAAATTGTTGGTGTGCTGATAAAATAAATAAGTTGAGATATGAATGTCAATGTTTGATTCTTTGTCCTACATTAAAACTAACCTTTCACTTTCTTGTTTGCAGTACAACTTAGACTACAGAGGCCAACCAGTTAAAGCATGGCGACCCAATTCTGCCGATTTCAACGGAGGTGCCATAGGTGGCACCAGTAGTGACGGAAGTGATCGAGAGTCCGTGAAGTCAAGTCGAAGCGGGCGATCTGACCCGTTAATACGGAGTAGCTCGCTAAACAGAGCTATGGGCAATTATAATTACGACCGGTTGTGATCAATGAGTAGCGAAACTCAAAAGGAATAGGTACAATTTCAGTCTATTTATTTAATAGATATGTAGGAAGTGACCGCTTGGATCTTGTGGAAGGTTTTTGACTGTCTCGACGCTGAAGGACCACTTACCACATTAAAAGCACTGCCGATGAAGTAGGATTTTAATAAGAATGCCGCTAAAAGATTGTAAAGTATCACCGGAGAAGAGGAACTTTAACGTGAATACTACTTAAGGATTGGAAAGCAAATGTGAGAGATGGGAAGATCTTAATTGTGACATCACAGAGACGAATAATCGATGCAGGTATGCAGTATCCTCAATGTGGAAATGAAGGCCGCCAATTGTCTACGATACAAGGCAGCTAGGACGAGGTGCGGACCTTAGAGGAAGCATGTAAGCAAACTGAGACAAAGTTGACACTCACTGTCGTTGTGATGTCATCTTATGCCATTGTGATGTCACAAGTCGAGTGTATCAAGTGGCGCACTATTTCCCTAGCAACAACCCTTCCTTAGCAACCAAATGGCGTATGAATCTTATTACCCCACGACCGTAGGACCTCCTAATATTGTAAAAATCATGTCTTTAATTTGACGCATGACACTCTCATTAATAGTGGGTTGCCGGCAACACACTTACACAAAGAGACTGGTGTTGTCATGGCAACCAAAATAATTGAGTGTCGTTGTCAAGGAAACATGTTTCCATGGTTACCAATGTTTACCATAGCAACGGGATATTACAGTGTCACACAAAACATTAATATATGATAATAACTAATATTGTATATTTATCCCAAGATTATTTCTTTAGTCACCATAGAAACCAGTTGCTATGGATATATATGCCTGTTGCTATGGTTACTGCATAATTGTATAGTTACAATTTGATCATCATATTTTATTGTAATGATTATCTTAGACAAGTCAATAACTGGTCATATATAGTTCTGTTTGTATTGTCTTTGATTAATTTAGACTATCACAAGAGTATGTATATCTTAGGAAATAGTACCCCTTTTATACTTGACTATAATTAATACATCGGTCGGGATTGCAATGTCGAAGAATAGCTTTATTTTTAAAGATCGGAATGAGTTGGGTATGGACGAAAGTGAAAGTGCTATGTTAATTATATACTATGTAAATTATATGTTAATTAGGTGATGTGAACATGACATGAAACTGAAAGTAGAGAAAGAAACTGAAAGTAGAGAGATGGCAAAAAGTTAAATAAGAAAGTGATACGTTTGAGTAGATGTTGAGATATTTTTTCTTCCAAATTTTGTTGGTCTAAATATATTTTTCTTATCATGGATGACTCTTGAAATCTTGTACAAAGTCATGAAGTTTGAAAAACAGTTATGAATTGAGAAAGTTCTACAATTCAAGACTATGCTCTCCATAATGTTGTGTTTGTAGAGGCGATTTTAACAGATGATGTACCCTGGAAATATCTAAGGAATTAAAGGAAATTTTGTGAGGTTTGTGAGGAAAATATTGCGATTTTTAAGAACTTAAAAGACGACATTTTGAAATATCATTTAAATATAAGATACAAGTATATACTTTAGTTGACAAACTTGCGAAGGTAGAGTCTAGTAGAGAGAAATCTGAGAGGTTATACTGTTGAAATATGGAAACGTGATATCAAATTATGTCGCAATTAAACAATTGCGACTCATTCCAGCGGCATTCCAGGAATGTAAGAAAAATGCGAGAAATCTAAAAATCCAGAAAATCTGTGCGTAAGACATTGAGGTGTCTGTTATGTGATACTGACATAGGATGGATAGGTAATGAGACAAAGGTACTTAGAATTTACGGAGTTATCAAATACAGGTAAACCATATTCAAAGTGTGTAGGATTGATTTAAGTGAGGAAAGTAGGGATAGCTGGAAGTGAAACAGAGACAAATGTAGGCTACAGTGCGCTTTACCACATCATTGAATGGTTATTTTTGTTTTAATAACCATTAAGTAAAAATGTCTCATTTTGAAGGTGTCCATGAGTAGTTTAAAGCACTAAACTCTATCTTCGCTCATGGCCCACAGACTTATTGTCACTCATCTAAGAGAGTGACAACGCTTACTTGTGCATATATCTTCTCAAACAAGCGTTTACGCTTGTCACAGCCGAGATTTTAAATTTGGCGCCACCGCCAGACCACCTAATCTCCCATAATCCCATGCGCTTAGACTTCCTCTTTCTTCTCGGCTGCCCCACGCATAGGACGTATGCTGGACAGCCGCTTGTTTTCAGCCGATTGGGGCTTTGACAATGGGTTCTTTCGGTTGTATTTCGTTTTCTAGGTTCTTAATCACGGTTCACAGAGCTGAACCGTGTTCAGGTAAGTTTATTTACCCAATTATGTCGCCTCAAAGTCGTCGACTTCGTCGCGTTTCAGCTATCCACAATGGCGGACGCTGTGATGAATGTAGACTTTGCGAGTGTTTTCGAGTCATTCTAGACATTGTACATGCTCTGCTTCTTGAATTCCTTGCTAATTGGTGCCAGTGCATCCTGGTTTTTCACTAAACTAGGTTTTTCACTTCGTCTTTTACGAATAACGACGCATTTCCCGCTGGACGTTCGCCCCTCAACATGGCGTCCGTCCCGGGTCAGTCGTCAATGTGCGAAGTATTTCGCCGTTTTCCAGGCCGTCTCGCCTCTCTTGACGGTTTATTTTGTACATGGACTCCTCAGTTCATTACAGTGTACTATTCTACTTCGTTTGTGTGCGTTTGCCTCCCCCTACAGCGCTGCAAACGATCGTTGATTTCCACGTGCGTCCCACTGGTGGGACACCCTGGACTCCGCTGTGGACCTCGATGACGCTGACCCGGCAAGCCGCGCTTCCGGGCTTTGTCTTTTCATGTTCCAGGCGTCCCACTGGTCCTACCTGGCTGGGCGCCGTGCTACACCTCGATGGCGTCGACTTGGTTTGTGGAGCGGACGTCTCCCTGGTCGATCCTATTGGGCACCCGCCCAAGCTTGAGGATGGACCGGTGACTTTGGAGGGGTCTGGTCCTCCCTGGACCATTTCTCCCTCTGCTGCCTCATGGTTTCCGCTGTGCTGCCTCCTGGATTTGCCTCTACCAGTTCCGACTGATGGGGGCTGCCTCTCCTGCTGCCTGCCTGCTTGGGTACCCCCATACCCCTTGCTGGGCCTCTTCTGGCTACCCGGTTTCTGCTGTGGTGGCTCCTGGCTTGCCTGTACCGGTTCCGGCCGGTCTTGGCTTCCTCTCCGACTGCCTGCCTGGCTGCTTGGGTACCCCCATACCCCTTGCTGGGCCTCTTCTGGCTACCCGGTTTCTGCTGTGGTGGCTCCTGGCTTGCCTGTACCGGTTCCGGCCGGTCTTGGCTTCCTCTCCGACTGCCTGCCTGGCTGCTGGGGTATTCCATACCCCCCGCTCGGCCCGGCTCCTGGGCTGCCTGCCTGCCTCTCCAGCTGCTGGCCTCTCTTGCCGGTGGCCCGCCTCTGCTGTGGATGGCCGGCTTCTCCGGCTGCTTGCCAGAGTCTTTTGGCGGCTCTCCTGCCTGCTGGGGTAACCCAATACCCCTTGCTAGGCCCGGTCTCCCGGGCAGGCTGCCTGCCTGCCTGCCTATCCTACTGCTGGCCTCTCCTGCTGCTGGCCTCCCCTGTTGCTGGCCTCTCCTGCTGTTGGCCTGCCTCTTCTGCGTGTGGCCGGCTGTTCCTGCGGTTGGCCGGTTTCTCCTGCTGCTGGCCTGCCTCTCCTGGCTCCTGGCCTGCCTCTCCGGGCTGCTAGCCTGCCTGCTGGGATACCCCCCTACCCCTGGCTCGGTCAGGCTCTCGAATGTCTGCTGGTTCCTCGTGCTCCTGCTTTTGGATCCTCTAGGGGGGCTTGGCCCACTCGGCTGGGCCTCTTCCTTGCCCCTGCCGGTTTCGGCTTGTGGGGGCTGCTTCTCCTGTTGCCGCAGCCTGCTGGGGTACCCCCATTCCCCTGGCGCTGCTTTGCTTCTTGCCTTCTTCTAGCTCCTGCTGAAGCTTGGATTCTCCTATTTTTGGGCTGGCGGGCCTCCGGCTTTCCTTCTGGCCTGCCTCCTGGGCTTGCCGCGCTGGTTCCGGCTGGTGCACGCTGCCTTCTTCACTCTTTGTCTGCATGCTGGAGTCCCCACATCCCCGCTCTGTTAGGCTCTTGGGCTTCTCCGCACGCCTGGGCATTCGCCCTATGCCTGGCCTTCCCCCTGCGTTTAGGCTGCTAGTGCTGGATCCGGTTCTCTGGTTCACCGGGTGGTCCTGGTTGCTGCCTCGCTCCGTTGCCGGTCCCCTATTCCGGATTCTTCGTCCCACGGGACCTTCCTCCTGTGGATTCCTTGGCGGTGCTTCCAGCCTATGGTCCTTTCCCTGGGTCTCTTGCCTTGGGCCGGACTCTGCCAGACCCCTGGGCCCTTGGATTTGGAGGCCGCTTCTGTGGTCTTCCCCTTTGGCTCTGCTCTGAGCTTCTGCTGGCCCTCTGCCAAGCTGTGCCTTGCCTTCTGGTTTGCCGAACTTCTTCCGCGGGCTGGGAGTCCCCCACTCTCCTGGCGCCCGCTACCTCCAGGGACATCCGTTCCTCCTTGGCAAGCTTCTGCCGTCTGCTGTTCGGGCCTCTTGCCTTGGGCTCGGATACTTGAGGCCTGGTTCTGGCCTCTCTCCTGCCACGGCTCTGCTGGCGGAACCTCTGCGGCTCGGGTCCCTAGACCTCCCCGGCCGGTCTGGTTCTTCCTTAGCCCTGGCTGTTAGGCCCGTCGGCTCCTGCTTTTGGGACCGGCGTCCTGCTGCTCCTCCCTTCTGGGCCGGCTCACGCCCTTGGCTCCTCTTGATTGCCGCCAGGGGCTTTGGTTCTTTCCCTGGATGCTGGCCTTCTAGCTGTGATGGGCCTCGTCTAGCTCCTTGCTTGCATCGAGGCTGTCCTCGCGTCTCACCGGGATCCTACTCTTCCTGATCTGGTGCTGACTGGTTGTTAGTTCCCTGCCTCTGCCCTGGTCTCCTCATGCGACCGGGGGTGCCCTCATGGGCATTCGCTGGGCTACGTTCCTCTGGATGTTGGCGGGGCCTGGGGCCTCCTGGCCCTTGGTTTCTTTTTAGTTTCCTCGGGCCATGCTTCCTTCCCAGGATGTCTTTCCCTGCCGGGCCCCCTGGCTCGGCTCGGCCTGTGCTTGGTTGCGGAGGCTTTTCTGGCCGTCGCCCTGCCTCATCATCCTGCTTCCCTGCGTCTCTCGGGCTCCTTGGCTGTTTGGGCGCGGTGTTTGCACCGGACCTCCTTCGGCGGACCTCCTGCCTTGGCATGTGCTCCCCCTCACACCTGTGGGGGGGGGGGGGAGGGGCTGGGGTCTCCCTCCTCAGCCCATTCTCCGCTGACGTTGGATTGGGCTTCCTGTGCCCTGCGGGCTTCTGGTGCCTTTGGCCTCTGGGTCCGCCTGCCTCCCGGCTGTCTGGGCGGTCTACCCCCGGGAACGGGCCTTGCCCTCAATCTACCTAGCTCCCTCCGGTGCGGGTGGGACTTCGCCCACCCCTGGCCCTCCATCTGGAGGCCTGCATGGGTGCTAGTGTAGCAGCCTTCATCTGGCTTGGGTCTCCCTTGCCTTGTTCCTCTCCTTCGACCGTCTCAGGCTCCCCCTTGGCCTTGGTTCGGTCTCTCCAGGCGCTGTCCCTCCTGAGGGTTTGCCGCCTGGTGTCCTTGTTCTATCCCAGGCTCCCCCGGGGCCTGTGTTGGGAGTCTCTGCCTGGCCCGGGCTCCTACCCTTGGCCCGGCGGCCTCGTCTGCACTCGTTTGGGTGGCCTCGGCTGCCCTTATCCTCTGCCTGCGCCTTCGGGGGCCTGACCTGCTCCCTTCCTGCCTCCCTCCCTGGCTTCCCCTGGCCTGGGTTGGGGGCTTTTCTTCTGGCGCGATTGCCTTGGAATGGTGGGGTGCTTCAGCCTTCCCCCCTCTCCATCGGATTTGCCTGCGCTTTGCTGTTGGAGCCTTCCTCTGCCTGTGCTTCCTCCGGCGTCTCCCGTGGCTTGGACCCCTCCCGGGATCCTTCCCTCTTGGCTCCTGTCCTTGGCTGTTCCTGTCGCTTCTAGCCTCTGGTACACTGGCTTCTCCATGGCCGTTTAGGCTTCCGTGGCTTCCGGCCTCTTTTGGCCTGTTGCTTCCTGATCCACTCCTCGCCTTCCTGGGCTCCTCGTTTTCCTGCTGGTCCACGGCCGCGGTGTCCGTGACCCTTGGTCTTGCGGGACCTCCCTGGACCTCAGATCTCCGTGAGTCTCCTTGGCGCTCTGGGGTTGGTTTAGGTCTTGCCTTCTGGCTTGTCCTACTTCTTCCCTTCCGGCCTGGTCTCCCCCTGACCGGTCTGGTTGTGGTCCTCGGCGATGCTTCTGACCTCCAGGGACGGTGGCCTCCAGGCTCTGGGGCTCGCGATGATGGCCCTTGGCTGCCTTCTGCCCCTGCGACTCCTTTGGCCGTCCTCGGCCCCTCCGTGGCTTCGTCCTGTGCTTCTGCCATCTGGGCGTGTCCCCTGCCTGTTGCGTTGCCTTGACCCCCCTGGCGCGGACCTCCCCTAGTCTCTGGACTTTGGGAGGAGGACACCTGGCTCTTTCCCAGGCGCTCCTTTTGGTTGGCGGATTTCCTCGGCCTTCCCGGCGGTTTCTCCGCCCCAGTGGCTAGCCTCCCTGTTTCCTAGGCGGCCATCACGTCTGGACGTCTGGGCCTCCCTCTGGGCTCCTGGACTTTCCTCCCTTGGTATGCCCATTTGGTCCACCTTGCCTTGCTATCCTGGGTTTGGAATCCTCCTCCGTTCCTATTGGGCCTTCTGGATGTCTGCGGATGGGCCTCTGCCTTTGTGGCTGGAGGCCCTTCCCTGGGTCCCAACCTTTGGGACCAGTTGCGTCAGTCTCGGGCTTCCACCTTCTGCTCCGACTGGCTTAGCCGTCCCTCCTCCTGCTTCGCGAGGGGGATGGTCCTCCTTCTGGCCTCGGTGCTCCGGCCACTCCTCTGGGATGTGGTCTACCGGCCCTTGGGATTCTCCCCGAGTGCCTTCTCGGTGGATATTCCTTTCCAGTCGTTCGGGCCATCCTCTGCGACGTTGTTCCCGGACCCTGGGCCCTCTCCTCCTCTCCTGGTGGTGTGGGGTGCCCTCAGACTGCGGTTGCGGGCGAGTTCCCAGCTTTGCTCTTCCCCTGCCCTATGCAGTCTCTACTGTCGGTCGCTCTCCAGCTAGGGGTCCAGTTCCCTGTGCGGGTACTGGCCCTGGTCTTCTGCCTCCTGCTTGCTCCGGCCTGGTTGTGCCCTGAGCTTGCAAAAGGGGGGGGGGGGTGTCCCTCCGGGGGACGGGCCCCCGAGCTGCCTGCAGCACGTGCTGCCTCCCGGCCCCGAGCCTCCTGGCTCGGTGCGCCGGGTGATTTCTGGTTGTTGCCCCTCCACGGCACAATCTCTTGCCCGTTTGGTGTGCCCCCTCTTGCACCGGCCTCCTAGTGTCCGGTGTATGGGGGCCTCCCGTGGCTCTCTTCATGGCATTCTTTAGGCCTGCCTTCCGAGTTCTGGCTATGTGCCTACTGGCTTGGTTGGCTTTTGCCTCGCCCAGTTTCCAGTCCCTGTTAGCGGCACTGAAACGGGCTTAACATCTGTCCCCGCCTCCTTCCCAGGCTTTGTAGTGCCCTGGGCTTGGATGCTTCTGGGTGATAGTCTTGATGCCTTTGCACTCACGCCAGACCACACCATGGGCTCCCTTGGCAGCAGCAACTGTTTTTTGCTCTGTACTTGGTGTCAATGCCCCTTTTCTTGCTTGCGGGTTCCATTCCCTCCTCCACTTTGTGAATCTGCACAAGTAAGCGTTGTCACTCTCTTAGATGAGTGACAATAAGTCTGTGGGCCATGAGCGAAGATAGAGTTTGGGTCCTCCCCTATCGGGATAGGACCTATCTCTATGAGCTCATGGCCCACAGACTTATTACTTGAGTTTCCCACCCGCCTCCCCTCGGTGGAATGTCCTTGCGTTCCGCCTCGAAGTAAGAGGAAGTCTAAGCGCATGGGATTATGGGAGATTAGGTGGTCTGGCGGTGGCGCCAAATTTAAAATCTCGGCTGTGACAAGCGTAAACGCTTGTTTGAGAAGATATATGCACAAGTAAGCGTTGTCACTCTCTTAGATGAGTGACAATAAGTCTGTGGGCCATGAGCTCATAGAGATAGGTCCTATCCCGATAGGGGAGGACCCAAATATAGATCTGTTTTTGGCTAAATATACTTTTGTTTTGACACACTGCCACTATAAATAAGATAATAGTTGTGCTGCTAAGTCATTTTTGAAGTCCATGAAATATCTTTCATTTCTTTGCTATGAACAATATCCAGTATTACCCGCATAAATATTTGTTCTTTCTTTTACAATAGTCGATTCTCAGGGATTTTATCATAATGGGCACACGGGGAAAATACTATTAATTTTGTTAATTACTAATTGTCTTATATTTGTTGCTTTAAAAGATATGATTTGACAAGTTTAGTTTCCGTCATATTTAGTTTCTGCGTTGTGATGCTCGAGTCAATCGAGGAATTATTTCAGAAAAAAATTAAAATTTTTCGAAAGGGCCTTGCATTGACTTATATTTATATTTTATTTGTGAGTTATTTCTGAGTTATAAAACAAACACAGTTGGTACCTCATATAAGAGTAAAGATCTATAAATCATTTGGTTAAATTCACTACAAAGATGTATCTGATGTAGTACCATTCATACCTAACTATGAGTCTATGTTGTGAATAAATATGTTAAAATGCTCAACAAAATGTGAATACCCCACTCAATAGCTTACTACTGATAACATGTAGTCGTGCACAAGCAATTTTTACAGTTTTTCTCTACAATATAAGAAGTTCAGTACGTTGAAATAGATCATTTCTTGACTTGACAGTGCTATTAAATGAGTTCAGATTGTTCGTTTCCCATTTCATGTTTTTATGCACACTATGCTTAAATTTTTTATAATAGGCACGTAGTGAATGATACTGGTGATTTTCGCAACTATTTAAAAACTTTATAGACGGCGAAATCTTCTTAACAAGTAATTCTGATGATAATGGGTCTTTGCCCAGAATCTCTTGGTATAAAATTGATATAATGATGACCGTAGGATTGTCATAAACAGGTCTTAGTTATATAGCTAAGCTTTTTGCGCTCAGTTCACACTTTTATACTCCACCAAGACAGTTTTCTATTGTCTTTTGCCATGGTATAACCAACGGATTTGTTAGTTATACCACTGTTGGGGATTAAGTTAGGCTGTTGTAATACTTTTTTGTAAACAACACACCTAAAAATGACAACAAAGCAACAAAATTTAATTACAAATCATATATGGAGTATAAGTCGCTTATACAAATCATTTTTCGGTGTATAACTAACATTTCAGGGGTTATTTACCTCGGGCTAAATCCCTCGGTAAATAACCACCTGAAATGTAAGTTATACACCTCAAATTCGTTGTATAACCTGTACTTATACCTATGGTCTTATATCTTCAGTCCGGACATAATAATGTATGGCCCAAAGGCTAAAAGATAATCAGTAGTTATAGGAAAAAAGTTACTATATGTTTCGTTATAGGAAAAAAAGTTTCTGTATGTTTCGAATAATTTGCCCCCAGCTAGCCTTAGCTTACCTAGTAGATTGGAACTTCATTTAATGTACAACCAACAACATCGTTATAGATAATTATCAAATATAATGCCATGTCCGACCTAGAATACTTACTGATGTTACAACTTGGCAAAATAATGGCGTGATTTACTTGTGTGAAAGTAACTAGCATGCAAAAGTGTGATATGCAGAGTTATATATTATGAAAGTGCTTTTACTATTTATTCAATTAAATGTTTTACATTCACAGATAGAGAGAGATAGGTAGTGATATCATACTGTCCATCCCAAAATGACTATATATTATGTCTTTAAATTATTTCAAATGACTGTTTAATATTATATATAAATGAAAATTATACGGAATACTGAATATGTAATATAAATAACGGCACAAAAATGTGTGGATCACAAATTATTTTTATATGGTAGAAAGATATTATATGATATGATGATGATGTGTACAGAATTATGAAGATATGTCAAAGATATGTATAAGGAATGTATTAAGATATGTGAAATATTGAGAGAAAATAATGGTCTAGGTTGGTCGTAGATATATCTGCCTGCATGATCAGTAAGATACATATATGGAGATAGGGGTTGTTATAGTACCTCATGGTGACGTAAAAAATTATTTATAAAAAATTTAATGATTATATTCACTTTGATAAAATAGGTCTTTGAAATTGTTATAACTGAAAAAAGGAAAATTCTGGAGTTGTCATAGAGGAAATGACAACTTTCTAGAGTTGATATCAAGGAAATCATTTCAAATGGCAATGTTATGAGTTACTTTATTTGAGTCAGACTTAATTGATTTCTTCTCGGATCAGGCGAGCCAGCAAATTTCTGCCTACAAAAAAAATTGGAGTAACTGTCAATTTCTCTTCCAACTTTTTTGAAGAGTTGATATCAAGGAAATGACAAAGTTCTGAGTTACCTTATTTAGGCCACACTTAATTGAAATTTAGCTTCTCATATCGACCGACCCAGTAGATTTTCTGCCCATAAAAAAAAATTGAGTTTCCCACGATTTTCCTTTAATTGACGTAATAATAAATTGAGATTACAACTTTTGTTTTTGTTCTATCGACTGAGGCAGTGCTTCAGGAATATCCGAGAAGCTAAAGATCAATTATGTCTGGCCTTCCTAGTAAAAAGTCTATAATGAGTTAAGAAAATTTTATTTTGCATACTATTTATTTTCTTTAATTATTATTTTTATTCTGAATTTTGATGGTGCTTGAGTAAAATGATAGTCAAATGGATAGTCGAGAGAGAAATCAGAAGAATACTGATTGCGATGCTAGTAAACAATGAATTTAGACTAAGTTTTAGTCAACGTACGATATTGCATTGTTCTTTTAATTGTTATGTACATACCAGGTGTGACTGCAGAGTATCTATGTAATTATGTAAATTTTATGTAAATTTATGTATAATTATGTAATTAGGATTTGTTTATTTATGAAATTATTATGTAATTGATTATCAATCATGTTTAAAATTATTGAATTGTTGGTTATTAGATAATTGAATTATTATTAGGTAAATTTTTTTTACAGAAATTGGATTTTTATGTATAATTGCCATATAATATGAAGCTGGCCATCCATAAGATAATGAAAATCAATAATTTACTCCTTAAAATTTGAGTATGAGTCTGCGAGTTTCATAATTGAATCTATAAATATTTTATGTCAAAATTTTGAATTATTTGATGGCGAATGGAGATACAAGGATGGAAGATTGTTTAAGTCAACTTTTAGGTTCAACCCCATTCAGCCGTTTTCTCCAAATGGTGTGAAGTATTATGTACAAAATATGGGAGATAAAAATGGTTGGTTTACAACTTTACAATGTACATAGTGAAATAAGAGTAAATTAACTTGGAATGAATTGATTATTTGTCTCTGGTTTTGATGTTAACTCTCGAGCTCCAGCTGATAGTGTGTTTGTAGCAAGTGTCTATGCTGGTAAAGTGTATGAGGTTCAATAGCAGGCCTGAATGAGGTTAATAATCTAACAACAAGCTGTAACATATGTTTTATTTTCCTTTATGTTAAAGAGACATTGCAGATAATGCAGGAGTGAAAAATTATTTCAGATTTTATTTTTGTGAATGCTCGCGTCACTGCCATGTCGGAATGATACTGTAAAATGTCTTAAGCAGCGTTTCAAGGAATTTACCAAATATGCATTCTGTATGTTAATGTATAGCGTTCAGAAAAAAAAATTATTTCAGACCTTACTTTCAATATGCTCCCATGAGAGTCTCATCACTGATATATCGTGGACTCTTTTTCTATTGCTCTTGGACCCGAGAGTCGCAAAGACTGATCTTAGAGGGCTGCACTATTTGTGGATAGTACAAGCTGGTGTCTTTTCTACATTTGGCCACATCAAAATCAGAGACAACTAATTAGGATCACTCCATGTTAGACTTTGTATAGTTTCCTACTAGCTTCTTCCTATGCATACTCATTTCTTTCCATTGTGTTAATTTTAAGTTTTGTGTATAAATATTACTTATCCGCACTGTATTTATTATCGTTATTTCATTGTATAAATACTTGAATGCAGTGGAACTTCAATAATGAGACCGCGGAGAATAAGTATGCTGAGTGAGATTCAAGAAATATGTGATTACTTTGTGTAGTTTTAAAAATGACTGTGGCTGAAATTTCTAATGAGTTGCAATTTGTGAGAGAAGAAGTAAGGAAGTTTGGGAAGGGCCAGAGGTTAGCAAATTGAGCTGATGATTAAAGTCTGTAGACCTTTAAATAATACTACGACATTTTGAATTAATTAGAGGAGTTCTGAATGGCTGCACTGTAAATCATAATGCTACAATACACACCCTATGTACCGTATTTTCTGTATTAAAAGCACACCCCTTAATAAAAGCCCACCCCCTCCATAATGAACTAATTTTAATCAAAATTCCATCAAAATATGAAAATTTTTATGCAAAAACTATTTATCTCCCATCTCATCATTACTTCTGCCCACCGGGCGTTTAATACAAAAAATAGGGTAGGTGAAACATTCTAGAAAAATTGTTTGGCCTGCTATAATTTTTTATTTAAAATTATTAAAAATGTTAGGCAGTCCTATTCTCGACAGTTTTACAAACATGGGACTATTTCAAGTTTTTTTTGTCTGATGACCTTTAAACCTTTAAGGTTTTTCTCGGTCCACGCTGGGAGGCCTGGCTATTAAGGTCATTGCCATTGTTCCCAATAAATTCACTGTGAGGAATATTCAGTTCCAGAAATCAGGTTGTCCAGCAGTTCGGTGGAATGAAATTCCCTGACTTTTCCCTGACTAAAAATGAAGTTCCCTGACCGTATTTCTGTGACAATTCAAGCGGTTCTGTATAATCAGAATATTAATATCCTCGCATGGGATCATTATGATGTTACTTGTTGCAGTTTAAGGAAAGTGATGAAGTTATTCAGTGCCCTACAATTATGGCGAGCAATTTCATTGAACAGGATGTTTCCCTCAGTTCTCTTCATAGCCTTAAATTGGGCAGTTGGTTGGTAGTCACGCAATTTTGGTCATCGTGGTACTTCAGAATTTCAAAATTCCCTGACTTTTAGCATTTTTTCCTTTTTCCCTGACCAATATCAAAATTCCCTGACTTTTCCCTGACCTGGAAGAAATTTCACTTTTCCCTGACCGCTGGACACCCTGAAAATGATCTTATTAAATCTAATAATAATCAACAGCCTTTACGTCCGTGTATTTATCCACTGACTTTACGTCCTGTATTTATGCACTTTGCTAGAATAGAACTGCCTGACATTACCAAATGGTTTTAGTGACATAACATCCTTTTACGATTCAGATATGAATTAGTCATGACCTCTCATTCTAAGCGAAGGTCTCATAATTGAAGTTCCACTGTATTTGTACTGGCATTAATTCCGTAGTCATATTACATAATCTGTTTGTTATTTCATCACTACATCATATTTACGCACCTAGTCAACGTTAATGAAATCTACTTCTAAATATTGGCGCTATGAGGCGCCACTGTACATACATTGTAGATCTCATGATACTTGTATTGTTGTATGCTAATTTATATGAAAAAAATAAAATGTAGGAATAATAATGAAGTATTTGTTTTCTGTTGCTGAGTATTTGGCTTGTTATGTTATTCTGGTGCGTTTTCGGAAAGGTTACACGAGTAACTCGAGAGACACGGGTTACGAGGATTTATTTCAGAACATGCCAGACTCGACCCTAGTGTTTCGCGGAAGATGCTCGAAAGCTGCCAGGAAGCTGCCAAAGTCAATTCTCAAAGGTAGTGTTTCCGAACATGTGGAGAGTCCCCAACATGTGGGGAGTACCAGGGTCTTGAGTTTTGTACCATGTGACACGTCGTGACAAGCCAGTTCCTGCTCGAGTAAAGCTCTCCAGTTCTGGTTCCGGGAGACTCTCGACTGGGCCTCGAGCATGTTCGGAAACAAACACGTGTCACCCGAGTTACCTGTGCTACTCATGCAAATCGTTCCGAAAATGCCCCTATATTTGCAGTAACTTCACTCTTGGTCGCGATGAGCAATCAATACAAAGTTATTGCTTTATTGGTCCAAATTTTTTTCTGACGCCAGGGGAGCCGCATTCTCTTGCTGCTCCCCCTACATATATGCATTCCAAGTGTGACGGTAACCAATATATTCCTCTGACTAGAGGCTCCTTAGACCTACTGGGCACAAGACAATAGTATTGACCACTGCTAAGTCTTGTGCCTGGTAGGTCTGGGTTCAAACTCCTGCCTTTCATGTTTCTTGTCAAGACACCAATCTGCGCAGTTCGACTAATTGCGAAAAGCCAAAAAGCCATATTCACCATTATTCAAACCAGTAATACTTGAGTACCCAGAGGCCAGCCCGATATTGCATTCCAGCAATTTCAATGACTATGAGTTTCTATGATCAGTTTTCTAGCTGTCTTCATAGCAATTTAAGCTTGACTGATTGGCCAATAAGGAGTGAAACGTCCTCTGCATCCTGAGGTTGAATGCAAGAAGTGGGCCCAATTAAAACGTGGTCTTCTGCTTCTGCCACCCAGAGAATCTACCCTAGACGAATCACTCCATCATTGCATATTATCATAAGATTTTGCGTCAGAGCATCACAGCCAATCAGCGAGCAGTATTTCTCTCCAGTTCAAATCTTCACCAGTGATTTGCTTAAATAGTCCGCAGAGACATAACATCTATCATTTTAAAGGTCTCACAGAGATCTCTCTGAATCTACAAGAACCTTAGCTGTATGATTTACGAAAGTGCTCGATTCGGCCAAATCGGCCTCATTTGCATAAAATGTGAAGGTCTGTTCACTGGCCAACTTTGGGGGGTGTGTCTGACTAATTCACTGAAGGCTCTGCAGAAGTGGCTTCTGTGAGTATCTTTTTATAAACTAGACTGAACCCAGAAACAGGCGAGTAGTGACAGTCACTGTGACGACTGAACAACTCACTCTGAAAGAAGTATTTTGTGCCATTCAAATTAAAGTTTTCTTATGTCATAATGTAATTTTGTGCCTGAACTAAACACTATCCTACACTTGAACAAAAGGGACTTCGAAAGTGCCAAAAAAAATTTAAAGTTTGGCTTGACCATTAGCCATCAAAAAGTGTTGCTAAACATTTGAGTCGACCCTCTCTATGACCAGATAAATTACTTTCCCCGGAACACCTATAAACAGCAAATATAACTAAAGTCAATCAAATAGAATTTGACAGTTTTATTATTACAATGAGATAAATCTTGTGAAATATATAAGATAAATGAATCCAGTATGCTCAATAAAACGCATTGATAAGCTAGTTCACAACTATTATGACTGGCTATTAGGAATATTCTATTTCAAAAATAAAATATGAAGTGTATTTACAAAATATAGGGTGCAAATTTCAGTTAGACTGCATAGCACATAGATATATTTACTTTTCCAATTCAAAACATTTTTTCACCTTAAAATATTTAATAATCATAGTTCTATAATATAGTTATTAATTAAGTACAAAATTTCGATATTTTATTAGATTTAATGATTTTGTAGATAGCTCCTAACATCATGCATGATTCTACTTCAGGACAATCACAAAACGACCGGACAGTGGTTTGTGTCAGCAGAACTATGGAAAAATGTTTTGATAGGTCTACTCTGTAAATCTTTTGAGAACTGATTAATTGAAATTTTATTTACATCCATTTGTTAGGACCAACTTTGAATCTAGAATATATTCTGAATTTCTTAATTTAAAATTAATTTACAATGGCAATCGTCCACAAAATGAATTTGAATGAGATAATGAGTTATTGGAATTAAAAACTATGTTACAAAATGATAAATGCATATCTTGACTTTCAAACAAATAACACACAACTCTCTCACACAACAATTAACGGACAGGGATGAACAACTTTGAAAATGAAGTAAAATGACAAATTTTTGATGAAATGACAACTAATTTGATGAGATGATAAATTGGAATTGTTTCTAAGTCCTCTGCTTCTTTGCCCCCGATCGGTCGTCTCTTCCTTGGTAACCCTGGTAACGAAAATAAACAAACAGTATTAGAATGGTTGCAATCGTTGCTATGGAAACATTATTTTCTCGAATCTAGTCTTCCTTTAGCGAGGAATAATTGAAGAGAATCAAGACTAGAATATTAAGAATAAGGATTTAGAAGTACACGGATCTGTTTCCGACATCTGAAATTTTTCATTGAACATGACAGTAACAAGACTCGAGAGGGGGAAAAATATGTGATTTCTTAAGCCAAGAGTAGGACCATTTCAAATACATGTATAGCGTATTCCTTTTCAATGTAATAATAGTAGTCAGAACGGTTTTAAAGATGACGCTGTTAGTAGGCTGCATCATAAACTGTACAGAAGCAGAGTTGCATCAATATTTTTAAAAAGGCGACACTTACTCTCTTTCCTCCTCTGAATCTTCCTCCTCCTCCATATCTCTTCTTATTTCTTTTTTCTTTTTGATCTTCAAAAGCTTTCTTCCAGTACTTTTCTTCCTCTTCACCTGAAAATATATAATCATACAATTCAAAATTATTGTAAATTTCCAGCTGAAGTCTTGGTATTATGCAATCCAAGTCATTGACATCCATTCAATAAATTCTTCTCCTGGAAATTTATATAAGAAGGAGATCACACAATTCACATAATATTTTCTTTCGAAACTTATTAACCCTTACCGGACCGAAGGGACATTTATGTGCATCCCCAGCTAACTGCCTGTTGGACATTTATGTCCATTTATATCCCATAAAGCTACTGATGAAGTCACTAACACAGGATTACTTTTTGGGACTGATCAGCCCAGGAAGGGTTAAGAAGTTTAAATGTAAACTTACCAGCTCAAATTTGCTCTCACTAAATAACCCAATGTGGGGATAAATGAAAGTTCAACTTGATCGCAGAGACTACAACTGAACTGACACAAAGATTCTCCATACCTTCCAAAATGCTGCTCTCCACTTCAGCGCCCTTGACGATCATCTTCCCATCGTTCTTTTCCTTCATCTTCTCGATGGCAGTGGTGGCGCCATCTTTCTCTTCAAATCTGATTCTCGCCTGAAACGTTCCAAATAGAAAACCATTACTATCTAAAAGTTTTATATAAAGTTTATTGAAGAAACTTTATCTACACGTCTCAAATGAGTATTAAAATTAAAATAATTTGGAAAAGTATTAAGGTTCAGGAGTAGAGCTCTGTTGTAAATTTCCACTTTCTGGTTTGTCGTCAGTTTTGTAAAATTTTCAAAATTAAATTCTCAATTTTTGGTATTTAATAAAAAAAAGAGGAATTATAATTATACGTTAACAGGGTGCTCCTGTAAAAAGAGAAGGAAATTATACAAGCCTCTCGTTCATTGAGAAAATCTGGTTTGGTTTTAGAGGCTAAGAGCTCAGTCCAACTTCTTTTTAAATCACATTTTCTCAGTTACCTAGGACTTCAATGACATCTGAGTTTCTACTAAATGTTGAATCTTAGTCTAAAAGACATGTAGTGTCATTCTGGAACATCTAGAAGACTTTTATAACTACCTGAGGCTCATTCATAGTGTAGTCCACCCATCCGACAGTTCCGACTTCATTGAATATTTCTTTCAAATCCTCCACTCTGGTTCCTTCCTTCAAGCCTTTGATGGATAGAACTGCTCCCGGAATTATTCTGTCTTTGAAGTTCTTCTCTTCTTGTTCTTCCTTGTCGATTTTAGCTCTAAGACAAAAAGTATGAAAATTAAATATTTTGCAGTATTACAATCAGTATTGGAGCCTTGGACGCTTTTGGCCAGTGATGGAGGTCTCAAAACAGCCACGGCGCCATGTTTTCATGGCTTCAGTCTGAGAGGCTCATCATGCCTCGGTCTCGGCTGGAGTGTTGAAACAAGTTCTTTTCTTGTAATTTAAAAAATTTCTACTATATTGCAATAAATTTGTGTCAATACTAATCAATAACCTTTATTCAGACAAACATGTTTAGTTAAAATTAGTGAACTTTGATTTAATCATATCATTTGATAGAGACTTATTTGTCCAAAATAAGCACAGCAGCCTCCAAAATACAGATAGCAGCAGAGCCTGTTGGGACATTTAGTTTTGCCTAATTTACTAAAATTTACAAGTTCTCCAAAGAAACATATAATATGTTCCGGATTTTAATGTTTTCAATCGTCAACGTTCCAACTTACTGTTCTTTCTTTGCTTCTAAATCTTCCCTCAGTTGTTTTCTCTCTTCGGCTTTTGTCTTGAAATAGTCATCTCTGAAAATGAAATGTTATAAAATTTTAGCAGGCCTATAAAAAGGTAAAGGTACTTTCATTTAACTTGGGTAGCCAAGCTAAGTCAGTGACTTGTTTCCAGTTGGGCCCACGGCACCTCCAATTTACGTCTGATGCGAACGACAACGTCGTGGAATGACATGATGGCCAGCCTGGGGATTGAACCCGGGTCCCTCGCTTGTGAGGCGAGCACTCTACTGACTGAGCTATTGGGACTATAAATTCTTGAATTAAATCTCTCAAGAATTTCATAACCAAATAATCTATGAAATTACAGTCGACACAGGTTGACAACATTGAAATAATTTCACAATCATATTGAGAATCTGCTTTTTAAAATGTACCCACTTCAACATCCTCTTTTCCAAAGTTTTCTCTCCATATTTGACCGTTTCTGCGTCTAAAAATTTCTTGGCAGCTTCTTGTGTGGCGAAAATACCGAATATTGAGCCCTGAAAATACAGAAACAAGACAATTAGATGACCCTAAAAAAATTTCAATTCGACCTATATAAATAGCTGTGACACATGCAGTTACGGAACAGACTGTAAATAATATTTAATTTAGAAATTCAGGATAGGCCAAAAAGGCAGCGGTAAACTATTTCAAGCACTGCATCTGCCTTCTCTCGGTGACACCAGCCAATTTCGTAACTGCTTTTCTTTGTTATGTTTAAAGTGAAGTAAAATAAAGATTGTCTAAATAAATATTGTCTATTAAAATGCCATTATGCTCCTCGAAGTGTTAGTGAGTTTGTTTTACGCCTCATCAGCACCAGTGTGGCCTATTCAGAGGCATTGCCTAAAGTGGTAAATTTATACCGCTTTTTAATGCTCATACCGCCTTTAAAAAGTCCTCAAAGGAGCTAAGTAATAGGCTAAATTTTAATTATAATGGTGATAATAAGGATCACTCGTCTTTACCATAAATATGCTATTAAATTTGCAATGGGTGAGAAACAACAAATACTGCTATTTCTTCGTAAATCTCCACTTTACAGAGCAAAATCCTCAATTTGAAGCTTATGGCAGGATCAGAAAGTAAATTAATAAACTACCTTGAAAGCTCTATCCTTCATTCTCCTCATCTGGATGTGTTCCATGGTGCCAAACTCCTTGTCGAACCATTCTTGCAACTGGTCTAATGTGGCGTCTGTGGGGAAACCTTTAGCGTAAATGTTCCTCAACTTCAGATCTTGGGCTCTGTCTTTTGTGTTTTCTGGAAGGGGCTTCTCCGACGAACGTCTGATTTTAGTGCTGTCTTCGCTGATCTGTGGGAAAAAGATTACAACATAATTAATTATTAATTAATTTACTATTTTGTACTTTCAATATTTCATTACAAGAAATACTTCTCCATAATTCAAGTTTCATTTATATCACTACGAAGTACAGACACTCAATCACTTATAGTCCAGTTTTAATTTCCAAACCTTGCAATAAAATTTTAGCTTAAGAAAAATACTTGTTGAATCACAGAACCAATGCTTCAAGCAAGAACCATGGATGGATGGATGATTAGGGCTTCACGTCCTGTACTTATGCACTTGGTAGGACGGCTAATTAGGACAGGAGGAGGACACAGCAATGAGGCGAAGGATGATTGAAACGGCTGTCCAAACATAGGCCCAGATGACCCGGCAAGAGCCGGATTCGAATCCTGGACCCAGCAATTGGCAGCCTAGCTCAATACCACTGGACCACCCCTCCCCCCTTCATGCGAGAACCAAGGAAGAAGCTAAATTTGTAGACTTTAACACTTACCTCCATTAACCCAGATGAAGATTTCTTTAAAGCAGCAATGATCACATCTTCCTTGTCCGAGATACTGGCTAGTCTGTTGAACTTGAGCATTGTTTCCATGGTGATCCCTAAATACTGTTAAGGAATATACCATTTCTTTTGTCCTGAGAGGATGGATGGAAGATTTGGGCCTTAACGTCCTGTATTTCTGCACTAGGGTCATTAGGGTATGAGGTGAACGACAATTGAAACTGCTCTTAAACACAGGTCTAAGTGACTGTGCAAGCCTAGGAATTGGAACAATAGGAAGCCCCCCCCCCCCAGTCCCAACCGATATATGGAAGAATGCCAGGGACTTGTGAAAGCAATTTTGAGATTCGCATTTATGACGATAAAGTTTTCTGTCTTCAAAATCATACATATACTGCAACTTAAAAAGTTTTGTCATAAAACAATTGTCAATTATAAAAGGATACAGCCATCATCCGCTTTGATCTGTTCCTGCATAAATTTGTCTTTTGCCAAGTTGATGTCTCCAAAGTAATACTGAAAACAAAAAAGAACACTCTAATTGAGACAAGAGTCATTCAGATACTAGTTAGAAAGTTCTGTGCATTTCATTCATTTTCTCTCTATGACAAGTTTATAGGAGTGTCCCGTCAGAAGTCAGTCAGGCGTGGAATCGGGAGACCAATCGCAGTACAAGGACCGTACAGATCGAGAGGTTACCCCACCTGGAGGGACTTCTGACGAGGCGTATTTCTCTCACACACTTATGACTCAAGCAACCTCCATTAACACAACGCAAAGTTGCTGGCCACTCACTCGGAAGGAGACTTCCAGAGCATAAGGCCGGAGGTTGGATCTAAGGGAGTGTGTTTGTAACATTTCTATCATTTAAATACAAAAAAATTCTTAGAACTTAGAACTTATCATTTTTACGAAAAAAAAGTAGAAGTCTCTTTTTAAATTAAAACTGTTTATCATATATGTCATAACTGAAAATTTACACAATGAAAGACCCGCTTAAATGGTTGAAAGTTTTAGAACTAAATCAAGCAAAATTGGGACTGAAAATTTGATTTTTTATTGATTAAAATAACATTGAAAATAACTATAGCTCCATCATAAACATATTTTTGACTAATTTCAGAGATGCTGATTTAAAACCATGAAGTCTCACAGATAGATTTACTCAGTTATGTCAAAACTACAATGTGCAGCACACAAAAAGACTTACTTCAACTTGTTTGATGATTCTGGCTTCCAAGTCAGAGGGCGCCTCAGTAGCTGGGGGAGGAGCAGCGGCCGCAGCGCCATTTGTTTCTGATTCCGTCATTTTGAATAGTCTGTTGTGGGCAGCAGAAAGCTGAAAAGAAGCAAAAAATTTGAAATTTAATATCATACATTTATCATTCAATCCTATTATAAATTTGACTATTTATAAACATCTGGCTGTGAAAAAACAAGACTTGGTAGTTTGCAAAAAAAATTTTGCATATCTATGGTAAAATTGAAGGTTATCCCTCTCCGGAGGACCAATTATATCTGTTCTATCGAGCTACTTGGAAACTCTCAACACTATGTTTAGTACTGTCTATCATCTGTTACAAGTTGTAACTTACAACCAATAATATCACCAGCAATCCTATAACAGCCTAGCAGATTTATGATGTCTTTTCTTTTCTTTAAATCAAACTTACTGAATTGTGAACCCAATTTAGCAGCCACATTAATATAAAATTGTTAACCGAATGACAGCAAAGTCACAATCAACTCTTTTGGAATAATCTGAAATTGTAACTTGTTAACTGCCACAGCGACCTCAGTAATACTAACTAAATAATTCCCATTTCCCATTTTATATACCCCTGAATATTGTCTAAAGTGTTTGGAGCAAAAATGCTAACACACCAATTAGTGAATGCATTAGATGAAGCTGCCATTCATGAATCACAGGTAATTTAACATGTTTAAAGAGAGCTGAACATATACATTGCAGCACAAATAGCATAATTATGCAACAATCAATAGACAACCCCTATCTCAGTAATCCTACAACATTAATGTAACAAGAAGCTCTGATACAACAATCTAAACTTGATTACATTTCAATTGTGTGTTTCCCTTAAGTAATGGTTAAGCCAACACAACTGGATAGAAAACGCACCCCTTTCCCACTTTTAACTACACCCCTATATCTTAGCTGTCCCTTTTGGGGGTAAAACATCTATCTAACATCATATTACACTAACGCACGTGACATGACGTCATCCTCGCTCACCTTTTCTATGTCCCTGTAACTCCACTGTTCCACTCTTATCAACTCCTCTCATACATCACTTCCTATTTTTCGCATCCCTTTCCTGTCACCTCACATTCGACTACCTTCCTCATCCAATTTCACCTTCGATTAAACCCTTCCGCATGTTATGCATCGTAGTTCCTCTACTGCTCACGTTCTGAGGGCGGCGCAACCATCGCGCTTCCCGCCAAAACAATCCCCACATGTAGTGTCAGCAGCAAGGAGTCTGTGAGCTTCTGTGGGACTCATACCAAACTGTTAATGCAGCTACAATGCTACATTCACGCCAATTTGGCACTGTGTATAATGCCAATTGCCCTTGAATGTGCTACACTCAGTCACCCAGTGTCAGCCACCTGTCCAATCCAATTAACACTAACCACTCCAATTAACATTTACCAATCCAATTACCTATACATATATATTGCTCCTATCAATTTATTACTTGCAATCATCACATTTCACCAAGCATTGCTGTCAATGACTGATTTCATGTCTTCAGTATTTATCCTACAACTCAGTCATTATCTCTACACTTTCAAATTATCCTGCTAATTGACAATCGTCTATAGAATTTATGTGATCCAATTCAAGCTATAATTCCTTTCTTGGTAATTTTTTACAACTCTTACACTGCAATTTCAATCATGCAACAAGTTCCACTAATTGCCCATATCTACACATAATCCTTTATTTTTAGCACCCATGACACAAATCCGAATAATTGCCCATACCTACACATCTTTCTTCACTTTCAACACCCAAATTCTTTTCATTAACTACGTATAAAACCTACAAGCTTCTTCAACTTGAATGACCAACACCAATGTCTTTCCAACTAATTCACCCTCCCAATTCTACCTCTTCCAATTACTCAAAAAGCTCCACTCCTACATTTTCATTTACACTCCCCCAATTTCTGACACAGGCGTCCACCTCACTTCCACCAAATCCATCCTATTTCCTCCTCACCAACATATATATATGTCCATCCTACAGCATATCGATCTTTCTCTGTCAACTCACAAATGGGTATTTTCTAGTTCTATATATATAGAAGTAGTAGACTGCAGAGCTGCAGAGTCTGCCTATCATTGGGCCTATGGCCTACACAGACCTTTTACCTTCTTTTAGTTACCTGGTAGCTACATTGAAAAATTCCAGAACTCTAAACCAATACCTGGTAGGCCTATATATTCTTAAGTTACCCTGGTAATTGCTGCACTAAGTTCTTCAATGTTTGAGTTACCATTGGTGAAACCACATGGCAAATTCAATTCACCACCCTGTAAATGGTAAACACGTGGATTGCCACAAAAATCTTCAATCAACAAAACCTCAAATAAACAAACACCTTTTCAGAGTCAATTGCAATTTGCCAGTCTCATTCAGCTGTTGTTTAACCTTCACGACACTTTAACCTACCTATCTGCCTTTCACATAACATAAGATACTCCAATATTACGCACAAACTCGACAATTACCTCACTTAAATACTTCTGAACAAAATTTCACGACTGGACCACGTTTTTCGTCAGCTTGAACTGCGCAGGCGCGGTGAGTATCACAAATCAACGAAATGGTATTCACAAATTTTAAAGAATTATTTTTAGCTATTGTAATGCAAAATGAAAAGAAGTAATTAATTAGTGATGTACTTAATTACTCATTAAATTAATTAAGAGAAGTCAGTTATTTTTTAAATTTAGTTATCTAATTTGTGAAACCGGTCAATCATTTCGTTTGCCGCTTGATGAGCTGTACTCTTCATTTTCCGGTCAAGTGTCATAAGCCGGTGGGTTGCACGTGCGCGTATTTCTCGCTTAAAATAAGGAGTTTTTGCTTAAATTTTAGTATAAATGATGTTGCAGTTGTGTAAAGCTGACTTTAATCCACCTTTTGCACAAATGGCATGCTGTTTCATTGCCTAAAATTTACATAAAATGACTTTGACTTTCAGATTGCTGAGCAGTCATGGCGGCCAGAATTTTTAACACCATCGGAAAACTCGGCATTGGTCTTGCAATTGCCGGTGGGGTTGTAAACAACGCTTTATATAATGGTAAGAAAGTGAAGAAGCAGGTCTTTGTGGAGTAGTTAATTGCTTGTTTGCCTAATTGGGGGTGTTGTATTAGCTGACAGTGTTTGTTGCATCAGTCTTCAAAGTTTGTCCAAGGTCAACGCATGGTGTCGTTTTATCGCCCATGTTGTTGTTACATCAGAAAATTTGTGTAATACTAATAGTGTTTCTATTAAATTCCTTGTAAACCTGCAACGTTCTGTTCTTTGAGACCGTACTGGTGTCAGCTATGGTGATCAAGTTCCTTGCCAAAGGAGGCTCAAGAGCCCCATGATTGAGAGACCTCACACAGGCCTGTACTGCTTATGAAACATTTCAGGCCGAAGTTATGCAATCACCAATAGGTCCAATACCCTATTACCCTTGCCTTTACCTGTTTACAAATCTTAATTTTTAACGACTTGTCATACACCTGCATGGTTTCAGAATAAATTTCTGAAATTTTGCTGAAATACAAACATTTATAGGGGGATTCTGGAACCATTAATTTAACGTTTAATAGAACAGATTAGTGCCATTATAATATCCATCTTATAATTAAGTTGCAGATTAGCTGCTTTGTGTTTCACAGAAATAGAACAAGATATTAGTCTAATAAGAGAACCTTATTTGTGCATATTCATGATTGGCCTATTGTACAATTGCTTTCCTTTTCAGTTGACGGAGGTCACAGAGCTGTCATCTTTGACAGATTGTCTGGAGTAAAGAAGACAGTAACTGGTGAAGGAACTCATTTCCTCATTCCTTTAATTCAAAGACCAATTATCTTCGACATTCGATCTCGACCAAGAAGTGTGCCTACAATTACTGGCAGCAAAGGTATGCAAGATGGCAAAAACCGAGAATCATTTTACCGTTTACTTTTCAAAATTATGGTCTTTAGATTTAATTTATGTAAATTGGGTCATTCTCTAAACTATTGTCAAATTACCGTTACTGATATGTATGATATGAAAATCTAAAAATACCTAAAAAGTAACTATGCTGTGAGTATCAAATCAACAATTCTCATGAAAATCTATGATGGGATCAATTTTTTTCAAATTATTTTTTGCATTTTTTCCATGTTTTACCCCCAAAATTGGCTTTTTTTGAGTGTTACTGGATCTAGGTTGTCACATGTCTCTGACCAAAACTCACATTTTTCTCTATAAAATGTTTAAAATTAAAATTGGTATGCATGCATCACACTCTGGCATTTGCACTGTGAATGGAAAAACCACATTTCATGGTTTTCCAGCCATTTACGCTGATTTTTCCGTCCGTTACTGCATTTGCAAAATTTATGTCAACTCCAGAACTTTTAACATGTTGGAAGCCCTTATATCAAATACAATTTAATTAAAACTAACAATTCTTTCACAATATCATTTTAACATCCTTATAGCAGCAGATCGTCTTCCTGTTTTTTATTTTTATTATTTTATTTCAATACGAATCGCTAAAAACTTTTCACTGCATCTTGAGTATTTTTATTAAGCATCAACTCCGGAACCATTGCCAGAGGGTGAAAATATGTATTGATTTCATTATTTTTTTGGCTACCAAGTCCGTTTTAAGTACAACTTGTGAACTGAACACTTTTTATTGTATCAGTTGCTTCCATTTTTCTTATTTTACTTGAAACATACAAATTTGTCACCTCCAGAACTGTCAACTCCGGCACCAAATTGAAAAATTCCGGAGTTGACGAATAATCTTGCCGGATATGACGTCACCAGGTTAAATATATACTTAAACAATGATAATCAATTCAGATTCTTCAAATTTTGTTTCCAGAGATGAGAAAACACTTGTATTTTGCAACTTTATTGATGTGTTTATAATTTTTCGACTTCCACTTTTGATTAAATGTATGAAGTTCTTTTGGTGCCGGAGTTGACAATTGACTGATGTATGTTAGACAAAAATGTTCAGGAGAAATGATGATTCTGCAATAAAATGTATATTTCAGATACCATTAGCAAAAAAATATGTATTAAATTATCACTGTACCAAAAGTGGTTTATAACCCTTGTTAAAACATTAAAAATAAATGCTGAAAAGTGCTAAATGGTAGAAAATGTTGATAACAAAATTTTCAGCCCAAAAAATATGCAAAATAAATAAAATTTGAATAATAATGAATAGAAAGAAATATTTGCTATAAAATAATCAAATTAGTGATTTCATACTGTCAGTTTTATACTTCTTTTGGTGCAATTCGAATCCTTAAACAATATGTAAAATTCCTTTAGAACAAATGTCAACTCCAGAACCATTGCTTTATCAACTCAATTCTGCTTGTAAGAAATATTGGCCAAAATGATTATTTTTGGTGCAATATATTTAACTTTGCAAATTCACAAAGTTATTTAAGTGTTTTTAACATATTAATCTTTTTTTATACAATACTGATGCATTTTAGAATATATATTTGATTCAGGAGCTGATAAAATGTCAACTCCGGCACTTTGCATCAAGTCAGAAATGTGTTTTTGTAAAAATAAATGTATTATTCCTTGGCCATTCATTTAAAAGGTATACCATACCAAGGAAAGCATCAAGTTTATCCTCTTTTAAGCACCTCAATTATTTTATGCTAATCATGACCCATTTTACATGTGTTGAAATGTCTCAATGTCAACTCCAGAACCATTTTATTTTTTATAATATTAAAAATGTAATAAAAACAGTAAAAATGATTAAGATTTTTGGCCAGCCATTTAGTAGCTTTCTTTAGAGCCTTATTTAACAATACATTTAATTACTGAAGACAAAAAATAAAATTGTTATTTATTAAATGCAGAGCATCCACTTTGACAATAATTTAGAGAATGACCCGTTTGTAAATTAATCAAAGAGAAAAATATGAACTATTTAACTGTAAAACATCACTGCCATTATAGGCAGTGTCCCCTTTATTTTTGTATAACTAATTTCAAGATTATATAAATATCATGATTGTCTCTTATTCAAAGTCATGTATAATTTAGCAAATTTTAGCTATTAAATGATGAATGTTACATGTACAAACACACTCCCTTAGATCCAACCTCCGGCCTTATGCTCTGGAAGTCTCCTTCCGAGTGAGTGGCCAGCAACTTTGCGTTGTGTTAATGGAGGTTGCTTGAGTCATAAGTGTGTGAGAGAAATACGCCTCGTCAGAAGTCCCTCCAGGTGGGGTAACCTCTCGATCTGTACGGTCCTTGTACTGCGATTGGTCACGATTCCACGCCTGACTGACTTCTGATGGGACAACTTTTGATACTTGTGAAGGGCCATTCCATTTTAGACTTAAGTTAAGGAAAGTGTTCTTTTTCAGTGATTTGCAGGCTGCTTCAGATGTTTTAAAGAATTTGAGTGTTACCCTCTTTTGTCATGGTGTAGGCCAAGACCCAGTTATCACGATACTAACTTGCATAGATCTTTTGACTGTTTGTAAGAGATGTATGACCTTGCAATATAAGTAAATTTTTTCTGGTTTTAGTAGTCGATTTTATAAATACAAAACACACTCCCTTAGATCCAGCCTCCGGCCTTATTCTCTGGAAGTCTCCTTCCGAGTGAGTGGCCAGCAACTTTGCGTTGTGTTAATGGAGGTTGCTTGAGTCATAAGTGTGTGAGAGAAATACGCCTCGTCAGAAGTCCCTCCAGGTGGGGTAACCTCTCGATCTGTACGGTCCTTGTACTGCGATTGGTCACCGATTCCACGCCTGACTGACTTCTGATGGGACAACTTTTGATACTTGTGAAGGGCCATTCCATTTTAGACTTAAGTTAAGGAAAGTGTTCTTTTTCAGTGATTTGCAGGCTGCTTCAGATGTTTTAAAGAATTTGAGTGTTACCCTCTTTTGTCATGGTGTAGGCCAAGACCCAGTTATCACGATACTAACTTGCATAGATCTTTTGACTGTTTGTAAGAGATGTATGACCTTGCAATATAAGTAAATTTTTTCTGGTTTTAGTAGTCGATTTTATAAATACAAAACACACTCCCTTAGATCCAGCCTCCGGCCTTATTCTCTGAACGTCTCCTTCCGAGCGAGTGGCCAGCAACCTTGCGTTGTGTTAATGGAGGTTGCTTGAGTCATAAGTGTGTGAGAGAAATACGCCTCGTCAGAAGTCCCTCCAGGTGGGGTAACCTCTCGATCTGTACGGTCCTTGTACTGCGATTGGTCACCGATTCCACGCCTGACTGACTTCTGATGGGACAACTTTTGATACTTGTGAAGGGCCATTCCATTTTAGACTTAAGTTAAGGAAAGTGTTCTTTTTGAGAGAATTGCAGGCTGCTTCAGATGTTTTAAAGAATTTGAGTGTTACCCTCTTTTGTCATGGTGTAGGCCAAGACCCAGTTATCACGATACTAACTTGCATAGATCTTTTGACTGTTTGTAAGAGATGTATGACCTTGCAATATAAGTAAATTTTTTCTGGTTTTAGTAGTCGATTTTGTAAATATAAACACACTCCCTTAGATCCAACCTCCGGCCTTATGCTCTGGAAGTCTCCTTCCGAGTGAGTGGCCAGCAACTTTGCGTTGTGTTAATGGAGGTTGCTTGAGTCATAAGTGTGTGAGAGAAATACGCCTCGTCAGAAGTCCCTCCAGGTGGGGTAACCTCTCGATCTGTACGGTCCTTGTGCTGCGATTGGTCGCCGATTCCACGCCTGACTGACTTCTGACGGGACAGTCTTAATGCTAGATTTAACTTTAGTAAATGTTATCCTATTAATAACTTGGAAAAAGTATTCACACTAAAAGTATTTGTCAAATTTATAAATACAACTGTCTCAGTTTTAAATGAATGAGGGAAAGTTGATCCACGCAGCTTGTCCTATTTTCTCTTTGAAACGTCACTGAATTTTGAATGGAATGGCCCTGAATTTACTCAATAGAATCATTAGAATGGTTAAGTTAATTTAAAGTATGAAGTCTTTAGTCACCATTTAACTATAATTGACCTGTATCATAACTTGCAAATATATCCGTCATTTCAGATTTACAGAACGTCAATATCACACTTCGTATCCTGTTCAGACCCATGCCAAGCGAGTTACCCGATATCTTCAAAAATTTAGGCATTGATTACGACGAGAGGGTTTTGCCGTCAATTGTTAATGAAGTCTTGAAATCTGTTGTGGTAGGTATTGCATGTATATTGGATAGGAACAAGAAGTTAATAAACAAATTTATTTTGTCATAACAATAAGATTAGCCAATCAGAGAGTGTCTCAGCCATTGCAAATTTAGCTATTTAAAACGTCAAAGTCGGCGTAGGCACTTTTGGCTACTTTGAGAGCGTATTGTTAGCGGTTTTGTTGTTTTGATCATTTTGAGCAGGCCTAGCTGGATCTTGCCACGGCGCTTGCGAAGCTCGTGATCTTTTTGCGCAATTAAGTCGAGTCAGTTGAAATTTTTCAGAACTCAAGGTTTTATTGTTGTGTTTTAATTTCAGGCCCAATTTGATGCAGCGGAGTTGATCATGCAGAGAGAACTGGTTTCTCAGAAAATTAGTGAAGACCTCACCCTTCGTTCCGCACAGTTCGGACTCATCTTAGATGATATCTCTATTGTAAGTACCTACTATTTTATTGGGTGGAAAAAAAATTGGAAAAAAAATTTTTTTTTGACATTATAAAAAAAATTTTTTTTCACCTTTTTTTTTTGTCCTACCGATCGACCCTAGAAAAAGTGCCTTGAGAGGATCCGAGAAGCTAAAGATCAATTATGTGTGGCCTAAGGGTTTATAAGTTGTTTCACAAACCTCTCTGCAATATAATATAATGCTGCATACATTAAGATTGCAAAATTATACTTCTCGAGTTCAAGGAAATGTTAAGTAATTGACGTATCTGCCGCTGGAATAGCTTCACCCTTACTGTGTTATAACAGGCAATTAGAAGAAGTTAGATTTATCATTTGCTTTATTCCAGACACATTTGACATTCGGCAAAGAGTTCACGGAAGCCGTAGAAATGAAACAAGTTGCCCAACAGGAGGCTGAGCGGGCTCGCTACCTGGTCGAAAAGGTGAGATTGTTCAAGTTGCTTTTGACAATCGGTAGAGTTTTAAAAGAAAAACACTCAAACTTGGTTTACATTCCTTATTTGTTGATTTAATTAAAGATTGTGGGTTATTTGCTTTGAAGGCTGTAAAAATCTTATCTGAAGTACTTGTTTCGCATGACTATTCACCGGCTGATCTATTTGTTATGGTCAGTTTGGTAGTAAACGCATGCCAGAGAAATACAGGAGGTTCAATAAAGCTGTTGTATGTTGTACTTCAGTGTAGTAATTTCTTGTGACAAATTTATTGTGAACTTAAAAGTTTAGCTCAAGTATATTATCCTACAAATAGTGGACCTCCCCTTGGACTGAATAACTCACAGGATTGGCTGGTGGGATGACAATAAAGGTTTAAAAGTGAATCCTGTGACTTATTCAGCCGGAAGGGAGGGACGTTTTGTTTGATACTACACCCAGGCCATTGTGGCAGATTTTTATTCGCTTAAGGGCACATGCTGGTCGAAAAAATGTTTAGAAAATGAAAAATCTGATTTTGACAGTTTCAATAAATACAGATGTCCAGACAACAAATGCAACTGAAACTGCGCAAAAATTCCTATTCTAACCCTGTAAACAACCTTGCTAATCTTACCTTTACAGTTAAAATTATTAAGAGTTTTATTTCCTTTTTTGCCATTTTCCGAAAACTGCAAATTTTAGTGACTTTGAGTGCTTACAAAAAATTAATCTCAAAAACCGCTGAAGGCATCATAATGAATTTTGGTATACTGCTTACTGACAAGTTCGCTTCCGCAATAAGGCTATTTTCAGAACTGTATTTGGATTAAAGGCCGTGGGACAGCGATTCAAACCTGAAAGATTGTGAATTAGCTCCATAGTCCCATGTTCGCGAACCCAGAAAAACCCTATAAAAACATATTTTTAGTCTGAAAATAGTCTTATTGCGGATCCAAATACCTCAAATTATGAAAATAAATGAGTTCTGATTATTCTGATAGCTCAGTCTTGAGATGAATTTTTTGTTAGGCTGAATACTTAAAAATATGTAAAATTCTTTGTTGCCATGGCAACCGTAACCATGGCAACTTAAAATTTCACGGAGGGTCATAATTTGGTGCCCTGAAGACCTGTGTAAAATTTCATAGCTCTAGCTGCAACAGTTTCTTCTGGACAGCATACACACATTTTTCGACCAGCATGTGCCCTTAAGCAATTTTAACAGAAGCGCTGTTATATATGAATTATTACACGATATCTTTAGTTTCATTATAACTTAAGGTATTGGTGACCTTCCGATGACCAATTGGCCATGATAGTGGAACTCTCCTTTTTCCAGCTCTCCTGTGTTGACGAGCAGAATAAAACTATTTCCGGGAACAAGCTGCCATTTTGTACCATTGCTGAGTCAGTGGAGCTGGCATTCCATGCTCCAGGGCACTTTTAATCCATTGCAAACATTACGGATTTGCATTGCCGAGTCTTAAATGGAATGTTTAGCATGGATTGCCACCATATTCCAGTACTGTCAGGCTGATTAGACTTTGTTACGGACCTTAGAAACCCCGGCTCCATTGTAAATTCCCAGGCTGATGTTTCCGGAAATAGTTTTATTCTGCTTGTCAACACAGGAGGGCTGGAAAAAGGAGAGTTCCACTAACGCCCGCTATAGTCGCCATTGAAGTTGTTGAAAGGCCATGATCATAAATACTATTCGGAGACAAATATTCAGTTCACTCCTTTACTCAATCTTCTTTATTAATATCGGATTAAATATTTTCTCTTTCTAGGAAGAACAAAAGAAATTAGCCAACATCATCCGTGCTGAGGGAGACGCCAAGGCCTCTCAGTTAATTGCCGAATCTTTAGGATCAGCAGGAGAGGGCTTAATAGAATTGAGACGAATCGAAGCAGCTGAAGATATTACGTACCAAGTTTCACAGTCTCCGAATGTTGTATATTTGCCTACTGGACAACAGACTCTATTGAGTTTGCACTAAAAAATGTCACATAATTTATGAAATTGCATTACAAAGTTATGTCCTTTATTTACAATTTAGTTATGTCATCTTGAGGAAATAATATTTTGAGTTTTCATGATTTAAGACAGGGTATATTGGCTCTGTGGAGGCTGGCTATAAGCTGAGTAAACCATTGGTTAACACCATAGACCATTTGCAAGAATATTGGAAAATTGTTTAATTTCTAATACGTGAATCAGCAAGATGATACATTTACATCATGTTATTTGTCTACAGAAAAAGAAATTGAAGAAAATTGTACTGTATAAATTACGTTTTGCCATTCTTTTCTGTCAGATCATGATATTTAAGACTGAAAATATTATTTTCTCGGCTCTCACCGAAGTGGTACTGATATCAAAAGATGCTTGAGTTTTACAAGGAGACAGATAATATCCAGTTATTACAAAGTGTTATGAAATATATACATTTTTAAAAAATTACCCAATTAGCTATCACTTTTGCTGTGCATACTGTTTATAAGCCAGCATTTATTTTTCTCTGGGACGAAATATTAAGATTTCTAGAACATACTGTATTAAAGTTTAATCTGCCCTCTGACACTAAGTTACCCTCATTTGACAAACAGTTAACAGTATATGAGATAGCAATTCAGATTCATATTATCATTTGTGTATAATTTGCTTTGTAACACTTATAGCTTACAATGTTTTGTTTTTCTGTAGTTTACATGAGAAGTCTGTATAATTCGAGTGTGTTGTATGAATGCGTTGAACATTAAATTTTGTATGAATTACAAATATTTTGTAAATTGGTCTTTATTATTCAAATAGGATTAGTTTTGGTGGCCTTTGTAAGAACTAACAAGGGAGAAATGGTGCCTTATAGTATTTAGGAAACTCTTTTTCTTAAATGGGAGATGAAGCCAAGTGGTTATAGGCTGGAAGTGACTACAGTGCAACCTCCCTATTTCGCGGTGCTTGGGGAACATACTTTGCTTTCCGCGATATGTCAGAGGTCCTCTATTTTGCGGTGCCTGCCACACCCACTCCGGACATGTGCTCCCAGCCAGGGCTGCTAGTGGCCTTGACCCGAGGCTTTAAGCATGACTGATAAATTTACAGTATGCCCAAAATCGTTTGCGACCAGAGAGAAGGCTATGTTGACAAGAGGGACTGACGGTCTGCAAAGACTGCAATTTAGTAACTTGCGCTTAGACCATAGAATAGTCTGTATTCTGAACTCTAAAGGCAAACTCCCAACTCTGCCCGACTAATATGCCCCTCCACCATAAGGGGCGGGCCCCACAAAATGATGCAGGCCTTTTCTGAATTATGTGATTCACATACTTAGTAGCTTTACTTAGTAACTTTCTAAATTGGCCCCTTTGCCAGCAGTGGACACCCTCACCATTGATAGAGCTGAGAGCCGCCGCCATAAGCCGCCAGCCTATTTTAGCCTATTTGTGAACCAGCCACTTTAGAAAGGAGCCGCCGCCGGTTTTGTGATCAGCCATCAGCAGCATTAGAGAGCTGATTTACATAGCAAGTGTTGCCTCAATTCAGCACTTTACCCCAGTACTGAGAGCAATCAGCCGAGGACTATCTTAATTGCAATCACAGGCTGAAATCACAATGGCTTAGCAAGTTTCTATCTTACAGTCTATCTGCCAAGAATCTAGGCTATGAAAAAAAATTAACTGTTGAGATTTGACATAGGACTGAGGCCTATCAAAAGACATTTTTCACCATTTGCAATGGAGATATTACTCAAAGTCGAAAAGAAAAATTCTAAGACAGGAAAATTTAAATTCACTCAAATGCAAGATTTAATAAAATATATATAACAAGGTAATTTGCCACATGATTATGGACTTGTGGACTAATGACATAGTCAAATTCACTATACAACCTGAATTCATACAAATATTGTTGCATTGATTTGTATTATTCATTTCAAGCAAACTCGAAAGTCTTGAATTACATTGTACAAATAAGGCAAAGTTGAGAGTTCCGTTTTATCTTTGGAAAATTCCGGTGTTCAGAACGAGTTCTTTTGGCGAAAAGTGGTTCAGTTTGTTGATCGTCCAATTGTCTTCAACTCCCTTGGTGAATTCTCGAATAAATCTGAAAGTCAGAAATATGCCATGAAGAAAAGTATTCCTAGGGAGTAATTGGAATAATGGAGGTTTAAGTGAAAATGATATTAAGTAATGGCCTAATCGACAAAAGAGTTCAGTCATGATTATGCGTCTGGACAATTTATAGATCAAATATTAGATAAGATATTCGGAAGAGACGTTAAATTGGCGGCCCCTTGTATCAGTGTCTGTGCTGGGCAAGTAAAAGATCCCTCACATGGGGTAAATTTATGTGTAACATGTTGAGGACTCCTGCTCTCTCTCCCATCTCATCAATCAACCCTCGTGGGATAGACAGAACAGGGCTTAGAGGGCTGCACTTTACCAAATCTATCTATCTATTTTGAGACAACCAGAAAATGCTCATACAGAAAGGGACATGATATCTGGACAGCAAAAGTGTTTCCATGAATTTAAGAGGAGCTCTTCACCATTAGAAATAACTAAACGTTCCAAAATCAAGGGTGATTTCAGAAATTTACCTGTAGTTGCAAATGTAAATCTTCTCTTCCGATTTCTTCATCTGTTCATGAAGGTCCTGGGAGTTTTCTTGCTGGATTTGACTCCAGCCGTGGATGCCTTGGAAGACAGCTGTGATTTCTACAAATCGTTGATCTGGAGAAATATTCAAATCAAATTTAATTTTTAAAGTCTAAATATATCTGCTGTGCAGCTAAGGAACATCCATTAGAAAGGCCTATCCATACATTAAGCTGAACATTTATATATTTCTTCATGTTGATTGTTGAATGATGCACACAAAATTAATAGAAAAGTTTATATATTTCCCAAGCTAATAAAGCAAAATTTTTTAAATATTTTTCAAGCCGAATGATGCAAAAATCTTTTAATTTTATTTTTCAAGCTGAATGGTGCAATTTTTCATAATGGAAGTTCTATAGATATGAATATTTTTTAAGCTGCTAAATGATGAAAAAAAAAATTATAACTAGACAAAAACATTTTTAAATCTAAAAAATTAACAATATTAAAACAAAATACAAAACTGTACTTACTAGAATGATCATCGAAAATCATCCCGATTTCATAAATAAAGCGAAAGAAGACGTCACTGGGGTCGGCTTTGAGGAACTTCTTTTGCTTCGTACTCAGTTCATTGTAGTTCTTCCTAATTTCTCTAATGGCGTCTCTTGATACGAGGCTTTCTAAATCGTCAAAACGTCCTTCAGATACAAGGTTTGACACTGTGGTGATGGCCTGGAAATCAATCAAGAGAAATTAATAAAAATTTTAAAAAAATTACCAAACACTCTAATTATGGGGGGGGCGGATGTGTTTTAGCATTCGAGAGCCTTTGTTGATAAGTATTTTCTTCAAAATGCTATTATTTTTCTCACTGGTCCAGGGAGGGGCCCGGGCCCCCCTAGGTCACCCCCGGGATCCGCCACTGTGCTGTCATATAAAATGTCGTCCTATAAAATGTTGTTGACTTCAATATGTTCAAGACAGCAGAAAAAATGTCCTCAATGCTTTGAACCAAACTCTAAATATATTATAACAAAGCAAAATAAAAAGTGTGTTCCTCCTGGAAGCCCACAAATCTCCAGATTCTCTGCCAGTAATTGGCAAAGAAAACATGAAAACCAATCCAATCTGAGCGTCAATTGATTGCAATTAGTGAGGAATGGGCCATGCTTCAGTTGATTGCAATTGACTTCCTAGCTTTGTCAATTATGAAGTCTATACACATTAATTGCAGTTTGCAAAGGCATCTTCCCTTTATCAATGTTTGTTCAAACAGTGAATAAAACAAATATATACAGTAGTTATAAGTACTAAGTACTACTAACTAATAACTGGTGGTTTTCTTTCTGAAGCCGAAAGTTGAAAACATTACTATATTTTGGTAAAAAAAACTTTTTCTAAACACTATAGGCCTATATCATAGCAGGTAGTAAATAGAAGTAACTAGAGGCAGATCAGGATATAGGATCCTGTGGAAATACTGTCCCAAAGGGACGAAATGATTGCCGATATTTTTACATGTTTACACAGTATAGTGTAATTCTAGGTGTTACTGATAATTTGACATGCAACAAATTCGAAAAAAGACAGAAAGCTTTACATGTGTAATTTATATAATTATAGGTAGGCCTACTTGTAAATGTGAAACACGAAAATAGAAATATATGTTGAAAATGTAGCTTTTTGGAGTTGTAAAGTGTATAAAATATAGAAGTTAGTATTTTTGCAATTGTTTTTACAGCTGCTTGCAGCCTGTATTGTGAGAGGCAGTTTACCTAATGCTTTGACCATATAGGAGATCGCACTGTTACACCTATCACTTTGAAACTTAGTATACAGTCTCAAAATAATTTTATCTTGTTTCCATCAACTCCTGGTAAACTTCTGTGACAACAAATTTTTATTTTCTCAACTAAAAAGCTAGTTTTTCCCGCGAAATTTGAATGAGTGTGCTGCTGCACTAAAAGTGGCAGCATCAGCAGCAGCTGAATGTCAGGCAGAGTGAGTGTTCACAAATGTATGAAAACACTCATAAGGAAGGAAGGAAGGAAGGAAGGAAGGAAGGAAGGAAGTAGGAAGGAAGGAAGGAAGGATGGATAGATGGATGGATGGAAGGATTAGATACATGGATTAGATAGATGGATTATATGGATTAGATAGATGGAATAGATAGATTAGACAGATGGAATAGATATATAAGATAGCTGGAATAGATAGATTAGATAGATGGAATGGACTGATTAGATAGATGGATAGATTAGATAGATGGAATGGATGGAATAGATGGATAGAAGGATGGATAGGATAGATAGATAGACAGATTGATTGGATTGATTGATACTTGTACTTATATATCTACAAGCAGCTGTTAAAGTGCTTGCACGTTATTTTTTTTTTATAATGTATATCAACAGCTTATTGTCATTTTAGTGTAATTTGTATTATTCCATTTAAATTCTGTAATTTTGTAGGCCTACATGTTTTTCTTAGACTAAGTGAATTGTAAGGCCAAGAGAGCTAGCCGGGCTGGAGGTTATTTGTGAGGCCACTCAACATAAATAAAGAATATTCTCTCTCTCTCTATTAATAGGTAACTGCACTATTGAATAGCCTGTAGTGTTCTCAACAAATTTCATTTCAAAATGCATAAGCAGGTTGACCAGGTGGAGTGTAGTTATTCAACAGACAGATCACTCCTTCATCAATGTTCATTCCTTCCTTCCTTCATAACAGCTCATAACCTTCCTTCATCATGTATGGTCAGATCTATGGATAGGTTAAGCATTGTCCACTAGAGGGCTCACTGGTGACCTGGGCAGGTCATGTCAGGGGTCAACATCCTGGCACTTGATCGCATCATTTTTCGCATGACGTAGCAGTCAGTTGCCGGTTGGCAGGTAAACATGGAAGTTTGATGTACAGAAGTGCATGACAATAAATGCTTTATTTCACAGTAAAAACGATGTAACAGAGCAGAAGGATGTGTGAGGTATGGAATGACAATGCTAGTGATAAGAATTAGACCAAATGTCAAGGAAATTGCAGTGTATGTACTGAGATACAGCCCTGTGAAGTCTACGACATGAAACCTCCGACGTTTCATCCTCCGACACTTCTCTCTCCGACATCCAGGGGCGGATCCATAAAATTCGGAGGGGGGGTTTAAAAATGAAAATGTACTAAAACTATCGGGAAAACAGGCTCAAGGGGGGGGGGCAGTTTTGAGCGAGTTGAACCCCCCTAAACTCTCCCCCTGGATCCGCCACTGCCCTCCGACCCGTGACAGCGTAAAAACAGAGATTTGCCTTCGGCAATCAATAATCACAATGATTGATAAGATGAAAAGTGAACTGCATAATCCACAATACACAAATATCTATGTTACAATACACACTTTAAAATAAACATTCATAACAGTTACTCTCTTACAACTTCATTTGCTGATCAGGCTGGCAGATCACAGACGAAGGAGGCAGGGCTGCAGCCCAAAAAATTTAGTAAAGCCTTTTTTTCGGGCAGATTATTCTGTCACTTTTAATTTAGGATTTTGGAGCAATATGGATAATATGATGATGCCAAAGAGCATAGCGAGACCGTCGAACATTTAAATTAAATCGGGCATATTTTATATACGCACAGTCCACATAATTGGTGCCATTATATATAATACATAGAAATGATAAAAATGATACATGTTGGCCACATAGGTGACTGTCTATATCTTAGGAACATTATTTTTCTCATTGGCCTTACTCTACTAAACATAATAATCAAGCAAAATAACAGTATAGTGTCCTCACATTATTTCTGTTAAATTCCATGGTGCCCCTTTCCCTCGGAGGCTCCACCTCTTAGCGTCACCTGTGCTCTTGGACTGATCTATTTATAGCGTCATGATAAAAGTGACGTCATCTGTTGCAAGGTTTGTTGTGACGTCATCACCATTGTGTCTCATTCAGTAATGACGTCACATAAACGCCGACACTTTTTTGTTTGGCGCATGCAAAAGTTTTCCTTAGTATATCCCTGTGTGAGAAAGCTCTGTCTCCTACCATTTGAAGACCTCTGGTCTCTGCGCTTCGCGCAGAGACCTGACGGTCTCCATTATATATTATTTTTGGGCAGTCCTCCAATTGATTGGACTCCTGGGCCGAACGATCAGACTTCTATTTAATTCTTGCAGGCAATACAATACTGCCAAGATCTTATTGCCATTGCATTAAAATTCACAAAATATTCATTCATTCAATCATTGCCAAGAATTAATTGGAAATTTTCCAAAATTATAGCACACATTTTGGCCTATGACTTATACCATACCTGTTCAGCTCCCTTTAAAAATGTCTCAGTGTTGTAGGAGTTGTCATAGTAACCTCTGATGAGAAGAGAAAACCAGAAATTCCTTAAAGATTTTAAAGGATGAGGCCAAATAATCTCTTTGAAGTCCATTAATTTCAGGGGCTTTTTGTCTTTGGGGTCTTCTCCCCCATCTGAAAAGTTTCTGACACCTGCAGGAGCCTTGGTAGGGGCATTCTTACAGCTAAGAGGGCTGCACTGGACAGCAAAACGAGTCAAAGGACTCAATTTCTCATCATTTTGACAGTCCCCAGATTTGACAGGCTGTTGATCCAGCTGATTCACAGTTGTTGACATTTTGGTGACCTCCCTAGAAAACGATCTCCTTGCACTGTCCCTACACACTGAACCGCGCAATGTCCACAGTAGAAGTTTGTTGCAGATAACAGATTTGCCATTTTTGATTAATCCTGAAGTGTAGGCCTTCCCCGGTGCTAAATATTTGAAGAAAACCGACGGAGACTTTTGCCAAAGCAGCAATCCTCTGGAGGCAGCCATCTTGCCAGTCCGCCAGGTGTCGCCGCGTGTTTCATTGGCGGCGCTGCAGTCGCAAAAAGGATTAAAGGGCATGTCTCACTTTTGGTAGGACCTCTGGAAAGGTAGTAGTACTAAAGGTCCTCTTTGGTAAGTTAACTTTTTCTCCTTTCTGAAGACGGGGTTATCTGATGCAGCTTTAACTTAACTATCACATTTATCAGCTTCAATGGTTCATTATGTTCAGGATGACCTTCTCAAGTTTTCAGGCTTTTGCAAATCAATTAGGGTCTATTTTACTATTCTAATTTATTAGCCCTGGGCTAGGAAATAGGTCATTGAAAAAGTCTCCAGACAACTACTAGAGACTAGAACAAAGCTATTGGTAAAGACTCGTGAGAGCTGAGAGCTCACGAATGATCCTCTGGATACACCTTTCAAAGGGTTTGGGCTTTGTTTGGGTTTTTAATTAGGGGTTGACCAGATGATAGTTGGGGGCTGGGCTATGGATTTTACCACCGGAACAACATGAAACCCTGGGTGATTTTTGCACACAAAGTGACAAACTAAGTTTTTTTGCATGCGAAGACAAACTATATTGCACTTCTTTAACTTTAGCACTGAATTGCGGTGGAAACAGCCTTTATTTCTCTTTTAAAGTGTTTAATGATTATTGTGGTGAACCAATTTTTTTTCTTCTGAACGATGATTTCCAACGATTCTCAAGAAAACCTTGATAATTCAATCAGATTTGCACAGAAATATATTCTTTTAGTAAATATAGGCCTACTTCACCTTGACTAGAGAATCTACTGAAGTGGTGGAAATGATTCAATATTTAACATATTAAAATTTTCAAGTCTAAAGACTCCGGTCGAATGTTACACGCTGTACAGTAAAGGGGCATTATCAAAGTCTTAAGATCACAGAGCTCATATTCAGAGTCCTATGGAAGGGCATACATAGCTATACATGCCTCACTCTCTTGAAATGGAAGAGGTCAAAAGAATAGGCCACTTAGATTACCAATGTAACCCAGTTGTACATTTTGCCTAATTAATATATTATGCCTAAGTGTCATAATTTGTATTCCCAAAGTGAGAAAACTCCAAAAAGGTCGACTAGGTCCTTTTGTCTTTTCTTCAGATGACCTTTTTGGTTTGGAATATTTTCACCAGGGGTCCTATTAGTCAATTTTAAAATACCTACCACGCCTCTGGTGGAGACAGAACAAACTAGAGCCGCCAGTGAAAATGACATGTTGAGAGATACAGCCAGACAACTCAGTGGTTTTATGACAATTACAGGCTACACATGTCAATAAGGAGTTACAGCTGACCTAAGAGGATACCCATGGACCCAATGTAACCCCTGCAATGATTATCATAGCATGGTAAGTTCTGAATTTTGCTAAATCTCAATTTTCATTGCACTGGTATATTTTGTAATGGTTGAGGAACCACCAGCACAGAGCAGTTCCATATTCAGTGTATTGTACTTGTAGTGACTATAGCTGCACTACCATAGGCAGTGACTATATAGGGTCAAATGCATTAAAGTAATTTTCTGGCAATATCCCTGTACTCAGCATTAATTTGCAAGTCTGCTTGTTTCCTGAATGTTTAGATGAATATATTGTCATTAGATAATTCATTGTGTATGATATTAATGGTGTGCATTAAATTACATTATATTTGGAAGTATGAATATTCGTTATTGGATAAATCCTAGAAATTAAACTAAATTCTTGAATATTAAATAATTATATTAAGGACTTAGTAGATAAAGAGATTATTTGCATGTAGGCCTAATTAAAACTTATTTTAAAATGTGCTAATTAGTCTAATTAAGAAAGGTATTAATTACTTTCAGAGCAATAGGGTCATACATTACTTTACAGTTGGACAATTTTATCTTTATTTATAATATATATTTATTAAAATAGATTGTGTCATTGCAATTGCGTCTACTTGGAATTGAAATAACTAGTAGGCCTATACTATATGTTTGTCAATCGGTGTAATCAGAGGTATAGTTAGCAATTTACATGATGTTGAATTACTCTGGGCAGGATATTTGAAAGTTATCATGATATCAAGGAAGTAATGTCAATTGTCAAATATCAGTCATAGAATTTTTATCATAATATTTTACTTTTATCATCATAAGGTAGACATTTTGAGTCCATGATGACGAACATACTCACTGATATAAGACATTACAATTATATTAATCTTGAAAATCTTGTCTATATAACATGTGGGCAATTCCGTAAAGTCGGACGTACAGATCAGACACCTTAACAGCTTGTGTAGCCCTACCATTACACCTTAGCTATTCGATTGTTAAGCAGGCATAAGGCACTGTGGTAGGGCTTTCAAACAAGCCATCAACCAAAGCTCAAAGTGCCCTAGAAGCTGAGCAACAAGGCAAAATGTCATGGTGTCGGACGTACTCAGAGAAATGACACTTTTCTGACTTGATGGCTTGTATCTCAAAACTCTGTGATGTATATGGAGAAAAATCAATCAAATTACCTCTATTGTCTAGGAAACTATTTCAGGCATCAGCAAGGCTAATTTCCATGGCAATATTGTAACTTTTCATAAAGCTGTAGCCATTTCTATTCGGTGTCGGACGTACATATTTTCGGTGTCGGACGTACGCGTGTGAATTGGAAGGTAAAGGATGCCTGCAATGTGAGAATTATTTAAAATTTTCACAAATTTTCATCTTTTATATAAAGTAGAGTTCCTTTACAATAATTAGGAACCATAAAATGGCTTCATCATAGCATATTTGAGCCAAATGTGGTGTCTCGAACATGCAAGTTATTTTCACCATTTTTTCCATCAAGTTTACAGTAATTTCAGCACAGAAATATCCAAAAAATCTCAAGTTATACCCACGATTGTCACTGTAATTGCGCATATTTTTTTAATATATGTTGAGGGAATACTTGACAAATGCAATTGTGAAGGAATTTGGCATAAATATGTAAACAAATAAAGAAAATCTGCCATTTTCGGACAATTTTTGTATATGCTTTTTGGAACTATCACAGCTTAAAATACTAGGCTTAAGCTACTAGATGTAATTTTATCTTTAGTTTTCTGTGAGTATAATGTCTGCCTCAGCTTGTGTCACTATTTCATACCAATTACATGTGATGGAAGCAAGCGATGAATTGCCTTTCACATAATTTCATGGCCTAAAACAAGAGTTGAAAATGACCAAATTTCAAGGATATCATTATTTCCTGTTTTGTGACCTATACCATTTTAAGGTTCACCCAAACAGACTGGCCTAAGGTGTTCTGATGAGACCAAGCCTGTGTACCAACATTTGTATCATTTCCTTTGTTCCAGATGCACTTTCATATTTTGGTGTCGGACGTACATTGCCTTTTTGGTGTCGGACGTACACACTTTAAGTGCTCTCCCTGGCAATAGTATCAGGTTTAAATGGTTCAAGTGGGCACCATGCTGTTCATGGGCATAAATGTGCTTTGTATCAGAAGTTTAATGAAGTTAACATCAGTAACTTGTCAGCAGGAAAATTATTTAGTAATTTTGGTGTCGGACGTACACTGAGAATCTTATTAGGTCAAATGTCACTGCCTGACAGAATTCAAAAGAATTGATGCAAGATTTTTTTATGCAAAATTAAAGTGTACTCCCATAGGCAGCAACTGACAGCAAAATGAAACCAACTAACCAATTTCTCTACTGGCAGTGACATCTTAATATTAATGTGCTAAAAAATATAATAATTGCAGTCACCAAAGATAGCATTACATTATGCAAATATCTCAAAGACCAAATGAGATAATCAATTGATTTTTTCTGTTCAAGAAAATACACTTATTTTGGCACATTATAACATCCATGGCACATAATTATGTGAAATTCGAAATTTTGACCGATTGGTTGATGACTTTACGGAATTGCCCATGTATAACATATAGATCTAACATGTATCTACCTACAAGTTTGTCTGACTATCTATCTATCCTGTACTCATCGATACTCTATTTATCTGCCTTTCTACAAATCTGTCTATCTATCTATCTATCTATCTATCTATCTATCTATCTATCTATCTATCTATCTATCTGTCTATTCAATATATCTCTCTATCTGTCTATCGATTTATCTATCTATCAATCTGTCAGTCTATCTATCCATGTCTTTCATCTGGATAGACCTGTTGATTGTGTCCAGAAAAGTCTTCCAATTTTATGTATCTTATTCATGTTATTTGTTTACTAGGATATATCTCTGGAATGTGTTTGAAACGAGTGTTTACAAATTTAGGCTATTTATAGCTCAAGTAGGTTTTTTGAACAACCCTTAACCACATTAACCAGTGTTAACTAAATTGGTTCTTTTTGTTGCATTGTTTGGCTGAAGGAGGGTATTACCATATTTGGTCGAACGGAGTATGCTTTACCCTATAAGCTCCTATAGAAATGTGCATAGCTTTGATTGAAGCAACTAAAATCTATTTACCATGATTGTTAAATACTGGAATTGGAGATATTATCCTTTTATCATTAGTTTATTTTGAGCCTTGGAAAAGGTCGACTAAACAAGGTGGCCGTTAAGTATTTAGAAAGAGGGCTCTTGCATATTTAACTTAAATTTAATTCAAGGATTAAAAACAAACCGTGAAGAAAAATAAATAGCATAAATGTTATTTTTCCAGAATCGAGATATATATTTCAAAAGGCAAAAAAGATTTTGTTTTTATTAATTCACCCAACTTCTAATGTTGTGTAAATTTGAGATGAAAATGAATGATGGTTTCTAAGATTTTTTTCTTGTTATTTTCAAGACTTTTTGTCTGAGACAGGTGACCTTGAATCGGCTGTGACTTATAAGCTCTTATAGCAGAAGCTGAGCAGTTCAGTGAAATTTTATGCAGAGAAAAAAGCCTCTCTCTGACATTGACTTTGAAAATAATTTCAAGTTCTTGTTTGCTGTTATGTTTTTATGATTCCTTATACATGTTATGCGACTACCTTCTCAAGACTGCTCTGTGTGTGGTATTTTTAAGGAGGAACCTTGCAATATTGTGGAGATAAATATATTATAAATAGATGGATAGATCAGTCTGTGTACAGTGTAGATAGATAGATAGATAGATAGATAGATAGATAGATCTAGATTGATATCACACAGATTGATTGATTGATAAGTAAACAGACACAGATAATCTGAGATAGATAGATGGAGAGATAGATAGATAGAAAAATTGATCATGTTGATTGATTGATTGATTGCCGGACTGACTGAAGTGACTGACGATATTGATGAATAGATGGATAGATAGATAGATAGATACTTCAGATAGACAGATAGCTTGAGTTCATCATGTTCCTTGGTGAGTTTGGAGAGGGAGTGGGAGTCATTAACATGTAACACATTTGTAAACCCTATTTGAGGGATCTTTTACTTGTTCAGCACAGATACTTTTTCATATAGACCACGGTCTCCACACCCAAAGAGCAGTAAGGGAAATTATCACCAGCTGATGACAATCAATGTCCTCAGCCACACATGACAATCACCCTAGCACTGTCATCACCCTCCCATGACACTCGCACAGTGTCATGGCTTAGCCACGACTTTGGCAGTGCTCAAAATCATCTTTGACTGGCTATTTAACAAGAACTACTGCAACTATCACTTCCAAACTTGGTATAAAGTTGTATCACAGTGTCAACTAACTCTATGAATTTTGGCAGACCTATCCATTACATAATGAGGAAAAGAATCCGAAGGCTCTTGAGAAATTAGGAAATTGTTATCAGCTGCTGATGACTTTGCAGTATTTCGTGAAATTGGATAGAATTAAGTCCCGCAACTGACATGCTGCTGTGTGGTGAGGATGGATGCAAAGAGATCAGACTTTCTTCTGAGACCCAACTGATCAACCCCACACACTCAATCATCCTGTCAGGGCCAGGACTTGGCTGGAATTGCAATTGTCCTCATATGCTGGTAATTTCCCTGACTGAAGAGAGACCCCTTCATAACAATACAGATGGGGGATGGGGAGGGGTCTTATAACCCAGTGACCAGTGACCAATTGCTATAGTTCAAATTTTTTCTGTGATCTTTGTTTACTAGTCATGTATGGCTGGTCAAGTGGCAATTCATTGAGCATTGTAGTATAACATAATGACAAGTCGCATACGTTGTATTTCTTCTATGGTTGAGGTCCTCACTATAGCAAAGTGTCTGACCATGCTGAATTTGATCTTGATCAGATTATCTGATTTGAAGCCAGGTCTGCTATTGATCTTGATCAATTGATAAGTGTGAATGTAAATGATATGTGAATGTAAATGATATGTAAAAATGGTTCTATTTGTTCAAATGAAATTGGATAGCTCAAAAATCTTGATTCCATCTCAGATCTTCGGCGGCAGCAGATTTCCTACGAGAGGGCGCTTCGAGCATTAAACTTCAATGCGTGCGCGCTTGCCCTACAGCATGGCATCTTGCTGATGGGGCAGGTCAAAAAAGCATTGATTTGAGTTGTTCGAGTAAGAACTATAAGCTCATTCTATTTCAATCTTGTGGCTATAAGTCCCAGGGATATGGGCAGGTCATTTTTGGCAAGAGATGTCATCTTCTCTTCGCCAATTTCGCTCTTGAACTGAGCGAGCCCCTGGCAGATGGTGTTTCCTAGGCTCTCCATTACGTCATGTCATCTTGACGGGCGAGCGGGTGGTTTTTTGCAATCATCTTGAACACTACACTGTCCAGTGGGGTCCCGTTAGTTGGACAAATGCCAGAGACTAGCCATCTCTACTCCTTGTTGGAGCGGCGCCCGAAAAATGGGCTTTTTATCTGCCGGCGATTTTCGCCATTGCTGTTTTTAAGCAGGCAGGCCTTCTCGACCAATCAGAAGGCACCTTACTTACGAATTTGGTGACTAAACATGGTGCTCTACGACGTTCTCGCACCTGATTGGCTGTTGCATCCAGGCCTCTTCCCTAAGACTCGTTTCGAGCAACCTCATTGGCCAAGGCTGGCGACTTCCGTCTTCTCCAATTTTCGTTTGTTGACAGATTGAGACAGCTGCTTGGAGTTGCTTGGTTCTCCCCTGGTATTTTGCAACATGTACAGCTTTCCCACGGCCACTACCGGTTGGGTTAAGACAGCCAAGTCTTCCTGTAAAGGCCCAACAATCGCTTTGAGGTGGAAGGCCTTTGTTGGCCTGAATAACTCACCTTTTCATAAGCGTTTCCAATCGCTGTAGAACTAGGTCAACTTGACCTAATTTTCGAGCATACATGCCGTGTGTCAAATGGCCAGTGCATGCTGCTCAGAACTTCAGAAACAGTCTCAGTTATTTGTTTCAGGCTTTGTCCTTCTTTGGCAGCCTTTATTTGGCTCCACAAACACTGTCAAAGTTGGAAGTCCCCATTTCCTGCATTGCCGATTTTTGACCAATCAGATTGCAGCATTGCTCTGAAGTGAAATGTGGGTTGGGCAGTAAAATGGTGACTGAGCGGAATGGGCCAGTTTCACTGTTGGAGACAGTCAATAATATTATTGTGGGCTATGTTTGGCAATGGCACAATGTCAATGTTTACACAGCTAATCCTTAATATAGGTGTTTAGCCACAAACAGCACCTGTCTTGCTGACAGCACAGCCTTGACACATGCAGTTAAAAGTCACACTATCAACCGTCGTGCAGCAGGGGCAGCCAGCTGTCAAATCCAAGTCCTGGAACTTGCAAGCCAGCTCATTAATACATGCTGAAATCTTTCAGTAATTGCTTGTACTCGCAGGATTCTTTCAGAAATTGCTTGTACTGAAATCTGAGAGTAATTCCTTGTCATGGCTCAACTCAACAAGGCACAATAGATGTCAAATGAACAAATCACATGATCCTCACTCATGACAGTGACCACAGTCAAGAAGGCACTATTATGAAGAGCCTCTGCCACAACAGTGACATAGTTACAGGGTACCCGTTACAACTGTGACCTTGCATGGCATCTGGACTATGCCCTACCTCATCGCCCACATGTCATAGGGAATACCCCAAAAATGAAAATATGCCAACAGAATAAGCACAACTTCAAACCAGTTGACAGAATTAAAACAATAAACAGCCGACACAATTAAAAATAATTATGTCAGCAAAACAAGCATAACTCTTTGCAGTTGACAGCTCTGCCAAGCAGAACTTTAACAAGCAATGGACACACATGTATGCTAACTAATAATTGAAGAATGTGCAACTAAGGATGCGTACAACTTTACTGGCGTAGTAACTACGCATCTTGGGAACAATTATAAAATGTTCTAGAAACCTGGAATATGTACATAATATATGTCTAGAAACCTGAAATATGTACATAATATATGTCTTATGCACATGCTTTAATCACAGCTCTTAAGCTAGTGTAATAAACACACAGGCCTGCTTCACTGCAAGCTACTGCAAGCTACTGCAAGTGATAACTTGCCTTGTGATCACCAAACCTGCTGCTGTTAACCAATGAACAACAGTCATGAGGACAAGCAAAGCTATAGCTAGCGTCCATGTTTGAACGGAACTCTTCAGACTTCCAAACTTGTTCATTTAATTTCATTCTTTTAATACTGTTACAGTACCTCGAAATATCTCTTTCTGACCATCTTCGACATGGATGGGAGGAGTTATTATATACAATGGGCCAGTGTTCTTCCAAACACAATAAAATCAAACAAAGTGCCCTATCTGCTAACCCATGTCAGCTCACTTGTCTCTTGGACAGTATCTCTTTATTTACCAGGCTGGCCTACTCAATGATACACTAATAAGGGCCAAACAGTACTTGTCCCCGGCAGTCAGACATTGGTCTGCTCTTCAGAAGCAAGCCAATAGACAAGGATTGATTACTTTAGTAATGTTACTCATTTGTCTTGTTATTTGTTCATTTTTGACATTTTTGGGTCAACTGAACAACCCTACTGCTCCACACAACATCACACTGTTGACTAATCAGGTTAACATTATTACCCCGACCTGGCGACTAAATTGCCAAAAGATCTCATAAACTTGTGGAGATCAAACATGCATAATACAATACAGCATTTCCGAAAACTTACACTTTCACGACAAATTTACAACAACTTCCCATAAAGTGTTACTCACAATGCGAAGCGCCAGAACTTCACACAGACTCTGCAGGACTGATAGCCCAAGTCCAGGCGAGTCATGTTTCTGATATAAGCTGATAAGTTCACTTTATGGTTGTCACTATTTTCACTCCATTTCCATGGCAAGAAATTACAGTCTGTCCATTTCCAATGGCAGGGATCATACAAATTTAACTGAAAGTATTTGTGACTGCTTAGTGTCACGTCCATGAATGTTAGATCATGTCGATTTGCCAGGTTAATTGCAATGGTTCATGCGTAACACACCACTTGGGTGGTTCTTGAACACTTCATACTCTTGATGGCAGAGGAGCACAAGTGATTTCTCTCACATCACTTTAGAGCTTCCCAGGTTTTATCATAAGTCGTATTGACATATATTCACCAACTTCAGGAGGACAGAATGCACAATCAGCTGTTCTCTTCTCCATTATAATTTTAATTATATTGTTCATTCCTGGATCAGCTAACCACGCTAACTTTTTCTACAGCAATACATTTAACCATGAAGAGGCATTTCTGTCATTACATCAGGTCTTCTAGTACCGTTCTCACACTTAATCCCTGCCGAGTGCCCAGCGATGTTAGCGCCATCATCAAAGAACCATGATGACCACAGAGATGGCAATATGGCAATGAGACACAAATACATTGTTTGACATTGGTACGTCGTATCACTGATATTCGCAGGTTTGGCCAAGCAACCTGTCAAATTTTCACAAATTTGCACTTGAATCCAGGGATCATAATTATATCTCAGTTGAGTCAAAGCGAAGGATATCACTTATCCTGAAGCAAGCTCACAGTAAAACATTTATATATACTTCCAATTTGATTTATATCTTGGCTACTTGTACGGACACAATGTCATAAGAGATCTGAACGATACATCCTGCAGTAGCTTTATACAGCTATTTACAAATAGCCTAATTTTATCAACAAGAACATAGGTTTTCCTTTATTCGGATAAAATGGATAATTGTCGAGTTAACCAGGCATTACTACGCATTATAACCATCTGGATTCCTGGAGCTAAGGGCGCTCAATCAGCTTCAATAATATACCGCCTGCTCTTACTTCTATGACTGAAAATTCTAATTGGCCGGAAATCCTAATTGGCGGGATAAAGTCATCTGTCTGCCACTTTCAAATCAGCAGCAATGTTGCTTACGGAGGACAACAGATGTGTAACCATCAAATAACCATTGTTACTGAGCGTTATGCAGACGCTCAGTTGATACATTTAACCATTGCTGATTCGGCGGTCAGTTGAGACATTTAACCATTGCTGATTCGTTGGAGTTTTAACTCGTTGGCAATAATTGACTTCCTGTCTGCCAATGAAAGAAAGTGCATGCCATTGCTATGACAAGTTTACACGAATGCAGGACGGAGGTGTAAGGGAATTATTAACCCTCAGAAACTTCAAGAAGACACACTCAGAATAGCACTTGTTTCCAATGGCCCACCTGCCATGCGAATGCGGAACTGGCTTGCTCTAGAGTGGCATTTATGAGTGAAGCTTTAGCTTTACTCCAAAACATGACTAAACGTCAACTTTAGCATTTCTTGTCGTCTCACAATAGAAATTGACATCTTACAATAGAACTTGGCATCAGCTGCATAAGCTAGACCGCACCGCTACGCTGAGTCAATACAGTCATTGAATGACTTTCACCAATTTTTTTCTCATAATACAACAGCTACAGAGACCCACAACATTAACATCATAAGGAACAATCATATGCCAAGTATTAAGGCTCCTCAATATTCGTCTCGACATTCTGCGAAGTAGCTTTTCGTATAAGCGTGACTCTTCAGGATCAATAGACCTTCTGTATCGTAGGTACCTAAAACAGGGTAACCAAAACAGGGTTCTACAGTTAAGCACTTCCAACTTCACATCGCCACTTTTGCCAATTATGAAGGGCAATAATACCCAAAAAATAATACTGCAACTAAAGACATGCTCTACCACAATAATTCCAATTGCTTTATATCTGGTCAGGAAGTCTATGGCAACAAAGACTCCATTGTTTCTATGCATATATTGTATGTCAGTTCTTTTACTCTCCTGATATGCATGGCACTTTCATCTACAAGGTTCACTCATGACACAACACACTGGGGAATTATCAAATTAACTCCCTCAAGTTGTGTCATCTTGCGATGTGCCCAAGATTACTATTCAAAAACTTGGATTGACAATATTGCTGATATGCAACATCCCGTTCTCCCTGTACCTCTCCTTTGCTTTCACTATGGCAAAAAAGGGGGGGGGGGGGAACAGTCACTGATGAGATCACCTGGACAGGCCTACACTCACATAGATATATATAGGGGCCTCTCGACCTGCACACCGGCCTAGCACTTCCAGTTGATTCTAGGCTTTAAATCTCTTGAACAGATTTAATTTGCCGGTTTTGGATCTCCTCATTTATGGCTTTAGCATCAGAGTGCTTTAAAATTCTCGTAGGAAATCTGCTGCCGCCGAAGATCTGAGATGGAATTAGAAGGTTAAACGAACTTACTTGTTAAGTGAAGTTTGACCGGGATTCCATCGATGATCTGAAGGCGGCAGCAGAGTTCATACGCCCGCCTCTCCCTACCCTGTTTCTTTCGATACTCTGATGCCAATGCCTACTTTAAAGATTGAAGTTTAATGCTCGAAGCGCCCTCTCGTATGAACTCTGCTGCCGCCTTCAGATCATCGATGGAATCCCGGTCAAACTTCACTTAACAAGTAAGTTCGTTTAACCTTCTAATTTTACAAGTTTCTGAAATTTGACCACCAAACAGGCTAAAGAGAATACAAGACTTTATTTTGTTGAAATTTGATCAGAGAGATATATTCTGTCATTTTGAATATGAAAGAGAGCTTAGATTTTTGCCTTTATAGATATACAGGCCTATTGCTATGTCAAAAAAAAAAAGGCAGTGCAATATGTTTTTAAAAAGAAGAAAAAGACTGAAAATATGACTGGCACAAATATGCTATTTAAGCATATGTTAGGTGATCCCTCTTTTGCCTGGGCTTCTTAATAAATATATCAAAAGGATTGCACTTTTCTGCTGGTGTCAATTTCTTAAAATCTTGAATCAAAAAAGTTTGTTTTGCCCCAAAAATGTGAGCGATTACAAAAATCTAAAAATTTGCTTCAAAGCTTTGAAATACAACGTAATAATATCTAAGAATGGTAAACTTTTTAGGTACCATTATAGGCCTAGCTGCCTACCTAAGCCCCAAATTTAGTTAATATGGCACCTGTACCTAGGAGACAGATGTGGTCTCGGGGGGGGGGGTAAAAAATGTCTTCAGTTACCCATTTCAACTTTTTTTGTGCCCTGAGGGTACAAAAGTTTGGAGGGTAATTACCCCTTTTCTTTGGACAACTTTCACTTCTTGTCTTGTGTACCTTGAGGAGATTTATAAGAAAACCAATAATTGTTATTCTTCAATAATCTTGAAGTAATTGTAGTGATGTCATCTGCTTTGATATCCAGGTATTAGGAGGGGTAAAAGTTCAACCCCTGAATTATAATATATGTGACCTAGGAAGTTCTAAAAGTTTAAAACTAATCAGTTGTTAATACTCTTCTGTCTAGCTCTTCTGCTTTTTAAGTTCAAACAACATGAACAAGGACTCATTTCTGGCGCTGCTTATCAGCAAATATCCCGCATTTCTCCCTATATATATATATAGTATTAGCCTAGCAAATGCATAAATATGGGACTTAAACAAAAACAATCAACTATCCAGTGTCCATCCATTTCCAGTACCCAGCCCCCCCCCCCCATATCTCCCTTAAACATATACAGATTCTGTTCTAAATTGTATTTATAATATCACGTCAACTTCAGTATTTTATATTCGTGTACCTTTCTTCTATTGGTGTCAGAGCTAGGTGTACAAAATTTAGAATAAATTAAGAATAAATCTGTTGAATAGTTTAGTCACAAACCCTTCTTTCATTAGGGATACATGTAGTAGTAAGACAACTTATTTTACTACGATGATACTCTTTTGAGTAATTTGTAAGTCTAAGGTAATATAATGCTATTCACCTATTACCTCAATTATGTGAAAAATGTAGGCCATTGAACTAGGCCTATGACAAATTATTCAGGTTCTCATCTAGAGTTGTAAATTAACTGAAAACATAGGGGTGCTATAATGTCCTCAAACATACCTTAACTGTCGAAAAAGTAAATGTAGGTCAGGTCGATGACCTGTTACCCAGGATGGATGGATGGCAGGGGTTTTACATCCGGTATTTATGCAGTCTTGTAGGCTAATTAAGACAGGAGGAGGACACATCAATGAGGCAAACATGATTTTTGGTGCTCATCATAGGTCAGGGTGACCTGGGCCAAACCAGGGCTGGAATCAAACCCAGGACCCAGCAATTTGAGTTTCAAAGCTTTACCAACTGAGCTAACCCATGTTCCTCTGTTATGCAGAGAGTCACTTGAATGACTTTTAAATTTTAATAAAAATCAATTGACGAAAAAGTATGATCTCAGAATAAGAGCTAGCTAATTTTCTAGAAATTAGGGAGTGCTAGAAAAGCATGTGGTCATGCAACATCAGTCATAAACAGAAATTATATTGAAGACATTTTGGCACAGATTGCTCAGTTGCTTTTGTACATTGCTTAACTTGTGTAATGTATATTCAAAGCCAAGAAATTTATTTTTCACTGAATTTTACATTCAATTTTGGATGGTAGTAAAAAATAAATCATTTCATTTAGGATGATAGTAAAAATAAATTGTTTAATTTAGGATGGTAGTGGAAGGAATCATCTGATTTAGGATGTTAGTAAACATCATTAAACTCAGAATGATAGTCAAAGTAAATCATTCAGTCATTGTTTGATAAAAAAATTAAGAAAATACATGTACAATGCTATAGTGATGCACGGATAGTGAAAATAGCTGGATACCGGATAATCCGGCAACACTAACTGCCGGATACCGGATAGCAACCGGATAGTTGGAACCGGATAGTAAACACGAGAAAAAGGAAGTTTTTCTGCATTCGTGGCTGATTATGAATATTTTTTATGAGAGTTGAGAGATATCGGTCTGGCAGGAGGACAGTTCCTCTGATGGAATGTTTTTCGTTATGTTCTGTAACTGAATTCTAATTTTGAAGATGGTGAAATAATGTTGTTGACTCTGTTCTGGTAACGTTCCTTTGGTAATTATCAAAATTTTAGTCTATCATAAAGTTTTTACCATGCTAGATATCCGGTTCTGATATCCGGTTCTCATGCCCTCACTTTGCCGGATACCGGATATCCTGCAAAATCCAATATCCGGCCGGATACCGGATACTGTGCCGGATATCCGTACATCCCTACAATTCTGAGCTCTGAGAGAGGAAGACATAATCTTTGGAAATAGAAAGACTGAGAGTTTCATAAGTCTGTCATTTCACTTTTATACATACACGGTTTTTATGCATTATATGACTATGACACATAATCTTTTTTCTGAAAAGTTATATATCTTTTTATATATGACTTTTTCAGAATATTGTGCATTCTGTCTTCAAATCGTCCTAATTCATTTATTGTCCGTTGTGTTATTATTTTGCCTTTGGCAATGGCAATGTTAAGACACTGAACATGCCCTCCATAAACAGTGATGAAAGTCTCTCTGTATAGCTGTCCTTCTTGCTTCCTGTTTTTGGTGTACATTTCTTTATGATTAATATTTCCTCAGGGTAATTTCTTCAAGGCGAATAAAAAGCCGTTGTTATTTTTGACACCGAGTCTTATAGTTGTGATATACAGAACTGTGAATCGTGAATCTTTGATATTAAGATTGATATTTTTTAGTACTGAAACACAGATTTTGACTCTGGCTTATTCACTTACATGTAGGGGAGACCGGGGCTGGTTGTCACAGGGGCAGGTTGTCACACTTTTTATTGCATTGAACTATGGAGTTACACAACTCAACCAATCATTGTATACTGCTTTTATAACCCACTGGAGTATTTTTGAAAAATATTGACCCCTGGAAGGGAGTTTGGTAGGCACGCGGTCTATTAAAAATTTCTGGACACAAAAAGTAAATTTTTACCCGCAACTTGCATGTCATCCTACTCATTAACAAACAGTTGTTGAAAAAGGTAAAGTTTATACACATACCATGTAAACAAATCTTTAAATAATGATAGGAAGAAATAGTGAAAAAATATGATAAGAACAGCCTTGGTCGCCCGTTTTTTGCATTTTCATCAGTCGGGGCAGGTTGTCACAAAAAGACGGGGCAGGTTGTCACACTTTTTGGAGCTGGTTGTTACCCATTAGGACCAGTCTTTTAAACCAAAAAACTATCACAAATATAAATTGGTAATTTATACATGCTATTTATGACTAAAGATGTATGCAGATATGGCATAGTGTCAAAGTAAATCGATTTCAAATTTATGAAGAAATTTTCATTAAAAAATTGTGATTTTCCGCCTCCTGATCAGAATGCTTTTCGGCTGCTTGGTAAGCTTTCATTTGTAGCACCCTTGTACAGAGTAGCGAGTTTGTTGAGGTCTGCACTGGACAAGCAGAGGATTCCTCATACAGTTGTGCTCGAAAGTTTCTGAACCCCTGGCACTTCTTACCTTATTTGTGCACATCTCCCTAACAAATGCAGGAACAGCTCTTAAATTGGGTTAATAATACAACTGAACACCATCTTTTTTATGTAAACATATATTCATAGCAAATAATGACATTTAATTATGATTTTATGATGAAAGTCTCCAAAACTGCATGTTCAAAAGTTTCTGAACCCTTCTGAAATGTGTATAATCAACAATTGGTATGGCCCCCCTTTTTCCAAAATGAATGCTTCCAAACACTTCTTATGGCTATGGACTACCAATTGGCAGATTTGCGTGGGATTTTTGACCATTCTTCAAGAGAGCGTTTTTTTAACCTTCGTAAGCTGGTGGGTCGTCTGACGAGAACTGCTTTGTCAAATCTGAACAAGGCAAATCTAGTTGTCTGTCATTGGGAACTGGTCCAGGCAATGCCAGAGCCATGAATATGACTGGCTTTAATCAATTTTTTGTGGATTTGCTTGTATACTTTGGGTAATGTTCTGCTGGATGAGCCATTTGCGGCCACGTTTCATGCTTGTAAGTGAAAGCTTTACGTTTTCTAAGTGCATATCTTGATATTTGTCAAAATTTGTTATACTATTACGACAGTTCTTTCTGCTGACCCATAGATAGCACAACAACCCCATACCATGATGGAGCCAACATTATCTTTCATAGTTGGGAGGATGTTATGTTCCTTGAATGTAGCACCTTCAGGACGCCAGATTTGGAAATATTGACTGAGACCAAAAGGTTTGATTTTTAACTAGTCTGTCCACAGGAAATTGTTCCAATAATCATACAATCCATCGAGATGGTTTTTAGCGAAGAACAGTCAGGTTTCTTTGTGCTTTTGGCCACAATCAAAACAGATATGTCGGATATCCGGAAGGTCCTGCTTTCAATGACCATAACCCACCCAACTATGAAAGATAATGGTGGCCCCATTATGATATGGACTTGTTTTGCTATAAATGGCACAGGAGAATGAACTATTGTTGATATCAGAAGTAATTCTGTGAAATATCAAGATATGTGCTTAGAAAATGTAAAGCTTTTACTTGTAAGCCTGAAACTTGGCCACGAGTGGGTCTTCCAGCAGAACAATTACCCAGAGTGCACAAGCAAATCCACTAAAAATTTATTAAAATCCCTCAAATTTAGGGTTCTAGAATGACCTGGACAGTTTCCCAATCAAAACCGATTAGATATGCCTGGGTCAGATGTGACAAAGTAGTTCTCGTCAGACGACCCACCAGCTTACGAAGGTTAAGAAAATGCTCTCTTGAAAAATGGTCAAAAATCCCACAGCAAATCTGCCAATTGGTAGTCCATAGCCATAATAAGTGTTTGGAAGCATTTATTTTGAAAAAAGGGGGCCATACCAATTGTTGATTGTACACGTTTCAGAAGGGTTCAGAAACTTTTGAACATGCAGTTTTGGAGACTGTCATCATAAAATCATAATTAAATGACATTATTTGCTATGAATATATGTTTACATAAAAAAGATGGTGTTCAGTGGCATTATTAACCAAATTTAAAAGCTATTCCTGCATTTGTTAGGGAGATGTGCACAAATAAGGTAAGAAGTGCCAGGGGTTCAGAAACTTTCAAGCACAACTGTATGTCCAAAATAACTTATTTTAGTCAAAATCTGCCTTACGGAGTCCCACTTCCTGTGTCCGAGCTCTTAACCAAAAGTGTGACAACCTGCCCCGAGAGTGTGACAACCTGCCCCGAAAGTGTGACAACCTGCCCCGAGTGCTGAATAAAAAAGAATGTCCCATAAGATGTCAAGATTTCAATTGATATAGATATATATTGATCAGATAGGTTTAAGTCACTCCCCTTTTAACATTCATATGGATTGGCAGTGCTCCTGCATGTCTTAAATAGAAATAGTAGCATATTTAAGTTCTACACAGTGTGACAACCTGCCCCTGTGACAACCAGCCCCGGTCTCCCCTATATACACTGTATATTGAAATCATTGAAATATGAATGGTGTATTGGAGATTGATTTCAATGATTTGTTATTTGACAAGGTAGTGATTGGTGAATTTGTGTGAACTGTGAATTAATTGATTGTTTTCCATACACATGATACACTACTGCAAGTTTATTTGAATTTAAAAGTGTCATTGTAACCTATCAACTGATATGCATTATACAGTACATGATATAAAGCTAGATTCAATCAGAATGACTGATAGGTCTAATGACTGATCGATTGATGGGTGACAGATAAATTGACTGACTTAATTATTGAATGATTGACTGACAGCATGATTGTTTGACCAATTGATGGATTGATTTATCTGCAGAATGACTGACCAGTTGATTCGAGATTGATTGACTGAATGTCTGAATGTTTGATTGAGTGATGGCTTGCTAATTGATTGACTGATCAGTTTACCGATTGTTGATTTACTGAAAGATTGGTTATGAAGTCTGTAAGTAATTGATGACATTGTGAACATGAACCTCCACACTATCAAATACTGAAGATGACATCTTCAAGGTGTGTCGCTGATGTATCCCTGATGGATAAAGTGTTTTAGCTTCTTGGTTTTAAAATTTGAATGGTGATACTTCGGTCATGGTCATAGGGGGGAGGGTTGGTCCATCGGTAGCGTGCTGGACTGCTGATCGCTGGGTCCAGGGTTCGAATCCAGCTCTTGCCGGGTCACCTAGGCCTATGTTGGACGGCTGTTTCAATCATCCTTCGCCTCATTGCCGTATCCTCCCTCTGTCCTAATTAGCCTACCAAGTGCATAAATACAGGACGTAAAGCCCCAATCATCCATCCATCCATCTGTCATGGTCATAACCTGGTATTACCTTCCATGCTGTTGGTTCTGATTTGTCCGAATATGTTGATTCCAAAATTCAGTAAGAAGACCTCATTTCCAAACTAGGAATTCTATTCACTTATCAACATATATATATAACAACCCAGTTACTCACAGTGGTGGTTAAAAATATCAGAATGACAATATTGTCATGATGACTATGACCTTGTTTTCACCTTTATTAAATGGTGTATTCAATAAATATCTCAGAATAGTTCATCATATTCCTTTCAAATGTCATAATGACATGTATGTACCCGGTAATGTGGTCTTTGTACTTTACATACAGATGGTGTCGAACTGTTGATGGGTATTAATATATATATCCTATTATAAATATTGTGTAAAATGTCTGTTTACATTAGTATTCAGCCTAAATTATGATAACTTGTGAATTTGACACATTTTGTTTCTATAACCATTCATATTATGATAATATTGTTTCAAGAGGTATAAAACGGCACAATATTTTGTGGTCAAATGACTGGTTGTGCAGTACAATTTATGACTTAATTTTCAACATGGAATGCAGGATTGATCATGATGCATGGATTGATTGATTGATTGATAGATTGATTGACAGATGGACCAAGAAACACAAATATTTGTGAGTGGTGCTGGCACACTGACAGATATGCGTACAGGTGATTGATTGATTGATAATTATACTGTGATGATAAATTAATTAATTGGTTTGTCAGAAGTTGGAAAGATTGATTGACTGATTGATTGACTGATTACACTAAACTGATGAACTGCTTCATTGAAAAATTCTCTAGTGGTCAATAAGTGAATGAAATAGTCACTCCTTCAATCAGTTAATTAATCAGAATTATGACAGATTGACTAATTGATTGATAAGTTGATTGATTGAGTCATTTCTGATTGGCTGTTAGATGATTGCTTTTAAATTAAGTGATTGGCTGACTCTGTAGGCCTACTCAGTAGCTTGATGCCAATTCAGAGAATCACAAAAGGCAGTTTTAGACATGCCAAAAGAGGACACTTCTGTGATTTAAAAGTAATGAACTTTAAGTAATAAAACTTTTCTTTTCATAAAGTGAGCTCCAGTCAGTCAGCCAACATGAACTTTGAAAGACCTTGAACTTGAATAGTATGAATACATCTGAACTTTGTTGAACTTGATTATGTTGATCAGTGACAAGTTCTGAGAACCTCATTGAAATATCATGAATAACAATTAGATTCCCAGACTATTTTCAGCAGTATGTTTCCTGTTAAAAAAAAGTTAATTAAGTTTTATTTTTGAGCCATATTAGACTTAATTATAAGCCTAAATACCTGATTCATAACCAGATAACCCCATAGGAGACTCAGTATTACTGGTATGACTAGAAGACCTGTCTGTAAGGGCTTTTGAGTTGGGAGACCTGGAGGGGGGGGAGAGGAGGGTTGGTCTCATGGTAACCTGCCAGACTGCCAATCGTTGGGTTCAGGGTTCGAATCCGTTCGAATCACCTGAGCATGTGTTGGATGGCCGTTTCAATCATCATTCACCTCATTGTCATTGCCGTATCCTCCTCCTGCCCTAATTAGCCTAGATTTGTATCAAGTGCATAAATACAGGACATAAAGCCCCAATCATCAATCCATCCTTCAGGGGCAGTTGAGTTAGCTCAGTTGGTAAAATACTGGGAAGCCAATCAATGGTCCTGGATTCAATTCCCGCATTGGAGGGGTCACCTGGACTTATGTTGGACAGCTGTTTCAATCATCCTTCACGTCATTGCTGGTTTCTCTTCCTGTCTCAATTATTGTATCTAGTGCATAAATACAACACGTAAAGCCTAAATCAAAGGAGACCTAGGTTTAGAAGATTTTGGGAGAAGACAGAAGTCATAGTCGACCTGAAAACTATAGTTGGAGTCGGCCACGAGCACGTGGATCCATTAAGATTGTGACATATTTATACTTACATATACTTATGGTAGAGTCAAGAACAATATATTTTTAAAACTGTTCAAGTGCTCGTGGAGTCGGCAGTCTCCAAATCTGTCTCCGACTAGCAATATTTTTTTTGGGCGGTTTTTTTTTGCAACTTGACTTGATACCTTCAAATTCACACTTGGTGGCTTGCAAAAGCCTGTAGCCATAATGATGTGTAACATTTTCTTTGATCATTTTACTTGAGATTGAGAATAAACAATTTTTTTTTCACAATTCTTAGAATTACTTGTGACCATTTCATCTCAATTTGTTATTTGCTCTCTTCGATCAAGTGGCAGTACATTTTTGGGGTCAACCTAAGTGATAATAAATAAAGATAGTAATAAATAAAGATAGGAGATGCAAGATTGATCCCATCAAGATAATGCCCTCTTGAATATATTGAAGTTTGCAGTAATAGCACATTGGCAGCTAGGAATATAACTTTTGAGTTCAGTTTCTTTATATTTACACGCTTTAGTTTTTGAAGTCCTCAAATTGTGATATCAGCGTAGGGGAAAAGTTTGATGTGCAAAATATATATATTTAGATTGAAATAGAGTTTTGATGATTTTAAAATGGTTGTGCAAAGTTTTGCAGATTTCAGAATTGTTAATATCATGGTGGTTAATGTATGTTATCCAATTAGTCAGTGTGAATAGAGTTCTTGTAAGATTTCTTTGTGAGATAAGTTTTCATCATTTTGTTTTTAAAATATTTGGAATTGAGCAATGCCACTAAAGTCATCTAAAATATTTGTGATATTTTGTGCCAATCCAGAAGCGAAAAACAAAATTAGGGAAACATCAATGTCGAAGGCTAGTCAAAACGTGTTTTATTCTTCTTCTAGAAGTTAAATGTATATATGAAATATTCCAAAAGTACATGTAGATATTTCACTATGAATATATGATTGATTTGTCATATGCTGTATTGTAATTTTATTGAGCAAACAGCTTGCTGGTATAACAGTTGTTTTGGAAATGGAAATTGAAATCCCCTGTGACCATAATATAATCAAATCTATGAGCTTATAGTTTATGGATCATAAAAGAAATAAGCATTGTTAAAAATATTGAATGGGCCTAATAATAAACTGGAAATGTGGGGATATGTTTTGAAAATATAAAAGATAGTATCAGTTGTGGCTGATTGGATAGATAGACAGATAGATCAGTATGGATCAGTAAAGATAGATAGATAGACAGACAGATGGATAGATGGATAGATGGATAGATAGATAGATAGATAGATAGATAGATAGATAGATAGATAGATAGATAGATAGATAGATAGGAAAGTTCACCATGCTGCAGCTTTTTTGACACATTTGCCACACAAATCGACCCATCCCACATCAAAAGCGTATAGACTACTCAAGAATATTGTTATTTACATATTTTTGGTGACTACAGTCCAGGTTTTAACTACGTTTTTGAAAGTATGAAAAAAGTCTGTTTTTACTTTTTAAAAACCTGTTTGGTAGAGGATTTGATTTAAATAATAATCTCCAATGCCCTTGACATTTTTGTTCTAGTCTTTCAGATCTGTCAAAAGAACCTAGATTTATTCAAAATTCTTTGCTTTTTTTGTGAAGACATATTTCATGAATCTGGCAGAATGTCACATTCTGATCTTTTGTGAATATTCTGAAGTTTGCTTTGTGAATGTAATGCGATCCTTGGCAATGTTTTTCTAAAGTCTATTTTGTGTGATATATAAAGATACTTTAAAGGGGGTTTAAGATACTTTCTGAAAGTTTAGACCTTCAAAAAATACTCAATGATTTATAAGGCCATGCACAAAGTACTTTCTATCTCATTCTTGAGTTATTCTTGATATATCCACCTACCTCACAGACATTATGTTATGAGGTAGGATATCACAATTTTCATTAAAAGGGCTCTTTTATGTGTCATTATTATCATAATGTGTCCTAAGAGGGGTATAAGGTCGCCAATTGTTGGGTCCCATGTTCGATTCCTGCTTTGGCGTTTCACCTGGACCTATGTTGGACAGCAGTTTCAAACACCCTTCACCTCATTGCTGTGTCCTCCTCCTGTCCAAATTAGCTTACCAAGTGCATAAATGCAAGACATAAAGCTCCAATCACCCATCCATTAGCTGATTAGTAAACCAAGTGCATTGGACTGAAATTACAGGTTATAAAGCCCTATTCAATAGTAATCATCCACTCATCATTATAGCCTGATTTGAGTTTTTAGCTAGCCATAGGCGTAGCTATTGGGATGGGTGTATGGGATTCTGAAAACCATAAACCATGTAAACAGTAAACACTGTAAACAATAAACATGTGAACCAAGAACAGGCTAGGTGGCAGCACTGTCCACTGTATGTATTCAGAATGGCCCTCTGGTGGATAAGGCTAGCAGTATCTTGAGTTCATTCCCTGACAGGTCCAACAGCAATATAGCTCAATTTACCTTCCTGGAGTGTAATTAGATACAATACAATACATTGGATTTCCTGTGTCAATAGGGTCAAGGTGTGAACTTGAAATGCAATTAACCAGCAATGGGCTATGGATAGATGGATAGATAGATCCTTACAGAAAATCAGATGTGCAAATAGGAAATAGCTAGATAATAGATATTCTATCTACAAGCACCTCTTGAAGTGCTTTGCATGTTATTTTTAGAACGTAACAGTGAACATAATCATTTAGTGCCATGACTTTATTGATGAAACATAAAAGTTATTAAAATCATTTTGATTTAAATTTTCCCAAATTTGGCCTGGTATAAAACTTTAATTGTACAACTTTCTTTTCCCTCTAAAATGTGTGTTTTGATTGTGTGAGATTTTCGGCGTTCATGCATTTTGTTTCCTATTTTACCACATCAACAATTTATTTGTTTAAAAAGAAGGGCCCCATAGTTTTAGCTTCATGAAAATTCTATCAGTTAACACCAGGGGAAAAGTAGTGCTTGAATCCTTCAATCCCATTGGCAGATAGATTTCCCGACCATGCCTCTGATTGGTCCAACCAAGAGACAACCTGGAGTATGTTTAGTGAATTTCAATGTAACTTTAAGGCTTAACAACTTGGTCACTCCTTTAGGTTAAATTTTGAAAGTTGTGTTTCTGCAATTAAAGTGCTATGTCTGCTTCATGTGGAAAGCAAGTTAAGAATCCCTGTTTTAACAAAAAGTTGTTTGGGGCCAATGTTCAAGCCACTCAGTGAAATGGGTTTATTCCTTTAATTGTACTTCACTTGCATTAAAATGATGGAGTTCATATCATTTAAATTTATAATCTCTGCCTGTTCTTCCTATCTGTCATGCATATTCCTTCTTATTCAGACGGAAGCTCCCTGTTTCAAGTCCATCCGCCTATCTATCTTACTAGCTATTTATCTATCTGTCTTATTTCATTGTATTCTATTCTTTCCCCTCCAATTTACAAGAAGCTTCCTGGTTGCTTTATTTCGGGGATTTCATATTATTTACATTCTTCAAATTGTTATTTACATGTCTTCAGTATGGATATACTATATATAGATTAGGTAAAAATTGCTATCAACCCATTCCATGTTAATCACTGCCCCTTTAATATAAAACCAAATGGCTAGCTTTGAATCCGCGGATTCTTGTACATCCTATATTTATGCAGCTAGACCTCAGTAGGCCAATTAGGACATTGTATGGTCAGAGTGCTATCAGAGTCAGACATCTTATCTCCTGTACATGCTGTAGGTAATCTTCGCTTATACCTATAAATTTGAGGTTTCTTTTGAATGTCACTCAGCTATATTTTTTGCTTGTCAGCCTGACATAATATTGAATATTTTTCAAACTTTGCATTGACATATCAAAAATATAATACTTTTTCTTTAAAATTGTGACAAACTAGGTCTCATTCCTTGTGAAGAACTTAACCATGTTAACCAAACAGAGTCAAATACTCTATGCTGACCAAACAAAATATATTTTACATAACAATTTTTACAGAAAAAATATTATATTTTATATGTATATGTTAAATTTGTTCATGCAAAGTTTCAATATTTTTTACTATGTTAGGCTAACAAGCAACATAATAGCTGAGTGACGTTAAAAGAAAGCTCAAATTTGTTTCAAGTATAAGCGAAGATTTCCAAAGACCAACCCATGCAAACAGAGTCGAATATGTCCTGTAATAGGGCTTTATGTCCTGTAATTTTGTTTGACCAGCATCGAGTATTCGACTCTGTTTGCATGGGTTGGTCTTTGGAAATCTTCGCTTATACTTGAAACAAATTTGAGCTTTCTTTTAACGTCACTCAGCTATTATGTTGCTTGTTAGCCTAACATAGTAAAAAATATTGAAACTTTGCATTAACAAATTTAACATATGGGTGAAGTCATTTTAAACGAGGCCAGCCAGGATTTTGACCTTTAACAGGACATAAAAAATGTTTGGCTAGTAATAAGTTCTTTAAAATTCTCTGAGATGTAGAAAACAATTTTGTCTTCATAATAAATCCACTTTTACATGAAATTATGGCTTTATCATTGAGACCAGGGACTGAAAACTCTCAAAATGGTCCATTTTTGGGGGTGTCAAACGTCACATTTTCAAACAGTGTTACTTTGACAGCTGATGGTAAGCAACTGAAGTAAGTTATGCTCAGTTTTTTTAATTTTAATGACTACCTATATACCTGAACTTAAGTTTTTTAATTCCATTTGGGATGTGAAATGTTCTGGGAATATTTCTCGGGCCACCGAAACCTCCCGTCACGTACATCATAAATGTCAAACATGGTAAATCCAGAAAAAACATTTTCTAAAAATGGGTTTTTTTCCTATTTAAGTGGCGTTTGGTTGACTTATTTTCCACTGAATCAAGAAAGTATATGATACATGATCACATACCAGTCAGCTTTAAAAGGAATATCCAGCTACAGTTAAATGGTCACAGTCCAAACATGACACCTGCAATCACTAAAAAAATTCTCACCTACAGGACGGCAAATTTTCAAACCAAAAATTTTGACACACCCAGTAATATTTTTGTGAGTTTGTATGCTGCCAAAATAAGTATTCCACAAGATTTATCTAAAATGTTTAAAAGGATATCCTACATAGCAGAAAAGGTTGTGATATGGAGGATGCAAATTTTGAATGTCAATAATTCTGGGATTCTCACCTACAGGACAGATATGATGTAACGTCACTGATAGAGGTGTTCTCATGTGCAGAGAAGCATCACATCAGTCAAAATTTTTCATTTTGCTGTGAATGATAAGTTTTGTTACTGAAATTGGCCTTGCATGAAGATACAGGACTGTCACACAACAAAATGTGTCATATGTCAAAAGTTTCAAATTGGTACATCATAATGGACAGTACATCATTATTGACCAAGAAGTAATTATTGGTCAATTATGATGTACAGATGAATTTTCGTCCTTTCTGATATGAAAAGATTACCAAAGTAGAGAAAAGTTGTGTTAATTAAATTCCCAGACTTCTGTTGTCCTTGTCATGAGATTTCACACATGCATTTCATTCTTATCTAACAATAACATGGATTCTTTGATGTACATCATATTTGAGGCTCGTAATGTCAAGTATGATGTACAGCATAAATCTTAGATATATGACAGTAATCTCTTCATTAAATTAAGAATTATAATATATTTTGGCTAGCTTCATTTACTAATGCAGTTTATCTCAACAATACAATGTGTTTGATTTCGTTCAGCCGAGATTAATAGGCGTACATCATAATTGACACTTCATGTAAAATTCTTCTGATTATTTGTATTTTTACTGTTGTTATGAATGAGGATTTTAACAAATCTAATTTACCTTACTTATTCTTTCATATATTTTATGGAATTTCAGAGAATTTAAGTTCTAGCTTGAGTCGGTTATTCATATTCAATGTTTGGTGCATGTGTGTAGCTTCTGGCAACTTATTTTCCAGCTTCTCTTGGTGAAATTTCTCTTTTGTGTTATATTAGGGGGAATTAACATTTGACACTTGTTTGTTTTTATTGCAATGTTTATAATTGCATTTACTGGTAAAGTTTATTAATACACAATTTGACATAATTTTTTTAACTTGGTCAATTATGATGTACGTTTGACAGAATTCTCACCTACAGGACTATGTCAAATATGATGTAACGCTAAAAATATGCCTATATCTTTTACACAACAGGTTAGATGGCTTGGATTTTACCATTCTCTCATACATTCTGTGTGTTTTGACATTTTAATCCAAAAATTTACTGAGTATTCCTATGTGCTTTATTTTGACACAACATCGAAGTAGCAAAATTGACGAACATATATTTTTGTTGCGTCAATGTGTGTATTTAAAAGCAAAATGGTAATTTGTCAGCTAAAATTGTTTTAAATGATCATCTATACCTGGAACAATGATTATATGATCAATGTTTGCTATTATCAACAATAGGGATTAAATAAAGTGGAGTCAACCAAAATTCCTCACCTACGTGACGACATAGACTCTCCTCAGTAAAATTCCATTTGGGGCAGTGTCAGTGTAACTTAAGGTCATAAAAAGTATATTTCATAAAAATTAAGACTATGGAGCACAGGCTGGATAAGGAAAACATCCTAAAACATGCATTTTAAAATTTTCCCTTATGTGACACTTTTGGCCTCATTTAAAATGACTTCACCCATATATATACATATAAAATATAATATTTTTTCTATAAAAATTGTTATGTAGAATATTTTGTTTGATCAGCATAGAGTATTTGACTCTGTTTGGTTAACATGGTTAAGTTCTTCACTCTCGACACAAGTCAACATTGTCAAGTGATCTTTTAAGTTCTTTATTGCTCAGTGCAGAAAAATGAGTAGGTGTTTTTCTCCTTATCAGTACATTCTATGATATAAGATATAAGTAAGATACAAATCTCATGTATTTATTGTATCGTATCTTAAAGTAACTTCACAAACTAGGTCACATTCCTTGTAAATCTGCCTGAGGTATTTGACAAAGCTCTTGATAAGTTGATAGCAGATAAAGTTGAGCTTATAGTCCATGGTTCTGCTCTAGTTTCAAGATATTGTGCAAAGAAAAAGATTAGTTAACATTAGGAATCATTTGGAGGTTGTGAAATATGGAAATTTTACAAATTGTGCATTTTTGGAGGACGCTTTTTGATATCTGCGCATAATATTTTGTGGAATACGTTAACCGACCGAGTGATTTGTTTTGTTTGCCGACACTAGCATCTGTTATGTAAGTTGTCATCACTAGATTTATGATAATGTCATCAACGTTTGTAGATCTGTGTATTTTATGGTTCTGTTGACTTTGTTACAAGTATTGATGTTTTTTCTTGTTTGGTTTGGCTGAGAACATGTGAATTCATGCCGGGTCACCTGGGCCTATGTTGGACAGCTGTTTCAATCATCCTTCACCTCATTGCTGTGTCCTCCTCCTGTCCCAATTAGCCTACCAAGTGCATAAATACAGGACATAAAGCTCCATTCATCCAATTTATCCATCCACCTCTATATTTATGACTTGTTTTTTGCTTGGCTTCTGACCGAGAGATGGTGCCAAGTGTTTGCCTTGCCTCGTTGCAGGGCATTATATGAAGGCCGGTCTTGGATGGGGATGGGTGGATGGGGGATTTGGGCTTTATGTCCTGTATCTATGTACTTTGTAGGCTAATTAGGACGGGAGCAGGACATAGCAATGACAGAAGGATGATTGACACTGCTGTCCAACACAAGTCCAGGTGACCCCACCAGAGCAGGAATCGAACCCTGGACCCAGCAATGTAGCGTGCTGCAAAATTGAGGCTGAATGAATTGATGGGAATCCTAGTTTGAGGAAAAGTTAGGGTTGACAAAACTAATGACAATCAGTATGAGAAGAATACTTATTAATCTAAGGGTCATCCCAATGCAACAAAACATCTTCAAATTGATATCAAAAAGCTCTAAACAGTGTCTATGTCATCTACTTGACAAATTTTAGATGATTAAAATCCCACGCATAGAGTTAAGAGCAAAGTTGTCTCTGAACTTGACTGAAAAGGGCACAAGTTATCGATTTTATGCCAGTTCTATACCAATACATGCATTTAGTCAACTTTAATTTGTAGATGGTGTTCGAGAACATGCGAGAATGTTCCAGGTAATTCATCCCTTATCTTTTCGGTGTAAATTTTAGCAAGTGGCACCAATCCCTCAAATAATTTATGATAATCGATCTATCGGTAAACATTGCACAAGCTTACTCAGCATATTTAGACGAGCAGAGCTCCGTCTATTGAAACACTAGATCCAGTCATGATCCGGTTGCAAATCTCGTTCTCATGCACGGCCTGCAAACGCCACATTGATGCGTTGCTTACCTGCCTAGTCAAGCATCTAAACTATGAGGATGCGACATGCTAATCCTGAAGCATTTCCGATACTTAAATCCTCATTTAATGGCTTTATTTCAAGTGTTTACAAGGCATTCCTCTCGCGATTCACGAGGGAATTACCGGAAGTAGAATTCTGTGTATTTAGTTTCTTGCCCGCCAGAGGGGGTGGACGGTGCTGCCATCAGCGCACCTGGTGATTTGTTTGGGTACTACAACAACAATCTTCATGGATCCAAGGCATGGATCTGCTTCTGGATGAGGAACAAAATGAAGGCCTGCTTCACACATATATATATATAGGCCTACACAGGAATAAGTTTAGGAATATTCATCATTGGCTCTTGTCTGTTGGATGCAGGTGCTTTGGATATCATGGTGGACATTGACTGTCTAAGTGGACAGCAAAGCAAGTTGAATAGCAGAGCTCAAGGCATGAAGGCCTATTATGTGAAAATTGCTGAGGAAACTTTTTAAATCTCTGTTAAGTGAAATGATAGATACAAAATTTGGATAAAATAGATATGTATAGTATACTTAATAAATTATTCACACACAATTTCATTCACTTAGAAATTCATAAAGTTACAGGGTCCAATCATTTACTTCCTTGGGGGGGGGGGGGGCGGGGCTTAACATGTCCTAAATTAGTGGTAATTTTGTTATTGGAAGATACATCTACCACCACTGGTGAGTTCTTTTACTCATTCACTGACTTTAGCTGGAAAAAATTGTGAGTGGGCCTAAATTATCAGGCCTCAATTAGTGGATGTTATTAAGTAATCAATTATGAAATAGTTTATGCCAGTAACCACTGGTATCAATCAATGACATAAATCAATGATATCAAGCATATGATACAAGACAATGATATCAATATTGATGACAAGCACAGATATCAAGCAAAATATCAAAACCCAATAATCCATTTATTGATTTATTTAGAAATTAATACAGAGTTACAAAGTTAGGGGCCAATTATTTACTTCCTTGGGGGGGGGGGGGGTGGGGCTTAGGCTTTTCTTACACAAGGAATTAAAATTATTTAATTTGCGCTAACAAATTATTAAGACCCCACATATTCATTCCTATCACCTTGTTAAGAAATACCCCCACCCAAATAATTTATTTCAGCACCACCCGAAACTTATTTATTTATTTCACCAAAACTGACCATGAAATTAGAATTCATTTCAACAAAACCCCAAGCCCCCCTCCCCCTCCTTAAATGGCGGCTCCGTAAAATCGCAAAACATATCTATGCCAGCTATCAATGACAATACAATTTCCTTTTGTTTGTAAAAACCTACCTGAAAATTTATACACTTGTACTTCGATTTACACTGAGTATTGCAAACTATTTACACTACCTTTCAATAACAAAATGTACTCCAGCTGATGTTAGTATTTATTGCGATAATTTTACTTCGGTTCACAGTTAATACCGCTACTGAATTATTCTACGACCACCACACACACAGGAGTACTCCACTTACTGGGGATACTGCATGCGGCCAGCCGATGCACCCTATCACCGCCCACCACCTGCTCGTCTTGCATATGAAAATATGCTCCCATCTAGTTGTAGCATGTAGCTTCTGGAATGGTTTTTGCCAAAAAAGTATCCTATAAGCAATAAAAGTCATAATGATCTTTAAATGATATATTTAAGATATCAGAATGAAAATCAAATCTAAAGGTATGGTGTTCTACTTCTTGTTTGTTAATTACCATGATTAGTGTAATAATGACTATCATTTCACAATTTTGTTCAGTGGAATAGTACATTTTGACATCAACTTTTAAATGGATATCAATTATATAATGACAATATATGTCATATTCTGTAATAGCAGTGACTTCTCTGAGAGACACATTTCTTTGTGTAAATTGGAATAAATGCCTTCTCTTTTAGGATTTAAAGGGAAGGGTCGTTCAGTTGGTAGCACACTAGGTTGCCTTCGCTGGGTCCAGGGTATGATACGCGTTCTGGCTGGGTCATCTTGACTTATGTTGGACAGCAGTTTCAATCATTTTACGCCTCATTGCTGTGTCCTTCTCCTGTCCTAATTACTAGTAAATAGCCTACCAAGTGCATAAATACAGGACGTAAAGCCTCAATCATCCTTCCATCCATCTCTTACGGGAATCTTTAAAATAAATATTTCGATGCAATTGAGCGTCTCTGCAGTAAGAAGACAAATCTTGGTTTCTGAAATTCATATGTACATATGTTGTTATTGTGGACAAATCTTGGTTTCGGAAATTCATATGTACATGTGTGTTATTGTGGAGATAGATTTGAAAGATTAGTTTCACAGTGGTGTCTATCGACAAAATGTATGCCAATTTGTCCAGAAGCCTGATTACAACAGCAAGTTTCTTCTTTTCTTATATATCCCTGCATTTTATGTCATATATATATATATGGTTAAATTTTACATATATACATGTATATATATAAGTAATCCTTATTGTGGGATGCACAATTAAATATAGTTCTGATAACTCTTGTGCATTCCCTCACCGAAGCACATTGTTCAAATAAAGTTAATGTTTTATATATATATCAGTTGTTGTGTGTACAAGATTTGGTGAAAATATCTATCTATCTATCTATCTATCTATCTATCTACATTGATCTATCTACACTATCTCAGGTTGAAAAACCTAGCTATCAAACTAGACTGACCAGCAGGTGGTAAAGCTGTCCCAGCCAACCTGCAGACGTACAACTAAGGTGGCTAGTCTGTGTGCTTCTGTGGCTACAAACCCAGCCAGAGTCATCAATATTGCAATGAATACATCAAAGATAGGCACACGACCAATCAATCTCATTCTGTCCGAAAAGGAGAGAAAAATAGGAAGAGAAAAAAATTAATCAATGTAATTTGCTGTCCTAAGCAAAATTTGCTATCCGTAACGAAAAGGACAAGAGTAGCCTTGGAAAAGTAACCAACATTTGAGAAAAGGGCAACATTTGGGCAAGGAGGCTAAAAATTTGGGCATATGATCTATAAAATTCTTGAAAATCAGTGGTTTCTAAGCTGTCTCGTTCGACATGGTACAAAATTGGATCGTGAAATTCGGACAAATGTCACTCGCCCTCCAAAAAATTCTGTGCACAGTATTCCTATATCATCAGAGGGGGGAGGATAGGTTAGTGGTAAAGTGCTGGACTGCCAATCGCTGGATCAAGGGTTCAAATCTAGCTCTTGCTGTCTTGCGGGGTCGTCTGGGCCTATGTTGGATGGCTATTTCAATCATCCTTCGAATAGAAGACATATAGCCGCGATGATTGGGGCTATAATATTCCAAATCATCCATCCATCCACAATATGATATGATTGCTATGTGCAGATAATTTAAATTCTATAAACAGTGATAAACTAGTCCTGGTCTAGCCAGGAAGTTAGAAAAAGAGGGCTTTATAACTTTTATCATCTGAGCAGTTATGAAACATTTGTCATCATTCATCAGCCACCTTTGGGAAAATAACATGTGGCTGCTAGATGTGACAAAAATGTTAAAAATTCATTTTATCGTGATGTAATATCTAAATATATATAGTTTATCTTATATAGTCGGAAATTTATTTTTAAAAGATTTAATACTGAGATATATTTCCAAGATATGACTTTGCTCATTTTATGAAAAAGTTTAATATTCTGATAACTTTTTAATTGTTAATCGAATAGGCCGAATGTACGAGGTATAATTTGTTATGAACTGGATGATGATGATGAATATCAGTCTCACAATTGAAAAATATTTAACCTTGATATCACCTTTATGGACTTACTAATCTATATTTATTAGGCTTTTATAATAATCATATAATAATCAGCTGATAGTATTATTCACAATCCATTGTACACTCACACTTTCTCACAACTGACCCTTACACTTTCTCACCAACGGTCCACACACTTTCTCACCAAGGGTCCTCACACTTATGCACCAAGGATCTTCACACTATCCTACCAAGGGTCCTCACACTTTCTCACCAAGGACCTCACACTTTCTCACCAAGGGTCCTGACACTTTCTCACCAAGGGTCCTCAAACTTTCTCACCACTAACCCTCACACTTTCTCACCAAGGTCCTCACACTTTCTCACCAAGAGTCCTCACACTTTCTCACCAAGGGTCCTCACACTTTCTCACCAAGGTCCTCACACTTTTTCACCAAGAGTCCTCACACTTTCTCACCAAGAGTCCTCACACTTTCTCACCAAGAAGGTCCACGGGTCCTCACACTTCAGACCAAGTGTCCTCACACTGTCTCATCAAGTGCCCTCACACTTTCTTACAAGTGTTGTCACACTTTCTCACCAAGGGTCCTCAAACTTTCTCACCACTAACCCTCACACTTTCTACCAAGGTCCTCACACTTTCTCACCAGGGTCCTCACACGTTCTCACCAAGAGTCCTCACACTTTCTCACCAGAAGCCCTCTCACTTTCTCACCATGGACCACGGGTCCTCACACTTCAGACCAAAAGGTCTCACACTTTCTCGCCAAAATTTCTCACAATTAATCTCCCACTTTCTGACCACAGACCATCATGCTTTCTCATCACTAAAGCTCACACTTTCTCACTACAGAACCTCAAAATTGTTATGGTACTGCAGAAATACATACAATTTCTACTTTCAAAGGCAGTGCATTCAGCGATTGGTTGATTGATTGATCAGTTAACATGTTCTATAATAGTAATGATCAATATAAGTCCTGGGAGATTTATATTATTATGGTAATCTCTTAAGTCAGGATGAGCACTTCTTGACACATTAGCATGCTACGTTGTGAATGCAGTTAATATTTCCCAATATAAGTGGTAAATATAGACCAGCAATATATTACTACGGCATGGGAACCGTGGGCAATTTTCCCCTTTTCTCTGCCCATGGGCGGCATGCTGTTCTATGGCTGCCCATTGTGGAAGGCTCGCTAAAAATTTAGTGCCTGCATTGCAGTGCAGGTAAGCTTAATACAACAGCAATACGATACCAGATGCATCGTCAGGTTCAGTTACTTATACTAACTTATTTTTCAATAGCAGCAGCCTTATAATCATGATTTGGCGTTCCTGTGAACTTGCTTATGCTTGGAGTGATGAGAGTAAAAATTGTATTTTGCCATTGTGCTAACATTTTAGGGCATATCGAACTCCATATATGTATATTTTAGCTACTTTTCAAGTATCTTTCAAAAATCTGGATTTAAAAAAAATTAAAAATTGAGTTTGACGCAATCGGTAAAGTGAGTATTAGAGGGACAAGAAGTTTATTCTTGCTCCCAGATGAATCATGTGAGATGGGTTGTTTAATTCCTCCAATAATTGACAAACATATTAGCCTAAGCCAGACATAACTTGGCCTAACTGTGAACTTTATATTGATGATCAGAGTAAATTATGATACAATTTATATTGTGAATTAACCATTATTAGCTATAATTATTACTTGATCTTATCATATGATATGTGAACATAAGTTTCCAGGTATGCAGACTTGCAAGTTTGAGGTATCCATTTATACGGATACTGTTGAGGAATGCATCTAATGAACTGGTAACATATCAGTTAGTGTGGGTAGGTAATGCATACATCTTAGATTGGAAAGCACAGCTAAGGAAAATTCAATTTACCAGATACTGGTGTTGCCAAGTGCCTTGAAAATGGTGTTTTTGGAATGAGAATACTGCTCGGATGTGACAATTAATTATAAAAGATGGAAAGTAATTACCTAATTGGTCAGCCTTGTGTTATTGTGCGGCCTTGTTGTTGTTGTTGATAAATTGTCATTCATATCTTTTAAAAATGTCTTCAAAACTAATATTTAAATTCTTCCTTTATTGTTTATTAATGTTCTCTTTTAATTTTATTTTGCAGACCACCAACCAACATCAACAAGAAGGGTATCCCCAATCAAACAGAGATCCTGCTGTCGTCTGCATTGAAGAATTCTAAGGGAATTCCCTGTGACGTCATCTGATGCTTGATTGTGATTGGTCAAGACAACAGTGGCACCACTTGTAACCGAGGCTGTGATTGGTTGATGCAGAAATGACAGTGAGAGCTTGAGTCTGATTGGCTGAAAGGAGTGACATCATTGGGGGAGCTGCATATCAAGTTGTGATTGGTGGATTTTACAAACAAGGCTATTTTTAGACCTTCAGGACTCTTTACAACTATTTGGTGCTATTATTAGTTTGGAAAAACGTTCTAGAATGTCAGCAGCGATGAAGAATAAGTTGAATTTGTCACATTTGACGGAGGAGGAGTGTGAAAGGATTTTACAGGTCATTCAGAGGGATTTTGAACTGCGGCAGAATGAAAAAAGTCGACTCACGTAAGTACACAGTCAAATTATTAACAGTTGCTTTTCCTTATTACATGTTTGAATGTAGAACTATTTAAGCTTTGTATTGTATTTAAAACAAGAGTGATGATATGTTGACCAAGATGGATATCCTAAAGACTTATGATAGGAAGTCTGTGTGTGATACAAACTTCAGTTAAATTTCTTCCTGCAATTCTGCAATAAATTCTGCAGTTTGGGAGTGAAACTGCAGAATTCTGCAATTCTGCAATAAATTCTGCAGTTTGGAAGGAAATTGCAGAATTCTGCAATTCTGCAATAAATTCTGCAGTTTGGGAGTGAAACTGCAGAATTCTGAAATTCTGCAATAAATTCTGCAGTTTTGGAGGAAACTGCAGAATTCTGCAATTCTGCAATAAATTCTGCGGTTCTGCAGCTCCATGCAGTATTTGTGAACCTCTGGTATTTAATCCAGCTTATCAATTGCGATGCATCTGTTAAGTTCAGACCTCTTCAACAAGGGTCTTGCCACTACCAAGGAAACGTTGGTTAGGGGGGGGGGGGGGAGAGGAGTAGCGGTTCGGGGGTTGGTTGGGAGGTCTGGGGTTTTGATGCTCACCTGTCCCAGCAGCTATCTGAAAAGTTTCTGCAGCAGAATCTGTAGTTCTGTAGGAATTCTGCAGCTTGGGAGATTTTATGCACTTCTGCAGGTAGGTAGCTGCATATTCTGCAGTTTCAAATAAACCTGCAGCATTCTGCAATTCTGCAATGAATTCTGCAGTTTGGGAGTGAAACTGCAGAATTCTGCAATTCCGCAACAAATTCTGCAGTTTGCAAGGAAATTGCAGAATTCTGCAATTCTGCAATAAATTCTGCAGTTTGCAAGGAAATTGCAGAATTCTGCAATTCTGCAATAAATTCTGCAGTTTGGGAGTGAAACTGCAGAATTCTGCAATTCTGCAATAAATTCTGCAGTTTGGGAGTGAAATTGCAGAATTCTGCAATAAAATTTCAACACAACAACAGCTGGAGTTCAAAGTGAACTGCTATGGACTTCTTCTTCTTCTTCTTCTTTTGGTGTCCATTCTCCCAGGTCGCCACTCTTCTGGGGAGCAGCACTTGCATGTTTTGTTTTCTTGTGGATTAGTCATCGTTCTACCACTCTGCTCGGCCAATTCTCAATCAAATTTCACTCTGAAAAAAGTTGCGGGTACCCTGCAACCAGGTCTATTGACAGAAGTTGACAGTGTTTGTCTGTTGTTGTTTCTTTTTTCCGTACGACACGTTTTTCGGCGATCGGTCAGCTCGCAAAAATGCATTTTGCGAGCTGACCGATTGCCGAAAAAAGTGCCGTACGGCAAAAAGAAACAACGATGGACAAAGGCTGACAACTGTAGTAAATAGACCTGGTTGCAGGGTATCCACCACTTTTTTCAGAGTGAAATTTGGTTGAGAATTGGCCGAGCAAAGTGGCAAAATGTCCATAGAGGTTTATTTTGATGCAGCAGTTTGTAAAATGACATTTTTGCGAGCTTACCGATCGCCGAAAAAAGTGCCGTACGGCAAAAAGAAACAACGACAGACAAAGACTGACAACTGTAATAAATAGACCTGGTTGCAGGGTATCCACCACTTTTTTCAGAGTGAAATTTGGTTGAGAATTGGCCGAGCAGAGTGTCAAAACGTCCATAGAGGCATGCATAGAGGTTTATTTTGAAGCAGCCCCCCCCCAACTCGACCCCAGAACTGCTACCCCCCCCCCCACGTCTCCTGGGTAATGACAAGTCCCTTGTACCAAAGGTTCACAAATACTGCATGAATTCTGCAATAAATTTGTTCTGCAGAATTTATTGCAGAATTCTGCAGTTTCCTGCCAAACTGCAGAATTTATTGCAGAATTGCAGAATTCTGCAATTTCCTTCCAAACTGCAGAATTTATTGCAGAATTGCAGAATTCTTCAATTTCACTCCCAAACTGCTGAATTTATTGCAGAATTGCAGAATTCTGCAATTTCACTCCCAAACTGCAGAAGTTGTTGCAGAATATGCAGGTGGAGGAAGATATTTAAAAATGTGCTTTTTTGCAGAACTGCAGAATTCTGCAATTTTTTTTGCATAACTGCAGAATTCTGCACTTTTTTTGAAAACTGCAGAATTCTGCACTTTTTTTTTATTTTACATTTAGTTGAAACATTGTTAAAGGCCAAACAGAAAAATGACAGTACATCAAGTAAAGTGAACAAGAAGTAAATATATAGCCAAAATTGTAAAACGTTGAGGTAGAGCACTCGGCTTCATCAGTAGGTGTTTTGTGTTGTTTACTTGTGTTGCATAACCTTATGTGATGATTGTTGTTCTGGACCAGGATAACCGTAAAATTTTGTTAGCCAACGCATTTTTCCAAATCTGATTCTATGTTTTTCTAAAATTTCCCAGAATCTGTGGCCCTGACAGATTCTCACATCTGGCAATCTTTTATCCTGGTTTTGATTCCTTGGATTCTTGTTTTAAATATATATATTTCATGATTGGTTATAACTTTTATTGCATAGCTTAGCTATATAATATAGATCTATCTATCCTCCAGTAGTCTCTACCATCCTTCTACCACATCGTTTAGCATGCAGTATTGCTTGTTGTGCATATTCCCCACCATAAATGTGATGATGATGATGATAAATAACACAAACAACGTCGTTGTCCTTTCCATGCGGGTCTCATCTGCTTCGGATGATAAAACTTGCTCTTTTCCATGTCATGATGCTATTATGCTGGAATGCTCAAGTTCATTCGGCTATTTAGCATGTTGATGTTTTGCTGTATTGTGTGTTTTGTGGTGATTTGACAGTAAAAGCTAAAAATGCCGAAGTAAAATTAAACATGTTTGTAAAATGATCTTCAATGATGGGAGTTGATGGTATCATGAGTATTGGAAATTTGAAACTGAAGAGAATGTGTCTGCTGTTGATGCTGTTTGAATAGTTTTAGTAAGCTTTTGAAAGATAGATTGATGCTAGATGTATTATATAAATGTAGGTTAGATCAATATTGAAGGATTGATTGACTGATTTCTATGTATTGGCATGTCTTTACATTGTCTTAGAATAATAGAAATATTTGTTGCGAGACAAAACTGAATATAAACCTTGATACAATTAAAAGTTCTAAATATGAACTTCGATGTGATTAAAAACTCTTAATAGGAACATTTATGCGATTAAAAACTTCAGATACGAACCTTGCTGCAATTTTAAAAAGACTAAATATGAACCTTGATGCAATGAAAAACTATATATATGAACCTTGATGCAATGAAAAACTATATATATGAACCTTGATGCAATTAAAAACTAAATATTAACATTGATGCGATTAAAAACCTTTGTGTAATTTCAAATTATTTTAAATATGAACCTTGATGTGAATTAAAACTCTAAATATGAATCCTGATGCAATGAAAAACTTGTGAATCGTTTGGTCACAGTAAAGTGAAAATATTTTGAATTTTAGAGTGTCTAAAAAAGGTCAGATTTAAGCAGTATGATGCTTGGACTGAAGAAATTATATTTTAGTCTTTAAATTCTAAGTAATATTAGATATTTATCACTGTGGTACAATGCATGGTACAGCATTATTATAATTATTATAAGTGTCATGTAAATAGATTTATTGAATGATCTATTCAGCAGCAATGTTCAGTATTGTCCTATAAACATCGTTCCATCGTGTTCAGCATTTTAGAGGGAAATTTAGTCAAATTATCGTGTTACATCCGGAAACAAGTTGTTATGGTTGTGTTTGTGGCATGGTGTATATTTTATGATGACGGATAGTCATAGAAGAGTAGATATGTCTTACTATTAGATAGATATTTAATCTTTTTTTGAATGACACAAATTTTATGGTATTATTGATTGATTGATTGATTGATTGATACAGATATGTGGAAAGGTAGAAATATATATATAGATTTATCTATATAGAGATGTTGATATAGATAGATACATAGATAGATCAATTGATTGATTAAAGATTATCAGAGTGGCAGATAGGCAGATAGATTGATAGATGTAGATAGATGTAGATAGAGATGATAGATTGATTTATTATTAGATAGGTCGATGGATTATTAATTAGATAGCTCAATTGATCTGTTGATTAATTTAACAGTGACAGTGTTAAAGTATATTATATCGATATATAGATTTATGGATAGTGAAAGATAGCTGAATAGATTATTAGATTTTTTGGTAGATATACATGATACAGATCTATCTTAATCTCTCCACTGGTCTACAGATACCAAGAGGACTTCACCAAGTGCAGTAACTGTTGATCAATAGTGATCACTTGATTGATTGGTTTTGAGATGGCATTAAAAAGGAAAATGGGGAAAAACTACTTAAATTGTTTTTCCACTTATTCTGCCTTGATATCCATTATCCTATCTAACCTCGTTATATATTTGACTGTGATTTATAATGTTTTCACATGAACCAATTGAAGCGAGTAATACTGCTGTTTTGTGTATGCATGACTTCAAATTTATGTGGTACAAGAATTTACAATGCATGCAAAAACATGTTTTGCAAAGTTTTTTTGCTACCTTGTAACTTGTATTGTTGTTTAAACAACTTTTTAGTATGCTTTTGATACCATTATCGATAAAAAAAAGTTTACTTTGTGCATTTATAAGGTGATATCATCTGATCATAGCATTGTTGTGGATGGTTGGGTCTTTATTTCCTATATTTATACAGGTCTGGTTGTAGCATGCTGGGCTGCCAATCGCTAGGGCCAGGGTTCGAATCCAGCTGTTGCTGGGTCACCTTGGCCTATGTTGCACGGCTGTTTCAATCATCCTTCACCTCATTGCCGTGTTCTCCTCCTGTCCTAATTAGCCTACCAAGTGCATAAATACAGAACGTAAAGCCCCAATCATCCATCCATCCATTGCCATCCTGTGCAAAGAGCAGGGTGCGCCTTCATCACTGTGGTCCTCGTCTAGCTGTCCAATTGAGTCTCGCAAAAGTACAGGACGTCGACCCCAATCACTCATCCACCCTCAAAACATGTCAAAATACTGCAATCTGTAACACACATTGAACAAAGAATAATGTTACAATTTCTTTTCACATAACCTTCGCAACTGCTTGTACACTTTCCAGTCTTTTGTAAGTCTATGGAAACCCATGGAACTGTAAAGGAACGTTTTATTTGTATGTGTCAGTCTGTGATCGGGTGTGATAGTTGAGAATATTTACTTTAAAATGTCCCATTTGCTCTTTTGTGAAGGTTTACTGGACTGTTCAGAAATGTATACCCCATATTGACCTGTTTAAGGCTGTATTACACAAGTTTCATTGAACTTTAGCTAATGTCTTCTCAAATCAGTGAAAATGGTTGAAGGGTTTCGAAGTTTTTGGAAAAGCTGAAGGTGTTTGTAGGTTTTCTGAGAAAAATATCTATAGGGGTTTGGAATTGTATAGTGATATATATTATATAATATAAATTATTTGCCATGGACAATGGTCATCCAATGATGGATGTAAAAGTCACATAGCTTGTTTACAAGTGTAATATGTGTAGCAAAAATCTCACAAGATTCACAATAGGTAAAGCCTTACAAGTAGTTCTTGGAAGGTTTTTGAAAGTCATTGAAAAGATGGTTCTAAGAAATTATCATTATGCATCTGCAATGTTAATCTTTTGATAGGGGTATGATATATGCAGTATCTTGGTTGTAAAAACAATTATCTGATTATCGTTGATGGCTAAAAATATTCAATTTCATATGTGAAAAATATGAAGGATATGGTATTTGCTATGGTGTTAATGGATGGATGGATGATAGGGGTTTTACATCCTGTATTTAGGTTGTATTTATGCAATTGGTAAGCTAATTAATTTATAAGACAGCAGGAAGACACAGCAAGGAGGTGAGGGATGAAGGAGACTCCATCAAACATAGCTCAACTTATCAAGGTCGCGGTGACCCAATGCAGAGCTACAATCGAACCCTAGACCCAGCGATTGGCAGCCCGGCACACTACCACTAGACCAACCTAGCTCTTGTGGGGTCAGCTGGGCCTATGTTGGACAGCTGTTTCAATCATCCTTCGCCTCATTGTTGTGTCCTTCAGACTCCTTCTCCTGTCCTAGTTAACCTACCCAGTGCATAAATACTGGACGTAAAGCGGGGGAGGGTTGGTCTAGTGGTAGAGTGCTGGGCTGCCAATTGCTGGGTCCAGTGTTCGAATCCTGCTCTTGCCGGGTCATCAATCATCCTTTGCCTCATTGCCGTGTCCTACCCCGTCCTAAAAATGTTAACCCACCAAGTTCATAAATACAGGACATAAAGCCCCAGTCATCTATCCATCAACCTGACGTAAATCCACAATCATCCTATACACAAACAGTTGACAACTACTTAAACTTGGCATTCCATAATATGAAACTAGGGGCCCCTATTTTGCACTCTATAGCAAAATGCTAATATCAATAGCACATCAAATGTCATGATCATGATGATGGTTAATTTGCTTGAAACAGTCATTTCCTGGTACTGGTATTTTAGAAATGATAATTCAGCAGAACTTTTGTTTTATGCATTTTTTGGCCGAAAAGGGTGCCAAGTTCACAAAAATGCATTTAGATATTGGATAATTAGATAAATATATTCTCTAAACCTGATATTACTGTTGTCGTATATATATATATAGTATATTATAGTATTCTATGGACATTTGCCGGAAAAGAGGCAGAAAATTATGCAAAAGAGGGAACAGCAAAATTAATATCTTCAAATATTGCTTTGACCCATTTGAATTTTTTACCCTTTATTTACACTGTTAAACTAAATATCTATTTAACATTATCATCGCCATATTCACACTTTAAGTATTGTCAGCCTATGTGTTGACACAATATATATTTATTTGTGATGTATGTATCATTCACGCTTGTTTGCTTACTTTGGGAGTTGTTACCTAATTATCACTCAGCGAATTTTCAATCTTTTCATGGTCGCACTTGGCAACTTATTTGTATTTGCTCTAGCATAAATATGTATACAGAGCTCTATTTAAATGTAGGTATTGAAATGTGAGGCTATTTTTGCTTATTCATCATTTTCCTCATTTATAAGCCCAGTTCACAGTTCAGCACTTAGCAATATTTCCTTACTCCAGTGGCTTTCAAATTTTTCAATTAGTCTGGTGATTCGTGAGATTTAGTTCTTTATTTTTCCATGTTCACACGCGTTATGGTTTTTCGAAATGGTTTTTGCCAAGTTTCAATAAGCTCCAGGTGAAATGAGCACAGAAATGCTAGAGTATTTGTAATTTTTTAAGTGATTAAGTGGCCAGGACTTCAGGTGATACTTCGAATGTACCTTCCTTCTATGGTACCTTCAGGGCTTAAGTTAATATGATTTTATGTTGTATAAATTAGCCATAGAGATTTTAGAAAATATTTGAAACTTTCGGAGGCAAAAAATTGTTGGACCTTTTTATTTATGGTTTGCGGTTATTTTATTTTGGCACAAAAAACGCTGAATACAATGAATTACCTATCCGCAAAGAAATCACTAAGTTGGCGCATTGTAGTTTTTCACTTAGTTCTAAGTAAAATACACCGAAGGTGGTATATGGACTTTATTGGGAGAAAAGCAAGGTCAGCGGTCAAGAGAAATGAATGAATGAAAGCTGAAGTATTCACAAAATATATGTATCTCGTACAGGGCCCTTAGGGGCATATCTTCTCGTTTTCACACCTGCCTCGACTGACCAAAGCGTGAAAATCCCACATCTGACACCATGTATTATCCCCAGATTCTTAGAACTAGCATAATACCAGGGTATTACCTGTGAAATGGGGGAGGAGCAAAATATTAAATGTAAAGTTTTAAACATTTAACCCAGTGTATGTCCTTCTAGTGGGTGAGAAAAGGTTTTATGCAAGTTTTTGTGGATGTGCACCCTATTCTTTGGCTGGGAAAGACAAAGGGGTCCATGAATTTATAGTAGGATTAAAGATGCCAAGAAGACAGAAGAAAGTTGAAATGCCATGTAAATGTGTATTCTCAAAGTCATACATGCTGACGTAAGAGTAAGAAAAGTTTCCACTTTGCCTTAATGTCAAAGCGAATGAGCCCAATTTTTAAAGTAAAAATTTAGTTAATTTCTTACATCATTCAGCATGAGGAGCGTGTGAATACCATTATTAAATCTTGACGAAACATGTCAAAGAGCTGTTCTACTCCTTTTCTGAGCGAGTTCTCACACACCTCCCTTTTTCCCACAGAAAGAATGAAATAAAATCGACAGGAAACTTTCTAAGGTCAATATGTGTAACTAAACTGCCTTTTTATAGCATTGAAACAGCTATTTCCAAGTCATGTTCCAAAAATACAAGAAGTCTAACTTGATGAACATGAAAGTATGGCCCAAAAGTTCCCTTTTATAGACCTGTCATCACTGTGAATTATGTGACTTAGGTCAGACGTGATGGGTTTTTAGCTTGTCTGTTTCCTTGAGTGTCATCGTCATTGTCGTCGTTGTCCCAGTTAAAGTTTGTGTATATGTCCATTTGTAACCTTAACATTTTGCTTAGAGTTATGAAATTTGGTACAGGTAATAATGATAATTATTGACCTGAGCAGCTACTTTGGGTATGGATCGGCAACATGTAGAGAAATTCAAGATGGCCACCAAAAAAGGCCGCCACAAAATTGGCTTCATTTTTTAACTGCCTACTGTGACCTTTAATGTTTCGCTTAAGAGTTATGAAATTTGATTACGACAGTAAAAATTCAGATTTCAGCTTCTTTTTCTCCCTACTAACCGAACGAACTTGGAAAAAGTGCCTTGAGAAGATTCACGAAGCTAAAAATCAATTATGTCTGGACTTGCGACTACATTCGGACCTCAAAATTTGGTTCAGTCATGCATGGTACAGACTGTAATGCTATATTGTGCAAACATGCAGTCTTGCGAATAAATGTGTGTGTATTATTAGGGACTTGTGAGTGACTTTACATGTCAATTAGAAATGTGACATATTTTCATTGCCAATGTCAACTTGTTCGTGCATTTGTGGTCTGTGTTAATGCTGAGTTGGCACTGTGTTTGCTGCACTTATTTGATACAGTGAACTTTCAGTCGAAAGATTCCAGTCTGTTTGATGTTTGGAGGGAATAGGGTAGATAGATAGACAGATAGATAGACAGATAGATAGGTTAATAGATAGATAGACAGATAGATAGATAGATAGATAGATAGATATAGTAAGTGCTGCCCTCTAAGCCCAGTTCTGACCTCTCACGAGGGTTGATTTATGAGACGGGAGAGAGAGCTGGAGTCCTCAACATGTTACACATTTACCCCATGTGAGGGATCTTTCACTTGCCCAGCACAGACACTGATACAAGGGGCCGCCAAGTTATCATCTCATCCGAATGACTTTCAACTTGGATTTTGCTCATTAAGTTCCACTGAAAATTTCGGGTTCTCCACAGAGCAGTTTCTTCCTAGATCGTCCTTTCCACAACTAAACCAAAATCCCCTGTTCAACATTTGAAGAGCATGGTCACAAGTACATTTTTTAAAAGACAAGAGTGAAAAAATTCCTTTGGGAAATTTTTTAGCAATATTAAAATGTCTATTTGAAATTTTTGGTTTATCACACTCATATTTTCATGCAGACATAGTACAAACAGCTTTCTACCTAGGAGTATGCTAACTGTTTTAGTTATTTGGGCTGGACATGCACCAGCCTACTTCATCTCACCACTAAAACGCTAATTCACAAAAAAATTAAAGAAACCTATTTGGCTTAGTGACAAGTATTACATTGATCATGTTGAATTGTTAATTGCCAAATTGCTTGAGCCAAATTAGAGTATATTTTGATCAACTTTTGACATGAGTCATTAATCACATCTAACAGTTTGTTGTTACTTCATATACATGTGAATAGGATTTCACATTTCATAATCTGAGCTGTGTATGTGTATAATCTGAATTGATTGACTTAATTCTGATTTCCATGATTATTGATTGTTTATCGTTGTTTGAAGTGCACACTAGAGGGATCCAAGTATAGACAATGGTTTGAGATTGCCACCTAGTGGAAACTCTTTAATGGGAGGCATGACTGCGTTCAGAACAAGGCTTGGTTCAGACAGAAAATCTGATCTCCTACCAAAAATATTGATGGGACTGAAATGTTTTTTGGTGTGGCCAAAATATTTCACTGAGAGGTTACCGTCTGCTGAGGCTTTCGCTGTTCACAACCCCAGAGGACTCTCACCCCTGAGCACTGACTTCAATACCCCATGACCCTGAGGGGTTTTTTGACATAAATCCTGTTAAACATTATTAAAGTTCTTAGTTCTTGCATAAAAAATTTGCGTTTTGCCAAAAAATTGATCAATTTTACACGAAAAGCAATTATTATTCTTTTGATGTAACAATTAATCTATGCAGCTGCATGCCAATAATTTCGATAATCAGCGCCTCACCGACAATGGCGCTTGTGAGAGGTCATCTTAAGAGCTCTATTTAATAGATAAAATTTAGGACCAGTTATGATACAACATGAACTTGGCTTCATAATTAATGAATCACAAAAAATAAAAACATCTGGTGATGTTATATGACTATGATAACCATACAAACCTTGGCATTCAAAAGATTATAGTGGTATATTGTGAAAAAATGCTTTTAAAAAAAATATAACTAGAGGTTGAAGTTTTCAATTCATCATGTTCGTGAGTCAGAGGTCATTGTGAAAATTAAAGCATACAAAAGAGGTTGAATAGTTAATTACCAACCTACTGTGCTTAACCATTGTTAATTCATAAATTTACATAATTATGTAAACTAACTAAACATGTATTTAAAATGCCTCATTCAGAGTCCTTTTATTCTCGTATTTAAGCATTTGTAGCCCCAATTATCATAATAATAACTTTTGACTGTGTTGGGGATAGATGGTTTAAACTTATTTCTGCGTGTTACTTTATGTTTTAACATTTAATTTTAATATTCTATTAAAAATATTTGGAGAATAGTACTCAAACTTTAATTTTAAACCTATTTCATGTTGAAGAATATCGGACAGTATTGAAGAGTTGAAGAAATCATCTATTAGATTTCCATGGATATTTAAAATTTTAAAATAAGGCTCATGTATGATATGTGTATTTTATTTTGATAGAGTGTATTTTATCAATTATGAAAAAGCTTACTTAGGATAATTGTGTGTCTTCTAAAATTTTTACCAATTGTCTCTTTCCATCTGGTCAATCTAGGTATTTATGTAAAAATTTTCTTGTGTTGGTCCTGATTTGAACCCATATCATTCAACTTCACTTACTTAAGAGCAGATAAGCTCCTTGACCACTAGACCACAACTCTCAAAATTATCTCCACTTGATATTGCTTGATTGTATCTCGGAAAAAATTATCAAAGACTAGATACACATGATATATCAAAGATCAAATTTGTTCCATAAAGATTTTTATTTGATCATCAAATACTTGAGCCTCATTCTCGGTTTACTTTTCTCGTAAAATGATAAAATGATAACATTATGACTTTATTATCTGTGATTCACCAATAGCCAGCCATCTTTGCCATTTATCATGTTTACTATAATATTACTAAACTGATATCTAGTCCGAAATTATCTTGCGTATATCATGGATATATTTAATGCATATTGAAATCTTCATCCAAGAGAATGGACGTGCATTGATTGATGGAGCTTTGAATTTGAATTTGGAAATATTGACTTATTATATTATTGGATATTAATCATTGAATCTTGGCATATGTTATTTTTAAATTACAAGGCAGCCAGGATTTGTCTTTAGTGTATCCATTCATTTGAAAGTTTAGAAATGAGATAGGCACCAGAGAAATTGTGCTGACATGGAAATTGGTGATATTTAATATTTTTTTATAAGATTTACATCTCATTGGAAACAGCAATCTTCTCTCGTTAAACCTGAATTTTAAGTCAGTATGCACTATACGGAAAAGTGAAGAACTGAAGCATTATCCATATCTATCTATCTAAGCTCTGTAGCTCTCTATATGTACCTCCTACTTTATTGATCACCTGCATACATCTTCAACTTTATTTATAACTAAATCAACCAAAAACACAGAATGGATTTTATAGCCATCACATTATATCTCATTAATATAATACTGCTATGTTTGACATTATTAATGTTGGTGGTAATTCTCAACATTATAACAAAACAAAGTTGGTCTCGGGAGTCATTCCCGGAGATTGATTTCGATGTGTCTCCTTCGTATTATGTGGTCAGGTTGGTTCAGTTTTTATCCTAAAAATAATTTTTTGTATATATAAAGATCTATATTAATAAACTCTCTTTTAAATGGGGAATTCATCTTTTGAATGTTTAGTGATTGAGCCTTTTTGTAGCCCATTAAGTTCACAACTTGGTTGATGAAAAAATTTGCCCATAATTAAATTGAGTAAATATTTTTTAGAGTCTTCTGCAAAAGATTGGCCGAAATTTTTGTTGAAATACAAATTTATGCAAATTCCAGGAATTTAAGGTTATTCGTACTTTCTGTATGATCCTGTGGATCACTCGCATCAGTGAATATTTTGCCACTGGGAATAATATTTTGAGACCCTTTAAGCTAATAATTCCACAAAATATGTTCTTTTTCTCCAATATAAATATTATCATGTCACACACTGATATCTATTTGAGTAGAAATAGTCCATGAACTCTTGAAATGTTTTCGCCATTGTACAAATATTTGTTTGGTCGGTATTACCTAACTATAGAGAGTAAACATTGAAAGGATTTTAGGAAATCCATAAAAATCCTCAAGTTTGCTTAAATCAATATCATAAGACTATTATCTATAGGCATAAAGATCCTTACAGATTGACTTGCATGAAAATAGGTGAAAAATGGAATTTACAGGGATGCACTTGCAATGTCCCCCCATAAAAATATATGCTGAATTGACTAAAATTCTATACTATATAGGCTACACCGCTACGGCAGCCTCACAGAGTTAACATGGTTAAGAATTTTCATTATTTGTGATGTTATAAAGTAGAGTTATTACCTATCTCAAAGTCAGGTTCCCTCAAAAAAGGACTTCTAATAATCAAACCAAAAAGTCCCAAAAGCTTTAACAGTAAGGGAGTTTACCACGTTCATGATTCTATCAAAGGTCCTCAGACCTCAGGTCATACCAAGACTCTTTCAGTGCTTGGTATCAACTTTGACAGGCAACTACAACACATACAAAATAGCTGTTGCTCTTATCACTCACTGCCTAACTTGGCATGGAGATGTATCTGCTCTCTAGATATTAGTAGGCTTCTTCATTACATAAGTAGGGAAAAGAACCTGTTAGATTACTTTGTAGTAATTTGAAAGTGGCACAATTGCAGCCTGTCTCTAGTTTGTTGTGAAGTGCTGCAAGGATTTCTGCGCTGAGATCAGGCTTGAACTGTCAACTGACTGATATTGAACCCCACAAACTACATTGTCCTGTTAGGACCAAAACTTAGCAGGAATGCTAGAATTGCAGTATTCCTCACATAATGTGGTAAACGTCTAATAATGAAAATGCAATTGACATAAATTGTCTTTCAAACTTCGATGTCCTGCAGTTATCTGTGTTGATTCTGCTTGTTGCGCTATTCACAAGTAATGGGAATTTTGGACTACATTATAAGTGTATATATGCAGCTTTAGAATAGAAAAGATTAACGAAAAACATCATTATGACTGATGCCGTGATGAGCTTGTTAAGAGTCTATGCTTTTAGCCAAGTAATTTAGAGTAAGTCCCCGGATATACATGATATGGGGCTTGCAACTTATTGCAAAAGATGCAGTCTTCAATTAACTAACAATTTCCATCTTCTCTTTACAGAAAGATCGAGGAGGAGATCGGGCAGGAGGACAAGAAGGTGGAAATTCTCGGAAAGCAGAAGAACTTCAACGAGAATTGTTGCATGAGGTGTTTCAGCCGCTTCTTCTTCATCTTTAACCAGAAAGTCCAGTGCTTCCGATGCAAATACTTCATCTGTAAGAGCTGCTCCGAATACGTTCAGGAGAAGAAGGCTTACGGCTGCAAAGTTTGCTTGAAGCAAGTGTAAGTATAGTTGAAAATTAATTGTATTACAGGGTGTCTACAGAAAAAGAGGACAGTCACTTGTCTTCTTTCTTGTACTCATATAAGTTCAGAATTTGGTGATAAGTCTTGACATAAGAGTGTATTTGACAGTCAGCCATATTAGATCTATTGCAATAAAGTTAAAGGTCTCCATCATGTCTGCATGGGGCAAAATGTTGGCGGAGTGCATCGAACATGTTTTCACATCATTTTGGTCTCATCTGCAGGAAGTTACCACTGCAAGGGGTGGGAATATTGGGTAATTTGACTCTTCTGATTATACTGTTCATATACAATTCATGTTTTGTTGAATAATGATGCTTGGCACAAAATGAACTGTAAACAAATCTAATTGAGTTGACTGTCCTTTTTTTCTGTAGACACCCTGTATTGTCAATTTGTTACCAATTGCAGTTGCTGTCCGGCCTGATCTGGCTTTCTCAATAAATTAATCAAGAAACTGAGCATCAGATTCTTAGGGTAGGAGTAGGGGAGACCGGGGCACGTTGGTCCATTTTTTATTTTTTGGCTCTCAGTCGAAATTTTTTTTCTAAATGTATGAAAAATCTATTTACTGACTGACTGCTGTACGTTTCCAATTTACACTACCCTTATCCAAAACCAAGTCTATCTACATGGTATAGTTGTGGAGAAAAATAAGACTAAAAATATGTTTTCTAATAGTCCAAAAGGCAAACCACGAAAGGTGTCTTCATTGGGGATGTGGATAACTTTGCACGTTTTATAAAAAAAATTGAAGTGGTGTATTCCAAGGTGCACTTATTCCCCCTATTACACAGGCCTTGAATAACTTTTCAATTCTGAGAGTTTTAAACTAGAGCTAATATAAACAGAATAGGTACTTTGCAGAATTTGTTTGATGTATTAATTTTATTTTGTCCGCTGTTATTCCACAGGGAACTAGAGAAGGAATCTTTCGACTGGTTTTACAACAATGTGAAGAAGAAGTTTAAACGTTTCGGGAGTGCCAAAGTCGTACGATCATTATACAAGCGTAAGACTGATTGTAAGTTATTTGATTTGATTCTAAGCATGCTGTAGATGCCTAGGCTACTGATGCATGGACTAGCATAGACGTCTAGACGAGCTCACCACTGCATGTATATTTCACCCGCTGCATGGACGTTCTACATATATATGTATATGTCAGTAATTAACGCTTTTATTAACTTTTTTGTTGCAAGATTGATTGATTGATTGATTTCTTTTGAAATTTTGAAAAAATACGGTAAGATGTAGTTTTAGAAATTTTAACGTTTGCAATGAACAAGTTTGGAATCATTTTGAGTTCAAAAAGTTCTCGTCTAGCCTGTCCCTCAGGTTATATATATATACAATGCAGTGCATTTCCTTGGACCAAAATTCCATGAGCCACGATGGAAATTTATGAGTGAATCGCTAGCATATGTGGCTAATTTACAGCCCAAATTGAGCAATTTTCATTAGGCGTATGGAGGATGCATTACATTTTGGCAAATTTGAATGTGGCTAATGGCCATGAAAAGAGCTGTACTTGGTACTTTATTTCAATTTTCAGTTAGTTTATTAGTATCTTTTAATCGCCAAACTTGGTCTTTTTACTTCACATCACAATTCATCAATGATATATGTGTATTTAAAGTTTTAAACCCGCTCAGAGTAACATAATTTTTGCTTTGTTTCTTATTCTAACATTGCATTATAAAGTACTACATCAGTACTGCTATGCAGGTAGACTAATTTTTTGTTGATCAATAACTTCTGATTAACCTTTTTTATTCAATTATATTCCAAATCTACAATGATACTTTGTTAATTTTAATGATTCTTTTTTGATTTTCTTACATTTGTGCTTTAATTCGCTCAAAATTTGTTAAATACCATATCTCGAATGAGCACCATTATTTTCTCAATTTATGAATATAATTTCTTTTCACTATTAATATCAGTGTGATATAAGATCCTACCTCAAGAACTTGCATGCTGTTTAAATGTTGTCTTTTAATATGCAGTGTTTGATCATGGGTGTATTTGCCTGATGCGTTTATTGAACCTTTAATTCGATATTAGAAAAAAATGTAAGAACAATTATTCAGTGATAAAAATACTGAAAATATTTTTCAAAATAATTACAAGAAGATCTTAAATAATTAAGAAAAAATCTTGTGTTAAAATAAATTTAACCACAGATACGATCATAAGTATTTAACTGGAAGAGCCACTCTGTAAAATACTATTACAGCAGTTTTGATAAGCATGTGATAAAAATTATGCAATTGTATGATGTTCAGCGACCGACAATCAAATAAGGTCAAAATGCCGAAGCAAGTCGGAAAAGAGATTATAGAATCGTTTACTTATTAAAACTGCTGTAACTCTTTATCTTTTATTTATATATATATATATTAATTTTCTTTTTGTTATTTCTTTCAGCGGATTCAGAGAACGACAGTGGCTACGACCCCTCATTATACAGCCTCAGTCTTCCAATTGGCAAAAGACAGCGCCAGAGCATACAAGGTTTTTTTGCTTCCCTCAATAAAGCCCTGAACACAGGTAGAGAAGCATTATTGGTAAAGTATGTCATGCATGACCATAACATTAGTACAGCAGCACTAATGCTGTGTGACCTAGTTTTGCTGCGGCCTTGACCTAGTTTTTGTTGCGGCCTGGTTTTGCTGCTGGACTGACCTGACCCAGTTTTGTTAACTGCGATTGGCTCGTTACTCACCTTCACCCAGTTTTGCTAACTGCAATTGGTTTGTTTTAATAACGTTCTGGTGTGACCCAGTTTTGCTAACCATGATTGGTTTTTTGTCCACTTGACACAGTTTTGCTATTAAATTGCAACTGATTTATTTAATGACCTAACCACCAGTTTTGCTAATATAACTGTAGATTGCTTAATCCAATTTATGCCAATTGATTTTTATCACATTTTGCAACTAGCCATATTAAAATTGCAATAAAGCCATATTGTGCTATTTTAGGCGGTACTTGTGCAAGTTAGACCTGCAATTTCATGTTAATTAGACCTTCTGGAATTTCACGTTTCGAAGTCTTAATACTTTGGGGTGTGAATCTATTCGAAGTCTTAATACTTTGGGGTGTGAATCTATTAAGTAAATTTCTTTTCACATGGAAACCATAATCTTAATTAGAGGAATAGCCTGACCAATGTCATATTCTTATCTGAAGTTTTTGGTAGCGCTAGTGAGTGACCATTCCAGCTATACTTGAACAAAATAAAACCAAAATTCTCTTAAAATTTGAGTAACGTCAGTTAGCAACTTTTGCCTGGGTATATATATATTTCTAAGTATACCTATTCAGTATTCACCTTTTATACTTGAGTTGATAGCACACGTTTTGAAGGCATGGCAAACTAACCAATGATAATGCTTCCTGCAGTTGACTCCCATTTATACGGACACTCCTGATTTTGTGGAACCTAAAATATTAATTAAATAATGCTTGACAATATTTATGCTCCTTTTGGTGAGCATTATTTAATTGTCTAAAATTTTTAAGAATATATTTTATTAGTATTTTTTATTTGAAAGCCAATACAGTATAGATATTTTGCATGGCAAGGTCGACTTAAGTTCTTAGAGATTGTCCACAAAATTAATGGTGTTCACAGAACTGGGTGTCAACTGTATGTGAATTGGAAGGCTATTCTTGGCAGTTGTGTTATTATGCAGTCATTTAGTTGAGTTTTGAAATCAATTGTGAATTTTATAAAATGTAATGGTTTAAAGCAATAGTTTTGAACTGAAAACCAAATTTGACATCCAACTTGACTATCTGCTGACTCGCTGTTCCTTTTAAAAAAAATCTAATTTGAATGGAAAGAACACAATTGCTGGGAATAGTCTTTTACAACTGTTTTCATGGTAATATATTCAATATTATTCAACCAAATACTTAAGCTTTTATTGAATTTTGTCATTACAATATGTACGCATAACTTTTTAGCGGATAGTTAGTGGACCCATCTTATCATTCTTTAGTTTTTGTCGCCTTTTTCTTTATTCAAACAGTTATTTTATAATTTAAACTGCAGAAGTAGCTTATTTTCTTTTTTAGATGGATTAGTATTACTAATTAACTTTTATATAGTTTGTAGATCCTATTTTACGTTATTGTAGCTGATTTAACTTAATATTTTCTGATTTTTTTTCATGAACTTTTATTTCAACTTTTTGAGTATTTCTTTAATTATTTTATCAAGTCTTTTATATTTTGTTTCATGTAGCTTTGTTTCTTTTCAAGAATTGATAACATCAGGGTCGCCAAATTCTCTTAATGACTCAGAAGTTTTTGTTGACTCGCCAGTAAGGGCACAAGAGAATTCATCTTATTATCAACCTCATTGTGAGTTTATTATAAACTTATTTTTATTTTATTTTGTGTTTTGATTATTTATTTGTTAAGGTCCAAAATTAAAGAATTGACCACTTGCATATATCATTGCATGATTCCTGTTTTTTTTTTTCACCTCCTACCATTAGTTAGAAGCAAAGTTAGAGCAATTTTGGGTCAAGAAGAGTAAAAAGTCCCCTCTGCTTCACGCACCCATATTTCCCTTGACCTTTGAACTTCAGTGACATCACTAACTCTGAAATCACAAACATGTCCAAAGATTTAGAGGCGTCCAAAAGTTTTCATTAGCTAGAATAATCCTGTGGGAAGAGTTGGACCTTCTGCCAAATTTAGACCTACAGTTTCTATAACAAAGAAAAGTTTACTTGAAATTGTCAAGTTCTTCATTATAATTTCTATTTTTAGACCTAAATGGCGTAGAATCCTCACCTTATGATTTGGGGTCACTGGACGAGATCTCTAACTTCAAAATCCACCTGAATGACATCGTCAATGAAGTTCATCAAACACTTGGGGCTAGAGACCTCAAAAGTGGCACCTCCGCTGACCAATGTGAGTTTAAATCAGTTTACTAGTATATTTTATTTCATATTGTATTGTTATTGTCATGCAGTGCTGTGTAACTATAAAATTATTAGCCCTCCAGTTGATACAGTCAATGACAACTATAGATCAGTGCCCCTGCATATGTATGGGCAGTGTTTGGCTTGTCCTTAATGCGATAATTATAATTAGTTGTGTCAACACAGTAATTCAGGAAGTCTCCGGATCTTAAAATAATGATGTTCCTTCAACTGTCCTAAAAATTTCATTACACAAAAGGTCTATGGTAATCGTAATTTGTATAGCCCAGCTTGACATTTCAGGAGGTCCTTGTGAACCAGATTTAAATACGTTTAAAGATTCGCTAATTACAATTTGTCTTTTACAGATGAAGACCTCCTTGATAACCACCGATTACGACTCTGTGATGAACTGGCCCACCTCTCTCAAAGTCTATACCTCACCATTGACAGTACGTATCAGGTTAAGCAATATTCCAACTGATGCTAACATAAGGTCACAATTGTAAACAAATTATTTGAAGTTGAGGTATAATGTTCAGCCCACTCAGGTGCTGTAGAGGCATGAAACGCAAACACACACACACATAATGTTTCATAATGTAATTTTTCCAGATCACCAAATCTCAGATACTCTGCCATCTCCGGCTTCTCGACATCATTACATCAAGCACCTCCTGGTCAAAGAGGTTGAAAAATATGTGGAGAAGAATGTCGATTTGGTAAGCTGTTTTAGAATGTATTTACGCTTAATATGTATGTGCCAATGTGCTATTCGTGGCTGAGTATTTGAAAAAGAGTCGCGGAAGGTCAAGATTTTTAAGCCAATTCATTCACAGAATAATAAGTTGTGATAAAGGGAAAACCTTGAAAAACAGAACCTTCAATCATGCTGAAATTATTACAAGGGCTGCACAATTTCTTGACTAATCTTTAATGAATTCTCAGAATGGACTCTTTATTAAGATCTGACTCTCAAACACTGCACACCAACAAGGCTGAATTGCTTATAAATACAATATATTATACTGATTAACACCATATCCTATACCAGTGTTTGTTGAAAATCAAATATATATTTAAATGGAGGATTATTATTGAATGTTACTTGAACTGTTTTACTTGTATAAGATCTGACATATCTCAGGATGAATAGACTGTTGTGTAGGACTAACAATGTCTGTGTTTTATTTTTGCTCAGGGAGAGGAAACGACATCGGAATATGCATCAGAAGATGGTTCAACAAGTGAAATGGGAAGAGGTTACGAAGACATTCTTGCGGACGCCATCTTGAAAAAGGTGAGGAAAATCTTAATAGATTTCAGTTAGTAATTCTTCTAATATAAAGATTTTATTCATTTTAGGAAAATTTCTGCAAGCATTGCAAAACTCAGCAAGTAATTTGGGACAGCAAAATAATTGACTTGGGTGTACCTGGTTAATACTTAATATCTTCAAAAAGTTTAGGAAACACCCCTTAATCTAATAATCTTATAAAAATTCTTTATACAAATTTGGGACATTCCCGCGGTATTGTAGAAAAACAATTCCTATTGGTTGGCTAACATATAAATAACACCTGCCCTCTCGTGGAGTAAAACTAAACTAGTGGTTTGGAAATTGGAATAGCATTTTAACACAATGTCATTCTTCACTTGTTTGTGTAGATCGCCATACTATCTGACTGACAATTTCTGTTGTAAATTTCAGATCATTGCTGACTACATGAAATACGAAGACGAATACCACAAAGAAGAAGAAAACAAAGTGAGACAAGACTTGACGAAACTTTCAAATCAGTGCACGATTACGCAATTACAGGATATGATGTCGACGGAATCGGAAACAGAATCACATAGGACTTCTGCAGATATAAACGAAAGTGACTTATCAGACATTCAGGAAGAAATTGGTTTAGAATCCGCTGAAGAACTGCAGAATATGCAAATAAATGAAGGTTTTATGGTTATGCAAAGTGTAAACGAAAATAGGACAGCACCGAAATCAGATTTTATGGACAGTATCCAAAATTCGGACAGTTTCGATTTGGACGAGTTAGTCAATGCCAATTCAGAATTAGTCGACAGCCAAGAAATGGTGCATAAGACGGTTACCATAGAAACGACCACAGTGACAAAAACAGAACCAGTATCATCTACACCAGTTAGGAAACACAATACACAAGATATCAATAAAAATGAAACGCATGACAGTATTTTAAAGGAATCATTAAGTCCAGATGATAATGAGAATTTAAGACAGTCCGAAACAGTATTGGCAGAATCCAAGCCGGGTATCAATATCGAACGATTCTCCTCGTACCCCGATGACGACAAAAAATTGGAAGAAAGTGCGAAATCAGACGCTGAATTTGAAAACAGCTACGAAGAAAAGTCTTTAATGGAATTCATGAATCAACGTTCTAACGTAGCTCTTCCAAGTTTTACTGATGATGAAGAATCGGGCACTGACCTTGACCTTGATGACATCAGTCGCCATAGCAACGACACTAACAACGGAACCTTAGACTCAGAACTCTTCTTTGGAGAGTCTTGGGAAGTGCCCAATCAGAGTAACATCTTCGGAGCATGGAACAGGATCTCAGCGTACGATAATTACGGAGACAAAAAGGTCGGGAAAGATATGGAAGGGCCCGTCTTTATGCTGATCCCTCATGATGAAAGCCGGCCGAAAGTCGGAGAGAGGTGCGTTTATATTTTAATGATTCTTCTTAAAATTGATGACCTTATCATAAGAAGATTTCTTTCATTAGCGACGAAATATTTTAATCGGTTATTATCAAACTGAACAATTATGTTTTAAATGGAGGTTTGCTAAATGTATAAGAGCCTTGTTAACATGTAGGTTGCCAAGGCAACAATGTAATTAGATAGCACCTGCAGTCCTGTACATGTTAACGTACAATTGTAAGATTGACTTTGCATGTTTACAACTTTGGTCAGTATCCGACTGCAAATAAGGAAACTTTAGGAGTGCTACCTCCTATTCAAGTATCAAGTCGAAGTGTAAACGATGCAAATGCAATAATGGCCTCTTAAGCCTAATTGAATATTTCCTTATTTTCTAGAGAAGTAAGCGAACTATCAGACGGTACATTAACAGACAGTGAGGATGAAGAAGTGGACCCAGAAGCAGAAAATCTCAACTTTGCGTACATGAGACACCTCGTCAATGGAGACTCGCTGAATGAGCAAACTGCTGTAAGTTTTGTCTGTTGATAACCTTTTTTGCCTCTAAATAGCCCTCACTGGTGCTGATGGGGCGTAAAACACAAACTCACTCACTTGATAACCTTTTATTTGTTAGAGACAAACGTTGTGGGGGGGGGGATATAAAATGTTCTGTATAATTTTAGAGAGGGTGGATTAGATTTGAATATCATGTAATGGTACTATTTCTGTAAAGTCAAGACATTTTATTTTGGCAGTAAGTTTTTGGCTCATAGTTAAAAACATGCCTTACTCTTGACGAAAATACTTGTCTCCTCCTGTTCCTGACACCTTGACCAAACAGTTTCATAAACATTTGGAAGTATTGGCATGTTGTAGTCCTGGTTTTGAGGTAGTCCCATTAGAATAACATTGCTGTCAAAACAGCTCAAGAAGCCATTTTCTTCTACTGCTTCTATTGCTGCTGTTGTGACGTCACCATTGTTTCAGTGATGTCATAGAGCCAACAATGCTGATGATGTCACAACAGAAGGCTAAAAATAGCTCTAAATGTGCTGAAGGGCAGCAGTAATTTAGCATTGTATGCATAGAAATACATAGAACGGACATGAGGCTCTGGCAGATGAAGCAACCAAATCCACCATCTTGGAACTGCCCTGTATCCTGACACAATGGTACAGTGACATCACAAATGACAGTGAGGTCACTTATAACAATGGCATGACGTCACATCATAATTAGTCTATTGTGACATCATGTCTCAGGGCAGTTCCAATATGGCGGATTTGGTGACCTCATCTTGAGGAGGCTTCATACAGCCTCATGTCCGTTCTATGTATTTCTATGGTGCCTGCATGATGGAGCTGGGGGATCAGAGGATATCAATTTAGTCAAAATCATGCTTGGTCATGGTGTACTCACCCTGATAAACCAAAAATTAAACCTCAGACTTAATCATGTATTCTTTTATTGGCTGAAAACTTACTGCCAAAATAAAATGTCTTGACTTTAGTTATCAAATTTGAAATTATCTGGTGTGTGTGACTAGACTTTTAGAACAAACCTGTGAGGTCTTCAGCTTTTCTGATGGTGTGACCTTTGTTTCATCATTTATTAAGGACATCTTTTTCAGACTCCATAATTTCATTATTTGTTTTCACAGGAGGCGGAAGTCGTCACCGAGACTCGCAGTGTTAATGAGGATGAAATCCAGAAGAGGGCGTTATCAGAGGCCGCCATGAAGCGCGCTCTGGAGGAAGAGCCCGAACCAGATCCTGAAGGTGCTGACCCCAGGTGAGAGAAATTAAATGTTTAAATGTAAAACCATACTATTCAAACTTGGCAGATCTATATATATTAACCACTCTGCTATGGAGTCATATTCATGGAGTCATGCATTATCCTACTTTCTCTCATATGATTTGAGATGAAGAAGATCTTTGCAATTTAAGCTGGAAGGCTGATTGGGGCTTTATGTCCTGTATTTAGGCACTTGGTAGGCTAATTAAACAGGAGGAGGACATGACAATAAGGCAAAGGATCATTAAATGCCGTCCAGCATAGGCCAAGGTGATCCGGCAAGAGCTGCTGTTGAAACCCTGAACCCAACGATTTATTAACAATTAAGCAACTACAAGATAAAATCTCCATTGTATTTTTGATTTATTTTTAGATTTGTCTCAAAACCCAGAAGTCAACTGGTCCAAGAAGGTGAACTGGCCACATTCACATGCAAGGTGCAGGGCTCTACTGAAACTGGTGAGTACATCGATTTATTGACTTTTCTATAAAGAGGCTCTGGATGGGTTTTTTGGGTTCTCTGTCCCTTTGTCATTTTACGTTTTATCCCTGTCCTGCTCCCTATCCTTGCCTCTTCAACTGTCGCAAGATTTTAAAAAAAGAAATGTTTAGTGAAAAATGGATTTTTTCATTCATCTCTCATGACCACTGACTATGTGACAACCAATCAAGAGATAGTCGCATGTTTGTCTTCTGTAGATGATCTTTAGATCTGCAATTTTCATAACTTAAAGTTCAACATATGTTTAGTAATCTAAACTCCTACTTTTCCTTTCCCCCATTGTCTCTCTATCCAGAAGTTCTGTGGAAAAGTAAGTCGAAGCATGTTATTAGACTGTGTTATTGGATAATGTCTGTGATGTATTTCTTTATTTTAAAAGATTTGATTGATCAGAAAATGTGTGATATATTATCTGTGGGCTTGGTGCAAATTTGCTTCCAATCTGTCACAGTGCTGCTCTTGTTATGTATTGTGACTGTTTCAGTGATGGCTTCAGTGACATGTTTTGGTGTCAAAAATTTGCGTTTGATGTTTTAAAGAATATATCTGCTCTTTGTTTCTTCGTGAATTATCCACATGTTGTTTCTTTCTGTGATGAGTGTGTGCTCGTATTTTTGCTGTCATTGGATGTATTTTGTTGATGAATTGAGTTCTTGTGTGCAAATTTATAAAACTTATGTGGGCTATTCGAAGATTAGTACAAGTCACCCTGTTGTTTTGTGTTCGTGAAACTGCATGTTTGTTTTTTCAGATGTTTCCGCCTCCAGACTAATTGATTTTATTTATTGTGTGTAATCAAACAATGTATTTGCATCACAATAATGCGGCTACATAGATCTGCACTGTTCACGTTCTAAAATAATACTTGGTCCTGCTTTGGACATCAAATAATCACAACTAAAGTCAAAATGACAAAATGATTAGAAATTTATTTTGCAAAAAATAAATTATTTACAAACTATATAACAATGATATCTCATAGACAGGCCTATTTACATTGATTTGGTCTTATTGATGATGTTGCTAAATGAAAAATGATATGATATATACATACAATGACATGAATGACAATTTAATTATCTCTTTGTAATATCAAATAACTCAGTGCCTCAGTGATAGTTGAAAGAAGTAACACCTGAAATTCTTCTTATTCATAAGAACGTCCTATTTTAGAACTCCGAAGTCTTATAAACTGCCCCAGCTTGGAGCTTATTGACAAAATTGTTCATTTAAAAGCATTTTCGGTGCACGATGCTTGGTCCGGATTCGTCATACTCTTGTTTGGTAATCCACATCTGTTGGAATGTTGACAAAGATCCGAGAATGGAACCTCCGATCCAAACGGAATATTTTCGTTCCGGAGGTGCTACGACCTTGACCTTCGTTGAAGAGGGTGCAAGGTCAATGACCTCTTTGTTCAAACGATCTGCGAGACCTGGAAAATAAAGATGAATCAAGTTAGAATTGGAAGTTTTATATTGAAGTTTGAATCATTTCGGAGGATAAAAGAGGGAGTTATTTGATAATTATGCTCTGGCCCATTTCTATGTAAGCACTGATGTTCTAGAACAAGATTTAAAACCAAATTCTTTAATAGATTCTTGATCTGTTAGATTCTAGGTTTCCAGATAAATTCATAGAGATAATGAATTTACCTACTGAACAGGATCTAGTTGATATTAAGCCAGAAATTAGGGGACATCTCATCTTCATCAATGAAATGTTTTGGCTAAATTACTACTAGATCTCAGGTAGTAAAATCATCAACTCCAATAGCTAGAGGGCAAACTAATTTGTGCCCTAATGGAGAATTTGAATAAAGAAAAAAAACTTACCAGGATACATAGAAGTTCCGCCGGAGAGAATGATGTTGGCATATAGATCTTTTCTGATGTCTATATCACACTTCGTGATTGAATTGAAGAGTTGTTCATGTATTCCTGCATCCTCCAAGCCGTGGAAAGATGGTTGAAAGAGGACTTCAGGAGTTCTGAATCTTTCGTTACCAACTGTAATGACTTGCCCATCAGGTAGTTCATAGGATTTCTCGATCGTTGAGGTTTTTGAGGCGACTTGTAATTCTTCGTCAAAGTCTAGAGCGACGTAGCACAGCTTCTCCTTCATGTCTCGAACGATTTCTCCTTCCGCTGAGGTCGTGAAAGTGTATCCTCGCTCTGTTAGGATTCTGGACAAGAATTGAGTTAGATCTCGGCCGGCGAGATTGAGTCTTTCCATAGCATGGGGTAAGGAGTATCCTTCGTAGATCGGTACGATGTGGGTGACGCCGTCTCCCGAATCGAGGACTATTCCTGTCGTCCTACCTGAACTGTAGAGAGACAGGACGGCTTGGATGTTGACGTAGAACGCTGGGGTGTTGAAGGTCTCGAAGAATATTTGGGTCATTTTCTCTCTGTTGCTTTTTGGATTCAATGGAGCTTCTGTGAGTAAGACGGGGTGTTCCTCTGGAGCGACTCGGAGCTCGTTGTAGTACGTATGATGCCAGATCTTTTCCATGTCATCCCAGTTGGTTACTACACCATGTTCCAGAGGATGTCTGAGAGATAACACCCCCCTATGAGCTTGGGCCTCGTCTCCTATGTAAGCGTCCTTGTTGCCCATTCCTACCATGTAGTTAGTGTACTTCGGACGCCCCGTTACTGCTGGAAAGACGGATCTGGGGGCGTCGTCACCTGCGAAACCTGCTTTCATCATTCCGGAACCGTTGTCCATGACAACGGCGGCATATTCTTCACTATCGAAAGCAGCCATTCTGAAAGAAGATAAAAATAATTTGAATTGGAACGATTTCCATTAAGATTGAACCAATTTGGTATTATTATTTGGTGAATGCCGCAGCTATAACTAATTTGGAAGGAATGTGACTAATACATTTTGATCAATTTGTGAAAAAAATGCACCTGAGAAACACATTAACAGAAAGTGAGAGGTGCAAATTTTGTCTTAGGTTTGAAATGAGCTAACAATTTACACCAGCTTCTGTGAAACTGCTGTCTACATAGTCTAGCTCTGAAAAACCAGCTCTATCAGGCCATAACCTGTCCATTATCATTGCTATTCACCGAGTATAACATTTTGCATTATAATTATTTGAAAATAATTTTAGGTTGAATATAGTAAATTAACTCTAGATTTCCTATTTGAAACAAATATTAGAATTCCTTCTCTATTTTACCAAAAAAAAATTATGTGTGACTTACAAAACTTCATTCACACTATATTAAAGTGGCGAGACATAAAACTTATCTGCCCAAATTAACTTTAAAAAAACAAGTCATATTTTGCAAAATAAAATTTCACTCACCTTAGTTGTCTGTGGATTCTGCACTAAAGAAGTTAGTCTTCAAAGTTGAGTATGTCGTAGTCTTTAAGACAATGCTGAACTGAATAACTGTTTGAAATCTCTCGTATTTATACTAAAATCTAGGGTTGGGTGTCACTTTTAATAGATAGTGACTCTGAAGGGAAAAAATTGATTCAATTCCATAATTGGCAAAACACCTTTTTGAAGAGCACATGGCTACTTCCATATATGGAAGTATGACTTATCTGTTCAGATCTAAGATTACACATGTATGGCTGAGTTTGTTTACATTGGTGTCCAAATATGGGCATAGCCAATACAAATCAATAATTATTTCATTTGTGATAATCGAATTGTGTGTTCTGTCAAACGATACTCAGGCCTAAATTCTGAATACAATTTGTAGCCCATCATACAAGATACTGACTTAATTTGGTCATTCCTTATCTGTCTGGAACTATTCATTGTGTTTGAGCATTCAATGTAAGACAGAAAAAAAAAATTTTTTTTAGTCATGTTTATCCATTTTTTACAATCATCATTTATTGTATTACACATGTAATTGTATTGTAATTCTGCAATTTTGGCCTAAAAAAGAACCATTTATTAAATATTGCATTATTAAATATCTATAGTAATTCATTGTAAAGCACTAGCTTGTCATGGGATTTTAAAATTACATTCTTTATTGAATTCTTTTGTAGGTGAATTCAAATTTTTTGGAAATTATTTGATTGATATTCCTTTTGATAGGTGATGTGACTTCTTCCAATCTTATGGGTCAAATTGTCAATGTATCTATCCACTATCTATCTATCTATAGTTCTGTCTGTTCCACTGTCCTCTTCTTGTGTGTCTATTTCTCTAACTTATCTATTTGTCCCATATCTTTACTCTTTCTGATGTTATCAATCTTGGGTGAAGCAGTCCTAGATATCATATTTATATATTTTTTAATGTTGCTTTACTTTGTGGATCACAGTGACCTCAAGTTATCAGCATGAGTCGTTGAGTAAAAATATTGCTTACTCATGAACACATTTCACCAATCCTTATAATCCTTATATATTGTAATCTGGGCGGTCAAAGTGATGTTTGGAAGTCTTAAGATCAAGAAGTGTGACACATAGTGGTATTTTGTTTGATAAAGGCCCAGTCATAAACTTTGAATTTTAGCCATGATGACTAGGTCGCAAATTTGAAGGATATTCATTTTATGCTACATGTTGACTTCATTCCAACCAATGATAATAAACCATGCTTCCACCCTCTCATTGAAGCACACATAATTCCTTTGAACAGGTTAGGAAAGTGGAATAGAGTTTAATCTCTGCTTGGGGCAACCTTTGACCCTTGTGAGTGCCAAGAACTTCGTTAGAGGGCTGCACTTACCATATCTATCTATCTTAGACTGACATTGTGCCATACTAGATTCTTGAGTGCTTCAGTCAGGTTTTGCTAGACAGAATTTTCATCCTGTAACCCAAGAGCAGCTCTTCTCGCCGTAGTCTATCCTGATCAGCTCCATCCATGCCAATTCCAGTGCTAAAGTACAACCCGAAAAGCCGTTTCAAACTACCACTATTTTGCTTTACTCAGTTTATTCCAATAAACTTCTGAAATGTCACAGCTGCATTTCCAGATTTTTTTGCTGTAAAACTTTAGCAAATGCTTGAGAAAGAATACAAAAACTAATATTCCTTCCTTTTATGTCGTAGTTATTCGAATGGCTCCTAAAATAATAAGACTTCAGAGTTTCAGTTCATCAATTATTTTTGCAGATGTATTCTGGTACTTGGATATGGCAGAGGTGACCCAACTTGAAGATGACGACCATTTTGAAATCTCCGAAGGACCTTCCGGAACACACACTTTGACTGTCTATAATACCACTCATGCCCACCAGGGGGATTACTTTTGCATCGCTGTCAACGACAACGGCCAATCACATCACAGCTTCAAGCTCTTTGTTAAAGGTAAATATTTTTAATATTTAGAAAGAAAATATTGTTTTAGACAATGATTTTATTAGTCTATGTAATAAAGAATTCTTTGAGGGACGTGATTTCAATTCCCTACATAGTCCACCCATGTTCCTTGCCAGGGGGAATATTATAGCTCAGTTGGTAGCGTAATGAGCTGGGACCAGTGTTCAATTCCCACTCTGGCCGGAATATGTTGGATAGCGATTTTGTCACATTGCTGTGTCATCCTCCAGTCCTCCTCTCCTAATTCGCCTGCCATTGTCCTACCAAGTGCATGTAGGGGTGAGGGTTGGTCTAGTGGTAACGTGCTGGGCTAGCTGCCAATCACTGGGTCCAGGGTTCGAATCCAGCTCTTGCCGGGTCACCTGGGCCTACGTTGGACAGCTGTTTCAATCATCCTTCGGCTCATTTCCATGCCCCCCCGCTTTCCTAATTAGCCTATCAAGTACATAAATACAGGACGTAAAGCCCCAATCATCCATCCATCCGCCAAGTGCATATATTCAGGACATGAAGACCTAATCATTCATCCTCTTGCTATGTATCCATGTTTTTAATCTATTTATGTATCTGTAGCGACATTTGATCTAGCATACATTGTAGATCTGTCTGTTAGCAAACTGCAGGACATCACCCTATCTTGGTCATCCCTCCTATATTTCCACAAATAGTTTACTAGATGATATTACATTGGTTTTAGGAAATTGAGAAGCTCTCAATCCCAGGGGAAACTGTACATTATATAATGCATGCCTATTGTATTAACAGTGACCCATTTTCCGAACAATTTGGGCATTACCCCCATATGAGACCAATTAAGGGCTATTATGGGATGGTGCATGATCTGACATGATCCAAACTAGGTTGAGGCTATTGCTATTGGCACAAATAGGGTAGATATAATGCAGTCTGGGGTGTTGAACATGTTATGTACAGTATGTAGGACTCCAACAGTGGGAGTGTTATTGTTTTATCCTAATTTGCGTTGTTGTATTGTGATGGTATCCTAACCCCGTGGTTTTTGTGGGGATGTACAGTTTTCGGGATTGAAGTGTCTATTATGAAGATCGGTCAATGACATGGACTATTGAAAATGAAATCATTATTTGTAAATAATGTGGTTAACTTATAATGGTCACCTAAGTTTGCCTTGGATAATGTGTTATACTGAATCATGTAAATTCAAGTCATGTGAGGAATTTAATGATACAAGTAACCAATCTATTAGTCACTTTTGCAGAACTTCTTTAGGTTAGGACTCTTATCAATTTTGCCACAAAATGTTTTTTAGGAATCATGTCTCATCAACATGGAATTCAAGGTCCTTAGTCATCGGACCAACTTTTCGTGCTATCATTTAAAACCTAGTATTACACTGCATTTTATAAGCAAGACAGATCCCATGAAATGCCCTGGATAGAAATTTTCATTTTTGGCCTATACTTTTTCTGTAACATTGTGATATGACATCTTTTGGAATTGGATATATCGGCTGACATTGTTCAAGCCGTCATGACTTATTGTAGTCCAAGCATTTGCACCAATATTTACATTGTAGCCCTTATTAACTAGTGATTGATGATGATCTCAGGCAATTACCCGTTCCATCCTGTGGTTTTTGGAGCTCTTATTTGTGCTTTATGTTTACATGATATTTAAGGCCTTGCTCATATTCATGTGGATAATACAACATCATGGTGACTTAGTTCACGATGACTTAGTACAAAGACTTTAAATTAGGATACGATGATTGTAAAACATCAATATGCCACTACAGCAGATATTTTGGTATGCAACAATGAAATTACCAATCTACCAAGGTACTTCATAATGTTTAGGTGTTAATCAGTGTTGTGGCGTTGTAGAAGTAGATCTTCTTAATTGTCGTTATCAAAATACTATGTAGTGTAGATAGATATAATCTTAATTTCATTTATTTAGTGTTAGATTGACTAGATGCTCATCAATGTTATAATTTACATCAGACTCTGCAGATGTCTGTAATTTGGCCCAATCGTATACGATAAGGTATCATGAGGAAATCTGGCACTAGGGAAAATCTGGCCCAAAGAGAATACAAACAGTAACAAACTGACAAACAAATTATTAGTCAAAATGTAAGATTTAAAAAATAAAGAAATATATGAATTAACTCTTTTTCTTTGTGCAGATATTGTTAATCCTCAAGTAATGTTCTTCTCAGTAAGGTACGAAAACCATTGAGAAGCTGGATTTGCCCCAAAAATAAATGGGATTTAATTTGCCCCATGCTTTGGCCAAGATACAAAGTCTTCATGGCAGCTATCCCTCGGCATTTATTGATAATGACTGATAATCTTGATCACCCAGTTGGCTCATTAATGCCTATCAGCCATATCTATCAATATGAGGAACTAATGATAAAATGACATAATTAATTATGGAGTTTGATATATATACTCTGATTGTATAATAGCAGTGAGGAAACTCAACATGTAACAACAACATGGAAATGGTGACTATACTTCTCACAAACTTACTAACAATCGCCTTGGCTTATGGCATATACTCATGTGTTGGACCTATACGAACGTTTCTGAGAATACTGTGGTGTGTTATTACAGACAATCTGGGCGAAAAAGCCGCTCCGAAGATCCTCAAAGACATTCAAGACGCGGAAGTTATAGAGGGCAGCAGTGTCACATTCCGAGCGAAAGTTCAGGGGTACCCTACGCCAAGAGTGAACTGGTTAAAGGATGGAGCTAAGCTGAAGAATTCTGCCAGTTATTTGATGGGTAAGTAGAAATTGAAATTTTTATTTCATTTTTGGAGATCTAGTTATTTCTATGCTGTATAAATTGTCTACTCTCTTGTATTGTCAAAGGACTTCATATGTGTATAATTCCGGAGTCTGTTAATTATTTTTATTTGACAATTTATATGAAAAGCAAGTAAAGTCTAATTTTTTTTAAACAAAGCAAAGACTAAATCATCCTCTGTATTTAAACAAGTATTTAATATAATTTCTTATTTGGGCGCCTATCTTAATTAACGCTGTTGACAGTTTGTAATGTTTCCATGAATTTTTCACAAAGTATTCTCTTCTGTTTGACCCTTTTAACATGTTTGTGTATAAACTATGGATGTAGGCCTATTGATTTATCTACTTTTTGTTATAAAAAATGTTTGTCTGAACTGAACAAGTATTTGAGGTCATTTGACAAAAGTTTAAAATTCCTAAGTAGCAGGCCTATTTAAAATACGTTTGTTGTACAAACCGATCCCAAGTGTACTTTTCGGTCTTTTCCAACTCTCTAATGCAGTATTTTAGGAATCAATTATAGTTGTATCCTCAACAAAATTACGAAGAGGTAAGCCTAAAAAATTGATGTGAAGTTCTAAGATATGGAAAAAAAGGAATCGTGCTATTGCCAAGTTTCTTAAATTAAAAAAATTGTATTAATTGGGCCTATTAATTGTCACATGTCTCATCTTCTTTGAGTGTACTGTATCATTGAACATATATATATGACCTTGACTTTATGATGAAGTCACAGAAATTCCAAATTGTTATATTTGCTTTTCAGCTCCCGTTACCCCGGTTACCCCGTCTCGGGAATCTCTTTCTCTCCTCCATGACAAGAAAACTGACGATCTTTACCCCGGTGCTAACGAATTACTAAAAATCGCCGAAGAGGTCCATGCTAAAAGACGCAGTGTCCATGGGACTGCTGAAAATATGCTCCAATCTGCTGATAATGTAAGAATAACTTATTTTCTAGTTTGGTAGAAGGTTTAAAAATGGTTTTAAGTTTATTTGGTGTTTTAAGAAGACATGGTCTCGTTTTGGTTTTGTTTTGACTTTTTTGGTAATTTTCATAAATTTTATCAGGTATGTATTTGATTGTGGTGGTGGGATGTGGCCAGTTTAACATTATTGCATTTGTGCTGCTTACCAATTTGAAGTTATTTATTAACAAGAATTAAAGTGGTTTTATTTCCAGAGGTTATAAAGATATTAAAATTTCATATTTATTTCCAGGTTATTTTCATAAAACATCTAAAATTCGGTATTTGTTTCCAGGTTGACTTATTATTTATATTGTCTCATCATGTAATTGATGGGTATTTTTTTGCAGGTTAAATTTTTTTGCACCATTATTTATTTATTTGGTTATCATTTATTTGTTAACAGGACAATATGGGATGGACTGTAATAGCTCAAAATAAAAAGGTTTTTTGTTACGTATGTAGTGATACTCCTTCTAGGAACACTAGACGTAAGGAGGCATGAGACCCACCAAATTAGCATGTTATGCAATGCAATATAAACCTTTTTGAAGATTTTAAGCGTTTCCTCACAACGAAAATATGAGTTGAAAAGCTTTCAGAGCTCACCCGAGCTCCTTCATCAGTTCATGATGGAGGAGTTCGGATGAGTTCTGAAAGCTTTTCATCTTATATTTTCGTTGTGTGAAACCTTTTAAAATCTTCAAAATGTCGACACCACAATGGTCAATATAAACCTATTTCTTTCTGATTCTGACCTTCAGAATATCTTTATGAAATAGAAAATCTGTCATATTGCATTTTAGGTTCTTTTGAACGGTTTGAGGAGTATGCAATTAGCTCTTTCAAAGTAGCGAAGAATTACTGTGGTAATACATACCACAGTCCAGTGCATGCGTAGTCCTCCAGAGTTTGAGAGTGAGACTGTGGGAATATAAGTGAGAGACCATTGACCAAGAATCTAAATGGGCTTAAGTTCAGTCACGATTTTCAATAATGCTTCAGAATTTCATTACATCTGCCAATGGCCGGCAGTAGCACTTAGAATCTGGCTTTGATACACTGGGTACCTTTCAAAATAATCTCCATTCTTCTGAATTTCTATTGCTTCTGAATAAATATATTTCTTCTCATGCATGAAGGATATTAGCGTTTGCCGACATTGTGGAAGACTTTTAAATATAAATTTTGGCCTATGTGTGCATGTACCATATTTTGGGCTTGCTATGAAGTTAAGATATTATGTAGCATGATTGAATGGTATTACTTGCTCTGGCAAGTTATAAGAAAAATAATTAATTATTCATATTAAGATGAAAGTTCTTCATAAAATTGATTTTCTTGGGAGTTTGAGCATTATTTGCAAAATATAACGAAAGGTCAGACATTCATTCAGTCCCAAATCTTGCCAATTTCTCTGGATATCCAGTCTGGTTGCAACCACCAACTCATGAAAACAGAAGGGAGTCAATTCCTACTCATTTCCTAGAACTTCTTAACAGTTTAACATCCCATTTACCACATTAACAAAGTAGCATAAATTTTGTTTCTCTATAGACAAACAATTGGTACTTCAACTCAGTGATGCACATTGTGCTGATGAAATCATTTGCAAACCACCATTCTACTTGATTGGCGAATTTCAAAAGGATTTGGACAACTTATCAATCTGGTTGCTATGGTAACAGCCCAGTCTTTGCGAAGATCCAAAATCACATGCTGGACCGAAAGGGATATTTTATCAATTTCCAAAAATTTTACCATGTATCTAATGGCAATTTTTTGGACTGGACTGCCGGACCAGTTGAAAATCTGCCGGACATTTTCTTCGGACCGGCAATCTTCGCAAAGACTGTAACAGCCTCAATCTTGTCCTTTTTGTTCAACTAACAACTTTTACTTCAGCTTAGCAACATGCATCGACAACTGGATGAATTGGACAGGAAGTTGAACACCATGGAAGATGAGGTTGCCAAGGAAACTGTTGACAGGGAATTTGGTTGCTATGGCGACAGTAGCACAAGCAGCAGTTTACGGGAATCCATGCTGCAAGAGCATTATGATATGGTAATTGCAATAAAAAGTGCATGTGAAACTTGTTTTTGTGTTGTTTTGTATTTTTCGATTTCTTTTGTCAATGTATCAGTGCATGTGCCAAATTACTTTATTGTACACATTTTAATAATATTCCTATTATGAATATCATTTCTCTTTCTTTTCTTTAAAATATGTATTGTAGTGCTGATAATTCAAGCTTCTAGTTGCTTATAGTGCTTAAAATATAGATAAGATTGTAGTTTTGTAGCAATTTAGTTAAATTATTGTGTAAAATTTTTTGTAAAATGTATATGTCCTTCATAAACTGTGCAATGAAGAAACATAAGTATTTCTGTATGTTTCACAAAATGTGTTTTGGAATAAGAAATACTGTATGCCTCCCGCTTACATTGAAGTTTTGGTTGTGTTGTGTATCTTTCTAAATTGTGTAAAAAAATCTGAAAATATATTAAGCAGTGAGAACTGCAATCTGTCACAGATTGAGAAAGAATTTACGGACTAAGAAAAACAAGCAATAGCAATATATATGTCATTGTGTGTGGTACTGTTTTGCATTGGGTCACCGGCAGAACTGTTAGAAATGAGAACTAAGTGAGTCTCCAGCGAGTGACACTAAATTAAATACTTTGAGATTAATTTTTTTTCAGAAATCGGCAGCTGAAGGAGTTCGCAAAGCCACCTCCCGAGCATTGGAACTTCTCGTCGATATCGAAGATTCAAACAAGGAGACGAGCACCCCACCTCCTGTGAAACCACCAAGGAAAACTGGGTCAAGGTCACCAGATGTAGGTCAAAGGTCACAAAAGAATGATTTGTCCAAATCTGACTCCAAAGACTCATTAGAGGCAAAGAGGAAGCTTGTGGAGTTGGTGATAGATAACACGGATCTACAGGTCAAGGAAACTGATGAAGTTGAATTGAATTTGTCCTTCCAAGAATACGAGAAGTTATATCGCCTCGGCGTCGTAACGCGGGAACAGATCAGAAAGGGCAAAGTGCCGAGAAAAGACCTCCAAAAAATCAAGGCAGCCCTCGCTGAAGAGGAGGTATTATCGCCCGCAGAAGAAATGGACCAACTAGAAGAACTAGGAACAATTGATTGTGGCTTGAAACGAATCCCTTCAAAGAGATACAAGAGAGATTTCATCATAAATAGGTCACCTCAGCCCCAAAAGCGCAAATGGGAAGTCCAACCTACGTCGCCCCCGCCAACTGGCCCTGTTGTCAAGGCAACCCCTGCTGGATGGAAGGAACAAGCCTCATTGGACGATCTTGAGGATGAGGTATGAATAAATTATCATAAATTACCTTAGATTTTAAAAGTAATATTGCCAAGTCTATTGTAGAAAATTATCTATAGTTTAGAAATTTATGTAAGTTAAACAACTTATTAAGTCTTGATTATTAGTCAATCAAAAATGCCTGCACTCTCTTTTAAGTTGTCTCAATTAATGTTCTATTATTCATTTTAATTTACGCTATGAAACTTGTATAAATTTATGAAACTTATTGCACAAATACTGTGACAGATATCTACACCACTACAAATCATTCCAAATTTCGATAAAATTTCAACACCTACATTAATTTTAAACTATGATTTAGATAGTTTGTTTCTATTTTAAGTTTAGTCTTTTTCTCTTATATATATTCGACATTTAGTAGCTGTTTATATGTGCCTTATAAGTTAAGACTGATGCTGAATGTTTTGTATGTTTTTGAATGAATGTTTGCATGATTCTTGTTTTTTTGTCTGGACTATATTTTTAGGACCCGAACCGTCAGGAAATTTCTGACGATGTTTTTACGACCAACAACGAAATTTTCGATATGTCCAGACCCGCCTCCGAGATTTTGGATACTGTTGAGGAAAATGTACTTTAAATATTTTTGCAAAATTTGAAAGTATTTCACAAAATATTTTCATAGATTTCTTCTAGAATTCTTATTTTTCGTTTGCTGTGCTTTCGCTGTGTTTTGAATGCGAGTTTTTAATTTCGCACAATTTGCAATTTATCCAAATTTTGCACTAAATCATTAAATACTTAATATTTTGACACATGTTTGTTTCATTTAAATTTGCATGGTTGCGGGATGATTTTGTTTCCTTTTCATTCAATTTTGGCATGTCATTCAGCCATAAATTGATCACGATTCACTGCTTTCATAATTTTCTTAGTGATGTCTTTTATACCAAATGGTAGGTTCTAAGATGCTATGTTTACTTTAAATCTATTGTATGATTTCTTCAACTTGATGTTTAGATTTAATTTTAGAATTTTAGCTAACTTAGTTAATAATAAGTTAAGAATGTAGTAGTTAAGTATCACTCCTTTCCTATCTCACATAATATTGCCTGACCACACTGTTAAAATTTGCTTGAAATGTCATAGAGATTGTTCAATGACTGTAGGCCTACCAGGCTACCACATATTAATACCAATTTCACATATATTTAAAGCGCCTTAAAACTTAAACTAACCCAAGCCCAAGAACAGTGTAAAGAGACGCTGATGTAATGAAATCTGGCTTGAAGTTTAATTACTGGAATTATTCCCTGTGATACATTCACAATTTTTGCACATTTTATTTTCTAATTGTCAAAAGATTATGCTCCTAGGTAGCTTTGTATTTATCAATAATAATTGGCACTGTAGACATAACCATCATCTGGCACAATGTCATGTTTGTAGATTAGCAGATTCGTCCAAAACTTTTGACAATGTTAACAAGTGCTGTAGCTAGCTATGAGGACATAATGACGGAAGCAGAAACTATAGGCTATGCCAGTTACTGTAGTGACATGTATTAAGCAGGGTCTGATTAAATAATAGATTTGCCACATTTTTAGAGCCATCTAGAAAGAAGCACTCAAAGTCCTGAAGCTTGTGTAAACCCTCGGACCCTTGTGCGTTTAAGATTGTAATACTGTACTCTTGACCTTCAAGCCCCATCTAAAATTTGTTCATTGCTTGTTTGTTTTATTCAGCCAAAACGGTACCAAAATAAAGGAAATGAAGACCCAAAATACAGGAAATACAGACCCAATCACCCTCTCTTCCTGGCCTCCTGGCAAAATATAGTTACAGCACTGGATAGTGGATAATAACACCTTGCATCTAATCACCATGTATTCAGTGCAAAAGAATTGCCTGCATTTCACTTCCTAATCGCATAATTAATTCTTGTTCAGATCTACATGTCTTCAGGAAAGGTCTACTCCCTAGAAGAGAGGATCAAACAATTAGAACGAAACATCAGTGCCGCAGATGACGAGAATGTTGAAGAGATGGACGACTTAGAAGATGAAGTGACGAGGATGATGGCTCAGACACAGCAAAGTGAACATAAGGTAATTAAGGAAATCACTTCATATTCTCAGCATTTTGTCTTGTTAAAATACACTCTGTACATGCCAAAGTAAAGAGTTGCGTCACCTAACCGTATTTCAATTTTGTCATTAATACTATCTTCTTCTTTTTTTTAAATCAAATACTAAATTTTATAATGTTTCTTATTGTATGTCATACTTCATTCTAAATTTTTTATGTATACATATCTTTTGGCATCAAAGGCCCCAGCTAGATAAGCCTCGGCTTTTTCTGGAGCCTATTTTATATAGATAAATTTACAAACAAACAGGCATGTCTTAATTGATTGAGAAACGGTTCCCGGATGTTATAGATACAATTGATAATGTAACGAATGTCACAGCGTCAGTGTGAACTTTGATGGTTTGTAAGGGAAGTAAGCACAAGTTTGAGACAACTGGCAAAATATAGTAGTCTTGAAAAGTAAAGACTTTACATGGAGAAATTGTCAGACTCTGGATTTTCAACATGACCCAGTGAATGTGGATTTTCAACATTCCCCAATGAATGTGCTTTGTATTAAGCTTGACTTTTTGGTATGTTTGAAACAGGAAATGTGCTAAATGTTTGTTCATTTAGTGTATACTTTTTTTTGTCATCTCTCACAGGTCGAGGACATCGAAACTACCGTTGGCATTCTGGAGGAGCGTCTGCAGGAACCAGAACGAGACTGGCACCAAATGGAACATTCCAGACAGTCCAAAGATGACTCTTTTATCCGTACGTCTTCCGTTGAAATGACTCAAGAAACTCTTCCCCAGTCCCCACTGCTATTGTCTGACTCTGACTCAGCCGATTTTGACGGACCGAGACCAGAATTGCCATCAGTCAAAAATTTGCGTTCCATCTTCAGTCACGACTTGCCGAGAAACCCTGATGGATCTATCAAGAGAGTAAGTTTACTGTTTTGTGTGGTTTATGTCATCAGGACGGAGAGTTAGCTCGGTTGCCAGCACTCTTGGCTGGCAATCTCTCTCTCGAGTCCTGTACTGGATTAGATTCTGGTGCTGGCTGGCTCAGTTAGAGTTTATTAGTCCAACATTTTGTAAATCTACTACAAGAGATGTCACTGTTGTCAATGAGTCGTATCACTCAACTGTTGTCAATGGCGATTTCACAGGTGTGAGATAAATTGACCATCTTTTCAATGTAAAAGTTAGGATCTGCACAGAAGACGTCGGAAGTAGCCATTTCTCTTTTGTTTTGCGAACTTTTCTTTTTCTGAATAGAACTAATAATGTGGAGATTTAGAAATTGCAAAATTTTTAGCAACTTTCTCAAAAAGGTATTTTGGAATGACTCGATCGTTAGCCAAGTTAGAAGTGCACACGTCTCAGGAGAAAGTGGAGTATACATGGGAACTTGAGCTAGAAACTATTAATCTTTTCTTTGTTGCGCCTCTTTCAGGTGTACAGTTTAACTGGCAGAGACATCCCGAAGACAGTGCGAGAAAAATTACGAAAGCAACCTTCAATCTTGCCTGGCACTCCCACGGAACCCACGTGGGACGGGTCAAACAGAGAGGGGTCGAGAAACGAGCCCAAAAAACGTGCCGCCTTGAGCTCCCTATTTGATGACAGTGAACTGCGGGTACAGGAGACATTCGATGGTAGTCTATCACCCACGAGTCCCACCGGTGCTACATATTCACCCGCGGGTGTTAAATCACCATCCGCTAACGTAAGATCACCACTTGCCGCACCAACTTCACCGACGTCACCATCACAGTCAATATTGCGGACTACCAGTGGCGCCGCACCTAAATCTTCTAATAGTTCAACAGAGGGAGCCACTGCTAAGGTACGCTCCCCTGCGGTTCTCGCCAGGGCGGCATTCTGGGATAGACGTATCTCCCAAGAACAGAGCGAAGATGCAGCCGTTACGGAGGAATTCCCACAAATGCAAAGGTGTGTATGATTTATTATGCATGTTGTATTTTTAATTCACTGTCAAAACTCATGAAATAATTACTACATTGCAGGGTTACAATTATTTAAATATGGGATACAATTATAGCACTCCGAGAAAACCTTCATTTTGAAAACGAAAGTCAGATACTCGATCAAATCCAACTATAAAAACTTTTATTCGGCTCGATTGTTACACCGTCACTAATCATATAAATTTTCAACTAGAAGACCTTTGACTGTAATAGGCAGTAACGTCATCCTGGGTTGCTTATTTAGCATGTTGAGAATCCACAAATTAATGCAAATTTTGAAATGGAGAAGTTTTATCTTCTCAAATTTACTAGTCTATAGGTTTGTTTTTTGGCTTTTTATGTAATAAAAAATCATAGCAAAACATTTACGTAATTAAAAAAAAAGGAATTCATTTCTTCACCTCACTTTCAAGAAGCAATTTGTTTATACTAGTTATGAACCCTTCTCCCACCAGGCAACTACAGAGGAAAGCAGCTGATTATGTCAAATTGCAACTTAGCCAATTCGAGTGAGTTTTCTAAAATAAGTTTTAAAATTTAGCTGTATGGGTGCACAACCTTTCCCGATTAAATGAATCAATGTAACCCACTGTGTGATCTCTGCTGAATTAAATTGCTGGTGGTTTTGTGCTTGTCAATAAATTTGATATTTACGTGATTTCTCCTGAATCTACTTTGTACATAGGCCTAAGATAAATAATTAAATTGTTATCAGCTATTCTGATTAATCATATTCCAATCAAATAAATATTCCATTTTTAATATATAACTATTTTCAAGTATTTAACATAAGGCTTTTCGAATCGTTGCTTTCAGAAAAATGTATCTGTATTTGAATATTTTCATAACTTGCATATATATATTCATGCTGATATATTAAATAGTGATAAGGCCACAACATCGGGATTATATTCTAATAATTTGTAAGGATTAATTTTGTGTATAAAAACAGTTCTTGGATTTATGTCATCTTTAATTGTGGTTCTTCAACTGTGATGTCCACTGATTTATTTGCAAATTAACTCATAGGGATTGGACAATATCTTGTGAGGCTGATATCACAATAAAACATGATATATCACAGTTGTCATAGAATCCATGAACAAGAAGAAAAAAGAAAGAAATCAACCTGAAAATGGTCTACAAGAGCGATGCAAATTCAGAATTTTGTAGTTTTGGAAAATGGCCATGACGATACGATATTCAATGTTGAAGATATCGCAATACTTGTAGATGTTTCAGGTCTAACCGAATTGGTTGTGACCTCTCTTGAAGCTACTTCTGGCTGCTTGCATGCGTCGAACTGACTGAAGATAGGGTGCAGTGCATTGATTATTTAGGCTTGATCTGTGCGTAACAACAGTTGGTGACTCAGTAACATACAAAGTTTCATAAATTACATATATTATTTCATCTTTTTCATTATTTACTTTAACATTAACCCTATTCCTGGCAAGTCGCACGAGAATACGATTAAGTGCATACATGCATAGATAAATAAATGCATGAATAAAAACTACCAAAAATAAATAAATAAATAAATAAATGAAATGAATGTTTGTTCACTCAATGATGATTAGCGCTCAATCGAAAACATCAACAGTTTTTGCCCCGGCCATTAGCTTAATATTTGGAGGGTCTGGACCGACCGCAGCCATTTAGCCAACGCTCGTAACATTTAACTGCTGGATAAACGAAAATTTCAAATAAGAACCAAAAATTTTTTTTTTTTTTTTTTTTGATATATATATCTTTTCTGTGCGTATTGACAAACGTGCAATGATGCCAGGTAATTAGTGCAGAAACATCGTAATTAAACGGGTCTGGACCGACCACAATTAATTCTTATGATGATTCTGATTTCTTTTTATTGCTGCTACCAAAGACCTACGAAACTTCAACCGCAGGGATTTATTGGGGTGACAACCATCAGCTAAACCATTGTATCTGTACGTCGCTCTACCTTTTCCCCTTCTATGGACAAAATCGTTGTGCAACATTGGCGTTGCCATTCCATTACTAAGATTTAGTTGAATGATCCTCTCATTAAACCTTTCCACTTCCTCCTCTAGATCCTTCTGCATATCTTCATATTGATCTAAGTGGAGTAGGTGACTGGTCTTTCTTCTCTCAAGTCGATGGTTATTCCATCTTGTAATGTCCATAGGCAAAATTGGACAGAATATAGGGATGGCATATTGATTGAATGTGTACGCTGATAACTGCACTAGCTCGTCAAAAACTGCCTCTCTTTTTTGCTCAGCGTACTCTTTGTCAAATATTACCTCATCATATTTCTCATCCCTGCATCTACTGGTCAAGTCACATATTCCTACCCAAATGTAGAAGTGTGGTCTCTGATTACTTTCTCCATGGTGTAAAATAACAAGATCGTCAATCAATCCCTTCATCATTCTTATTCTCCCACCCGGGCGTGCCCAAACGTCCTCCACCAATAGTCTTGGCAAAACCTCCTTCATACCCCCGGCCCTACTGTCACCAATCAAACAATTCATTGTGCCTCTACTTACAGTACCGCTATAATCTTGCTATAGATCTGTGAAAAACATAAAAAGGTATACACTTCTCAATAGATCTGTGGAAAATAAAAAATAAAATAAAAAACAGACACATAGATAAACAAAACAGTGCTAAGATAAATAAATAAATAAATAAATAAATAAATAAATAAATAAGATTCTAATAGTATACATGTCAAAAGGACCATCAATGTACACTTAACGTCCTGTTAATTTTCAAAATATCTTTCTGGGTGATTTGCCCACTCATTTATTAGTCTGGATTTGAAGGAGTTGATAGTGGAACTGGTCACTGTCTCTTCTTTTAGTCGGTTCCAGTCGTTAATTACCCTTTGAGCAAAGACATTCTGTCTCAATCTCCCATTTACTCTAAGTTTCTTAAGCTTGAGGCTATGACCTCTCGTGTGCGAGTCAGTATTTAACTCAAAAAAGTCTGTCAATTCAATGTTGTCTATTTTATGCACAATTTTATACACCTGAATGATATCGCATCTTCTTCTTCTAAAGGCCAAAGAGTCTAATTTCAATGCCTTCAGCCTATCTTCGTAATTCAGATGTGAGATATTTGGAATGAGTCTAGTTGCTCTTCTCTGAACTTTTTCAATTTCTAACAAGTCTGTTTTTAATAACGGATTCCATACACATGATCCATATTCTAGAATAGGTCTGACAAGTGACTTGTAGAGGGGTAAAATTACCTCTTTGCCTCTGTTGGCAATGTTTCTTTTAATCATGCCCAACCTAGAATTAGCCTTGTTAACAATTTGGGAGATGTGCTGGGAAAATTTCAAACTGTTATCAAACGTGACTCCTAAATCCTTTTCCATATGGTCCTTTTCTATCACTTTGTCAGTAATGTAGTATACATTTTCCGTATTATTCCTACCATAATGAATAACCTTGCTCTTTTCCATGTTGAACGGCAATTGCCATTTAATAGTCCAGTCAACTAAGTAATTAATATCCTCCTGTAGGATGTCCGCATCCTCACTAGAGTTTATAGTATTGAATATCTTAGTGTCATCTGCAAATATCTTAACATACGCCCTGATCTCATCCGGTAAATCATTTATATAAATAACAAATAATGTTGGGCCTAAAACACTTCCCTGAGGTATCCCCGATGTTACTGCTTTTGTGTTTGAGATTGTACCATTGATGATGACCCGCTGATGCCTGTCTGTTAAAAAGTCCTGTAACCATTTGTTTAAATTCCCAGTAATACCGTAAGCGTTTAGTTTGTTAATAAGTCTTAAATGTGGAACCTTATCAAACGCTTTAGCAAAATCTAAGTAAATGCAATCCACTGCCATCCCATTATCGATAAACCTCGTCCATAATTCCATAATTTCTAATAACTGGGTAGTACAGGATCTGCCTGCTCTGAAACCATGTTGATCTTTAGCCAGTAATTCATTTCCTTCGAGATAACTAATTATTTCCTTCCTGACTATTCTTTCCATCACCTTGCAACATACTGCAGTTAGGCTAACCGGTCTATAGTTGGACACCAACTTCTTACTACCTTTTTTGTGTAAAGGCTTTACATGTGCAATTTTCCAACCTGAAGGTATCTTGCCTTCAGCTAAACTCTTGCTGAACAACATACTTAGTGGTTTACTGACCTGATGAGTTAATTCATTCAAGACCTTGGCATGAATTTTATCAGGGCCAGATGCTTTGGATGTGTTCAAGTCTTTTAATTGCTTAGCTACTATTTCAGTAGTTATGCTGATGTCATTCAAATATTTGTCCCCGTTTTTATTATGGAGATGGGGTATATCTCTCTTGTCTTCATCCGTATATACAGATGCAAAGTAATCATTAAAACAGTTGGCTTTATCCTTATCCACTGCTAAGGTTTCCCCATTGACACCCTGCATATCTGGAAAGCCATTTTGTTTCTTACTTTTTGCCTTTATATAGCTCCAGAACTGTTTCGGGTTGCTGTTTATTTCTTTAGCTATCTTCAGTTCAAACTCACTCTTGCTATGATGGACCTGCCTGTTGACCTCGTTACGCACCATTTTAAAGCTTTCCCATTTTTCAATACTTCTATGCTTCTTGTATTCCTTCCATGCTTTATTTTTGGCCTTAATACTATCTTTTACCTCCATATTTACCCATGGCTGGCTTTTACGACTTTTATTCCTTTTTGAGGGAATATATTTTTTCGACAGCCTATCTAACATTTCAGAAAAATCCTTCCACATTTCTTCAGTTGTCTTAGAATTCCATCTAACTTCCCACTCAATATAATTGAGCTCCGACCTCATTGCTTCAAAATTTGCTTCAAAATTTGCCTTATAATAATTTAACTGATCACCATGCCTTACTGTGTCATACCCAAAGTTAGCTGTAAAGCTGATTACTCCATGATCTCCCTTTTCACCAATACCTCGATATCAACGATTATATATAATCGTCCCACCCCTATTAACTCATAAAACACTAGATTATGTCTCATCCATCAATCCATCCATTGAACTGGTCTCCTAAATCAATTAACAACTTATCATCATTATGGTTCTACTTAAATTTCTCACAAAGTTCTCTCTCTTTTTTTTCAGCCATGACGAAGTGTGATTTTCCGAAAAATCCGTTAATACAGAATTACCAAATTCTTCAAAATGACTGCAGACTTGTAAATTTGTAATTATATATATATATATATGTGTGTATAGAGACTAGAGAGCTATGATTGGTTGTAATTTGTAGTGAAACTTTTTAAAGTTATGCGAAATGACCATTTCCAAAATACACCAATTTATTTGAAGCGTATAAAAAAGTTTGATGTCTGTTGTAAATATGAAAGGACTGTAACATGTATATCAGATAGAATATTTACTTATTGCAATTATAATATTCATTTATAACAATTATATTTTACTGTAATATTATCAAAGTACTCCAGGATGAAGGCTATGGTTTAAGTGAATTAATTAAAAGTATTATCATGTACATTAGTGTTGTAGATTGGGTGCAAACCTCAAGAAGTAACTCTTGCCATTATCAAGGGCACACACATATTTGGCACTGTTCAATGGACCTGGTTGCAGCGACTCCCTTTCCAAAATGTTCACAAAAAAATTGTTATAGACATAAAATGAAGTTATGGTAAGTTCGGTATACCCTGTAACTTGAAGGCAAGGTACACAATCATATGATGGTCATATCAGATATATCTATAAATTTCAGAAAGCTTTAATTGTAGTGATATTTTTATAAAGAAAGTCCCACCGATGATGTGAAGTATTAAAACTATGCACAATTACATTTATATACCTTATATATATATACACTTATATATTAGTTATGTAATGCATAGAGCTTACAGTCATAATTTGGTTTAGGCGGTTGTTAAAGTGATAAATTTTATGTAATACATTTTGGTAGTTCGTGCCTTCCTTCTTGTATTTTTAATTGTGAAGACATTTTTATCATCAATTAATATAGTCAAGGTTAACAATGTGTATGAAAATCTGTTGGTTAATTGTGTATAAGTGTAATTTTGGGTAATTTAAATGATTATGCAAAGGTGGCACCAATTCCGTGATATATGCTAAAAGGGTAAAATTTAATATGAACAGTTTTTGTGAAACTTGTGAGAATCAGATTCTTTAGAAATTCACCTTGGTTTAGTTGGTTTAATGGTTTAAAGACTATTTTGGTAGAACTTTGGATATTATCAATGACAGTGTGTGAACTCATAAGATTTTAATATTTTTAGTATTTTCAGCATAATGTCTGTAACAAAGCTAAATGCATGAAAGTAACTGAATATTCGATGTATGTTTATTTGTAGTTCCATAAGTTTCACAAAGAGTGTTCATGTTGGAAAAAAACTTTGCTAAAACATTATGCAATGAACTCTATCGTATGTAACTTTGTGTGATGCTAGACTTTTATTAAACTGAATATCTGTTAAATTGTTATACCTCACTCTTCATTTTCTACCACACTGCTTTCCACTTAAAGAGAAACTAACTTTTTTTTCCAATAACTGAATCTTAAGATATGAGAAATTCAGAGAAAAGAAGCAATATTTTTTCTTGACACATTGAGAATGTAATGCTACCATCTGCGTAAATTGTTGCTTAAAGTTTTATTTTTAACCTAAAATCTGAGATGAATTAAAACCAACATCAAGAGCAAATCAGTTATTGGAAAAGAGAATTAAATTTTCTTTTGCCTCAACTAGGTTAGCTTTTAAACTGTGATACTGTTTATGAAATGATGAATGGCATATATATTACAATGGACATATTATTACACTGCATAAACCTTGCAAATATATATAATTCTTACCATGAATTTTAGTCAGTCAATCTTTCAAAATCGTTCTGTGAATCTTTCTCTTGTTTGATACCTCAGTAAAAACTACGTCAAGAAAGTGATTGTTTAATTCACAGAAAATTTTGTTAATCTTGCAAACAATACATAATTCTGTGATAATGATTTGGCATTGAAACACTGTACTCTTCCCGTTTACTGCATAATGCGTTTGTTGAAATTTTATTTGTGTATTCTCATTCTTCACTGCTTGACAGTATACATAATATTATTCTGTAGTTTATGCATAAGATTTTTGATCAACCGAAATATTTTTCCTGAGGTCTAATAATAAATTGTCTATTGAAGAAGAGCAAAAAATGCGGGCTTATTGCTCAAGCAGACCTTCAAAACACTTTATGGTAGTAACTAATGAAAGAATTAGAAGTAGTGGTGTTTTGCTAAACTTCTGTCATTTTTGTGTTTGAGCTTCAGTTACATTATAAATATATCTTATGTTGAATTGTTATGTCTACCAATTCTTGTCTATGATGTCTTGCATGTTATTGTTTGTGTGAAAATCATTCCATACCTTTCTGTGTGCAATTTGTATTTTTATATATTATGTTATGGCATTTCCACACAGTTTTGCAATTGTTACCAACTCTCTGCATTATTGAAATCAGAAGAATGGGTGACTTGTGGAAAACTGCTTTTGGAAAACACTACAATTGTTGATAATGTCTTTGTAAATGTGTACAGTTTTATCGTAATTGTTTTTAGTTGTGTTATTTTACAAAAATATTGGCATAAACAGTACATTGTACAGTATAGTGGGCAGATTTAGCTGATAATGGAATTTCTCAAGTTGACTTTTGTGCTTTGTGCTTGTACCTTTGTACACATTTTTTGGATTGTTTTAATTGGTAAATTTTATCAGAATGTTTGCAAGTGGCTTGAATATTTCAGTTTTCTTCAGAAATATTATTTTAATGACGTATGTAGCCAAAATAATGATATGTTGCAAAGCTTGACTTTGTTAGAAGTATTTCAAGATCACGACACCAATTTTACAGCAGCTTGTCAAATATTAGGTATTAACTAGGCTACTTCTTCACTAAATTGTCAAAATTCTAAAGCACAATTTTTGCAAGAAATATGCATGTCGTAATAACAAAATAATGTTGACATTGTTAATTGTACTATTTTGTGATGCTGCTTGTCTTTGTCTTCTAATTGTGATAAATGGTTACCATGGTAACGGGTGGTCGCTATGGTTACTGTTTTTAACCTGGTTTTATACTGCAGACTGGCTTGAATGTTATAATAGGGATGATTTTAGAATTATTAGTTTTGCAAATCCATGACTGTTAATATTTGTCAATGAATATATTGTTATATACATGTAATCGGATGGAATATTTTTAAGATAATTTGACTAAAATTAACATAATTTTTTCATTTTAATATTTTTAGCTTGTCTTGTACTGTCTGCTATTACTGACGCAGTGACAAAGGGTCATGCAATAAGTAAGAATGTCAAGACACAGTCACAAAATGATGGAATTGTAATTCTCACAGTGATTCGCTTTGTAAATTTTGTAAAATAATTCTGCGTGGTGATAAATTTATTGTTAGCAACTATTCATACTTTCTTGTGCTTGACAACTTTTATACAATTGTTATACTTTGCATATACTTTTGTCAATTGTTATATTCAATAATTCCAAGCAACAAAGGTCTATTTTTTACTCACAGGGAGCTTTCGTCCTTGTCTCAAGGACTTCTTCAGCCTTCTGACAGATGCTCAGGGGTCACATGACCGCCGGTGGTCAAGGTCATGTGACTGGAGGAGACTGCCATAAATCGGGGGGAGGTCCAGGCCTTGGTCCCGATTTAACGATGGTTTGCGCTTCTTAATCTCTATAGCCTCCTTGATCTTTCTCTTCATAAAGTTCTCTTCTCTACCGAGAATCCTTGGATTGTCCCAATCAATCCTATGGCTCGTGTTGGTTAAATGTTCATGAATTGCTGATGATGTTAATCTCTTATGCTCGTCTATTCTTTTTCCTAGTGTTCGTCCTGTTTCGCCAATGTATGTCTTCTTACAAGTCTTGCATTCTATCTCGTATATCACGCCTGTTCTATTCAACTTCGGGGTAACATCCTTAGGATGGACCAGTTGTCGTCTTAGTGTGTTGATGGGCTTGTGGAACACGGTCACCCCATGTTTCTTGAAGATCATAGCCAGTGGTTCAGATACTCCGTTAACAAGAGGTAGTCCAATCATCATGCTTGTTTTCTTCTGGATTGCTTCTGTGTTTTTTCTCTCTTTCTTCGCAGGTATCTCCAACATCCATTCTTCATACTTGTTCGCTCTAAGTGCATTTTTTATATGTCTAATCTCTTCCTTTTTGTCCTGGTCTTCCTGGTTGATCTTCTCTGCTCTGTGTAGTAGAGTCCTGACCACTGATCGTTTGTGTTCCAGATGGTGGTTTGAAAGGAAATTCAAATATTGGTCAGTATTGGTACTTTTTCTATACACTGTTGTCTTCGTACTTCCATCTTCTTTGACATGAACCAAAACGTCCAGAAACGCGATGGTGCCCCCTTCTTCTTCTTCTCTGGTGAATTTGATGCTTGAGTTGATGCTGTTCAGATGTTGTGTGAAGCTGTCGATCTCATACATGTGCACCATTGTAAATGTGTCATCTACATATCTGTACCATAGCTTCGGTGGAATACTTGCTGTGTTGATTGCCGTTTTCTCGAAATGTTCCATGAATAAATTTGCTATGATTGGGGAAATAGGGGAACCCATCGCAGCTCCCTGCTTCTGTTGGTAGTAGGTCCCCTTGTAGGTGAAATATGTGGTATTAAGGCAGATGTTCAAAAGCTCCAAAATGTCTTTGGCTTCTAACTTGGTTTTGTCCATCCAAGACTTGTCTTCCTCCAATCGTTTCTTGGCAACCTCTAATGCTTCTGTGATCGGGATGCTGGTAAATAGAGCCGATACGTCGTACGACACTAATTTCCATGGGGGAGGTACCTCAAGATCTCTGATTTTCTCTACAAATTCTGAGCTGTTCTTGATGTGATGTTCAGTTTTTCCAGTGAGAGGTCCTAGGATTCTGGCTAGGAGTTTGGCTGACTCGTATGTAATGCTACCCACACTGGACACTATCGGTCTCAAGGGATTGTCCTTCTTGTGAATTTTGGGCAAACCGTAGAATTTTGGTGTTTCTGCTGCTGTGGGGTACAATCGTTGCCAAGTGTTCATTGAGATCTTATTATTGTCTTTCCAGTTCTTTAGTAGTTTGCCCAATTGAGTTTTAAACTTGTTTGTGGGGTCACCATTGAGTTTGACGTACGTTTTGTCATCCGTTAACAGGCCTTCAATTTTCCTTTCGTAGTCAACAGTGTTCATTATTACCGTTACTCTGCCCTTGTCCGCTGGTAGAATCATGATGTCTTTATCCTTGGCGAGTTTCTGTAGCGCTTGTCTTTCGTCATTCGTAATGTTTTGCTTAATAAAGTCACATGACCTTGACCACCGGCGGTCATGTGACCCCTGAGCATCTGTCAGAAGGCTGAAGAAGTCCTTGAGACAAGGACGAAAGCTCCCTGTGAGTAAAAAATAGACCTTTGTTGCTTGGAATTATTGAATATATGAATTTCCAAAGGTCAGGATTAAACCTATGTAGTTATATTTTGTCAATTGCTATCTAATTTATACCTTTGACTATAATCATAAACATCAACACATTATACTTGCTAATTATAATGAAATTATAAGAAATGTCTCAGGTAATGCTTTGTACAATATGATTTCTATTAATTACCATAAATTGCCTATATATCTGTTAATTGGTTGTTTGTTTTATATTTATTCCATACATCAGAATTATTAAAAATGTGTGGGAGAGTAGAGGATAATCCATAAACATTTGAAAAGTTAAATGAGAGATTTTAGGGACATGAATTTCACCAGTGGCCCATTTCTTAAATCAAGTTTTGCATTCCTCAGGTTGTTGGTCTCTTTTAGGTCACTACAGTTTGTCACGTCAAGCGGAGGATAGACGTTTGCTTAAATTTCTCAGCCACCACAAGCCCCGTAGGAGAAATACACATACCTATGTATAGCTTAGCTCATTTGTAATGTGAATATCACATTTTCACGATGTTTTGCTGCCGTTTTTGTCCGATATTTGACAATTTATGGAAATGGCAGTCAAATTTTGCGAAATGTTGACATTTGTGATGCTGCTGATCTGACACTCAATGGTTGGTGACGTCATAAAAGTGCACTGCAGCGCCACCCCAGACTTAGTTCTTTTCAAGTTGGACATCAAATCTCATTGTGGTGATTTTTATGGCCTGTACAAACTACTAGATTTCTGTCTCAATGCTTCACGTGACAAACTGTAGGCTCACGTTGGAAGGCTGTTTCAATCATTCATCGCCTCATTGCCGGCACCTCCTCTTGTCCTAATTAGCCTACCAAGTGCATAAATACAGGACATAAAGCCCAATCATCCATCTTGTTGTCATTGATGGTCGTGTTAGTTCTGACAATTTGGTATATTAAATGGTTTGAGCATTTTCGCCAAACCTGAGATTCTCATCAAATGTGAATTATATCTTTTTGATTGATTCAGAATTTTTTGTGGTGGCTTCGAGGTTGGATCAGTGATTGACCGTGTAGGCCCATCGTTTCAATTTCCTTTGGGATAACATCAGTTTAAAAGATCTTTGCTATGGAACAGGTCATTTGGAGATGTTCTTGTTACCTTTTTAATCAGAATTTCTGGTGGTGAAATGAAGGTTAAGGCTCTCTGCCAAATTGGGTTCTCCGGGCCCAATGGTGTGATTTCCCTTAAAGAACACATCATGTTGAAATATATTTGCTCCAGAGATATGTTTCATTAGAGATATTTTTGTGTGGTGTTTTTGTATTCGGAATATGTTATCCTGGCTCAAAGTTGAAGGCACTCGGTAAAGCCTGGTCCTCTTTGTCGGACATTTTCTTCCTTGGTGTGGGGATAACACTGCTGGTGGTACAGTGTTTCATCTCATATTTTCAATAGTGCAACTGGGTCTTAGAGCTCTTTGCTGATTGGCGGTTCACTGGAAACATTAATTTTGTTATTTTCAATTTCCAAACTGGCTTTGCCACATCATTGACAGTTTTCTGTTGGTCAGCTTGGTCTCCTAATCACCTTATTTGATAAAGTACCTTAAGTCATTTGATTAGTTTGTTGATTGTCACCTGAGCTGCTTGATATGATAAGCACTGAATCATCTGATTAACAGTAACTTGACACAAACAAAACCGTTTTAAGCCAGTGACATCACATCACCAAGTTGAAAGTTAATTTTGAAACTCTTTGGACGGCTAATCTGCAAACAGCTCTAAAACCAGAAGCTTAGAAGTCCTGACTGTAAGACATTTGAAGTATATTTTCAATTTGAGAATTACTTTATTACCTTAATATTCCCAGAGGGGAATTACTGCACTGGTTAGCTCAGTGGGTAACACACTTCCAATCTCTGGGTCCTGGGTTTGATTTTAGGTGTGGTCAGGTAGGTCAGGGTCACATGGACCTATGTCGGCAAATAGTTTCAATCATCCTTCTAATCATTGTTTTGACCTCCTCCTATCCTAATTAGGAAACCTTGTGCAAAAAATGCAAGACGTAAAGCCCCAATAATCCATCCTTATTCTCTCAATATTCCAATTACTGTCCAAAAAAGTCAAAAGTGAACATTTTCCAATTTGTGAGATGACAATCAGACTTTAAATATGACAATTTTTATGGATTCTTTATAATGACCCCTTTTTAAAGTAGAAAATAATAACATTAAAATCATTGACACCATTCCGAACTCTAATGACGTAAACATTTGACTTTTTTGGTATACTTGCAAGACTATTTTGGCACCCTGTTTTGATCTTAATAGTTTCTATTAGGATCATCACTGTGTCATGCAATAGTTTTCATGGCATGTCAAAAATCCGACCTATTGGCTTTTCGGGGTGAAATGTTGTATTTTGTGCTAGCACTGTAAATGTTATGTTCAAAATTTATGGAACTTATCTTAATTATGAAACCCCTTCAGAGAATGATATATGACCAACAGAGAAATAGATAAAATAGAGATATTGGCAAAAATGGCATAATTGTTAAATGGGCAACCTTTAGGCCACACATAATTGATCTTTAGCTTCTCGGATCCTCTCAAGGCACTTTTTCTAGGGTTGGTCGGTAGGACAAAAAAAAATTTTTTTTATAATGTCAAAAAAAAAAATTTTTTTTTTTTTCCATCGGCAGCAAATCTATTGTGTCAGCGGGTCCGCGAAGCTAAGAATCAATTATGTGTGGCCTTAAATTGGAAGGTTAAACGAACTTGATGAACTGGAAGTTTCTCTAAATTAGGTAATTTTATGTACAGGTACTGTCAATGTGCTTCATTTGATTAGAACCATAAGGTATAATTTGCTAATGAAAAGAGAGAAAAAAGTAATGGAGACAAGCTCAAGTTGAATTGGCTTAATTTTGCCCAGCTCTTTGCGGATTGGCAGTCCACTGGAAAAATCAATTTTCAATTTGCAAACTGGCTTTGCCGCATCATCGACAGTTTTCTGTTGGTCTCCTAATCTTCTTGTTTGATGAAGTACCTTTTAAAAGTCATTTAATTAGTTTGTTTATTGCCACTAAAGCCGCTAGATATGATAAGCACTGAATTAACTGATTAACCATAACTGATACAAACAAAACATTTTTAAGCCAGTGACATCACAAAACCAAGTTGAAAGTTAATTTTGAAACTGTTTGGACCGCTAGTCTGCAAACAGCTCTAAGGAAAAATAATACACTTGCGTTTCAATTTAAATGGACTGAATAACTTTTCTTCTAGATATCGTTATTGAAATGGCTATACAATAAGTTTCAGAAACTTGTTCTAAGCTCAACATAATTTTTCAAAAATTACAGAAAATTTTTGAGATGGATCCTAACATGCAATCTTAAGAACTGGAGTGGAACAGTATGTCCTGTCATTATCTAAAGAAGTTAAAAATCCCTCCAGACAAAACTCATGGAATACATACAGTACATAGAGATGCCTCCATGGACAGCAAAGGTATTTAATTTTAATCAATCTTTTCAATTTTAATCAAGGTTTAATCAGTTAAATTAGTATATTTGACTACTTGTATAAATTTGGATTTTGTTCCATTTTAATCAGTATTTGCTAAGCTTTGCAATACCAGGCCGGCCAGGAAACCAACCAGTTACAGGCCTCATAAACAATGAATAGCTACATTAATAGATTTATTTTATATTTTGCAAAAACATACGTAATTGAACCAGGGAGAGGCAATATGATCTATCACAGCTCGGGCTGACGTCCAAACCAGACAAATCAGATCTTGGCCCATGGCTTGTACCATGAAACCAAACAAACACTTAGTAAACACTCAAACATACCACATTATATGGAAGAAGAGTGGGCAACAAAGAATGTTGGATTTATTTCAGTAAAATACAGGCATGTCATCATTGGCTGACAAAGATGTCAAATGGTATGGAAATAGTTATTTACAAGTCTGTCACGTGTAAACTTACTCGATTTAATTGATTGCACACTTGAGTCCCGTCCATATTTAGCTGATTTTGTTGAAGAAGTTTCACTAATCAAAGTTAAGTGGTGATGTTTAGATGTTCTGTTTTGGTCCAACCAAGATTTGATCTCCATGAAATTTTATTGTATTTTCATTTTGATGACTCCCAAAAATTGTACGACTGCTGAGAATTTTGATTTAGCCTAAGTTTGTTATCAATACAACTGCATGAACAACTGAATCTGTGCACAATGCTATTATACATATCATTACTTTGCCTAAGTAATGAGGTGCTAATTGCTGATTACTCTAAAAAAAGAGTAATACTTTCAAAGAACATATATATTCTCTACTTTTAGTGAAGTTGTGCGCACATTTCTGAACAAAAGTGGACATTATATATTTGAAACAAATTAACATTAGGCCACTGGAATATTAAAGCAATGAATAGTAATATAGTAAGAAGCCTTAACTATTTCTAAGCAAACAAAGCATTTTAAAGTTTGTCACCAAGCAATCCTGCCTTATCACCTTGACCTCAACATAAAAGTAATTTAAACAGTCAAAAATTAGCAACAAAGCTAAATATGAATTATTTTAACCTAAAAAGTAATAGGACAAGTATAACTTCGGTTTGAGGGGTTTGTAAGTAGAGGAGTCTTTAAAGTAATCATTTGAAATCTGATTTCTTCTACATCCAATCAAAAGAAAGCCTCCCCAATTTTGCACAAAGACACATGGACTTAGCATAACACCTCCCTGGATGGAATAGAAACATTGTTTGAAATGTTTTTGAAGTTCACAACCAACCATTGCTTGAATGAGACTATTGAAATTGATGCATGATGCAGCTTGAATCAGCATGATGCAGTGTGATAAACTCCAGTGAAATGTTCATGGTGTGATAAACCATTAGAACTTTTCCCGCCATTCTAGAAGGCACGTGCTGTGGAATAGAATCTTTTTGCTCGGGCTGCAGGATTTCCTGGCTGCTGATTGGTGGAATAATGCAGAGATGATGAGCACGTGACCAGATGCCTAGAATAGTCTTGAGGAGGGGTGCAGTATGTCTAAATATAGCTCACAACTCTCTCTCTTTTGCCGGGGAATTTCGGCTTCTCTGCTCAGTGACTTTTCGGTCCTGGTTTGGATTAATTAACGTGTACCAGGAGTATTTTGGCGGCAATTAGAAGAGGACTATACATAGGAATGGCTTTGTGATTGAATTGAGGTAAAGTTGTGTGTTAAAAAGTACTATAAGCATCAAAGTTCTTATACCCCTGTAAGCTGTACCTGTATTGCTAGCAGTAGGCAACAGCAGCTCATGCAGTGGCCGTATTATATTTAGTTGGGTTGATTTTAGCCACCCCTTGCAGTATGGGTGTATAGCTGCTCTTCCTATCCCTATATAATGCATGTTGTCTTGGAGACTATGGTTCCATATTATTCTTGGCTATCCCTATGTAATTCTTATGTAAAGATGGCTATATATTGAGGTCTATATTACTATCCAATAAATTATTAGTGTATTTTAGTTATTTATCTTCATCAATGTATATTCAGATATTTGTAGCTGAGCTGTATACAGTGTATAAGAAATAATAACCTTGAAATGTTCACATCTTCTTTTGGGACAAACTATTTGTAAAAATGCATTTTCAAGTCTTTTTCTAAGGCAATAAATTCTGTAAGTGTGCCTACTAGTTTTCTACATAGGCCTAATTAATACAATTAACAAAGTGATTTCATGAACAAATCCTATTTTCTGGACTCCAGGAATTATTTTCAAACAATTTCTTGGCAAACAAAATTGAAATATTTATTTTTTGACTCATTCAGTGATTAATACTATTGGTAGGCCTATTATCATGATGCTACACTGCTAAGTCAAAATACCTATAGGTCAAATATTGGTAGGCTAGCCAACTTGTACTCACAGGTATTTAGTTAGTCACAATTCCGCTGATGTGGCTGTTGTCCAATAAGACTATAGTAGTCACTAGTCAGCACTGGCCATAGGCCTACCATGTTGTTTGCAACATTTTTTGTTTGTCATCAACCAAAATAAATTCATGAGTAATTTCAAACAAAGAAATATTTAGGCCCATAACACCTACAGGATATATAGGCCTAAAAACTTCTGCATTGTCATTTTGGTTTTTGGGTTTCGTTGGATAAAAAGGCCTATTACCTATAATATAGCATAGATTTGCTTTTCATATTAGGCCTTTTTGCAAACATTTCGTTTTTGTAGTTTGGCCATTCATATATCAGTAAGTAGATTTTTATTGGTTTAGATATTTAAAGGAACCAGTCTATCCACTCCTTCTGTCCTTCTGTCTATCTTTCTGTCTTTCTGTCTATCTTTCTGTCTTTCTGTCTATCTTTCTGTCTATCTTTCTGTCTATCTATCTGTCTATCAATCTACCCACTTTGAGTATCTCCTATAAATATATCTAAAGCGATCATATCTATTTTTCCATCTGTTTATCAACCCAGGCCTATCTATAAATCAACCTATATGTTTTACCTTTCCTTAATTACTTTATTGAAACACAACTTGCCTAAATTGGATTAATTTATTTTCTTGAAATCATCAGCTTCTGATAACAGCAATGTTTTGTCCCTTCTTCACATGGAATTTTTCGAAACGATAATTATTAATTGATCATTTATGGTCTTCTTGATTAATTGTCTAGTGATAATCAATTAATTGATTTATGTTGTCTCTCGTGAATCAGAACACAATCTCTTATCGAGAAAGTACCCTTTTGTTTTGTTTTTTCATCTCTCAAAAATGCCTCTCTAATATATTTCTCTACTTTGCCAAATTTACCTTGGATTTCCTGTTTCCAGAGACTTTTGTCTGCTGTATTTCAGCTTTCCCCAACTTTCCCCACCCCATGCAAGAACCTCCAAAGAAATTCCTAGAATTTCTGTAACCTATTGCACTTGGGGTCAAGGTTGTGAGTCTAACTAGGGCATGGAAGATATTGACAGATCTATGAGATCAAGAGAGATAGTGAGATAAGTAGATATATGATGGAGAGGTGAATTGAGGGATAGTTCAATCATTATATAGAGATATAGATAAATCCAGGCAAAGGGTTAAATATTTATATAATATTACAAAGATGCATCTGCCTTAATTACTGTTTCTCTGACAATCAATCAATCAATCTATCAGTTAATCAATCAATCAATCAACCTTTCTACACAGCCATCATCTATCTGAAAACGTACCCATATTCATAGATCTATCTGTAAAAAATAAATATTAATTTTGAAGTTTATAATTATTTAAATCAATGCAATTCACCCACATCTCTTATAATATATAGCAGCAGATACAGTATATCTCAGTGCGGTGCAGTATAGTTATAAGAATCCCAGATATATAAACTCTCATGCAATAGTTGCCTATCTTTAAAACAACAGCACACCCATACCGAGAATAGAATGACAGTCTTTGCTAACTAATATCAGGATAATCTATCAATCAATCACTCAGCCAGTCAAGCAACCAGTCAGTCAACCAATCAATCAATCAATCACTCAGTCATTTGATGGACCAATCGAGCAACCAGTCAGTCAGTCAACCAGTCAATCAACCAGTCAAACAACCAGTCAAGCAACCAGTCAGTCAACCAATCAATAAGTCAATCAATCACTCAGCTAGTTGATCAACCAGTCAAGCTCAATCGCTCTGCCAGTCAATCAACCAGTCAAGCAAGCAACCAATCAATCTGTCAATCAATCAATCCGTCAATCAATCAACCAACCATCCAACCAACCAACCAACCAACCAACCAACCAACCAACCAACCAACCAACCAACCAACCAACCAACCAACCAACCAACCTACCTACCTACCTACCTACCTACCTATCTATCTATCTATCTATCTATCTATCTATCTATCTATCTATCTATCTATCTATCTGTCTATCTATCTGTCTATCTATCTATCTATCTATCTATCTATTTATCTATCTATCTATCTATCTATCTATCTATCACTTACCTTCTAGTAGTAGCAGGCCTACCTATATCTATTTATCTAAGCCTGTGTTTTCCCTTTTCCCAATACGTAAATGGTAACCCGATAATGCAACATATTCCAAATTGCTACTGGGGTTGATAAAACTATTTTGTTCAATAATAATTATATGTTTATCTGTATGAATCTATATCTAACCCCTTTGACCATGTTGACTATTGGTATAGTGGAATGCCCCTGATTCCTATCTTATATATCTTAAGAGGGTGGAGGGTGGAGGAATTTGGCTTTCCATATCTGCTACAGTGATATACTCCCATGTTGATTTAGTTAATTGATGTTGGTTGCTCACACTTCAGCTACTGATAGACTGATAGTTTGTCTTACCTAGTTTAGGAGTGGGTACTGGGTAGGGTTTAGTTCCCGTATTTTTGTGATGATAAGGCTATGGCCATGGTATATTGAGAATAGCCATTGGACCACTGGGGCGTCGAATAGTGGGACAAACATTAGATATCCAAGGGTAGGGGGCAATTGCTTGCCAAGTTTTGTTAAAAAAAAAAAATCCAGGCATTCTTGGATTAAATCATTTCTGATGGGGTTTAAGTTTTACACTGATTTACAACAAAATATTTGGGGCGCTGTATACATGCTGAAATGAAATAATTATGTTCTGCTTTTCCATGAAATAAATTCCTGTTGAGAAAAACTCCAAGGCACCCCCTCCTGATCCTGAATGTCTGATAGCTGCTCTTCAGCTAACATGGAGACAGGAGAGATTCAACTTAATAACGCTACCCCCCCCCCCCAACCAGTATTGATGTACATCTTGGTCTGGAAATTGAACTTGGGTCAAAGAGGTTAGCAGCCCAGTGGGCTACCACTCAGCTGGATAGATGGATAAATACATGATACATGTGATAAAGTGGTAGATTGATAGATAGAATACTTATTAATAGATTGATACATCTGCTTTTGGTTAAAGGTTGATTAATGCAATAATGTTACACGACAAAGTTATATATCATTAGGGATGCACGGATATCCGGCAAGGTATCCGGTATCCGGCCGGATATTGGAATTTGCAGGATATCCGGTATCCGGCAAAATTAGGGTGTCAGAACCGGATATCTTGGATGCTCAAAAATAAGTGAAAAGCTAAGAAAACTTCGATAATTATTAAAAGAATGTTACAGAAACAAAGTTAAGAACGAGATGTAACCATCTTCAAAATTTAAATTTATTTACAGAACGTAAGGAAAAACATTCCAGCATAGGAACAGTCCTCCTTTCAGACATGATATCACTTGCCTCTAAGAAAAAATATTTATAATAATCTGCAAATGCTGAAAAACTCCCTTTTTCGTATCTTTATTATCCGGTTCCTACTATCCGGCTTCTATCCGGTATCCGGCAGTTAGTGTAGCCGGATTATCCGGTATCCGGCTATTTTCACTATCCGTGCATCACTATATATCATCCACATTTTGAAACTTTTTTGTTGTTAAAGTGATCTAATATGAATTTATGAAAGATGTGTAAAGATTTGGCAAATTTTTCAACATGAGTCTGATTTGATTTTATATCTTATATATATAAACAAAGGCACATGTTAACAAATGGAAATGTACTAAATATTGCAATTTCCCCATTGTCCCTAACCCCCCCCCCCCCCCCCCCCGATTCACTGGAGTAAAACATCAGATAATTGTAATATAAATTGAAGATTCTTATCAAGGGAATATGGTAATTTTGGCACCAAGGTAGTTTCTTGCAACTTACAAATTGCAACAGATGCTGAAATCCATCAAATAAATTGGGAGTAATAGATAAATTCAGCTGGCATACACAGTGAAAATGATGTGTACCATAATTCCTCAAAAAATTAAGCTTACATTCTGAATTAATTACATTGCATTGTCTTGCAAGTTTATTTAATTATCTTTTTGAATGTGGAAAATCAAGGTCTAGTCAACTATTTTTCCACTAAAAACAAATAGAATAAAATTAAATTAAAGATAGACCAGAAATTAAACCCCAAAAATGTCAGCATCCAGTAGGGGAGGCGGGGGTCAGAAGTCACAAAATTCAAAAAAAGCCCCAGAACAGAGCAGGTGTTTGTCAGATCTGAATGACCTTTGGCACAATTATGCAGTGTTTAGTTGACTATGTTTGTATCACATGATAGCTGCTGTGTTGTAAATAGGCTTTAGTCAGTGTACATTTATTTAAAGCAAAGTCTGATGTGACTTTTTACCCCATGCCAGGGTCAAGAAGTCACAACCGCGGGGTAACAAGTCACATGCAATTTTTGTGAACATACAGGACTATATGAGGTAACATGCAGACCTAGACTTGATAGTCATCCTTGTGCATGAAATTTATAGTGAGCCTTCGAAAGCTATCGGCTCGCAATGACAATGCACCATCAGCAAAGCCTGCGTCAGAAATTGGCCAAAGTTTGCGAAATGAAAACTTGTTGCAATACTCTCTCAGATGTATTATTGATGATGGATGATGATTCGATTGTAAGCTAAAAGCCTCAAGTGTGGAATATTTTACTTTCTTTAGCACGGAATATTGAATTCACGGTACCCTATGGTAAAATATCACAGTGCTGGGGTGAAATGTCACAGTGTGACATTTCACCCCTCAGCTGTTTTTTAAATTCAACACATGATCATGGCAACTTGGTGACCATATGGACAAAAATGGGTTCACAACATGAAAGACTATTATCCAAAAGGCCCTGAAACAGTAGCACAACTTCCTATGTCTCAGTGACCAGACATAAATAGGGAAAGTTCAGAGTCGATAAAACCTGTTTGGGACCCCTAAAAAGCATGGGGTGGGTAAAAACCCACTTTCCATGATGAGCATAGTTTTCATATTCCCTACAGACCTTCTTCTCATAAAAGCGTCCCAAATGATGATTTAAGCTTAATAATTATGTCACTGCAAGTAGGTCAAAAAGGCCTGTGACTTTTTACCCCTGTGACTTGTCACCCCCTCTTCCCCTACATATTGTAAGAGAATTGGTTCGAGAAGAAGGGGCAGAAAAACCAATCAGTCACCAAAAATATAAAGTGCCTTGGCTATTATCTGACAAAATATGGTACGGTAAACCAGAAATCTGATCTTACGCATTAAGCCCTGTGAAGATAATGTCAGAGTTTGCCGGATATTTAACAGATTTTGATCTGAAGCAGTTGCCAGAATTTCCAAGAATTGGTCCTAGAGAATAAATTTAGAGTGAATTTATATTACTTCCAATTTATAGAGATCAGAGAGAGCAACACTGGTAAGATATCGAAAAGATTGATGGACAAGTTTGGGAGGTTTGTACACTAGGAGAAAGGCAAAGAACTTTTGCACATTAAAAGTCACTCAGAAGCGAAGGAACTTTTGTATTTTGAAAGAAAGTCACACACACAGAAAAGTTTAGTAACTTTGGGATATATATTAAAAATATGTCGTGGAAAAGTTAGGGAACTTTTGTATTTTTAACAAAATCACAGTAATATCTAGAAATGTTCGCATATTGAAAGGAAAGTCAAGGAACATATACATATTTCTCAATCTTGATAAATTTTATTAATACATGTATGATTGCACAATTTTATCAAAAGAACTGTCAATGACACCTTTATATAGATGAAATCAAGCCAAAGAGAAGTCTGGAAACTTTGTATTGAAAGAAAGTCACAGAAAAGTCTGGGAACTTTTGTGCATATACATAATTTGAAAGACAGTAAGTCACAGATAAGTTAACATCTTTTGTATATTAAAACGAAGTCACAGATAAGTCAAAGAACTTTGCGTATTAAAACTTTTATATTGAAATAAAGTCAGGAGAAAAGTTTAGAAACTTATGTATATTGAAAGAAAGTCACAGAATAGTCTGACTTTCTTTCTATAGTCAAGTTTCCAAACTTTTGACTTTCAATAGAAAAGTTTAGTATGTTTCAATTCACAGAAAAGTTAGAGAGTTTTGTAGGTTACTAGATTTTTTAAAAAGGTCTTTTTATTTGGTTGACAACTTGGGAATCAAATCTGCATATTTCGAATTTGGACAAAAGGCTTAATTAGTAATAGTGAAATTATTCCTCTTTTCTCAAATTTGTCTATATATTCATCCCAATTTCCAGGGCCGAGTTACGCGCTAAAGATGGCGGATAGGGAGGTGGTGATAGCGGGGGACACCCAACGTTTCGAATGCCAGGTCGTTGGCTTCCCCACCCCCAGGATCCGCTGGTACAAGGACGAAGTAGACATCACGGATAATCCCCGTTACAACATCGGCTATGACAAGAACCGAGGCATTGTTACACTCGCCATCCGGGAGGTGTTGCCCCATGATGAGGGGTGTTACAAATGTCGCGCGGAGAACTCTGAAGGAATGGCCACGACCACCGCTTTCCTCATTGTTAAAGGTAGGCTCCAATATTATTGTTTTCGAGTGTCGACGTCGTTAATGTTTTTATGTGAAGTTTTAGAGGGCAAACACAAATGGAAAGCCATGGAAAAAGTGGTCAATGAAAGTCAGGGAAAAGGTAGGCTGGTGATGGAAAATTAAAAATTTGTCAGAAGTCAGGAAAAATTCAAATTTTGACCTCTATTTTCCTGTGGTTGTGGCAATTAGTTTAATGAACCAGGTGCAGGTGAGGGAGACAAGGCAGTCTCTCTTTTTTTCCAGGGTGAGTCTTGCAAAGGAATTTATCAAGGAAAATCCTAAATTTTATCATGGAAAGTCATCAAAAAGTCATCTAATTTTAGTATTTAGATTTTTTGTAACCCTATTTTAATGTAGGCCTACTCATACTTTTGTTTTGTTGCGAATGAACTTGGAAATCCTCACAAAATTGAACCAGCTGAGGGGTTTCGGGTGGTACCTGGAGGAATTTGCAGTTTGTGGAGCTTGAAGAGCTTGTTATAAACTGGGATTTAGTGCCAATTGATAGATACAGAAATGTTAAGCAATGGCATCAATGATGACCCTGTTTATTAGCTTAACATTATAAATACATAGAGGCAAGCTGACAGGTATGACTGTTTACTAGTAATACTACCTTGCTACCCGAGAATGTGACCTGGTGCAGAGAAACTCTATCTGGAGGTGCCATGCTGTTTACTAACAAGCTGGAGAAGTGGAACTGTTGCAAGTATAGATAGAGAAAAGCAGATAGATACTTATTAGATAGAGAATCATTACAAAGAAAGATGGAGACAGAATCATAGACAGATGAAAGAATGATTGGGTTGTATGTCCTGTATTTGTGCTAATTGGACAGAGGAGGGCATGGCAATGAGGTGAAGGATGATGGAAACCCACAAAGAGCTGGATTTGAACCCTGGACCCAGCATTTGGCAGCTCATCAAGTTCCACCTGAATAAAGACCTGATAGATAGATAGAATAAAGACCTGATAGATTGACAGATAAATTGATAGATAGGTAGATAGATAGATAAATATATAGATAGATAGATCGATAGATAGATCGATAGATAGATAGATAGATAGATAGATAGATAGATAGATAGATAGATAGATAGATAGTTATTATGAACAAATGATAGGGAGATGGAGAGATATACAGAGGTAGATAGAAAGATAATTAGCTTGATAGATAGGTAATTAAATAGATAGATAGATGTGTATGGATTAAGATAAAGAGAGAAAGAGAGACAGGCTGTTGGTCAGATGGATGTGTAATGAGAGATAGAATAGATAGTTGGATGAGATTGAGAAATTGAGATACTGATAAACAATTGTAAAATAAAGATGATCATGGAAGTATTTGACGGATAGATTTTGAAGAAGGTGATCTGACAGAGATTAAATTATGGCTTCTTTGATTTTTGTGACATCTTTCTTTTTTTGGAAAAATGATGTGTTTTTTGTTAGACTTTACAGAAATACCAGCAAATAAGTTATGAGAAAGGTAAAAGACAGAGAAAATACTTAACTTATTTTTGCTCCATACACATCTACCTATTCTTACCTCACTGTTGGGACTACTTAGCTTTCTCTGCCCCTGAGACAGACCAAGAGCAGCCGATGCAATTCGCATAGCAACAGCCCAGTTGCTTGGTTACGACCGTTGCTATGGAGCAGCGTCTTGTTGCCATGCAGTAGCGTCATGGTTGCTAGGCAGGTTATCTTACACTTTTGCCACCATATCTTATCAAGACTTATGGAATCTGATACAAAAATTCACTAATTGATAAGTTGGCAAGTACATTAAATTGATTGCTAAAATGTTTAAATGGATTCCAGAGGGTATTTTTAAAGTAAAAGGCAAAGTAAGAAGAACTCTCCCCTCCAACATCCAACATTTCCTTGAATTTGCAAATAACAGGTCATTGTTATCATCAAGTCAACAAGTCAAAATACCACCCCCCCCCCCACCTCCCTCCATGGAATCGATGGAAATTACTGACAGAAATTATGATGAACTTCTGAAGTTACCCTGGCTTATAAATTGCAGCCAAGGTGCTTAATCTTGTGGTAGCTGATCTTGTTCATTCAGGGGTGGATCCAGAACATTTTGGTGGATGGGGGGGGGGGTAATCTCAATTCTTGTTTGCAAGGATTTTCTGAGAGACCCTAGAGAGAAATATCCCAGTAGAAATATCAGTCTCGTCGGTTCCCTAATACACCTTAAAGTTACATGCAATTAGACAATAATCAGAAATAAATCTTACATCAAGTTTGCAGTACCTTCTTGCATTGTCTACACTAAACTTGAAATTGTTGAAATGATCCATTAGGGCTAATATTATGTTTTTAAGTTTTAGACTGATCTCAAACATTATTCCCAAATTGAGAATTTCGATAATATCTCATTCACCAATGCTTATTTCTAAATGGCAAAAACTTGGCTTCAAAGATAGGGCTGCACTGATAGCAGCAATATCTTGTAAACCCACATTTAGTATCCACATCTTAATGCTGTAACTATATATCTGCTAATACAGCAAGTTTAAAAGCCTGTCATTTTGACATTTTAATTTTTATGAAATTCAAAATCTGCCAGAACAGGTGGCCAAGTGCCTTGCAGAATTTGTTGTACTTGCAGTCTTGGCACCCAGAGTGATAAACAGACCCAGTTCTGCCTGATGGTATACCTGCAGTTACCTGCTGGAGTCTAGGGAGAGAGATTATGACAGTCTGATGGCCTTCAGGTAGACTTGTGAAGTTTACCCCTTTGGCCATACGGTATACCAACATTACCTATTTCACCTGATTAAACCCACTTGAATAATATTAGTCTTCACTTTGAATACCGAACCATGCGAACCTATTTGTCCCCTTCTTCATTCTTCAGCCAGTTAAAGTTTTAAAACATTACTGGAGACCTTCAAAAAGGGAGCCTGGAGGCTAAAGCTCTCAAAGAGAAGAGGTCCTCTGTCAATCTGTCGAAGTGTCACTTCTCATACCATGGAGACCAGAGATCCTGTGTCACATGGTACCATAGCTGCAAGAGCTCATGTGTTACAGCATAACTTTATTTCACTGTACCACCAAGACAGGAGGTGCTGAGTCACATTACAATAGTGAAAAGAGGCTATTTGTCGCAGTATAACTTTCAGTACTCTGGAGTCAAGAGGTACTGAGTCACATTTACATAATGACAAGCAGTGGTTTCTCACAGGTAAAGGTAAAGGTAGATATTATTTAACATGGGTAACCAGACTAAGTTAGAGACTAATTTACATCAGGGCCCACAGCACCTCTAATTAATGTCTGATGCGAAAGACAATGCCGTGGAATGACGTGACGGCCAGCCTGGGGATTGAACTCGGGTCCCTCGCTTATGAGGCGAGTGCTCTAACGACTGAGCTAACTGGGCTGACACAGAATAACTTTCAGTACTCTGGAGTCAAGAGGTACTGAGTCACATTACCATAATGACAAGAGGCCATTTGTAGCAGAATAACTTTCAGTACTCTGAAGTCAGGAGGTACTGAGTCACATTACAATAGTGAAAAGAGGCTATTTGTCGCAGTATAACTTTCAGTACTCTGGAGTCGGGAGGTACTGAGTCACATTACAATAGTGAAAAGAGGCTATTTGTCGCAGTATAACTTTCAGTACTCTGGAGTCGGGAGGTGCTGAGTCACATTACCATACTGAAAAGAGGCCATTTGTCGCAGTATAATTTTCAGTACTCTGGAGTCAGGAGGTACTGAGTCACAGTAACATAACGACACGAGGCCATTTGTTTCAGTATAACTTTCAGTACTCTGGAGTCAAGTGGTATTGAGTCTCATGGTTCAAGTCCAATATAAGGAACAAATAGTTCCATCGTGTAACAATAACTGTGTTATTTGGTTGTGACGTCATCATAACAAATGTTTCAGCCAATGAGTAACACAATGACAAGAGGCCATTTGTCGCAGTATAACTTTCAGTACTCTGGAGTCAGGAGGTGCTGAGTCACATTACAATAGTGAAAAGAGGCTATTTGTCGCAGTATAACTTTCAGTACTCTGGAGTCAAGACTTAGTCACAGCACAAAACAAGTGACCATATGTTGCTTTATAAATTTTGAGAGTAATTTGGAGACAAAGTTTAATGGTCCTGTGTTGCAGTGTCACTATTGATTCCCAGAAGAAAATAGGCCTATTATATTGCCACCTTAAAGTTTTTACTCCATAATTATATGTAATATCATGTGCTACGGCAAACTTTTCCTTTGGACTGCTATCATGTCAATGTGGTAGACGAGAAAACACTATGGAGTGCAGAGTGTGTAGGACTGTGGAAGTGAAAAAATCCTAAATGCTACTCTCCAAACTTCTTTGAGTAGCTCTAAGAAATATAAACATCTACACCCCAGAGCTGAAGGCTTGTGAAGCTCCAGGCAGAAGAAACCTGCAGACTAGAGCACAGCTGCTGGCAGTGGGGAAACAGGTGAAAAATAAAAGACTAATCTGACCTTCCAGTAAAAGCTATCTCATACATGTAGTTAGGTAGATCAGTATGTGTTATAGATGTCTCAATATTACTGGCACTGAAGGCTATTTCAGTTTATATGTACAGTTGCTGGAGGCAGACGTAACAATGAGATCATAAGGCGTAACAATGAGGTGATAAAACACTGAGTTGCATCTTTAATATGTGACTTTTATATGTCCTCCTCTTGTCTCAATTAGCCTACCAGATAACCAGAAGCTGATTTTATTCACTAAGACTGGTTTTCAGGGACTCCTGTGCCAAATGTTTCCGTATTTCATACTCCAATTACATTTTTGGCTAATTTTCTTAACTTGCTAATTGCTGTTCATATTGGCTTACAAGTCCAGATGTTTCTTGAAAGAATGGTACAATTAGTACAGCAAAAACACTGCCTTCTGATGTGGGAAATCTTAGCCTTGGTACAGTGAAAGTAGTACATAGTGGAAAAGTGCTGACAGAAGAACTGCAATTAACTGACTATTTTTCCTCATTCCTGTCTGCAGGGTTAAAATGCCCACCAGTGCTGACTGGATGCTGCTGCAATTCCTGAATGGTTTAGTCTATAACTATGTAAACTGTTTTGAGTACATACCAACAGAGTGAACAGACAGAAAGAGTCCGATAGTGAGATAGACATGGGAAGTTGGATGGATAGACAGACTTACAGACTTTGTCAGTAATATTTACAGATGGATTGATTGGATAAATATCGATTGATAGATAGATGGATGAATAGATATATTGATTGATTGATTGATAGATCAATGGATTGATCGATGGATAGATCTATGGATAGATCGATGGATTGATTGATAAATAAATTGATAGATAAATTGATAGATTGGTGGATAGATGGACAGATAGATCAATTGATATATTGATATATACAGTGATAGACACATCAATAGATATGGAAAGTGAAGTTCTCTTGGGCAAGCTTTACTTTTCAAGGCATAATAACAATTTCCAACAGTTTTCACCTTTTCAATTGTCCAGATTCCCTCATAATTAAACCAAGGTGAACTCCAGGGCTACACCAGTCACCATGGAGTAATTTAGCAGAGTTATAACTGCAAGAATGACCATTGGAGAATCTGGAAACTAATAAGAGTTTCTAAATGCTGTGAAACTTAGTCATAACTCGGCAGACCTTCATAAAATCAGTACTAACTTGCTTACCAGCACTTTCTGGAACTATTAACCGAGAAAAGTCGAGAGTTTCAGCTGCAATTCCTGCATATTCTTCAAATTTATCAGAGACTCCTGTTGAAGTACAGACATACAAACACATATTTCACATGTTCTGCAATGTCCAGTTAAAAATGTTGACATAATGTGTCACATATTCCAAGAAGGGATGTAAATATTCACTAACTGTTGATAAAATTGGCTGAAAAAAATATTTGCATTAATTGATTAAATACCATTCATGAAGTTGCGCACACAATTCATTTGGAGAACATTTGCATTTACCGTGCCAATTCTTGACTGACTTGGCATCTACCTTTTATTAATGTTTCATTTCTGGGTTATATGTTTATTCAACTTTCTTTTGAGAATGACTGAAATCATTGATGGGTGGATATTGGAAGACGCAAGCCATGCTAGAATGTTTTGCCTTGCATTAATTTCATGATGTCCTGCTGAGGTCCTGACCTTATTGCCTGGAAATGCCCTAGAAATGTCCTGACAAGTGGATACCCAAACTGACCTGGAAGGCTTCGCATATATTTATACAAAAATGCCCTCATGAGTTCTATACACATATGGTTGCCATACGGATGTTGGCTTAGCTTTGTTATTGCCTATGACTATAATGAGTCTTGGGTACAAATCATCTGCTGGGGATCGATGTGTATTAACGTGAATCTGTGAAAGGTATCTGCACTTTAATCAAATATCTGCAGAACCTATGTCAGATAATTTAATCAGACATTTGCTGAACATGTTCAGATATCTGCACTTAAACATAATTTGCAGAAGATGTTACTATTATAGATATGTGCACTTCAATCAAATATTTGCAGACATGTTACACTGTTACAGAGATCTGTACTTTAAGCCAACATTAAATTTTACATAACATGTAACAGATATCTGCTCTTCAATAATCTAACATTTACAGAACCCGTGCTTCAATCAAACATTAGCAGAATATCTTATCTGCATTTCATTCAAACAATTGCATAACATGTCACATATATCTGCCCTTCAGTCTAACAATTGCAGAACATGTAGCAGATATCCGCACTTCACTCAAATACTTGCTGAACGTGTTACAGATATTTGCACATCAATCAAACGTTAGCAGAACATGTTACAGATATCTGCACTATAATCAAACACTTGCAAAACATGTTACAGATATTAGCACTTTTAATCAAACATTTGCAGAACATGTTACAGATATCTGCACTTTAATCAAACACTTGCAGAACATGTTACAGATATTAGCACTTTAATCAAACATTTGCAGAACATGTTACAGATATTAGCACTTTAATCAGACACTTGCAGAATATGTTACAGATATCTGCACTTTAATCAAATATTTGCAGAACATGTTACAGATAAGTCCTACAGCAGGCCTAATTATCAAGTAGTTTCGATAGAAGTGGGGGAACGGAACCGAAGGGGCAGCAATACCTGTTTCAATGGATTTTTCGGAGCACTTTAATTTAACAGTTGCAGAACATGTTACAGATATCAGTACTTTAATCAGACAATTGCAGAAAATGTTACAGATATCTGCACTTTAATCAAATATTTGCAGAACACGTAACAGATATGTCCTACAGCAGGCCTAATTATCTAAAGAAATGGGGAAAGGGAGCCTAAGGGTGCAGCAATACCTGTTTCAATGGATGTTTTGGGGCTTGGTTTTAGCAAAGTTCTGTATGAGAAGACTGCATCACCTGTACATCTCTGCAGTCTGCATAGGCCAAGCTCTTGCAAGAATAGTCAGATATATATTGTTGTGGGTGGTTCCTAACAATTATAGCCACTCTATCTGAGTGTTATCAGTACTATGGGGTTATTTGTGACGTCATATGGGGTAACACTGGGGAACACCACTGAGGTTATGTAATTGATGATTTGTGTGATACTCCCACTACTATTTGTGTGTAACCATTGGGGAAATGCTGATATGAAAATGCTATTAATAATATTTCAATCAGTCAGTATCGGTATGTCGAAAACTCTTACATCGTAATTGAAAAGTTATGCTTAAAGTAAAAAAAGTTTTGGTTAGATATTATCTTTAGAAAAATCAGTTTATCTTATCACTGACTCGAATCTTGATCATAAGTTATGCACTGAAAATTGATAATTTTTTGGTGGTTCAAAGGCATTCTTGTAAATTGGCAAGTTTACTGGTATTATAAGGACTAGAATATTGACACAATCTTAAAAGACTCTAGATATTAGTGGAGGAAGAGGTCAGCTCAAATGAGACAACACTCTCAGTTTCCAATTGTTAGAAATTTTAGGAATAAAGTTTACTTTTTTCCAAAATAGAAGGAACTGATGCACCCTAGCCTATAGATCTTTACTCCTCAGATAAAGGTGTTACTACAGGAGCTGCTGTGTGCCCTATGCTACAGTGCTATTTTACCTGCACCCTCAACAAGTTCCCCAGAAGTGATATTTAGCACAGCACAGGTATGCAAGGCAGTTTGGCAGTCTTATGTTAACAGTCTACAGCTGTGGACTAGATAGAAAATTACCTGCACTATAGTCCTAGGTATCTATACTATAGTTGTATAGTCTTGTATCTAGACTGTAGTAGATTATAGTCAGGTGGAATGTCTGTCTTGAAGTATTGCTCGGAATAAACCTGGAATTATAGTCATAGTCATTTATTGCTATTATATAAAGAAGAGCCAGGGAGAGATTATAAGAGAGGTGTATAGTTGAGAGGATGGATAGGTATAGATAGAAAGATAGATACATGGATGATTGGGGCTTTATATCATGTATTTATGCACCTGGCAAGTTAATTAAAGAACAGGAGGGGGCAACGGCAATGAGGCGAAGGATGATTGAAACCGCTGTCCAACATAGGTCCAGGCAGTACCTGTAATGGTCCAGAGTGCTCATAGATAGATATAGATTGATAGATGGACAGACAGATTCCTATTTAGACAGATGTAAAATAGATAGATAGAGATAGATAGATGGATAGATAAATAGATAGATAGATAGATCAAAAGATAGATCAAAAGATAGAAAGATTGGTTGATTTGAGAATGATAGAGGAATAGATAGATTTTAGTTGGAAAAAAGAATGAGATTGATCCATTGACAGTAAGACAGCAGACAGATAGATGATATAGATAGAGAAATAGCTGCTGGCTTCGCTGATAATTAGAATCATCTTGCTGACACAGAAACTGCTGAAAAATGTTTGTGGGGATGAAAGGCAATGCTCCAGAAATTGCCTGTGAGAACAATAACCAAAATAAACACAGGAACAGCTGCTTTTCCCCCTCACACAAAGCACAGACATTGCATGCACATGCTTGAGATGAAAAACCATTCTTCATTCCATGCTTCACACATACAGTACAACCCAAAATAAAGTAAGAAAATGTATTCTAAAGTCCTCTGTTTACCTACTTGTATTTTGCCCTCTTTTCTCCTCTCCACCCCAAATCTCCTTACAACTCCCTTTGAATCCTTACAAAAGCCTTAGCCTACATTAAGAACTCCATTTAGACAGCTACCAATGTAACTGCAATTAGCAGAGGTGCAAAATATCAAGTAAATCAAACACAATGGGGGTGATTGAGTTCAAATTGGGGTTGTTTAAATGTGATTTTAATGTAATTTTAAAAGGTAGTTTCAAGTAGGTAAAAGTAGGAAGTGATTCAGAGGTAGTCAAAGGGTGTGAAAGGGTAAAGTAGTGGCTGATTCTTCCTTCCTGCTGGGGTAATTGTACTTTATTTTGATGTACTGTATGAGTGTAGGGCAAATTTCAGGGTTGCTACTTGAGTCGCATTTTGAAATTCCCCGACTTTTCCCTGACTTTTCCTTGACTTTTCCCTGTCTCCAAACAACATTTCCCTGACCGCAAAAGCTCTCATGCAAAATTTTGGATTGCAATTCGCAGGCTTTTGCAAATTTATGTTGCAACTTGAAACAAAAAGACAAAGGGATGAAGCTAAGTTGCCTGCTCAAGATGCCTTGAACTATATATTTCTGATTTTAAGGCCGTTTCACAATCATCAAACAGGTAGGTCAGATGGGCAAATGTCCGACATTTCTTTGCCATTCTTATCACGCAACCATCGCCATTTGCGTCTTGAATTAGTTTTTATGCTAAATTTCCCTGACCCAGATCAGATTTCCCTGACTTTTTGCAAAATAACAAATTTCAAAGTACCCAACTCTTCCATTACCTTGAATTTCCCTGACTTTTCCCTGACCTGTGGCGACCCTGGCAATGATCCATTCACCATTCTAATTGGTCCTATAAAGTGTGTGTCAAGGTAACCACATAAATCAGAAACAGCGCTAATTTTCATTTTCAAGATTGGGTGGCCAAAAAAAAAAGTGAAAACTTGGAAGTATGAATTGGACACATAAACCAGTATACCACATGGCTAAGGGAACCAGGAGAATCAGAAAATTTTAGAAATGTATTTACCGGCTAAAACCCCACGTATGTTACAGGTCTACTCAAATTTTAAAACAAATTAGGCCTACCTACTTCTTGAAAACGCTTTCAACCTCAAAATATTATTTTGGCTGATCTTTTAACACATTACTTTCCAAGTTCAATTAAAAATTCAGTTGAAATTTGGGAAATTCATCAAAAAAATGTAACACCTAAGGCTACTGTAGCTTGAAGCTCATCATTTAAAGCTTGGTGCAAACATCTAAAACTCAGTCATGTCACTCAAAAGTAGCCATCAAATTTAGTTTATGGCATTGGGAAGTGCGGGGCGAAAAGTTAGAACTGATTTTATGAAGGTCTGCCGAGGTAGCTAATAGTTGAAATATACACATTTTAGAGGGTTTAGTAACCATTTCATAGTCTTTCTTACAGCTATAACTCTGCTAAATTACTCCACGGTAACTTGTGTAGCCCTGGAGTTCACCTTGGCTTGATTATGGGAAATCTGGAAACTTGAAAAGATGAACATGTGCTGGGAAACAAGAATCTTAGAGTTGCTGTATTTGCCTGATTAGAATCATGGGGGTGTATGAACATATATAAATAAAAGAGTGTTGAGGAAATCTTAGCATTGTAATTGCCTGTTTAGCTGAATAAAATCATGGAATGTTCTTAGTTTGTCACGTCAACATTGAGACAGACGTTTGGCCAGATATCTTAGCAACTACTTGCCCCACAGGAGAAATACGCATACCTACGTACAGCTTAGCTCTGTTGTAATCTGAATATCTCATTTTTGTGAGGTTTTGGTGACTTTTTGTCCAATATTTGCCAATTTATGAAAATGGCAGTCCTTTTTCGCAAAATTTTGACATTTGTGATACTACTTATCTGACACACAATGGGCAATGACATCATAAAAGTGCACCACAGCGCCACCCCAGACTTAGTTCTACTCAAATTTGTATCAGCGGATCCACCAATCTCATTGTGTTGATTTTTATGAACTCTACAAACAATGCTATATTTCTGTCTCAATGCTTGACGTGACAAACTGTAAGGCTCAGTGTATGGCAAAGGAGTTTTTCTGAAATTGAAGAATGGGATTCAGAAAGGAAGGAATTGTACTTGTAGAGAGCAAAGGTATGTTTGGAAATTCAAGAAAGGAGATATCTGAGAAGAATTCTGAGAAGTAATGAAATAGTGAAGGAAGACAACAGATAAAGCAAGTACATGTGATATATTGGCTTGAAATAAAAGAAAGTAAGGAAGGTAGAAAGAAAGATGGGAAACAAGAAAGGAAGGTAGAAATGGGAAACAAGAAAGGAAGGTAGAAATGGGAAACAAGAAAGGAAGGTAGAAATGGGAAACAAGAAAGGAAGGTGGAAATGGGAAACAAGAAAGGAAGGTAGAAATGGGAAACAAGAAAGGAAGGTAGAAATGGGAAACAAGAAAGGAAGGAGGAATGGGAAAAGGAAAGCGGGAGGAAAGGGAAGGAAGGAGCAAAGGGAGAGGAAGGAAAAAGGAAAGGGAGAGGAAAGAAGAGAGGTGGAAGGAAGGAAGGGAGTAGGGAAGGGGAAGGAAAGAAGGAAGGAAGGAAGGAAGAAAGGAAAGAATGGAGAAAGGAAGGAGGAAAGGGGAAGGAAAGAAGGAAGGTGGCGAGGGAAAAGGAAGGAAGATGAAAAGAGAAAACATGGAAAGGAGGATGGAAATAATAGAAAGGAACTGGTTTATTTAAAAAGAGAGGAAGATCGATTTATTGACTTAGTTATGAATTGACCGGTAGATTGGTGGATGTCCAGGTGTATCACTTTAATGAGTGATTGATTTATTGATTGGATGAAAGTAGTTGGTTATTAGACTTCAACTTAAGGAATGGAGACTCAGAGCAGCAGCTGCAGCACTGACTGAAGTGTAGTACACATTTTTGCCAATAAATTCCATTAGAAATGGAATGCTATGATTATTTTGATAAATGAGCCTGAATATTCTATAGTGCATGTCTGGTAAACTGCCAGGAATCTGTGTAAAATTGAAAGAAAATGCTGTGATATTATTACAAGTCATATCAATGTAATATCAATGGAAATAAATTGCACCAAATAGCAAAATTCCAAAAGAAAAGGGATGGTAGAGAGGAAGAAAAACATTTGAGGAGTTTCCATGTTCATGAACAGCCATCAATCACTTCATTGTATCTGTATATCGTGACAAATTAAACTTCTTTGGTCTCAGCAGTGTCAGGAAAACGATCATACATTATGCACTTTTGTACTGCCCTGAATTGGTGCCTTAAACAAAGATCTGAAACAAGAAATTGTTGGTGCAATTATCAGATTTTACTCTTTTGAAGTAGACCAATCATCACTTGAAAACTTGAAATCTTGTGTCTTTGACAAGGCTTCTGTCTCTTGTTCACTGACGTCCATAGAGGCATTTTCTTACTCAATTTATATTAGGCCTAGTGCAACACAATTTTATATCATCTTAAATTAGTTTTGGAAGTCACCAGGATAAATAATAATTGGGGGGGAGGGGGAGATCAAGAAAATTCTGGTGGGGGGGGGGCCGGGGGGTCTATCGAGCTATCACGTCGCGGAACGCATAGCCCACTACATAATGCAACTATGTACTAATATAATTAGCATGAAAATATATACATACAATTTTCATCTGGTCCGCCTGAATTAATACTTTGAGTGAGAGTTATCATGCCAGTTAATATTAGCTAAGGTCTAAAACACATCTATGTATGTCAGAAGGATAAAATTTGCTTGTTTTTGCTGCAAATTCTTGGCTAGCTTGGATCCTTTTTATCAGTTTCCTTGATGCAGGTAGTACAACTTAGTTTACAAATTGTGTATATTTATGTTACACAGCATATCTTAGTTATTGCAGGGGTAGAGAGAAGAGTTTTAGTTTTTAAAATCCATTCAGAACTAGCTCAAAGCTGACTGGTTGAAGTCTGTTGCACAATAGCCAATCACAAACAAGAAAAGCATTCTCCCAGGTGATTCTTTAAATTAATTATTTTTTAATGCAGATTTTACCAAAATTGTATAAACTGTTTCTCTTTCAGATTTAACATTATGCCAAAAAGATAATTAAATTTAATGCTATTCTTGATGCCGCTAATCTGTTCTATACGTTCCAAGAGACCCCTGCAACGCAAGATCATGATCAAAATTTACTAAAATATGGATATTTCATGGCATTGAAATTTGTTTATACATCCAAAAAAAGAATTGTCAAGTTGTTTCGGGTTCAACAATTGATTTTCCTAAGTTTTACATTTGGTTCAATATGCCATTCAAGAGCCATATAAATTTAATTCATTGTGAGATATGACACCAATGTGTGAAATAAAAACCTCAAACCTATTATGATGATGAGATTTACCTTCAGAGGATTTGGTTCAAAATGTCCATAATTTTCGATAATGTCATGTCGTCTTCGTAAGTGGTTGTGACATTCTCGAAAATTATGAACATTTTAAAACGTATGCTCTCAAGGCAATCTCATTATAGTCATGGATCCAAGGATAGAGAATCTACACTCTAGACTTAGTATTGTTTTAAAGTTCGAACAAGATACTTTTAAAACTTCTTATAACAACAATACTTTTTTCCATTTCCAGTTGACGCAAATGCGAGGAGGGCTTTTGGTTCGATGGTCTACGAAAAGGTCTCGGAAGAAGAAACGACCCAGGTGCAAATGTCAAGGTCATCCAAAGCTACAGTTATTGAAGAGGTCATTACGAGGGTGGAGGAGACAGAGAAGGAGGTCATTGAAGAGAAGCTATTTCGTAAGTGTATAAAGGACAAAGGATCTCAGAAGAAATATGGGTTCTTATAATGTTTTTGATGCACCTGTATTGAAAAGGTTGAAGAGAAGCTATTTCGTAAGTGTTAAAAGAAAGAAAGGTTTGAGAAAAATATGAACTCGGAGCTCCTATAACATTGTTGATGTTACTGTATTGAAAGAGTCAAATTTCAGATTTCGCAAATGATTTCTGCAATTTTTTCATACAATGTAGGTGGTCAAGACAATCCTACACTTTCTATGGGGATGAGACAGTAATACAGTCTAGATTTTTCAAGCAGTTTCGGCACATTTTGCCAAAAATTTTAACTTTTTGCAAAATCAATGTTTCAGCAGATTTGGCAAAATAATTTAAACCTGTAAATATTGAAATGTAAAACTGTTGAATGATGGCTTCTGACAGCTCGGCTATTGTGTTTCTAGAAAATTATTGAATTGCCTCAGATGAAATGTTATGGGTACTGCGTACTGCTGATGAGTTAGTCGAAAAGAGCGAAGCGACTACTTTCAGATGCTTTTCAAAAGGGTTTAAAAACTCCTGAAAAGGAAATTCAATATATCAAAATTTTCATGCATGGTCATACTTTTATTGCGGACATGATCCTGATATGGTGACATGTCCACCCTTATTCGCTATTGATAGATTATGGCTTTAGCAAATTAACAAATAAACTGAAAAAACAGTCTCACATTATCAAACAGTAAGGAATAGTAATGTATTTTAGAGGATGGCATGATGGAGTTTTGGCTACTGCTGTCCAGAGCCATTGAGGAATATCCCAAAGGCAGAGGGGGCAACCAAGGTATTTTGTGGTGTTGGAAATTTATTAATTTGGTGACATCAGACTCCGTCAACATGGTTAAGTGGTGTTGGGACTTCTAAGCCTTTAAACTGACTTGGCGTTGGAATTTAACATGATATTTGTGACCTGCTCCACCAAAATGGGTTTAAAGTCGCCCTGCTATCATATTCAGCTGTGAAAATGACTTTGTTTTTAAGGAATTTGGCTTTAAAATGATGTTTCATTTGTCTTGATATCTCCACCCTTATCCAAAGATATGGCACTTCAAACATTGATGATACGAAACATCGAACTTTGAGAAAATTGTATTTGAATTTCCCGCCATTACAATAAAAGAACTAGGAAAATCAAGATTGATAATTTAAAAGCAGTATTTGGTTAAAATGGTCTTAAATAATCAAAACAAATTACTTTGGCTAAAGCGTGATACCAACAGCTAAAAATCATCAAAATTTGACCTTTTGACACGTTTTGCTCATTTCTGGAAAATACAGATTGCCTACTTTGAACTCATTTTTGTGGAGCAGGCCACATTTGTGCTTGGCTACATCTTTTCATATTTTCAAGTTCATGCAGGTGTAAATAAGTGTTGTTAACGAAGAAGAAATTATATTTTTTTGTATAATTGTTTGAGGTTCATCAATTCAGACGTGGTTCAGAACAAAGTACAGGCTTTATATTTAAACTAGACTTGGTAATCAGGAATGTGTAAACTGGCTTGGTGTTGGGATTACGGTTACAGCAGTTTTAATTCACATGCGATTCTGGTCATTCATTGATGCTAGGTAGGCTCCGATGCAATTCTTTTTCTTATTACGTTCCATCAATTGCCATCTATCAGCTGTATGACGTTCTGCTGTTCCTGGACCAATCAGATAAAGTAAAAATGCGATGTAGTAAGTTTCAAAAGAGACACTATAGAGTCACGTACAACTTAAAACTGCCGGAATGTTAATACTGTTATTAATTCGGATTCATATGCCGCACTTTGGCAGGCTCTAATGGTGTTGGAACTAATTACATAGATCTGGATTTTTAAATGTCAATGGTTGAAGTCAAAATTTCTTTACTCCACTTTGGTGCCAAATTAGTATGTATTTTATCATTGTGTCTTATTTTCAGCTCCCAAAATTCATTACGATGACGAGCTTAAGAAACCCCTTGGGATTCGTCTTGGGGCGTCAATCTACATCGAGGTTGATGTCAGTGGTTACCCAGCGCCCTCTATCAACTGGTTCCATGGCGACAAGGCTGTGGACGACTCGGCTAAGATTACCATAGAAACAGCTGAAGGGTGAGGAAATAATATTATGCAGTTATATTGATACTAAGAGGGCTGCACTTACCATATATCTGTCAATCTATCTATCAATCTATCAATCTATCAATCTATATAATCTATCTATATAATCTATCTATCTATCTATCTGTAGATCTATCTATCTATCTATTTATCTATCTGTCTTAAGTATGACCAGTTTATTGGTTAATCTTGATTTTCATATGATGCCAGTACCACGGGGTGTGAAATACATCACAAAGACCAGCTGCAGTGCCTTGTTTGATTTTTTTTACTTTATATTTATTTTAATCCATTAAGCTCAAAAGATCCCCACAAAATCACCTAATCTTTGACTGGCTTCTTAAAAGAAGGCTAATTTTATAGAGCTAAGCCTTTTGTAAAACCTCGACATATTGTTTCGGTGGAAAGGATGCAAAAACTATATGATTTTACCAGATCTAATATGATTAGATAATTGGGGATTAATTGCATTAATATTGCAGATATTCTTACTTGAAAATCAAAGGAGCGACCATTAAAGATGCTGGAGAGTACAAAGTCATGGCACAGAACGAAGCTGGAAAAGCTAGTGCCACCTTCGCTGTTGTGGTCAAAAGTAAGTTCTTCATCGAGTCATAATATAGAAAAAACTCACAAAACTTCACTTAATTATTTTGCCTTCTTAGATGCTTCAATCAACATCTTTCCCATGATCTTGAAAATCTTGTCGGTGAATGTTTGTATAATAGTTTCATCAGCGAAATGTTTGTAGAGGGAGATCTAAATGTAATAAACTATGTCTAATGTCTTATGGATATCTCTTATAAAACATTTCTGTGACTTGTGCTGTCATTGAATGTTTGTACAGAAAGACATTTTATAAAACGTTATTCTAACAAACATTTTTTAGTGCATCATCTTACAACTGCTGTGATTTGTGAAAATTTTGTGTAATGTTGGTATTATTGCGATAATTATATCCTTTTTCTCCCGTTGTGGAGACTTAATGAAAAATTATTAATTAATTAACAAATTAGTATTTGCCAATTTGGATGACCTTGAACATCTCAGATTATCTTGGATTTTTACATGACTTGAATCTCTCTCTATCTCTCTAGGTCCGCCGACCCCTCCGCAGAACCTCAAGGTCAAAGAGGTCAACAAAGATTACGTGGTGCTCAACTGGGAACCACCGGAATACGACGGAGGCGAAAAGATTGTCGGATACCAAGTGGAGAAGAGTTTGGCTGGAGGGATGTTCGTACCAGCTGGTGAGTGGAAGGAGAACGTTCAATTAATCAACCATATTTCTATTATAAATTATATACTGGCTGGTTAAAATTTCATCACCAGTCTCAGTTGATATTATTACCATGGGAAGAAATTTCTGTTGTGTTAACTTTATGCACTTATTAAGAGCTAAAATGTAACACAGTTTTTGGAAAATTAACTGGGCTTGCTTGAGTAAAATTTCATTTACACGTTGACTTTATCTGTGACATAAAATATCTACTTACTTCAGTGTGGATGTGCAATATCTCATTTGATTAAATTCAACAGCATCCTGTTTTAGTTCTATCCATATGGATAACCGAAAGAATTTTAAAATATCACTTATAAATGTTGCTGCTATTTATTTGAAACATGACTTTGTCTTTCTAGGATATTCTGATGACACAGAATTCAAGGTGACCAAGTTGTACGAGGGTAACGAATATCAATTCTGGGTGAAAGCGGAAAACAAAGTCGGCATGAGTGACGCTGCCAAGTTGGAGAAGCCAGTCAAAGCCAAACTGCCATTCGGTAAGGACATGATATACCTGTCAAAAAATTTTAAGTGTCTGAAAATAAATTAAGGGGCCGACCAGACGATAGTTTGGGGGGGGCTATGGACTTTACCCCCGAGACAAACTTTTTTTTTCGTTCGCGGTGCGTCGACGAACAATTTTTTTCGCATGCGCACTCGCGACAAACTTTTTTATCGGAATTTTAACATTACGGTACCCTAGCTACAGGTGAAAACAAATTATTTCCATGTGCTGAACAAACTTTTTTTTTCAGTGTCAAGTGGGAAACAATCTTTTTTTTTCACCAAATATCCATAGCCCCCCCCCAAAGATCATCTGGTCGGCCCCTAACTAAACAGCTGTAAACTTATCAGTTATTGTTTAAGGTCAATAGGGTAGAGCATGCAATAATCAAATACTTCAAGAAATACATTGATCCCTGCGTTATAGGTTCGACCCATCTGTTGTTATGAAGCAGTCTCTCATGGGGGTACTGTTTCTCCTTTGGTTGCAAAATTCATGAAAATATTATTTAGTGTGGAAAATTGGTAAGTTAAGTTCATTAATCCAAAACGAACATAATACATGTATGCCAGTGTTTTGTGGTAATGTTTCAAAAAATTTGTTTTAGACAAACCTTTTTGAGGCTTTTTCAAACTACTGAATGCTCATTGGTTTGTCTGTCAGCTAACTAGCTGTGTGTGATTAACGACCCGGTATGTCTTTATCACATAATAATTTTCTAATATAAACTTTTTTCAGACCCCCCGGGCCCGCCATTGAACCTGCAAGTTGTGGAGACCAACAAAGATTTCATCGTGGTGTCGTGGGAGCCTCCAGAGACGGACGGAGGATCTAAGATTATTCAGTACGTCATCGAGAAGATGGACGCCACCAGGCCAGGAAGCACTTTTGTGCACTCTGGTATGTAAATGATTGAAGATATCAGAATTCAACTCATGAAGATTTTGTTAGCACATATTAACTTTTGCAAATGCTTTCAGTTTTCTTAACAAAATTTCGAAAAAAATCTAAGTTTGGTATTATTAGTCTCATTCATCCAATTAATATCCCATGCTATTTTGTAAATTTTGTCGGGAGAGCTTTCAAGTTTGAGAAGAAGATTATGAATAGCCTTCAATGTATTAATCAGTATGGGCTCAACCGACATAGTCACCTTGAGTTAATGTCTATTTATTCTGTGAAAGATTTTTTTCTAAGTCTTTTGACAAAGGCCAATATCATGTATTTTAGAAGTTAAGGTGATATCATTTTTTCTGAGCTTGTGAAAGAGTCCATTGCACTAGTCATGTTAAAATGCACCTTGAATATTTGGTTTAACAATTTCTAATTGACACCTTCATAATTCTTGTTTTAAGGTACGGCCGATGCGTCAGATCGCAAATTCAAGGTGACCAAGTTGTTCCAGGGAAACGCTTACTACATCAGAGTCCTCGCAGAAAACAGAGTTGGTGGTGGAGAACCAGTCCAATTGGCCGAGCCTGTCATCGCTAAATATCCTTATGGTGAGAACTAATCTAAAGTTTAAGTGTTGTACATTACAGACTTTTCCTTAGTATGACATTTTAAGGTTCTTTGCTCATATAATCAAATACTGTCATTGTGGTGTGCCTACAGCATTCAAATTGCAGCACATGTACCATATAGAGATACAAGATGATTTTGGTTGACTAATAATTTAGATTACTCTGTTCTCTGCTCAAGGGCATTGTGAGTATAGGATACACTGTATCATTTTGCAGATCCCCCCACTCCTCCACGCAACATCCGCCCCATTGAAGTGAGCAGTGACTTCATCGTGTTTGCTTGGGACCCCCCTGAGTCGGACGGTGGCGCCCCCATCACTTCCTACACCCTGGAAAAGAGAGACAGCAAGAGACCAGCTTTCATCTACCTGACAGACGTCGAGCCCACTGTCACCCAGTTCAAGGCCGCTAGGCTCTTTGAAGGTATGTACTACTATGATTGTGTTGTTGCCATAGTGCAAAGGAAAACTGAGAAATGTAGTTTTTAAAAACAGTATTTTAGAAATTGATAGTAAAATACTTTGTGTTCTCTGAAAGTAACATCCACAATATAACAGTGTTGTTTCCATGACAACAGAAAAGCAGAGGTGCGATATTTTCAAAATTTCAAAATTGATTGTAAAATACCTAAATCGAGATTATTGAAAATTTCATACAGTCATTTCAAATACGTGTACTTATATGTAGAGAGGTCTGCAAGAAAACAATTGTCAGAACTTTCTGAATGTCTTTTAATGAAGGAATTTAATGTTGTATTGGATGGTCCAGTTTAAATCTGGCAAGTCTAGCTTAATCATGTTAATGCAAATTTAAAATTTGAAGTGGTTGGTAAAATTTTCTTCTGATGGCAACCATTTATTCAAGAATTGGCCTTCGAAAATAAAACATTGGAAGTACTAAATAGTGTACTAAGTACTGAAAAAGATTGCCATCAAGCAATTCTTCAGAAATTTATTTGTTTTACAGGTTATGAATATTACTTCCGTGTGATTGCTGAAAATATGGTGGGACAGAGCGAACCCGGAGTGAGTGAAACACCCATCAAAGCCAAATTACCCTATGGTAAGTTTTTTGTGACTTCAAGTTTGTTTCTTCAGATTTTTTCTACGCGTTGTATGAGCATATGATGGCCAAATAATAATTATGAACATCCATAATTAATCTCGAATTATCTAATAATGTGTTTCCAGAATAGCTTGGGTGTAATATTTAAAAAAGTAGCTATAGAATATTGTCATACAGCCTTGATTGGTAAATTCTTCGTGTAATGGGACAGTAGGAAATTAATGGTTTCAATAGTGATTTTCATAACTCTTTATGGCAGAATCATGGTTAGGGCTATTCCATTTAAAAACCTGGGGGTGGGGTGGTCAGGTTACATTTTTGATCCCCCCCCATGCATCTAAAGTGAATTATTTTCGACCCCCCATGCATTAAATGCAAATTTTTTACGCACCCCACATGCATCAAATAAAAATTTTATTATTACAATAGGTACGCCTTCATGGAGTGATAATGCCCCCCGTACATCTGAAGCAATTTCTTTTGCATCCCACCATACATCTGAAGCGAATTTCCGCCGATCCCTACATCCATCTTATGAAAAATAAATCAACCTGACCACCCCCCTCCCAGGTTTTTAAATGGAATAGCCCTTAGTCAAATTATCAATTTATTTCTTACCAAGATAGTTGAGATTATAAATAGCACAAGGCCTGATAGGCCCCTGTGCCTATATGGTTTTCAATTCAATCAAAGCATGATTGGCTGCAGCGGGATTGGTGACTATTTTTTCATCCAAGGTTTTGTACCTTCTACAATATCGAACTGTGATCTGTCATGGTTTAATTTTGTCAGATGAACCCAATGCTCCCCGTAACCTTCACGTCAAGGACTATTGGTCGGACTGGATTGAGATTGAATGGGAGGCTCCGGAATTTGACGGAGGAGCGCCTATCACAGGATACGTCATTGAAAAGAGGGACGCCCTCCGAGCCACGTGGATGAGAGCTGGTAAGGATATCGAAATTAGAGAATAAATTAACAAAAAAGGCTGTACTGATAGTTGATTTTACATTACTACTGTGAGAATGTTCAGAACTTCAGAAATGTTTAGGATGATGCAACCTTCTGTGCACCTCTACATTCATTACATACATTGTCATTTCCCAGCTCATCTTTTTGTGCAAAATCTTGTGAAAATGTTGCTCATATTTGAAAAAAGCAAACCTTTAGGTTTTATGCTTTTAAAAACCCATCTGACATGGACTAAAAATTGAGATATCTCCCAGTGCAAGTTGCCACATTTGTCCAAAACATAAGTTATATGATTATTTTAAAAAACAAACTATTGTTAGTTAAATTTTATTATTCTACTTTCCAGGAAATGTTGAGCCGGACGTTTTCAAATACAAGATCCTCAACCTTTTTGAAAACGAAGATTACTTTTTCCGAGTCTTTGCTGAGAACAAAGTGGGACCCAGTGCACCGGCCGCTATGGATAAGCCCCAGAGGGCTAAATTGCCTTTTGGTAAGATTTTAAATGAAAGTGTTTTGTTTCACAAATAATTATATTAGGATACGTACATTTCATGTAGTAATTTAAGGTGTATTTCTTGTAAGGTACTCATTTGTATTTACTTGTGAAGGCAGAATTGTATGTAAAACATTTAGAATTGATATGTTTTTATGAAGTACTGACAATGAATAATAGAAATATTTGAAAAAGGAAAACTAAGTCATTGCTTTGCAAAGTAATTTCTGATGCCAAAATGGGAGCGCTAATATTAGTGCACTTTGTGCATACAAGCGAGAAGTAGTCCCATGTATGTTGGCTGCTAGCAATTACGCGAAAAAGAACAAAATTTAAATTTCTTTTGACAGAAAACTTCAAATAGTGTTTTGTGTTGCCCTGGTAACTTCAAATATTCTGTTCTTACAGATCCCCCACATGCACCCCAGAAACTCACAGTCACAGACTTCAACAAGGAACACATTAGCATCACATGGGAAGCCCCTGGACACGACGGAGGATCCCCTATTAAGCAGTACGTGGTGGAAAAGAGAGATACTACACAAGCCACATGGATCCCTGCTGGTGAGAATAGAATTATTCTATTAATTAACTTTTAGGACCATACTGTTGAATGTGTAATTTAAAAAAATGTAAAAATATCTTTTTTTGTACTATTAACATTCCTTTCTTTCACAGCTAAGCTGGACAAGGATTCCAGAGCGCACAAGATCGAAGACTTGATTGAGGGCTATTCCTACTTTGTACGAGTTTCTGCTGTAAACGAAGTTGGAATTGGAGAATTTGCTGAGACCCTTGATGCCACCAAGTGCAAGTTGCCATTTGGTGAGTGTTTTGATTACTATTTCAAGCTATAAATTGTTTGAGGAGTTCAGTTTTAAAGCTTAAATTAATTGTATTAGATATTTTTACGTTTAACTGCATGTTGTGCTCTTTTGGTCACTACAGCTGGAAAAATTTGTGAAAACAGGGTGAATTATGTTAAGTCTCAAATTTCAGATTTTGTGAAATTATCACTTTCTATATGATTGATTTGATGCATTAGGTTCCCTTAATCATCTAATTTTGTTAAACTTTGTCAAATTAGGAACACTACATTAAAGGCCTGTTGCAGATGGAATGCATCTGATTGAAAAAAGAAATTGACCAAAGGTTGTCATTTTCAAAGGCGCTGTAGTTTTTACCAAAATTGTTTTCAACTAATGCTCGTAATTTTCTGTCACTACCAATGTTTTAAATGGCATTTTTCAGACACACCTAGTGCTCCTACAAATCTCAAAATCACAGACGTCTGGAAGGACTACATGACGATCGCATGGGAGTTCTCAGCTAAAGACGGTGGCTCCCCCATCACCAATTATACCATCGAGATGAGAGACATGCAAGATGCTAACTTCAAGTTTGTTGCTAGCGTCGGACCCGATACTAACAGTTTCCAGGTAAGTTAAGAGTATAGTGAGTAGCTTGTTATATGATACATTGTAATAGAGTGTTCTTAATTAAATGACAAAGCAGTTCAATTGAAAGAGGATCCAGAAAGAAAAAAATCTGTATTTTGCTCGTGAGAAATACAACCCCTCCTCTTTTTTCTGACAACTGCTAATTACAAAAAAAAAAAAAACAATAAAAACAATTAAAACATTACAGATGATTTCATATTTGTAGACCAAAGGACGAAATGTGGATTTTTTTCTAGGACATGGTATCCTATTGGGAAAAGTGATGTCATAAGTTTTCTGATGTCATTTTTCCCTACAGAATACATGTCCCAGAAAAAAATTCACATTCAGTCCTTATGTCTACAAATATGAAATCATCTGTAAGAGCTCTTAATATTTTTATTAATTATCAATCTCATTTATTTGCTTATTATTTAACTTTGAGAATGAATGTCACTGAACTAATGAGGTAGTACTTAATAAAATGAAAGTTCACATCATCGCCTTGGTACCTGCCTGTCTTATTAGGTCGTCTCTTTAACAATGTATTGAATTAGCAATTGCTCTCTCGCAGGTCACAAACTTGATCGAGAGTCGCGGCTACTACTTCAGAGTTTTTGCAGTGAATGCAGCTGGACCAAGTGAAAAGGCTGCAGAAACACAGGAGGCTGTCAGAGCCAAGTTGCCTTATGGTATGTACAAGTACCATGTAAATTCATGATTTAAATGAAATAAAACAATTTAAATCAGATAAATCATGATTTTAATGTATTAAAATCTTGATAATAATCATAATTTAAATCACCTTGATTTAAATCTGCCAACGCTGACCTTGTCCTGCAGAACCTGAATGTAATCAAATAATTTATTTGTAAGTGACATAGAAAATAGTTTTCAAACAAAAGACTGCTGTTTTTCTGCACAGGATTTCATCATAAATATGTTTCTAAAATATTACAATTAGTGAGCGAAGGCTTTCAAGATTATTGTGCAATGAAAGTTTCACTAGTTAGCAACTATTTCGAGTTTGATGCAAATATGCAATAATGGATATGCAAACAGATTGTCAAAATTGTATTCATAACATGACATGCTTCGCATATCTTCTTGGTCTTATTTGCTGAGTACTAGTGCAGTATAACTGGTATTAATCACTTTAATTATATAAATGCAGAAAAACCAAGAGCGCCCAAAGAGCTCCGTTGCACAGGAGTTGGTAATGGTGAGATCTACGTTGCTTGGGATGCTAGTGAGAGTGATGGCGGTTCTCCCATTACCAGTTACATTGTGGAAATCTGCATGTTTGGTGAAATCGACTGGAGAGTTGCATCAAAGGTTTGTGATATTCTGATTGTTCTACATGCAATATAATTTGTGTCTTGTTCGTTTGTCTCTGCAGCTCGGGCAAATTCACAAGATTGAGGCAGTAGTGTAACAAGGGGGTCTCGAACATGGGGGTCTCCTTGGGAGGCATGAGATTTTCTGGAGGGGCATGCATTATATTATTAATAATATTATTTTAACCAGAGTCAAGGTTTTCATATGTTGGACATTCGGGAGGCGGCCTAATGGGGGGGGGGGTATAAAGATGTCACTGGTCAGTGAGGCTATGTGCATTTATGTAAGTGATGAAATAATTTTCCTGTACTATTCTTCCAATTTGCACTGTTATGAAAATAATAAATACATGTCTTCCAAACGAAAAACTTTAGATAATTTTAAATTATTGTGTCAAGTTCCTAACTTTTGTCTATATTTTTCAGGTTCCAGCAGATAAATTTGCATTTGATATTGTTGGTCTGACGGAGGGAGAAGAATACTATGTCCGAGTGAGAGCAGAAAATGCGGCAGGAATCAGCGACGACAGTGCTGGATTAGAGCAAGCCGTGAAAGCCAAGGCTCCCATTAGTAAGTGTAGAGAACTTAATTGCCTCTGTGGGCACCCTATAAATGGCCTAAATTCATTCAAGATGCAATGATAATACATCCATGGAAGGAGTTTATTTATCATGTAAACCTTTTGAACATCATGATCAAATTTATATTCATCTCCGACTTCTATGTGAGATACTAATTTTTTTGGTGAAATTACGTGGTGTTAGTAAAATAAAGTTGTCAGATCAAAGAAAAGTTGTAAAACCATTTTAAAAAACAAACTTACACAACTCACTGTTTTACTGGCAAGAACACTAAATTATTAAGTTATTGCATCAAATGGTGTAAAAATGTTGTTGTTTTTTGCGCGATTGAGTTAAAATGTTTTTTTATAAAGGCCTATATTAATCTTATGATGACTTATTATATTGTCTTTAACTTCCAGAGGCCCCATCAGCCCCTGATAGCTTTGCCGTCAGTAACTTCAACCGTGACACAATTTCACTGTCATGGCAGCCCCCAGTGAATAACGGTGGAGCTAAGATCAAGGGTTACACATTGGAGAAAAAATTAGTAGAAGAAACAGATTATAAGGTCCTGATTGAATTGGATGCTTACACCGAGTACCATAAGGTGAGTTGAGTTAATGTTTCAAGAGATGAATGTTTCTTTTTAAGGTGGCTCAATGCTTGTTGATTTCATGGATAGAATTCCTTTTAAAACCTTCATATAATGTCAACCTGTTGACTGCACAGATTATCTGGCAGAAGTAGAAGTAGAAAAACAGATAGATGAATAGATATGCCTAGCAAATGCCTTTCTTTATTGTGCACCTGAATAGAATGGAATATAATAGAATAAAATACAATAGAATAGAATAGTATTTATTGATGGCATGAAAAAAATGAAATTTGGGTGAGCTTCTTTCCAAATTAAAACTCTCACAAATTGTGAAAGACAGGGCAACTTTTATAATCTCAAAAATAATTTTATTAAAGCTGATTACTAATTGCATCATGCTGCTTTTTCAGATTGATGGACTGACAGAAGGAACTACCTACATGTTCAGGATTAACGCCAAGAATTCTGCAGGAGTCTCGGAATATGCTGAACTACCCAAACCCGTCACTGCCAAATTGCCTTATGGTGAGTCATGTTAAGATATTCATTATTAAAAAAATTATATTATCCTTACATTTTCATGTATGTTCATTGTGCAGAATGTATAGGACATCTTTCTAGCTGTTATCATACTATATTATACATTATATAGCTCCTTGAATGCTGTATGTCTGAATATCTCAACCTTAGCTGAATCTCAGAAGATTTTTCGTACCGCACAAAATGGCCATTTCTGGGACATAATTTATGCAGACTTTTGAAGAAGCTCATAATTAGATGATTGATGGCAGATTCAAGAAAGCTTGATGAATTTGAAATTTATAGGCATAGATCTCTGCAAGGTTTGAGACTCAAATAATTCATGTTATTCAAGTGATTTTAGTTTATGTAAGTTCTTTTCGGCATTGCATTTATTGACGATATGTTTGCTATAATTTTTTTTTTATCTAGCTAATGGAGCACCTGCTTTGTCATGTTGGATATATATGTTTTTAGTGTTTTTTTAATAATTGTTTTCAGTAAGTTACTGGTTTTGTTCTCAATGTTACGTTTATTTTGAGAGATGTTTATATACTGCGTTCCTTGGGGGGAAAAAACCCTCAAAAATAGCCCCATAACAAGGTTTCGCGAGGCAACGCAGGCCTAATGCATGATGGAACCATTGTATATAAATTTTTGTTTACTGTTTATTATTTGTTTACTGTTTTGTTTTGATTTGTTTACTGTATATTTGTTCGTCTGTGTGTATTTAGACCCTCCAGGGGCGCCGCAGAATTTCAGAGTGACAGATACCTCACCGAAATCGATCTCACTGGCTTGGGACGCCCCTGCCTTTGACGGGGGCTCACCGCTTCTAGCATACACTCTACTGGTAGCTACAGGCTCAGAGACTGAATTTAAAGAAGTTTCTTCAATCAGCAGTAGCAGTCTGACATTCAAAGCTGATCGTTTGGTCCATAACCAACAGTACAATTACATTCTAAAAGCTGAGAACCTCGCTGGCATTAGTGACCCTGCTACATTGCCGAAGCCAGCGGTTGCTAAATACCCCTTCGGTAAGGATCAGAGATATATTTTAGATCCTTAAAATCCTGACTCTTATTTCTAAAGCATGTAAACTTAAATGTGCCTGAAATTAGTAGAACTCATCATCTCTGAGAATCTTTTTGCATTAATAATAATCTTCGTAGTACTTGGCTATCATTCAAATCTTCTTTGAAAAGGAAACTCTGCATGCATGCTAAAGATCTGACTAGCATGAAAATAGCCACTTCTAACTGGATTTTCTTCCTGATAGAAAATGCTCGTCTCCTTGAAATCAGAGACTACCTCTACTCGTAATGAGTCTCTCATCTATCTGTTAAAACAATTTTCTTTTGTCAATTCTTTTATCTTTCTCAGCTATCAAAACTGTTAGTTTCCAACTTTAGATCTGGTGCTCTGCATGACTACTGCTATGAACGGTGCAAAACCACACTTCTTATAGCCTAGTTTCTTTATACCGCTTTAAAGCTGCCTCAATTATCAAATCCTAATATTCTACTGCTCCGCATGGTCACTGCTTTGAGTAGTGTCTGATTCTTTGCATCATGACAGTTTTTGAATTTACTTATCTTATTTAATGATGGGTGTATACATTGTGACTACCTTTGATAAATAAGTATGAACTGCTCTGTGTCTTTAGTATTTAGGCCACACATAATTGATTCTTAGCTTCGCGGACCCGCCGACACAATAGATTTCCTGCCGATGGAAAAAAAAATTGAAAAAAAAAAAAAATTTATTTTTTGTCCTACCGACCGACCCTAGAAAAAGGGCCTTGAGAGGAATCCGAGAAGCTAAAGATCAATTATGTGTGGCCTTACCACTTGGCTTGGGGATTAATGTCATGGGTGCATTCACCAGTAGCCTATACATGGACCTCTCATAATTATGTCTATTGGTGACTTCACTCGTGATTTGTGTAGGCGTAGTGGTGTATGTTAAAGTGTTATCCCTTCATTCTGTCGTAAATATCGAAACTAACTCTCCAGATACAGCAGATGGAATTCCCTTAACTAGATACAGAAGTCATTCACTTGAAGTAAAGCATGGCGTTAGCTCTGTGCAATATACTTAGTGAAAAGGGTAGAAATTGTTGGCCTCAGTTGCCATGATGTCAACAGTAGACTTAGCAGTTTGCATGTATTCATGTTTCGCCTCAAAAAGGTCTATCAGTCATTGAGACTGTCAAATATGACTTCTGACTAAGTTCTATCATACCTAGGATTATCTTGAAGACATGCAGTTGTAAAATCTCCTAAAATGACCATTTCCTATTTCTTTTGTTTTTGCGCTTTCGAGACTAAAATTCATCTGACATTACTTTTTTGTTTGCATTATCTAATGCATGAACTTTATTTCAGAAGCAGTGAATTAATCTTTCTCTTTTATTTGTGGTGTGTAGTGCTGTCTTCTGTCGTCCAATTGTGTTCAATTATTCCGTTTTTACTTAATTCAGCATTATGCACTGTGAGCAAATTTCTTTTGAGCACAATGCATGTGACTAATGATTGAATCAGACTGATGATATGGCTGAAAAGCAATGCCATAATGTGATTATTTTTCCTTGAAGTGATGATTCTATTTGCGATGTACGAGGGGTGTCCCAAAAGTTCTGACCAATTTTTTTTGCAGACCTTTCTATTGGAAGTAGCTGTATGAAATTTTCACAGAATCAATTTCAGGTATTTCACTATCCATTTTGAAAATATGGTGCCTGTTTAACATTTTAAATAACTTTTCTGTTGCCATGGAAACAGAAGGTCAGTGCACCCAGCGCAGCTCAATTTTTTAGGCCAAATCCAAATGTCTAGGCTTGTAAATAACTAAGGAATTTACTTAATATGCAATGGATGAGAATGAAACATATTATTAGGAAACCTAACAGTGTCTCAAAGTTTTTCATTTACATTTAAAGTCACTGTGAATCAGTTTAACCCATGTGCTGAGGCAATCACCTGGGTCCTCCAAACTGGGCTGTTCCTAAATTGTGGAATTTCAGTGTATGTCGGGACTGCTTCATTTCTCATTATGACTATTATTTCTTTAATTTTTGAACTGGTATATATATTGTAGTATCATGCAAAGTTACAAAAGGCCAAATATGGTAATTAAAGCAGATGAGATTGGGTTTTGAACCTAAGGTTCTTGAGCACAGCCTCTTGACAGCAGATTGTTTCAGCCAAACCATCTCAAGCGCTGTTTGGCAACTGCCGGAAAAAGCCTTTGGTAATTTCCTCAGCTGATCAGGTTGAAATATTAATAAATGTTTGTAATCTAATGGAAAATATCTTGAAAGACTGCAAGCTTATCAGGATATACATTTTCTTGGAATCATTGCTTTTTTACTATAAATTCTCTGAATTTTAACACAGCCAATTTGCTTCATTTCGTCTGAGAAATTGAACTGCGCTGGGTGCACTAACCTCTGGTAACCATGGTGACTGAACAGTAACTTAAACACTTCTTACAGTCTTGATTTTTTTCAAAATAGATGGTCAAATACCTGAAATTTATTCTGTGAAAATTTCATTTAGGTATTTCAAATAAAAGGGTCTGCCAAAAAAATTGGTCAGAACTTTTGGGACACCCCTCGTATATTCAGTATTATGCTAAAGATGGACAGCAAAGGTTACTGTGCAGAAAAAATAATACCTTATACATCATTTTGATTTCTCAAACAGGCCATTTATCTGGTTTCATTACCTCTATTTATATTTAGCTCAATGGAGTAAGATATTCAAAGATCCCTTATAGTAAATTATGACAATGAATATTGTTACCTCAAAAACTGGTCTGGAAATGTGTGAATCTTTGCTCCAACCAGTGAGCTTCTGGGCTTTCGAGTTGGGTCTGCCAGACTGGGACCACAATTTCTGACTCCTTTGACAGTAAAAATTCAACTAACTCTGTCCTCCTTAATCAACCATAATTTCTCATTTGCCCCCAACTCTTACGTATAGGCCTATGACTTATTTCTTGATTGTGAGAGTTTAACTCTATCCTCCAACTGGATGACTTTAGTAACCCAATCTTCATGACCCAATCTTCATGACTGATGACTCAAAAGCCCTGGTTTTGTGTCCAAACTTTAGCATAACACTGTTTCCTATGAGTGATAAACTATGATACATTACTACGTTCTGATCTATAATATTGGTGAACTTTTTTTTTCTAACATTTCAATACTTTTCTTTTCCCTCAACCAGATCCACCTGCACCTCCCCAAAACCTGAAAGCGACCTCTGTTGGCCCTGACTCCATAACCATTTCCTGGGAACCCCCGGCAACCGATGGGGGATCCCCCGTCCTTGCGTACACTGTTGCCGTGGCAACCACAGTCGGGGAAGTCAAACCTGTTGCTGAAGTTGGCCCTGACACCCTTACATATGCTGTCGAAGGCCTAACGACTGGCGAGGCATACAATTTCTGCGTCCGCGCTGAGAACTTAGCCGGTCTCAGTGAAGTGGGGGCACAGTTAGTGGAACCTGTGATAGCAAAGTATCCATTTGGTAAGAAAAGCATTCAAAAGTAGCATAGATGTAGTATTGAAAAAAGATATTTTCAGCAGACAGATATATCTCTTCTTTTGATAAGATCGAAATTGACATTCATAAGTAAAGCACTGGCTCTAACAAAATATAATCATGTTTAATTTGACCATTATCTAATTTTATTTGCTGTGAACCGATTATAATGGCATACTGTCATACCCTGTGTGATTGAATATATTTTATCATGTGACTATAATAATCCTATACTCTATATTAATTATCATCTCTATCATTGTGTGCTGTAATGTTTTAATTATTTATGATTCGACCTATCGGGAGAATCATCTTGTTTTCTTTGATTTTATTAAACTTCACCTATTACATAGGTGAAGTTTCTTGTTTTCGTAAATATTATTATTATTATTCCGTACAAAAATTTCTTCAAAAAAATCTCAAAAAAATCACATACGGAGTGTTACATGACCATATTACACTGACAAAATCGGAATGACCTTGACCTATTTTTCAAGGTCACAGGCCACTTCAAAGTCTGTTTTTTCATTTACTTTAAGTGATCATATCACGGCAGGTTACAGGCAAATTTCATTTCCCATTTCAATTACATGTCCTACATGTAAATTACACAATCTGACCCAATTTCGAGAAAGTAGGTCAAGGTCAATATTTTACAGGTGCCATTTCACTCTCAGAGGTCTCGGTAGGCAAAGTCAGGATCCGCTAGTCACAGAGTTACAAGCATGACACCAAAAGTTGCCCGAATGACTTACGCATTGCGGAAAGGACTGTGGTGATGATGCCATACTTAGTTTATGAGTTACGTAATTTTAAAGATTGACCGCGTCATCAAAACAGGTGACCTTGGGTGTTTCACCTTGAAATATCAATTTTAGGCCATAACAATGTATAGTGAACCCCCCCAAAGTAGCCCCCAAAACCCCCATATCCACCTTCAAATTTGACCTTGACCTCATTTTTCAAGGTCATTTGGCTCTTCAAAGTGCAAAAAGTGCTTATTTTCAAAAATTCTGAAAATTATGTTTTTTTCATGATATCACCTTGATATATTATCTCTAGACAGACAATAATATGTGCATTTAGAATATGTAATCCAAAGTCCTCTAACATTTTACCTTAATTTTCCACAAAATTTCAAATATCGCAAACCGGAGAACGTTGAAAAATGACAAATTATTGCGTTTTTGACATGGAAATATCGATTCGAGAGAGTTACAATAATTAATTGATCCCCTCATTTTTGCATCCTGATTCTGAAAATTATATTTGTCTTGACCTAGAAACTTATTTTCAAGGTCAAATTCAAGGTCAAACATGATGAAAAATTTTACTATTTTGACATTTGATTTTTTTACACAGGCAAGGAATCAAAATATTGCTACAAAAATGTCACACAAACTTGCTACAATAGTCTAGAGGCAGCGTATAAATTTTCAAGGTCCTCGGATTAACCTACGTTAGACCGTAAAGGTCACAATGTCAAAAAATTAGGGAAAAATTAACGATATTTTTTCACATTTCTCAATGATAGCGTTATTTCAATCGGCTGTAGCTCCGGTCCTAATTAAGTTACAGAGAATATGAAAACAGATTTGAAAAGACCAAATTCTCTTCTAGTTTTCGTTTTCCAAACTTTTTGTCGTAGCTCTGACGGTTTAAAAGATCGCCGGACCCTGAAAATTTCATGTTTTTTGTCAAATTTTCACAATTTATCATCATTTTGACAAGGAAATAATCATTTTGTTTCAATGAAGCTATTTGAGCATACTTTCATCTTTCGTTCACATAATCCTACCAAGTTATATATGTTTCCATTGAACCGTTAGGGTTCTAGAGTAATTTTAAGTGAAAAACAACATTTTTTCAGAAATTTCCGAAGTCCACATTTCTGAATTGTACCATAATACAATCGGCCTTATCTCCGGTCCTAATAAAGTTACAGAGAATCTGAAAATAGATTTGGAAAGGCCAAATTCTTCTCTAGTTTCCATATATAGAACATTTTGTCGTAGCTCTGACGGTTTAAAAGATCGCCGGACCCTGAAAATTTCATGTTTTTTGTCAAATTTTCACAATTTATCAATTTTTTGACAGGGACGGAATCATCCTTTTGTTATGAACCTGTCCAGACATATTTCTAACTTCTATTTACATAATCCTGCCAAGTTATATATATCCTCATTGAACCGTATTGGTTCTAGAGTGATTTCAAGTTAAAACTGCATATTTTCAGGAATATCTTAAAGGCCATATTTCTGAGTTGTGCCATCATTTCAATCCGGTCCTATTTAAGTTACAGAAAATCTGAAAACAGATTCGGAAAGCATGCTTTCACCTCTAGCTGGCATATTTAATGATTTTGTCAGAGCTCTGACGGTTAAAAAGATCGCCGGACCCTGAAAAATTCATGTTTTTTGTCAAATTTTCACAATTTATCATAGTTTTGACAAGGAAATAATCATTTTATTTCAATGAAGCTATCTGAGCATATCGTCATCTTTCGTTTACATAAAACTGGCAAGTTATATATGTTTCCATTGAACCGTTTTGGTTCTAGAGTAATTTTAAGTTAAAAAATACATTTTTTCAGTAATTCTTGAAGTCAATATTTCTGAATTGTATCATTATTTGAATCAGTCGTATCTCCGGTTCTGATAAAGTAACAGAGAATCTGAATATAGATTTGGAAAGCCAAAATTCTGCTCTAGCTTTCATATTTGAACATTTTCTTGTATCATGGACGGAAAAAGAGATCGCCGGAACCTGAAAATTGCATGTTTTCAGAAATTGTGCAGTCATTTCCAAATGTTTTCAGGACTAGAAGTACTTTAGCCAAGAAATTCCTAAAATTCCAATATGAGAATGGTGCCAGTTTCAATCAGCAGTAACTCTAATTGATGTAACTGGTTGGTGTAACTGGTTGATGTAACTGGTTGATGTTACTGGTTGATGTTACTGGTTGATGTAACTGGTTGATGTAACTGGTTGATGTAACTGGTTCATGTACTGGTTCATGTACAGGTCAATGTACAGGTCAATGTACAGGTCAATGTACTGTCCATGCACTGTCCATGTACTGGTCCATGTTATTCTCTATATATATATTCATGAAGCTCAAATCCTCCTCTTGTTTTCATTCTCTGAATTTTTTCTTGTAACTCTGACGGTTTAAAAGATCCCCTGTCCCTCAGAATATTTTTGAGTCAGTCAGTGTATCAGTCAGTGTATCAGTCAGTGCATCAGTCAGCGTATGGCCACAAACCTTTTGAAATGTTTCAGTAAGGGTTTATTGCAGGGTTTATCGGTCTGCTGACTATATGTCACATCACGACTAGTCCATGGACAGATAGTTTATATGTACTTTCCAATATATGTGCACACTATGTACATTTTAATTGACATGCAAAATTACAGGTAATAAATTGATATTGCATGTGATATGATTTAGCATGATGTTGCAAGTGATATTGTATGTTTAATACATTTCATGTGACTTTGCATGTGATACTTCATAATATTTCAAGTGATATTTTGTGTGATATTGCATATTACATGTGCAAGACGTGTGCAATTACATTCATGTTTAAGTTCATGTTTAAGTTCATGTTTAAGTTCATGTTCAAGTTCATGTTCAAGTTCATGTTCAAGTTCATGTTCAAGTTCATGTTCAAGTTCATGTTCAAGTTCATGTTCATGTTCAAGTTCATGTCCAATGTTATTTCAAATGTCAGTTCCAATATCAGTTCCAATATCATTTCCAATATCATTTCCGTGTTTTCTCACTTTCATTTCATTGCCAATAATTACTATGAAAGGTGAAGTTTTGTCACCGCATCGCGGTTACCCGATTTCTAGTATTCAAGTTGCGTTCGTACTTTCCGAAAAAGGTCCTCGAAAAATTTTCAAAAAATTCATGAAGGAAGCCCACCATGCCCACATGACACCCACTCGGTTTCGCCGACCTTGATTCATTTTTCAAGGTCGCAGAGCACTTTGAAGTCAGATTTTCCATACTTTTGAAATGCCCAAATCTCATCCGGTTAAGCCCAGATTCCGTTTCTGTCACTTTTATTAGGTTCCACATGCTTTTTGCAAGTTACAAAGTGAGACTTCCGAAAACGCAGGTCCAGGTCCAAAATGGCCACGGCCATTTTTAGTGCTAAGCAATTGTCGCACGAGATGTCAGAAACTGTAAGCTGGCTTGGTGGCCGGGCCAGTGCTGTAGGTTATGGCTGTGGTGATCCCATGTTTGGTTATGCAGTTACGTAATTTTAAATATTGACCGGGTCATCAAAACCAGCAATTATCCAACGGTGCAACCCCCCCCCCTTTGAATTATGCTTTTTGCTGAAACTCCTGTGGTCTAATACTGTAGAAAGCCAAAATATACCTAATTCAAGCCTTCTCTATGTTATATAAGCAACCTGCAAGCTGAAATACTTGCAGAAGACTCCATTCTAGCAGACGACACATGTCTTATGGTTTCGAGTCCCGCAGTAAACAAAAAGCTGTGCTGTGATTGGCTGACTTAATGCAGGTGAACTTTGAAGTTGAGGCTGCAGGCCAGTAAATAGCATGGAAATTGGTTAGAATGGAGTAGATTAGCATCACTATGGCTGTGACATGGACCGGGATTGCCCCGGAAACAGGTCAAAACAGAAAAACCGCATATTTTTGGCGGGAAAAGCTGAAACACCGCATTGTGGGGGTGCCGGTGGCAGTTTAATGCCTTTCTGGACCCCTTCCCCCTAGAATTGCATGGTTTTGTGATTCTAGGCCTTTGCATAGGCCTATGTGGGTCCATTACGGCATTCGCATGCTAAAAGATAGGAAAATGGGCCTTCCGGTCAGAATCAACCTGAACGTACTCGGGCCAAATGTCTTGACACATTACTAATCCTCACTAGTAGAGCAGCATTTCCTGCAAAAATGATGAAAATCGCATCATTTCTGAGCCCCCAAATTGCCAAAAACCTCCGTTTTTGCATTTTTCAAGAAAAAATCGCCCCGTCACAGGAAATTGATTTTGAGGGCTGAAAGTGGCTCTGAAAGATTGCTTGGAGTCGGACCCATAACCTAATACCCTTACTTTAGTTATGTTGCACCAATAACACCCCGATTACATGTGGTGAAGTTTTGTCACCGCTTCGCGGTTACCCGGTCTCTAGTTATTATTATTATTATTATTATTAAACTTCACCTATTACATAGGTGAAGTTTCTTGTTTTCGTAAATATTATTATTATTATTATTCCAGACAAAAATGTCTTCAAAAAAATCTCAAAAAAATCACATATGGAGTGTTACATGACCATATTACACTGTCAAAATCGGAATGACCTTGACCCATTTTTCAAGGTCACAGGCCACTTCAAAGTCAGTTTTTTCACTTACTTTTAGTGATCATAGCACACAAAATTACAAGCAGATTTCATTTTCCATTTAAATTACTGGTTTTACATGTATATTACATAATCTGACCCAATTTCAAGAAAGTAGGTCAAGGTCAATATTGTACAGGTGCCATTTCACTCTCAGAGGTTTGCGCACGGGATGTCAGAATCTGCAAGTCACAGAGTTACAAGCATGACACTAAAAGTTGCCCGAATGACTTACGCATTGCGAAAAGGACTGTGGTGATGATGCCATACTTAGTTTTTGAGTTACGTAATTTTAAAGATTGACCGCGTCATCAAAACAAGTGACCTTGGGTGTCTCACCTTGAAATATCGATTTTAGGCCATAACAATGTATAGTGAACCCCCCAAAGTAGCCCCCAAAACCCCCATATCCACCTTCAAATTTGACCTTGACCTCATTTTTCAAGGTCATTTGGCTCTTCAAAGTGCAAAAAGTGCTTATTTTCAAAAATTCTGAAAATTATGTTTTTTTCAAGATATCACCTTGATATATTATCTCTAGACAGACAATAATATGTGCATTTAGAATATGTAATCCAAAGTCCTCTAACATTTTACCTTAATTTTCCACAAAATTCCAAATATCGCAATTCGGAGAACGTTGAAAAATGACAAATTATTGCGTTTTTGACATGGAAATATCGATTCGAGAGAGTTACAATAATTAATTGATCCCCCCATTTTTGCATCCTGATTCTGAAAATTATATTTGTTTTGACCTAGAAACTTATTTTCAAGGTCAAATTCAAGGTGAAATTCAAGGTCAAACATGATGAAAAATTGTACTATTTTGACATTTGATTTTTTTACACAGGCAAGGAATCAAAATATTGTTACAAAAATGTCACACAAACTTGCTACCATAGTCTAGAGGCAGCGTATAAATTTTCAAGGTCCTCAGATTAACCTACGTTAGACTGTAAAGGTCACAAGGTCAAAAAAATTAGGGAAAAATTAACGATATTTTTTCACATTTCTCAATGATAGCGTTATTTCGATCGGCTGTAGCTCCGGTCCTAATTAAGTTACAGAGAATCTGAAAACAGATTCGGAAAGACCAAATTCTCCTCTAGTTTTCGTTTTCTGAACTTTTTGTCGTAGCTCTGACGGTTTAAAAGATCGCCGGACCCTGAAAATTTCATGTTTTTTGTCAAATTTTCACAATTTATCATCATTTTGACAAGGAAATAATCATTTTGTTTCAATGAAGCTATTTGAGCATACTTTCATCTTTCGTTCACATAATCCTGCCAAGTTATATATGTTTCCATTGAACCGTTAGGGTTCTAGAGTAATTTTAAGTGAAAAACAACATTTTTTCAGAAATTTCCGAAGTCCACATTTCTGAATTGTACCATAATTTCAATCCGCCTTATCTCCGGTCCTAATAAAGTTACAGAGAATCTGAAAATAGATTTGGAAAGGCCAAATTCTTCTCTAGTTTCCATTTATTGAACATTTTGTCGTAGCTCTGACGGTTTAAAAGATCGCCGGACCCTGAAAATTTCATGTTTTTTGTCAAATTTTCACAATTTATCAATTTTTTGACAGGGACGGAATCATCCTTTTGTGATGAGCCAGTCTAGACATATTTCTAACTTCTATTTACATAATCCTGCAAAGTTATATATATCCTCATTGAACCGTATTGGTTCTAGAGTGATTTCCAGTTAAAACTGCATATTTTCAGGAATATCTTAAAGGCCATATTTTTGAGTTGTGCCATCATTTCAATCCGCTCTATATCCGGTCCTATTTAAGTTACAGAAAATCTGAAAACAGATTCGGAAAGCACGCTTTCACCTCTAGCTGGCATATTTGAAGATTTTGTCAGAGCTCTGACGGTTAAAAATATCGCCGGACCCTGAAAAATTCATGTTTTTTGTCAAATTTTCACAATTTATCATAGTTTTGACAAGGAAATAATCATTTTATTTCAATGAAGCTATCTGAGCGTATTGCCATCCTTCGTTTACATAAAACTGGCATATGTTTCCATTGAACCGTTTTGGTTCTAGAGTAATTTTAAGTTAAAAAATACATTTTTTCAGTAATTTCTGAAGTCAATATTTCTGAATTGTACCATTATTTGAATCAGTCGTATCTCCGGTTCTGATAAAGTAACAGAGAATCTGAAAATAGATTTGGAAAGCCAAAATTCTGCTCTAGCTTTTATATTTGAACATTTTCTTGTATCATGGGCGGATAAAGAGATCGTCGGACCCTGAAAATTTTATGTTTTCAGAAATTGCAGTCATTTCCAAATGTTTTCAGGACTAGAAGTACTTTAGCCAAGAAATTCCTGAAATTCCAATATGAGAACGGTGCCAGTTTCAATCAGCAGTAACTCTAATGATGTAACTGGTTGATGTAACTGGTTGATGTAACTGGTTGATGTAACTGGTTGATGTAACTGGTTGATGTACTGGTTCATGTACTGGTTCATGTACTGGTCCATGTACTGGTCAATGTACAGGTCAATGTACTGTCCATGCACTGTCCATGTATTGGTCCATGTTATTCTCTATATATATATTCATGAAGCTCAAATCCTCCTCTTGTTTTCATTCTCTGAATTTTTTCTTGTAACTCTGGCGATTTAAAAGATCCCCTGTCCCTCAGAATATTTTTGAGTCAGTCAGTGTATCAGTCAGTGTATGAGTCAGTGTATGAGTCAGTGCATCAGTCAGCATATGGCCACAAACCGATTGAAATGTTTCAGTAAGGGTTTATTGCAGGTTTTATCGGTCTGCTGACTATATGTCACATCACGACTAGTCCATGGACAGATTGTTTATATGTACTTTCAAATATCTGTGCACACTATGTACATTTTAATTGACATTCAAAATTACAGGTAATAAATTGATATTGCATGTGATATGATTTAGCATGATATTGCAAGTGATATTGTATGTTTAATACATTGCATGTAACTTTGCATGTGATACTTCATAATATTTCAAGTGATATTTTGTGTGATATTGCATATTACATGTGCAAGACGTGTGCAATTACATTCATGTTCAAGTTCATGTTCAAGTTCATGTTCAAGTTCATGTTCAAGTTCATGTTCAAGTTCATGTTCATGTTCAAGTTCATGTTCAAGTTCATATCCAATGTCAGTTCCAATATCATTTCCAATATCATTTCCAATATCATTTGCGTGTTTTCTCACTTTCATTTCATTGCCAATAATTACTATGAAAGGTGAAGTTTTGTCACCGCATCGCGGTTACCCGATTTCTAGTTATTATTATTAGCATTCACCATCACTATGGTGAATGGTATTGATTTTGGTCGTATTATTATTATTATTATTATTATTATTTTTCTTCCCTTTTTTTTTGGAATTTCAACATGAAAGTTAGTGTATAGATAGTCCTTGATGAGTAGATTAATTTCCCAAAATATTTTTGACCTTGACCTATTTTTCAAGGTCACAGGTCACCTCAAAGTCACTGATTTTGGAGGTCTATCTCCTGAACTAATAAAGATAGAGACACCTGGTCTTCAATGTTGAGTTAGTAGACCCCTATTGAACAGATATCAGCCATGAAATTGATCATTTTCAAAAAGGGGTAATTACCTTAACCCCTTTTAATGAAAACCAGTTTGCGCACGGTTTTGAGAAAACTACAAGCAGCACTTTCATGAAATTATAGCACAAGGTGCTCTATAGTATGGGCCAATGCAGCGAGAAGTGTGGTGAAAATCATGCAAGGGGTTACTGAGATATTTGACTTTCAAAATTAGAATATTTTGCCCAAAAGTGAAAATATTTTTTAACTTTGCTTTGAATGAAGACAACTCAATGAAACTTGGAACATATATAGCCCTGTGGTAGAGGAATATTTTCATTAAACATCCATGACCTTGACATCAAGGTCAAGGTCACAGAAAGTGAATGAAAAGGCACGGTAGGTACATTTCACAACTTTTTCAAGCAAGGTTGTTCAATTGTGGTCTATCATTTCCAATCAAGAGTAACTTGAATGATCTAAAGTATATTTGACCTTGTGAAGAAGTTCATCAATTGTCAAGGTCATCACCAGTCAAAGACAGGAAAAATGAAGAAATGAGGTAAGTGCAGAATAGAATGAATTAAAGAATAAATTAAGGTCAATATGAAGTCAATATGAATGCCATTATGAATTCAATATGAATGTCAATATGAATGTCCATATGAATGTCAATATGAATGTCAATATATATGAATGTCAACATGAATATTAACATGAATGTCAAAATTAATGAATGTCAAAATGAATGTCAATATTAGTGTAGATATCAGTGTCATCAGTGTCACTATCAGTGTCATCACTGTCAATTGATATCAGGGTCAAATGAATGTCAGTGAATGTCAATATGAATATTGATATAAATGTCAATATGAATAACGTCAATAGGAATGTCAATATGAATGTCAAAATGAAGTCAATTCAAGTGTCAATATAAAAGTCAATATGAAGAATTAAAGTCAAGTTGATAATCAAGTAAATCCTTTTTTATGGTGAATGCTCATTACTGGTTCACCAGTAATATTGATGTCTAGTTATTATTATTATTATTATTTTTTTCTTGGCCAGTAGGTTTTTGTGCTAGAGACTTGAAACTTGGTACATATATAGTCCATGGTTAGTACTTCATTTTGGGAGAAGATGGTTGACCTTGACCTTGAACTCAAGGTCACAGGTCATCTCAAAGTCGAAAATTGGAAAACTTAAAAGTGGAATAACTTTTTTAATATTACAAGAATCAATTTGAAACTTTGGAATATATATATAAACATGTATCCCAACATTTGTAACCCATTATTGTTTTTGTGCAATGAGGGTAAGGGGGTAATTACCCCAATTTGACTAAAACAGGTTTGCACAGGTTTCCAGAAAAACTAAGCAAGCTAGAAACTCAGTTCTTTCACTAATAGGTAGCCTGACTAACCATTCAAGGTAAGTGATATTTTATATTTTGATTATGTGAAGGGGTAACTATGTAATGGGGTGTTGAAAATAGGGTGTTTTGCCCCAAGAGTGAAAACATTGTAAAACTTTGGTTTTAATGAAAGGATTTCAATGATAGTCTGGTAATATATTAATGGTTTCTGTATTATGTAATCCTTGTTGCCCGAAGCTTGGTAATTACCCCCCAAAAAGGGGTAAATGTCTATAACTTGTGATTGACCTGGACGATTTTCTTCAAATTTTGCACACGTTTGGGATATTGACTCAGGCACATATTAAACGAATAATTTTAACAGTATTGCCAACATAGGGTATTTACCCTCGTAATCAATGCCAAAAGGGGTGAATATATATTTTGAGGAGTTATGTTGTTCAAAATGGAATATCAGCTGTATGTTTGGTCTACGGGTATCCGGTTGGATTTTACTGGATGAAAAGTTTCTGTTTTGGGTAATTACCCCCAAAAGGGGTAAATGTCTATAACTTGTGATTGACATAGACGATTTACTTCAAATTTTGCACACGTTTGGGATATTGACTCAGGCACATATTGAACAAATAATTTTAACAGTATTGCCAACATAGGGTATTTACCCTCGTAATCAATGCCAAAAGGGGTGAATATATATTTTGAGGAGTTATGTTGTTCAAAATGGAATATCAGCTGTATGTTTGGTCTACTGCTATCCGGTTGGATTTTACTGGATGAAAAGTTTCTGTTTTGGGTAATTACCCCCAAAAGGGGTAAATGACTATAACTTGTGATTGACATGGACGATTTACTTCAAATTTTGCACACGTTTGTGACATTGACTCAGACACATGCTAAAAGGAAAAAATTCACAGAATAGGGTGATTTACCCTCGTAATCAAGTTCTAAGGGGGTAAATACATATTTTGAAGAACTTGGTTGTTTAAAATGGAATATTAGTTGCACGTTTGGTCTAGGTTATTCGTATGGATGTTACTGGATGAAAAGTTTCGGTTTTTAATAATTACCCCCAAAAGGGGTAAATGACTATAACTTGTGACTGACATGGACGATTTACTTCAAATTTTGCACACGTATGGGATATTGACTCAGGCACATGTTAAAAGAGAAAACGTTACAGTATAGGATAATTTACCCTCGTAATCAAGGTCAAAGGGGGGTAAATACGTATTTTGAGGAATTTGGTTGTTTAAAATGGAATGTCAAGTTTATGTTGGATCTAGGCTTGTACTTAATGGATGTTACTGGATGAACAGTTTCGGTTTTAGGTAGTAACCCCCAAAAGGGGTAAATGGCTATATCTTGTGATTGACATGGACAATTTTCTTCAAATTTTGCATGGGCTAAGTGTGTCTACTTTACCACATAATATAAGTAGAAACTTCAGCTTACTGGGTCTCTACCATAATAGTCCGACATAGTCTCATATAATTTGTTTTATTCATATATTTGAGGTCGAATCATTGCCTAACCTTTTTAAAGGTTGAATACTAGTTTATTTTGAAAGTGTCTGATCTGGAGTTGGTTATTTATTGCTCTCAATGAGAAAACAATGCCTGACTCAAGAATAGACACAGTCACACAAATTGTGGTTATGATAAGTGAATACAGATGAATAACTATTCCTCGGTAATAAAATCTGTGATAGATATTCCGATTTCTACAGCTCATCAATGTGCGTAGAGTGCACCATGCTTTGTCACCATGTGTGTCCATTTAAGCCCTATCAGTGCCAATTTGTATTCGTGTCCTAATACGATAATGCCACTGCATAGAAGACGAGACGTGTAAATACTCATTTTGACGACAATAAAATATAGCCCCTTTCCTCTGGTCCAGCCAAGGTTACTTTATTTACAAATCTGTATTGCCTTATTGTTTCCAGTCATGAATACCATATTTATTTAAAAAGATTTTCTCTACATCCTTTAGTCTATTTGGTGGTCACAAAATAGTATAAATTCTGAAAACTCAACAAATGTGGACAGCTTCCAACTCCCTTAAATCATTGTGTATTCATATGGCAGGTTGACTCAGCAGTGTCCTCCTCCGACACACAACATCCTTAAATTAATAAGACGGAACTGAATATCTAAAATATTCAAATGGGAAAATGGCTAAAGAGGGTTTATAGGGCCCATTTGAAAACATTTGAGTAAATATGGTATTGATATTAATCTCACTCTCCTTTGTGACTTATTTCTGATTTATTTCATTATTTTGATTTCCTTGTGATTCCTTCTCTACACACAGCTGTACCTGATCCCCCTAAAGCCCTTGCTGTGATTGAGAACACCACTGAATCCGTCACACTGTCCTGGGTGCCCCCTACACCCACCGATGCTAACCCCGTCAGTGCTCAGTTGGTCGAAATGAAACGGGAAGGAAAAGATTACTTTGAGGTGGCTAAGTTAGAAGCCGCTGATTCCAAGTACAAAGCTCTTAACCTCCTACAAGAGGAGAGGTACTACTTCAGAATACGGGCGCAGAACCCCGCTGGTTTGTCTGATGGCGCTGAGCTGTCCGAGCCAGTGACGCCCAAATTACCCTATGGTGAGTCGAAGGCTGTTTAGGTAGATGTAGTTGTAACCAGTTAATAGTTAGATTTTTTATGGTTAATTGCTTAAAGACTTTTTTCAAAGGTCCATTGTTTTGAAGAAAAGGAAGCTGAACATACGAACCTCACCCCTCCCTGAATTTTTGTTTAACAAATTCTCAGGTGCCTTCACTAACCTGCATACTGGACTTCTCACATTTGCTTTCTGAAAGATGGACCTTTGGAAAAGAAAAGTTAACATAGTAATTGGTACAAGCCAAATATTGAAACAATATGCATTGTACAGCAACAAGTTTAATACATTTCAATAGCAAAACAATCATCAATATGTCACTTCCTCTACAAGTTGCCACAAGTTTGAAACCATAACAAATACTGCAAAGAAAAACTTGGTTCATATACACAGCAGCATGTTACAAAATATGCTATGAACGGAAAGAGAAGGAACCTCTATTCATCAGACCGCAAGATGACACACACCTGCAAATTTACAACTTGATATGCCTCAAACATGGTTTACCGAAATCCCCATTGCACAAATGTTATGAATCCCCACTATTCGCTACAACATATTTCTTCACTTTCTTGTGATTATTTTATTGTTTATTTGTGTGTGCCATGTACTTAAAAGTGCCTGTTGTTGCATTTTTTGTCTCCAATTTCTTGTTGAACCTTTCTTAATGCATATATATTAATATTTCATGCCCAATATGACGAGCTGTATTGACATATGACCCTCCACAACAAAGCCCAACTTTTCTTTTCCTCTGGTTCATGTGGTTTAGTGGATATCTTCTTAGTTCGACAAGAACTAATCATTTTCTACCTATCTGTCTGCAATGTGACTTGCCCGGATATATGTAGTACTGACTTGTCTTCTTGTCCATTTTTAGAACTATTTTATTTATGAACGTTCATCTCATAAATATCTTTTCCGCTATGATCTGTATAACTCAGTTCTTGGTTGATATCACCTCAGTGAGAATTGCTTTAAAAAAAAAGGTGTGGATCTTTCTATCCTGTCTTTTCTATCCAGTGTCCACCCTTCTATCGGTCTGTTCTATACAACTTGTAATTACTTTTCAGACCCCCCAACCGGAGTGCGCAACTTCAAGAGCACCAAAGTGACATTTGACTCCATTAGCCTTCAGTGGGAAAAGCCTGAATCTGATGGAGGATCTGTCATCACCAACTATAACTTGGAAATTCAGGTGAGCACTTTTAAAATTTCCTATTTATTGTTATTTTGGCTCTTATTACATTATTCATAGTCAGAATGATGTGCCATGATTGGTCATTTTCCAGTAAAGGTGAATTTCTTTAGTTCATGTGGAAGTCCACCTGATATTAATATGTAAGTGTTTGATTAGAAATTTGATTCCCAATACCATCTACCAACTTGGGGTGTATGTGACAGGCAGTTCAATGGGTGGCATTTTTGACATGTGAAATTGTCATGGATATATTCCTGGAATCCTGGTTTATAATAGAACTATTGGTTGTTCCACCAGATCTGGTATTCAGGTAAAGTTCCTGCTGCAAATCTAATAAATGAAATACAATAAGATACATAGCATGCATATTCATCGGTTTATCATTATAAAAAATTATAACTTTAATATCCCAAGTTATTTACTCATATTACTAGAATTGATTATTAGGCTTGAAATAATGAATATAAAATATACCTTTGTTTCTTTTGATTTTGTTGAAATGAATTATTATTTATTATAAAATTATCATTATTTTGAAATCATATCATTAATTGATTGAAATGATATGTTTCTTTTGGTCACTTGATATAATAACCAAACTAAGACTGTTGAAAGTTTAACATCTTATTACCTTATTTTATTTGGAATCTATTTTCAGAAAATGTTGTACTTAGAGCATCAAATGTGCTTTGAAGAAATTTCAAAAATATTCGTACATATCGGCAATGTGACAATGTTAATTGTTGTACTTATGATTACAGTGTATACTGCAGTTATTGAATGGATAGATTATTGTTTGTATCAATTATAGTAAGCATTCCATTTTCAACTTCAAAGTGATGTGTTTGAGCTTAGGGCGTTTGTATAATATAAACTGACTGCTGGGCAATTCCATAAAGTTCGATTTAAAGATCGGATGTACTGTGAGTACGTCTAATGCAATGTAATTTTGCCTTGTTACTCAGCTCCTGTTGCACTTGGAGGTTTGGGTGGTGGCTTGTTAGATACCCTGCCTGTTTAACAATGAACTAGCTAAGGTGTAACGATAGGGCTACACAAGCTGCTAATGTGTCTGATCTGTAAATCAGACTTTACAGAATCGCCCTGCTGCTGCCATTCTCCAAAAAGATGTGCCATAAGCGCAGCTATAAAAAGTCTTAACGACATTTCATTTGAATCAGTAACTGTCTCCGACCCTCAACACTTCAAATACATTTTTTGATTTCTTTTTTAATGCTCAATTTCATTTCAAATTTGTTGGTTAACTGATTTTCTGATTCTAATTGCAGGAACAAGGTGGAGACTTCGCCCCAGTTGAGTCATTGGATGGTGGAAAGTCCAAATACACCGTCAAACGTTTGAAGGAAGAAGTGACCTATAACTTCAGGATCACTGCAGAAAACAAGGCTGGAAAGGGAGAGCCAGTGTTGCTGAGCAATGAAGGAGTCAAGACTCCCAAGAAAGCTGGTAGGTTTTGGAGAAATCTGTTTCATCATTTAAACTGTGATGCAATCCCTATTGTTCTTTAAGAAGCATTTCTAGCAACCTATGCAAACTATATTCTTACAAGACACTGGAAGACAGAAAAGCAGGAGAAAAAATATTTGAGGTTTCTGAGATTTTTGAGGATGCCACATTTCGTAAAAGCCTACAAAGAGACTTTTATGAAGTTTGATCGTCATCTATAGTCCCCCAGTAGCAACCATCATTGCGCTATGATACCGCAACTATATCTAGGAACTGAGTAACATTTCTGTGACTTATTTATGTCTCTTCATTTCAGACAACCCATCCAGCCCCAGAAACGTCCAGTTGGTTGATGCAACCACCAACACCTTGAAGATTTCCTACGAGGCTCCAGAAAACAACGGAGGAGTGGAAATCACTACTTACCTGATTGAGATACAGATCGGAGCAGGAGATTTCAAACATGTAAGTGGCATCATACATAGCTAGTACCTTCTTGATATTTGCCATAGACAAGATGCACAAATGATGTAATACCTATTTGCGGATCCCGACAGGGCGGTCTAGGAGAGGAAGGTGTAGCGTCCAAAGGGAAAACCTAGTAAGTCACATTTTGGAGTTTCTGAGATAATCCACTTTGAAGTTCCAGTTCTTGCAGTAAGAGATAGGCTTACTGGGATTTGTCAGTGTCATTCTGGGGTAACGGGCCACTTCTTGAAAATCTAAACTTAAAGAATATATAGAAACATGTCTCAGAAGTTATATTTTGACCTTAACTCAATTTGACCCAATTTGTGACTTACTAGGTTTTCCCTTTGGACGCTAGGCCTGGTACCCAAGGTGTTTTTTTGGCATTCGCGAGCATGTATTGTAGCACTTTTCTTCAAAATAGTACATTTAATCTCACCCATGGACGCCCCTTGGATCCGCCACAGGAAACCCCCATCATTTGTTCAGTGTATATTAACTAATTCTGTTTAACGTTTGTTAGATCTATATATTTAAGAAATAAGTCTGTGAAGGACTTATACTTTTCAAAAGGTAAGCAAGTTCATCAATTGCAACGTATATTAACACAAAATATAGGTATATTTCTTTTTGACCTCTGTTTGAAGGACAACAGTGTCATAATTTCATTGCCATCAGTGGCAATTTTGCAACCAATCAGTTCATCTTAATACATTATTCCCCCCAGGTCAAATCTGCTGATGGTGCAACATTGACAATTGAACTGGTCGACTTACAACCCGGAACTGAATACAACGTCCGTGTCTTTGCTGAGAATCTTGCTGGTTTGAGATCGGAGAAACCTGGAAATCTTCCCCAGACTGTTTCTACTTTGCCAGGCACTGGTGAGTCATAGTTTGTACTGGACACCTAAAAAATACTGTGGAGGGATGGAAAAATTCCAAGCCTGTTAAATTTGTATGGTTCAATGGTGGGGATGATGTCAATCCTGTCTCTATAAGACTCGAAGTCAGCAGCAATGAGAACCATCACCCAATCTCAACCCTGTGGTCAATTTGACCTATTTTGACGTCAGGCGACGTAAGTGTGATGTAACAGACATTATCCTAATTTCACGTGAGGTCAGAATGCCCGCTGGGTATGAACTCATTTACATGGTTAGCTACAAGTGACAGTGCACTTTTAATGATCTTTTATCAGCCAAAAGAGGCCATTCTACTTTCTTTAAGTTACTATTAAGCACATATATACATGTATCAATGCTGTCCTATGTTTTCATCCAGCCGCAAACCATGAAAATTTCCAGGGTCCCTGACACTATGTCCCATTGCCAATAATACAGAGGACTCGCAGAGTCTTAATGTCAATCATACATTCCGTCGATCATATAGAATGTAATCAATTTGATATTAATTTCTGCAGCTGTCCCATCAAGCCCCAGCAACGTGAGGGTCAGTGAAGTGACAACTGACTCCATTTCTCTGGTTTGGGACGCCCCAGAGTCTGACGGAGGTGCTAAGATTAAGAAGTACATCATCGTAATGAAGCAAAAGGGTTCTAAGAAGTTCAAGAAGGTCGGAAAGACGAAAGGAGAGACAAAATTCACCCTCACAGAAAACCTCGAAGCTGGAGTAGACTATATTATTCAGGTGAGTGAACAAAATGATTTGATGAAATGGGAGTATGACGATAACTTTCTTTTTGGAGTTCAAGTAGCTCAATAAATATTTACTCGCAGACTTATGTGGTCCATGGCATGCCATTTTATTTGTGAAAGCATGCCAAGAGTCTTTAAGAAGAGTTTGAATTCATCATGGAAGGCCCTTTTCTGTTCCAAAGAAAGCCCGCTTAGAACAGACTACCTAAGATGCCGACTTAAGATTTTATCGTCATTTTCTGCCACCGCCAACATTTCAAACCATTCAGCTAAGGTTTCCAAGAAAAGTACTAAGATGTTGGGGTGCTTAATTCACCTAGCATAAGACTGAAGACTCAAGATCATTTATTTGCCTATTCGTAACAAACTGTTTTGTCAACATTCACACAAAAAAGCTAAATTTAATATAGGCAGGAGGTCATTCTATGACAATGAAGTTGTCACCAGCGAACAAACCCCCCAAAGATTGATGCCTTCAGAGAGAACCATGACATAACTTAGATCACATAAGATCTATTTATACACACAGAGACATGTTACTGCAGTGCAACACCAAGCTCTTTGTGAGAACTATGTGATATCATAATTTGTTACTTCATTTTTGAATTGTATTTTGCCATTTAGGTCTATGCTGAGAATGAAGTGGGCATCTGTGAGAATGGTGGAGAAATTACAGAATCTGTGCGATTGGCTGAGAAACCCAAAGCTGTGGAGGAGGAGATGGTAGCTCCGGAAGAAGCTGCTGTGAGTAATGAACACTAGGTGGCAACACTAGTAGTATTCAAAAGTTGAATTGTTATATGATTGGTAGCTATTTTATCCAACATATAAAAGCAAGTATCACAAAGAGTTAACCTACTTTTGAGTTTTGTTTAATACAACTTTTCAGCAAGCTGCAGAAAAGCCAAAAGAAGAAAAACCAAAGGAAGAAGAAAAGCCAAAAGAAGAAGAAAAGCCAAAAGAAGAAGAAAAACCAAAAGAAGAACAGAAACCTGTTGAAGAAGAACAAGTCAAACCAACTGAAGAAAAACCTGCTGAAAAACCAAAAGAAGAAGAAAAACCAAAAGAAGAAGAAAAGCCAAAGGAAGAAGAGAAGCCAAAAGAAGAAGAAAAGCCAAAGGAAGAGAAACCAAAAGAAGAACAGAAACCAGTTGAAGAAGAGGTCGTAGCAGCTGAAGAAGTTGCCCCTGTTGCCGAGGCCCCAGTTGCCGAAGCACCTAAATTCACAGTCCCCTCTGCTCCAAGGTAAATCATAACCTTCTACTCCCTATTTAGTATTTTCTAACAGCTTTCTTCAATATTCAACCCAAAACAAACTTGTATGTTGAAAAACGGGGCTAGAGAATGTGAATTTGAAGATAGTGTGAAACTTCTCACAATAAGTTCTAAATGACATTTTGCCAAAGACGGAAGATGATGGTGTCATAAAAATCTTAGACGTTTCTTTGAAAATTTGTAAGCCAACCATCTTCCAAGATTTCCGTTGAGATTTACAAATTTCCAGGCAATGACATGCCAGAATTCCCTACTATTTCCAGCCAAACTGAAAAATTACCCTGAATGACATAGCAAGTCACCTAAGTGTGACACATAGATCTATTGAATTGAATTTTATCCTTCTGCCGCTTTGCCATATCACATGCTTCTAGTCACTTCAATGATATTCTGTAACTAAATATTTTCTGATTTTTTTTCAGGAATCTGAAGGTCTCCAAGGTAACATCTTCTTCAGTTACTCTGGACTGGGAAACCCCAGAGACCGACGGTGGCTCCCCCATCAAGAGTTACGTCATTGTACAGAAGACATCAGACAAAAAGAAGTTCAAGGAAGCAGGAGTTGTAAGTTATTGCATTACACCCCATCAGTCAATTTTGATAATTTTGTAGACTTGTAGACTGTAGACTGTAGAATATAGATATCGATGGCTTAGGCCACACATAATTGATTCTTAGCTTCGACCGACCCTAGAAAAAGGGCCTTGAGAGGAATCCGAGAAGCTAAAGATCAATTATGTGTGGCCTTAGGATTCCTAGAAACAGTATTGTTTCACTAGGGGTCGGTCCAGTCAACTGAAGTGTAACCTTTGACGATAATTTTGGAAAACATAATAAATCTAATAAAGAGCTCAAATTAAAGAGATATCAGGGAGGTTGATTTTTTACAAAGAATTTGTGAATAAGTAGTTCATAATTCCATCTCAAAATCTCAGTTTTGTCTTTGCTTCTTAAGTTCTTATAATAGAAGCGTTTTCCCAAGTAATTAAAAATTTATGTTGCTAATTTTCCTCTGGACTGTGTTGATTGAAGGAAAATTTGACTAAAAGATCAATGAACAAAAAACATGCATATTTAGGAAGACAGAATTGCCTCTTGTTGGTTTTACAGAATGTTGTGCCTATGAAACTACCTAGCCTATAATTTCTAAATCTTCTCTATTTCAGGTTCCTGCTGATTCAACGACATTTGAACTGCTCAAAGTTAAGGAAAGCCAGGAATACTACTTCAGGGTATATGCTGCCAATGAGGCTGGATTCAGTGAGAGTGGAGCTGAGTTGGCTGAGCCTGTCAAGATTCCTGCTGCTGAAAAGGAGGTAATATACAGTTAAATTATATCCTATTGAAATTTTAAGGTGACTTCTCTAAACACAAAAAATTATACAATGCATATTTGTCATTCAAAGTATAACAATGTTTTGTCTTTTACTGAACAAAAGGAAATCTCAACTTTAAAAAAAAATTGTCAAATTCATCTCTATGTGTTTGCTATCTTCTAAAATGGCCATTCATTTATGCTCGCTTTTGACAGATCATGGGCACAGCAAAACAAAGAATAATAATTATTCTAATGGGTCTCTCTGAGACTTGAAACCAAAGTTTATTTTATTTCCTTATGAGGAACGCTAAACAGTAAACATTGTAACAAAGTTCATAAAGAGGTGAATTTTCAGCGTATTAGTTACTTGCTAATGTTCCAAACAGACAAAATATAAAAATGTTATTGTATTACCTAGTAATACCTACTAATTGGGATAGAGATGCTAAATTATTAGGACCAAAGATGGATAACTCAAAACACTAAAATATTTCTTTTATAATTTCTCACAGCCTGTTGATGAAGCCGACAGTGCCCCCAAAGGAGACGCTCCAGAAATTCTGCTTAAACCAGAACCAGTCAGTTTGAAAGAAGGAGAGGTCATCAAATTAGCATGCAAGGTCAAAGGTCAGTGTCTATTCATATGCGAGGTCATAAGGTCACGCTCATTAACAAACGGTGATTGGTCTACACTTAGTTGCATTAGAACTAAGGACCTAGTGTGCTACATAAAATTTAAATACAGGTCTGCACGGTAGAAGGCATTAAAATCAACCTGATGCAAAATACGCACAAGAAAACATGTAAATATTCACAATTTACAAAAATAAGAAAACCAAAAATTACTCAAGACTTTTATTTCAGGCCTTCTGATAGCTATGTACTTTCGAAATTTAATTGTTAGCCATTTATATGTCTGGCGTAAATTTTAGTTTATGTCACTTCCCGAAATATTTCATTCTTGTAAATATGTGAATAACAATTTGTTTAAGCGTTGATGTGAAATTTCTGTAATCATGTACAGTATATCGAAAGTTTGTGTTTACGTTAAGACGTGCTATATTATAGTCATAATCATAAGATGTTGTTTTTACCCCATTCCTTCCAAAGTGTTTCAGTAGATAGCTCCTGGTTGACATTGACGACCGTTGTTGTTTATTGTTGTTATGACAACTTTAATTGTTGTGGGGTTGCAACAGGCAGATGAACATTTACCTGTTTAGACTATTTCATAAATATATTCTTCTTCCCAAAAGACGAGAACATCAAAGAATCACATCCACATAAATTTAACAATTCCGAAAACATTTCTGAATATTTTTGAAAACGTTTACATTAACTCTTTGTTTATCCATTTGTATTTTAGACGCAATTTTAACAGATAAATAAATTAATGGCATATAAATATATTCTTCTTCCCAAAAGACGAGAACATCAAAGAATCACATCCACATAAATTTAACAATTCCGAAAACATTTCTGAATATTTTTGAAAACTTTTACATTAACTCTTTGTTTATCCATTTGTACTTTAGACTCAATTTTAATAGACAAATAAAGTCAGTATCAGAACACCATGAAATTGCAAAAGGAACCAACTGCAATCCACCCAGCTGAAATTTTGCGACCCTACACAGTTATTGTTTGAAGTTGTCATTTGTTGTTAATGTTAAATGTCGTTTTTAATCGTTTGTTGTCGTTCCGATCATGTGATGGTCATGTGATACAGGTGACCCAGAGCCAGAGGTCACATGGTTTAAAGGAGACAAGAAAATCAAGCCGAAGAAACGAGATACAAGGATTAAACTTGACTGGGACATTATGGAGGATCTGTACAGCTTAACGATTAAAGATGCTACTGTAGAAGATGCTGGTGATTACAAGATTGTAGTCAATAATTCCATTGGTGAGACTACCTACTTGGTTACCGTGACGATAAAGTCACAAAAAGAAGAACAGGTAGAAGTAAAGGAAGAAAAGAAGGTTGAAAAGAAAGAAAAGAAGGAAAAGAAGGAAACAAAGGAAGTCAAAGAGGAACAGGTTGAGATCATCGAAGAACAAGTTGAGGTGGTTGAGAAGACGGAGGTAAAACAAGAAGTGAAGATTGAGGAAAAGAAAGAGGTCAAGGAGACCAAGAAAGAGGAAAAGAAAGAGGTAAAGAAAGAGGAAACAGAAGAAGATGTTACCTCAACAGCTACCTCAAGTGAAGAGTCGAGCACTTGGGAGTCGTCGACTGAAGAGTCATCAGTTAGTAAACAGGAGGAGAAGGTAGAAAAGAAGGAGGAGAAGAAGGAAGAGCCTAAGAAAGAGGTTAAAGAGGAAAAGAAGGAAGAGAAGAAGGAAGAAAAGAAACCAGAAAAGAAGGAGCCTAAAAAGGAAGAACCAAAGAAAGAAGTAAAGAAGGAAGAAGAATCTGAAGATGAGTCATCGGTTGCCACGACAACCGAAGAAGAATCATCAACGGAAGAATCTTCCGTCAGCAAAACAGACACACCAAAAGCTGAGGAGAAGAAACCAGTTGAAGAGAAACCAGTCGAAGAAGTAAAAGCAGAAAAAGTAGAAGAAAAACCAGCTGAAGAGAAGAAAAAACCAGAGAAAAAGAAGAAAAAGCAGAAGTTGGGAATGGATGTTGAAGAATCAGTGGAAGAGAGTTTGGAAATGAAGAAGAAACGTCAACTGGCTTTGGAAGAAGATGCCATGAAAGGCAAAACATCTGGAATTGAAGCCGAGATTTCAGAAGAAGCTTCAGCTCCTTTGAAATTGAGCATGGAAATGGAAGAGTCAGAAATGGAAGGAAAAATGAAGGAGACAATGAAATTGAAAGATGAGAAACCAGCTGAAGAGAAGAAACCAGAGAAAAAGAAGGAAGAGAAGAAACCAATGACTCCCGAGGAGATTTCAGAAGCTTCCGAAGTGACTGAGACAACAACCGAGTCATCTTCAATCACCGAGTCAACCTCTACGGCTGACACTGTGACCGAGTCCGATATCAGCCGAGCCGATGATCTCAAACCTGAACCAAAGAAACCAGAGGAGGTTAAACCAGAGGAAGAAAAACCAGTTGAAAAGAAGCCGAAGAAAGAAAAGAAAGAAGCCAAGACAACAGTGGTGGAGGAATCCGAAATAGTGTCTGAGATTACTGAGGAAGTATCCTCAGCTGCTGCTGTGTCAGCCGACCAACAAGATCTAGCTACAGTAGAAGTAGCCGCACCCGAGTTCATTCACCAGCCAAAACCAAGCAACGTCAAAGAAGGAGAGACAGTCAAGCTGAAGTGCAAGATTACAGAAACCAAAAAAGGCAAGGATAGCATGAAAAAGCAAACAGAATGCAACCTCTCGATATATCTTATGATATATTTCTCTGCTCGCTTGAGTGCGTTCATTTTGCGCTTATAGAATGATTTTTTTGTTCGATTATTTATTATTCACACTTAGTTTTATGAGTCTTTGCATATCTCTTATGATGATCACCTTTTCTTCTCTTTCATTTCTTATTTATAACTAAATGAATGCTATTTGTCTTCATTTATTTCAATATATATATTCCATTTTGTGTCATGTCATTAATTTATCTCTGATTATTCATCTACAACTGTCTCTTTCTAATTCCGGCACATTACCAAATTTGGTACTCCTTGGTGCCCCACCTTGACCACACCTTTTTTCAACTTTGAGCACTACTTTCGCTTTGCACTGCTTCCTATTGGCTCAACAAGCAATTTACTAACTGTCTGGAAATAACTAATTATCAAATACCCAATTGTATCCATTTCCCATGTAAGATATATATCTACGTCAAATGTAAAATAGGTCTTCATCTCTCGTATCCATCATAAATACCATCTACATTTTCATGTAAATGTCTCCATACGTAATGTGAACTTTGGTAAGTTTATGTGAACTCAATGTTGTCCCTATGTCCTCAGAAAATAAATTTGTATTAATGTTGTTGAACAACACTATTAAGACCACACAATTCTGTAATAAAAGCTTCTTGGACATTGCTACAATTTTGGAAAAATTGGATTCAAATCGAGAAATTTGGAAACACATAATACAATGTATCAATACTATATCATCCTGGATGATATAAGGGGGTTAACAGATTTGATTATTACTTTTCATTCAGTTGAAATTCAGTAGAGTTGAGGCAAACATCACCAACATTTTCTTTGTGTCTTTACAAGTGAAAAGTCAGATCAATATACTTCTGTTTGCCAAAATGTGTTCTTTGCAAGCTGAAGACAATGGAATGGTCTTTGTGTGGTCTTGATAGTGAGGTCAAATAATTCATCAGTAATATTGTTATATCAGTTGTATTATGAATTGTAATCAGGCAAGCCGAGACCTACAGTTAAATGGTACAAGGATGACATCGAGATTTCTGCCACCTCTGACAAAAGGATGAAAGTCACCAACGATGGAAAGCACGTGTGTTTGGAGATTGTCGAAGCAACTGTCAAAGACTCTGGCAACTACAGGATTGAAGTGTTCAACGCAGCAGGAACTGTGTCTACAGATGTATCAGTAAACGTAGCGGAATTCAAGATCAAAGCAGCCTCAATGGCGGAGGAGAAAGTTACAATTGACGGAGGCAAGACGGAAGAAATCTTCGAGGAAATTGTCGAAGATGAACACGGAAAGAAGAGGAAGAAGATGATTGTCACAGACCAAGAGGTCGCCACGGTTACCAAGAAGATGATCGTAACTGAGGAAACGGAGATAACAGAAGTTGAAGAAGGGTCGGAAGGAGAAGAAATCGTGGAATCAGTTACGGTCAAGAAGGTCATTAAAGAGATCAGACCAGAGACGGAATCAGAGACTGAATCGGAATCAGAGAGTTCCGTTTCGGAAGAAATTGAGACTGCCGATGGTCGTAAGATTCGTCGTGCTAAGGCAACGATGGAAGAAGAGGAAGTAGCAGTGATTCGCAAAAAGAAGACAGAGGAAATCTCTGAAGATGTGACTTTAAGCCGCAAGGACAAACACGAGCAGAGCACGGAAGAATCAGAATTTACTCTCAAGACGAAAACGAAGAAGAAACTCAAAGGAGACCTAGGAGAAAGCGTCGAAGTATCCGTGTCTGAATTTTCAACCAAATCAGCTCCTCAAACTCAAGAAGGATCAGAAGTATTCGAATTGAGAATAACTGAAGGCGAAGAAACAAGCCAAGAAGCAAGTGGAGAAATGACAATGAAAATACAAGAAGGTACAAGTCAAGAAGCAAGTGGGGAGTTAACGATGAAAATACAAGAAGGTACAAGTCAAGAAATAAGTGAAGAATTTACAATGACTGTGCAAGAAGGTAGTGAAGTGGCAGAAGTATCAACAGAAGAGGTGAAGAAGAAGAAGAAAAAGCAGAAGAAGTTGGGAATGGATGTTGAAGAATCCGTGGAAGAGAGTCTGGAAATGAAGAAGAAACGTCAACTGGCTTTGGAAGAAGATGCCATGAAAGGAAGAACATCTGGAATTGAAGCCGAGATTTCAGAAGACGCTTCAGCTAAGTTGAAATTGAGCATAGAAATGGAAGAATCTGAAATGAAAGGAAAAATGAAAGAGAAAATGAAACTTAAAGAGGAAAAGAAACCTAAAGAAAAGACTAAAAAGGCAGTTGAGGAAGAGGCCCTCGAAAGTGAAGAGACTGAGTCTAGTTTCTCAGAAACAGCTTCAACTGAAGGAATGACATCGGAAAGCATTGAAGTACAGGAGACTAGAGTAACATCAGAAAGTGTTGAAGTGAAGGAAACTGAAGTAAAGAAGAAGAAAAAGAAGAAATTGGGAATGGATGTGGAGGAATCTGTTGAAGAAAGTTTGGAAATGAAGAAGAAAAGGCAATTGGCTTTGGAAGAAGATGCCATGAAGGGAAAAACATCTGGTGTTGAAATGGAAATATCTGAAGAAGCATCAGCCACTCTCCAATTAAGCATGGAAATGGAAGAATCTGAAATTAAAGGCAAAATGAAGGAGACAATGAAACTGACAGAAGAGAAAAAACCTAAAGAAAAGACTCAAAAGATCGCAGTTGAGGAGGCTGTCGAAACTGAAGAAACTGAGTCAAGTTTCTCAGAAACAAGCACAACTGAGGGATTGACGTCAGAAAGCATTGAAGTACAGGACACTGGAGTTACTTCAGAAACTGTTGAAGTGAAGGAAACTGAAGTGAAAAAGAAGAAAAAGAAGAAATTAGGAATGGATGTCGAAGAATCGGTAGAAGAAAGTTTGGAAATGAAGAAGAAACGGCAATTGGCTTTGGAAGAGGACGCCATGAAAGGCAAAACATCTGGAATTGAAACTGAGATCTCTGAAGAAGCTTCAGCCACTCTCAAGTTAAGCATGGAAATGGAGGAGTCAGAAATCAAAGGAAAAACTAAGGAGAAGAAGAAAGTGAAACAGGAGATGAAGACTACAGAAACTAAAGTCACTGTACAGGAGGGAGAAGAAGCGGTTGTGACTGAAGAGACTGAAACAAGTTTCTCAGAGGCCACCACAACTGAAGGGTTGACTTCGGAAAGTGTTGAGGTGAAGGAAACTGAAGTGAAGAAAAAGAAAAAGAAGAAGTTAGGAATGGATGTGGAGGAATCAGTGGAAGAAAGTTTGGAAATGAAGAAGAAAAGGCAACTTGCTTTGGAAGAGGATTCAATGAAAGAGAAGACCTCTCAGATAGAAGCAGACATTTCATCAACATTGAAGTTGAGCATGGAGGAGCAAGAGCTTGCATCGAAAACAATCGTCGAGCAAGAAGTAACACAGAAGACAGTCGTTGAAAGGGTTGACGACCTCGCTCCAAAAGTCAGAACACCAAAAGATGAAGAATCTGAAGAAGAGAGTTCATCAGAGGCAACAAGTTCTTCAGAAATGACAACCGAAAGTTCATCAACTTTTGACGCTCCTGGAGCAAAGAAGAAGCCCTGGGAAACAGCCGAACCATCGAAGAAAGAAGCCAAACCAAAGAAAGAAGTTGAGGAAGAGGTTGTTGAGGAGAAGGACAAAAAACCAGAGAAGAAACCAACTAAGGAAGAACCACAAAAACAAGATGACCAAGACTTGAAACCACAAGAGAAGACACCAAAGGATAAGACACCACTTGAGGAACCTGTCACTCAAGATGACGTCCAGCCTGCTGAAAAGGCACCTGTTGCTGAAAAGCCTGTTGAAAAACAACCTGCTGCTGAAAAGCCTGTTGAAAAACAGCCTGTTGATGATAAAATGAAAGAGCCAGAGGATGCCAAGAAGGTAAAACCAACAGCTGAAGAGGAAATTGTCCAGAAGGTGCAGAAACAAAAAGAAACGGGAGAAATCAAGCAAGAATTGGAAGAAACGGTCTTACAGATTGTCGAAGAAGGTGAAGTAGTAGCAGCAGTGTCTAGTACTGTCCAAGAATCAGCAGTTGAAAAGTCCGCTACTTCAGAGCAGCCATCTGGTGTTAAAGCCAAACCAAAACCAGTAGCTCCCTCTAGTGCTACTAGTGAGAGTGAAGAGTCTGCTTCAGAGATTTCATCTGCCTTTGAAGGAGATGAAAGCATCAGTGAGGAATCTGAAAAGGAGAGACAAAAGAGGTTAAGGAAGAAGAAGAAAATAACCACAGAGGTTGAAGAAACCATGAAGACGAAGGGAAAGAGAAGAGTCATGTTTGAGGAAGAAGATTTGGGAGGAGCAAAGAAGAAGGAAATTGAAATTGCAGAAGAAGAAGCGGTTCTAAAAATAGCCAAGAAGGCTGGTGAAGGAAAAGATGATGAAAGTGAAAGCAGTGACATCACAAGAAGTGAAAGTGACCTCACTAAGACGGAAAGTGACTTTGAAGTAGAAAAGGAGAAGAAGAAGAGAAAAAAGAAGAAGATTACGACAGAAGTTGAAGAAACTATGAAAACCAAAGGAAAGAGGAAGGTTGAATTTGAGGAAGAAGACTTACAAGGCAAAAAGCGAGGAGCCGAATTAAGCATCGAGCAAGAGGAGCTCACTTTGAAGGGAGTGAAGACTGTCGAAAAGGTGTCAGAACAAAAAACGGCACTTCTTCTTGAAGAAACAACAGTTGTTAAGGAGGTTACTAAGGATGTTGCTATGGAGGAAGTTGCTTCATCTGTTGCTATGGAGGTCACTACAGAGAGGCCTGTGTTGGAGGTCGTTCCCATGCCAACCAAGGTTGCTGAAGGTCAGACAATCCGCCTGGAGACCAAGGTCAAAGGTTAGCCTAATTTGAATACGGAATGCTTTGCATCATGGGTATTTTGAACTATTTTGCTTATTTTGTACTTTTCAGTCTACTTCATTTCAGCAAATCTTCTGCTTTATTTCAGTATTTTAGAATTAATTTCAATGATTTCTGCATATTACTTAGTCTTTCTTTCAGCAAACTTTATTTCTCTATTATGTTTGTGGATGACCTTTATTTTGTATGGCATTTATTACAGCACATTTTTGTTATGTCTACAGCTTATTTCTATAATTGACAAAACTAGCTACTTCAAATTTCTCAATATTAGAAGCATTTAGGTACTACTACAGCTTAGTTATAGAATTAGCCAATCTCAAAGTATTTTCTGAATATTTGAAGTATAATTCAGCTTTTACACTGCATTGCTTATCAGTTTTGCATCCAGTATTTCTCTTGTAATTGCTTACGACATAAATTGTGAAGTAGATATCTGCTAGGTAATGAATGCAAACATTCTCTCTTCTTTAATATATAATATTTAATAGAGCATACTTCTCTTCTGCTTAATATACTCACAGCACGAAAATTAAAAATATGATTAGCAAGAAACTTAAAAAATATGATTAATCAATTAAATCAGAATCTCTAACATAACTAATGTTAATTTTCTAATTAGGTAAATCTTTTCGAATCATACGCAAGATAACTTTTTGCTTCAGTTATGATCAGTGTAGGGTAGATCAGCATTAGAAATACTTTATGTTAGACGCTGGATATGTCACAATGCTTTAATTATTTGTTAAACTTTATTACAAGATGCTTTCTTTACTATTTTGTTATTATTTTGTCATTAATTTATTATGATGCACTGCACTTATGTCTTTATTTCACTGCTGGTATACTTTATTATACTTCTACACAATGCCATGTTAATTATCACATTTATTTTATTTTCAATTGAATGCATATTTATTTGGTATGTTATGATTCAGTATATAATTGTAAACATTCATTTGCTTACTGTACTTCGTTCACATTTGTTAATCTTATTAGTTATTCGCAAAAAACTTATTTTACTTATTATGCATGTTGATATGTTCAATATTATTTTACACCGTTTATTATTATGAAACTGCTTCATAAACATGAATGGCATTATCATTTTATTATCATTTGCTATATCATTCATTTATCATTATTTCAAGCATGATTCTAGCCTCTACTCATAATAGGCTGATTTCACTGTTTAATTTTCGCAATATTACTATATTTGTGTAACTTACTTTCATTCATCATTTATTTCATCTAATCATTATACATTCAGTTTTCATGCCTGTTCAACTTTATTCATCAATCAACTTCATTTATTTCATAATTTTGCAATTATTTCATAACTACTCTACTTATTTCATTCTACATTTATTTCGAACTATCCAACTTATTTCATTCCATCGATCTGAATTATTTGATTTTATTCTGGCATGTTTATTACTTCAAATATTAATGAAAATAATTACTGGTTATTTCTTCTGTTTATATCAAATTTATCTATTTTGATTTTCATCTTATTTTGTACTTCTAAATATTTTATTTTCCATCTTTATTACTTGAAGAACTGTATAATTATTTTATTTATTTGTAAAATCTCTTATTATCTCTGTAAATTTATTTGTTCTTTGTTTCCTACTATATGTTTATTTTTAAGAATTCCTTTATTCCTTTATTTCCTTTGTTTATACCATATTCTTCCAATTTTACTAATATCTTAGAAATAATTAACAATAACCAACATCTAACAATAATACTTTACTTCATAACTTAATAACCTATTTTTAAAACTATTCATATCTTAGCTGTTATTGATATGTTACACATTTTGTATTCAGAATAATCAGAACAAACTTTCTGTTATAACAATTTATACATAATACCGCAAATTATTTTGATGTATATAATGTTTACAATTTTTGTAGTATTTTTCTGCCAATACTATAATAATATGATCTCATTTAGTATAGTAAATCAAAGCTCATACAGATTTTTCTAGTATTATTTCATGTATTAATTTAGGCAGGATTGAAGTTGAGGCTACAGTAAGATTTATAAGTCAATTCTGGAATAGTCAGCAATCAAACAGATTTGTTATTGTGTAAAGTTACTAATTGATGGTTTAATTTAATTAATTGACAAAATAGGAGAAGAAACAGAAGTGAAATGGTACAAAGGAGACAAGAAATTGAAAAACAAGAAGAAGCCAAATTTGAGAATTGATTACGATTCTACTGAGGAGGTTTACTTCTTGGAAATTGCCAATGCTACCATTGAAGACGCTGGAAGTTATACTGTGAAGGTAAGGGGGTTGAACTTTAGGGATTAGACGTTGGGGGGAGGGAGTAGATTTAGACCCTCTCCCCTTTACCAGATTTTGAAAACAGTGAGCTTTCTGGTGTCGCCTCTAACAACCTGTGTCCACTCAAATGTATATACATTTCTATTTGTGCTATAAATTGGGGGTCTCACAACTTTTTTCGAATGTAAGAGGATGTGTTGTAAGGTTGGTCATTAAATGATTATTATGTTGGGGTGGAAAGGGCGATTCTTTTAGTCAATCTGTTGTTTGGTTGGCAGGTTTGAATGGTTGACAGATTGATTGATATAGATATTGACTTTATTTTGCTTTATTTTGCCTTCAAAAAGAATAGATCAGACATGCATCAAATATAACTGTTTTAAATCACAGGAACCTTAACGCAATGATTGCTTGAACTTCTACACCGCTAAAACTGACAGATAGATCAACCAAGTTTAGATATCCCTGTAAATTGACTGATAGTACGAAAAGCTTTCTCTGATAGATATATAAGATTACCTTGGACAAAATTCAAATCAATGTCGTTTCTTTTCTAAGATTACCTCTGGAAAAATTCAATGTAATTTCATAATGAAGTATAACGATGTATATTTTTTCACCCAGGCCTCCAATGCCGGTGGATCTGTCACAACAACAGTTGCAGTGGTTGTCGAGGCAACCATCAAGGCTGTCCTTCCAGAATTCACCGATGCCCCCAAACCAGTCAAGGTCAAGGAGGGAGAGACCATTGTACTCACCAGCAAGATTGAAGGTAGGTCATTTTGTATGAGCATACAGCCTTTCTAGGACCACAACTTGGTTCTTTCAAATGGCATTTGAGCAAACAATAAATTTCAAAAATTAGAATTGTCAATGAATAACCACTACAATGTCACAAAGAACCACTTCAAAGTCACAAAGAAGTCTTAATTCTTAAAAGAGAACAATGATTACAGTAAGTGGTCAGCAAAAAGTGGTTGTATAGATAAGGCTGAAAATAATTTTGATTATAGAATATTTTATGCATCTGCATGTGTGGTGTCGTCAGAAGAATTGCAAAAAGTGCAAGAATATTTCATATTAAAGACAGACGAAATTTGAAAAATGTCACCAATGATTGGTACTAGCTGTTTACAACATTCAAAGGTGGTTCATCATAATAATAATTACCAATGTCTTTTCACAGGTGATCCAGCGCCCGAAGTAACCTGGTGCAAAGATGGCGAGCCAGTCCGTGCAACGAGCAACGATACTCGCATCAGCATCGAAATGGACGTTCAGGAACATCTCTTTACTCTCGAGATTTCCAACGCCAAAGCCGCCGACAAAGGAAGCTACTCGATCATCGCTAGCAACACGGAGGGAACTGTCACGAAAGTTGTTGATGTGGGAGTATTGACTGCTGTGGAAGAGGAAGTTATTGGCGAAGAGACGTTAGTGGAATTTAAGATAATTTAATTTAATTTACATAATTATATTGCATAAAGTTGGTGGAATAAAGAAGTAAATTAATTACTCATGTCAAAGTGATTGTTCTGGTGTCTGATAACTGTCTGACAGCTGTCATATACCTGTGACATTGAGCTGTAAGCAGGTCATGATAACATTTCAACAAGACGCAATAGAATTTTCAATTGGTATTTCTTGAAGAGCTATTAGCTATTTTGCCTTAGCCAGGCAACAAATTATTGAGGATTTGATGAATTTTACTTGAACCTGAACATTGACTCAAAATTAAAAGATTGAAATATCTGTACCATAGCAAAAAGCTGTGATATCAAGCTCAAAGTGCAAGAAAAAAAATCAATAATATTTAGCTGACTTAATGTCTTTAATATATTTTTCAGAGCCACAGAAGCTGCCTCAGCCCCTGCTGGCACTGCTCCAGTCATTGGCGAAAAACCCAAAAATGTGACAGCCAATGAAACAGAAACTGTCAAGATCTCAATCACAATTAAAGGTAAGGAAATTAGACTTTGATGATGATATAAATAATACTTTTTTGTCTAATGCTTTATTTCATTTCAGCTTCATTCAGAGAAGTTCTCCCATCGAGTCTAGATGTAGTCTCAGTGATCTCAATTACTTGTATAAATTATAAATTATTAAGGCTTTTTTAGAAAATATGCTAAGGATACTAGTAAGTTCTTGCAATGTGGAGCTATGTGAAAGAGATGACTAGAAGGCTGCACTTAACATACCTATCCATCTATCTGTCAATACTTCACCTACCAATATAATTTAGGGCCTCAAGAAAAAAGATGTAATAATGTCATAATTTATCTCATTGATTGTACAAATATGATTGAGATAAATGAATATATTTTTCTTTTGTTAAAAAAAGGATCACCATCTCCGAGCGTTTCTTGGCTCAAGAACAAGAGCCCTCTGGTGGTGAAGGAGAAAATTGAAATCTACAACGAAGTAGACGTCTATTTTCTGGTCATCAAGGATTCCGAGACCACTGACAGCGGAGAATACACTGTGAAGGCTGAAAATAGCTTCGGTAGCACTTCTGCCAACTTCACTATCAATGTACAAGGTAAGAGAGAAAGAATTCAGCATTTATAAGGTGAAATCTATCGAATGCCACTCAAAGTACAAAGTTCGACTGTACCAGCGGCAGATCCAGAATCTACTGGGTTGGGGCAAACCTCTAAAAGTTTTAGCTAGGCCATCCAGCCATGGGTATTCTGATGCAGCCCTTTAAATGGAAATATTTCACATGATTTAACACATCAATACCTTGAGATCTCATATCACTGTCATTGTGGTTGATGTGAAGGTTATGCCTTTTAAGAGCATGACAACGAAAATGTTTATGGCAAAACTTATAAATGTTACCTAAATGCCATGATAAACTCATCAAAAAAGACATAGGCCTATATATGTGTTTTGTCGCAAATGTACTTGACATATTCAAGTTCATTTTCAAGTAAAGTTAGAATCTCTTAACAAGATGTATTTGTTCATCAGCTCCCTCGGAAGAAGATGACTCATCAATTATGGACAGAATTGCAGACAAAGTGGCCGCGGAGAAAGAGAAGATCACGGATGAGGATAAGGAGAACCTCTTTAAAGGTAGGTTTAAAAAAAAAAGGATTGATTCCTGTTATCACTCTTTAATCATCATTTTAGGAGGAATTATTTTAGTCATGTGTATTTGGTTTACTGTGTTGACGACCTAGAAGGCTAGTAGGGATAACATATGAGTTTTCTCAAAGGTAGGGTTGCACGATATAATTGAAAATAATATGAAATCGCAAACCACAACATTGATATTGTGAAAACTGCTATTGTTTTTTTGTTCTTGCCTTTCGAACACAACCAGTGGAAAGGGCCTGTTTGGTTTGTCCATGGTATGAAACAGTTGGTGAAGGAGCTGACAATTCCTTCCATTTGATAAAGAAAAATCTATTTTTATCGACTTTTGGATCCCTGATATTGATATTGAAATTTTATATCGTGCAGCCCTATTTGAATGTTTTGCATGTTTTGGAATTAAGTGCTTCATTAGCCCACTAGCTTAGTAATTGGAACATATTTTCAAAATGTCTGGAAACTGAACATTTCAGAAAGGAATCTCCAACATTACTATGACATCTTGATAAGTGGAAAACTGTGAAGTGCAATATGTGGTATATCACATTGTGTAATGTTTTGTATTAATTTGCTCTATAGATGCATCAGGTCCACGTAAGTCATAATTCACAAAAATCAGTATCGCTTATCCCTAGAACTGGTTAATCTTCCACCCTGCTCTAAAACCCTGAGCTTGCATCAACCATTCTAAATAAAGCATTTATAATTGAAGCAAGAAATGTTATATAAACCCTGAATTTTTATCATTATTTTCACATGAGCTTTTTAACTAATAACTTAATTTTAAATGTATATTCTGTTCATAAAACTCCTGTTATTTTTAAAGAGTTATTTGAAGTGAAAAGTATTATGCAGCCCCAGTTCTTTTCTGATTGACTTAAAATATTACATTCTCAATGCTAGTAAACCACTGTTGTATTCAACCCTGAAGGTATTTTTGCAGATTAAAAACTATTGATTGAATTTGGTGAAAATTTTGATTATCATTTAAAGACAATCTACACTCAAAATGTTCTTGTGTCTGGAGACATTTAAAAAAATTATTTGAGCTTTATTATAATAGTGACATTTGACATTTTCAGAGTACCCTCTCCTCGGAGACCACAGTGACAAGACCCACAATGTGTCCTTGAGTAAGGATGATGTGGTTCAAGTTATGGACACTGCTAAAGAGGACGAATGGTTGTGCAGGAAGAAGGACGAGCCTGATAAGGTATGTGTCTGTTTATGTCTCCGTGTAACTGAAATTATTTATCCATTTTAAAATATATTGATCGGTGTCATGTTTCTGTCGCTCTCGTACACATGCATACTGTCTAGAAGTCTTATTTCAGGCTGACAGGTATGAAAATATATTGGGTTATATGTTTGAGGGCAATGAAATGATATTTCATTGTTTTTGAGGTTTTTGTAAAACTGGAGTTATTTGTAAAATTTTGGAACGTCTATCAGACAGTAAAAGTTCAATAGCTCGAAAATGGCCTGGACAACAATTTTCTCGTTTGCTGCAGGGTTTTTTTTTTGTGTTTGAATGGTAACCTTAGTTTCCAAGGAAAATGTCCACCTTACTACTGATTAAAAGGAAACATGATATTATTGTTTATAAGTCTGAATTTTACTTACAAATATTTTGGTTAATTTTAGGTTTGCTACGTACCAGTGGAACTTCTTCTTGGTGGAAAGAAGAAACCTAAAGATGAAGAAGACTCTGCTGAAGACAGCAAGCCAGCTGAAGAGGTGGGTTGCTATTGGTTACACTTTTAAATGTCACTATGGTAACAGGCAAATTTTAGTAGAAATATATATAGAGCCTGATGTGTACAATCTCATTGTGTTTAGTGGTGAAAAGATCGTAGAAATGTTTAAAAAAAATTAGATCATCATTTTCAATTATTAAAAAAATAGATTTATTAAATATGTCCTCATTATACAGCAAATTCCATAAATAATGTTTATATCTGTACGAAAAAACGACATAGCACTAGACAACAACTGGCAAGGCCATTACAAGATGTCATATTGACAAAGCCACAACAATAATACATTTCACATAAATACACACATATTTTTGTCATTATGAAAGTTGAAAGATGTTTAAAATTGTCTAATGTAATACAGTTTGGTGCTGATGAACCCGAAGTAAGTACCAAATACATCCCTCCCTCCTGGAACTTTCCTCTATTCAGTCTCTGGGTCTTTAACAGTCTATTAAACTATCCTGTACTCTATTCTCTATTATTGTAAGTCTAAAATGTATACAGATAAGTTATTTTATAAGCTATCTTTAATTAAATAATATAAGTTACTTTTTATAACTTTGGTGGTTGAGCTTCCTGCATAATCATTATGTAATATTGATGCTCTATTATTGCTCTATTATTTTCTTAATTTAAGTTAGAATTTTTCAGCATTCAGTTGTCTTTTCAGTTTGCCATATTCCTTTATTTTAAATCTTAAATGTTTTGTCACATATAATTTATCTCATACTTGGTTCTATCTGACATATTACTTTAAGTTGACAAATTACTTTTAGTTGCTATAATTATATTCAATTATTCAATTGTTCATATTCTTCATGATTTATTCAATTGCTTTATTTTGATTTCGTATATATATATTTTATATATAAAAAATCTGAATCATATAATCAAATTATGCTAAAGCTTGGAAGTTTTACTTTCTATAAAATTATAAACAATATCCCGGTTTTTACCATCATTATACTTTTGCCACGGTGTTACAATTTTGCCATCCATGATCTTTGTATATCTAACATTCTATATTCTATTTAAAATTATAATTATGCTGGAAGCCATGTCAAGAAAAATATCTGGTTTTAGAAACTTCTTACCTCTCTTTCCCTTTCAGATAATATGTCTTGATTTTTATGGCCACTGAAATTTGGTCATTAAAATCAATCACAAGTGTATTACCTTTTCAAACTGTCATTTTACCTTGTGAACAGTCTACCTAACTGTTGATAACACAAGATTGATATTAATTTGTATTTTTAATATTTAAGTCTGAATTATTGTTGAAATTAGCTTGATGTTTTCGCGAAAGATACAAGAGAAATATCCTGGGTAATTGTTGAATATTTGTATGTTTGCACACTCTCAGAAAATTAACAAGGTCTTGGTGTTAAGTACGTAACCAAACATACATGCCGATATGCTGCAAATTTATAACCATTTCTGCAGTTTAGATATTAGAAAATAATTCTAATCTTTCAGTTGCTTCAGAAGTTCATGGAGGACAATACCCAGACTCCTAGATCAAAGTTGTGCGTCTGTATTTTCAGCAGATTTGCAAAAATTGTGTCCCCCAAAGGCAGTGCAATTTTAAGCCTTCTGGAGTAAAATTTGACTCTCTTTACTTTGTTACTTCCAGGTTTACCCCCTGTATGTGTGCATCGCTGATTATGAACCCACTGACGATGACCATTTAGCCGTTGTAGAGGGACAAACTGTCGAGGTCCTTGACTCTTCAAACCCTGATCTATGGTTGTGTAGGACTCTGCCTGATGAACTTGGTGACAGGTAAAGACAGTAATTTTTTGATTATTTGTTTCAAATTTATGAAATCCAGGACTTCAATACGATTGACAGTTTGAAAGAAATGACCGCGTTGTGGCTATATTTATATAATTTGACTTGAATCTAATTTTCAGCCTGAAAGTTATCAGAAATGCCAATGCCCAATAAATTTTTTGGCTGCTGCAATGTGAAATTTGGACACATTGTCAATTTCCATTTGTGTTTCAATTTATATTAAATATTAGATGTAAGAGTGATAGAAATTAATTTAGTAGTAAATTAATATTGAGTTAATGACAAAAGAGGGATTAATTAGACAGAAATTCTTAAATTTTGATAGCTAACTGTTTCAGATACAGAATATAATGTATGAAATCATTTTTAAGCCTAACACCCTTTAATACAGAACTTTCAGGATATTTTATGAGTCAGTCATCAGAAAATGTCAGACTTCTTTATGTGAAAAATTTTACTTTATTGTTAGGAATGTTTTTCATCGAAACTTCCACAGGTAACTATCAATTAGAATCAAAGACTCACGCTGGCCGGTGAATGGGATCAAATATTTTGGAATAGGTTGCTATGTCAAAATTTAGAGTAGAAGAATAGATGTTTTAGTGTAGATTGGTGGAGGTTAATTGATTAAATAAAACTGATTATTTTTTGCAGATATTGTTGCAACCTACAATTTTGTAATGATCTAAGATGCTGAAGTGTTTTTTATTTGTGATACTTTGCTCAAAATTACTCACATAAGAAAAATCTACAGGGACCTGATTTCCTTGTTCTGCTCCTGCTTTGCTCTCGTTGCAATTATTTTATTTTAATTATGGGCCCGAGTGCCAAAAATTCTTGGAATTTATAAAAACATAAGCTACATCTTATCTCCTCCTTATAGGAAACAAGGCTGGATTCCTCCCAGTTACTTGGTGAACAAGAAGGATGCCAAGGACATGTCAACGAGAGAAGCGTTCAGAGAAGACATCATCAAGGTTGATAACAAGAAACAGGAGGTCCAGATGAAGAGAAGGTTTGATAGATTTTCATCATTTTAGATTTATTATTTGATTATCTTGAGAAAAGTTTATTGGAGAGTCCCCTTTTTTAAAAAGATTCAGGGATGTCAAGTTGTCAACTATATACGTAACACTCTCTTACTTGAGTTCTCATATCTTAGTAAAGAGTGAGACTCATTCTTTTGCTGCCTTTAAATTAATGTCTCACCCCCAACAATTAAGAGTGTTTTCTTGAAATTCCTATTTACAGTCCTTGTCATACTTACGTGGAATCTCAAGTTCTTTTCTATGCTGTTGAACTGTGATGTCAGAGATGACACTATTTATCATTGCAATATATTTAAATTAACTTCAAGCTGTGATGTCATTTTAAACTGGGTCAGATTTGCCTTATCTGGAGGACTTAATTTCAGCCAAAAATAGATCTGACAGTTAATCATGCTTAGCCATACATCAATAAATCTCTTCCATTTTAATGCAATGAACTATTTATCTAGGCGCCACGGGAATGTGGAGGCAACTCTACTTGTACAAGCTTGTCAAATTTTTCAATTTAATTACAGATATGCCCTTAACGACCTCTGGGAATCAGAACGTGACTACATCCGTGATCTCAAATTTTGCTTGGACACATATTACGTCATGTTTGACGGAGAACTACCTGAGGAGCTGGAAGGAAAGAAGGAATACGTGTTCGCTAACTACAAGGACATTCATGGCTTTCATGATGCGTAAGTAACACCAAATTTTTCAAAACAAAAAAAAAAATTAATATTTGGCGCAATTTCTGAAGATTCTCTACACACAAAGACACAACTTTGGGTAGTCCCACCTTCAGCTTCTGGCTTCAGGGATCCCCCGCCGTTGGCACATCATAAATGGATTGTAACCAGCATTGCTTAACTTCCCTGAAAATATATATGGCAAATGAATTAACATATTCAATTCAATTCAACTTTAATGGCACTCTGGAGTTTGGTATCCGAAATAGCTATAAACTTCCAAATGGTACCATTCTCTGAGCTATGCACTCCCTGTCTGAAGATGACTGGACCCATGAAACATTATTACAAAAGACCAATCACACACCTTTAATTTACTTTTTCAGGAAATTCCTTGATGCTCTTTGCGAATGCACACAGAAACCAAACAGTGTCGGACAAGTCTTCATGGACCATGTAAGTTTTTATACAAATATATCTGTCTATCTGCATAACTATTTCTATCTATATCACTACAATGATTTATCTGTTTATCATTTATTTTCTAGGCCGAAAGCTTCGAAATGTATGTGGACTATTACCTTGACCGTGAGGTAGTTGACAAGATTCTCCAGGGCGAAGCTTTGGCTAAATTCATCAAGGTATGGATATTTTTTTCTTAAGCATTAATAATAATTTTTTCATCTAACTTGTGGTGGACTCACTGTGTTTGGCAGCTAATCATTTCTGATTGGTCATCATTCACATAAAGTGTGTCACACAAGATGTCGATACATTTTTACATAGCATGCTCACATAATTTCCATAATATGGCTGAGTATAATGTGGTAATATGTTATAAATACCAAATCAAGAACCTTCAAATAAAAACACTAATAAGAATTTCATTTCACATAATTGCATAACCAACATATGCTTCATCAAATCTTATCACAGTTTATCTATTTATCTATCAGATTGTATCTATCTACATATCTATATATCTATCTATCTATCTATCTATCTATCTATCTATCCATCTCAAACATCCATTGATCTATCTTAAACTTTTCATCCATTCATATAATTATTCCTTAATAATATTATATGAAAAATAACTAGTTCTCAATTATTCCCAATAAATTTATCGGGAATGAGCATTCACCAGACTTTACCTGGAATTTAGAAGTCTAATTTTTTTAAGATTATGACATCACCTTTCATCTATGATTAAATAGTAAGGTAAACGGGACAAATTGTAGACTAGTGCTTCCTATATTTAAATTTTCAGGACTTAGACTAAGAAAGACATCTAACTTTAACAACTATTAACATGGCCAGTTAGTGGGAGTTGTAGAAGCTAATGGTAACTTGGAGGCAACCTTTGAAAAGGTAGGAAATGATTCGACATGGAATACGTGGGCTTGCAGGCAAAAGATTGAACAATTCATATGAAAAATCAATGGAAACACATAACGGAATATACCATTGAAAACACAAAAACTGCTCACAATACTTGTTCATCCCTTTCGGCATTGATTTTGAGGGTAAATTACCCCGTGACATCAAAGTCAAACTTGAATTATGTCCCCATGTCAAGATACTAAACCTGTGCAAAATTTGAAGAAAATCGTCCAAGTCAATCAAAAGTTATGAATATTTACCCCTTTTTGGGGTGATTACCTACAAACGGCAATTTTAACCCAAAAACATCAATGGTGTGAAGTAAAGTCCCAACCGATGCCTGTTACACCAATGCAAATATAAGAACCACTCAAAACACATATTCGCCCCTTTCGATCCTGAATATGGGGGTAAATTAACCCATGACATCAAAATCATACTTGCATAATGTGCCCATGTCAAGATACTAAACTTGTGCAAAATTTGAAGGAAATCGTCCAAGTCAATCAAAAGTTATGAATATCTACCCCTTTTTGGGGTAATTACCTAAAAACAGCAATTTTAACACAAACACATCAATGGTGTGAAGTAAAGTCCCAACCGATGCCTGTTATACCATTGCAAAGATAAGAACCACTCAAAACACATATTCGCCCCTTTCGATCCTGAAAATGGGGGTAAATAACTCCATGACATCCATATCGTACTTGCATTATGTCCCCATGTCAAGATACTAAACCTGTGCAAAATTTGAAGAAAATCGTCCAAGTCAATCAAAAGTTATGAATATTCACCCCTTTTTTGGGGTAATTACCTAAAAACGGCAATTTTAACCCAAAAACATCAATGGTGTGAAGTAAAGTCCCAACCGATGCCTGTTATACCATTGCAAAGATAAGAACCACTCAAAACACATATTCGCCCCTTTCGATCCTGAATATGGGGGTAAATAACCCCATGACATCCATATCGTACTTGCATTATGTCCCCATGTCAAGATACTAAACCTGTGCAAAATTTGAAGAAAATCGTCCAAGTCAGTCAAAAGTTATGAATATTTACCCCTTTTTGGGGTAATTACCTAAAAACGGCAATTTTAACCCAAAAACATCAATGGTATGAAGTAAAGTCCCAACCGATGCCTGTTATACCATTGCAAAGATAAGAACTGCTCAAAACACATATTCACCCCTTTCGATCCAGAATATGGGGGTAAATTACCCCATGACATCAAAATCGTACTTGCATTATGTCCCAATGCCAAGATACTAAACTTGTGCAAAATTTGAAGGAAATCGTCCAAGTAAGTCAAAAGTTATGAATATTTACCCCTTTTTCGGGGTTTTTACCTAAAAATGGCAATTTTAACCCAAAGACATCAATGGTGTGAAGTAAAGTCCCAACCGATGCCAATTGTACAATTGGAAAGACAAGAACTGCTCAAAATACATATCCACCCCTTTCGATCTTGAATATGGGGGTAAATTACCCCATGACATGAAAATCATACTTGCATTACGTCCCAATGTCAAGATACTAAACCTGCGCAAAATTTGAAGAAAATCGTCGAAGTCAATCAAAAGTTATCAATATTTACCCCCTTTTTGGGGTAATTACCTTAAAATGACAATTTTCACCTAAAGACATCTGTATTGTGAAGTAATGTCCCAACCGATGCCTATTATACCATTGCAAAGATAAGAACTGCTCAAAACACATATTCACCCCTTTCGATCTTGAATATGGGGGTAAATTACCCCATGACATCAAAATCGTACTTGCATTATGTCCCAATGTCAAGATACTAAACCTGTGCAAAATTTGGAGAAAATCGTCCAAGTCAATCAAAAGTTATGACTTTTTACCCCTTTTTTTTTTTTTTACCTAAAAACGACAATTTTTATCCAGGAACATCCACAGCACGAAGGAAAGTCTCAAACGATGCCTATTGTATCATTCAATACACAATAACTGCTCAAAACACATATTCACCCCTTTCGATCCAGAATAAGGGGGTAAATTACCCCTTGACATAAATTTCATACTTGCATTATGTCCCCATGTCAAGATACTAAACCGGTGCAAAATTTGGAGAAATTCGTCCATTTTAATCACAAGTTAGAGTCAATCACCCCTTTTGGGGTAATTACCCACAAAACGTCATTTTTATCTTATAATGTGTCTGTAATTCATGTATACTATATACAAACCAAGTTTCATGAAATTCCCTCCATTGAAACCAAAGTTAAAAAATGTTTTCACTTTTTGGACAAAACACCCATTTTTGAAAGTCCCATAACTCAAATACCCCTTGTTTGATCAAAATATAAAAGGTGTCTTACCCTGGATGAGTAGTCAGGCTATCAATTACAGCAAAAACCGAGCCTCTAGCCATTATAGTTTTCTCTGAAAATATGGGCAACTGGTTTCTGTCAAAAGGGGGTAAATACCCCTTTACCCTCATCTCCCAATAAACGATATAGGCCAAAAATGTAGCAACACATGTTTATATAAAGGTTCCTAAGTCCTAATTTTCTAACAATGATATTAAAAGAGATAATCCACTTTGAAATTTTGGAAAATTTGACTTTGAGGTGACCTCTGACCTTGAAAAATAGGTCAATGTCAAAAAAATTTTGCACAACTTCTCCTCTCACTTAGGACTACCTATCCACCAACTTTCATTAACTTTCTCCAATTTTAGGTGGCCTGAAAAATAATAATAACTAGAAATCGGGTAACCGCGAAGCGGTGACAAAACTTCACCTATCATAGTAATTAGTGGCGGTCAAATGAAAAATGAGGTGAAAATGACATCAGAAATGAAGTTGGAAATGAGATTAGAAATGACTTCCGACATAAACTTGGACATGTAAATGTACTTTCAGATGTAACTGTACATGTCTTACACAAGCAATATTATATGAAATATCACATGCAATATCACTTGTAATATTATGCAAAATATTCAGGCAAGTTACATGCAAAGTAACATACAATATCACTTGCAATATCATGCACAATCATATCACATGCAATATCACATGTCAAAGGGTTCGAATCAAAAGGGCCATCGATTATCGATCCCAAAAAACCAAACCGATTCCCATCACTTCCACTAGAAATCATTAGCAATGAAGGTCCATGTACTGCTTTATACTGATTTTGCACTTCTTCACTGAGAGGCTGTCATGTAAAAATACTTCTTTTTGCGCAGCTGCATGGCAGTCATTTTGATAGATAAGCGAAAGATGGATTTTTTAGGGTAGACCGATCTTTTAACCTATTGAAGGTACATGAAAATGCATCTGAAATACAGATAGGAGGAGAGTCAGGCAAATACATTGACAACTTGAGTAACATAAGGCCATCTATTTATACAATAAAAATTTTAAAAAACAAATATACAATATTACAATATTTTAATAAAGCACTTCATGTATACAGGAAATGTTTCAGGAAATGTATGTGATCAGATTGGAGATGTGTGCCTGAAAGGGAAGAGAAAATGAATCTATCAATATGCATCTATCATTCTTTTGAATCAAATCTATATTAGGTCTAGTTTATTAGAGGATGATATGGTAAAGCAACATACCGTGCTGTGGTTAGTGTTGTCGGAGGTCTTCGGATAGAGAATGTCAGTTGCCAGAGACTATCTGAATCATGTTGGCCTGCAAAGAAATATAGGAACGCTTATTGAATATGTAACGACTATGAATATGTAACATATTTTGGGAGAAATTATACCTTAAACTTACCAGTGTTTCGTATGCAGCAGAGGGTACCACCATCAAGGTCTCACCAATTGGATGTGCTGCGTAGGCCGGCCAATAAGACCAGCCTAACCACACAACATGCTTCTCCATCTTGGAGCATACATGTATTCGGATTGTGAGCGGCAATTAGTGTTGGTTAATTTGTTTTTGTTTCATTGAAGTTTTTAATTTTCTTTATATAGCATCCTATTTTAGTATTCAGGTTTTTATGTTCCATTTCTGTATTCCATTTTTATATTCCACGTCAATATTCTGTTTCTGTATTCCATTTCTATTTATTATATTCAGTTATTATATTCCGTAATAATATTGTACATTATATTTCGTATTAATATTCCATTGTTATGTTCCATTATTATAATGTATAATGTAGTTGGTATTACATCAGGTGGATGTTTTTTCATAATAAGTTTCACAAAATATCAATTTCTGTACAAGATTAATGTCATCTTCTACAGTAACTTAAAATACAAGTTTACACGCATTTCTTGATATATGAGGTATAAGGAAACTCATCGCAGATGAAGTTTGATCAGTGCATCCACATTAGTTAAAGGCAGAGAGTTATATTATCCTATGATGCATTGTTATGCCATGGTGATTAATAGTAGTATTTAAATCAAAGTTCAATTCTATAGACTTTTTTATGAATCCTTTCACAGTCTCTTGAAGCTGACAAGGATAAGCCTAAAAAAGGAGAAGCTATATGATATAACTGCCTCACATTTGGCGTGGTACTCCATAAAAGCTGGTAACCTTAACATCCCCTTTAGTACACCACATTATTTTCAAGTTATAGTAATATCTGGTATATGTATTGTTGGATATCTTTTGTGAGGGGATGAAAGTTGCCATAAAAGAAACATTCTACATTTTAAACAGTGATATATTTTCTTATCATAGTTGTTGATACACTTTGCAAAGTTTGCATTGCAATTTGTAATAATACATGTAAATTATCCATGTCAAGTGTCCATGTACATTTTCCATGTAAATTAATCCTGTAATTGTCCATGCCATTGTCCATGAAGTTGCCCATTTGCGTATCCATGTACTTGTCTGTTGTCAAACCAGAGGGCAGTGCAACATAACCGCCTCTTTTTATTCCAATAAGTGATTTTTCATATTCATATTTGTAATAATAAATATATTCGAAATGAGAGAGAGTTTATTTCCAATGCAAAATGAATGTCTTTGTCTACAGTACTTTCTTGTACACAAGTATGTACGCATTTGGACATGTATACGGCAGTCTTTCTTCCTTTACACGGCGATCATTACATTCATACCATCGAACAGCGGGGGGTATTTTGATGCAAGCTGTGTAGTGTCCTTCTTTCGTTCTTCTGCCAATATGATTGATGACAGCAGTTAAATCATATTCCGTTCCATTCTTGGTTGTAAGATGTCTTTTCAGTTTCATGTTCCTCGTATTCTTGTCATCTCCATTGAAATTGAATCGTACAAGGAGTAGTATCAAAACAGGAGGGCAATGTGACATAACTGCTTCCTTTTGTGTGTGTTGTGCTCCACAATTTGTGCAAGGGAAGTCACTCTGTTGTGTAGATTCTTCAAAGATGAGTTCAGAACTATGAAGGTACACTGCAACAAATCGGTTGAAATCATGAATAGTTGTGACATGATTACATTGTTCGCAGATTTGATTTGTGACAAGATGATTGTCAAGTAGGTCTGTGACTGGTGACACATTCAAAGTTCTGTATTCCTCCCAAGTGCTTGGACTATTTTGACCTTGTAGAGCATTTACTTGGTGTCCAAATATGTGCATTGAATGGATTTGTGAAAGTAACCATGTGAGATATTCATGTGCATCTTGCTGATCTTGCTGTTTTTCATCTTTGGGCCAATCTACAGGGAGAAAGTCAGGATTGAACATTGAATGCGGTTCTACAGGAAGACGACTTGAATAAAGCTGTTGTTTTAGCTGAGCAAGTGTCCTGGTTATCGGTTGATCGATATCAAACAGAGGTTGAAGGTCAGGGACTGCAAATAACACTTGTAAGACACTGTTAAGAAAGCAAGTGTTTCCAAAGTTCGTTAATCCAGCTGGAATACTTCTGATTTGCCTGTTTGAAACACCAGTTGTTGGAGTTGTCGAAGTTCTGTGTGAAGACGATGGGAATGCGCTTGCATTTTGTTGTGACATATTTTGCTTCTTTGGCTTCACAGGTTTTTTCTCACTAGTCGGTGGTGATTTATTTCGTTGTGCCATTTTTTTCGATTTTGTAACTCGGTGGCCGACATTTGCAGGTTTGCTTGGCTCTTGAACATTTACTTTCGCTGATTTGCCAACATCTTCAGGAGCAGCTGCATTAGGTGTGTGAGAAGATTCAGTCTCAGTTACTGAGAATATTTCAGTTCGCACAGCATCATGGTCTGAATAATATGTAGGTATGACGTCAGCTGCAACTTTCTTTGTAGTTTTTGTGTACACAGCATCAAGCAATGCTTCTTGTCTTGTAGGAGCTAGAACATTTTGTGTGTATCCATATTCACATGTCAAGATATCATGAATGCTGTGTGGAGGTTGACTGAGCAAGTTCTCATTGAAATCTCCAGCAATTACAATATTGTCAAAATCGGCACTAGCAACAAAGTTGAGGAGACTGTGCAACAATGTTCGGAACTTCGGAATGGAAATCTGTTGTGATCTGTACACACTGATAAGCAAGTATTCATCACCGCTGGGTGTTGTTATTGCTAATGCTACATGCTCAATTCCATTGACATTTGTTTCGAGTCTGTTTGCTGAATGTGTATTCTTCACATAAATCATGACACCGCCCTTGTCTCCAACAGATCGATCTTGCCTGTAAGGTACATATCCATCAAGGTGTATGTGGTCATCTGAATATTGCTGCTTGAGCCAAGTCTCATTGAACATCAGTACATCTGAGTGGAGTTCTACATGATTCTTGATGTCCGAAAGTTTTGAATGCAAGCCTTGCACATTGTGATGGAGTACAGTTAACATGACATCTTTGTGAGCAAGTTGTTCTTTAAAGTCTGGTGGGGTGTTCATTGTTTCCAAGTGTTCATGGACATCTTCAGAGCGAAAGATTCTGGATGCATCGTAATTCCTGATGTACAGACCATTCATGCTTGTTACTCTGCTCAATGCAACGTATGCTTGTCCGGCAGCAAATATCCCAGCCATGTCTACGACACATTTGTCAACAGTCATTCCCTGCGTTTTGTGTATGGTGCAAGACCATGCAAGTTTCAGTGGAAACTGTCGGCGTGTAGTTGCCTTCCTATTTGACATGACTTGTTCATGCAAATGTATGTTGTGTACCTGACCATCTCTGTCAAATTTGACTGACACATACTTTGTACTGTCTTCTGATGAGACATGTAAGTCCATAACAATTCCAAAAGCCCCATTCACAAGACCTTTTGACACATCCATATTTCTTGTCAACATAACACGTGCTCCCTTTGCTAATTGTAATTTGTCTAACAGATCATCATTTGATCCCTTTACGTGGTGGTCGAGTCTCTTGATTTTTCCAGTACCTGGTTCCTTTTCATAGTCAGTGGCAAGTACATCAACTATGTCTGAGCATGTTTTCTGTATCATGGCCGTGTTGTGTTTGAGAACTTTGCTGTTTGTTGCAAATACATGAAGGGCATCTTCAGGCACATCTTCTCGATCACATCTGCTTTTCAAAGCTTCCTCATGTGCTTGTGATAAGGGCTCATCTTTTGGGTGGATTCTGATCGAATTAAGCAGTTCAGCGAAGAACTGGTCATCTTTCTGTCGCATAATTTCATTCAATTCAACCATGTAAAAGAGATCATGCCAAATATCAGTTCCTTGACTCCTGTCTGGTTTCATCAGACTCTTTGCTTTGACGGGTGGTAATTGATAAAAGTCACCGACTGCTATCACACTAACATTTCCAAACCAAGCCTCTTTGTCAGTTGATCTCACTTGTTTCACCTGTCTTAGACGTCCATGAACATAGGAAAGAACCTTGCGATCTACCATTGATATTTCATCAATAATGAGTAGTTTCAGGTTTCCAAGTGTTGCCATAAGTGTGTTCACAGTGTCATTTGTGAGTGGTTCATATCGAAGTGGCAGTTTTGGTGGTATTTTGAAGGCTGAATGCAGAGTGTGTGCTCCACCCAAATTACAAGCAGCTGTTCCAGTTGGGGCCGTAAGCAAAACAGTAGTGTCAAGTGGACTTTCTCCATTTCTCAGTATTTTACTCGCTTCATTGTATATACATTTGATCAGATGTGATTTGCCAACACCAGCTCCACCATTGGTAAACAAATGTATTGATTTTGGTTTTGAACCTTGAGCTACTTGGACGCACCATTGCCGTACATAGTAAAAGACTTGTCTCTGCTTAGCATTCATTGTTTGCAGTAATCCTCGAGTAGAATCTCCTAATAGTTCATAAGAACAGAGAGAGTTTGGAGTAGATTCGTCTTGATTGTCATCTAAGTCGGGCATTTCATTTGGTCCAATTTCAACATCATCATTGAGTACATCATCACCATTTTCAAGGCGTTCTTGTTCAGAATTCGGCCCAATTTGTGCCCAGGCATCTTCCATTCGTCCATTTTGCTGTAGTTGTTGCCATGCTTCTTGCAAATGATCACTGATTTTGTCAAATTTGGCTTTGTTTGTGTTGATTATGGAAATCACAGATTCAAGCTCTTCTGAAGGTATCAGTCTGATGTGACCTGTCTCACAGAATTCCTGGAATGTTTCAAAACCAGTCGGTTTCAGTGCTTCCTCTAGTCTATGTGGTAAGAACAGTTTCAGCAGTGACAAGTGGTGCTTTTCAGGTTCTTTGGTCGGAGAATGCTTTGGGAAACGGATAACTGCAGGTGGTGCTCTGGTACGTTTGATTATGTATCCTAAGTCATGTTGCAGAGCATGTGCATTTGGATTATTTTTGGCAACTGCAGCTTCTCCCTCAGATTTTGAAGCAAATCTGTAGTATGATGCAAATTCTGCTTGACACATTTTGTCAAATTCACGTGTTAACGGTCTGGCTTTGTATTTGTCATACAGGCATGTTACCCAAATATCATCACTATCACCATCAGTTTTTGCTTCATTCATAATGTGAATAAGGGGCTTTGAAAGGCGAACTTGATTTTCATCAGTTGGTATGAACATGGTATTGCGAGATGACTGCTTCAATGGCAAACCTCCAATTGTTCTCACTACTGCTTCCTGTACTGATACCTCACGATTTTCGAAATATACAAAGCCAAGCTTTTTCATTTGTGTTTTCAAGTCATCACTTGGTGATTCAGTTGCCAGTTCAAGTTTTGCTTCTCTCAAAAGTTCACCTAACTCATGTTCCGACTTGCTGATGTAGCTAAGAATGTACATAACACAGGAATAAGGATCTGTAATGAACTGTATGTCCATGTTTGCATTCCAGGTAGAAAGGATTGACTTAGGATATGGATTTATCCATACATCATCTGCATCTCTTTTCAAGTAGATAGTAGTCTTTTTTGTAAGTGATGCCAAAGCACTGACCAAGTCTGCATGGTTTTCAAAACCTGCATCATTCAGTATTTCTTGAGTTGTAAGGCCTGAAACATCTCCACTAAGAACCTCTGAGAGATTTTTGAGGTATACTTCTGCAAGTGATTTATTCCATGACTTCTCAGATTCATTTTTCTGTGATGGATTGTTTGTGCTTTCTTTCGGTCTCACAATTGTTGTTTCTTCCATTATTGGCTTTGGAAAATTAAACCTGCATTCTTTTGAGCCTTTCTTGCATGACTTGGTATGTGATTTACTGTGTGTTTGGACTGCTTTTATAATCTCATGCAGTTCATTTGTTTCATCAACATTACTGACGCCAATGTACCTGTTGATAAATGATATCACTTCTGAATCTGGATTGACATCTATTTGCGGAGCATCTTCGATCCAAAACAAACAGTGAATGTGTGGGGCCCCTCTTTGTTGAAATTCGACTCTGTAAAAGTAATCAGTAATCTTTCCGATTGGATTCGAAGGACTTTTCAACAGACGCATAAGAAGATTCACTCTTTGATAGAACATACGGACAGCTGTGACAGGATTGCTTCTAAGAATTTCACATTTTTCTTTAAAATCTAACAAGTTGAAATCTACCTCTTGCCCATTTTGGCGTGCAATAACCTCAATAATTTCTGGCCAGCGCGACAATTCAGCAGCAGTGAATGTGCAAAACCATGTTGGAATTCCCAGTTGTCGTATCATGGCAAAAAGATCATTCATAGTTTTCTTCCAGTATTGAGGACTACCTCGCATAGAATCCATGTAGCCAAACACATGATCCGAATTCATTAGCTTCATAAGCGTGTCTGTATCTGATAACATTGATGCTGTTATTTTGTTTCCACTGTGTGTCTTGGTGCCTTTACGGGTTTGAATAGAAATACCAGACAGAAGTTTCTCTAATTCTACTTGCGCTTGAGCATAAAAGATGTAATTTGAGTTCTTTGCAAATCTTAAATCATTTCCAAGTAATCTAGCTGCAAAGTACTTTGCCCTGGATAATTTCACTTCTCTTTCATCATCAAAACCATTTATACCATGTGGAAATAAAGTTGGAAATGCTTTCATTTCATCATTTGGTGTGTCCAGCAACGAGTGAGGTTTGTTACCTTCAGCAGGTGCAATAGAAATAATTCGATTCTGTAACTCCTGCATTGCTTCAGCTCGTATATCAAGAGGCTCCAGGCAAGTGTCATGTCCAAGTCCACCTAATTCATCAGAAGCATAATTTTCTGTTTCATTTGTGTCTTCATTATCATCATTTGTTGTGAGGTCTATTGGATGTTCATCAAGAATGTTGTCTAGGTCTGTTTCAGTTTCATCTGCCCAAGTTGGATCCAGCTCAACATCCATATACAAAGGGTTAATTTCTTTCAACTTCTTGAAAGCATCCTCAATTTTCTTGAGATGTACCATCTTGAATTGGGCATGACCACGGTATTCTAATTTGCGTTTTAGCTTGATAGCTAGTATTTGAGATTCAGATAATGGTCTGGGTAATGACTTCGTTGTTTGTTTTGGGTCACATCTAACACAGATCACAGGTCCTTTAATACCAGGTTGTTGACCTTTTGGTAGAGGCACAATTTTCATGAAAGGAATTGAGAGTGAAATCAACTGCTCTTCAAGAGTATTCAGATCAACAAATTCTTCTGGAATAGCACACATCTCTAGCTTATTGGCTGCACATTGTGGTGGCATCTTCCCTTCTTTCAAGTGTCTTTTACATGTAGCACAAATTACATAATCACCATTTTGTTTGTCTTTGCTAATACAGGGTTGGGAACAGTCATTAGAGCACTTGTGCAGATCTGTAATTGTTATACACTTTTCGGCCAACATTTCGTCATAGTTTTCTGGATAACACTTTGTAACTTGGTATGAGAACTCAAGTCTGTGACATGAACAACAGACATTTTCAGGACCTTCGAGACAGCCAGTTGAAAATTCATCGACAACATTTTCAAGATTTGTCTTATCTAGTTGCTTCTTTTCATATTGAGCAGTTGCCCTGGCTTTAACATTAGCTCGATGTTGTCCGTCAGTCTTATATTTGTAACAACCTTGTTGTACAACATTGCCTCTGAACTCCTCATCATATTTGTACTTGTCTTTGGAATACTGTTGAACATTGTCTCTGAACTCCTCATCAGATTTGTACTTGTCTTTGGAATACTGTTGAACATTGTCTCTGAACTTCTCATCAGATCTGTACTTGTCTTTGGAATACTGTTGAACATTTCCTCTGAACTCCTCATCAGATTTGTACTTGTCTTTGGAATACTGTTGAACATTTCCTCTGAACTCCTCATCAGATTTGTACTTGTCTTTGGAATGGCGTTGAACACTGGCCCTATAAATTTGATTGTTCATGTACTGGTTTTGAGTACGTTTTCGAGCTTCTGTTCTAAATTCTTCATCAAATTCATACTTGTCTCTGGCATGCTGTAGAACATCGGCTCTGAACTCGTCATCAAATTGATATTTGTCTTTGGAACGCTGTTGAACATTAGCTCTATACTTGGTTTCCATTTCGTATTTGTGTAAAGATTGTTTCCTTTTACGGTCACTGTGCTTTGTGTCATTTCTATACCTGGAACTCATAGCTTGTCGATTTTTACGTTGTCTTTTCTTACTATTTGCCTCATAGTCTTCATCACTACTGGTACAATCTGTTTGAGATGGCAATTCATAGCTCTCATCACTACTGCAGCAGGAGTCCAATGTCACTTCATCTGATTGAATTTTCAACCTTTTGCTTGGTAGTACGGATTCGGTTTCATCTTTTACCTCCAAGTTGCTATTGTTTGGCACAACAGTACTAGTATTCTCTTCAGTTAGCTTTCTTTTTTCTTTACGCATTTGTCTCAATGTTCTTGCAGCTTTTCGTCTTTTAGGTGGCATTGCTAGACAGATCAAATACTCAGACAGTTAAATATACTTTAGAAGCTAGTTCTCTGATTTCAATGTGCAGGATGTTTTAACCAATCTTCTAAGGTAAAGTGCAACAAAGTGACAACTCAGAAGTGTATCAGCTATATAAAAGGTTTAATACAACTGCGGCAAATTCCAAGAGACAAAAATCAGCTTTATATACCAAAGATCAACAATTAAAGTATCAAAATTACTAGGATTATGAAAAATCATTTAATTATCCTGTCTGATAATCAAACACTTTCGTTCCGTAATTATTTTTGCAATTTCTTCGAAGTACACCTGTATAAACAACCTATGGAACCAAGCAACTCCAGCGGTAGATCAAGTAAGTTTGCAAGTATTGATTCTTGTAATTTTTTCTCTTAACTTTTTCTTGTAATATGTCTTGTAATTTTCCTTGTAATTATTTCTAGTACACCTTCATATATGACCAAAGGAGCCAGGCAACTCCAGTGGAAGATTTCCAGTTACACCTTTTTTGTACGACCGAGGAGCCAGGCAACTCCAGCGGAAGATTTCTAGTTACACCTTTCTGTACGACCAAGGAGCCAGGCAACTCCAGAGCAAGATTTCCAGTTACACCTTTTTATGCAACCGAGGAGCCAGGCAACTCCAGCGGAAGATTTCCAGTTACACCTTTTTATACGACCAAGGAGCCAGGCAACTCCAGCAGAAGATTTCCAGTTACACCTTTTTGTACGACCGAGGAGCCAGGCAACTCCAGCAGAAGATTTCCAGTTACACCTTTCTGTCTGACCGAGGAGCCAGGCAACTCGAGCGGAAGATTTCCAGTTACACCTTTCTGTACGACCGAGGAGCCAGGCAACTCCAGCGGAAGATTTCCAGTTACACCTTTCTGTACGACCGAGGAGCCAGGCAACTCCAGCGGAAGATTTCCAGTTACACCTTTCTGTACGACCGAGGAGCCAGGCAACTCCAGCGGAAGATTTCCAGTTACACCTTTCTGTACGACCGAGGAGCCAGGCAACTCCAGCGGAAGATTTCAAGTTACACCTTTCTGTACGACCGAGGAGCCAGGCAACTCCAGCGGAAGATTTCCAGTTACACCTTTCTGTACGACCGAGGAGCCAGGCAACTCCAGCGGAAGATTTTCAGTTACACCTTTTTATACGACCGAGGAGCCAGGCAACTCCAGCGGAAGATCAAGTAATTGCTGTCAATTAAAGCCAAGGAGCCAGCACACTCCAAGGCACTAAGGCTGTGTATTCTTCACAGAGAGCCAGCCAACTGCAAAGTGAAGATCAAGTAGGCTACAGACAGCGACCGAGGAGGCGTATAGTGAACTGATCCTTCGGATGTCAATCTCTGCGGGCAGTTTGTGAATCGGCGTAGGGGTTATGTAGATGGTTAAGGTGACAGACCAAGAAGGACTTCTTCAGTTGTCAGCAACACGGCACTACCACTTCACGAGACACTACTGATGTGGACTGAAATAGACAAAAAATAGGCCATTAAGCAAAACTGTATCATTATACAGTGCATACAATTCTTTTGAGTGGATTAGGATTTAGGACCATGTCACAAATTGTTTCAAGTGCCAAATTGCAACCTATTGCTCTGGCAAACCAAAACCTTTGAACAAAACTGTGTGATCAAACTAATCTGTGTAATCTATCTATTTAATCTACATAATTTATCCATCTGATCATATATACTTTTATCCAAATTCACGCATGGTAGTTAGCGCACATACACGTGCATGTACATGTAATTGTGTGCATAGTTACGCGTGTATATTTCACGATCACCTGTGGACATGTCATCTAGCGCATGTGTGGTACTGCGGGCACACATGCGTATGTGCGATTGTTGATATCCCGTTCAGCTAAGCCATACAGCCCAGTGGTCATTATGCCATAGAGCGCAAGCTTGGACATCCATGGAGCGTGGTGTCCCAATGATGGCCAACTATTTTGCAGAAGACAGGTTATAATTGTGTTTTCAATGCATTTTATAGATCTATAACTAATGAAATTATTTTACCTTTTATTTGCAAAAAAATCTACAGTAGGCCTATCACGTTGGATCATTCTACAACACATAATGCATCAGAAGGCTGAAAATTATAGGGCCTATATTCCACATACGTTTTTAAAATCATCCTACCTTATGGCAAGTGATCTTTCAGGACTTGAAAGACACCGTTTTGGATAAATAAATATAATTGATCATTTTCAACGATACCCTATGTAATTTTTCATTTCAGAAATTTAACTACTAATTCAGTTCTTGTGACAATTGTCAATTTTCTGTTAGATCTAGCAAAAACGCTTAATTTGAAGTGCTGGTTGACAATCAATAACCCATAGCAGCATAGTCCAAGCAAGATGTCAATTCTATAAAATGTACAGATTTAAGTGTCAGACTCAAACAACGATCTTTGAAACTTAAGTAAAAACAATTGATTAAATATTTCTATAACTGTTCTAAAGCAGATCCCTGATTGACAGTTATACATACATAAATTAGCCTTAAACTTCTAGACATGAGCAAGTTTCTGTCTGTGAGGATTTCAATCAAGGGTGGGCAGGGGGGGCAGAGGGAGAAGGGAACTTGAATAGCAATTAGGCGGGGGCCGCGGCTGGAGGTTTGCCTGACAGGCGGCCTTGGGGCGGACCGGGGCTAGGGCGAGTTTTGATGAGGCCGGTAGCGGCGAGGCTGCTAGTCCCAGGGCAGATTGACCGGGTATCGCTGTAAAGTATGCATGTCAACACCAGGGTTCACGTGCACTTTCATTAAGTATGTACAAAGTAAAAAACTGCACAGGTGCACTATTTGGCACATCCACGTGGGTGCATGTGTCAAATTTTTCACATGCATGTTTCCGAAAAGCATGTGTGTGCACCGCAGAGCATGTATGGATGTAGAGACATGGATGTAGAGACACTAATACAAAATATTAAGAGAATCCAGAATCCCACAACTGTGCAAACAAGGAAAATGCCCAGTTATGAAAAATATTTGTGAAATTATCCTGTGTCTCTGTTGAATGTGAATGGGCCACGCCCAAAGTGCATATTTTGGATGACAAGACCTCAGTTTGCAATTAATACCTAAATCTCCATCATCCCAAGTCATACCATGACAAAATGGCCCATTTATAACCTTTGCTAATTCACGAATACTTAATTAGCTGACCCAGTTTTGGCTCAGCCAATCAGGGACTGCTACATCACAGTTTGAAATTGTTGCTTCTGTTTCACACAGTTACAAATAGAGAAATTGTGTATTGTTGAAAGGCGCTATAACAGTTCCGAAAATTCCATTGAATTATGTATTTTCACAGTTCTGAAATGAAACTGTTTGAAAGTTGCTTGTTTTACACTGTTTTTCTTAGTTGCCAGTGATCCTCTAAGTGTTCAAAATCGGACTAAATCTGCCTGCAAAATGCTTATGACCTAAATAAGCAGCCAATCACAGAAGAGGTTGGAAATAGCAGAAAGCCCTGTCCATTTTAGCAGGGCTTGTGTGGGGAGGATACTAAATCTCAAGCAAACATCATAATCCAATTGACACCTTTGCCAATTTTATTTTTTTATTTTTTTTTATTTAGAATATATTTTACATGGGTAAACACACTCGGTAGAACCGTTTTTCAGGTGGCCCATAACAGGTAAAAACAGATAAAAACATGTATGTACAGATAATTGGTAAAAATTGAATAAATACATAGAAAAATAGCACATATCGTACATAAAAACAATTTAGCTAAAATACTTCTTTGTCTTGTATTTAAAAACATCAAGACTATCACAGTTTTTAAGTTCCTCTGGCAGACTATTCCATACAATGGAGGCCCTGTATATAAAAGATTTTCTACTTAACTGAGTTTGACATTCAGGTATAACTACATTTAATGTATTTGCTAATCGTGTGTTAATTTCATGAACATCACAAGCCATAACAACTGAATTTACTAAATGTGGTGGAGCATTTCCATGAATACAATTGTACATATGAATACTTAAGAAATAATTAATACGGTCTTGGACATTTTGCCATTTAAGTTGTTTGACTAGATTAATACCTCTAACATTTATAATATCAAAGCAACTGCTTACAATTCTCGCTGCTCGATTTTGCAATCTCTGAATAATATTTACATTTGCATTGGTACAACCCCACACAGTGCAGGCATAATCAAATAACGGAAGAACGTATGTTTTGTATACAACCTCAAGTAAATTTCTAGGTAAAATAAGTCTTAATCGGCCAAGCCAGGCAAGTTTGCCAGTAATCTTTTTGACAATTTCATTTGTATGCTTATCAAATTTTAAATTTCCATCAACATGAACACCAAGATACTTTGTAACATCAACATTTTGGACAACATGACTATCAATTTTTAAACTTAAATTACTTTGAATATCTGAATTAACATTTGATCCAACTAACATGGAGACCGTTTTGTTTGCATTAAGAGCCAGGCAATTAGCTGAAAACCATTTAGTTGCATTTTCAAGACATTCATTTAACTCATCACTTATTTCTAAAACATTATTTCCCTTACAGTATATGATAGTATCGTCAGCATACATTGAGACTCGCCCATTAACAACAAAATTAGGGAGGTCATTCACAAATAACGTAAAAAGTAATGGACCCAGATTGGATCCCTGGGGGACCCCAATATTGACATTTAGAGCTTCTGACAATTTATTATTATAGAAAACACTTTGACATCTGTCCGTAAGATAAGATTGAAACCATTTAGACTCATCATTTTTAATACCATATTTACATAATTTGGATATAAGAAGTTTATGATTAATAGTGTCAAAACACTTAGATATGTCAATAAATGTAACACCAGTTTTAAGATTATCGTCCATATTCTCTAACCATTCATCTATAGTTGTATGAAGACAAGTTGAAGTGGAGTGGAATTTTTTGTAAGCATACTGGTCTAATGAGATAAAATCATGTGAAACCAAATAAGTTAACAACTGACATTGAATTTCTTTCTCAAAAAGTTTAGCTAAGTGACCAATAACAGAAATGGGTCTATAATTAGAACAGTTTTTAACATCTCCTGATCCTTTATAGATAGGCGTCACTCTTGAATATTTCCAATCTTTAGGTACAATAGCACACTGAATTGACCTGTTAAATAAATGAGTTAAGGAAGGAGCTATACATGATGCTGCTAACTTCAGTAATTTACAATCAAAATTAAGGATATCCAATGAACTGCTGGATCCTAATTTATTAAGCAATTTAACAACAGATCTTTCTTCAACAATACAAAATTTAAATTCATAAATACTAGCCTGACCTTGCCACATAACATCATCAGGTACAGGTAAGTGTTGTGTAGTTACATTACCAATATTGGAAAAGAATTCATTAAAATTACAGGCAGTATGAATATCATTAGAAACAGTAACATTTTTGTTCGTCTTTCCAGAAAGTTTTTTAAGTTCATTCCATAAATCTTTGGGCTGTGAAGCAGCTCCATTATAAAGATTATCATAATATGCCTTCTTATTCTGTTTTATCATATATTCAATCTCTGACTTAACACCTCTATACTCATCCATACAATTTCTTTCACCAGTCCGGCATGCTTGTTTATGCAGAAAGTCTCTTTTATACATAAGTTGTAAAACTTCCATGTTAATCCATGGTTTATAACGATCTTTAATTCTGCAAATTCTAACAGGAGCATGTTTATCACAAATTCTAAGATATTCTGATTTCCAAATATTCCAGGCATTTTCAACATCAGAAATATCACTAACACCATTGAGTACATCTGAATTAACAATGTCGTCACAGAAAGATTCTAAGTTGAACTTTTTATAACATCTGAATCTTACTTCGTTATGGTTATTAATAACATGATCCTTCTGAATATCAATAGCAGTGTAAACGAGATAATGATCACTTAAAGTACATTCAAATGTTCGAGTAAACTGATGTAACATTGGATGAGTACTCAAAATAACATCAATTAAAGTAGCTGATGATTCTGTCACGCGAGTAAAATTATTCACTAACTGTGACATTCCATTGAGACTTTCAATCAAATACAAAGGATTTTGATGGAGGGATTCATCCAAAATATAATTATAGTTTAGATCACCAAGAAGTACTGTGATGCAATTTTCTGCACAAGCTTTTTCAAGAGTGTCTAGGATTCTATCATAATACTCATTATTAGCACTAGGTGGCCTATACATAGAGCAGACAAGAACATCATCACCTTTAACATTTAGTTGAACCCATATGCATTCTAGTTCAGGCATTTCAAGATCAAGTCTTCTTTCACATTTAATTCCACTCTTAACATAGACAACAATGCCACCACCATGTCTATTTCTATGCTTAACATGAATGTTGTAACCAGGTAAAGACACATCATTAATATTAACATTTTCATCCAACCACGATTCATTTATACAAAATACATCAAAATCAGAAATATGAACCAAAAACTGGACCTCATTAATTTTTGGAAGTAAACTTCGTACATTGAGATGGCCTAATGTTAGCCCCTTTGCTTCACTCACATTTTTACTCAACTTAACATATGACTGAGCACACTTCTTAAATGTCCCTGTATCAATAGCACTATAAATCTCAGGGTACATCTTACGGAGTCTATTTAAGAGATTATTATTAATTACTCTTTTTCCAGAGGAACCAACTAAATAATTAGTATTTAAAACACTTGTATTATTACATACTTCATCATTATTACATACATCATCATTATTACATACATCATCATTAAAATCAGAGATAAAATCATCAACATAAAACGCATTATTTGTAATGTCACCAATGCTCAGAGGCACATCATTTTTACTGTCTATTTTCTCTGCGGCGGCCGCCAAATCATGGCCAAGAAGTTATCTTCGCTGCTGTCTATGGTGTTTCGCCTTGTGCCCTCTACCATTGCACTCGTTGCACACAACTGGTCTCGTGTGATGACATCTGTTTACGTTATGGCCTGGCTCATTACATAACCTACAGCCATTTCGGTTAATTACGACATCTTCCATGTCCGACCTTCTTCTAAAGGTATTGCGACCAGAATCTTGAATTCGATCTTCATGGTTTCGTTGTCGGGGATAGTACCCACCATTTCGGACTGCATCCGAGTATGAAGCAGTGCCACGGCTCTCCTGTCTTGTTTTGGTTACATCAAGGACATCGGGACGCACTGTAATCTTCAAATTACGAACTAACTTGTTGACTGCTGGCTTTGTAAGGTTTTGTAGAATATGATAAACTTCAACAAGAACCCAGGGGTTCAAAATGGAGATGGTGTAGTGTCTTACTTCATATCCCCTGAAAAAGACTTTCCCGGAGTGGCCAGAACCAGGTGTTGTATAAATTGTGTGCTAAAATTTCAAGATTTTAAAAATAATCCATTTCAAGCCGCAAAATGTGGCATGGGTGATATGGAAAAAAGAATTCATTTTCATTAATGAACTTTGAAAGAGCTTTAAAATGATGCATGGAAACAGGTGTGATCTGCCAGGTAGCTCAACATCCTTTTAGTGGAAGTAACTGCACATTCATTTTGGTGATTTATCATATGAAAATTAGATGAGAAGACTGGGAATCTTAGGCATAGTCTAATCCACTAATAGAATTAGTTGTCTCAGACTCTCAGTATTAGCCAGAACTGACTGCTTTGGCCCAGGAGGCCTACCCAAGGCAGGCCAGTTTCTTTGAGTTATCTCAATATGAAACACTGGATACAACAGTTACTGACAACCATCAAAATCCAATGTGCTCTGACAAAACGGGAGCTCCAACACAAAATTTTACACTAAACTATATAGATATGCGGCAACAAAAAAACGTCCTAATATGATTCAGTAAATATTTGTTGAAGTTTACCAATTTATTGTTTACCATTAATTTTTGAAAAACCAAAATTTGAGAAAAATATCAGAAATCCTCATTTTTTCTCAGTTTTTTTGAAAATTGCACAAGATTGGCCCTTCAAATGTGTTTAGTCATTTAAAGAGGTATAATTTAGACATCTAAATGCATAATTTCCGCAGTGCAACTCCAAAATTCACAGAATCATGGAGCATCCAAAAAATAACATTTTTTCACAATTTCGCTGAATTTACCGTTTTTAATTTTTGTAAGAGCATAAATTTAGACCCCCAAAAGGAAAATTAAGGGTATTTAATGCATGTGATGGTAGAATTTCATGCCCATAGGTAAAACTGTTTCAGAGTTTTGCTTTGGAAACGAAAATTTTTATTATTTTTGTAATTTTCAATATTTTATAAAAAGTCTACCAATTCCTTAAATATGAACAACGAAAATGCACATATATTCTGCAAGGCCCATTCATCTGCCAAACATCATTTATACAAGCGCTATAGTTTAGGTACAGTGGCCATAACACAATGTGTGCAGCCGCCCCCAATGGATCCAAGCAACATATATAAGGACAAGAATCCAGGGATTCAAAGGTAGTCGTTTCGGTATTATATTGAAGGTGCAGTGATACATGTATACACAATTTTATTATTACACATATCCTCTTAAAGATTTTAAATATGTGCATAAATATATAAACTGAACCAAATTAAAAACGCAAAACTATTTCCGGGGTTGTATTTTCCTGTACATCATTCAGATGGGCCATTGAGTTTATGCATATATATAATCAGGTGTCAAAGGACTCAGTTCTATAAAATTGTTAAATTCTAACCTTTGTATCCATATCTGCGGCGAGGTTTATCACATTGGGGTATGGTCAGTGGACCGGGGTATTAGGCACTCGATAGAGCAAATCGAATGATTTAATGTGAAAATGATGCAAAAGGCCCCACAATTTGTTTCAATTGGTGCCTCTTAACTGTTCAAAATGTTGTTGTTCGAGAAGTCAGGTCAGAGTTTGTCACACACAATGATATTGTAGTGAAACCCTGAAACTATGGAAACAGGTCAAGGAATGGCCTATACTTCATGCACCAGTGCATCTGGAGCCTGTAACTGAAGGGGGCACTACCCAGAAAAGATATTTTTGATAGAATGAGGGAGGCACTATCAAAAAAGTTTAAGAGGAAAAATCAATTAAACTTAAATTATATATGTGCCGGTAAGATGTTCCACAGTCTCCCTCTTGCCTCAGTGAATCAAATCCATGAGTTTGTGTGTCATTTGTGAGAGGAGAGTTGCACTCAGCTGTAGTGCATCTCACACTGCAAGCAGTTTGTATGGGGGACCCTCTAGTTTTAGATGAAGTTTAAGCAGTTTCACAATCAGATCTCCCATCAAGAATCTGCCATGTTGGGCCCCAACTTAATACACACCTCCACCACAAGAGGGCTACAAGTCCTCAACTTGTTTTAAATTGTTTTAAATTACTAAAATGCATTATATTTTAAAATAATTAACTGTTAACGAGTGAAGTAAGTAACGATTAGGTAGTAATTCACAAAAATTCTGAAAGAAAATGACGTTTTTGATAGTGATGGGAATCAGCTGAGGATTCCCAAATCGATTATCGGAGGGCCTGGCCAATTCGATAATCGATTTTTAATCGGAATGGACAACATTGTCAGCTTGGAAACTAAACTAGATGCAGCATATGATAAGGGATTGTCTGGCCCATGGATTGCTGTCCAACAGGGACGAAATTTCGGCCAAATATTTGAAGTGATTTACAAAAATAAGTAATAATTTCCTGCCGAGACCCCCAAGTCCCCCTGATTATTAAATGGTTGCCCCTAACTTAGAAACACCAGGCTGTTAAAATGTATCCCCACCAGGAATTATTTATTTCAAGACCAGACTGTTCAGAAAGAATTTGTTTCATCAAAAGTGAGCACGAAATTATTTACTAAAAAAAAACTCCAAGCCCTCCCCCTCCCTGGATATGAAATGGTCACCCCCTACTGCTGATTCTTGACACATGTAAATTCAGGCCACCGGGACCTTATAATTAGTTACAGTATATTAAAGAAACTGGAATGGCATTATAGGGTGTTAACAGTGTGGTTTTTCAGCTATGATCAATTATTCTGTCTCATGGAACATTCTTCTGGATATTCCATTTGATTATGTAAAATTTTCTTTCAAATATATCCAAGTGATTTTTACCTGTAGAGACTTTCACCAATCCACTCTGGATGGCTTCCTCAGTACTGAGGAGGCAAAGCAGTTCATGCTCTGCTGCTAATTACAATCAACCATGACACTAGCTTCTTGACACCCCAGTGGTCTTCAATGGCAATTAAGTTCAGTACTGACCAGTAGGTGTGAATTTACTCAGAAGGAACCCCTTGAATTTGCTCAATTGCAATTAGCATGGTTAGATTGCCCCAGTGACTGTCAAGAGCTACAAAAGCTCATTGCTATCTGCTGCTTTGACACGCAAATCCCGTAGTTGCGCGTGGGCGATATTAGGGTCAGTTGGGCTTATCTAAGACTTGGCATGTCAATGCCTGAGCTGAGGGTTATACGCACGTGTAAAAACAAAAACACTGCGTGGATTGACTTCACTCTACCGTAATTGTGATGGTAGATTGTTCCTTTCAGACATATTTCTTCCTCACACTACATTTTAGATGGTTCCTGGCTTCACAGACGATTTCTGAGACAAATCTGCATTGTGGTATTTGAAATTTCCGATTTTCGCGGGCGTTTTTCCACTTGTCCATTGTCGATTACATAAGGTAGACGTTCATACGAACGACTACCTAAAAACACGTCATAATTACAACATGCCTGGTATCATTCCTATGCCAGATGCATGCTCTATAGTCAACTTATCCATATCTCTTGACCCAAACATCTCCAAACAAAATAGCCAAGACAGGGCCCAAAAGACATTCTGAAAATGCTCAAATTCCAAATTTCCCGCCAAAACTGTCGATTTTGTCATTGTGACAGCATAAATGGAGATGTGCACACATCTCCATTAAAAAGCAGCATGTTTGCGCAAAGCGGAACTCTACATAACATATCAATTAAAGAATTAAGAATTACATGTAAGATCCTCTGTTTCCACAGATATATATATATATACGTTTTTATTGACATAAAAAAGGTCACATTTGACCAAAAAGTCAGTTACAAAAGAGTAAAAAGATGGTACAGGTAAAAACAAGAACAATAGAAAAATAGACTAAAAATAAATTCTAGTTCTAGAACTAATACACTAATACTACATTCAGCTAATAGGAATATCACATTCTATTTAGAGTTTAATACATCTACAATAGCATACATCACAATGTCAATCACAGTCAAACGGATAGCAAAAAAAAAAAGAAGTCAATTTAGCACTATTGTGGTAATCAGTACCATAGTACATAATAGCACCTTTAAAACGATGAAAGATAAAAACGGTCAATGTTACATCACAATGTGAAAGTATATAAATCAAAATAAAACACACAGGCTAATAAACAGGTCATTTGACAGTCAATATGCAAGTTGTATGCATGTCGGCACAACATAAACAAAAACAAGCACATTTAGTTTCATGCGAGTTAGCCACATGCAAAGCAATGTGTCAGTGCCTGTAGCCACCCAAACCTTGTGGACAGATACCCTTATTATAATTTTACACTAAATGCTATTATCAGTTTTTATGACAATATTTAAGAATTTACCTAATGCAAAGTTAATATCAGAAGATTTATTTGTTAAAATTTTTAGAAATTGTTCACGAGAGCTTAATACTGCAAAGTTTTCTATCATTTTTGATGCTACTTCGAAAAGTTCTACTCTACTATTTTTCCAATAATCACAAATCATGAGACAATGATATTCTTCTTCAACTAGTCCTGATGCGCATCTCTTACAAAATCTCTCATCTGCAGGGATATACGGACGTTTGTGTCTTCCTAATTCTATCTTTAAATTGTGAGAACTTTATCTAAACTTTCTAAAGTGAGCTATACTTTGATATATATACTTGGGAAGTTCAAGTTTAGATATGGTTCAAGACGCAGGTCTGTCTTAAATAATTTGTATGTTCTTAGCTTAGGAGTTTTAGTACTATCATTGATCTCAGCTAACATGTTTTCTCCAGCTTTTGCAAATAAGAGTGAATTAATTTTATTAGGACTTAATTCAAAGTTAGTGATTCCCAACTGAGTGAAAACATGTTGTATTTTCAACAGCCAGCATGGTGCCTTTTTCATTTTTAGTGCAACTTGAATGTTGAGACATTCACGCAGCAATTGTGGACAATTGCCTGTTTTTAGTCTATGCCAATATTTTACAGTAACAGCTAGCTGCCTATACATTAAGTGGAATCGGCCAGCATCTGCTAAGATAGCTACAGTTGAAGTCTGACTTCTGACCCCAAGTAGATTTTTTAGAAACTTCAATTGTATATTTTCCAAAATATCATTTTGCTTAATTGTGAACCAAATTTCGCTGTGATATTCTAATATAGGCAAAATATGAGTATCAAACATCTTAAGACTTAGATTTGGCGAAAGATATCCAACAGTTGATCTAATTCTTTCCTTCAGGGCATGCATAGCCTTTTGTGCTTGTGATGCTAAGTGATCATACATCAAGCCATGAGTTTTGCGACCATTACTAATTATATGACCTAGATATTTATATGAATCAACAACTTCAAGTTTTTCATTACCAATCATAAACTGGCACTCTGCATTAACAGCTCTTTGTCTTACACCAGGTTGAACAATCATAACTTTACTCTTTTGTGAGTTGATAAGTAAATGCCATTTTCTACAATATTTTGCCAGAATGTCTAAGAGAATTTGCATGCCAGAGGCACTCTCGGAAATAAGTACTAGGTCATCTGCATAGAGCAAATGGGTAAATGTTATGTTATTTATAGTAAGGCCTTGATCTTGGTCAAAATACTCTCCCATATCAGAAAGAAACAAATTAAACAATTTTGGGCTAATAATCCCTCCTTGAAGAACCCCATATGTGCTTTCTATCTTTGAACCAAGCTGTCCTTCTCATCTGACTTTAGCACTGGATTTCGAGAAAAGGCTTTGAATAATGTTTAAAAGTTTACCACAATAACCTTGTTTAATGAGTTTGTAGTACATGAATGTCCTATTGATAAAGTCAAATGCTTTTGAGAAATCTACAAAAGTGATATAAAGAGGTTTCTTTTTTGACATTTGATAAGATATTAATGTATCTAAAATAAATATATAAACATGGTTGTCATCAGGATTAAAGGTAGCCTTATCTACAAGAACTTCTCTCTCTATTAAACTTTAAATACCCTATTTTGCCAAAATGGGCAATTCTAGTGCATAGATATTGAAAAACCACATTCAAGGACATTTTTGACTTAGTCCTGCAGAATGAATGCAATCAAGATAATGAAGAACTGTAATATATACCAATCAATGACAGCTCGAATCTTGAAAGACAAAGCCAAATTCGTTCCTCATTCCAGAACCAATGGCAATATATGCTCACACTGGTCAGTCACTTAATGGGACAAACTGACACAAATAGGCTCGTCAGTCACGGACTAGAAATACTGATAAAGCAAAATCATCAGATTACCATTATTATATAGGCCAATATCATCACACTATATTCAATTGTAAACTCGCTAAATTCACAAAACAAACACCGATAGCAATTTGCATCAATTTTGCCAATCAATCCAGCAGTGTGACTCACCAGCTCAGTTCCAAATTATTGAATCACTCACAAACTGTCATGAGCAATTGTAAATCGACACATCCGTGAAAATTCTATTGATGCACAACTTTCAGACAGATGCTGGTACAGTTAGATATATATAATAAAATATTAGTCATATATTACCATTGCTCACAAATTGTTCACAAATTTGGGAATTTATTGTCCACAACTTTGCTTTACAGGAATGAAGGTGGTGTCATAGATAGCTATGCTGGTGAACCTTCCAGACACGATAAAAGTAGCTATCTTCTAATTTGGTATACAGGTACTGTCATCACATTTTTAATGATTTGATTGAATGATAAATTCATTTATGGTTGAATTCCAACCGTATTCAATGATCAATCTAAATCTGTCAACATGGACAAGGCCTGTCACTTCTGTTTCCAGTCAGAAATTCAAACAGTCATAAGGCCACACATAATTGATTCTTACTTGTTTCTAAGCTTTGCGGACCCGCCGACACAATAGATTTCCTGCTGACGGAAAAAGAGAAGTCCTACCAACCGACCCTAGAAAAAGTGCCTTGAGAGGACCCGAGAAGCTAAAGATCAATTATGTCAGGCCTAACTACACTGTCCTTGGCCTCAGTAATCTACAAATTACTAAGCATGCATCAGCAAGTCTTCAACTTCTCATTTAAGTCTATGTTTTGTCAATCTGTCACTATCTCAGTCAATTTCAAGTTCAGTGACAACACAAGCCCAGGGCTGCCCTGGTCACGAAAATCAAGTTGTCTGCTCACAGAGCATGACCACATGTGATAGAAACTTACCTGAGTTACTGACAGAACTTCAGAAATACAACCTGCATTGCTTAGCTTCAGTAGCCACACAAAAACAGAAGCAAATCACTCACACATTTGCCAACTTTGACTGTTCTGTTTGGGCTGCAGTGTGGTGTCTCAATCGCGAAATATACTCCACCCAATTTTATTTCGTAGTGAAACATTGGTGACTGACAGTTCAATCTGGAATACTATTTTGCAGGTTTGTCAATGCTTTTTCCATTTTGCATTTTGATCAGCAGTTGAATATTCGTCTGCTTCAAAAACAATCTTTTCCTTAAATTTTTGTTAATCTTGCATATTTAATGAGCAGCGGGAAAAGCCCACCAGCTTTCGGCCGATGAGAAGGCACCTGAGTGCCATGTGACCTTAAAGATGAATAACGAATATCATAATGATGGCTTCATTGACCAATCAGAAGCGCCGAAGACGCATGTGGAAGATTGTTGTCAGGCAATCTGCCTGGGCTGCAAGGCAAGCAACTTTCCTTCCTTTGCAGATGATGGTGAAACACTCATCTCACGCCGACTTATCAGAATGGAGTTCAGAAATAAGATGGTCATAATGACCACTGAACCAAGAGTATCTAATCATGCTATAAATTGGTTCAAACATCACTTTCTTGCATCCTCCAAAGGCGAATAAACAAGAAGCGTCTGGTCTCGTCAACAGCGGAGAACCAAGTGAAGCATGTGACAGCGGTGGCCTATCTCATGTTAGGATGATGGGGGGGATCAGGTAGTTTGTGGAGTGAAATAAGACTTGTATGTCATTAGATGTAAAGCAATACGATTGATTATCCTTAAATAAATGTCCATCAATTATATAGTCATCAAATTGTTCATAATGATATCACACAGTACTAAAAACCGTAATAATCAATAATAATAGTACAAATCACAAATAAATTAAATTATGATAATCACAATGACAATAGTAAGCAGTTTTTTAAACAATCAAGTGTTAATGTTCCCAATCGACACCCACAGGAAATTTTGGGTCATGTAGAATTTTACGCCCGAATGAGACTTGGTCTGCCTTAAATGTCAATTTAAATAATTTCAACAAGTATTCTAGGGGTAGTGTGTCTTCAAAAATATAAATTCACTTCAACTTCTTGTATACATCAATGCACTCAACATAACAGGCAAACCCATTGACTGTCGTATTGACAAGAGTGACAGAGAGAGACAAAGGCACTTTACTGGCGAATATCATCACCCCATGTATATGAATAGGTTGTTTGTGTTTTACGCCTCTGCAGCACCTTAGTGGGCTATATCGAGGCAGGCGATCGCCGTATAATGATGAGATGAGAAGACTGTGAGTCTGGTACATACTCTATTAATTCAGGGAAGCCCAGGGTCTTTCAGTTGCCCCAGCATAGAATACTGGATACAACCCGCCTCCATTTAATGTCCCATGGGCTCGGACTAAAGTGAGTTCCCGGGGTGAGATGTGAACCGACGCCCTCAAAGCCAGTTGACAAGCGCACTTACCAATTAGGCCACGGGGGAACTCCATGTATACGAATAAGACCGAGAGCAATTTAGATCCTACAGGAGCAAATAACGCTCCACTGAGGGGAAAAACAATCCTTCTGACTAAGTAAATGTGCTGTGGAGAATAACAAACTGTTTTAAAGGGAAACACAACACTTGCAACATTATTACCTCAGATGATGCCTTGTGTCCTATACATAACACTGGTGTGGTTGAAATAGTCCAACTCTCACTTATAACAAAGTTATAGCCATTTTTCAAGCTGCAATTTGCTACTCCCAGTGGCGTCCCTATGGGGGGCACAGGCCCCCCCATATTGGACTTGTGCCCCCCAGGTGCCCCCCATATGAACTTTCCAACTCTGGCTAAAATATACAATTAGTATAGAGGGTGCCCCCCAGAGAATCGCGTGCCCCCCCAGGTGCCCCCCCGCTCGAGACTCCCCAGTTACGCCACTGGCTACTCCGGCCACCATCATGGGGGCAGCCATTTTGCACACTGCACCCACTAGGTGATGACATCATACCTGCCCAAAGTGCCCATCTTCAAAGTGGGTAAGCTGCAGCAATGCCAGGACATGTATAACAACCTTGCTGTTAAGGTGAAAATCCACGCATGTTTGTCATATATTCACAGCGGAAAGAGGTTAGGTTGATTAGAATATTATTTTTATTGAGACTGTGTTTCTGTCATTGCATTGTGCTATTTATTTTGTCTGTTTTGTCAAATCACTCACCAAAAAGTTAGGAGTGCAGGCTTTATTTATAGCATAACTGCCAAAACTATTGATTCTCCCGACTGCCATTTCTATGACATCTATAATGATTTATTCACATTTAAATAAGCAGTTTTTGTTTTTGCAAACTGAAATATATGAAAGTATTTATATAAATATAAGTAAATACATGAAAAATCAAATTCTGGGCCTATGTGCATTTTTGATCTAATTATCCCCCACGGGGGATTTTACTTTTAGTCTCCATTTCATGGCGTCCATCAAATATCTCAAACACCACAATATGCACAATGCTCATCCTTTCCCAACATTCAAAGACCCCCCTAAACTTGTCAAATCTGACCATAAATCAATAAATATCATAACCATTTCCACATTCCAAATACTTTTTGCTGTGCTTTTGGCCTGCAGCCATGTTATTACCCTCGGCAATGTATATTGCCGAGGGTATTGTAGTTAGTATGGCAAATTTTTGTCCGTCGGGCGGGCGGCGGGCGGGCCGGGCGGGCGGGCCGGCGGCGTCACACATGTGTATTGGCCTCTGTGCCAGAACTATTACACCTATATATTTGAAATTTGACACATGAATGGGTCTTATAGTGTTAATGTGCCTTCTGGAGTTCATATTTATGTAATGACCACAGTTTTTGTAAAATATTGAAAATTCGGAAAAATTAATTTTTTTCGTTTCCGGGCCAGAACTCGGAAACGGTTATACCTATGGGCATGAAAATCTACCATAACATGTATTAAATACCCTAGTTGTGCCTTTTTGGGGTCTGAATGCTCTAACTAAAATAGTTTTCAAAGAATGAACCAAAAATGTAAAAAAATGTTTTTTTTTCAACCCTCTGCAATTCCCTCAATTTTGGAGTTAGACATTTGAAATTTAGAATTTAGTTGTCTAAAATATAGGTCTCTTAACTGCTTGAATCGTTTAGAGGGTCCATCTAACGAATTTTGCATAAAAACCAAAATACTAGAAAAATGTGTAATTTTTTACATTTTTCTGGAATTTTGGTCTCTCACGCCAAAACAGTGATAACTATATTTTTAAAAACCAAAAGGTATTATAGTTAAACCTATCAAGAAGGAACTTTTACTGCCATTATGTAGTTGACGCAATAATTTAGGCCGACAAAACAAGTTTAAAATTCACAAAAATGTGAAAATATCCACTTTCTGGCCATTTCATTTCTAATAAAGTCATGCCATGCTCTTGAATATGAACAAAATGAATAAACATGAATGAAATACATGGTTTTCAAGCATATATCTGTTACATCATCATATATTTGAACATAAAAAGAGAGAAATTGCTAAAAATAGGCCAAAACTATAGACCTTTGATTTGTCACATTTCAGTCAATTTTGGATCTTGGTTACTCAAAGTGCCATACAATGTGCCCCAAGTATAATTTTTTGCATGTAGTTTATGCAATTTTTAGGCCGACAGAAGAAGTTTAAAATTCACAAAAATGTGAAAACATCAACTTTCTGACCATTTCATTTCTAATCAAGTCATGCAATGCTCTTGAATGTAAACAAAATGAATAAACATGAAAGAAACACACGATTTTCATGCATATATCTGTTATATCATTAGATTTTTGAACATGAAAAGACAAAAATTGCTAAAAATAGGCAAAAAACTGTAGACCTTTGAATTTTCACATTTCAGTCAATTTTGGATCTTGGTTACTCAAAGTGTCATTCAATGTGCCCCAAGTATACTTTTTTCATCAAATTCTTCCTCAGAATTTATAATGTGGTTTAATAAGATAAATTATATATTATATATATTATATATATATACAAATATGCTTTATGCACATAGTTCTGACTCAAGGGGCCTTACCATTCTGAACTTTTGACAAGAACTCTCAAAACCCCATTTTGCTAAAATTAACCTCAGTGATGTAGATTAAAGGAAAGAAATTAAATTAATGTCAGGCCTGCTTTTATTTATAACATTGCATAAACACTAAACGTGATCAAATAATGATTGCAGAAATGATTTAACTAAATACAAGGTTATTTAGAAATTTACTTGGCATGCAACAAAACCTTAATTCTATGAATTTCAATGTTTCATTTTATATCCAAAGATATTTAATGTTGGATAAATTTGAATTTTAATTAATAACAAATCTCACCCAAAGCATATTTAGCACCTTTAAGACAATAAGTGTCACTGCTTTGTTTGGGAACAGGGTGCAGCTTCTGTTGAATGGACATTATGTAACATGATGTCACTAATCCTCTCCAATGGCCAAACCCAAGAACAAAGGGGAGGGTACAGAAGCAGTTGAATAGCACCCCTATATTTCTAACAAAATTCCCTTTTTTCTTAGAAATATGTTCAAACTGCATTGATAGCCTTAGTTTTTTTATCTTAAACATTATAATGAAATTTCCAATTTAGATCAGAAATATAGGCCAAGTAGAAGTTGAGATGTGACTTTTTATATCCCATGCAAGTTTTTTTTGCCTTTTCAGCTATTGTTATACTTATACAGCCAAGTTTGGACTGCATTTAACCTTTTTGGTGATAAGTAGTAAATGTATTAGTCTTATTAAAAAGTATCTGTAGGCCACACATTGTTTTAGTTTAATATTTAAAATAGATAGATTGGATAGATAGACAACCTAACTATTATAAAATTATCTGTTTTTAGGCAGGCCTTTATTCTATTCATAATTTATAAGATGGATAGGTAGATAGATAGATAGATAGATAGATAGATAGATAGATAGATAGATAGATAGATAATAGATCAATATATATATAGATAGATAGATAGATAGATGGATAGATGGATAAGGTGTTTTAGATTAAAGGTGTTTAAATGACTGAAGATTGCTTGACTGATTGGACTGATTGAATAATTGAATGATTAATTAATTGTTTGACTGAAAGATCCACTGTGAATTTATCCCAGCAAATAGATTTTCATGTTGCACTATTGATTAGTTGTTAGATAGATAGATAGATAGATACATAGATACATAGATAGATACATAGATAGATATTTTATATATAGATAGATAGATAGTTAGATATTGATTGATTGATTGATCATCTATAATTATGTAATCTAATACATCCAGAGAATCACAGATGGACGGATGATTGGGACTTTACCTCCTGTATTTATGCACTTGGTAGGCTAATTAGGACAGGAGGAGGACATAGCAATGAGGTGACCCTTTTATTTCATTGCAACATCTCTTTTCAGTACATTGAATCTGTTGAATGCTAGGGCTGGGAATTTGTCAAAATTAAATACAATAAAACATCATATAAAATAGAGAAATTGACATTTCATTCATCTAAAAACACTTTCCGTCAGCCAGAAAGAGTAAGGAAGCTTGAGAGACCATTATGATTATACAAACATTCTTGATACATTGATTGCATCTAGAAATAGTTAAGAATATATCTGTAGGGGGGCATTGATATATATGTTCATGAACCTAAAACCATATGAAAATTGTAAAAATTTTGGCCCAGCTCTCCCCATCAAGTTGGAGACTTGGGCCATACAAAGGGAGACTGGGCATCTAAATATGACTGGTTTGGTAAAACTGTACTTGAGGGTCATAATCTATCGCCGATATGTCAATTGATTTCACCGGCTTCAGAATAGCCTGCTGAATAGCCGAGGGTATGCTGCTGCGCAGCCTATGTTTTTTAAAAGCGAATTCCACCCCCAGGTGTCTCCACATCCTTACATGTATGAACAATTGTGCCCCTGGTGGAAATATTTGGCATAACTAAAATTGGAATTCTGGTGGGTATTGGTAGATGTGTAGGTCATGGGGGATATGGAGGCAGTATACCTGCTCTTGTTAAGTAGGCCCATATGGCCTTAGATAGATAGTGTGTGTGTGTTTGTGCTTTACATCTCATCAGCACCTTGTTGGGCTATTTAGAGACATCCTTGGTTTGTATCAAGGGAGTTAATAATTCATTGGGATTGGTGTTCCTTAGATAGATAGATAGATGGATACTAGATAAATAGATAGATAGATGGATGGATGTCTGACTGACTGACATTGTTCAGCTAGAGATAAATATATATCTAACTACATGTAGAATGAAGAAAGATGGCAGCCAAACTGTCCACCACAAAATGGCTGCCGTCATGGATTTCTCAATATGTTTCCAATCCATACCTAATTTCATGACTCTACGCGAAATATTAAGGTCACAGCTGGCAGTTAAAGAATGGAGGCCATTTTGTTGCGACCATTTTGGCTGTCATCTTGGATTTCTCGAATTGTTCCCGATCCATTCCCACAGGCGAATACCTGTATCAAATTCCATAACTCAGTGGGCAGTTCAAGAGTGAGGAAAGATGGCAGCTAAAACGGTCATACCCACTGGATTGGTCAACCAAGTAATCGTTTCAGCCCCTCACAAATGGACATTTACACAAACCTTAACCGGGACAACGCCAACAATAACGACGCCGAAGACAACGATGATTGAGTGACAATAGCTCTATGTTTTAAAAGAAAACAGATGAGCTAATAAAATGCCAATCTTAATTAGTCTATAATTCAGATTAAATATTTAGTATCAGCTATTGATCTCACCAGTGTGAAAAATTGTTCTTCATCCAAGTCTGCAGGCCACATGGACTGGGTTGCAGCAAACACCCAGTCCCAGATGACAAATTCAAGTGACACCACAAGTGACACCACAAAGCGGAGCAGCAAGGCAGAGGAACTATATAGCTGAAAAAGCAATTAATGATAATTATTTAAAATAAAGTTCAAGTCTGTTATGGTCAGGGTAAAGGAAGCGACTCATTGATGAAGCAGGGAGAATTGTTTTGTCCTAATTGCTGACCTCTTGTTGTTTTGTCAATGAGCTATAAATAGATCTGGAAGCCCCTATCAATGACAGCATGGGATTCCCTAAGTCGAGGTTTTCTTGTGATGGTTTTCCTGGGTCTCTAAAATGGTATTTATATACTTCCAGGGCAGTGCCAGTAGTGGATTTGTATGGGAGACAATTTAACAGAAGCAGTAAAAAGGAATTAAAATATTTAAAATTTAAATTTCATAGAGTTGAAGTTATGTCTGACATGTGAGCCATGTCAAAAACCAAATTAACAATTCAACAGGGACCATTTCATATTTTTCAGCTATGTAACAAACAAGGTTAATTTTGCCCTGCCTATAAAATATGATGAAATATTACAAATTTTTACACTCGCCATTGTATATTGCTGACTGGTATTGCAGTTACTTTTAGAAAATTTGTCCGTCATTCAGCGCCTTCAATGCATTGAGCAGCAATTTGAGCATAGTGTCTCGTCCATTTACATATTTGATGAATATGGATGCCTGGTTGGAAACCATTACCAGTCTGGGAAATTACCAGCATATGAGGACAATTGCAATTCCAGCCAAGTCCTGGCCCTAACAGGATGATTGAGTGTGTGGGGTTGATCAATAGGGTCTCAGAAGAAAGTCTGATCTCTTTGCAGCCATCCTCACCACACAGCAGCATGTCAGTTGCGAGACTTAATTCTATCCAATTTCACGAAATACTGCAAAGTCATCAGCAGCTGATGACAATTTCCTAATTTCTCTGGAGCCTTCGGGTTCTTTTCCTCATTATGTAATGGATAGGTCTGCCAAAATTCATAGAGTTAGTAGACACTGTGATACAACTTTATACCAAGTTTGGAAGTGATAGTTGGAGTAGTTCTTTTTAAATAGCCAGTCAAAGATGATTTTTAGCACTGCCAAAGTCATGGCTAGGCCATGACACTGTGAGAGTGTCATGGGAGGGTGATGACAGTGCTAGGGTGATTGTCATGTGGGGCTAAGGACATTGATTGTCATCAGCTGGTGATAACTTCCCTGACTGATTACAGACTAAAATTAAAATAGTCTTTCAAGCAGAATAGGTTTCTATCAGATTCTAACATATAAGAAAATAGTTCCCTTATATTAGATAAACTGACAGGAAAATTTTCTTTGACTGTTCCAGCAAAATTGTACTTAATTTATTTGGCTGGCCTTGGATGTGCCTCGGACATGAGACTGAGTCCAAGGTCAAGGAATGGTCATCCGAGACCGAGGCCATCAAAATGTGGCCTCGAGGACTCCAACACTGAAATTACACACTTTCTTAAATGTTATCACAAGCGGAATCATCACAACTAAATTTAATATATGAAAGGAATAGTCCAGAGCGCGGCACTGTAGGCGCCAGTCTGTGGACTTTTTAACAACAGCTCCCAAACAGGACCAACAGCAGCCAAAATTTAATCAGGTATTCTGTGGTGCATATAAAAGCATGCTACCAAAGGATATCTAAATTCAGGAATCAATTAACACACACATACCAGGGAAAACCATCTGACCACAATAACTACGCCATTGACGCAGTTAAATATAAAGGATAATATTTACCAGTTTGCATGGACGGAGGACAGTATTTTCCTATTTATTGGCTTTAATGAATGACAACAACTTTGAAGAAGTTCCCATAAACTAGTGTATTGCGAAACATATCGATTATTGTTTCGAAGTATCAATGATACAATAGTCATATCGAATCATTTCGCTGAAACGATTCTCATCACTAGCATTTCCAACTGAACTTTTTCAATATGTCCTCCTGACCTTCCTCTATAAATGTGTGCTTTCAATCCGTATTTGCGCTAGGAATTTTCACAGTTGGGTCACCCAACAGCTCCCAACACAATGAAAAGTTGGGTCAACTGAAAATAAATCTGTGTCCAGCCATAAAAATCAACAACGCAAAGTCAGACATCGGACATCCGATATACCATTTGTTAATATGTGTATAAATCAGTTGTAGATATCATGAAGTCATTTTCAATAATCAAATATAAGAGACCCATTCTTATTCAGGTTTATGGGAAAAAGAACATAAAAGAGTGTACAATCACAGAACGTTTTATCTGGTGTCTTACATAGGGGTGCAACCATCTATCCTATGATAAAATACAAACCTCGATACCAAGGTCACAATACAATACACGACACTACGCTACAGACAACAAGAAACATATTTCCAGTAGACAAAAATAACGTGCAAGCACTTTAAGAGATGCTTGCAGATAGACTGCCTATATCTACCTTTCTGTCATCAGGCCACTGGTAGTAGTGTATTTTCATCTACAAGGATTTATCTGTCTCTCTCTACATGTCTATGTATCACTCAGGGTTGCGATTTTTATTGATTTTTATAAAAAAATCAAAAAAATCGGATTTTTTTTATTTAAATCGGATTTTTTTTATTTAAATCGGATTTAAATCATTAATGGAAAAAGTTCATTTTCCGTATCAATTTCACCAACTGTTATAAATTTTTATGCATTGACATATTATGAATAACACATATATGGATGTCGACCAATAAGGCATATATATAATAATTTTGTTTAAATTAGAGAAATTATAATGCAAAATTATGAAATCAAGGCAGGTGATGTATTAAATATAATAATCATAATGTAAGCTGCGGCAGCAGTTCCACATTTTGATACGGATGTGTTAATAAATGTCTTTTTCACTGAACATCAATCATAACTATACAGCTTACTTGTAATAGAAGTGCACCTTCTAAAAGATAAAAAGGGATGTCAAAACGAGTCATCATTTTCCCTACTCTGCAATGAACTGAACTGCTACGTTAAATCACCAGTCTCAGCACTCAGTCTCACGATGCCTGTTAATTTTGTTTCACATGTAGTGTGTTTGATATCAGTTTAGCAGTAGAGGCTTTGGGGACAGTGCTGCATTTGCAGAACATGGCTTTGTTTTTCATTGCAGCAATGAAATTGTTTAGAGAATCATGAGAATGCCATGATTGAAATAAAATTGTTTAAATCTTTATTTACATGTATGTAGTCATTCTACTCGAATATATTGATCAGAAATATTTTATCATATCTCAAATTATATCTTATATACAAGGGGCCTGTGTGATATGTCATTAGACATATTTATGAAAGAGTATTGCTATAAATGGTAGGTTGTAAGCTGTAATGTCTCACTGCCAGCTTTATTTGTGCTTTTTTAAGCCTTTTTATCACAACTTTGATTTAAATCATGATTTTTATTGAGTGATTTAAATCATGATTTAAATCAATGATTTAAATCGAATGATTTAAATCCAGCAACCCTGCTATCACTGTATCTATTTCCTATTCATTTACATATATGTATCAACAGATTCGATCATTCACGTAAAGTGAAATAGTGTATGAAAGGATAGTGAAAGTCAAAGGGATGATTAAATTGGTAATTCTCTGATTGAGGTGCGAGTTTAATTGTGTATTGATAGGTGTGAAGTTAAATTGCACTTGAGAAAGTGACACATTAAGTGAAATTCAGTCAATATGCATTCCCTAATAGCATGGAAGAAAATAAACAGCCATTAATTAGGTAAGACACACAAGTGACACAAATAGACAGACAATCACAATGGTTTATTCCAGTTTGGTTGCTGTGAATGAAATGCATGAAACGGCGCGAAAATGCTGGTACAAGTTGATCTTCTGGATCACAACAAAGCTCAGCAGCGAGGGTCCCTGATTGACCTTTGACCTGGAGAAAGTCAGCCTGTTTGTTTTCTTTATTAATTTTTCCATCTCAGAAAGGCACCAAAAGTTTATCAACGCAAGATAAAATTCTATTGGGTCTGTATGCAAAGTTTTAATGACATAGATGAAACAGTAAGACCACGGCAGTTGTCATAAGTTTAGTGAGCCTGCCTCCCACAATAGAGATGCGCTTGCAAGCAAGCAAGCATCTCTAACAAGAATCCATGGATTCAAAACCGGCCTTTGGCGATTGTATATTCGGGATTGAAATCATGAAGAGGGTGATTTATATATTATTATATGGATTGTTTTGTATTGAGCAGTGATAGCCAGACTGGTAGTGTTTGCTGCATTCCATTAAGCTTTGCGGGGAACCCTTAGCAAATGCTTATACCAAATTTCAGAACTGCAAGTGAAATACTTGTGAAAGTCACAGTGGGCAACTGAAAACATGGTGGCCATTTGGCAGCCATCTTGGATTTTTCCAAAAATTTCTGAGGGGAATCCCTAAGTGAATCCCTGCACCCAGTTTCATAAATCTAAGTGAAAGACTAAAGTCACAGTGGGTATTTTAAAATATGATGGCCATTTTAGCAGCCATCTTGGATTTTTCTAAAATTTTTGAGAGGAACCCCTAAGTGAATCTCTGTACCAAATTTCATAAATCTAAGTAAAATACTAAGGTCAAGAGGGGCAATTCAAAATAGGGCGTCCATTTTGGCAGCCGTCTTGGATTTTTCCAAGTATTTTTGAGGGGAACCCCTAAGTGAATCCCTATACCCAATTTCATAAATCTAAGTGAAATAGTAAAGTTACAGTGGGCAATTCAAAATATGGCGGCCATTTTGGCAGCCATCTTGGATTTTTCCAAAAAATTTTAAGGGGAACCCCTAAGTGAATCCCTATACCAAATTTCATAAATCTAAGTGAAATACTAAGGTCACAGTGGGAAATTCAAAATATGGCGGCCATTTTGGCAGCCATCTTGGATTTTTCCAAAGATTTCTGAGGGGGACCCCTAAGTGAATCCCTGTACCAAATTTCATAAATCTAAGTGAAATAGTAAAGTCACAGTGGGCAATTCAAAATATGGCGGCCATTTTGGCAGCCATCTTGGATTTTTCCAAAAATTTCTGAGGGAGACCCCAAAGAGAATCCCTATACCAACTTTCATAAATCTAAGTGAAATACTAAAGTCGCCATGGGCAATTCGAAATATGTTGACAAGAAAAGTGGACAAATGGACAAGTTTACACATGGACAAGTGGACAAGTGGACAAGAGTCCCATTTCACCTTAAGCCCTCCTCTAATAACCGGCCTTTGGCCGGTTAAAAATGGCATTACCACAAGGTGACCCCAATGTTCCGATTGCATAAAATTTTTTGGGCGCCAATTTCTGAGACACTTCTCTCCAGGAGAGTAACAATTTTACAAAATGCGACAAATTTGACAGCTCTTTGACGTACCTTTTTGTGGTTTTTAAAATAAAGTGAGTATCTCGGTACGTGGCCCACGATACGATAAGTGTATGTCAAAGTTAAATATCGCGATATATCAATGAATCGAAATTTCGTGACACCCTAGACCCTAGACTCTTACACAATAAACCTATAGAGAAGGCACCTTTAGATGAAAGATCTAAAGGAAATGGCTCAAGTAACAAGTTGGAAATAAGCTTAGGTAGTTCCAGCAAGACTGGTTACTAAAAGTAAGAAATGTGCTGTCAGCTTCATCTCCAGCTGAGTCTGATGTCTTAATCAGCAGAAATTGAACATTAGGTCTATTGTTGATCTCTTCAAAGTCGGAACATTCTTCTGACAAATTTACCTTTTTAAATTTTCCAAATATATGAAAATCATTGACAAATTCATGGTCAAAACATACTTTGCCATACCTAAATATCGCATTTTACGCATTTTTACCGCAACTGCTATTCCTTCAGCAAATTAACAAAGATTCTGAAAATTTCACTTACCTATGCAAAAACTGTTATTCCGAGAAAGCTTGTACAATACAGGACAGAAACCACTTTCAAGGTGAAAAACGTGGAGATGAAAATCAAGGCACAGACGGACACAATACCTGAAACAGGAAGTAAAAATAGGGTTTAATAAGGCAGGTATTGTGTTAAGTAGGACTGCATGACAAAACTTTTCACAAAAGTAGGGTTTTCATCGAAAACAAAATTTTTCCAATGCAATATCTGACAAAAAACTTTCCGATGCATCAAAAGTATAGATACTTGTTCACATACCCGAGACGGCAAATATCCAACTCTATTATTAAGTTTCAGCAAAAATTCATAGGAATGTACTTGTTAAAGCAACAATCGATGTATCGCTAACTTTTTATGGATTTATACATATCGATATGACAGTTCGCCTTATCAATACATATCGAAACCAAATGTTCAACTATTTTCAGCTGCAATTGTAACTTTCCTCCTCCAGATTCATAATTATGCACTGTTCTTATCCGCATGATCAGTAAGAGAAGAGTGCAAGGCGGAGTATTGATGAAAGAAATAGAATGAAATGTGTAATGGCAATTTAGAAATCTGTCCTCCTGCAATAAAATTTATGAACTTTCTTCGACGTCTCATAAAAATTTGACGTTATAGATACATATCAAATATCTGTAAGTTTGATGTCGATAATCTTATTGACAAGGAATCCTTATAAACGACATTCCTAAAAAATCACAAGAATTACAAATTTTTCGTGATCCACGTTGGCCATTTTGAATCACGCTGTCTCATTTGCAAGATTTCAGGCAAGAACAGAGCAGTGGCCCGCGGTTTTGATGTAAACAAGGTGATTTCTGCTGGATTTCTTGCAGTATTTCCCAATAAATGTGCCAAATGCTGTGGAAATAATGTTTTAGATACTTGCGCTATTGTATCGATATGTAATCGATTTGAAAAACTTTTCCAATACATCGACTTTTGCCGTATCGATGAGTCCTACACAAAAGATTTAAAGAAAAAGTTGAAGCCAAAATGTGCAAATTTGTGATGGTGTCTATGATTGTGCGCTGCAAACTTTTATGAGTGGGGCCCCTGAATAGGACTGGGCTCTCTCACAGCGAACTGAGTTGTAGGACCTACTAAAACTGTTAATTCTAATCAATGCATTACGTCAAATGGTTCATCATTTCAGGATTTCAATGTATTTTATTGCAATTTGTTGTTATTCTCAATTAAAGTGGGGATGGATGGATGTTTGGGGCTTTACGTCCTGTATTTCTGCACTTAGTAGGCTAATTAGGACAGGATGAGGACCTGGTATATTTTTACAGTAGAAATAATTTAAGGCCCTCGTCAGCTTATAGTTATTGCAAACATTCTCAAAAAGAGCAATACTATTCTATCAGCATGCCATCAATGTCTGCAACAGAGAACACCCGCTCTTTGTATCCCCCTTTGTTTTAGTCATCGTTGTAAATTTGACCACCTAGCAGGCCACCAAATTTTGGCGTGACGGGGACGCGGGACGGGACGTGACGGGCGGAACCACCTAAATGGCGTGACAGCGTGACGTGACGTCTTCTAGTTGCTTTAAATTAATGCCAATAACCAAGTAGGCCTATTCGATGCACATGAATGGCAGACCACTTTTTGGAGAGCTTAGATGATTATCTATCGATTTGGATGTTTAAAATTACCAATGACTGTCTTTATCCCATGGAAATATACCACTTTTTCACAAAGTTACATCAAAACCATGTTACAAAAGTCAAAAAGTCATAACACCTTAGACATAAGATTTGAATAATTTCCCCTCATTTGACATTGATGAATCTGGATATTTTACATGGTCTGAATGTCATCTTCAGCAACATACAGATTTTATTTGGTTCAAAAGTGTTGCAAAGACCTAAAAAAATATCAGTTAAAATTATCTATTTTGGCGCAAATTTCGTTTTGCATTTGTGATTTCAAGTCCTCCTAAAAATAAAGACTAGCTACGCCTGCCCTGATAATTGATTTATAGTATAGGGCCTACCTGTCAACATTATAAAACATGTTTAGCATTCCAAAAAGTCACTCTCAAAAAAATTCGAGTATATTATGTGCTAAATATTCAGTTTAGTGCCAGTTGAATATAGTCCGTGCTAATCTGCTAACGTATCTATTGTAAGTTTACGATTTTTTTTTCCGAAACTGGCTATAACTCTATACTTGGAAGTTTTTGGAGAATTTTTTTCATCTCCATTAACCTATAAATTTTATTTGGTTCTAATGCGTTCCAGAGACCTTAAAATGCAGTTAAAATTATCCATTTTGGCGCAAATTTCATTCTGCAATGTGTTACTTATATATTTTGTGAAGGGACAATGACAGAGATTTTGGGTATATAGGCAAAAACTCACCATAAATAACCATAACTGCATTATCCTTTCTTGAAATTAACAACTATTGTTCTCTATTGGCAGCAATAGTTGAAATAGCTGAGAAAATGTGAAAAATGTTTTTTTGTATGTGTTTTACACTATCAATGCTATCAAGCAGTTAATGAATATTATTTTTCTGACCATCAGTATTTCCATTTATACTTTGGTAGTGGGGGTGACATAGCAGTCAAGACTTTCAAAAGTCACTTTTTGTGCTGAAAATCAGAAAATCTGAAATGAAGCTCACTCTTCCCGCTATGGTCCTACAAGTCCCGACGTCCAACATACCCCAGTCTCTCCTCCATAAAAAGTTTCAATATCTAGGCCTAACCATAAGCCTAAATGAAGATAATGGGCCTGGAGGGAGTGTTATAACCTATTTCTTTCAAGAAAACAATTATATATCCCATCTCAACTTGAAAAGCTAAAAGTGAATTTGTGAAAAAAAATAAAGAAAAATAGGTGAGACCAGAAGGAATTTCTCTTGAAATACCACATTTAGCCTTGAGCTAGCTGTAAATTTTTCAGAAAACTAACTTACAAATGAGCAGGGCTTTCTAAAATGTGGTCTGCCATTTCGGTAGCATCAATGGTTGCTTAACTGTGGTCATATTCCTTGATTTATTGCTGTCCCGTAATGCTGTCACGCGGGACCTGCTAAAAAGCGGGTTGAAAAAAGCGGGGTAGCAGATACATGCAAAATAAACACAGAGACAATGGGCAGCACCTTGAACAAACAGACTATTATTCAATTGACTGTAATATGTAAATGGCACTGCCATGAAATTCGCGCAGTTTTTGTGGGACTTATGGTGTTACCATAACTTTCATGTTTATTTCATAATTATTCAATGTATGAAAGGCATTTATGTAACTGTTTCAGAAAATTAGAAATACAGATACATGGAAAGACAGAGAAAAATGTAGAATAGCAAGATAAACTATAGAAAAAAGATATAATAGATAAATAGATAGATAAATAGATAGACAGATAGATAGATAGATATATTGACAGACAAATAGATAGATAAATTGATAGATAGATATATATTAAACAGATAAATAAGATTGATAGATAATCAGCTAAATGGTAAAAAGGCAGACAGCACTGAAAGCTGCCAAAGTCAAGTCTATGTTAGATTGTTGATATTACATAATAGTATAAATATATATAGTAATACAAAAACAATAACATTGCATGTAGATTAATTGTTCACTGTTACATAATCATAAGTTTATAAAGATTATGTAACTTTAATTTTGTTATGTTCTCTTGTTATCTGATTGAAATTAAATCAAATGTTAATAATTTGATTTAGCTTGTCAACGCTAATAATTAACTATTCCATAAAAATTATTTGTGCAGCATATATTACAAGAGAAAATTGAATTTTTAAGACACTTTTGAAGATGAATGTGTTATGTTTTGTTAAATACGAAACTAAATCATTGATAAGAAGCTGGACCCACTTGACCTAATTCCCAGCTGTGGACTGTTGATGTTGAGACCATCACTGCAAGGATTTTTGAGTCCTTTCTTACACTCAATTCGCGCAGCGAAACGGCCTTCTGCCGTTTCGCTGCGCGAATATTACAACACACTGTGCCTGCCCGCTACTCTTTGCCCCTGCTACCCCCGCTACTTGCAATCAGCTGCTGATTGGTCTTGCTAGAGCTAACTCTATTAAATCTAAATGGCAAGTGAGCATGATTGCTATTCATTTAGGGCTCTGTACCGGTATGCATATCGTATCGCTAAACCGGTACAGAGAGCTGTATCGGCGAACCGGTACAGCTTCAATGAACCGCGATACGTATCATTACTCACCAGAGCGCGCTGTTTACGTCATTATACTGCAGCGCCGCCTCGCGGAAATGGCTAATTACGTTATGAAAACATGCACAGGTACAACCACAGGCATTATAATTTCTTATAAAAAGCACACATTGCCTAACATATCCTGTATACAATACATACAAGGTTGGCAACTCCCTCAAGATTCCTGGTTTGAGAATTCCTGCTGTAATGCTGTCTCAAGCAAGAGCATGAATTCTCAAACCAGGAGTTGCCAACCTTGTATATAAATTCAATAAGTGCAGTGACAAGCTTTTTTCTCAAAATGATTGTAATGCCTGTGGGTACAACAGGTGTGAAGTTCTGCTGTGCAGTGAAGCCATGAATAGGCCTAAATTGCAATTCTGGAACTTCTTCAGCTTTGTCCCTTCCTCAGATTCCCTAATTGCTATCAGGAAAAGCACTTTGTATGTGAAGTGGCAAGGTGTCAAAGCTGATTGCAATTTGCATTGCCAGTGGTATACATGGTAACAGCAATTTAACTTTGACCACAGATGCCACTGCACTGGCAGATGACATGCAATTTAATGCTGATGTTGTTTATTCTTGTTATACAGTGTATATATACTCCATTGTAAATAAAGATTATTCTATTCTATTCTATTCCACACAATTATCTATTCATTTTTGAATGTTGAAGGTGCTTACTATTAGTTGCACCCCACATGGCCACACAAATGTCTCAATTGTTCAGCTCACCTGATTACACTGATTACAACTAATGAGGGTTTGAGATTTTGATGGAAAACCATTTCCCAAGTAGAAATAGTGATGATTTCAAGTTGTTCCATGGCTATGATGAATACCTGGTGTGATTTTCTAGAAGTAGCATGAACTAATATTTGCTTTATCATGTTGTATCTGATGTTAATATGATGATTAATTAAACACAATGAAATTTGTTCAAATAATCACTGCAATTGGCCAACGGTGATTTTTGCTGAATGAATTAAATCCTATTAGTTGAAAAGAAAATTAGTCCTTTTGCCCTTCCCAGTATTTTTATTAACATCTTATTTTGCTATTACATGCTAAATCTTCGAAGTCTATGGAGTGTTTGGTCAAAGAGCAACTTATACTAACCCAAATATAATGCTGAAGGGATTAAGGGAGCAACAAGTCAAACTTCCTCAACAGCAATCAGTGTCATCTGACTCTTTGAGTGAACTAATCCACTTAATTACAATTAGACATAAATGTTTTTCCACTTTTCTGAGTTAAATAAAAAAATCATAAAAATTTTTTTTTTTTGGCTAACAATCTATCATTGATGTTTAAGTTTTGGTGTTTAAAGCTCTGATTTATTTTTCATTTGTGTTTTGTTAAATACTATAACTTTTAAAGTATTCTCTGCATTTATTATATGATGAGGAAAAGAGATATCTATCTATCTATCTATCTATCTATCTATCTATCTATCTATCTATCTATCTTATCAATCTATATCTGTGGAGGAAAAATATCTTAATGGAATATTTTTTATCTATTTTCCCTTCAATCCCGAACTTTTTTTATGCATACGTGTCGTGTAGGCCCCCAAAGGTTGATGGCAAATCAATTCAAGAAATTTATGTGACTGTCAGTGTCGCACATTTAAAGTGCAATCAACATGACCCTTCAAAGTGTGCCATGATTGGCAGTAGGCCTATTGATTGCCTGACACATACAAATAGGCCTAATTGAGCAGAGAGGTAGCGGGGATAGGTAGCAGAAGAAGCTATGATGGAGGGGTAGCGGGTGGAGTTGTATCAAGTAGCTTCTGTGTTGTACCAGAATCTACCCGCTACCTGCTTTCTCCCAGCCCGCTTTTTAGTAAATCCCCTGTCATGCCATTTAGTCCGTGCCGTCCCGTGCCTCCGTCGCGTCTTTTAGGTACCCCCCCCCCCAAATTTTGTTGATTTTTAGAAGAATGGTAAAAAATTACATAATTCTGATAATTTTCCATGTTTGATGTCTGGAAACTTCCCGTGCCAAATAGGGGCAGTATAAGAAGTGTGTATTCAAGAAGTGTCCACTTAGTATAATCTGCTCAGATGGATTATAGGACGTTTCACCGCTGGGACGTTTCACCGCCGGCAGTAGTGAGATGTTTCACCGCCAGCAGTAGTGAGACGTTTCACCGCCGATCTTAAACAATGTTTAGGCCTATTACTGATAGCACTTGAAGGTTGATGTTGCTGCAAATTGTAATCGTCTCTGGCATTCTTTCCACCCCAACACAGCAGCAATTAGTTTCTTTGATTGTAATTAGCTGGGTGTTTCAATTACGGTAATCAAGTGATTAGAGAAAGCTTGTCACTCCAACAGTCCAACTAAGACAAGTGTAATCAACCACACATGACAAGCCTTGATGGTGGCAGCAATCTCAGTAGATGCAAGTGCATTAGGCCTATGTTTTTAGCAGGAACGGTAATGAACCGGCGGTGAAACGTCCCACCATCAGCCAGCTGGGAGATGCGGCGGTGGTCCAATTTAAGGTAATCAGTCAAAACGCCTACAAACAAAAACGGCAACAGACAAAAACGCCTACGATTTTTTTTCCATTATCAAAAACGGCTACAGCTTATTTTCCTTTTGCATGACAGTGCAAAAACGGCAATTGGCCTTTACAAAAACGGCAATTGCACTCTACAGAGGTTCAAAGTCTGATTAAAAATGATAATTGCTATTTAGCCCTTCAAAGGCCATCTGATGTTGAAGCTAATTGGTTTTTCACTCACACCTACTAATGAACTGCCTAATTTTTGACACTTGTTCTTGTATAAACAGTAGGCGTTTTTGTAAAGACCTGTAGCCGTTTTTGACATCTATTAGTAGGCGTTTTTGTGTTGCCGTTTTTGCATTGTCTGAAATCACAGTAGGCGTTCTTGTCTGTAGGCGTTTTGACTGCTAATCTCAATTTAAGGACCGGTCCAATAGGCCTACAGGTAAACTTTCCCTACGTCTAACATCGCCGAAAATCGATAAAAAAACGTCACGAAACATCGCGAAAATGTGATAATAAACAGCCAACAGAAACATGAGAGTGAAGAAATTTCTTTTCTATTTGACCTGGGTGCCGTGGAATCGGCGAAAACGAGTGTTCACGATTGACGTGATGACACCTGTCCTGTAGAGCTCTACTATTAACTGATAGCATGGGTAATCAGGCCAAACACCAGTTCGCATGTTGCGAGACAAACTGTAGTTGTTGCCAATTGTTGCTAGGCACGTTCATTACTTCATATCACACACGGAGGGGGACCCAATAATGCAGGCATCACAAATTATTTCATAATTTGATGAAATTCAAAATAAAATGTTCACTCACCAGCATGGCATGAGGTTGGGACAGGTCACGAAAATACTCCCAACGAATGTTTACCTGTATGAAATCACAAGGTGGAGCTTCAGTTCAGACCTGGCAGGACTAGTGGCGACGCCAAGTGGATGTAATATTTAGATCAGCACAGCAGGTAGATCAGCAGAGCAGACCTACACAGCAGGGCACCATCCAAGGCACCATCAAAATGTATTTTAGGGGGTCCTTATAGCATTTGGACTCTAAGCCCGCCAAGCACCCCCTTACTTCGAACCCTGCCTTTAAAAAAAAAAGAAGTTTAATTGACTTTTGCAACCAAATAATTAATTAATGGCCACATCATATATATGTCTGACCACATATCCCTCCTTGCCTATATTGTACTGGCAAAGTAAAGTCAAAATGATTGCCAGACAATCTAAAAAATAATACAATTTCATTTAGGCTTTGAACATTGATTCCAATTGGAAAACATTCTAACAATTTGCTCCCACAGGTAGCCTGAGGTAGGTTATAATTTGGTCATGATTGCATAATTTAATTTTAATCTAATAGGCCTGCATTTTAGGCCTACATTTTCTATTCAGTGGGATTTTTTTTGCAAATTGTATGAATTTTTAAAAAAAGGTCATCCTCCAAATTAAGTTCAAGGTACCTACTACCTATTAATTACTGACATGAGATGTATCGTGTGACAAGAAAAAAAAAAAAAAAATCTAAAAATTACAATTCTGTGCGACAGTGTGCGTATCAGTTCAACAATGCTCGTGCTAATATGAGTTTAATTTTATAAAATTAACAATTTTGCATAAATTTATACCATGTTTGAACACCAAAATTGTTTTTTTTTATGTTACTGATTCAAGATTGTCTCATGTCCCAGACCAAAACTCATACATTTATCAAAAGAATTTCGAAAATTAAGATGGGCATTGCTTCACACTCTTTTGCACTGCAGGAAAAACTGTGTTACCGGTAAATATATGGGTTTAATGCTATTTATACCAATTTTGCCATGTGTTACTGTATTTGTATTTGTTAGATTCACGTAAATTCCGGAACTTTTCAGATGTTTGACATCCTTATATGAACACAACTTAACAAAAGCTAATAATTTTTTCACATTGTTATTTTATCATTAGTTGTTTTATCACTGCAATTCGCTCAGTTATTTTACTGGAGTATTTTTATTCAGCATCAACTCCGGAACATCAACCTTGGAATTTTAGGAATGCAGTGGCTAAGATACTTTTAGTCCTGAAAACATCGAAATGACTGCAATTTCTGAAAACATACATTTTTCAGGGTCCGGCGATCTTTTTAACTGTCATTGGTACAAGAAATTGTTCAAATATAGAAACTAGAGGAGAATTTGTGCTTTCCAAATCTATTTTCAGATTCTCTGTAACTTTATTGGGACCGGAGATAAGGCCGATTGAAATTATGGTACAATTCAGAAATGTGGACTTCAGATATTTCTGAAAAAATGCAGTTTTTCACTTAAAATTACTCTAGAACCAAAACGGTTCAAAGGAAACATATATAACTTGGCAGGATTATGTGAACGAAAGATGAAAGTATGCTCAAATAGCTTCATTGAAATAAAATGATTATTTCCTTGTGAAAATGATGATAAATTGTGATAATTTGACAAAAAACATGAATTTTTCAGGGTCCAGCGATCTTTTAAACCGTTGGAGCTACGACTAAATGTTCAGAAAACAAAAACTAGAGGTGAATTTGGCCTTTCCAAATCTGTTTTCAGATTTTCTTTAACTTAATTAGGAAAGGAGCTACTGTCGATTGAAATAATGCTATCATTGAGAAATGTGAAAAAATATCGTAAATTTTTCCCTAATTTTTTGACCTTGTGACCTTTACGGTCTATCGTAGGTTAATCCGAGGACCTTGAAAATTTATACGATGCCTCTAGACTATTGTAGCAAGTATGTGTGACAATTTTGTAAGAATATTTTGATTCCTTGCCTGTGTAAAAAAATCAAATGTCAAAAAAGTAAAATTTTCCATCATGTTTGACCTTGAATTTGACCTTGAAAATAATTTTCTAGGTCAAAATCAATATAATTTTCAGAATCAGGATGTGAAAATGGGGGGATCAATTAATTATTGTAACTCTCTCGGATCGATATTTCCATGTCAAAAACGCAATAATTTGTCATTTTTTAACATTCTCCGGTTTGCGATATTTGGAATTTTGTAGAAAATTAAGGTAAAATGTTAGAGGACTTTGGGTTGCATATTCTAAATGCACTTATTTTTGTCTGTCAAGAGATAATATATCAAGGTGATATCATAAAAAAAACATAATTTTCAGAATTTTTGAAAATAAGCACTTTTTGCACTTTGAAGAGCCAAATGACCTTGAAAAATGAGGTAAAGGTCAAATTTGAAGGTGGGTATGGGGGTTTTAGGGGTATATTTGGGGGGTTCACTATACATTGTTATGGCCTAAAATCGATATTCCAGAGTGAAATTACCAAGGTCACTGGTTTTGATGACGCGGTTATTATTCAAAATTACATAACTCAAAAACAAAGCATGACATCATCACAAAAATAGCCACTTACCATTGGCCAGACATTTAGGCATTACATTGCATCAATTTTGATACCGTGTGGCTTACAGATTTTGCTATCATGCGTGACAATCTCCAGCACTAAATATGGACCTGTGCAACCTTGACCTTGACCTACTTTCTTGAAAATGGGTCAGATTATGTAATGTACTTGTAGCAATTCAAACCTAAGTGGAAAATGAAATACACATGTAATTGCCTGTGATATGCTCTTGAGAAATATATGAAAAAACGCACTTTGAAATGGCCTGTGACCTTGAAAAATTATTCAAGGTCACTGAAACTGGGTCAGTGTAATGAGGTCATGTAATACTATATACCTGATTTTTTTGAAATTTTTTCAAGAAATTTTCCGTACAGAAAAAAAAAAATCATAATAATAATAATAGGAATATTTACGAAAACAAGAAACTTCACCTATGTAATAGGTGAAGTTTAACTAGATGGCTATAACTGACCATGGTCAGTGATGAAGAATTTACCAATATATTTATTATTTAAAGGTATATTGTATATGTTTATGAGTACAGACTATTGTGTGAATGCTCATGCTTAATAAAGTTTATTCAGTTAAGTTTATTTAGTTCAGTTTAGCTTATTTAGTTTAATTAATTTAGTTTAGTTTATTTAGTATAGTTTACTTAGTTTGGTTATTTAGTTAAGTACATTTAATTTTGTTTTATTGACCACTTGACAAGAAAAAAACAAATATGAACATTCACATACTTAGCATCATAGATATAGTAAGATCAGTATAATGTATCACATTAACACAATAGGTCCATGCAACTTTTATACTGATTTTGTATTTTTCACTGCAAAATTGACTTCTTTTAGCTCAGGGCACTGATTTTGTTATAATAGGTAAAGTTGAATTTTTCAGGGTTGACCGATCTTTTTAACTATTGATGGTACACCAAAATGAACATTAAATAAAATAAAGATGAGAATCTGAGGAATTCAGAACTGCTTTCATCATTCCTATACCTTAATTAGAACCGAAGATAGAACCGATTGAATTAATGACAAAAATGAGAAATATCACCAAAAAATTGACTCTGAAAATGTCAAGTTTTGAACATAGTTTTGATCTCAAAGGCAAACGGTTTACAGTAGAGACTTGAAATTGCACACACTACTGTAAAAGTGTTAGGATTACATGTTCAAAGAGTATTAATTTTTTTGAAGATTGCCTTCTTTGCGAAAAAAATGTTAAAGTGTAAAATCATTACCAAAAACATGAATTTTTCAGGGTCCGGCGATCTTTTTAACTAGTAGAGATACGTTAAAATGCATAGAAAACAAATACTAGAAGAGATTATGACCTTTCCGAATATGTTTTTAGTTTTTCTCTAGCTTAATTAGAACCGGAGATAATGGCCATCAAAGTTTGGGTACAAGTGCAAAATTGGAAAATGAGTAGGTCAATTTAGCTGTCATTTTTTGACCTTGTGACCTTTATTATGCAATTTACATCAATCGGAGGAACTTAAAACTTTGCAAGGGTCCTCTAGGGTACTGTGGCACCAAACACTGAAGAGATTGTGGAAATTGCTCTATTATTTCCTAGTTAAAAAAATTAGGTATCTCAAATATCCAATTTTGCCAAATATTTTGACCTTGAGTTTGACCTTGAAAATACCTTTCTAGGTCAAAACCAATATTTTTCCCAGATTGGAAATATGTGACAAAGGGGGGGTCATTTTATTATTTGAACTGTGTAGGATCAATATTTATTGCTCAAGAGGGCAAAAATAGGCTGATTTTACACGTTGCGCGGTATGCAATATTTGGAATTTTTTTATAAATCAGCATGCAGAGATAGATCAATTCCGATTGCAGGGTTTAAACAATCCAGCTGCTGGCTATATGAATCTATAATATGATCCCGATATCTTTGAAAAAACATAATTGTTGGAATTTTTGAAAATGTAGTGAATTGAAACTTTGAAGGGTCATATGACCTTGAAAAATGAGGTCAAGGTCAAATTTGAAGGTGGCAATGGGGGTTTTATGGGTATGTTTGGGGGGGTTCATTATACATTTACATTACCTAAAGTGACTCCTTCATGGATTTCTGACTCATGCAACTCAAATTGAGCAAATACACTGTACACAAATGGCCGCCATTCCATAAATACTTAAAATATCAAAATTAAAAATATGTCTTTCCATGTCCCGTACTATAGAGCAACTTTCGACACCATCAGCATACTTCTATCATTTATGGATTTTGCTAAACCCGAAACAACTCGAAAATTACGTAAATTGTCTGTGCAGCATGTTCCGCTTGAGTGATTTTGATTATTTTTTCACCAAAGTATAGAATTTTATAGTTTATAGACAGAAACTAAAGCAAATTACTCTAGTTTAATAGCTTATTTAGATATAGTACATCAAAATATACCAAAATTCACACTAAAAAGGTCCTATATACGTCAAAAATAAAAATTTAAACTCAGGACCGGAATACAGTAGTCTACAAGTATACAGGTACCTTCAAAAAAATAATCAAGAAAATCGAAGCAACTTTTTCGGAAACAATAATAAGAATATTATCAAAAACAATAAGAATTTACCATATATGGTAAATTCTTAATAAGAGCAAAAACAATACCATTCACCAAGTATTGGTGAATGCTAATAATAATAATAATAATAATAAGAGCGAAAACAATACCATTCACCAAGTATTGGTGAATGCTAACTAGAGACCGGGTAACCGCGAAGCGGTGACAAAACTTCACCGCCTATAATCGGGGTGTTATTGGTACAATGTAACTAAAGTAAGGGTATTACGTTATGGGTCCGACTCCAAGCAATCTTTCAGAGCCACTTTCAGCCCTCAAAATCAATTTCCTGTGACGGGGCGATTTTTTCTTGAAAAATGCAAAAACGGAGGTTTTTGGCAATTTGGGGGCTCAGAAATGATGCGATTTTCATCATTTTTGCAGGAAATGCTGCTCTACTAGTGAGGATTAGTAATGTGTCAAGACATTTGGCCCGAGTACGTTCAGGTTGATTCTGACCGGAAGGCCCATTTTCCTATCTTTTAGCATGCGAATGCCGTAATGGACCCACATAGGCCTATGCAAAGGCCTAGAATCACAAAACCATGCAATTCTAGGGGGAAGGGGTCCAGAAAGGCATTAAACTGCCACCGGCACCCCCACAATGCGGTGTTTCAGCTTTTCCCGCCAAAAATATGCGGTTTTTCTGTTTTGACCTGTTTCCGGGGCAATCCCGGTCCATGTCACAGCCATAGTGATGCTAATCTGCTCCATTCTAACCAATTTCCATGCTATTTACTGGCCTGCAGCCTCAACTTCAAAGTTCACCTGCATTAAGTCAGCCAATCACAGCACAGCTTTTTGTTTACTGCGGGACTCGAAACCATAAGACATGTGTCGTCTGCTAGAATGGAGTCTTCTGCAAGTATTTCAGCTTGCAGGTTGCTTATATAACATAGAGAAGGCTTGAATTAGGTATATTTTGGCTTTCTACAGTATTAGACCACAGGAGTTTCAGCAAAAAGCATAATTCAAAGGGGGGGGGGGTGCACCGTAGGATAATTGCTGGTTTTGATGACGCGGTCAATATTTAAAATTATGTAACTGCATAACCAAACATGGGATCACCACAGTTATAACTTACAGCACTGGCCCGGCCACCAAGCCAGCTTTTGGCCTCACTTTGAAAACCCTGGGGCTTACGGTTTCTGACATCTCGTGCGACAATCGCTTAGTACTAAAAATGGCCGTAGCCATCTTGGACCTGGACCTGCGTTTTCGGAAGTCTCACTTTGTAACTTGCAAAAAGCATGTGGAACCTAATAAAAGTGACAGAAACGAAATCCGGGCGTAACCGGATGAGATTTGGGCATTTCAAAAGTATGGAAAATCTGACTTCAAAGTGCTCTGCGACCTTGAAAAATGAATCAAGGTCGGCGAAACCGGGTGGGTGTCATACGGGCATGGTGGGCTTCCTTCATGAATTTTTTGGAAATTTTTCGAAGAACTTTTTTTCGCACTACGAAAGTAATATAAATACTAGTTCTCAATTATTCCCAATAAATTTATCGGGAATGAGCATTCACCAGACTTTACCTGGAATTTAGAAGTATAATTTTTTTAAGATTATGACATCACCTTTCATCTATGATTAAATAGTAAGGTAAACGGGACAAATTGTAGACTAGTGCTTCCTATATTTAAACTTTCAGGACTTAGACTAAGAAAGACATCTAACGTTAACAACTATTAACATGGACAGTTAGTGGGAGTTGTAGAAGCTAATGGTAACTAGCAGGCAACCTTTGAAAAGGTAGGAAATGATTCGACATCGAATACGTGGGCTTGCAGGCAAAAGATTGAACAACTCATACGAAAAATCAATGGAAACACATAACCGAATATACCATTGAAAACACAAAAACTGCTCAAAATACTTGTTCATCCCTTTCGACATTGATTTTGAAGGTAAATTACCCCGTGACATCAAAGTCAAACTTGAATTATGTCCCCATGTCAAGATACTAAACCTGCGCAAAATTTGAAGAAAATCGTCCAAGTCAATCAAAAGTTATGAATATTTACCCCTTTTTTGGGGAAATTACCTAAAAACGGCAATTTTAACCCAAAAACATCAATGGTGTGAAGTAAAGTCCCAACCGATGCCTGTTATACCATTGCAAATATAAGAACCACTCAAAACACATATTCGCCCCTTTCGATCCTGAATATTGGGGTAAATTAACCCATGACATCAAAATCATACTTGCATAATGTGCCCATGTCAAGATACTAAACTTGTGCACAATTTGAAGGAAATCGTCCAAGTCAATCAAAAGTTATGAATATCTACCCCTTTTTGGGGTAATTACCTAAAAACAGCAATTTTAACCCAAACACATCAATGGTGTGAAGTAAAGTCCCAACCGATGTCTGTTATACCATTGCAAAGATAAGAACTGCTCAAAAGACATATTCACCCCTTTCGATCCGGAATATGGGGGTAAATAACCCCATGACATCCATATCGTACTTGCATTATGTCCCCATGTCAAGATACTAAACCTGCGCAAAATTTGAAGAAAATCGTCCAAGTCAATCAAAAGTTATGAATATTTACCCCTTTTTTGGGGTAATTACCTAAAAACGGCAATTTTAACCCAAAAACATCAATGGTGTGAAGTAAAGTCCCAACCGATGCCTGTTATACCATTGCAAATATAAGAACCACTCAAAACACATATTCGCCCCTTTCGATCCTGAATATGGGGGTAAATTAACCCATGACATCAAAATCATACTTGCATAATGTGCCCATGTCAAGATACTAAACTCGCGCAAAATTTGAAGGAAATCGTCCAAGTCAATCAAAAGTTAAGAATATCTACCCCATTTTGGGGTAATTACCTAAAAACAGCAATTTTAACCCAAACACATCAATGGTGTGAAGTAAAGTCCCAACCGATGCCTGTTATACCATTGCAAAGATAAGAACTGCTCAAAACACATATTCACCCTTTTCGATCCGGAATATGGGGGTAAATAACCCCATGACATCCATATCGTACTTGCATTATGTCCCCATGTCAAGATACTAAACCTGTGCAAAATTTGAAGAAAATCGTCCAAGTCAATCAAAAGTTATGAATATTTACCCCTTTTTTTGGGGTAATTACCTAAAAACGGCAATTTTAACCCAAAAACATCAATGGTGTGAAGTGAAGTCCCAACCGATGCCTGTTATACCATTGCAAAGATAAGAACTGCTCAAAACACATATTCGCCCCTTTCGATCCTGAATATGGGGGTAAATTAACCCATGACATCAAAATCATACTTGCATTATGTCCCCATGTCAAGATACTAAACCTGTGCAAAATTTGAAGAAAATCGTCCAAGTCAATCAAAAGTTATGAATATTTACCCCTTTTTTGGGGTAATTACCTAAAAACGGCAATTTTAACCCAAAAACATCAATGGTGTGAAGTAAAGTCCCAACCGATGCCTGTTATACCATTGCAAATATAAGAACCACTCAAAACACATATTCGCCCCTTTCGATCCTGAATATGGGGTTAAATTAACCCATGACATCAAAATCATACTTGCATAATGTGCCAATGTCAAGATACTAAACTTGTGCACAATTTGAAGGAAATCGTCCAAGTCAATCAAAAGTTATGAATATCTACCCCTTTTTGGGGTAATTACCTAAAAACAGCAATTTTAACCCAAACACATCAATGGTGTGAAGTAAAGTCCCAACCGATGTCTGTTATACCATTGCAAAGATAAGAACTGCTCAAAACACATATTCACCCCTTTCGATCCGGAATATGGGGGTAAATAACCCCATGACATCCATATCGTACTTGCATTATGTCCCCATGTCAAGATACTAAACCTGTGCAAAATTTGAAGAAAATCGTCCAAGTCAATCAAAAGTTATGAATATTTACCCCTTTTTTGGGGTAATTACCTAAAAACGGCAATTTTAACCCAAAAACATCAATGGTGTGAAGTAAAGTCCCAACCGATGCCTGTTATACCATTGCAAAGATAAGAACTGCTCAAAACACATATTCGCCCCTTTCGATCCAGAATATGGGGGTAAATTAACCCATGACATCAAAATCATACTTGCATTATGTGCCCATGCCAAGATACTAAACTTGTGCAAAATTTGAAGGAAATCGTCCAAGTCAGTCAAAAGTTATGAATATTTACCCCTTTTTGGGGGTTTTTACCTAAAAACAGCAATTTTAACCCAAAAAATCAATGGTGTGAAGTAAAGTCCCAACCGATGCCAATTGTACAATTGGAAAGACAAGAACTGCTCAAAATACATATTCACCCCTTTCGATCTTGAATATGGAGGTAAATTACCCCATGACATCAAAATCATACTTGCATTATGTCCCAATGTCAAGATACTAAACCTGTGCGAAATTTGAAGAAAATCGTCCAAGTCAATCAAAAGTTATCAATATTTACCCCCTTTTTGGGGTAATTACCTTAAAATGACAATTTTCACCTAAAGACATCTGTATTGTGAAGTAAAGTCCCAACCGATGCCTATTATACCATTGCAAAGATAAGAACTGCTCAAAACACATATTCACCCCTTTCGATCTTGAATACGGGGGTAAATTACCCCATGACATCAAAATCGTACTTGCGTTATGTCCCAATGTCAAGATACTATCCCTGTGCAAAATTTGGAGAAAATCGTCCAAGTCAATCAAAAGTTATGACTTTTTACCCCTTTTTGGGGTAATTACCTAAAAACGACAATTTTTATCCAGGAACATCCACAGCACGAAGGAAAGTCTCAAACGATGCCTATTGTATCATTCAATACACAATAACTGCTCAAAACACATATTCACCCCTTTCGATCCAGAATAAGGGGGTAAATTACCCCTTGACATCAAAATCATACTTGCATTATGTCCCCATTTCAATATACTGGACTTGTGCAAAATTTGGAGAAATTCGTCCATTTTAATCACAAGTTAGAGTCAATCACCCCTTTGGGGGTAATTACCCCCAAAACGTCATTTTTATTTTATAATGTGTCTGTAATTCATGAATACTATATACACACCAAGTTTCATGAAATTCCCTCCATTGAAACCAAAGTTAAAAAATGTTTTCACTTTTTGGACAAAACACCCATTTTTGAAAGTCCCATAACTCAAAAACCCCTTGTTTGATCAAAATATAAAAGGTGTCTTGCACTGGATGAGTAGTCAGGCTATCAATTACAGCAAAAACTGAGCCTCTAGCCATTATAGTTTTCTCTGAAAACATGGGCAACTGGTTTTTGTCAAAAGGGGGTAAATACCCCTTTACCCTCATCTCCCAATAAACGATATAGGCCAAAAATGTAGCAACACATGTTTATATAAAGGTTCCTAAGTCCTAATTTTCTAACAATGATATTAAAAGAGATAATCCACTTTGAAATTTTGGAAAATTTGACTTTGAGGTGACCTCTGACCTCCAAAAATAGGTCAAGGTCAAAAAAATTTTGCACAACTTCTCCTCTCACTTAGGACTACCTATCCACCAACTTTCATTAACTTTCTCCAATTTTAGGTGGGGTGAAAAATAATAATAATAAGAGCAAAAACAATACCATTCACCAAGTATTGGTGAATGCTAATTATTGTTTCAGACATATAGACCTACCTCTTTTTCATATTTTGCAATATATATATGACAATGGCTTACATTCATTTCATTTACTTCATTTATAAACTCTATCTTGGTAATTTATATCCTACTATTCTATTGATATGCAATTCTCAAATGGGGAACTATTTGTTCTACAAAGCAATGATTGGCACAAGTAAGTCTGAAAATTATTGCAATTAGTGGGTGACGAGTGTTACAAGTGTTTCAATGTTTTGAGCTAGGAAGTATGGCAACTCACTAATGCAACATTGTAGTAATGGTCAGTGGTAGATTGAAAGCGGAGTCAACTGAAGAGTGACCAGGCAGCAAGTGGTCAGTGAGATATCAGGGAATAATCAGGGGGTTGTCAGGAGTTACCATAAAGTAATCAGGGGGTTACTACTCTGGCTTTAACGGGAATTTTAGTCACTAGGGAGTAAGGATACATAGAAAATTACCGGAGAGTTACCAAGAAGTAACGAAAGGTCCTGCGAGTAACCGAGGAGTTTACTAAGAAGTAGCAAAAGTTACTGTGAGTAACCGAGGAGTTTACCAAGTAACTAAAGTTACTGTGAGTAACCGAGGAATTTACTAAGAAGTAACAAGTAACAAGACAGTTACCAGACAGTAACCAAGGAGCAACCAGAAGTTTTAAAAGAGTAACGAGGAAGTTGCCATTGTCTTGCCATTGAGTAAGACGGGAAAAAGAGGGAGTTACCAGAGTCCAGAGAGCATATTGGTCCCTAGTTACTGGGGGATGAACTGCATTGCAGTGTCAATTTACGTTTTGAAATTAAATATATGAATTTTTGGGTCACACTTCCCATGTTGAACAAATAGTACCCCATTTATATTTATATATATATATATTTAGCTTTCCTCTCAAATATGTATAGTATACATCTTTATATCTTTCACTTCAACTAATATATCTCTGTGATTAACAGTGGCTGAATAAGGAAGTCAAAAAAATGACAAAGCACAAATCAAAACAGGTAAAACAAATGGTCGCCCAGACTCAGTGTTGTAGATTGATACTGACACAGTCATTCCTAGGCTTGGGTATTGTTACACAGTAGCAGATACAGGGGGGGGGGGGGGGGGGTTAGGGGGCTAGGGCCTGTTGTTTTTAATTTTTAAGAAAATTAAAGTCGCATATTTTTAGTACATGAGAGGAAACTGTCAATTAGAATCTAGTCTAGCTGAAGAGATCTCAATTAAGTGTGCACCATTTTGAAATTTTAGAAATGTTAATAAGGTTTTTAGAAAGTGACACAAAATAAGGTCAGGTTGGACTGTACAAAGTTCAATGTACACATTTCGTAACCCCTTCCCACTCCATATCTGTTCTCAGACCTGCACTTTGTAAAAAATAGGACTGGTACTGAAGTTACAAAATTTGGCTGATATGACTGGAGAAGCAAAGTGTCCCACAATTAATAAATCAATTCTTTTAATTTGGTCCTTATAAAAGTTAATTTATACAATAATTTTTTATAAGCTGGCCTAGACTTTAAGTATTGAAATTCTTGGGAATTCACACCACTAATTATACATTAGTATATATGAGTCTGGGACCTGACCATGAGAGCAGACATTACAAATTAGTCTACATGTACATAGCTTCTTAGATCCAATTGCTTATTTTCGCTTATTCCTTTCCGTTTTGATGTGTTTGGTTCCTATTGAAGTGTACTTTTCTGCTTTAAACATGTTTTTTTTTTCGCTTCAATGAATATTTGATTCTGTCTTTATTTTTTATTTTGTCTTATGGTGTAAATTGGAAATGAATGTCACTGCTTTTCATTTTACTTTATTTTGTTCAATTTTTTTTTCACTTTAAATTTTCTCAGTGACTGTATATTGTCTGCCATGAAACATTTTTATATTTTCTGTGGTTAATGGTTATGCAAATTTAATTGTCCTTCTTGGTTGATGTACATTCTCTGAGTCTTCTTTTTCTACTTTTGTCTATTTTTTACTCTGTTCATTTCTTGTCCGTCTTCATCTTTTTCTTCTTTCTTGTCTTGGCTGCCAAAAGTTTGAATCATAGAATTAAATTTTGCTCTGATAAATGTTGTTTTACTTGCAATCTTGATTTTTGTGAATGTAGGAGAGACCGGGATAAGTTGTTCCCAGGGTTCGATGGCAAAGTCTGCTATGATAGTTTCATTGGTACATGACCACCATTACCGTAATATGAATGAAAGCAATAACGGATTATCTTAACCAACAAATTAACTCCAAACTTCAGGAAAAAGTATTGCCAATGGATCAACTTACCCCAGTCTCTTCTACAATTATATTTTGTTTCAGTGTCATTTGAATCATCTTGTTAGCTAGGACCTATTCACCACTCCTGTACACTTGTTGTCAAACTGTCTTTGAAAGCTGCACTTTTGTCACATAAAGTCTCTCTCTTTCCTGCCTTATCTCCCATCCAGCACATCATGTTGTGATTTTGATTGTAAATTGTGATATTTGTCTACCTAGCATTTTCCTGTATGAAATGTTTTCCCACTTTTATGAATTGATTTAAGATTGCAGAGGACCTACAATATGTATTTTAGTCTATGTTGCAAAACTATGGTATCTTGTGTGGTGCATTTTGAAAATTTTAAGAAAAGAAACCAAAATCATTTGGGTTCAACTACAATGAAAAAAACTCAACATACAGCGGGCATCTTAAGATTATTTCTGATCTATTGCCTCTGCAACAAGCAATATCAATATATATTAAATACATTCAAATATCTGCCTATTTTTAGGATAATCATTTTCATAAATTTAAAAGCTAAGACAAACTAAAATTGTCATAAAAGGCTGTAAAATTATATCACAAAAGGTGCCTCACATACAGACCGCTAACATTACACAGTCTCCAATTATTATAATGTAGCTCAATTATATTATATGGGATAAAGGTGCACTAAAGAACTCGTCCAATTTAAAATGAGCTGGAAATTTTTATTGCATTTATGATAACTTTCCTCTTCAGGAGTATGATGAGGGAATCAAAAATGTCGGCGAAAGCAAGCAGAGTCTCCGAGAATACCTCGCTCGACCTTTCAAGAGGATAGATGAATACATCATGATTCTACAGGACTTCTTGCGCTACAGCGCTCAGGTAATATTGTCATTTTAATTTCTATGTTTCACATTGGTTAAAGTATTTGGCTGGTAAAATTGAAATGCAATTATAGAATTATAAGGCAATTATGCTGTCGATGATATTGTTGAAAACTGATGCTGAAGTTACTATGAAATGACCAGAAAAAAATTGAGCTTCTGTCACCAAAGAAACAAGTTGACTCAAGGAAGTTTCTCAACCCATCAAACACCATTCGGTCACGAAGGTCTATGCACCATGTGTCAGCAAAATGTCATATTGTCATGTAATGAGCTAAATAATAGTAAATTCGATCAATCATACACCATTACACCTCAATCCAAGTATATGTTTGTAAATGATTAAGACAACAGTACAATCTTGACTATTAGAAACTTATGTCCTCAACTGGCAGTTGTTCACTATTCCAGTAGAATCTATGTTTGTTAAACAAGAACTCTTTTTCGTGTTTTACTTCAGGTTGGTGATGACACAGACGTCCTTCAAAAGGCCATCCAGATGTTGATGGATCTCCGCAGGAAAGCGGAACAGAAACTGTGCATGGAGAACATTACTGGATATCCAGGGGACCTGGCCTCTCTTGGCCCTATCATCAGACATGTGAGTTGCAAATTTTGAAATTCTGCTAATTTGTTAGTCTTACCAAAGAACAGATACTATGATACATTCACTCACATGTTTGTTTGTAGCAAAGACCACATCATTTGAGATGTAAAGTAAAGGAATTTCCGCGTATCAACATATGTGCTGGGCAAGTAAAAGATCCCTCACATGGGGTTAATGTGTAACATGTTGAGGACCCCTGGTCTGAGCTTAGAGGGCTGCACTTACCATATCTATCTATTACCAGATCTATCTATAACCATAAGAAAGAGCCAAAAGAGGTGCCAAAATGTTGGTGAAGATCAGAGGCCCTAGGGAAAAGACACACTATTTATTCAGCTGAAATACTGTTCTATATTAGCTAATATGTCAGACCTTTTTGAATTTCCATTATAATGAGCGTAACATTATGAAACTATTTTTCAGGAGGACTTCCTTGTCTGGGAGGGAGAAGTTTCTGGCAAAGGAAAGGAGCGTCACTTGTTCCTGTACAAGGACAGACTGCTTATTACCAAGAAGAAGAAATCCAAGGTAGAAGGAGGACGACCCACTTTCGAGTTCATCACCGAGATTTTGGTAAGTTGCTTACTGATTGTTTCTTCTCAATATGTGGTGTGTACATTGGGTAAAAATAAACATGATCAACTGTATAATAAAACAAAGGAGCTTGTCACCCAGAAAATCTAACCTCGACGAATGTCTCTGAGAGCCCAGTTTAACATAATTTTTTTGCATCACGACTCACGAGTGTGCTTTACATCCAATCAGCATGCAGTATTTCTCACGATTTCAAATGTTTAATGACATAACACCTATCATTTTAAAGCTCTTGGAGAGATCTATCTAACAATGTAAGAATTGTGTTTCTATGATTAACGGAAGTGTCCAAACTAGCAAAATGACCTCATTTGCATAACATGTTTGAAAGGCAGGCCTGTTCATTGGCCATAGATCTTTGGGGGTTTGTCTGACTAATTCACTGAAGACTTTGCTGAAGTGGAGCTTTTCTGCTACTAAAAGGATACTGATAGACTAGTTTGGAATCCCTTAAAGAAGTCTTCTGGATCAAGTTTTGGCATACATGATGAAATATTTTGTTGAAAACTTATAGTATGATATTTTATGCTTTTCCAGGTACCAGAAGTGTGGCTTCACGAGTTCCTTCCCGATGAACGCAGATTTGCCCTCAGCTATCAGGACAAGAAGAGGGAAACGTTCACCTTCCAGGCCAAGACTGTGCCAATCAAGGTTGCCTGGTGTGATGAGCTGAGACGTCTGGGTATGTTTTTTCACTAGTGATTGGTTACATGTTTTATGCACTGCAAATAAGCATGATTGCTTAAAAATAGGTCCAGTGATTATTATATTAGTAGTAAAGTATGGTGCCTTGCAATTTTAATTATGAAGACTAACGGTGATTGGATTTCTAATTTTTCAAATGTGTACTGTTGGTACTTTGGTCCATTACAAATGAATCTTTTATGCCATTTCACGGTAATGACATAAGTGAAATCAATACCAATATCCAAATTACAAATATCTTTCAGGTTTTGCTCCAGCCCAGGAAGCAGAAGCCCCAGAATTCATCGGAAAACTGAAGGACACCATGTGCACAGGTGAGGGAACTTTTCACTCTTAGGGCTATTCCATTTAAAAACCTGGAGGGGGGGGGGCTGGTCAGGCGGATTTATTTTTCGTAAGATAGATATAGGGATCGGCGGAAATTCGCTTGAGATGTATGGTGGGATGCAAAAGAAATTGCTTTAGATGTACGGGGGGGGGGGGGGGCATTATCGCTCCATGAAGGCTTACACATTGTAATAATAACATTTTTATTTGATGCATGTGAGTGGGTAAAAAAATTGCATTTAATGCATGGGGGGTTGAAAATAATTCACTTTAGATGCATGGGGGGGGGGGGTAAAAAATGTAACCTGACCACCCCACCCCAGGTTTTTAAATGAAATAGCCCTTAGTAGCTGTTAGTAATTGCCATGGTTTTCAAAAATTAATCCTGTTATAATAATATTATAGGCACAATAAAAAAAAAAGATTGCATACTTTTTAATATGCTATTTTCTTCTGAAATTTATCAAACAATTTTTTCTGACCTCATTATCAAACTTGTGAATTGTAAATTGGTAATATCTCAAAAACATGTCTACATAATATGCAGCAAGCAATGCTTAAAGGCATAACATGGAAAAAGAAAAGAGGATTTTTTTCCAACAACAGTGATCAGTTGCACAAATTACATATTTTTCCATGAAGTTGACAAATTCTAAATATATATTTGTTTGTAATTCCCATCAACTAAAAATTCTCTTGACTGTTTTCCTCCGCAGAGGGCGAGACGGTTCGCCTGGAGTGCCAGATCGCTGGAAAGCCCTTCCCTGAGCTGAAATGGTTCCATAACGGTGATCTAATTAACCCCTCATCTGACTTGAGGATTGAGAATGACAATGACCGTTACTTCTTGGTCATGCCAAGGGCGTCTCCCGCCTATACTGGAACCTTCACTATCAAGGCAACGAACAAAGCCGGAACTCAGGAATGCTCTGCTGAATTGATTGTTGGTGAGTCCTTGATTTACATTGTAGGCCTATTATAGATGTGATTCTATTGTATGCATCTCTTTCCGAAAATGTAGAATGGGCCAATATGAATTATAATATTGCATGTTACACCAAAAGTCCATGAATAGGGGCACGCGTGACATGGGGCTAGAAAGTGAAGTGCCAACCTTAACGAGTCTGCAGGAAAATGGGCATCAAAACAAAACTTGAGTTTATGGAAACCCAGGAACTTCATCTTTCATATAGAGCTGCAGTGAGACAAGTAAAATTGGAATAAATGATCTATAAGCTTCCTCCACTCGGAACCTCCACTTCTCTCTAGTTTGGAACGTTACGATTACTTTGTGGCCTTAAGATCAAGATCTTGCTTTTTTGCTCAACCACTGACTTCTAAGCGTGTGGGTTTGAATCAACCCGGGAAATCAATTCTGTCAATTGCATGTGAGGGTTTCTTGTTCACATTTTTCTTTGCTGGAGCAGGTAAAAGGCCCCACCCATGAGAACAGGGAGTACCTGGGTGCGGACTCGCAGCCTATCATCTCATAATTTTGTCAGACTCTAGCTGCTTCTGGTGTAATCTGAAATAGCTTCAGAGCCCCGGAGTATTGAGACATTACGTAACATGACATTATAGTTATATATATTCTTTATTAATTACAGAACCTGAAGCCAAGGAGCCCAAGTTCATCAACAAATTGAGAGACACAGAAGTGCGCATTGGAGAGGACGCTCGCTTTGAGTGCAAGATTGACGCTCACCCAGCACCAGATGTCAAATGGTAAGTCATCACATGTTTTGATGTATAACTCCTCATTTTTATTTTGAAACTACCTCCAGACCTCATTCTCCGGACCTCATTTCTAGTGAGTTTAGAGCTCACACTGGGTATTGGAGAGATATATGAGAGATAACAGAACATAAAAGTTATTAAAACGATGAATTTCAGGCTCTTTTATTTGCCCATCAAAGACACTGATAGAAGGGACCACTAATTTGACATCTGGTTCAAACAATGTCTTGCTTGGATTTTGCTCTTGAAAATCCATTGAATTTATTTTAGGTTCAATGCCCTGTGTCCGGGTTTGAACCCATGCCAGCAAAAACAAACTTTCAGTGTAGCAGGTCTGGACCGTTACCACTCAGCCACTCAGCTGCCTTGGATTTCTAAAAAAAGAAAATTAAGAAAAACAATCTGCCTTGAACAGAGGCCTAACCAAGGCCCTCTGTGAAGTTTTTCCTCATGATAACGCTTGTCATTACTATTTCTGAAGATTATATTATTATCCTTGTCACAATTACCTCTGAAATCTATCAAATACAATCAAAATTGCATCTTTAATTTTCCAGGTACAAAGGAGATGACAAGATCTTAGAGAGTGACAAGTACAAGATTATTATTGAAGATATTCGGTACATTCTGATCGTCAAGAATATTACGGAAGAAGATGTTGGAAAATACAAGATCAAGGTCAAGAACAAGTTGGGATCAGAAAGCAGCAAGGCCAAGTTGAGCCTCACTGGTGAGTTCAAAATAAAATACTTTTTTTTCTTTGCTAGAGCAAGTAAATAGCATTGGTTGGTGGCATCTCCAGCTAAATTTTTGGAAGGATTTCCATTCAAAGTTTACACTTATACTGTAGACACTGTGTCACCATGTGCACTTTATATATATTATTCCACCGTTGGAAGTGGTTTTAAAAAATGTAAAAAAATGTTTTACACCCAGTGACAATTTGCATAAATAGGCCATTTTTAGGCCCCTTTGTTCTAAAATAAGTGATTGAACTATCAAATTTAAAACAATATTGTTGGTGAAAATGCCAGAAATTGTTTAACTGATTTTCAAAATCCAATTTTGCCATTTCCTTTCAATTAAGCTGCTTGAATTAAATCAGAGAGGCATGAACAATATTGACGGATAGATTGATTTATTTCACATCAGAACAATTACATTTTTAAAAAAAACACATTAATACATGAATTTTCAATCTGATTATAAGTTAAAAGACATATAATAATTATTGATTATTGATATGTTTGTATATATTTCAAACAAAAACAACAAACACCACTACATTGTCAATGTCAGCTCTTAGTATCGCAGTATGTCTATTATATAATTCAATTGTAATCATTGAATTTCTACAGAATCATGAATAAAAAAGTCATTAAACTAAACAGGTTACATAATCTACTTTATCCAAATCTTTCACACATATTTCTCTAAATAATTTGCAGAGGAGCCAAAGAAACCAGGAGTTAAGCCGAAGATCAATGACAGATTCACCGACTTGGAATTACTTAAGGGCGAGAAAGCAAAGTTCGTTTGCAAGTTGCAGGGAGAACCCGCCCCTGAAGTGACGTGGTACCACAACAAACATGCTCTGGTGGTGAGTCTTTGAGTCTTTTTTCAGGGTTCCCACAATTTTCTCCAATGGAAATTCCCTACTTTTTCAATACTTTTTCAAGACTGATGCGTCATTTTTCCAGACCATCTACTAGCTCATATTTCCTGCCTTCACAACTCTTAAAACAGATTGTCAAAGCGCAGTACTATCTGTTTATGAATTAAGTGCATTCTTCACGCATCAGGCCGAATAAGCAGAAGTCTCAAGTAAAGAAAAATCTGAGACCAATAGGACAAGTTTCTACCCAGGACAGATCTTTGTGTTACTATACAGTTTATTTTATCTTATCGCGGCTTATCGATGTTTAAAATAATCGGCGAAATGCTTCAGCAAACCAAAATTCCCTACTTCAAATCAAAATTCCCTACTTTTTCCCTACTTTCCAGGTCTGGAAAATGGCTTTTGGAAATTCCCTACTTTTTCCCTACTTCTCAAGACCGTGGGAACCCTGTTTTTTACGATATGATTAACGACCAACCCTGCAACCCTTCTGTCTTCAAAAAAAAAATTGAACTTAGCAGAACATTTGTATGGCTTCTCTCCACTGTGTGTTCTCATTTGTGAAGTGAGGGCTCCACTTGAGCGGAACATTTTAGGCCACACATAATTGATCTTTAGCTTCTCGGATCCGTCTCAAGGCCCTTTTTCTAGGGTCGGTCGGTAGGACAAAAAAAAAGGTGAAAAAAAAAAATTTATAATGTCCAAAAAAAAATTATTATTTTTTTTCAATTTTTTTCCATCGGCAGGAAATCTATTGTGTCGGCGGGTCCGCGAAGCTAAGAATCAATTATGTGTGGCCTTACTGCAAACAGAACAACTGTATGGTGTTTCTCCACTGTGCATTTTCTTGTGGTTGATGAGACTTCTGCTGGTACTGAATTTTTTGCCACAAATATAACATCCATACGTGTCACAGTGTGGAAATTTCAGCGATTTTTTTAATTGACGACTTGATAAGATGAGACAGATTAGATGGATATGTGCAGTAATTATATTTGAATACATCATACTTTCTGAATTTTGCAGGAGACAGAAAGAATCAAACTCCTTCAATCCGAGGACACCTACACCCTGATTATCACCAAGGTCTTGACCATAGATTCAGGAGAAGTTAAACTTGTGGCCGCCAATGAAGAGGGCGAAGCTTCCTGCTCCGCAAAGCTGTTTGTTACTGATGACACTCTGTGAGTATCAGTTAATATTATGTAGTATTATTTTAATTTAAAAAAAAAAGAATTTATTTGTGTAAAATGTAATGTAAAATACTCTATGTTGTCTGGTTCAACTTGTAGAGCTTTGTTCTCTTGTTACCTTGTGGTCTATTGTGACAGTAGACATCTTTTTCATGGTTTACCCACCTTTTGCAATTGATAGTCCCTCAAAAAAGAGCCTCAAAATACGATTAAATATTTTCATCTTTTTGAAATTATGCGATGTCATGAATTACGAACATCATTGTAGCAATAGCGCAGGGATTTGGGGAGGAGAACTAATATTCTTTACAATAGTTTATGAGTCTGGTAGAAGAATTGTCAAGCTTCGACATAGGCCTACACCACCCTTAATTGAAGAAAATGTGACATAGTTAACTATATATGAAAATAAATATATCCTAAGAAGTATGAAAAATATTCTGCATAATTTGGGTAAAATATCTATTTTTTTATATCATGGAAAAATTCTTTGAACTCTAAAATTACTTAATTTGATATTTTAAAAGCAAAAGATAGGAGGACTCGAGAGTAAAATCAAAGGAGTTTTATGATAAAATGTGTAATTGTGACCCCTGTCCTTTCCTTGTCCTAACAAATTTATGTATCTTGTAATTCTTGTATGTTGTACGTTGTTGTGTATGAATGTTTTGTTTCTAATTTTGAAATTTGAAAACAGTCCAAAGAAGAACGCTGAAAAGGAAGGAGACAAACCAGTTGACAAAGCGAAAACAGATGACAAAGAGGCTGAAAAGGACAAAGAACAATCTGACAAAGAGGCTGATTCAAAAAAGAACGCTGATGATGATGCTTCGAAAGATGATACAGAGACACCTAGTGTTAATCAAGATGACAACAAGGACAAAGATGATAAAGACAAAAGTAAAGGTGACAAATCTGATGCAGGAGACAAAAGCAAAGATGCAGATGACAAAAGTCAAGATAAGGATGAGAAGAAAGATGCAGATGACAACAAAGGAGACAAAATTGGTGACTCCCAAAATGACCTGGGCAAAGAAGATGCCCCTGGTGGTGATGGAGATAAAACTAATGAAGGAGATAAAACTGGTGACAAAGAAGACAAAATCCCTTCAAAAGAAGACAATAAAGAAGACAAAAAGGACAAAGAAGATGACAAATCTCTGAAAGGAGACAAAACACCTGCAGCAGAAGCCAAAATCGACCCAATGCAAAGTGACTTAGCATTAAGACGGTAATAGTTCAGCATGGCATCTTCAAATTCAAGGAATGAACTGTTTAGCGTCTTAATTCTTCTCTGTTGAATGTCAATCTATTTCTCGTGAATGTTCTTTCTTCTCTTCTTGAATGATGTACTGTTGTACATACTTTCATTCTTTCGGCATCTTCATAGATTCTTATTTCATTGGATAATGTACATATTTGTAGAATGTTTGTTTCCTGTTCTTGGTATGTCTTGTTCGTATATATATTACTTATCATATCACAAGCCTGTTATCTAAAAGAAATGTTTGTTTCCGGAATATTCAGAAAAAATTATTTTTCTATTTGATAAACACTGGCTTGTGATTTTTATGTAATATAGTAGCTGTTAATGTAGATACTACATAGCATTGTGTGTTTGAACGTAGAGGACTGAAAAGAATTTGCGGAACTTCAATGGAATGTTTCCAGTTCTACCTCTGTGACTCTATTCTGTCTTTCCTTTCTTCGTTGAATGTTACTCTGTCTGTTTGAAATTGTCATGAGATTATGACAATTACTTAGATACTGGAATGCCACAAATGGCCAGCTTTTGTTCATTCTTCATTCTGGCTTATTTTTAATATCTTTATACATTGAAGAAATTTCTAGCTTAACAGCTGTTCTGTATGGCTATTGTTCTTGCTTGATTGTTTGAGAATTACTTTTCAGGAAATGTATTTTTGTTTATGATATTTCTCAAATTTAAAGATATATGTTATTTATAAGAATTAATTCAAGAGAAAATCATGTTTTGTTCAGAAATGATTAACAACATCATGGATGGTCTGTTGAATATTCTCTGATTGAAAACAATTTACTTCTTTCACATGTTTGTGTTGAGATGGCAAATTAATATTTAAAATTTATAGATTGTCTCATGATTTAATTGAAATTTAAAGTGTAAATCAACAAGATTTAAATATGTGTTTAATTCCTTTCAATTTTCAGCCCAAAAGAACCAAAGGCTGAGGATGCTGCACCAACTTTCACCAAGAAGTTAAATGACAAAGAAGTTCCGTTTGGAAGTGCTGTGGACTTCCGAGTCAAGTTCCATGGCAACCCCAAACCAACTGCCACCTGGTGAGAATAATACTCAAATACATGCGAAGAAATTCTTTAAGTCAATGTCAACTTCTGAATTTGTCAAGGAAATTGTCATTCAAATCTATACTTAGGAGAGAGGGATCGATAAGTGTGTATTTCTTCTCAGGTTCAGCTTTCCTTTTGGCGCATTATTTGCGAACTCAGTAAATTTATTTCATTCAAATGTCTTCACAAGTACTAGCACTCCTTCAAGTTGATTGAATAGCGGCAAAAAACTTAATTACGAAATTAATAGACTTCTTTTCTCAGAACTTCATTTCGAAATTAATAGATGTCCTTCCTCAGAACCTTGAAAAAATAAAGTATACTAAATAAATGGAAATTAGCAAATCCCATTCAACATGACCTTGACCAGTGAATAAAGGGAATTTATGAAAAATATCTGTCTGCTAAGCCCGTCAACCTAACTAATACAAAGCTTATCCTAACACTTACATATTCACATGATTTCAGGTACTTTGAAGACAAGGTGATTGTTGAAAGTGAAAAGTATGACATTGAGTCAAGAACTGCAAGCTTCAAGTTGAGGGTGGATAACGTTCGCAAAGAAGATCTCGGAAAGTACTCCGTCACTCTGAAGAATGAACTGGGAGAAGTGTCATGTGCGGCAAAACTCAGTAAGATTTTTGTGAAACTATTTGCTTGTTTATCTGCGAACCCAGAAAACGAATGTCAGGATATATTCTGCTGAGGCGCATGGATGGATTTTTTAAACTCAGAAGTTCCAAAGAAGAGTTGTGTGAATGAAATTATGACTGACTGGTCCTGAATTAAGTGTTTATCAAAGATTTGATGATGTTTTTTTGCTTGTTTGGAACATAATACCAGACCTCTGATGCAACAAGTTAATGTTCATATTGGGACTATTCACAAATGAGTAGAAATTTCAGTAACTTGGCTGTATGCTGTTTCAAATTAAAGGTTGCCTTTGAAGAAAGAGACTCAAGTGATCAAAATTCTATAAAGACTCGCACCGTGAATTTGTAAGGTTGATCAAACATGGTTCTCAATGGAACAATATTTTCAGGTGAAATGACGGCACCCTCTTTTGAGCTTGAGCCAGCCTCAGAAGCTGACGAGGGATACCAAGCTCCCATAATGCCTCTGGACAAGCCGTTTATGACAAACATGGGCGATAACTACTTCACCCTCAACTGGTATAGTATAGGCCTAAGTTATAGCCATTATGGGCACTGATGCAAAAACAGTGTCCTTATAAGGGATTTAGTCCAAACAGTAAACTCTGCCTTAATCTGACAGTCCATGACTCTTGGAGTATTGCAAACCCTGCTTTTAACCCTTACCTGACCCAAAAAAAAAAAAAATCCTGTGCTTGTGACATCATCAGGGACAACAGCAGATTTTAGAGACATAAATGGCCCAACAGGCAGTAAGCTGGGGATGCACATAAATGTCCCTTTAGTCCGGTAAGGGTTAAAAGAGTTTTCTTTTACTTCTGTCAGCCATTATTCCCTAGAATTTCAAATAAACCACAGCACTGTGTTTAGATAGCTGATATTTTTTAAAATAATGTGATAAATAGGAATCAGATCTTCATAAGGTCAAAATAACATATTTTGAGTACTATTTATTTTTTTTCCTCTGTTCCCTGCAGGCTTCCAGCCATTTTCCCATCAGGAGCCAAACCCTGCAAGATCCGTTACGTAATAGAACGTCGCGACCTTCCGTCTTCCAAATGGAACAGAATGCACGACTGGCTTGCCGACACAAATTTTTTGATCGAGAACTTCGACCCCAGCAGAGACTACATGTACAGGGTACACGCTGAGACTGACTATGGGGAGAGTGATCCCACCAATGCACTTCCCATGTATGCTAAGACCTGTAAGTATTGTTTTACAGTAAATAACTGTGGTCTTATTCGTTTGCAACAGAGCTACTGTAATCTATGATCAAAAATGCAATGTCCACTTGGGATATATTGAGCCTTTACTTTCATTTAGGGTTAATCTGTGTCCTCTCATAATGGTGATAAAGCCCTTTGGAAAGGAAACAAGGCTCCATGGTGTATTAAAAACTGAACGTTTTTGCTATAAATTTCAACAAATATTTGATAGTGACCCAATGTAACTTTGGGTTCGAGTTTCTGTTATGAATCTGCACAGGACAGATCGATCCTAAGTGAAAGTACTGCTCGACACATCCCAAACATGTATCACACACACTTACGCAATGCGTCAAAATTGTAATATGCTTAAACAATTTCACACCAAACGAGAAATTCTTACATTATCCTTCCATGACTGTTCCACCTCCACAGGTTTTTGTCAGATGAATACACTCCCACCAGCTGCGCCCCCTACATTGTATTTGCAATGTACACTCTTCCCCCTTTATGACATCCTCCGAACTCTGGTTTTTTTAAATTTCAGGAAATCCCGCCATGTGTACCCCCCTCCCAGTGTCTGTTTTGTGTGAATATAAACCTTCATAAATTTTATGTAGAGTGAATGACAGGTTGTACAGTTTGGTTTATTGGGATGGTAACATAAGATTTTATTTATTATTCATTATAGAAGGTGAATAAGTATGTTTTATAAAAAATTAGATATGCACTAATAACAATAGTAAGTCATGCTTTGTTTATTAAGAGTATCAGTTCTGTATAGATGTAAATATTTTGGTTTAGATGATATGATAGTACAAATTATTTTAAATTTTGATGTTAGTTAAATGTGTGTAAATTTGTGTGAAATTCTTTGATTCTACAAAAAATGTATAGATTTTAATTTTAGTGTTGTAGTCAGGATTTTAAGTGTATTTATTTGTGAATATGTCAAGTGAAGTGTAGCCATTTGTCACAGAGTTATTGTTTAGAGGAGTGTATAGAACTGTGATGGGGACTTCAGAAAGGTTTACGCAACAAGTGCTTTGACGACCAATATGCAATAATTGTTTATATTATGAAAATAAAACAACTAAATTTTAAGATGAACAATAAGAAATGTAGTTATCACACTGTCTAACAATAATTTCTGAAGGTCCCATTTTGTGGTAGTTTTAAGATCGCGCTTTTTACACAAATGCAAAAAATTTGAATTTTCAGTTAAGAGAAGGCGCCGCAGTATGTCAAGTAAGGAAAAGGAATGCGCTGCTACCAAAACAAACACAAAAATTACTTTTTGTTGTATGGAGGAAGAGTTACGAGCCTAAGTGGAAGTCACAGTTTCCTTAAACTAATATTGTATATCATATGAAAGTCCTGCGAAATTTTTTGTGAAGAAGTCATACATGTACATTTTCAACAACAATAGAAATTGTCAAAATTTATATTATCAAATTTGATTCTCAGAGTTAAAAAATGGTTTAGGTATTAGATTTTAGGTTGCCCTTCAGAACGTTGGTTGAATTTCTGAGAATCAAAAAGTCAAGGGTGTCGTATTTTTGTGTGATGAGATTAGATTATTGCGTTTTATAAATATTACTTTCAACAGTTGCTCCCATGAATTCAGTGTCAAAGTTAGTTACTAAAAGACACCAGACTATCAGAAACCTTTGAAGCCGAACATTTGGTATTCTCAAAAAAAAAAAAAATCTTCGTAACTCTTTCTCCACTACAACTCGCTTGTTATGAATATGTTACGTATGTACATGTCATGTGAAATCATCTTATTTTTAGTTATACTGCATCATGGATTTTATTTCATTAAGCATGAATGTGTCTTGTTCTATCAATACTGTGTCTGTGTAATTGTTACCCATAATTTATTTATGGTTGATAATTACTTAGTTACTGCTTCTTTAGTTTATTTTCTTCTTTCTTTCATTTTTGATTTCATTTTAGATGGCGGATTTTATTTTCATTTCAATGTTGCATCATATCGCTGAATGTTGACAAAAGCATGAATCGTCATTCAAACCTCTTTAGATTATGACATAATAACAACATAATTATGTCAGTTCTGTAGTTTTTTACTTCAAAAGACATCTTTGAACTTTTGACCTTGCTTGCAAAATGCTTGTATCTTTTTCAGTGCGTACAAAATTATGCACCTATTAAAATATTCTTGCAATACTATATTTTTTTTACTATTGACCTAAGCTGCAACCAATTTATTGCTCTGTCCATGCATCCTGTCCTGTATTTTCATGCAAAAAATCCAGTCAGGGCCACTTGCTAAAAGCATCGAGGTCACTGTTTTCATTGAGCTCGATGTTTTCATGGAGGTTACCTCTATGAATTCATCTACCTTGACAATTTTATTATTTTCTTGCGCCTCAAGGAAAGCAATCCAACATTAAACCCATTTTTTGTTCCCGCATAAAAAGAAAGGGTTTAGCTCACTTTTCATCACATAAATAAACCACCCATGATGTACCTGTTCTGCAGATTTTACATACTCTAGCTGGAGAATGCCACATAGGAATTTCGATTTCCCGTGATGAAAAGTTTCCAAAACATGTAACGTGTTAGTTCATGCAAAAATATTTAGTGCAAACTTGATTTAATTAGTGCAATGGAGGATATACTGCAAGGTAGATGGATTCATAGAGGTTACCTCTATGAATACATAGAGGGTTGATGAAAACATCTACCTCTATGCTTTTAGCAAGTGGTCCTGACTGAATCACCTGTCATGAGAATAACTGTAATTCTATGATTTGGAGATTGTTCGAACATCACGGCATAACAAAAATCACTGGACTGACTGCTGAGTACTATAGTTTGTACGGTTGATTTTTTTGCCTGTTTTTTTGCATCATTTGCCTATCATACAGACAACATGCAGGATTACGGTCTGTGATTTTTGCAGAAAAGCTACAATTAACTTCCATTTTTTATGGGCAAAACCAAATAAACTGAATCGAATATAGGTTTGTATTATGACGAAGTACATCCCAAAGTTTCAGTTCGGTCAGCAAATTTATTTAAATTTAATTTTTTCTCCCAGGGGACAAAACCAGAACACCATCCTTGGAACCCAAGAAGGAACGTTTGCCACCAAAAACACCAAGAGACAAACCTCTCATCTTTGACGTCACTGATGACTCCCTAAGTTTGTCATGGCAACCATCAGAGATCCCAGCTTACGCTGAACAGACGGAAATATTCTACATTGTTGAAAGAAGGTGTCCCCCAAAGAAGGAATGGATTGAGATTGCAACTGAGGTCAAGGTAAGGCAGTTGCATTTGTTGAAATTCAGTTCAAAAAGAGTTACATTTTAATATTTCCAATACTAAATCAAATATACATGATTTTTTGGATATTAATGATTATCTATCTATCTATCTATCTATCTACCCAAGTGCACTTATATTCCTTAGACCCAAGTCCATTTCTTATACAGAATTACACTTTTCATTTTTCCAGATCGAATTGCACTTACTACATTCCGCAGACCCAAATGCACTATAAATATCTTCTAAAGACCCAATGGCACTTACATTTCTTATACAGAATTGCACTTATATTTTCTGGATCTAATTGCACTTATATTTTGTGGATGTAATTGCCCTTATATTTTCTCAATCTAATTGCACCTATGTTTTCTGGATCTAATTGCACTTATATTTTGTGGATGTAATTGCCCTTATATTTTCTCAATCTAATTGCACTTATGTTTTCTGGATGTAATTGCACTTATATTTTGTGGATGTAATTGCCCTTATATTTTCTCAATCTAATTGCACTTATGTTTTCTGGATCTAATTGCACTTATATTTTGTGGATGTAATTGCCCTTATATTTTCTCAATCTAATTGCACCTATGTTTTCTGGATCTAATTGCACTTATATTTTGTGGATGTAATTGCCCTTATATTTTCTCAATCTAATTGCACTTATGTTTTCTCAATCTAATTGCACTTATATTGTTCCTTTATTCAGGACACCAGGTTCTTCATGCCAAACTACAAACCTGAAAAGGACTACATGTTCAGAATCAGGGCATTCAACAAATTTGGTACAAGTGACCCGTCAACATCCGAGAGCCTTTTGGCCAAACCAAGTGAGTAAACTATGCCTTAAGAACAGCAAGAAATTGCAGGAGAGGTCGTACTTTCTGTGTCATGTTCTTATCTGAAATTTTTGGAAGCGCTAGTGGCAGTGTGCTACCATTGAGATACAAATTTGAGGAAAGCTTGTAAACAAAATCCAGTATTGGGAGGCATGAAGCTTAGAGTTGGGACTTGGGGTTAGCAATGATAAACCAGTATTATGGTGCCAATCTTACATCGTTAAATCAATATCATGGCGCCACTCTTCCATCGATAATCTATTTAATTGATTGATCTATATCCACCTGCATATTTATGTATACATATTTTTTTATGTTTGGAAAACGAAGAGCTTATACTCTTTCATTGTAAAACAAAATACTTTCACAGCATAACCTAAAGCTATTTATAAGGACCTTAAAGAAATAAGAACACTTTATAGTGCCATCTATGGGAAATATTTGATGTATATCTATTTGGAATGTCCTTTACAGTGGAAGAACCAAAAGTGAAGAAAGAAATTGAGGAGCATCTTCCGAAAGTCAAACCAAGAACGATTTGGGACAAACCTGAATTGCACGACATTACGGACACCTCAGTCACCCTCAAGTGGAAGGAATCCTCCTGTCCCAACTACGCTGCACAGATTCCAATTTGGTAAATGAATTAGCATATCTTATTCAAATAAGAATTTCTTGTTTAAATAGTGTGCCCTTGGCTGGAAAGAGTAGGGAATTCAGGCATGTCATTGCCTGGAAATTTCTAAATCTCACTGGACATTTTTGAGAAAAAGGTTCTTTTTTCTGACTTGGAAGTAGTCGCTTGATACGTGGCCGGCCATTTGTGGGAAATTTGTTCATACCTAATCAAATTGCCTCGAAATTCAAATTTTTTCAGGCCCTGAATTTATGGTGTGTGATTGATCATTTTAATTTTAACATTGTAACCACACTCATCACATGAGGCTGAAATCCCAAAAGTTACTTTAAGAGCAGGTTTCTTTATGATATCAAGGTGTTTGTCCATCCTGGCAAATTGACTTTTTGACCTTGTGAAGTTGTCTGTCAACACACATGAATGAACAAGTAATGTCATAATTTTAAAATTCAAATCTTCTAATTTAATCAAAAGTTTTGAGCAATAAGCATGCAAGCAATTTTGACACCAAATTGACTATACTCTTTATCTAAACGAGCCAACTAGTTTCATATTTTAAACAATTTGTGAGTTACTGATATACAGATTAAATCTGAATATCAAAGGACATTACTTTTCAATCCGTAATGAGTTTGTTTGAGATAATTCTATTTAATTCCGTTACCAGGTACATAGTTGAACAGAGGGAGCCACCAGATCCAACATGGAACAAGATCGCCACCAAGCAGGAAGTTCCAGAACTAACAGTGACTAAAGGATTTAGCAGAAAGAAGGATTACTACTGGAGAGTGAGGGCTGTGAATGAAATCGGACAAAGTGAACCGTCTATGCCTGCTATGTTGAGGAGGATTGATGGTAAGTACTATATGTAGTATCACAAGATTTATAGGGAGTCCAAGGACTGTTGTGCATTCAATAAAAGCATCTCAAAATGTTGAAAGAAGGTTAAAAAAGTGGCCTCTCGATACCGGCTCCTTTGTGTTAGAGAGGTCTCTCCATAATGAAGAGACAAATCATATTACTGCTATGTTGCTGTTTTTTCCCGTAAAAATGCATGATAAAAATTAATGTATATATCTTGTCTCTTTGTTATGAATAAATGTCTTGTCTGTCTAAAAAGGCAAAAGTCACATATCTAATTGTTATACCAAGGCTTCTCGCTTAAATACAACTAAGTTGTCATGAAAACATAGTACTGCACCACCAGCCAACTTGACACAACTTTAACATAGCATCTACACAACACATATAATAAATTGGTAATTAAATATAATGACAACTACTTTTTTTCACAGAATGGGAACTGGAGAAGAAGGAGCCTAAAAAATCAAAGCGAGAGAAATCAGTTGACGACAAAGCTACAACTAGAGCTGTTCCTGCTCATTTGAGTAAGTTTTGAGATATCACAAATTTAATGTATCAAGTATTTTCATATATGACTCAGTAAGAGTCAAATATTTTATGTGTATTTGTCTTTCTCTTTAAGGAATCATTCCCGAATTCCTGAGTGCTATTGACGACACCCAATATGGAGTTGAAACATTGACGTCTAAAGTTGTGACAAGAATAAGAGGTTATCCTGAGCCCAAGATCATGTGGTAAGTGATTGATAAGTAACTTTTTATTCTATCAATAAGAACTGCCATCTTTCCAAAAACTTTTATAACAAGGCAATTTATAAAGAAATGTTTGATTGAGTTATGTGCTACTTTGCCTATCTTACTAGTTTCAAGCTGATTTTGTCTAGGCAGCTGGGTGACCGAGTGCCTGCCTGCTCCGCTAAAGGTCTTTGCTTGCATGGGTGCAAACCCGGGTTGGGGAACCCGAAATTTTCATGAGCAAAATCCCAGTTGAAAGTCCTTAGGATGAGAAGTTAAATTGGCGGCCCGTTGTATCAGTGTCTGTGCTGGGCAAGTAAAAGATGGCTTACATGGGGTATATGTGTAACATGTCGAGGACTCCTACTCTCTCTCCCATCTCATCAATCAACCCTCTTGAGTGCTCAGAACTGGGCTTAGAGGGCTGCACTTGCCATATCTATTGATCTGTCTGTCTATGTCAAGCAAAGTCTTTGAGAAATCCTCTCCTGGTAGTCTTGGAACTATTCAATATAACAAATTGTAGAAAACAGTTTCCAGCACACAAAATCTTTATACAAAGTTCTACTAGAAAACCATGCCCGTGAAATAATTTTACTGTTCTAGTAAGCACATATTTATCATTTTAAAAGTACACTTGTGAAATTACCTTCATTATTATTAAACAGGTACTTCAGAGGAGAGAAGATAATTCTCGGAGACAAATACCACATTACGCTATCTGCCATGGGAGAGCTGACCCTTGAAGTCGCTCACTTCACGTGGAAAGATGTCGGCCCTTACAAGCTCTACATTGAGAATGACTTTGGAAATGCTATCGTCAATTACAATATGGAGATGGCTGGTAAGTATTAAATACAGTGTATCATTGATGGAATATAATTATGAGTGTAATTATTCAATTCAATTCAAAATCTTGTAATGAGTTTGTATTCAGGCCGTATTTCACCAAAAGGCCTACCCCATTGGAAACATTGATCTGTTAGTGTACAAACTCATCACACAAAGTGGACCTGTATCACAAAATTTGGACCTGTATCTAACTTAATATCTAATTTAATATTTCCTCATACATTTTTGCAAGTTTTATGTCCGTGCTAGAATTAGTCAGATGGAAATCTCAATTGACACCTTCATTAGCAGAATTATTTTCAATTTTCAGATCCACCCACGTTCCTCGAACCCATGCATGACAAAGTCTTCAACTTGAGAAGAGACGGAAAGTTGGAATGCAGAGTTATCGGCATCCCTTATCCAACCGTGAGTTCATACTTTTAATGGAAACTAATTGTATTTCTCATCTGTATATTATATCCTGGACTGGCAGCCACTTCAGATATTGTGCATATATCATAGCGGCTTTAAAAAACTCTGATGTCGTTGGATGGCTGTGTCGTCACGAAAGATGACATGTCTGCAGAGTTCAACCTCCTGAAGTGGAGAAAAAATGGTCAACTAGCAATTGTTTACACATTCTGTCATACAGCATTGCCTTCTGAAGCGTTCCAAGAATAAATTAATATTAACAAAGAAGACCCCTGAGGCCCTGACTGTATTTCTGTAATTGGACCAGTACCCTATTATCATAACGTAATGCTCCTCCTCACACCTTTACTGGTCAATTTGACTCGGAATTAAGGCATCTGAAGTAGCCAAAAAAATATCTAAAGTATTCCAGCAACAAGTAATGATTTTTCAAACAATAATCTTTCTTTTTCTTATTACAGGTCACGTTCAAGCACGACTGGCGTGTTATGGCAGATTCATATCGTGTTAAGATCGCCCGTGAGGACTTCGATCATTGGACGGTGAACTTCAGAAACTCCATCTACCAGGACGAGGGCATGTACGAGTGTGTGGCTGAAAACATCGCTGGAAAGGTCTACTGTGTTGCTAATGTCAAGATTACAGGTAAGCAAGTTCAGTTTTAAAGGTATTACTGCCATGTAGAATTGTAGATTCTATTTTGTTTTGTTTACAATTATACAACAACGAGAGTCACAAATATAATATGAAAGATCAGTATGTGAAAGGTTAAGGTGTGACGTCACTGATTTGGCAACTGGTTCGTACAGAGCTTTTCATGTTAACTTAATATAATCTGCTTTTCATGTTAAGAAATTAAACTTGTTAACCATGTTCAAATTTTATATGTACTTCAGTTAATATTTTACAAAACATTATTTAAAATTTTTTACTTCAAAGGCTTTTACAATGATGTAATTTGACAATGTTGTGGTAACAAATTTTCTTGGACACTATTTAAATTGTAATTTTGACTATTCTTATTGATCTATTACAGTCTGTAACATTCAGATTATCAGAATATATATCATATACATACAGCCCTGCGACACAAAAGCATGCTCAATTGAATACCTATCACCATGAACATTTTGCATTGTTTTGCAGAGAAAATTGGACTGGGAAGAGATGTGAAATTCAACAGGGTACCAGTCGAAGAGTACTTCCATCTGATTGATGAAATCGGAAGGTCAGTCATTTTCAAATTTGGATTTTTCATGTAATTTAATTGATGAAAGGTCACTAACTGTTCTTGCAGCAACTTAACAGTAACAACTAGAATGCGCAAATAAAATTTGCAAATCTAGGCGCTGATTGTTAACTTGACAATTTAAGCGTGAGATGAACCTCTGTCTGCCATTGTAGATCCTCCATTGTGAATGAACCATCCAGCTGGTCAGAGATCCTATCATATAGCATGTATATATTGTATAGGTATATGAAATCGAATGGGTCACCAAAAGCTGTTTTCATCTTATTTACATTTTGCTGCAGCCCGTTCTAATAAGCTAACATGTTCCGCTTGAGTGCACACAGTCTAGACATTGCATAAATCTAGGACAGTGACCTGATTTTTTGAGACCAGAAATAGTTATTTCTGCCAATTTACAGCAAAGAGGACAGCTATTTACAATAACAATCCATAGATCTGTTACTGATCCATCATCAATAGAATTTACAGCAACCAAGCTAACAGGGTTGACGTGTTTCCGAAGTTAGAAGGTAAAACGCATGAAACCATTGTATTTCATGTTCACCACAAACAGGAAGTTGAAAAACACGCAGGAAATGGCAGGTTGTACAAGCATGATCTAGGCGCAGCAGCGCCTAGATAAATATCTTTATTCATTAATAGCAGCAACATAAGTCTCTTTGCCTGGCACACAATTATTATTTATCTGAAATTCTGAAGTCATTTTAAAATTTACAAGACTCTTTAATTATATTGTGACCAGAAGAACATGTACAGTATTGTACAACACAAAGAGCTATCAAAAAATGTTTAAGCTATCCTGATGAAGTGACTCAAGGTTGTAACTGTTATTGTAAGCCAAGTTTTGTAGGAAAGCAGATGCCTCATCTACCATTGTTTTGCTTACTTTTTGCAGAGGTTCATGTGGTATAGTCAGAAGGGTCATTGACAAGAACTCTGGCAACCAGTATGCCGCGAAACTGCTTAACTACTCCGATGAATTGACGAAAGATGAACTAGTCACGGAATTGGAAATGATGGCTCTGCTCGACCACCACAACTTGGTGCAGATCATCGATGGCTATGAGAACAAGAAGTGCCTGGCCATTGTTATGGAGATGTATCCTTTATTGTCATCTTCCAGTTTAGAGGGAGGTGCAGATGGAGGGGGGAGGTGCAGATGGAGGGGAGGTGCAGATGGAGGGGGGAGGTGCAGATGGAGGGGGGAGGTGCAGATGGAGGGGAGGTGCAGATGGAGGGGGAGGTGCAGATGGAGGGGGAGGTGCAGATGGAGGGGAGGTGCAGATGGAGGGGGAGGTGCAGATGGAGGGGGAGGTGCAGATGGAGGGGGAGGTGCAGATGGAGGGGGAGGTGCAGATAGAGGGGGGGGAGCATGAAATAAACTCACTCCACACAACTGGGAGATAACGCAGTGATTAAAATTTGAATGAGAGACTCAAATATGTGACTTTGTCATCGCAAAAGAATATGAACAGATTTAATTGGATTTTGGATACCGTTTCTGTATGACTAAAATATAAGCTTATAAATTTTACTCTCGGGACCATCTCTATGATCTAAATAAGATAAAAGTAATGTAATGCTTGCCTCATTATTAGCTTTTGATCCCCATATTCTCAAATCAAGTACACCGATCTTAGATATATTCCCTTTTGCCAAATTTCCTTAACAACCCCTTAGTGTCACAGGAGGTGAATTAATCCCCCGTCTGCTCAAAGAGGATTGTTTCACGGAGAGTGAGGCTGCCTACTACATCAGACAACTCCTTCTCGGCTTGGAGTACATGCATGCCCAGAGCGTAATGCATCTGGACGTCAAGGTGAGGGTTTTTCTAACAAATTAGATAGAGTTAAGTTGTTCATGAATTACTGTTTGATCAAACGTTGTATAATGAGTAACTGTAAGTTAGAGGTAGGGCTTTATGTCCTGTATTTTTGGACTTACACTCTTAACAAATAGGTTTTTCATCGAACCTTTTTAAAGAGTTATATAAGCAGTATAGATAAGGTTCATTATTCAACTTTTAAAAAAGTTCCGACAGCAAACAAAAACCAACACTTAGATAATCCAGCTGCACTGAACTCCCACAATGGAACCCCTTTCTCTCAAGTTGGGAGCATAGAGTTCCATCATAGGGCCTTCCCACCAGTATTGAACCTTTTCAATTCAGTTGAACCCTTAACACAATTTTTCAGCTGTGGGTTCTTTATATATACCATCAAGAACCTTTTGCATTGAGAGTGTAGCTTTGGAATGAGGCAGGACCAAAGTAACAAAGTGATGCCGCAAGGTGCACTCATGGCAAAGGGTAAAAAATCGGTCTTACGTGGGTTAGCCAGTCACATTCCCATAAACTCTTAATTCAAAGATACCTAAATTAAAGCAATCTCCAATCTCGAAAGTGCCTTCCAAGAGTCGGTCTGTTCCACTTGCTGGGTACAAGTGACCTTTCAGACAGGGTTGCGATTTTTATTGATTTTTATAAAAAAAATCAAATGATTTAAATCAAATAAATCGATTTATTTAAATCAAATAAATCATGATTTTTATAGAAAAAAATCATGATTTAAATTAAGATTTAAATCACTTGATTTACATCACTGCAACCCCGCTTTCAGATGAAATTCCTCAATGACACAAACCTCCAGACACAACATAAGTTCTAACAATCTGTTTATATTTCAGCCTGAAAACATCTTCCTAGCCAGTCCTCTGTCTGACCAAGTGAAGTTGCTTGACTTTGGAAATTCACGTAGATACATCCCAACGAGAAACACCAAATCAAAATACGGAACTCCAGAATTTGTAGCTCCAGAAATTGCGAGAGAGGAGGCAGTCACCCCTGGCACTGATATGTGGAGTGTCGGAGTCATTACCTACTTGCTGTGAGTAAATTACATTCATATCTTAACTGTCTAGGCTTTGGCTTACCAAATAAAGCTCTAGTCAGACTGCCACAGTTTTCGAAATTCTTAACCAGTTTTGGCCACAATGGCAAACAGAAACCAGTAACATTTGTCAAAAGCGTAGAAAAAAAAATATTATATATTTTCATAATTTCTTTAAGCTGGATTTAGGTTAAATAAGCATTTATTTTTCAAATTGCCGAATGGTTGGCCACAGCCTAGATTTTCTATTGCATAAAACTGGGTACATTTAGGACAGCAGATATGGAAAATAAGGAAAATTGTCTAAAAATACTCGTATAGTCTACAGGGAACTTAATTCATGGAAAACACAAAGAAATCAGTTGTACTGGTAACGTAGTCCGACAAAGGCTGACTCAAAACTACCGGCAGTCTTGATCCCGCCAGCATATTTCGGTCTACTGGTAACAGTCCGTGAAAATGGCCCTGTATTTTCACTCAAAATTAGTAAAAATACAAATTATTGGATCTGATGACAATCATGACTTGCCTTAATTAAGTTAAGGGAAATGTTAGATGAAGCGGAGAAAATCAGGGAAAGTACGGAATATTTCTACTTCAAATTTCAGTGGTTTTTAACTGAAACGACAATTAATCAACTGTTAATAATTTGGTAAAACATCAGGAAATGCAGGTAATGATGAGATGGTGCATGTAAGGTTGCACAACGACTACTACAAGCACAAATGATAAGTTATTGTCATGAATTAATTTTTCAGATTGGCTGGTGTGTCGCCTTTCCACTGTCCCTCTCCAAAAGAAACGTTGGAGAAGGTGAAGAAGGGAGAATGGGCGTTTGACGAGGAGTTATTTGCAAACGTTTCTGAAGAAGCCAAAGACTTCATCAAGAAGCTGATGAACCCAGATCAGAAGTAAGTCTGTTTTGATCATACACCTAATCTATAAATACCATGAATGTAAATTATGGAGATGATCAGGATTTCAAGCTTTCAAGCAACCATAGATGAGCTGCTTGAATTATGATAATATCAAAATAGTTGCCAGTCTCAATATGGTATGGTCAAAATTACCAAATATTTTGTGAATGCCAATTGTTTCTGCAAATGAAATAGGCATTCAGATATCTGCATGTCAACATCACAGATAAACTGAAAAACATATCCAGGTAACTTGATAGACATATAGTCATATACAATTAGTTCTATTAAGAATCATATAGTTCTATGAAGAATCATAGATGTGTGGGAAATGGAAAGAATGAATAGAGAGATACATATAGATAGATTGAATTGCTTCTTTTTGTGAAAGTTCCTCCGATATTTCAAAACATCTTTATAATTTCAGGAAACGTATGTCAGCCAGTGAAGCCATTGAGCACAAGTTCATTGCCCTGTCCTACCACAGAGGGTTGGGTGACAGGATTGCCCTCGACAGACTCAGAGGATACTCATTCAGGAGGAAGGCTGAGGTATGATACAATTTTTTTTTATCTAGTTTAAATTGAGTCAGTAGTTTGTTGATACAACAGCTGTACTTTGTATAATTATTAGGTCATATCTGAAAATAGCCTACCGGAGGGATATAACATGAAGAAGGTGTATGGGAATCTGCAGCTTTTCCTGTCTTTCCCCGACAATTACCGGCTTAATGTTGGGCAAATGAGGGTGTAGAGGAAATTCCTTCTAATTTACCTTAAGTTAAATCTCTTCAAAACTTCTAAAAATAGATTTTTTTTTTTTTGCGTTTGGACCTCTTTAAAACTGCAAATCAGAGAGGAACTCTCTGCTGCAAATGAATTAATGACACAAATCATACACACACATCTTCCCATGTGGAACTTACAACTGCAATTAGATTAAAAGTGTCATTAAGTAGCTTGAACCCCCCTGAAGATATAGGCCATGATAGTGGAACTCTCCTTTTTCCAGCTCTCCTGTGTTGACGAGCAGAATAAAACTATTTCCGGGAACAAGCTGCCATTTTGTACCATTGCTGAGTCAGTGGAGCTGGCATTCCAGGGCCCAGGGCACTTTTAATCCATTGAAAACATTAGGGATTTGCATTGCCGAGTCTTAAATGGAATGTTTAGCATGGATTGCCACCATATTCCAGTACTGTCAGGCTGATTAGACTTTGTTACGGACCTTAGAAACCCCGGCTCCATTGTAAATTCCCAGGCTGATGTTTCTGGAAATAGTTTTATTCTGCTCATCAACACAGGAGAGCTGGAAAAAGGAGAGTTCCACTAACGCCCGCTATAGAATTTACAATGGAGCCAGGGTTTCTAAGGTCCGTAACAAAGTCTAATCAGCCTGGCAGTACTGGAATATGGTGGCAATCCATGCTAAACATTCCATTTAAGACTCGGCAATGCAAATCTGTAATGTTTTCAATGGATTAAAAGTGCCCTGGGGCCTGGAATGCCAGCTCCACTGACTCAGCAATGGTACAAAATGGCAGCTTGTTCCCGGAAATAGTTTTATTCTGCTCGTCAACACGGGAGAGCTGGAAAAAGGAGAGTTCCACTATCACGGCCTATTGTTCAAGCAGCACAAATAGGGAGGGTTTAGGACTGTGGGATCTGGGAGGGTTAATGGCAGCACTGCTTTTGACTGTTCCCATTTAGAAAAAAGTCAAATATTTCTTTATTTATCAAGCTGCATTATTTTATCCGAATTTGCTAATTGTATGCACCATGCATGCAGATTTTTAAAAATAAACTCTGGGTGCAAAAGTTGATGACAGTATAAAGCAGAAATGTTGTGGAATAATGATGAATTCCCAGGGCCCAATGAAGCATTTATGTCCCAGGGCCTCAATGAGGTCCAACAGCAGAATGTAGGTCATGAGAGTAATTGACCTATAGAAAACAGCTAAGTGTAACATGGTTTCCGTATGTCATACACATGTTTACTGGGACGTTGGCTGCTATATGTTTTATTTTGGGGGCAAATTACTGGAGCGTGAAGGAATATAAATGTTTGTAATAGGACTACTTATTCAATTTCATTGAGTTCCCACATGTGTGCAAATTTTGGCCTAAGTTTTGTGGCCTGTGGCCTCTGAACATTGCTCAGTGGCCTATGATTGTGGACTAGGCATTTTGTCTATGTATTTGGCATAAACTAGAAGATTATATTCAAGGAAAGGTTGGTGATTTTATATGTTGATTATTTGTAGGTATGTTTCATAAACTAAATTGTGACAGTGATAATTTCATTTGTTATAAAAACAATTGCTTATAACCACTTACCAGTTTTTTTATATGATTTTTTTTCACTTTTGATTTCTCTTGATCAAGAGAAAATCAAATTATGAGATATAGTTCTGGACTCTGGAGAGATCAATAGAATTAATGTTAATGACTTCATGTTTTATTGAGTTTGTTCTAATAGTGCCAATGCAGGCTGAATTATTACTTGATTGAATTTTTTTTAAATATTATAGTGTGGGATGCGACTATGGTTTAGAGAATAGTTTATTATAGAAGTATGGACATGATATGAGTGCAATATGAACATTTATTTGCACAAGGATATTCATATTTAACGATGGCACAGTAATAACATTTAGGCCCCAATATTGAATCTCACACTCAAAATATTATGCATTTCTTGCATAATGAATAATTAACCAGAGTAAATTTATTTAAACAAATATATATGCAAAATAAATTATCATTTTAATTATACTACCTTCTATTAAAAAATAGAGAAATATCCAGAGAAGTACAGCTGTCACAATTAACATCCTAGAAAATCTACACTTATGCTTCAATATGTTTACAAATTCCCTGGATCAGTCAAATGAATAAGTACACATTTTTCTAAGTTATCCAACATTTAAAATAAGTTTTTAAGTGTAAATCCAAACTAAACTTGCAAATTGCATGTTAGTATTATTATTTTTATTTCATGTTGAGGGTGTTGTATTATTTACCCACAGAGTTCATGGACATTATTTATATGGTTCTTGGTCATGAAACGACACACTTTTTGACCTTCCATATAAGGTCATGGCCTTGTTATGACTCAGTTGCCATGGTAACATGATCATGTTGAAACCAATACTATGGAAGGTATACCTGTGCCAAAAGTTGTCAATGACATCATAAGCATGTTTTGCTGCTTTTTGCTTCAAGGTATTTCTTTAAAATGACGTCAATATTCTATTTTTGTACTCAGATGCCATAGTGAATGCAGTTCCATACAGATATAGACCTACATATCATGAATAGGCTATAGCTATACAAAACCTATTGGCTATAGCTATACAAATTCTCAATCAAAACCATGCAAAAAAATATGACATACCTTTCCATTTTTGAAGAACACAGCCAAAAATGAAACTACACATTATAATTGACAGGAAGCATAATTTACTAACGATAAACATCTACAAATTGTTTCCATTCAGTGAATGTACTGTATACCTATTTATTCAATTTCATGACTTAAAGCTATTCCTTTAAAAATGTAAACAAACATGCATGAATTATGTTTAACTGAAATAGAATTGGCGGATCTAATAGCCTTAAGATTTATAAAGACTCTTTATATATCATGATTTTCTGTCATGCTAATTGAGCCAAAAATTGACCTTAAAAACCAGAGGTCATGGGAAAGAGAGTAATTTGGCACAGAGTCACTTAAATTTCATGTGGTTAAGGCTTTCATGGTATAGTGAACAGAACAAATATACATATATAAATGACTTTATTTTGTGGAGTCACAAACTGTGTTGACTAAAGCTGATCAAGGTAAAACTAGGTACTTGACTATTAGTGATGCTGGATAATGTTATAACTTTATAAAGTGGTTTCTTCAGCGTGTTTTAGCTTAATATTTAGGCAGTGTTTTTCCTAGGTCCAAACTTCAATTAGCCACAAAGGCCAGTTTTAAGTAAAATGCATGGATGTGTGGCTAATTGCCATTCAAAATTTGCAATTTTCATTAGCCACATGGAAGATGCATTGGCCAATGCTAATGTGGCTAATGGCTAGGAAAAGCACTGATTTAGGTCTTATTTGCACACAGCAGAATTTTCCAGGCACAATACATTCCAGGTTATAGAAAATATGCCGTCATCTGGGAAGAAATTAGACAATTTCAGTTTCTTAGGTGTGAATCTCAATACATCAGTGTCTTTTTTACATTAATTGCAATTGCTTGTTCGTATATTCTAAATGATCTCACAGATCAGGTTCCAGAAAAACCCAGCACTAGCTTATTTCGCCAATATTTCACAATACAAAATTTAAATTTTATGTTGCTTCCTTTCAATTTTTTAATTAAATTTCAATTCTATTCCATTTCAGCGTGGAATCAGCTGTATCAAAGGAGACATCAAGTTGCGCCCTCTGTCGACATATCTGTCAGGCGATACGAGAGGTTTTCCAGGATCGGGCGGTCCCGAAATAGAAGTCAGTGTACCACTTCTCAGTCTTCCTGGAGACCCCACTGGTCCTCTATCATGTACTGGTTCAACAGGGTCCCAGCTGGAATTGGGGGCTGCAGGAATGTTGCAGGTGGGTCAAGAGTTTTGCTAAGACTCAGCAAATGTCTATACATACACTCCTGAGGAGAAAAAGGACATTCATAGAATTCCACAATATTTCGATACACAGACAAAGCTAAATTTTCTGTCAGTCAATCAATACATTAATATTATCTTAGTATGAAATTGTTTTTCCTTATGACTTTCGATGTCAATCTGAGAGGACACAAATACACAGACAATTCCAATCAAATGAATGATTGACAGGAAATGAAGCTTCCTTGTTGTGTATTTCCCATGAGAATCAAATCATTTTAAAATAAAGTAAAATATTTTAAAAATCTAACAAATTTTACTAAGGTCCATTTATTTTGCCCATGAATGTATATTCAGGGTCAAAATTGACCTAATAACACTCAAAATCATTACTCCTGCATTCATCACCATGGTACATATTGCGTCAAACCCCACATATCGGGGACCGCCAGCCAGAATTATGTCATTTTACTCACATCATTAAGGATTTCTAAAAAAAAATCTGGCAAAACTTTTTGGAACTCAAATTAATTGCTTGTTTGATTGATTCCAGATCATGGGCCCCTCCAGTGCCGTATCGGAGTTCGGTGGCTCAGTGGCTGGATCTGGGGGTTCCTCTGAGTGGGGCAGGGAGTACGAGGATGAGGACACTTGGTACGAGTTCTCCTCTTCCTATCAGGCCGGAGACGGAACCCAGCTCATTCCTAGGTATGTCTGCATTTACAGTATCTATCTTAAAGGAAATTGGACCCAGGCTAAAAATGAGATGTAATGTGCTGTCACCGGCCCGTGCCCAGCTTATACTTAATGGGCTATTTATCAATTGCGCTTTATAGAATTCTGGACCAAAATGATTCATAATTATCATCTATCGATATGTGTCTATCATTTTTACTATCTATGCTATTTATTTTCTATCATTTGTACTATCTAGTTTTGGAAAATGCCTAATTGTATCACATTTTTGCATCTATCTATCTATCATTTTATCTGACATAATCAGTCCAATGATCTGTCAAATCCATCATTTATAATACTTTTATCGATACCGTACTTGGTGTAAAAATCTCCAATTCAGGGTAAACCAACTGGTAAACTTTAACATTACAACTGACTGTATGCGTTGTCACTGAAAAAGTATCACAATTCTTACAAATATTTCCACATTTCACCATTTCAGCATTGACACAGGCTTGACCGCCCGATTGGCTCAATACAGACGCTCAACCGGAACCAAAGGTGGCGCTCCGAGACAGCGTCCAGGACGTCGCGAGCGTCGTGACGTGCGTGATATGGAACGTATCGAAGAAGACAGCATAGATGTCGGAGCAGCAGCTATGCCCAGCAGAAGCAAGAGGAAAGTCTGGCAGTTGAAGAGTTTGGCTGATGCCATCGGACTTGAGCAAGGTACTATTAGCAAATCGGCATGATTTACTGATGATTACGCATGGTGGTTTGAACTTATTAACCTGCAAAGTCTACAAGTTTGTTATTTTCAACACATGGAACAAATTGACTCAGTTTACCAGCAAAATCACAAAATGTTTTGCATATTTTGTTTTCGACATGTGGAGCAAATACGCATGATTTACCTCAATTACGCATGGTGGATTGAACGTAACAGGCAAAATCTACACTACAAACTTGTTTTTGACATGTGGAGCAAATCTTTGTAAATTGGCAAAGAACACGCATTGTGGCAAAACCAGCGAAACCTGACAACTTTGACCTGCAGTTTTCAACTGACAAAAATACTTATGTTATTTTACATACTTTTTAATGGCAGGTAAACCTATAACCTATTAAAGTTAGGTTCAGACACAATGAGCTAGTCTGCAACAACAAAGATTCTGCATGTAGTTTCTTCAGGATTTGAAGCGCATTCCACATGATTCAGATCGTCTATGTGGTTTTGAGAAGTTGTAAGTGCGGTAGCAAAATAACAATTGAAGAAAGGATTTTAATTAATGATAATTTAATTAGCATTTAAGATGGCGGACCCTGTTGATATGGATGTCACTAACAACAATGACAAAATGGTGACAGACTCGGTCACAGATGTTCAATCATCTAAACGCAGAGATAAGACTCTAACAAGGCAGTTTAGTTTGAGGAGAATCTCAAGTAGCGATGTTGATGCGACTAACATTGATACAACTAACATTGAAGTCGCCAAATGTAATGAACTACCCATAAACTCTTCAAGCAAAGCTGGAGAAGATAATATGGATGAAGTACAATTAAAAGCATTCAATATTGAAATGGCGGAAAAAGCAGAAAAAGAAATCATTGCAGAAAGTAATGAACAGTCCCAGAATGTGGGCAAGAAGAGAGAAAATGATGATACTGCAGTTCTGTCAAAGACTGTTAAAGAAGGAATGACAGAAATGACTGCGAAAGAAGATACTGCAAGTGATGTAACAAAAGTACCAAACAATGACATGGAAAATAAAGTAGAAACAGTGCAGTCAAAGGTTGTTGGTGGCCGAGGAGATACACCAAAGGCATTTGACAGTGTTGAGTCACAAAATACCAAAAAGTCCACAGGTGGAGCCGCCATTAATGATACTTCACCAAGTGCAACAAAATCTGATGGCACTAAAGTCAGTCGGTTAAATACTACTGATAATGCAGATGTTGATGCCAAAGATAGTACAGGTAAGGATGTGGAGAAGTTAAAAGAGAAGCCAAAACTCGAAAGGACTTCATCCGCCCCTGTTATAATCAAGAGGAGGATAGTGCGTCAAAATTCATCTCACAAGAAGGTGACCTTCAAAAGTGCATTTGCGAAGGTCAAAGAAGAGAATAAAAAGAAAGAGCAAACTGATGTAAAAGACACTAAGGAACATGAAGATGCTGTATCCATGGAAACCCCTGAAACCGAGGCTAAGGCAGCAGATTCTGCTGCTACTAATGCCAAGTCGTGGCAGGAGATAGGTTCGCGTACCTTTATCAACGTAGCGGCAGTTGTCGCAAACTTAATGCAGACGAATTATTTCAAATCGCAGAGAAAAGAGAATGAAAGGAAATCTCTCAGACGATCCAACTCAGGGCGCAGTTTTTGGCGCTCTGGCAAATCTTTCTCTCTCAGAGAAGACCCGCTGGAGTTCCTCATTCCAAATGGGTCACCTGACCATCCCGAAGGTCTTATGGCTAAAGACGAGACAAAATTGATTTACGTCACAAACATTCTTATTGCCTTTCCTTTTGGTATATTCCTGGGAGTGATATTCAGCGTCATTTTCAATATTTTGACATGAGCTGAAAGAAATGTTTGTTTATAAACAACCAAAACAAGTTTCAGACAGCCATTTCTTCCTTTTTTTTGGTACAAATAGACAAATTGTTGATTATATTATATTGGGCATTAAATAAAATGCCAAACATAACTGTGAAACTCTTGTTTGTGATAATTTGTGCAGATTGCATGTGCTCAATAAAGACACCTATAGACCATAGTATAAGCAAAATAATTGGAACATTGTGCTTTACAGGAGGTAATTCTCAGAGGATATAATACACTTTTTAAATAGCATATTTTATTGGACACTATATTACCGGAAACTAATGTATATCTGCTGTCATAACTTTTGATGTACAAGACACTTGCGAATCATTTTAACCAGCAAAATAATTGTACTCTCAATCAGGGTTGGGTTCAAATACAAATATATTTGTATTTGTATTTGTAAATACTGTATTTGTATTTGTATTTAAATACTTTTTTGGAAATTTTAAAGTATTTGTATTTGTATTTAAATACTTTGCAAAGTATTTGTATTTGTATTTAAATACTTTTGGCTGATTTCAAAAGTATTTGTATTTGTATTTGTATTTGCATCAAAGTATTTGGTATTAAAAAAAAATACTTTTTTCAAATACATGGTCTTTTAATTGACAAAAAAAGCATGAGTTCCTTAAGTTCAAAACTGGATATAACTATTGTGTCTATCTTTATACAAACATTTTGGAATTTTGGATTATTATAATATATTTAGTTTAGATATTATTTTTAAAAGAGTGCATTTTAATGGTTATCATATGGGTTTCCCCTGAAGTGCTTAGTCTGTGGTCAATACACAAACATACATGTATAGAGATCAGCACTGTCTCTGTGTTGTTTGATTTGAATAAGTTAACAATAGCTCAAGAATCCAATGGACTGCACAAGTGAAATACAACTCAGCTTCTGTCCTATCCAAACTTCCAAATTTAAGAAAATATAACACAAGATACAAGTGAAATACACCCTGTATGAGAAATCATGAATTATAATTGTTTGCATATTAAGTTTTTAAAAAATGATAGATTTTCTTTAATTAATTTAATACACATTTACCTGTGGTAGTAATTGTGTATACATCTCACTTACCTATATACTAAATATATTTTCTTTGACAAAAAAACGTTGCATTTATCTAATAGTTACAGGTAAATGTCAATTTTTTTATTGTCTAATAAAAGACATAAATAACTATCACCCATTTTGAATGTTAACTGCTATTCTGACACTGGCTATTGTCTTAATTGCTGTTCAAACACAGGCACTGCATTGTCTATTGTGAGCAATGGTGCATTGCAATTATAGGGGTATACTATTGTGTGGACATTTTAAAATCACACACATCTAGCAGTCATATAAAGTTCATATTATTTTGAATTTATAATAATGTTTACATCATTATTTAATTAGAGGACTATTTTCAAGCAAAAGAAAACTTAAAAAAAAGATTATTTTTTACTGAAGCCTAAATATTTATTTGTAAATGTTGATTGAATTTCTTTGACTTGATATAAGATAGTTGTCCAATCAGCCCCAGTTAAAGTATAATGGCTTTGTGTGGCACTGATATCCCCTGAATCTGACTGAGGCTGTATTTCACCAAGGTTATAATCTATTAGCAATATTGACTTATTTTTAGCTGACGAAAAATGTTGTTAAATGAACGAAACACCTATTTCTCTATTTAATATTAATTTTTTATTGTGCTTTATTTTTCACAAATTGTCCTAGTCAAGCATTCAACGAATTCCTGGCACTGAAAATAGATTTTGTGATGAAACAAATGTGGCATATATAACAAAAACACGGCATTTTAATGAATCTAACATGATTATTCTATCCCTGAAAGAACCCTTACAAAATTGATCCAAAAAGAGCCTTCTGTCTCGACCAATCACACAGCAGTATTCGCCAGTGCACCTTCCCATAGCCAATCACAGACAATGTTGCTGTTGTGGAGCATTTCACCCTCTGTTCTGTTGAAAATATCTTATTAAATACATACTAATTTAGTAATTTCACTTGCCAAGTTGACACATAGTAAGACCTTTGGCTTATAATGTACATAGGAAGTTATTGTGAATCAGTGAAAATTTTGTATTTCACCTGGAATTCGGGGTTTATTTCTGAAATAGTCATAGATAAAATTTAATCAGAATATCATATATATTTAATTAAGAGTAAATAAATATTTTAATTAAGAGTAAATAAATATTTTCGCATGTTAAAATCATAATATGCAACTCTTCAATTTATGACCGGGTAAGTCAATGACCCAAAATGTCCCGAGTGGAACAGATTTTAATGAAGGAACTCGATAATAATATTCTAAAAAATTAAACTATTATTATAACTTGTTAAAACTGCTTATATATAACATACAGACCCATAACAGTTTATTGTTATTCATGAACATTATATAGCTGGAGTAAGATTGGAAATAATTCAAAAAGACAAGTTTGAGTTCTAAGACGGAATTATTTAAAGTATTTTCAAATATATTTGCAAATATATTTGTATTTGTATTTAAATACTTTCAAAATTCGAGTATTTGTATTTGTATTTGTATTTGAAAGAATTGAAAGTATTTGTATTTGTATTTAAATACTTTTGAGCTCAACTGTATTTGTATTTGTATTTGTATTTAGAAAGATTGAAAGTATTTGTATTTGTATTTAAATACTTTTATCTGTATTTGAACCCAACCCTGCTCTCAATGGATTAGAACTATGGTGGACATAGAAATTTTTTAGATCTTGCAGAAATGTATGTAACTGAAATTTTTTAGATCTTGCAGAAATGTGTGTAACAGAAGACTGGATATTTTCCGATGTGCTGACTTTTACCTGAATAAAATAGAGCATACCAGGTCTCATGGAAAAGAGGATTACCAAACAAAACTAACTAATATATTATGCTTTTTTGCTGTTTGTAAGTCAAATTCCAATTATACAAAAAGACTTCTTCCAATAACACATAAGTTCCTTTTTATCGGTATGTTTAACAACTTATTAAATTTTTGCCAGACTTGCCTCAATAGTTATGGAATAAAGTTTTTGATTTTGACTTGTGAACGTTTTGTGAATGTCATTTCTGTTTTTAACCTGTATTTGATTGAACATTTTGCTTTTATTAAACCTAGAGAATATTTTGCTGTGAGTTTTGTATTTTGAATTTCACTCAAAGCATAGATTGCACGCAGCTCTGGTTTGTGGTGTGAAAAACGCTTGTTCCCTGAAAAACTAACACTCGGAAAAACAGGTAAGAACTATGCCTTGTCTTTCTATCATTTGAAAGAGTAAAATTATTTTTGATGTCACATGTGAGTCATTTGTGAGAATTACGCAGAATATGAAAAGAAAGAGGAAATAGCAGAATGTTGTACTAAAATAAAACTTCCCCTAATACTCCTTCAATCACGATTGCAAATTTGTGAACTTCAAGTTGAATTCCACAAACATTGTGAAAGTTGAAACTTGAATTGTTAGAAATTAGTAGTACTGTAATTGTTATATATATTAACATTGTACAAAAAGATATAGGCCTATCACATAGCTAAAATCAAGTTCTATAAAAATACAAATTATTACATAAATATCTTAAATCAAGTTCTATAAAAATACAAATTATTACATAAAAATGTCTTAAATTTGACCGTAAAAGTCCTGACTATTACGGTCCACACTATGGTCTGCGAAGGTCTTGTGTTTCGTTATTGAAATACGTAGAAGCAGACCAATAATTTTCCTTTCTCCACTCATTAACCAACCCTCTCGATTCCAGGCTTCCCACCCATCTTCAAGGAGAAGATACGAGACAAGGCTTACAATGTTGGTGACAGTTGCACGATCACAGTGCGCGTGACTGGAAATCCCCCACCTGCCGTTTCATGGTACAGGAATGACGAACTGCTGACGGAGGGAGGAAGAGTCAGAACTAGCAAGTCATATGAGGTGGGTGTTTATACAAAAACAATTGAAGAAGTATGAGTTAAGAATGGGAGCAAGATTGACAAGGATTTCATGGGTGATGCAGGCTAATTTGATTTGCCAATGCTAGCGTCCAAAGGAAAAACCTAGTAAGTCACAATTTGGGTCAAATTGAGTTAAGGTCAAAATAGAACTTTTGAGACATGTTTCTATATGTTCTTTAAGTTTAGATTTTCAAGAAGTGGCCCGTTACCCCAGAATGACACTGACAAATCCCAGTATGCCTATCTCTTACTGCAAGAACTGGAACTTCAAAGTGGATTATCTCAGAAACTCCAAAATGTGACTTACTAGGTTTTCCCTTTGGACGCTACAATGAAACATAGAAGGGGATAGCTAAGAAAAAAGAATCATTTGAAATCCCATTAAAATGTGCAACTTCACACTCATCTGATATTAAAAAGAGTAATGTAGACCCCTTGAAGTAGGGCCTAAACTAACAATACAATCAGTCATATTTTCTAATTTAAATGGTAACTCTTCGTTTTACAGGACAGCAAATTCTGCTTGACGCTGCTGAGCACCAAACCTCACGACTTTGGAGTCTTCAAATGCGTTGCAAGAAATAAGTACGGAAAGGTCACCTGCAGAGGGCGCATGCTTCTGGGCGGTAAGTTTGAAATTCAAATATTTCTATAGAATGAATGACAATGTTCATACAGACCTTCTATCCATTAGATTACGAAATATCTCAGTCTGAAACTCCCCATGTACAGTTCAGGCCAAGTACAAAATTAATATCTGGATGACAGATTTTTTTATTGTGAACAAATCAGTGAAAAGACCCTTTAAAAGAATCAAACAAAAAAGGGAAGGTAATATTTCAGACTATTTTGCTCTTTTAGAATAGGGAATTCTTGTCATCCAATTTAAATTGGTGCTGCTTTATCAAAATTACGGAATTTTGGCCAATTTCACTATCTGTATGACGGCATACACTGTATGATAATAAATGCAATACGTCTATTTTTCCTTTCAGACCACCCCGGCAGACCAGGCAGACCTCATGTCACAAAGGTTTCTGACACAGAAGCTTTCATGGTTTGGGAGGAACCTGACTCAGATGGAAACAGCACCGTCACTGCTTACAGGGTGGACTGGCTCAAGCCAGGTTAGTGGCGATGTTACCCCCCTCTATTTTAATGTCTTAATTTAAAGAGATATGATACTTCAAAATCCAAGCTGTACAGGTGGCTCTGATTATCAGTCTGGTGGCGAATTTGGTTTGATTACATTTCGCTGTTACCCCCTCCTGCCCCCACCCCACTTTGGCCCTTAAGATTATGTAAAATATTTACAGTATGTACATCTAATAAATTTCCATTCATGATTACCTGAAACACTACCAAACGCACTAACTATCTGTGCATCTCTAGTCATAAAGGTCATCAGTCTCTCAAGGCTAATGAAAATAAAATAAACTTACCTGTCTCCTTCCCAGCAATCCAAGCTCTTCATGCTCTTTTAAAAATGAAAATTTCAGTGAAGTCCAAAATGACCATATTAAAACTGTGAAGCACAGTTGATAGGGCTTCCAATTTAACAATTTACTTGGTAAACTGTTAATTTTGACAAGAAGCGGGGGGGGGTCCCATATGGGGTCCCAGAGGGGGGGTCCCAGAGGGGGGGGGTCCCAGAGGGGGGGGGGGTCCCAGAGGGGGGGGGGTCCCAGGGGGGGGGTCCTTGAGGGGGCGAGGTCCCAGAGGTGGGGTTCCAGAGGGGTTTTGAATGCCTGGCCAGGGTGATGAAAATTTTAAGTTGTCTGTGGTGATTGACTTTTTCAGCCAATCACAAGAAAAAAACTGCGGAAACAAAAACATAATACTCAACAAATAAAGAAACAATTCCTGTACATACCTCATCAATTTGCTGGTTTATGTAATGCAATCAAATATTCATTAGCAACTTCTATAACTTTTTTTGCAGGAGACGAACGCTGGACGACAGCCACATACTGCATAGACGAATGTGCCTTAATCAAGGGTCTGAAGAGCGACACATCCTACAGGTTCAGGGTGACAGCCATCAACAAATTTGGACTCAGTCCTTTCAGCTTCGGTTCAGTTGAAGTCCGCACTAAAAAGAAGGGTAAGAAATATATTACACTGCTATAGTCTAAATGATTCATCAGTACTTGCAAATGATGTATACCTGGGCCTATATCATGTCGAAAATGGGACTATACAATTAAGGTTGAGTGTAGATGATTCGTAGTTGTACAAATGATTTAATAAATCTGTATTTATGAATCTTTTAGGGTCATCTGCGATCGACATTGATGCTGAAACAAAGAAGATTCTTCTTAGATCTCGCCAGGCCACCAACAAACCATCTCCTGATCCCAGCCCATCCAGCAGGTAAGATCAGAATTTACATTTTAACCTGAGATATATAACAGCAATTTTGTCTCAAACCTTGTAATATTGACCTAATGCATTGCTTTACTAAGACGTCATATTGTTGATGCAGAAGTTTCAGAGATGCTATACTTGAAGTCTGCACGATAATGGCTCTTAAGGCGTTGAACTAGTGTCCAATTCTGAGTTCTGCTAAGTCTGTACCTGCCAATTAAATTCCCAGTTCGACTCTTAATTTCTAAATTGCAAAATGGTTCGCCAATTTGGCACCTAAAGGAAACTCAACTCATTGTTCCAGACAGCTTTTATTAAATGATTAATCTCATGTTTCAGTCGCCGAGGCTCTCTGGAAGAGGAGGCGGAGATGAGTTTGAGCGAACTCACGGACAAGAAGAAGAAGGACTATTACGAATTCATGGACAGAGAAATCCACTTGCAAGAGATAGACCCGGCCAAATTCCTTTCCTTTGGTTCAGAAGTATGGAGGTAAGTACAATGTCAAAGGCTTGGAAGACACAACATACATCATTTGTCCTTGTGAAGGAGAATCTTTGAACTCACTTTAAGTGAGACCTCTTCAAAAAACCAGTCACAACCAATGCAAATTGAGTCATGATCCAATAACTGGATTTTACGAATAATGAAAGTGGTCCCCCTGACCACTTCAATCATTTTTACTGGACTTTGTGGAATTTTCACCAAGTTGGTGTTTTTCACATTTTGTTTGTCACATGTTTGTCATACACTGGGGGACAGTTTCCCGAATGAGACAATCTTTTACTATTCAATCTGCGTGGACATCTTTGTTGACAACTTGAAGCCATTAACATGTGAACATAGTGCCTGCTCATCTCATTACAGTTTCATTCAACTATGTAAACCCAATTTGAAACAATCTTACAAAATTGTGTCTGGCTCTCAATTCAATTCAATTCAATTTTATTCCAGATGCAAACAGGATACATGTATTCAAACAATAAAAATAACAGTTACATCTGGGGGCAGATGTCGGGTGGACATATTTTGCCCAATTACAATACATAAATTGAGTAATACAAATAGGGAGAACATGAACAGCATGAACAATAACAAGTTCTTTTTCTTTTAAAAGAAAACAAAAAGACTAGGGCTAAATATAAAAACAAATTGTAGGATTAATATTATTTGATATACATTAAGTTTAATAAGTGACAACATATTCAGGAACTGTACTGGTGGTAAAAACAAAAAAGGAAATTGATAAACTTTTTTTCAAACTTTCAAAATCTTTGGTCAAGCAGTTAATTAGCAAGCTGGATACAACGAGTTCTCTTGTGTAGTCTACAAGTTCTGTCACTTTTAAGAAGTGTACATTTTTAAGTGTGGGCAGTTTATATAGCAAAATTGTAAACTTTGCAATTCTGTGCTATTTCAGAGGACGATTCACACTCATCCGCAACGTCAAACCTCTCAAAGGAAAAGCAAAACAGGTTGCAAAGATCATCCCATATGACTCAAGGAAACCTGAGGAGAGTTTGAGAGAATACGACATGTTGAAGAACGTCCGCCAAGAGCACATTATCAGAATGTTCGAGGCTTACCACCACAACGATTTTGTGATCCTCGTACTGGAGAAGATGTACGGAGAAAACGTAGCGAGAAGTTTGTCCCTCAAGAACAGATACAACGAGCATCAAGTCGCCAGCATACTCAAACAGGTATGGTATTGTATTTCTTCTTCCATGTGGTCAATGAAATTTCTGGTGAGCCTAACACAATGACATAGCTCAGAGTAGAGACAAAGGGAACATTATTTCCACAGGTTTCCATGCTATTACATTCTCCAGTTTGGGTAATTGCCACGTAATGATGAGTCTAGCACATACCCTATTGATGCAGAGATTGCCCTAGAGTGCTGGATGCAATCTACCTCCATTAAATGTCCAATGGGCTTGGACTGAAGTGAGTTCCCAGGCTGAAATTTGAGCCCACGCTCTCTGAGCCAGTGGTTGCAAAACAAGCTTCTTAACGATTAAGCCATGGGGGAACTCCGTATTTATAAAATATATGATGTCATCGCTACTTTTTTGAATATGAGTCATCATGGTGGATGGATGTCCTCCAGTCCTAATAAACTTATAAGTGCATAAATACAGGACGTAAAGTTTCAATGATCCAAAACAATGTCTCTACATTAACCTTCAATTTAATTAATTCCTCCAAATTTGTTCCCCTTAATCCAGGTGCTGGACGCTCTGCAGTTCTTGCACCACAGAGGCATCGTCCACTTGAACCTGCAGCCAGACAACGTCATCATGGCCTCCAGAAGACGCATGGACATCAAACTGACGGACTTCGGAAGAGCCAGGAGAATCTCATCCTACGACGGAGAGAAGGTTGCAAGGGAAGGAACCTACGAGTTCATGGGTAATTAAGAAAAAAATATATTTCAGTTTCGCTATAGTTGTCCAAAACTGCTAGCCAGTCAAAAATTTCAGGAGTTTTTTGGCAGGTTGAACCTTTTGAACCTTCAAAAATGGTTAAATATGTAAGGTAACAGGAGAAATCTACTGCATTTATATATAATAACTAATTATTAATTACTAAAATTTTCCTTGTTTTCAGCTCCTGAGAAAGTGAACAACGACAAGGTTGGCGTCCCTGCAGACATCTGGGGAGTCGGTCTGCTAGCATTTATCCTGTGAGTATAATGCATTTAGTCATATCCTCAGACAAATTAAAGACTCAGAAATACATCATGTGCCACACAGACGGACAGATCTCATTCACAATGTCAGAGTGATGTTCAAGCAAACTGTTTGTTTTTTAAATATTTAGGTGGCATGGCATTTAAGTTCCAGCAGAAAAAGTTTGTTCCCTTGAATCAGATTAAACTAGAAGGCAAGTTGGAATTTGCATATCTGGATGGTGATAATCGACCTGACCATTGTAAAACAAGCTAGGGCTAGTCGTTTGGTATGCTGAATTATAGTAGCAGAGGTCCCATTTTATGAGGGCATTAGCCCTAAGTGGCCTTGAGAGGGAGAAATGCATATTTTGCTAGACATGCAGCAATGCACAAAAGTGTTTTGATTGATACTTATGTTGAATTGGGAGAGATGAAAGTTTGTAGGGCTTGACAAGTCATGTTAATATGTAGAGTAATATCATGATGCATTCTTTGCAATGGCACATGAGTGTATATTATTGACAAAACAAGTCGAAACTCTAAGCAAACAGATATATTGCACTTATTGCACTAGGTGGCCCCCCGAGGTGGCCCCCCCAAGTGGCCCCACGAGGTGGCCCCCCCGGGGTGGCCCCCCGAGGTGGCCCCCCCGAGGTGGCCCCCCCGAGGTGGCCCCCCCGAGGTGGCCCCCCGAGGTGGCCCCCCGAGGTGGCCCCCCGAGGTGGCCCCCCGAGGTGGCCCCCCGAGGTGGCCCCCCGAGGTGGCCCCCCGAGGTGGCCCCCGAGGTGGCCCCCCGAGGTGACCTTAGATAATCATAATTCATTAACTGTATTTGGTTACACACAAAATATCCTTTATATGATTTAATTGTTGTAATCACAACTCAGGACAACCATGGCAAACCCAGCACCATCCTAGCACAGCATACAAATCCACTGGCGCTGGAACACATTTTGCACGTTAAATGGCTACTGAAATCGCTTAATCGGTTGAGCTTCCAATACGATAATCAATTTTAAATCGATTTTATGAACAGCCCAAATAACTTGGTGATTAGGCATAATTTTAATGATTCTGCAATGTACCTAACACTTATATCTGTAACCACCATTCCACCAATCTGCCACTTGTGACAGTGGAGAACCTCTCTGCAATCTGTTGGTGTTCTGATGTTGCTAACAAAGGCAGGCCTGCATAATTATGTCAAACGTCTAGCATCAACAAAACAATCAGGCCTAATACCAATTAGGTCACCCCAAATGTGCCGACAATCGGCGAATCGTTCCATCACTGCTACGGAGAGTGTCCCCCTAGCGGGATACCCAAGAACTACGTGTTCACAGCAGCAAAGACGGCGGGAACCAGCCAGACGACATCAACCAATCAGATCGCTTCTTTCCAATGGCAACCAGCTACTCCATCAGAGCTCATGTATATGCTCTGAGTCTATGTATCGATGGACTGGTCCCCCCTAAGCTACACAGCACAGACAGGTGGGCCAGATAGCAGTCAAATGCAACAGATTTAGTGATTTCTGCCTATTCTCAGCACTGTATGCATCTATCTACTTGTTACAGATCTATCTAACCCTAATCTATCTGCTGCATCTCTCTGACGCATTAGGATGGCATATGTGCAGAAGTGGAGGGTGAAATAGGAGCTAAGTGGAGTAAACCACTATATGTCATGTTTAATGCTGGCATAGTTGACAGGAAGTCAAGGCTGACAGAAGTAGTAGTGTAGCCAAACAGTATCTGGACTCCGTCCAGATAATTATTCCATTGCATTCTCCACAATAATTTAAGTTTCCCTTCCATTTGAAGTCATTGTTGTCAAAACTAAAGAGAAGTCAATGGTAGATATGGTAAGTGCTGCCCTCTAAGCCCAGTTCAATTGTCCAACTAATTTGACCCACAATAATAGGAGAGCCTTGGAGCTGCAAAACATGAAGTCCTCCCTGCTTTATTTATAAGGGAAGCTTCTTAAGGATCAAATTAAGAAATTCAAATTGAATTAAATTTAATTAAAGCAATACTCTTTGGCCATACATTATACTTATGTAATATTGGTAATTGCACAGATGCCTTTTAGGCATCAGCCAACCGAACCTGCGTTGATTTTCTGTAGCAATATGTTTATGAATATTGGTTAATTGTTCAATAAATTTGAATTTGAAATTTCCTATTTTTCAGATTGTCTGGAGTTTCACCATTCCGTGGCGAAACAGACGAAGACACAATGCAGAACATTAAACAGGTGAGAATGGAACACATGGAATTTAAATAGAATGTATTGTTCAAGGAAATTAAATTTCCCAATTTTTTATTGAATATGATAATATGAACTACAGAAGAGATTTATCATTTAACAGAATGAAAATTGATTGATCATTGAATGAAAACTGCTCTTTAAGAGGCTTGGTCAGTAATAAGGCAATTAAAATATATACATGTATGTGACAAAAAAAATGTGTATGCTTGATAAAATGTGTACAATGTTTCAAAAACTGTTGGTGATACAGCTCGATGTTATAGCTACTTTGCTTACTTTATAATTTAGTAGCAATGTACAAATTGATTTTCAATTCATTGCAGGTCCGATATGACGCCCACCAAATTTACCACAATGTCACGAAGTATGCCCTTAAATTCATCTACCTGACCCTGCGCAAATCACCCTTGTAAGTATAAGTCTTCATTGCAAGATAGTGATTGTTTTACTTTATTAGGTTAACGGGTAATAGTAGGCTTAACTTACTTAATTGTGTTGTTGAGACTTGTTTTGCATTATTGATCGAAGAAGGGCTGTGCCCCAGTTGAACTACCAAATTGTAGAAACACTCGAGAGTAAAATTGTAGAACCGGTAACAGGTTTTGCAAAAGAGCTGGTTGACATAATAATGAGTAAAATATAAATTTCTAAAACCAAATAGAGATGAGTAATAGGCTTTGTAAGTCAGGTTAGTTTTGGTTCTCAGATGTGCCCAAAACAATGGGTGGCACAACAGAACCATGTGTCATTTTTTTTTATTGTATTGTTATGTAAAATATTATGTAATAATCATTGTGATGTCATCATTAATCTTTCCTACTTCTCGGAAACTTTTCTTATGTTATGTGAGGTTAACTTAAATGTTGCATATTCTAACTCTACCGTTCACTCCACAGATCCAGACTGACTACAGAAGAGTGCTTGGAACACAAATGGATGATGTTGAACGCCCCCATGATCAAGTCGAAAAGGGCGGCCATCTTTAGCTCTGACCGTCTCCGTATCTTCGAGGAAGAATACATCAGACGACGTCTGAGCGACTACAGTCAAAACGCTAAACTCATCAAGGCCTACGGAGCAGCTGACGGAGGTTATTCTTCGGACGAGGAGGACATTTTCCCCAAATCCGAGGATTGAGAGCTCTGAGGATTGATTGAGAGCTAATGTAGTCAAAGACATTTTATATCATTATATCCCTATGCTGAGGACTAACAGATATATCAGTATTTGTCTGAGTATCATTTCAAGTATGGATTGTAATTTTAAGGAAGACAGATAGTCTGAATCTGACTGTATACTCAAATAAGAGTACCTTTGTCTCAAATCAGAGGACATATCTATCAAGGTCGAGGGCGAGAAATTTTACATCCTTAACTTTTACTAAATCCAACATATCAGAAACTCATGATTGTCTACCAAAAAATTACTGACACATCTAATTGATTAAATTATAGGTTTGAAGGTTTGAGAAGTCCAGTTCAGTCAACCCAAAGTATTACATTAATTAATACACAATTATTTGAAGTAATAGGCCTCATAACCAATCTATCATTGAATTTATGTCCCCATTCAGATAATCTGCATTTTGTTACATATCATTTTGCTGTCTGTTTGAGGGGATGCTTTAATTTTCATTTTTGAATTGATTCAGTGATTTATGAATGATTTTGGATATAATTATCATGTTACCATTGCTGTGAAGTATTATTAATTTCGGCTTAATATGATTTTGTATTCATTTTGAGTCTTTTCTGACGTTTTGTTATCTATTTTATGTTCGTGAACTATGAGATAAAGTTTGAAAGTATTGAGCTCCGCCTTAAAAGAATTTTGGGCAGCGTAATATCAGCAACTCTTTATGAATCAAATATTATTCAAATATGGAATAAAGAAGGATTCAAATATGATTAAAACGCAATTAAAATGTGTGGTTTTAAACTTTTCATAACATCATATTTGGATATAATATATGTATGAGTGGAGAAGTGAAATAACCCTTAATTGTGAATAATGTCACTTTTGTAATTGTTATGTAATTTAGACTGTAATGTTATGTACTATTAGTAGTTCTTATGAAATTGTTATGTACAAATAAGTTCAACATCAGCAGCAAGTGTAGTTGTAGGCATACTTATTTCGTGTTTTGGTTAAACGGACAAAATTGCTTCGATCATGCTGTGAAAAAACAAAAAATTCTAGGTTATTAAATTCATATTTTTTGTTTTTATCTTTAGGGAATTGTTATGTAGTTCTGTAGCAGTTCAGTCAGTCATTTTTTTGTTTTTTATTTAGCTGTAAATGTGATGTCGAAAAATATTATCTCATTTTAATTTATTTAGCATTTCTGTTTATTTTAATCTCTCAATGCCTTTGTTTAGTGTTTGTGATTGTCTAATAAAAGGTTTATTGTTGTAAGAGGTGATACAATGGAACAAGAAGACTATTGAATTACTGTTAAGAGCATTGGCTAGCATTTATATGTGCGAATAGATGTTAATGTTACTTCTCCAGATTTTAAGGAGAAAAAAAATTGACACAATTGCAAATGGCTTCCTCAAAAAATTGGGATAAATTGGTATATTATCGAAAAAGAATATAATTAACATGATGATATTATTATCTTTAACTGTTATCATCAAGATAATACATGGTCGCTCCTTGAAATAACCAATTTTTACTACATTTTTGAGATTCCATTTCATAAGTCAACAATTGTCATACGAATGAAGAAATCGCGTTCAACCTCTTTCATCATGTTAACATTTTGCAATAAAATAAACCTGATTGTACAATTTTGTGAATAAATGTCTCTTCAATGTTTCTGATCGAATTCTTTTAATTTTTGAAACAATTTAAAGAAATGGCTCTGCCACATGTTTCTGAGTAGAGGTAGGAGTCAGTTCCGTTTTCAAAACCAGAATATTCAGATCGGGGAAATTTGCCGATCATCGATTCATGATCAGATGAACAACTCAGATGACAAAGTTTTCTTCATCTGCACAATTTCAAGATCCCACTTCTACCGCTTTAAGCGCTCAGGTGACTTTTCCAGCGGGAGCGGGAGAATGAGTTTTCTTTCAAAAATGTGACTAAATTTTGTTATGTACGATGGAAATCATATATAGACATAACCCTCATGGTAGATGGACGGATAATTGGGCTTTACGGCCATGTCGTTCTTGTGGTAATGAGGACAGGTAGATGACACAGAAACGAGGCAAAGGATGATTGAAACCGCTGTGCAACATGACAGGCTGATTTATGGAGTCTTAATTAATGAAATTTATAAGCAGTAGAATGTGTAGATAGACCCCAGAGGTTGGCACGTTCTTCTTCAACTTACAGAGTAGATTGATGGATGATTGGGGCTTTAAGTCCTGTATTTATGCACTTGGTAGGCTAATTTGGACAAGAGGAGGACACGGCAATGAGGCAAAGAATGATTGATACTTCTTTTTGCTCTGGGAAAGCACCATGATTGCTAGATGTGCAGCAGAAACTTTTCAGAAATGCTGCAAAAAATCCTGTCCCCCTCACCTGATCTCAATTTTTTACTGGCAAGCTTCCGTGAAAGAGGTCTGAACTTAACAGCTGAATTGCAGAAGCTGGAGGAAATACCAGAGGTGCAGAAATCCTCCAGATAAAATATCAGAACTGCATAATTCTGTTGGAAACTGAAGAATTCTGGACCTAGGTGAACTTTGTCTTTGTAAATGCATTGCGGAAAGCTACAGAAAGTAACAGAGAGGTGCAGAAGTTCTGCATAGAAGTGAAAAACTCCTGCAAAAAAAAATTTCAGAACTACTGAATTTCGAAGAATTCTGTAGGAAACAGCAGAAATGCATAATTCTGCAGCCCCCTGCAAAAAAATTCATAATTCTGCTCCTTCCTGCAGGAGTACATAATTCCTCCAGAGCTGAAGTACAACTTTGCTGCAGAGACATTTTAGAAATTTGGCAACAGCAGAGGGGTGTTTTACTTTCTAAAACCTCATATGCTTCTTCAACTTTATGTTGCGTTTATTGCCAATATGAGAAGTAGGCTAGCTTATATATTTCTTTCTGAAGTTCTGCAACAATTCTGGACAGAGCTCTGCAGAATTCTGCAGTTGTAGCAATTTTGCATTCCTGTACAAATTCTGCACGTTGCTACAAAATTCTTCAGTTTCCAACAGAATTCCAGGAAGCTGCAGAATAACCAGTTTTAATATTTTATCTGTTTCAGGCTATGACAATTACCGGTAATGCAATTTTTTGTTAGCTAGTTCCATCCCTGCTGGCAGCTGGACGCTGCGGTCAGGATCAAATGGACCAAAATTATTTTTGAAACTTAGAACTTTTAAATTGGTGTCAAACTAATGTATTATTTAATACCTATAGGCTTATGCGTCACCCATAAGGATGTAGGACTGTGATGATTTAGGCCTTGGCCTATACAAAGTTGCAAAAAATATTGCTCACCTGAATACCACTTCAGCACAATCATGACATCTCTGCTGCTGAAGCTGCTGCTGAAGTGAAGCTCCTGAACTTGATGATGAAGCAGAACAGACTGAATTGAAAAACTTTGGTTTCTTTTCTTCTCTCAAAATGATGCATGATGATGATCTGACACTCAGCAGAACCTGAAAACCACCAGACTGGCAAGTGGCACCACCAAATAGCAGTCAGCAATGGACTGTCCGACATCACTCCTGTAAAGGTAATAGCCTAATATCTCATTGAACAGTCTTTCACGGGTTGTACAGGTCTACATCATGATCAAATCGATGCAAATATGTTAGGTCAACTCAGATTGAAGTCTTGGGAAAAGGAACAGGAATCCCAACACATGGCAGCTGATTGACCAATCAGAGCTGATTGCGCTGTTGACCAATCAGAGTGACGAATTTTCGACCAATCAGAATCGACAATGACGCATTTAGACCAATCAGATTGCAGCAATGCTTTAGAAGTGACGATGAAGGTATTCTAGAATGTTTGTCTGCACAGAGAATGCAGACATTACTCGCGGTAACAGATAAAGAGGCATAATAACACCTGTCTATAGTGTCTGCAAGCTGCAGTTACCAGCTGTGTATAAAAAGAGCATTTAAAATAGTCCTAAATTAGTTTATTTTGCTAAGGCAACACACCTTTCAGATCTTAATGAAGCTTCAAGGAGTAAAGGACAGTGTTTGCAGGCAGCTGCAGTGGCATATATATTTAGGCCTAATTCAAACCATGGCAAATTGTAATAACTTTATAAGATTTTGTATCAAGTTCAGGAGGAGAAGTTCTGACAACTTTTAACTTTATGGCCATAATGATCATCATAATCAATTCATTGCTGAAGTTCTGGCCAAAAAAGTTGAAAATTATCTTTTGTCCCGTGACAAAATATTCTCACAATGCTACTGTTATATAGTTGGTATTCCAAAAATTGCGCAGGAAATTCATGTTAATTGCAATTGAGCAATTGCAAAATGTTAGGGTTAAATCAGCCATTAAAATTAAGAGTTAATCTAGTATACGTTTAGAGTCTATAAGGCATTTTCTGCTCCAGCGGATCATGTCACTTCAGTTGGAAGAATTTGTATGAAAGATAAAGCAAATGATATGTTTTTTCCAGATAGTTTTTTTGCCTTTTTAAAAAGATAGCCCTGGTGTTTTAATATGTGGTTTAACGTAAACTTGAGATTGAGACGCCTATACAGGGGCAGATCCAGAAAATATCGCATGAAAATTTATTAAACATATTGAAACATCAAAATTAAAATTTAGTTTTTACATTAAAATCTACTGGCTCAAGGGGGTGGAGTTGAACCCTTGAACCCCCTCAACCTCGCTGGATCCGCTACTGCTATAGGCCTAAGTTTAGGCCTAACTCTATATATATCATTTTGGGTCTCGGGGGCTGGAGTCATGCCATCTAATATTGCCTCTATACTATAGTCTATAAATGTGTTACATTCACTCTAAGATTATCATTTTTTATTCGAAATTTTTTTATGAATTTGCCCATTACACTATACACACTAATGCCATATTTGATTTTGGTGATGATGTTTGCTCAGGCTGATAGAATTTTAAAAAGTAAGAAGGCCTATTGGAAGGGCCTTTTTTTCTTCAAAAGAACACCTGCTTTAATTCAGTTATTTATTAAATTGTTCAATTTATAGTTAATATTTCCCATGGGTTTGATTGATTGATTGATTGATTGATTTATTTATTCAAAATAACAACATATGAACAATACAAAAACAATGGGAGTTTAAGTAAAAAATTACAACGTAACTCCCACTAACTGGCAGAATTAAGCATTTTCAAATTAGTTATAAAATTCTTGATTGACACTGAATTAATAGTTCTTTCATCTAAATTATTCCATTTATTTACAATTCGATTGCTCCAAAAATATTTTCTTTTATCAGTACGGCTTTTGGCATTCAAGTGTAGTTAAAAAAGCTTAAAATGATGAAGTAGTACATTTAAAATCTAAAAAGACACCTTTAAATATGGGTAAAATTCAAGCCAGAAATAAATTTTAAAAAACAATTAAATTAATTTAAATTTTTTATTTTTATATATTTTTTATAACATTTATTATAACGGTACATTTTCATAAACTACTCATATAAAGTTGACACATGATTCTACAGGTCATTCACATTATCACAATAAATTCAATAATTCATACATTTGTCTTTAATCTATGTATCTATGACAACATGATACATGTAATAAAACACCAAAATGAAAAATATGTAAAATCACATGCATTGTCATAAACATGTTTATCGATATGTAAAAGTATATAATTCATGTAGCGGTATTGTTTAATATATCATAGCATGTTTGCCTATCTGGTAAATACAGTAGCAATTGGTCATAAGTCAGTATAAGCCTACTCATGCTCATATAATAAAGCTCTCATAATTGTCACAAAGCTAATTGAAAACCATGTAAATTTGGTTGATGGTTTTATAATGTTGATTCAACATCGCTGATGCATTTTTTCAAAACCGCAATTGAAAAGTCAACGTCTTCTTTAGTGATGCACATTGGCGGTTTGATGCGGAAAACCTGAAACACAAGCACAAAAGTTAAGATTTAAAACATAAACTGATTTATCAATTAAATAGGGGAAGCTTGGGTGAGTTGGGCCGCAGAGACGGTTGGGACACCCTAATTTTTGAGGAAGCTAAAAAATTTTTGATAAAGCTGCAGTCACCAAAATTTTATAAAAATAAAAATCTTGGAATTACATGTAGATCTATACATAAATTTACATCAGGTAATTCATATTTAGGAATATTATCCTGAAAACACCTCAAACATCGTCTACTATCGGACAATTGTGAGTGTCCTTCCCTTTACGTAGCATACATTAATTTAAATTATGAAATTCTAAATCAGCATAAGTTATAAAATATATGTCTTATTATTCTAAAATCATCAAGCGAACCCAGAAAATATCTTACATTTCCGTAGAGGCCTCCCTTTCCAAACAGAACGCCGTGGTCTTTGCAAGCTTCCCAAATGGCGGCCATCTTTGGTGCTTCGAGAGGCGTTCTTTTTTCCTGGAATTAGAAATAACTTTTTAAAATTGTTTCTGCAAGAACAACTTATTTTGATTTGGAGCATCAAATCACTCTTAAAAACCATATTACAATCACAGGGATTTTTGTTTGATTTAATTTGTCTTAGATGCCAAAGCATTGAGAAGTTGAATCAGATTATTTTTTAGAATTTCCGCAACATATAAATATTCAGAAAGACTGAAAAAAATTAAGAAAAGGAAAAATGATCTTACCAGATCTGAAACCATCTCACATCCGATCATCAATCCTTTTCCTCTTACGTCTCCAATCAGTCTGCTGGATTGTTTCAGGTCGGCTAATTTCTCCATGAAATATGTCCCCACTTCGTGACTGTTTTGTTGAATGTTGTCCTCTTCAATAACCTGGGTTCACGAAAAATGGATCATTAATTGATTTCATTTGAAAATGTAACTGCATTTTTCACAGAAGAGATAGGTCTAAATATGGTATGTGACATCACTGGAGAGTGGAGACTGATAAAGATATGACTCATTCACTTTTTCTCTGAGTCTGAGTCTCAGAAAAAGTGCTTCAAGAAGATCCGAGAAGCTAAAATTCAATTATGTCTGGCCTCATAGTAAGATTTATCCACTGTGACTGAGTCTCGCAAAGCCAGATTTTACCATGGTTAACCTTGGCCCCATGGCAGTGGCAAGAAATTGCCTTCATGGGGTCTCCTCCCTCAATTGAATAATGTACTTTTAATTACAACATGTATGCGGTTTCTATTTCTTGGTAAATAAATTTATCTATCTATCTGAAACCTTGGCAGGAGTCTCAAAATTCTGTGAAGAACTCAAGGAATACCACGTAGTCCTTTCTGCCAGGAGAAGGTACTAATCTGTGAGATATTCACGGAATTTGGTCCTTTGCTGGATCTCTCAAGGTAGAACTAAGGTAGAGCATAGTCTGCAGGAATACTCTCATGTAGATGATGGGAATGGGGTTTCGTCAAAGGAAGTGCCAGTATTCATAACCATTAATTGAACATTTTGTGCACAACAGACAGTCGCATCTCTTTAGAAGGAAGTTTGAATGTTGAAGTTGGCTCCCAACATTTCATCAAAATCAGCAGTTCTACACCTTATGAATTCATGACATGTGCTGAGAAAATTCATTAAATTGCGAGCATTACATATGACTCACTAAAGACACAGAAAAGAGTCATCAAATAGAATATATACTGTGGTGGGTAATAAGGCCAGACATTATCGATTTTCAGCTTTCCGGATCGACCGACCGAAAAGATTTTTTGCCAACAAAACAGAGGAGCTTGTCAAATGTTTAATTTAATTGATTAACACTATAAAAAAATTGAGATTAAAGATTTTTTTTCCATCCTGCCAACCAACATCAGAAAAGGTGCTTCGAGTAGCTAAATTTATATCAACTATGACTGGCCTTTTGGCAAGGTATATCTCTGACAATAAATATATAAGTTTAATTCTTACATCAAGAACAGCAGATCCAACTGCGCAAGAGAGGGGGTTTCCTCCATATGTGTTGAAATGGACTGCTCTGGCCATGGAACTGGCTATTTCTGGGGTGGTTACCACGGCAGCCAGAGGGAAGCCGTTGCCAATGCCCTTCGCCATGGTAACTGAATTAAACAGAAGATGACAGTGATGATAATACACATAACCAAAAGCAAAACTTAACTTGACAACAGGGTGTATCTATTATTTTCTTAAAATTCACAAAAAATCATACACAGCAGCATGCAGTGCCATGCACTAGAATTATTCTTTTTCTTAAGTTATTTTGACAATCTAAGTAAAATCATAAGTAAATTAAAAGTGGGCTGAAAACCAAAGAAAGGCTACCTATGTCAGGCATGACTCCATGGCCTTCGAAGCCCCAATAATGAGTTCCGGTTCTACCAAATCCAGTTTGGACCTGCAACAGAATTCTTTTTTCAGAGATTGATCATCTTTGAAAGCAGAAAAGTTTCAAATATGATTCCAGACAAGAAGTCAATAAGTCCATCAACATTTCGGATCAACCGTAAAACTGCTACTTTGTTGGGGACTAGACTTGCTAAAATTTGAGCAAAATTTAAAAACCGTTTATCAAAATTTAAACAGTACTCAGTACTGCTCACCTCATCAGCTATGCAGACTCCTCCCTTTGACCTGACAACGTCAAACGCCTTCTTCAAATAGTCTTTTGGGTACTGGACAGATCCTCCAACACCCTGAAATGGTAAGTTAAATTACTTTTTTAAACATCAACAAGTAAAACGGTTTAATATCATTCATGACTACATGGTCTGAGTTCATGTGAAGGCCTAGTCAAATCAAGAGAAATTTGCCTACAACTCTCATTACCGAACATAACCAAAATTCAATGGTAGCATGGTACAGATATAACAAATAAAATGTGAGTAAACTTATTTTTATTTATAAAATGTGAGTAAACTTATTTTTATTTATAAGGCCAAATAGTGGAGTGTACCTGAATGGCTTCAGCAAAAAATCCGGCGACACCATCTTTCGGCATACTGTGCCTTAGGACATCTTCCAGTTGTTCCACGTAATTATCGCAGGCCTCACATTGACCAGGAGCACAGGAGCATGAGCGATCTGATTGGATCGGAGAGTCACGACAATTTTTCCCGCCCCATGGACCTCTGTAGACGTCAGGGTTCATTGTCTGGAAAACAAAAAATAATGTTGATTTCTTAAATGTTCTTTATGAGCAAAAACCATTTCCTATACAAAAAGCAGTCAATCAATTCTTTTATCCATCAGTTGCAAATGCCTCAGTAATTTTGATTAGCAAAGCCTGGAGACATTGAATGCTTGTGGCAATTATCAGAATAAGAGATAAACTTAAAACACTTCTTATCATAGATATTCTTCAGGTGGCTGGAGGATGAGAACCATTTGAATATTCCTATGTTGGGTTTATGGGCTTGGGAATTAAGTTTTAAGAGGGTCGCATTGTACAAATTAAAAATTTCTTGTATAAAAATATAAAGAGGTTAACAAATTTTAAGTTACTTTACCTGGTGCATGCCAAATCCTTGAGCAACTTTGTATCTCCACGTTGAGAGTGATGTGAGACCCATAAGGAACGGACTGGCTCCATGATAGGCATTTCTGAAACATATATGAAAGTACCATACTTAAGTGATTGAAACAATATGGTGAACATCATCATAAAAGAGTTTCAGCCTTTCAGTTATGCTGATTCTCCAGCTAAGGCCAAGACATAGGCGTATGGCGTGTGCGATTTTTGGGGGAGCGAGCGACATTTGCCCGAATTTCACGATCTAAATTTATAAACATTTCAAATTAAATTGAATGGAAATCATTAATTTTCAATAGTTTTTATTTAATCAGCTGCCCGGATTGTTTAGCCTTCTGCCTGAATCTTACTGTTTCCCAAACTTTTGGGGGGGGGGGGCGATCGCCCCCCCTGCCCCCCCTCCGATACGCCTATGGGGCCGCCAAGAAACTCTTGCAATCAAACTGTCATGATCCCTGACATGACCATATTCTTCTTCTTCTTGAAATTGCATGGAGCTCAAGAGTAGATCTGTGCATAAGCAACATTTCTACATTTTCTGCAGTGCTTGGACAGGAGCTTGACAGGAATTTCATTTTTCAAATTTTGCTGTAACACTGTAACTGTTGCATCTTTCATTGTAGGCCTACGAATTGTCATGGAAAGAGCTGGGCCTACCTGAAACTGATGACGTCAAAGGCTCCAGTGTGGAGACGGGCCATAAGGACTGCCAAGTCATTTGCTTCTGATCCGCTGTTTACAAAATACACATTCTGAAAACCAACGAGAGAAATAGTCTTAAAATTTACAAAATCGTCCAATTCCTTTCAGATTCAATGCAAGACAATGTGTATGTTCAGAAAGATTGAAGGCAAAGTATATTTCTAAATCTATCGAAGTCTCTGCAAATGTGTTTAGCTTGTGTTTGAAGCACTGAGAGATTAAATTTCTCTGAGGCGTTAAACTGTAAACCATTAAAATTTGTCAATTAAAAAAATATATATACATGTATTGCATGCTTTTATTCTTTCCAGTTAGGTCAAGCCTTCAAGGTTCTCGGCTCTCCTTTTTCAAAGCAGATTTAGCAAATTTTTAGTTGATTTTACCTTCAAATTTCCTGGCAAAGTGGCGACTAGTTTCTCGGCATATTCGTGGATCTTTGGCTGCATGTAAATACTTGTTGTATGCCACAATTTCTTCATCTGTTTCTCAAGGGCAGCATTTACTTTTCTGAAATGTAAAATAAGACATCATGCGTCACTGGCAGCTGGCTAGATAATAGATTTTGAAAGTTTCAGGGAACGTGCAGTTTCAGGTGCACTTTGCAATCTAAAGAATGCATGACGTGTGATGCATACATGTAGTCCAAGGTGCACATGCATGTTGTTTGATAGTGCTGGGTATTGTGAGGATTTTGTGATACAATAGTTTAAATGATATTTCGTTACCGATACAATACCTGAACGATACATACTATCAGGTGAGGAAGCGATTCAATATATTGCCAACAATTGTGGTGCACGATACAATACTATTGCGATAGGTAAATATCCAGAAAAAGCTTGAAAAACATCATTTATTATGGTATCAATTCAACATCATTGCTGTATGAAGTTAGTATTTGGAAAGTTGGGCAAAAAAATTCTCTAGTTCACAAAACTGAAGTAAAAATATTGCGATTTTCATGGATTTCTCACAAGATTGAGGTGTAATGCGCACTAGAGCGCCTGTCAGAAATTAGCGGAACTATGCTTTTTAAGCAGACAATACGTATCGCGATAATCCTGATACTTGCTGCCTTTGGTAATAGTGTATCGTGATATATCATGATTAATTTTTCCTCACGACAGTTGTATTGTGACTGCATTGGCGATGAAGTATCGCGACAGTGATAGTATATCGTCCCAACACTATTCGCTATTGTTTGATGTGCACATGCAGTTTGGGTGAACAATGAAGATGCAGCTTGAGGTGCACATCACAGCCTCAGCATTCATACAGTTTGATGAAGTTTGAGGTGCATGTGCACTTTATTGTGTAGTTTGTGTGAACATGTAGTTTGAGGTGCACATGCAATTTGAGGTGCACATGCAGTTTGGGTGAAATTGCACTTCAAAGTGCACTTCTCTGTCTCAAGTATGCATGCAGTTTGATGTATGTAGTTCAAGGTGTACATGCCGTTTGGAGTCTGCATGCAGTTTAAGGTAAAAGTGCAGTTTGATGCATACAGTGTCAGGTAGACATGCAGTTTTGGTGACCATGCAATTTGATGCTTGCATGTAGTTGCACATGCAGTTTAGAGGTTCAATGATGTTTGAGACCACTGAGTGCAGAAAGGCCATTCGATTATATATCAATGGGACAGGAATTATTCTTTTTTAAACTTAGCCTTCCTTCTCATAATAATCCTATTAACCTATTTTAATCTGTGCTGGAAGTAATGTAGTGTCATCGAACCCTTCAAATGATTATTTGTTAATCAATATTTAACAAAAATTCACGAAGCATGTATGGGCGTAAATCTGTTATGGTAAATTTTGGCTCAATTATTTATTTATTCAATTAAAATTTTCTGCATGATTACTCTTCTGGTAACTGGTCACACACTCAAAGCACAAATAAATTTAAACTACAGGTCTGTGGAGCTATACATAGAGCGAACATTTATCAGTATTTAAATTGAATACATAACTTATGGTAAGTACCGTATCATTAGCATTGACCATGTTCACAATACAATGGTGAATGGTATTGGTTTTGGTCGTATTATTATTTTTCTGCCACTTTTCTTCAAATTTCAAAATGAAAGTAAGTGTACATATATATATGTAGTCCCAGATGAGTAGATTAATTTCCCAATTTTTTCTTTATCTTGACCTATTTTTCAAGGTCACGGGTCACTTCAAAGTCACTGTTTTTGGAGCGATATATCCTGAACTAGCCTAAAGATAGAAATACCTGGTCTTCACTGTTAAGTTACTTGAAATACCTGGTCTTCACTGTTAAGTTACTTGACCAGCTATATAAAATTTATCATTTTCAAAAATGGGTGATTGTCCTAACCCCTTTTAATGAAAACCAGATTGTGCACTGTTCTGGAGAATTAAAACAAGAAATGATGCTTCTTATTCATTTTCATGGAATGAAAAATTTAATTGACTTTTATAGTGCATCTTAAAAAAATTAGAAAATGAATGAAATTAATTTTTGCAGGATTGTTCACTCACAGAAGAAGAACTGGAAGGTAAATTAAAACAGATTTTCATAGTGTTATAAATTTGAAAGAATCACATGTGATGGATCACAACATGTATGGAGAATGTTACACATGAAAATTTTGTGGAAATCTCGGGCGAGGGGGGCATAGTCCGCAAAGGTGTAAATTTGAACATAGTGAGTTCCACCCCCCCCCCAAAAATAATATTTTCGTTTCATCTAAACCGAGCAAGAATTTATCTATTTAAAAAAACTCCAAGCCGCCCCCCCCCCCACCCGGACATTAAATGGTCTCCCCTTATTGTCAATGTGACATGTAAGAGTTCATTACAACCAGGTCCTACACAGCTGGCTTACAAAACTGGTTCAAAACACAAAGAACAATTCTGGGTCAGGGCTCAGGAGTATCATGTTACCCATTGTTTTGTTATTTTACCTATTGTCTGGAAATCAGCTAAATTATAGTCAAGGTTTATAAAGAGATAGTGGTCTCACTGGCCTGATATTATAATACCCTTTAGAGACTAATAACATTAATATTTATAATAAATGTCTTTTAGACCAGTTCTTTCATTCTTTGAAAGGACAGTCAAATTCACAATCATTCTTTAGAAAACAGGCGTTACTCGTAACACAAATGTCATTAGGCCAGACATAATGGATGTTTAGCTTCTCGGATCTTCTCGACACATTTTTACGAGGTCTGCCGGTAGGACACAAAAAAAGAAGAAGCTGAATTCTGAATATTTATAATATCAATTTAAAAAAAATTGTGGCTGAGCTTAATTTTTTCCCGAAGCCTGAAAATCTGTTGGGTCAGTAGGTCTAGATCCAAGAAACTAAAAATAAAAAAATTTGCCTTACGGAGTATCCTGCATTTGAAAAAAGCAACTATTTCTAAAAGGTTTTTTTAATTTTCAGAACTAAGAGAAATATTCTCGTTATTTGACGAAGACCAGGATGGAGACATATCCGTCACAGAATTGGGATACGTCCTTCGTTCTCTCGGGCAGACCCTGAATGAAGCTCAACTGGCAGAAATCACTAAAGATCTCGACCAAGACGGTGAGTGCAGTCCTCTCAATATTAACATTTCCACAAATAAAGTAAGGTCGTTCGGAGTCCGGTTGTCAGTGAATGGACTCTTGACTCCCGACTCCTTTGGCTCCCGGAAAACGACAAATAATTTTCGACTCCGACTCCACTTGAAAATCAAAGTCAGACTCCAACTCCATCCAAAAGCCTCTGACTCCGCGACTGCGACTTCTGACTCCGACTCCAAAGCTCCGCTGAAAGTCCACAAAACCAAAAATGCTCCCATAACCTCCTCAGTCACTGCTCAAGGCAAGCTGCTGCTGAGAACATTTTATATTTTGTATTGCAGGAAACAACAAGATAGACTTCCAAGAGTTCATTTTCCTCATCACACACAGGATAAACCACATGAAGAAAGGAATTTCTGATATTGAGGAAGCCTTTGATGTATTCGATAGAGACAAAGACGGGTTTATAAGTCATCAAGAACTGAAAATGGCAATGACAAATATCGGAGAGAAGTTGACAGATGCTGAGGTGAGAATAAATGAAATATAATAATTTCTAATCTCTTTTTAGTTCACAGTCCATGGTGTATCTTTAACATATATATATATATAGAGAATCTCTGCTGAAGTGATTCTTAAATGAATTATCTAAAAGAATACATGACAGTACATCTGGATAAGATTCCTCTTTCACTATAAATTCTTCTTATCTTGAGTTTAGTTGAGGGAAGATGAGTTCGGTTGAGGGAAGCTGAGCTTAGCTTAGTTAAGAGGAGCTGAGTTTAAGTGAGGGGAGCTGAGTTCAGTTGAGGGGAGCCAAGTTTAGTTGACGGAAGGATGAATTTAGTTGTGGGAAGCTGAGTTTTGTTAAGGGAAGCAGAGTTTAGTCGAGGAGAGTTGAGCTCAGTTGAAGCCTAGTTTAGTGGAGGGGGCTGAGTTTAGTTGAAGGGAGCTGAGTTTAGTTGATGGGAGCTGAGTTTAGTTAAGGGAAGCAGAGTTTAGCCGAGGACAGTTGAGCTCAGGTGAAGCCTAGTTTAGTGGAGGGGGCTGGGTTTAGTTGAGGGGAGCTGAGTTTAGTTGAGGTAAGCTGAGTTAAATTTTAAAAGGGGAGCCAAGTTTAGTTGAGTTCAGTTAAAGGAAGCTCAGTTTAGTCCAGGGAGCCGAGTTTAGTCGAGGGGAACCGAGGGTAGTTGAGGAAAGTCAAGGAAATTTGAGGCTAGGTGATAGTAAAAGGTGTTCAGTTGAGGGTAATGAGTTTATGAGAGATTGTGAGCACGGGCTTCTAAACCAAGTACATGCACATAAATGATAATATGTAAATGGCACTGCCATGAAATTCGCGCAGCACTTTAAAAAGTTTTTGTAGGACTTATAGTTTTACCGTAACTTTCATGTTTATTTCATATTAAATGTATGAAAGGAGTTATGTAACTGTTTCAGAAAATTAGAAAGACAGAAACATGGAAAGACAGAGAAAAATGTAGAATAGCAAGATAAACTAGACAAAAAATATAATAGATAAATAGATAAATAGAGAGATAAATAGATAGACAGATAGACAGATAGATATAATGACTGACAGATAGATAGATAAATTGATAGATATATATATATATTAAAATAAATGGTAAAAAGGCAGACAGCACTGAAAGCTGCCAAAGTCAAGTCTATGTTAGATTGTTGATATTACATAATAGTATAAATATATAGTAATACAAAAACAATAACATTGCATGTAGATTATCTGTTCACTGTTACATAATCATCAGTTTATAAGATTATGTAACTTTAATTTTGTAATTTTTTTTTTGTTGTCTGATTGAAATTAAATGAATCACATGTTAATAATCTGATTTAGCTTGTCAATGCTAATAATTAACTATTTCATAAAAATTATTGGTACAGGATATATTACTAGAGAAAATTTAATTTTTAAGACACTTTTGAAGATGAATATGTTATTTTTTGTTAAATACGAAACTAAATCATTGATAAGAAGCTGGACCCACTTGACCTAATTCCAAACTGTGGACTGTTGATGTTGAGACCATCACTGCACAGATTTTTGAGTCTTCTCTTGCACTCAATTCGCTTCGCTCAACGGCCTTCGGCCGTTTCGCTGCGCGAATATAATAAGTTAATGTCATGAACATTGGTTTAGAACCCCCTGTGGTTGTGTGTGGGGGGGGGGGGGGGGGGTGTCCTGCCCTGAGGCCTATTGCAATTACAACAATTTCAACAAATGTCCAGCCTATCATTGCAATTTGGAAAATATACTCTTCTTCATTTTAATATGCAGATTGAAATAATGATAAAAGAGGCAGATTCAGATGGGGATGGAAAACTGAGCTTTAAAGGTAATGTTTCTCTCTGATAAAATAATTGATATAATTTTTACCCCAGTTGGAATATAGGCCAAAAAGCTGAAAGCATGGTTAATATTTTGAACAATTGTCAGTGCTTGCCGCTGGGCAAATAGAAGGTCCCTCATATTGGGTAAATGTGTAGCGTGTCAGGGGAGCATCCAGAAAATGTCGGATGGTTTACGAATGAAGATGACATTGTACTAAAAATATCCAGAATTTTTGTCTTAATATTAAAATGTAGACGAAAGGGGGGGGGGGCTTTGAAAACCCTTAACCCCCACCCCCTGAATCCGCTATTGCATGTTGAGGACTCTCATTTTCTGTAACCTGGTTAACCAACCTTCGCAAGCACCCAAGAGGTCTGGACTGGGTTTAGAGGGCTGCACTTCCCAGATTTTAAAATGAATACATCTATCTATCCGTCTTTATTCTAGCCTCTTCTCTTTTTTACAGAATTTTCTGAAGTCATCAATACGTTATGAAGTTCTCCGATAGATTTGATCACTGGCGGATCACAAAAGTCATCAAAAAATAATTAATCTGCCTTGATCTGCTGTATTATCAATAAATTCTAGTCTACAAAAATGTTAATCCATCTTGTTTTTGTTCTATCAAACAATATATAGATCTGTTTTTATGTATTATATATGCCATATTATAAATATAACTAGAATACCCGTTGGATAATTGGAGATTACATAATCAGATTTAAGTTGGGGAAAGGTGAACAAAAGAAATAATAATTGTTGCTAAATTTGAGGCAAATGTAATTTAGTGATATTTGCATTGAAACCTCATTGTGGGACATAGCATGCAGTATTCATGCAATGTATATGTGTGGATATAGAAAGCAGGTGAAAGGGGGGGACATCGTGGTGAGGACGTAAATTTATGTATCTTGTATAAGGCCTATATTATACAAATATTGGATGGGAAGGAGTCCAATATAGAGTATAATTGGATGAAGAAAAGTTATATTGGATGAGGCGCAGCCGAATCCAATATAACTTTTCTGAATCCAATTATACTCGATATTGGACGACTTACCATCCGATATCTGTTATATTCTCCATACCAGTTTTAAAGCAATAGGTTTAAACACTTTGACTGTGCTGGAAAGCCAGTTTGTGTTTCTTTTTTTTTAACTGCTGAATTCTCTTCAAAATGTATCGCGTTCTATTTCAGCAATGGGTAGCCACAAAAATATAAAATTCACATATTCTGATTCTGTATTCTATAACCAAGAAGCCTCTTTATATTTGGTATTTTTTATTTCAATTTTATAGCACAATGTTTTTCTTTAAACATTGGCATTTGCGCGAAAAATGGGTGAAAAAGTGCATTTTTTGTCACTCAATGTCATACCATGGTCCCATAACCTATGTAAGCAATGTTACATTTGCTTAATGATGTTGTCCTGATCAATACGCAACTTTTGACATCATTTGTGTTTTTCTGTGTCTTCCCATTGGCGTGCAATTAATTTTTTACTAAAATTGAAAAACACAAAATTTGTTCTTGCTGCTGCTGCAGCAGGGCACAGCAGAAGGTGTTTCCTCTCAGGTCCTCCCTCACGGACCTATAACATGGCAATAAAACTCCTCACTGCACAATATAACTTCTCACTGTCCAATATTACATTTCACTGTCCAATATAACTTTTTCTCTGCCTAATACAGCAAGGATATTATCCAAGAATACTCGCTTGTGATTGGCTGACACAATCCGAGTGGAGAATATAATGATGTAGTTTCGTTATATACAGAAAAAGTGGATTTGCAAGAAATAAGGGAGGATTTCCAGTCATTTTATGAGCCACACAGACAGGCTGTCAGTGCGGAAGCACATGCCAAGTTTGGTGTGTGTAGGTACACCAGGGACTGGAAATTGGAGGTGACAACAAAGTAGAAGAAATGCGTCTTTTATTTTAAGATTACTGTCCTTTAGAGTATCGTTTTATTGACATTTTCTATATCAAACAGATACATTTTAGTGACATGTGTACATGCTGCATAAGGCAAAAGCCGTGAAAAAGGCCGTGAAAATGCTTGATAGCTCTTGATGACAGCAAAGGGCAGGTGAGGCTGTTGCTTTTGTGGCTGTGCCTCCCTCCGAATTGCATTGGTTCAGTGAGAAGAGCAGGGGGAGTTGGTGCAAGTGAAGAAAGGGTCAAATTAATGGCGCTGTGGAGGTGCATGAAGGAATTTCGTGGGAAGGGCTACAGAAAAAGGTGCTTTGCAAGAAATAAGGGATGATTTGGTGGCATTTTATTAGCCACACTCAAAGGCAATGTCAATAGGAAGCTTCATGCACAATGTCGTGAGTGTGAGGAGAGTGGATATGGAGGAGTAGTCTAGGTGACAGCAAAGTGGAAGAGATAGACTTTTAAGAGTAGGATGCATGACGAGACCAAAACTTTCCCCAACTTCAGATGTTTTCAGTAATCTTCCCCAGCCCAGTTCACAGTACAGTATTTACTATGTAGACTAAAAAACACTTACATACACTTGAGTAGGTATATTATTGTCATCTTTAGATTTTCTAAGATAAGAAAATCTATTTATATAGATAACCTCCCCCCCCCCATGTTGTACTGCAGCATGGATTGTTAAATAGCGAAAGCAGAGCATGTAATTTGTAATCATAATTTATTATGGCTACATACAATAAATAATGATAATAACATTAAATAATTATATAGCACTAATTCCAGTAAACTGCTCATTGGCGCTTAATTAATTTATAGCTGCTTGGATTGCCCCATCTAACTGACTTTCTGCTGTAGGACAATGCTTATATTGGCTACCTTGTAATGTCGTTTCCTCATTGATATACCGGGTAGTACCGTAAACGGGGGTAAAGTTGGCAATCCGGGGTAAAGTTGGCAAGCTATTTTGACCCACTTAATGGCAGAAATGCCAACTTTTCCTCACTGACACAGGTATCTTTGGCAAAGTTGTCATACATGTCAGTGACGAAAAGTTGGCATTTCTGCCATTAAGTGGGTTAAAATAGCTAGCCAACTTTACCCCGGATTGCCAACTTTACCCCGTCTTACGGTAGCAAATTTATAACCATTTAGAACTTTAAAAGTTTAAACTATATAGCATATATATATAACATTATTAAGACTTTTGAAAAGATCATGTATCTGCCTCTATCAAGATTCTAATATTATATTTTTGGCGCAGTCAAAAAAGGAAAATCAAAATTAATATTTATCAAATGACTTATGCATGACTTGCACATATTAAAAAAACAAAACAAAAAACAAAAGAAAAACCTAGTCCACGTCCAAACACATTTTTCACTGACATTGAATCAATCATAGATCAACTTATCCGCTTATCATCTTATCTTGCATCCTGCACGCGTTCTAAAAATAGGCCTATCTTCACCATGTTCACAATTATTGCTAACACAGCAGTAACTTTCCCCAATCTGACAATGCATATAAAATTTTCCCCTTGCGTCACATGTTCACTTAATTCCAATTATTTCATCACAGTGGTCACCGGTCACTTCAAGTATTTCGTTTTAGGACAGGTGGCCTTCTCAAATCAAGTTTTAACCGGTTTTTATTTATAACTGAGATAACTGCGCGTGCACTTAGGTCAGGTCAGCTTCTTTACAATAGAATTATGCAAATAAAAAATACTATTGCAAGATGTGTAGTATGCATGACCTGATACGATACAACTTTGGTATGTTTCGATTAAAAAGATAGAAAATTATGTCAGATAAGTATATTATAGGCCCATTGATGTTGTTCTATAGTCTTCTACCTCAATCAAACAGCTTCTGAAGTAGGCACAACTTTTCAAAGATAACATTCAGAGCACATGAAACAGGAGTGCATTACATGGCTATCTCTGCTCTAAATTCTTGAATTAGTGGGTAACCATTAGATATACAGGAATAAATAATTATCTCCAGGATTTTTAGCTGCTCCCAGGCCTCCCTGAACGTTGAATGATCATTGCAATGATCCATATGTCTTATAGAGACGGACAAAAACCAATCTCATAAAAGACAGACAAAAGTGAATCTCATAAAGGACAAACAATAATTATCTCATAAAAAACAGACAATAACCATAACATCAAGACAGACAAATGAAAATCTCATAAAACAAAAGACGGACAATGCAAATCTGATAAAAGACAGACAATAACAAACCTCACAAAGACAGACAAAAAAACACATAATGTGACATAAAAGACAGACAAAATAAAAGACGGACAAAACCTAATCTCATAAAACACAGACAATAGCCAATCTCATAAAGAAAGACAAACCTTACAAAGACAGACAAAAACCAATCTCATAAAAGACAGACAATAACAAACCTCACAAAGACAGACAAAAACCAATCTCATAAAAGACAGACAAATAAAAGACATACAAGAACCAATCTATTAAAAGACAGACATTATATCATAAAGACAGGCAAATGCAAATCTCACAAAACAAAGACGGACAAAAACCAATCTCATAAAAGACAGACAATAACATGAAGACAGGCAATAACTAATTTCATAAGACAGACAATAAGCCAAACCAATCTCATAAAAGACTGACAAAAGTAGTTTCATGAAGACAGATAATAACCATCTCATAAAAGATGGACAACAGCCTATCCCATAAAAGATCTGCGGGCAAAAAAGCAGACAATGAACAAAAAATCTTACAAATACAGACAATAGCCAATCTCATAAAAGACAGACAATAGCCAATCTCATAAAAGACAGACAAAAACCAATCTCATAAATAGGCCCAACCAATCTCATAAAAAAACCAGACAAAAGCTAATTTCATAAAGACAGACAAAAAGAAGTCTCACAAATGACAGACAATAACAAATATCATAAAAGACAGACAATAACCAATCTCATACAACACAAGACAATAACAAACCTCATAAAAGACAGACAACAACCTATCTCACAAAGACAGACATCGACCTGTCTCACAAAGACAGACAATAACAAATATCATAAAAAACAAACAATTACCATTCTCATAAAGAAGAAACAGATACTTACGGATGACAATGTCCAACACTGACAGTCACAATGCCCGCAAAGAGATCCAGGTACCTCCTCCCTTCGTGGTCGAATAACCATTGCATATGACCTTGGTGGACTAATACTGGGTGCTGATAAAAGGTCAGCAAAGCTGGAGAGAGGTTGTCTTTTCTGATTTGGCGCACTTTGTCATATGATGGACCCTGAAAGAACAATGATAGGTTAGTCAGTGTTGCTTCAAAAGACTTCTATGAAGTTAAGCAAATTGATGGTGAATTGACGATTTTGAAAAAATATTATTTTGAGATTTAACCTTTCAGAAATTGATCTAAAACCTTTTATGAGTTAATTTGAGACAACAATAATTATTACTTTCTCAAAATACGGTTAACTTTCTAGATTTATTTAGTGGAAATTTATCAAGGGTAATTAACTTTCAAAACCGTTTTCGTTAAGTTTTTAATGATTTTTTTCAAGGAAAATTTCTTTCAAAGCTTGTGAAAAGCAAAGTAAGAGCTATAAATTGACATAATTGAACAATTAAGAATGACCTACATCATAAGGTTCTGGTTTGAAGTCACATTCTGGCATGGGAGGTAAATCCGAGTCCACAACTAAAGGAGCTGCAGCCGTTGACTTGTGTTGTGATCGCAACCATCCTGAAAATCAAATCAAAACACAATTAATTACAATATTGCGCAAGTTCGATATTGTCCATCAATATAGTTTGCATCTGTGGATGAGTAATTGAGCATTTCATCCATACTTGTATGGCACATTTTTTAGGTCTCCAAGATATATTGTAAATCTCCTTTTTTTTAAATTCTCATTTATTTTCCTGTAGAGGAATTTTTTGATCTTATTTATAAATATTTAATTTTTTTGTGATCAAAATTAATGACTGTTCATAATGGACAAAAGAATTATACAGGTGTTCAGAACACTGCATATTTATTTGCGCGGATAGATATTATTGCGAATTGGCGGACGGCGGTCTAATGGTTTCGTCTTACAAAATGTTTGCTGCATGCATCTTTCAACAACGAAGTAGGCCTACAATGCCCTACATATCCTACATTGTACTGACTTTCAATATTTTCTCATTTGCAGATTAGCAATGATTATAACCAGACAAAAAAGTTATAACTTTTGTCAGATTATACTGGATTTTCATAGCACTGATTGTTTAAATCTTATTTTTACGACTTATAAAATATGTTGATCTATATTAAGCAGCTGTAATAAGTTGCTATTGCCTCATAAAAGTCATAACTTTTGCAAGATTACATAGGATTTTAAAACAACAATAGAGTCATAATGTCAATCCAGTGCATTTTTCACTATTTCAACAGGGACAGACTCCACGAGTCCTTTATAAGCTTTTTAAAAAAATAGATATTGTCAATGACTCAATGACATGCAGTGTCAGAGGGACTCCTGAAATCGTATCCCTCCTCTCCCTCACTAGAATCAGTGTTCGAAATAAGGGGGGGGTCAAGGGGGTCTTGACCCCCCCAAATGTTGTGAGGACCCCCTCAAATACATTTTTTAGAGGGACCCAGGGGGGGTCCTGAAAAAACCCCCCCAAATACTAAATCTGCAGGATTTTGTCCAGACATGGGGTTTTCAAAAGTAATTTTCTAGGATAATACATGCTAAAAACACTCAGAATTCATTTTAGAGTGCGTGTAGTCCTCTCTAAAGCCCCTCAGCTTTTGAGGAGCCTCCGGCGGCTCGCGGACCTCCTGCCCCGAAAGCTTCGACCCTTCGGGCCTTGCCAGTGACAGACCCCCCCAAATGACATGGGCTATTTCGACCACTGACTAGAATATGCACAGTATAATATCAGTACTAAAACCTAATTAAAATGTGATTGGCAGTGTTACATGTTAAAATTTGATTGTTATGGTAACTGAAGCTAAGTTTGTTTTATGATAAGAATCGCAACACATTACAGTCTGTCACTTTGAAAAAGAAAAAGAGTGGACTACTGCACTGTGAAAATGGCACTTTATGAGTCATCATTCTGATGTCATGATCAAACCCAATTAATACTTTCAATATAAATCTGATTTAAGGAGACTTATCCGGCTTGTTGTCAAGTTGTTGATGACAGCCAAACAAAAGGATTATGCATCTGATTTTGAAATAAGTTATGACAAGTCAAATGGCCTTCTCCTGATCAAGACTAATCAAACAGCTTCTATGATTCCCATGTTGAAGTAGAGAAGAGGCACTTCATCGGCTATCATGAGTCACAAAGTGCATTTTTCACAGTGTCTCGTTCATGGTAGAAAAAGTCAAGAGTATCATGCTCCGAAGTTTTTTTGTAGCATTATTGATAAGAAAATGATCTATCATCATTAAATGACAATTTCTAGCAAGGGTCCAAAGTGCAAGTGTACATTCATATATATATAGAAAAAAGTTTAAATCGAGATTATAATTGCAGCATTTATAGTTTTACAATTGTTCCTGATTATTTTGTGAGCTTTATGCTACAAATATTAATTCAGGTCTTTGTGTACACAGGTTAGGTTATTCATGAAATTGGAAAAGTGAAATTAAACTAGGCACATCAGATTATGTTAACCCAAAATTCAAATTCAACAGACCATATTCGATTCTGTTACCCAAAATTATGATTCAGAAGTCCCACAAAATTCAATTGTGTTTATCACATTCAATTATGTTATCCCAAAGTGAAATTCAGCAGACAACATTCAAATCTGTTTATCCCAAACTGAAATTCAGCAGACAACATTCAAATCTGTTTATCCCAAACTGAAATTCAGCAGACAACATTCAAATCTGTTTATCCCAAAGTGAAATTCAGCAGACAACATTCAAATCTGTTTATCCCAAAGTGAAATTCAGCAGACCACATTCAAATCTGTTTATCCCAAAGTGAAATTCAGCAGACAACATTCAAATCTGTTTATCCCAAAGTGAAATTCAGCAGACAACATTCAAATCTGTTTATCTCAAAGTGAAATTCAGCAGACAATTAACATTCAATAAAGGAAAATGAATTAATTACTAGATGATCTCAAGACTTTCTCTAAAGTAAACACATAGTAGCATGGTTGAACAGATCCCTCAAAATAAATATTATCAGAGTATAATTATCAGACATAGAAATTCATGACAGGGCCTACAAAACATGATGTCCAACATTAGTAGGCCTACTTGATGATTTCCAGCAGCTGACCAAAATCAATGAATGCCACTAGCCAGTGCTGGTTGGCAGCTGGTCAGTGCTTATAGTTCACAAAAAGGATACAGTTACTATGGTAACAGATATCAGATATGTATATACATAACTAATATAATATTCACCTGACTTCCTCAGCAATACAGGCAAACGACCTGCTCTCACTGCCATTGTTGCTCACACTGTCAGGATCAATAGTTACAAGCAAATACAATGTAGCAGATCTGCACCTGATGCCTGGCCTGGCACTCAATGTTTTGGCCTTGGAGCACACACAGCAACTTAAATAGGCCATCCAGCCCCTGCCCCAGTTAAAAGTGGGTCAATAACCCACATACCCAGATACCATATTCTCTTGAAGAAAACATATAATTATATCCTTCTCCCACAGAGACATTGCATTTCTTAATCTCAGAGAGATAAACAATTTTTTTTTTATTATCTCAGATAGTCTTTATTAGAGGTCCCAGATATTGTTTTGATTAAAAAATACTAATTTATTCATGTATAAGATAGAAAAGGAACTCAAGTCTTAGTAAAATGATACATATATCCCTTCACCTGAGGGACATGGGTCATTCGTCCTGGCATTTAAGAATTGGGGAGAAATGTGCAATGTAGCATGTGTAGGGGACAGTGGGGTACAGTGAGACATGTATACAGCCATAGCCAAAATTTTGGAAGATACATTTTTCATGCACTTTTGCGAAAATTTTGTGAACCTGATATTTTTGGGCTATTTGGGAAATTTTTTTCGGGCAGCCCCCCAAGATTTATTGACCCCTACGCCTATCTATACAGTGAGGAACATTAATATTTAGGGGGCGGCCATTTAATAATCAGAGTTTTTATTATTTATTTCACGGTAACGGAAGCCATAATTATTATTTATTTCATGCATTTGAAATATTCATTTCCAAATTAAGCAACCCCTTTTTAATACCCCATCCAGAAATAATTTATTTCAATTATTTCGCCAAAACTGAGCAAGAAAATATTTATTTTAAAAAAAACTCCAAGCCTGCCCCTTAAGATTAAATGGTGCCCCCTAAGAATTAATAAGTTTATTTATGACTGCCCAGGCGAAATATTGATGAATAACCACACCATCCAGAACATCCATCAAAGTTTATCAACTTGTCATGAATGTTTATGCGCATAGCTATTAATTCATGAACTAACCATAATTATTAAACATATTAGTTCACGAACTGCACATGGTGATCTGCATCTTTGCCAGAATGTTTCTGCAGGAATTATATCCTGTCACATACCATGCAGTGACACAGCCAGTGCATGGGGGGGGGGGGTATTAAAAAAAATAAGAAAAATTAATTCTACAAAGTTTTCATAGGATTTTGTACATGAAAACGTGTTTGAAAGTTTGGTGTAAAATTTGGGATTCATTTCACATTTTTGTAACTGTTTTTTTTTTTGTAAATTATATTAATTATTTTTTGGAGTCAGGAGTCACCAGTCCTGTTTAATTTTCGACTCCTGACTCCAACTCTTCCTGAAAATCAAAGTTCGACTCCGACTCTGACTCCACCCAAAATTAAAACTTCCGACTGTGCGACTCCGACTCCTGACTCCGACTCCAAAGGAAAACCATTTCATTAGTAAATGTCATATCAAATTATTTTTGACTGCCATAGCATCAATCAGATGAAATTGATTAACCGCAGAAAAAATATATATTTTCATATTAGAGGGCAATTAAAGACCGGTGCACTTGGGAGACCTTTTCTTAGAGGTTCTTAGAGGGGTCATCTCGCCCTGGCCCCCTTACCCCACTTTGAAACATGTGTGAAAAATAAGTACCCCCACCAGGTCAAATCTGCCACCCCCCAGTCATAAATTCTTTTAAAACTTTAATGGAAGAAGATAAAATCTAAATGAAATGTCACTGGTCCCTTAGAACGAGGGCTGCATTTACCATACCATATAGCGCTATATCCATCACTCTATCTGTCTGTCTTTCTATTCTTACATGTTGCCAACGGGCCTAAGTCCATTATTATTCACTATTAATAAAATTTAATTGGCTTAGGCCTACTGACCGCACTGGCACGGGCACTCTGTCACTGGGACAAGGATTCACTTGAACTTGAACTTTCCCGCCACAAACACAATGCCGAGGGTTAGCCGCTGCGCATTGAAATGTTTGCACGGGGTGGATATTTCTTGAGACATCCGTGACCTAGATTTTCCGGCTTTTGATGAAAGATGAAGCTGTCAGATTAAAATTAGGTGGAAATATGCGAATTGTGAGGCACTGATTGCCACTAAACTCCATAGAACCACTGGAAACAAGTCATTTGATATGGAGGAGGAGAAAGAAGGCCTAAAATTGGAGGCAGAAAGCCACAATCCTCCATTAAAACGAGACAATTTGTTGGGTGATGATCAAAATATTGACATGGATCTGGCTTTGACATGTGAAAGTGAACCCAACCCTGACAATGATCAAAACGAAGATGAAGAGATGGAAGCAAAGACTACCAATGATGAACCTAACCATGAAGACTGGCAAACATACAAATCAATTGTCCAGTCTGTTGTCAGCAGTATGATAAAGAAGCCTGGTAAGAACTTGGACATTTTAATGTCATTTAAATGTTATTGATTAATTGAGGGGCTGACCAGATGATCTTGGGGGGGGGGGGAGGCTGTAAGGTTTTGACACTGAAAATAACTGTTGCTGCTAGTGTTGAGAAAAAAAAATTTGATGTGCATTCGCATGCAAAAATTTTGCAATGCCTCGCGAATATATATAAAAGGTCATCCCGGGGGTAAAATCCATAGCCCCTCCTATCGTCTGGTCGGCGTCTTATTTAGAACTTCATAAAGGTTACAATTTTAAATCAAAAAATGAAATTAAGATGTATTAAACGATGGATGAAATTCTAGGATGACGCACAAAAGTCCCAAGACTTTATTTCCAAGACTTATTTCCAGTGCGGTCCTGAAGTGAAGAAAAAACGCAGGATGAAGACAATGATCAAATGATTGAGTTAGAATTTGAATATCATTTATGTAATTTATGATCATTTTAATTTGTAGGTCTATCGTGTGGCCTATGTGATAGAAATAACAAATAGTATAAATTATATTTTCCTGGGATTTATCTGTTCTGCCTTGGTGCGTTTGCCCAGGGTTGGCCAGCTAAGCCTTTAGTAGAAGTGTTGCTGTTTGCCAAGCCCTCTTGTTGAATAGACTTGGTCTATCTCTTCATATGTTCATTCGTCATATATACATGCTAATAAGTGATTTTCCCAGCATTGGTCCACAACACTTAAAATGTGTAAATTTTCGTTCAATTATTTGTTTTCATTAAACCTAGCCTAGCAGGCTGACCTAAAGTTATAAAATAAAGATTTAATAAACAATTATTCCAAGACATTGTGCAATTGGCAATTGAAAGAGCTGCTATCACTAAATTCATTGATTTAATTTAATTATATTAAAGTGTTAGTATTTTCTTGATAATATAATTTTTCGTTCATTTTGGCTTGGAAACACAAGTTTGTTTTCAAAGAAATGTCACGCATACATGCATTTTATGATGTGTGCTTCGGAGTGCATTAAAATTAAGTGCATTGATGAATAATAAGCAGAATTAGCAGATCTATAGGTGATAAGACAATCGATTCGAACAAGTTATGAAAATCATAGGCCTGTAGACACGGATTGCAAAAAAATGATATTTTCGGTAGTAAAAATGTCAAATATGATAATTTGTGTGTTTTGCAGAAGTCACAAATGTTCCTGGTGTTACTCCGGATCCTACGCATTTTCCTGAAGCCGAAGAAACCGACGACGGCCAAGGACAACCTAATAATGCATTAACACCAGATGGAGCTGCGACTGGGAGTACCACTGGTGGCGCTCCTGGTGTTGGAGACAAGAAGAACAAAAAAGTTTACGTCCGCAATGAAGCTAAACCTTACATTTGCAGTGTCTGTGGGGACGGCTTCACTCAAAAAGGCTCGATGACAATTCATATGCGAACTCACAGTGGAGAAAAACCTTTCGCTTGCATGTTTTGTGCGAAAGCTTTCACGAGACGTCACATTCTGACGGAACATTTACGGACTCACAGCGGAGAGACTCCGTACCCTTGCACTGTTTGCGGCAAAGCGTTCTCGCAAGAACGGAATCTCAACAGACACATGACCATACATAGCGGGGAGAAACCGTACACCTGTGCAGGTAATTTTATTTAGGCCACACATAATTGATCTTTAGCTTCTCGGATTCCTCTCAAGGCACTTTTTCTAGGGTCGGTCGGTAGGACAAAAAAAAACGGTGAAAAAAAAAAATTATAATGTCAAAAAAAAAAAGAAAGTTTTTTTTTTTCAATTTTTTTTCCATCGGCAGGAAATCTATTGTGTCGGCAGGTCTGCGAAGCTAAGAATCAATTATTTGTGGCCTTATTAACAAATTTATAATAATCGGAGTGGAGAAAATACGGTTTACCGGGTTTAGGCCACACATAATTGATCTTTAGCTTCTCGGATCTTCTCAAGGCTCCTTTTCTGGGGTCGGTCGGTAGGACAAAAAAAAAGGGTGAACAATTTTTTTTTTTTTATAATGTCAAAAGAAAAATCAGATTTTTTTCATCTGCAGAAAATAATTGTGTCGACGAGTCCGCGAAGCTAAGAATCAATTATATGTGGCCTTATCCCAAGGAGACTCAATTAAAGGTTTGGGGTAAAGTACTGTGCTTGAACTTGGCACATCTTGGGGCTCAATATTAATTATTTCTGTGAAAACACAAGATAAATTCTCCTTTACATTGTGAACCATTTGCTCAATGAATAAGATATAAAATCTTAAATTTTGGACTAAAGTAGCCTACCCAGAGGAAAAAGAGTACATTAGAATAATTAGAACGCTTCAAATGTACTCTTTTTTCCTCTGGGTAATGTCCTAGTACCTTATGTGTATTACTTGTACATTAGACAGCCTACTGGCAATAAAATAGTGCTTACTGGCTATAAAATAATGCTTGGCTATGCAATAATGCTCAAAATAAAAACAAAAATCTCTTGATTGTGTTACTGGCAACTAGTGGCAAGTTCAGATAAGTGAGATAACACATTGTCTATATCGATGTTTTATTCAAATTCCATTTTTAGCCTGGCTCACCAGGCTAATTCAGGAGTAATGGTCTGAAAATATTGTCTGTCAACTCTACTGTTCAATAACTGCAGGTTCAATATATCTGTTTTTGTGTTTTATTGGTTTGTTAGGGTAGCTAGATGTATGGAAATTACTTTTTTTTTTCAATTTCAAAAATTTTTTTTTTCCAAGAAAAAATTCAACTTTTTTTCAATTACACTAATTTTTTTTTTCTTTCAAAAAGAGGAAATCGGGCAACTTCTGTTTTTCAAAATTTAAAATGTTTTGCTCCCAAGATTTAAAAAATTTTTTCCTAAATTAAAAAAAAAAGAAAAAAATTATTTTTTTGTTCCAAATTTTTTTCAATTTCGCCAATTTTTTCAAAGGAGGAAATTGGGCAACTTCAAGATTTAAAAAAATCGTACACATTCTTTTCGTGGTTATTTGGATATTATTTTGTTCATGGAACAACCACAATAACAACACTTCACTTGCCGCAATTCAGAACCCCCTTTCTCTGCCATTTCCAAAAAAGTAGACTTAACTATTTCACCAGCATTGCTACATATTTTGCCGTCATCACTGCCACTTGAGCCAGGCTTTGAATCCGCGGATTCTTGTCTATGTTTCCCATCTCACTTTCCAATAATACTTTCTCTCTTTCAGAATGCGGGAAGGGGTTCAACGTGCAGAGCAACTTAACGCGTCACATGACTATCCATAGCGGCGAGAAACCGTACACGTGTTCGGAGTGCGGGAAAGGATTCAACGTGCAGAGCAACTTGGTGACTCATATGCGGACCCACAGTGGAGAGAGACCGTACACATGTTCTGTTTGTTCGAAAGGATTCAGCGTGGCTCAACATCTTACGACTCATATGAGGACTCATAGTGGAGACAGGCCGTACGTCTGTGCGTACTGCGGTAAAGGATTCGCACAGCACAGTAACCTTGCCACTCACTTGCGGATTCACAGTGGAGAGAAGCCGTACACTTGTGCTCTATGCGGTCGCAGTTTCCGCGAGCAAGGGAAGTTGACGCGGCACATGAAGGTTCATAATAAGGATCCTAGTACTACTGGTAGTACTAGTAGCGGTAGTAGTAGTAGGACGCCAACGAAGAGTAAAGCACTCCCAACCTCCATATCCTCGCCACTACCAACTGTAATGAATATGGATTCTACACACGCTGAGTTATCTACCGATCTATCTAATGTCAGTCATGATAATGATATTAGTCCTAACATTGATATTGTTGAATCTAATCAATACCAATCACCAAATCAAATTAAGCAATCGCCAAACCAAAAACTCGCCCAATCAGTATGGTCATCACCGAACCAAAACCGTGACCGACCACCAAACCAAAAACACAACCAACTTGACCAAGAGCCAAACCAATTACACCAAACTGACCAACCAAAAGTTGAACCTGATGGTGGTGACCAAAACTTTGCTGATTTCCAATTTACAAACATTAAAATGATGAGCAATACGAATCTAGACGATGCACAAGATTCTTAAAGTTCCGTTGTCTGTGAAGTTCTATCAATCTTGTTAATTTATTGTTAAAGTCTGCCTTTAACCTGTTTACAAAAATTTTAATTTTTTGTAGCTGAATTATTAATTTATTTGAGTACAAGTCAAGAAGTACTTTGTTATGTTTTAATTATGGAATGATTTTCCAGAGTTAAAATATCATAGGCTGCTATGATGAATGATTGAAATTTTTTGGTGCTGTGTTACTTTGAAGACACTAATATTTTTTTGAGAGAATTTTGTTCATTAATCCTTTTTTACATTGTTTAAATTAGAATATTACTATATTTATAGTCAATAATATTGTTATTACATCTGGCATATCTGGAGCCTATTATAGATTATAAATACTGATATTGCCAGAAATTCATGAATTAAAATTGTGAGGTACCACTGATGTACTATGTTATAGATGGGTCACAAGCTAATCAAGAGTTCCAAAGAAAAAGTCCCTCTGACAGTTCCCATGATTTATATTTTTATAACTTCGGCTACTTGTGAATTTCCGAAAAATAATTTTGTGTGTCTGAAATGTCATGAAATATTTAAAAATACATGATATTATCATTATTATGATATGTCAGTAATAAGAATGTGCAAACTGACTCAATTTCACTCAACTGAGTTATTAAAGGCCTTGAAATATGTGTACACATCTTGTCAGACAATTTTATTTGGTCACAATTCTATGATTATAAATGCTATACTTATTGATATAAATAGTCCAAAAATCATATCAATGGTAAATAATATGATCCATCAGGTAGTTGTAAATTTGTCACATGACTCTAATTTCGACTTTCTTTATATCTTGCATGACTAAATTTGATGCCTAATATTACACTTTTCCCAGCAATGCAGATTATATATATATATCAATTTGTTTGATGATTTTTACTTTAGAATAATATTGTAATTATTATTTATTATCTAGTGTCTAGTGTATGTAATACATTTTAAATATATAGAAATATAGACATGCAATAATCATAAACCATTTTGACACATATATATTCTTTAATTTATGAAAAGATTTGTGATAAAACATGTGGTCTGACAATGTATGTTATTGTTGATGATATAAATATATAAAAATGTATTTATGTGGTTTGACAAGTTTTCAAATGTGAATGCATGACACGCAGTTTAGTAAAATAATAAAACTATGCCAAAATTTATCAAACACTGTCACATAGATGTGAGAAATTTCGTTAAAATATCTTGGGGGTGACCATTTAATTTCATGGTAAAGGCATGGCTATTTAACATTCATTCCTAAGTCAATCAAAGCCTTGTTAAGAAATAGCCATACCAGAAATTATTTATTTCGAGACTGGCCAAAAAGAAATTTATTTATTTCACCAAGGCTAAGGAAGAATGTATTTATTTAGAAAAAAACTTCAACCCCCCTCGATATCCTAACATTAAATGGTCGCCCCCTTACAATTTAAAAAAGGTCATACAAAATAATTGCTGTATTACCAGATATGATTCAATTGGTAAATAGGACATAATATAGGCCTATTTATCAATTTTGAATAAATTTTATATAGTTCTATATAATAAATAAATATTAGACGAAAAGACACTATATTTGCTTTTAAATTTATTTATGTTTTTTATTGATAATTATCAAAATTATCATGTTCACCAATGGTTTAAAATTGTTCGGGTAGCCTATCAGTAGATCAACTGATCACATATTTTGTTAAATGGAAATTCAGGGAATTAGTTAAATTAGCGCGGCAGGGCTCATTGTCTATCCAATTTTTTCTTGAGTTTTGGTCTGTATCAGACAATATTTTCTGTATGAAAACAGCATCACAAATAATCAAAATCAGTGGTTGAAGTTTCGTTCACGTCTTCATGAGTGATGTTTTCAGAGCTCTGTCAGTTTTTCTGTGGGCTTTAAAAAATATTTGAAGTGCTGAGCAAGTCTTCTTCTGCGAAATACGAAATGATTTTAATTTTTTGTAAAATTTACGAGGCATGAAAGCATTCCATTAAAGAAAAGATTACGATGGCCCAGACCTATGTTTCCAGATCTAGGAAATTAGGACTGAGCTTCTGAGTGATGACAACTTATTGGACTAGCAATTAAAGTCTCATTTTCTTACACTTCATAATTAGACTATTCGATGGTGTTTGTAAAAGCTGATTGGAGATAGAATTTCTTTAATTTTGTGGCCAAGTGGTTAAGGCTCTTGTTTGTACATAGGCTGTGGTTGTTGATTGCGAGTTTGATTCTGCATCAATGGCATGATGGCGATGCGATGTTTGGCTGAAAAAAAAAAAAGGTGCTGCATTTTGAAAAACTAAGGCCAGACATAATTGATCTCTAGCTTCTCAGATATTCTTGAGGCACTTTTTCTGGGGTCGGTCGGGATGAAAAAATTGAAAATTATGGGTCAGCTCACTCTCTTTGGTTATAGGCATAATGTCGGTCAATCCAAGTAAACAGAATTAATATTATCCAGACTAAGAATGTATGTGAGAGCAGAATGGCAAAATCTCAGGCTTATCTAGTTGGTGGTGGCGCTATAGTTTGTGAACCCACCAGTGCTGCCATCTCTTGATAAGTCGAACTTCTTTTTTGGAGGAAAATATTTCTGCAAGGTTGTTGACCTAATTTTAACAACAACGTTTTTGTTAAAATAAGTGAGAAATACGTTTGTTTTGACAGTGAAATGGCATAGATTTGCCAGAAATCGACAGATTATTCCAGTTTAGAGTATGGAGGAAATTGAAGCTGCTAGATCCGGCTTGAAAACCATGGCTGAAGGTAATAAATTTGATTGAACTGTCAGTGAACACTGAACTGAGCAGTGGCAGTTTTGCATTGTTGTCAATATTGATGATGATCTATCATTGATCATGTAAGCATTCTGACGTGATAAATAAAACAAGGAAGTTCCTGAAAACTAAGCTGGGCTTTAGCCATTCAGAATTTGAACAGCCCTACCCACCAGGTTCCACTTGGGTTGTAGCCCCCCAACTACTAACCAAAGGCACCCGAGCTCAAGACCCGTTGATTGGGCATCCGAGGCCGAGGCCTTAAAAACATCTCGAGGACGAGGAAGCATACTGAATCACAATGCCTTGTGAGAAATCCCCCCCCCCCACTCCCATAATACACATCCGAAAAAGTTTTGTAGTACCCCCTTGTCCTTGGGCAAAAAGTCCCTCCCCTTTAGTCATAAATTTGTACCAAATAATTTTAAGGAGGGCCGTGAAATAAATGTTCAACAATTATGAATTACAGCGGAAATAATAATATCTACAGCTTATTCTATAGCAACCTTGAGCGAGGGTCTATTTCGGGATTTTAGTGCTGTATAACAATAAAGGTAACAGTTAACTGTATGGTACCTATCGATCAGCAATGGTTGGTTGATAATGCCCGAAGATTTGGAGTCAGTTTTGCATGCTGAGGCAGCAAAGTGTTTGTAATCCTTGTACATAGATAAAAGACTAAAGTAATAAATACCGTTGATTGGGGAAGTGAAAATATTGTGGGAACTGGGTAGTAACATCAAAGTTAGCAGCTGGCAGTTGCATCAGACTTCTTTCTAGTGCTCTACTAACTACTTCATGAATATATTTTTGATTTCAGATGTTGAAGTCCTGGAGCTCTCGGATTTTATAAGTATATTTTTAATTTCAGATGTTGAAGTCCTGGAGCTCTCGGATGACGAAAATATAGTTACGATTAGGCAAAATTGTGGGGAGGAAGCTGGGAGTGGCAATGATACGAACGTTGAAAATCCCTCAGATGAATCGACTGGCAATGATGGTAAGACAAGAAAGTCTCTTGTCTTTAAGACACTTTTAGCCAATGCATTTAGACTTAGGAAATGTGGAAAAACTTTATTTATTTGTTTTATTTATATAAAGAATATTTGTGATAAATTTGAATCTGATCAACTTTTTCATAATTCAAATGCATGCACGTTCCTTAACCTGAACGAATCACAGATATTATCTTAAATGTCTCATCTTTGATACTGTTGGTGTCTGTGCTTAAGATAAAGAGAATTTTGGCAGGAAATTGGTGCGGGGTGCCCACTCCTCCTATATCTTTTTGAGACCTCCAATAATTTCCTATATTTGGAAAAACTCCTATAAATTCCTATATTTTTCCAGTTTCCTAGGTATTTTGCGCGTATATGCAAGTTTTTGTCAAGTTTTTTAGCATCTTTTTCCCCCAAGATATGAAGTTTTAGACTCATTTTTGTCCACTACATGAAGTTTTTTGGCTTATGATGGAAGCGATTCCGTGATTTGTCGATGGTTTCGCTGCTGAATAGCTCCTATATTGTCCTTTTAAAGTATAAAATCCTGCTATATTTTCCAATATTTTTCCGTTAAAAATTCCTATATTCCTATGATATCTTAAGGTGGCTCGATACTCGTGAACTTTCCAAGATAGGATTCCTTAAAAATAGTTTAGAATGATCCAAAATATAGTTTATAGCAAGGATATGTAAAAAAAGTGGTCACAACCAGCCTTTTTTTCAAAATATTTCAGGTTATGCACAAGAAAGTCATTCCACACAAACCTGAAAAACTCAATTTTTTTTCTTAACTTTTTAACTGTGAAGTTTTCCCTGCCATTCAGTGGTCTTGCATCCCATGTTATGCAATGAAGCATGAAATTAAAGAAGACACTTAAATGGAAAAGCTGACCATAATTTCAAAGAGATATATTTAGTGTAAACGGCGTTCCAAGGGCTCGGAACAAAAATATTGATTTTGACAATTTTAACTTTTTTTCAAAAACCATGGCCCTAAAAAAAAATTGGCTAGATAGGATTTCTCATTTCTTTGCCATTTATTTCAAAATATTGTGAGGAACAATAAAATGCATAAGAGAGGGTTTCCAACCGCAGTGGATTTTGATATAAAAATTTATTTATATCTGCAAGTCATTTTTAACCGACCTAACGTCGGTTATTAGAGGGGGGTGGGTAGTGAAAGGGGACTCGTGTAAACCATGTCCATGTGTCCATGTGTCCATATGTCCATATGTAAACATTTCTTGTCAACATGTGTGTAAAAGTCCATTTGTGACCTTAGTTTTCAACTTAGAGTAATGAAATTTGGTACAGGTATGGTACTATGGGTATGGATCGGGGACATGTCAAGAAATCCAAGATGGCTGTCATTTTGGCGGCCATCTTTCTTGAACTGCCCATTGTGACCTTAATATTTCACTTACAGTTATGAAATTTGGTACAGGTATGGGACTCTAGGTATGGATTGGGAACATGTTGAGAAATCCAAGATGGCTGCCATTTTGTGGTGGCCATTTTGGCAGCCATCTTTCTTCATTCTTTAACTGCCCATTGTGGCCTTAATATTTCACTTACAGTTATGAAATTTGGCACAGGTATGGAACTCTGGGTATGGATTGGGAACATGTCAAGATTCCAAGATGGCGGCCATTTTGTGGTGGCCATTTTGGCAGCCATCTTTTGTCACTTTTTTAACTGCTCATAGTGACCTCAATATTTCGCTTAGAGTTATGAAATTTGGTGCAGGTATGGAACTCTGGGTATGGATTGGGAACATGTAGAGAAATCCAAGATGGCGGCCATTTTGTGGTGGCCATTTTGGCAGCCATCTTTCTTCATTCTTGAACTGCCCATTGTGACCTTAATATTTCACTTACAGTTATGAAATTTGGCACAGGTATGGAACTCTGGGTATGGATTGGGAACATGTCAAGATTCCAAGATGGTGGCCATTTTGTGGTGACCATTTTGGCAGCCATCTTTTTCCATCTATTGAACTGCTTATAGTGACCTAAATATTTTGCTTAAAGTTATGAAATTTGGTACAGGTATGGGCTGTGGGTATGGATCAGGAACGTGTTGAGAAATCCAAGATGGCGGCCATTTTGGCAGCCATCTTTCTTCATTCTTGAACTGCCCATTGTGACCACAATATCTTGCTCTGAGTTATGAAATTTGGCACAGGTATTGGCCTGTGGGTATCAATCACGAACATGTTGAGAAATCCAAGATTTTGGCAGCCATCTTTTGTCATTCTTGAACTGACCATTGTGACCTTAATATTTCACTTACAGATACGAAATTTGGTGCAGGTATTGGCCTGTGGGTATGAATGAGGACCATGACGAGAAATCCAAGATGGCGGCCATTTTGGCAGCCATCTTTCTTCATTTCTTGAAATGTCCATTGTGACCTCAATATTACGCATAGAATTATGTAATTTAGAACAGGTATGGGGCTGTGGGTATCAGTCGGGAACATGTTGAGAAATCCAAGATGGCAGCCACTTTGTGGCTGCCATTTTGGCAGCCACCTTTCTTCATTCTTGAACTGGCTATTGTGACCTTAATATTTCACTTACAGTTATGAAATTTGGTACAGGTATGGCCTATGGGTATGGATGAGGAACATGTCGAGAAATCCAAGATGGTGGCCATTTTAGAAATCTGGTCAAACTGCATTTATTCTATACTAATAGTATAGCATCTTCCAATCAACTATTTCTCCTATCTTCCAATATCAGTTGCTCAGTGGTTTAAGCAATGGCACCTTCAATTTCATTGCGCTAGGTCGGTTTTGAATCCGCGGATTCTTGTTGAGAAATTAGACCTGCTTGCCGAAAATCGCCTGTAAAAATTTTCTATTTCGAGTAGAAAGCTGAAATCCCGTACGATTGTAGTCCTCTTCATAGTGCATCTAATGCTCGAAACCAGAAGTCTCTAGCCCAAAGATAAGTGGCAAAAAAGGCCAAACGAAGCGGCCGCCGCATGAAATTATCAGAATTTAAAAAGATCCTGAAACAGTGTCAGCAGAGCTCAGCTGCTGTGGTGACGTTACAATAGATAGGGCCTGCCTGGCTGCGCGGAAATGTGCGTAACTAACCATTTTACACGAGTAGCGAGCCACCTTAAGCGATGTTGGGTGTGCACCCTGTTAGTCCTGTTGTTGTTCAATTTCGGAATGAAACTTTGTAACTTTGCAAGTGTAACAAAGCATGATCATTGACAAACTATAAAATTCTAAAATTCTTATTACATTTTATTTCAGTGCAAAGAGTTGTCGAAACAGATGAGTCGAACCAAGGGACCAATGATGGCTCAGAAACTGCGTATCTGAATATGGAAGACGCAGATATCGTTCTTATTGGTGAGGATAATGACAATTCGGAATCAGCGACTAGTACGGGGGAAGTACTATCTGAGAATGCTTGTTCTTTTGGCGGCACAGAGCTGAAGATAGAGTGTGTGGTGGGTAGTGCTCACTTTCATGACGAAGCAGATGATCAGGTTGATGTACATGGTGATGTCATTAATTTGGATGACAGTATCGCAGAAAATTTGGATGACGGGATCGCAGAAAATGAGGATAGCTTGGATGGCAGGAGCGCAGACAATTTTGATGACAAGACTGCAGAAAATGGAGATAGCTTGGATGGCAGAAGCGCAGAAAATTTCAATGGCAGGACTGCAGAAAATGGAGATAGCTTGGATGGCAGGAGCGCAGACAATTTTAATGACAGGACTGCAGAAAATCAAGATGGAATACTGTGCAGTTTGGACGGCAGTACCGCAGAAAATTTTGGTGGGAATGAATCAGGTGATGCTGTTGAAAATATGGACGAAAGCTTACTCGATGACGAGTATTTGCAGATCTTACAAAATTCCGCCGAACATCATAACTGGGACGTAGAGAAATTGCAAAGTGTAGCGGAAGGAAAAGACTTAGAGCCGGAAAAATCGCAGGAAAGTTTGATTCTGGATGTACAGGATGAGATGAATGCTTCTAGCGTAAATGGACAGAATGATACGGTGGATATTACTCCTGATGATGATGTCATAACCCTATCTGATGATGATGATGATGATGTGGGGATTTCGAAGCCAAAACCAAAACATAAACCAAGATACGGTTGTACATTATGCAAGAAACTTTTTGTGAGTAAGGAGTTTCTGTTCAAGCACATGTCTTTAAAACATTCCCAGGGAGATAGCGGAGGTACGACATCAATTGTGAAACAGTCCCAGAGTAACAATGGAGGTACAATATCCACTGTGAAACGAAAAAGAGAAATATTTGAGTGTACTGCCTGTGGTGAAAACTTTAACGACCCTGCTACTTTGAAACGGCACGAAGAACTTGAACATTTGTTTGCTTTGACTTTACCGTGCTCTGAATGTGAGGAAGTATTCCAGAGCGTCGAGGACTTGAGAGATCATTATAAGAAGCATGTGAAGATCTTCTCTTGCTATTTATGCTCTCGCGATTTCCAAGATTCGTCCACACTAAAGAGACACATTCAGGTGCAACACACTGAGGTGGCAAAGTTTGTGTGCGTCGTATGTAACTTAGAATTCAACGAAAGTAGTCTCCTGGTTAACCACATGTTCACACACAGCACGGAACAAGAGGTCAACGGAGTGTTTTCGTATCACTGCGGATTTTGCGGTCAGAATTGCCACCAAAAGGGGGGGTTGGCGACCCACATGAAGCAACACGTCCAAAGTTTTGTCTGCGAACACTGCGGAAAGGTCTACCCGAACAGGGACGCTTTAAACATCCACTCGGCGATTCACAAGAATCGTCGCCATGGCTGCAGTATCTGCGGCCTCAAGTTCGTCGATATTGCAAACTTGATGAAGCATCTCGTTACTCATGCTAAACAGTCCCCCGCTGAGCTGTACCGCATGATGAAGGTGGTCCGCGGCGAAGGTGAAGATTATTTAATCGAAAAGGTCGCTAAATTTGCTGCGAAGAAGTATCACAAACTGTTCAAAAACGGCAATGAAGTCATGGAATGTGTGATGTGCGATATGTTCTTCGCTACGAAGGCTGAATTTGACGTGCACATGATTCAACACAGTTGGGCCAAAGGTTACCGGTGTGGTGATTGCGACATGACCTTCGAACTAATCAGTGACTTGAACGCTCACAGTCGACAGCACAAGAATCGTCCTCACCGATGTCAAATGTGTGGGATAAGGTTCATGTCGTTGGATAATCTCAGAAAGCACGAGAAGACTCACTCGGAATCAAAACCCTCGGACGTCGTCATGTGTTCTATTTGTAGCCGCGGTTTCAGCCATGAGGACCACTTGGAAATGCATATGAGGACCCATAAGCAGCTCACGAAGATCTACCAAAACGATTGTCGAGTCTGTGGCATTTCATTGCGCTCGGTGACCGGGTTGCACAAGCATATGTTATCTCACAAGTTCGACTATGACTGCAAAATATGTAAGGAACGCTTTCCTAATCGGTTCTTACTGGACGTTCACAAAGAAATCCACAGAGAATATTTATGTCACGTCTGCGGCAAGAAGTGTTTGAATTCTGACGCCCTTGTCAGCCATGTTCAACTGATGCACAGAAGTCACCAGGCGGACTTCTCGTACAAGTGCAGCATTTGTGACATCGCTTTCGCGAGCAAGACGTTTTTAGCCATCCACGTTACTCAGAGACACTCCCTGGTGCACCAGAATGAAAATAAAGGACCTCAACGCGAGATCTCGAGATTCTTGTTCACTTGTGACGTCTGCAAAATGACCTTTCCGAAGAAATCTTTCCTTGATGCTCACATGCTCAGAGGTCACACAGCGGGAAAGCCCAATCAGCCTGACTCGGATCAACCTAACCAAAACAAATCACAAACAAAAATGGTTCGTACTGATTATGACTCAGATGGCGATTATGAGCCCCCTGGCTCTAAACGGTTAAAGACAGAAATGAAGCAAGAAATAGACAATGAAGACGCAGTAGTTGGAGAAGATCTGATAGCAAGACAGCAGAGAAAAGCTGAAAGACAATCGCATAAAAATTTACGTAAGAAGGTATCGCCGAAAGATCATTACACGATAACGATCAGTGACGAGGATAATGATGATGAGACTTATGATGGTGACGTCCTCAATAGTAGTCTCAATGATGATGACATCAGTGGCAAGATGCTTTTCTGCGCCAAATGTGAGGTGAGCTTTCCGACGAAGATTTCTTTCGAGGAACATAACAATGAGCATCACCCTGAAGAACAAATTCAAAATGAACAAATCCAAAATATTGAAGTCCCAGCAGAACTAATTCAGAGTAATCACAACCCGGTAGAACTACTTCAAAATAACCTGGTCCCAGTACAACTACTTCAAAGTAATCAAGGCCCGGTAGAACTGCTTCAAAGTAATCAAGGCCCGGTAGAACTGCTTCAAAGTAATCAAGTACCGATAGAACTACTTCAAAGTAATCAAGTTCCGGTACTAATTGACAATAATCAAGTACCGGCAGTTCAATATGTACAAGTTGAAATGGACGAAGCAGCAGCATTGCAAGATAATGTTCCGGATCATTATAGCAACTACGTCAGATTCTATCCGCCAGCCTATCGTCGGCGCAATGCAGTGAATGAACAAATGTTCGATTGTCCCTTGTGTTCCAGGACTTATTGTCATAGCAGGTCATTGTACAAACATATGCGTGATCATCATTCGAGTTAGCAAACGAACAGGCCCAATCGCTGGGTCCAGGGTTCGAATCCAGCTCTTGCCGGGTCACCTTGGGCCTATGTTAGACGGCTGTTTCAATCATCCTTCACTTCATTGCCGTGTCCTCCCCTGTCCTAATTAGCCTACCAAGTGCTTAGATTCGGGACGTAAAGCCCTAATCATCCATCCAAGCCTGACGGTGTTGTCTTATACTTTTCACTGGTATATTCCAAGGTACCATGCTCTGACAGCAAATAGGTCACTTTTGAACTTGGCCAATCAGAGAAGTTCTTACAAATTTGACCTTTACAAGGACTTCTCTGATTGGCTGATTTCAAATATGACCTATTTTCTATTGTTGAAGTTAGCAGGCCCAGTGACAGCATGGTACCTTTTAATTTACTATTGACAAATAAAGAAAAGACTGTGTTACCTGCTCCACCAAAATGGATTCGAAGTCGGCCCCTTGTCATATTTAGTTGTGAAAATGACTTAATTCTACTGGAAATGGGCTTTAAAATGATGGTTCATATGTTTTGATATCTCCAACCAATCCAAAGATATGGCCCTCAAACATTGATGATGCGAAAAATCAAACTTGAGTAAACTGCATTTCAATTTCCCGCCTTTGTAATTAAAGTTCTAACTAAAAATATCAAGAAGAATACCCATTTTAGATCATTTAAAATCAATAAATAAAATATAAATTGCCTACTTAGAACTCATTTTGGTGGAGCAGGTATCATATTTGCCTTAGGCCTGTGGTACATGACAGGGAAATGGCAGAGATGGGGCTGAAATTTGTATTTGAGAACTAGCTACATGTATTTAAGAGAAAATGATCTGTTGATGCTTGTTAGTACTTTTCTGTTTAGGAAATTCTCTGTGAAGAATGGTCAGGAGTGCATTTTGCATGCGTTTTTCATTTCAGGGGTTCTAGTGAACAGCTAATAAAAAGACTGTTCACTATTTCCATCTGTTGTTCACTTAAATTACGAGAATAAGAAAAAGGGAGTGGGAAATTTTCCTAATGATTTGCTTGGAAGAGTTTTAAAACTTATGTTGCTGCTGATCAGTCTTATTTATATTGATAGTTTTGCTGTTTATTGATGAATTACAACCATCTTGGTGCATGCATAAAAACCTGAATCCTTGAATAAGAATCTATCACGTAGCAGTTAAAATTTTTTTTTATCAAACCACTACGTAAAATTATCGTTCTCCTTCTCATTGCAGACATGTCAAAGCCAAAGATATATTATTGCTGTATCAGTTAAAAATTCAACATGAGGAATATAATTTGTTATGACTAATTTATTATATTTTATTGCTTCAAGGAAATGTAACAATAAAATATTACCCATATCTATTTATAAGATTTATATATTATAATAATATTTAAAGATAAGTGAATTATTTATTAAGAGTAAGCTTAGATCTATGGTTATTTACTTACATTACTTTAATCTGATATGTTTGTGACCTACAGTGGGGAGAATATATACATCAATTGTACATTTGACTCCCTGTAAAATGTTCCATCTTTTATAGGTGAAGTCAAATTAAGACACTGCATATACACGATATATGTGACGTGGAAAGTTTGCCAGAGGGTTATTTATATACATATGTGAAAAAGCATCAAGAGCGCCATTGCTATTGTTAATATTTTTTTACACCTAGTCATACTAGGTGTACAATTATTAATCCTTATTGGATTTGTATATATATATTCATATGAATATTATGCCACAAGACTTATTTTGCTATGTAAAAATGTAAATATAATGTGCAATATTGATTATAGGCCTATAGGTCTAAATTGTCATTTCTGTAAGTCAGTAAAAAATATTATGAATACAACTTGCAATAGATTTATTCATTACTGCTATCTTTCTTATGTTGATTATTGTTATGTTTATTATAGAGTCTTTGATACTGGAAGTATACAAATGGTGTATTGTAATTGGCTTGTGGTGATGGATCTCAATTAATTTTGGTGGCCCATTGGTCAGGGCTCTCATAATTCCCCGGAAGGGCATATTTGGTTCGAAATCTGGCTTTCAATTTTTTGTGTTAATATAATAGCTCATAATATTCAGATACGTCAATTTAACTCTCTGAAGACTGCCATTTAACTGGTAACAATACTTGTTTTTTGTGTAGATTTTTTATTGTTGGTTTCTGCAATGTGGAAGATACAACTTGTTGCTGACAATTTTTATTTTAAAGACATCGATTTCTCTGCATACTTTTTCAAGCTCCCTTGGCCTTGTCTATCGTCTTGAGTGCTTTAAATGGCCTAATGTGGTTTTGTGAAATTCAATCTGCATTTCCCCAGAAGAGGAAAACCACTGTTTATGGATAATTTACTAAAATCTCTGGACACTGGGCCTTTTTGGAAAATTTTCAGATAGTGGCGACACCTAGTGTTAATTTCTTATACATTTCATGGGGGAAAATATTTCTGCGACAGCTGCAACTTCAATGGTGTTTTTGTTTGTAAGTGCATGAAGATTTTGCAGTGGCTCAACTACCATGGGGGCTGGGTAGGGCTGCCCTACGGGCCCCCACCCCTCAGGGGGCCCCCACCCCTCAAGGGAGGCCCCCACTCCCAAAGTGGGGTAAAAAAAATTAAAAGCAAAATAAAAAATTATTAAATTCCATTAGGGGTCAATCATGGATGAATCAGCATTGTATCTGCATTAATTTCTAAAGAAGTGACACGTCAAATATAAGACAACTAGGTAACCATAACCTCTGAAGTGGGGCCTGGGGCCCTTTAAATTATCTAACGTCGGTTTGATACAATTATAGAATATAATACATTATTGGTCCAAAAAATGTTGAATTCCTTTAGGGGCCCCCACAGATAAAAATATATATATATAAGCTTTCTTTCAAAAGAAGGGACACGCCAAACAAAAATTGAAAGAGGTGGCGCAGTGGCTCAACTACCTGAAAATGTTGGGTAACCCTGCAGTCTTTTAACATGAATGAGGGATTATTGGGGGCCCTTTAAAGTAAGTCTATAAGTCAAGAAGGCAGAATTATATATCTTAAAAATGTTGGATTAGTTCGGGGGCCAACAGAATCTTTCACCGTGAATGAGGTATTAGTGGGAGCCCTTCAAAGTAGGTCCAAAAGTGAGGCAGGCAGAATTGTGTCTGAAAAATGTTGGAACAGTTCGGGGGCCCCCAGAGTCTTTCAGCATGAAAGTGGCTGGGATGTTTAGTGTATAGATGGTGGTGAACTTATTAGGATGAAATGTTTAATAATAATAATCTTAGTATATGCTTGCGGAAGGTTGAAAAAAAAACCAGCCATTTCAGTATGTCAAATTGTCAATGAAATAAGATAATGTGGTAGTGGTTAGACAATATCTATATTTATTTGTTTGTGTACATCTGACTGCTGTGCAAGGCCCCTCAATGGTGGACTAAAGTAACTTGAGATTGATAAAATTTTAATTTGTACTGATAAGGTAATATTAAATAGGCATAATAAACATGTGTCCGAGTCTGACTGAGTCTTTTATGCTTTTCCAAGTGTAGGCACATTAGTGAAATCTGTGGGCTTTAATTGAGTACATACTTCTCAATCTACCCTGGTAGCCTACCTAATTTCACATAAATCAGACAGTCAATAGCCAATGGTATATTTAGCTGAAACAAGAATAGAAGATTTGTCCAATAAACCAACATAAATTTTCAACCGATGACCAGCCCTATTAAATGATGTCCGATGGTGCGGGTAGGGGCCCCCAGCCTTCCTGTTCCTACGGGCCCCACAACCTCTAGTTGAGCCCCTGAGATTTTGCTCAATTTTGCGTTAAATCGTTCAATTTAAGATGATTTTAACTGCTAGGATAATTGAAGGGACTCTATAAGAAACTAATTAAAGCGTACACAGCGTTTTGGCTGTTGACATTTCGTGGATAAAGCTTGTCATTCAAATTTGGTAATTTGACACCTTCTGAATCTGAGCCTCGACTGAGGCTCAGCATTGCTCAGCTCTTGGCAGTCTGGGTCCCAGAATTCTGACTGTCATGTCTCTTTACATTGTACTTCATGGGAATCATGGCAGTGTGAATGGCAAGAACTACTTACTACTGTCAGAGCATAAATCTTGGCAGCTCAGAACCTCAGTGACAGGGTCCACGTCAGATATAACAGTAGTCCGACTGAGCAGGTCGAAGCGCACCCGCAGTTCGAAGTACGTACGTCGTTCGAGGTACGTCCGTCGTTTTAAGTACGCCTGTACCTCGAACGAAGTATGGTGCAGTTTCAGAGAGCTGATGTGATCATTGCCTGTATACTCCAATGTCAAGCTTTATTCCTCAATAGTGTTCTGTGTAACTTATTCCCAGGAATATTAGTCATGATTCCAAACACATATAAAATCATTTAACTCAACTGGACACCCAAGAGAGCCTCCGTAACGAGACGCATTGGTGACGGCCGTCACAAAACGTATATATTTCTCTTAGTCCATGCGCACATACTTCAATCGAAGTACAGGCATACTTCAAAGGAGGTACGTACTTCGTTTTAAGTACGTACTTCGATCTGCGGGAGCGCTTCGACCTGCTGAGCCTGCACCCCGCTCAGCAATTAAGAAGTCAGGTCGCCCGGACTAATATAATAGCAGTGACAGTGGTCTCACTTTGCCATAGCAGCCCTGACGACAATTAAGATTAATTTGGTCGCGGTTTTTACAACTCCAACATCAGTGGCGTAATTGGGGGCCTCGAGCGGGGGGGGGGCACCTGGGGCACTCTATCCTCTGGGGGGGGGGCACCCTCCATACTAACTGTATAGTGTATATTTTAGCCAGAGTTGGAAAATTCATATGGGGGGGCACCTGGGTGGGCACAGATCCAGCATGGGGGGGGCACGTGCCCCCCGTTCCCCCCCATAGGGACGCCACTGCCCAACATGTTTGGTATCGTTAGAATGGGCTTGAACAGACAATTAAAATGATTTTTAACCGACCTAACGTCGGTTATTAGAGGGGGATGGGTAGTGAAAGGGGACTCATGTAAACCATGTCCATGTGTCCATGTCAACATTTCTTGTCAACATGTGTGTAAAAGTCCATTTGTGACCTTAGTTTTCAACTTAGAGTAATGAAATTTGGTACAGGTATGGTACTATGGGCATGGATCTGGGACATGTCGAGAAATCCAAGATGGCTGCCATTTTGGCGGCCATTTTGGCAGCATGTAAACGATGTCCATGTGTCCATGTAAACATTTCTTGTCAACATGTGTGTAAAAGTCCATTTGTGACCTTAGTTTTCAACTTAGAGTAATGAAATTTGGTACAGGTGTGGTACCATGGGCATGGATCTGGGACATGTCGAGAAATCCAAGATGGCTGCCATTTTGGTGGCCATTTTGGCAGCCATCTTTCTTCATTCTTGAACTGCCCATTGTGACCTTAATATTTCACTTACAGTTATGAAATTTGGTACAGGTATGAGACTCTGGGCATGGATTGGGAACATGTTGAGAAATCCAAGATGGCGGCCATTTTGGCAGCCATCTTTCTTCATTCTTGAACTGCCCATTGTGACCTTAATATTTCACTTACAGTTATGAAATTTGGTACAGGTATGGAACTTTTGGTATGGATTGGGAACATGTCAAGATTCCAAGATGGCGGCCATTTTGGCAGCCATCTTTCTTCATTCTTGAACTGCCCATTGTGACCTTAATATTTCACTTACAGTTATGAAATTTGGTACAGGTATGGAACTCCGGGTATGGATTGGAAAAATGTCAAGATTCCAAGATGGCGGCCATCTTGTGGTGGCCATTTTGGCAGCCATCTTTTTTTATTTATTGAACTGCTCATAGTGACCTCAATATTTCGCTTAGAGTTATGAAATTTGGAACAGGTATGGGGCTGTGGGTATCAGTCGGGAACATGTTGAGAAATCCAAGATGGCAGCCACTTTTTGGCAGCCATTTTGGCAGCCATCTTTTGTCATTCTTGAACTGACCATTGTGACCTTAATATTTCACTTACAGATATGAAATTTGGTAGAGGTATTGGCCTGTGGGTATGGGTGAGGACCATGTCGAGAAATCCACGATGGTGGCCATTTTGGCAGCCATCTTTTCTTTTTTTTTTAGAAATCTTTTCAAACTGCATTGATTCTATACTTATAGTCTAGCATCTCCCAATCAACTATTTCTCCTATCTTCCAATATCAGTTGCTCAGTTATTCAAGCAATGGCACCTTCAATTTCATTGCGCTAGGTTGGTTTTGAATCCGCGGATTCTTGTAAATCATAGAGATTAAATTGGTTGCCAACATTTTTACTGAAGTGAAGGATTGGTTTGTGGTTTTGGCGTTGGTTTCCGGATTAGAATGGTTCCGGTTTTCAAATTGCCATGGCGCATCCATATGCAAAAGTCGGGTGAATACAGCCCTTGCACGCGTGTAAACATTTTGTCTATCACAGTCAATGCCATTCTGCAAACAGAGATTCCACTCCCCCCCCCCTCCTCCTGGTCATTCCATCTCTGCCACCTAACTGAAATATTTTCACCCCATTTGCATTATGCCATGTGGTTTTGAGCTGTCAATTGTACAGAGGGCAATAAACAGGGGGTGACAGTCATACATTAGACCAGCTACTACAGTGCTTTTCCTAGGTCCAAAATGCAGTTAGCCACAAAGGCCAATTTTGATGAATTTTCAGTGAAATGCATGCGTGTGTGGCTCATTTTCATGTTAAAAATTCAATTTTCATTAGCCACATGGAGGATGCATTAGCCAATGCTAATGTGGCTAATGGCTAGGAAAAGCACTGCTACTAACTTGTTTTGCTGCTTATAACATTATCTAAATCTGACATACCAGGAATATAACTGTAATTTCAAAATAGACTCTGCTAAACTGTTGCTGTTTTGTAAACAAAATCCACATGGTGTAGCCATTGCAAGGTCCAGTGGCCAATGCTGCCCAATCAGCAGTGGGTTGTGCATGAATTTGACCTACTGGGTAATCTTGCAAATTTGAATGTCAGATTACCCCCACATAGCAATGCTTTTGTGTGTTAGCACTGAATTTGTGGTCGAATTGGTGTAAAATCTTATTTGAATGCTACAACTTAGCATGCTTAGTGAACGGTCAATTGGTACATGTAAAACATGCTTATCTGGACTTGTTTGATGCATTATTATGGTCAGGGACTATTTGTGAAGATTCTGCACAGGTCTCAAGATGTCTGACCCAGTGGTGGCAAGGGTTCAAATCTCACCAGGGAACTCACTTTAGTCTGAGCCCATGGGACATTAAATGGAGGGGCGTTGTATCCAGTATTCTATGCTGGGGCAACTGAAAGACCCTGGGCATCCCTGAATTAATAGGGTATGTGCCAGACTCACAGTCTTCTCATCTCATCATCATACGGTGATCGCCTGCCTCAATATAGCCCACTAAGGTGCTGCAGAAGCGTAAAACACAAACAAACAAACAAACATGCACACCCTGGTGAGCAAGTTGAGTCAAAGCACGAGATATAGTTCTGATTGGCCCTGTGACCCCTTGAGCATGAAGAATTGAATGTGCAATTGAATCACACGGAAATACCTGGCAGGTGCTGCTGCATCAATCCTTCAAGTTAGACAGTACTGACACAATGCATGACAATTTAACAGCTCTGTGGAAGCATGGTTGGCCTGTTTGGCCTGTTTACAACGTTTTGTAATGGTGGCCGTTGTACCGGTTAGTGACCAGTGAGGTTTTTTCCCAGAATTCACAGCATATATGCGAGTGACACATTCCGTTCCTTACTTTCGCCGACTTTTACATGCAGATGCGCCACAGCGATTTTTTAAACCGGAACCATTTTAATCCGGACATCAGCACTTAAAAAACAAACCATTTTAATCCTTCAGAACAAAAAATCTGCAACCAATTTAATCTATATGATTTTGATACCATTGAAATAGTCTTTTCAAGCCGATTCTAACGATACCAAATACGTTGGGGTGCCGAAAACGGGAACCAAAATAATCGGAATTACCAAAAAACCAATATCATTTTAATCCAACGAGGCCAAAAAAGAAGGCACCATCCACATGATCCAGCAATGCAGGCTAGTACTGTTCTCTGAAATCTGTTTCTCATAATACTGGTGGGGGGTCAATGATCTGGTGTATTGTACAGGTCTGATGACATACTGGTTCCTGAGCAGCTCTCTCCTGTTCTGATTTTAGATGGCCCTCGGGCGTGTTCAGAATTCTGCTTTGGCCAAATTGTAACATGCCATTATGTGTATACTTCTGTATAGTTATATTTATTAGAAATGTACACCACTGAGTCAGAAAAAAGGAAGTCAACTTGTTTTATCATTATACTTTACATTACTTTGCAGGTTTATAGCACGGACAACAACCTCATGGAAAGACACGTGCAATGTAGTCTCTACACTACGTACACTGTCGTACATCAACGTATTTGTGAATAAGACTACACAAGTCTTAAGATATATCCTCTTGGCGATCATTTTCTTCTTGCACTTGTGATGGAGAACTCGGAGATCTCTATGCAGGACTTAAAAGATCCTGTGCAGGACTTAGCAGACTTAGAAGGCTCGATTCAACACTTACAAGACCAAATGCAGGCCTTGCAGCAGGGCTTAGAAAATAAAAAAGAAGAAACTACAAACTCTCAGGTTTTTATAATCAACTTCAGTGACTTCAATGTTTCCATACAACCAGGTGGAGCCACTCGTTCTGTGGATTCTGTGCAGGACTTACAAAACTTGCAGAACTCTGAAGACTTAGAGAAAACAAAAGAAGACTCCAAAGACTTAGAAAATGCTAACAAAGACTTAGAAAATGCAAACGAAGACTTAGAAAGTGTAAAAGAAGACTTAAAATATTCTGGACAGAACTTAAAAGACAAAAAGACTGATTTGGATGTCTCCTGGGTCTTAGAAGATCCAAAGCAGCACTTGGAGGACAAAATGCTTATTAACTTTAAGGGGCTGGAAACTTCTAAGTGTAACTCAAAAGACTTGTATAATTGTAATGACTTTGAAAGAACTCAACAAGACTTGAAGAACAATCATGCGCAGAGCTGTGAAGTGGTCGAAACAACTAACCAAGCTGTAAAAACCTCCAAAAATTGCAAGAAAATCGTCCGATCTTTTAAAAAAACTGAAAAGAACTTAGCAGAATCAGCTGCCACAAAGACAAACTTGAAATATTCTCGAAAATCTCAGGAAAACTCCAGAAAAGCATCAGGTTCCAGAAAGTCCAAGAGAAAATCAGGAAAAAAGTCCGAGGAACTCCCTGGAGAAGACAGTGACACAACAAAGGACTCAGGAAGGTCGCGTTCCGAATACAACTTCGGATGCTCCAACTCGGAAGCGTCAGATAATGAAGATGAGGAATGCGAATGTGGGATTTGTAGCAAAGTTTTTGTAAACGAACACTACCTCAAGCTCCATGTGGTTAAGAAGCACGACGGGAAAACTGGTTACGACTGCAATAAGTGTGGCCTTTGTTTCTTGGACGCTAAGAGTCTGTTTACCCACAGACGTACTCATGTCGAAACCTCCGACCCGTCTTTGAGGTGTAAGGTATGTGGTTTGTGTTCTAAGACTCAGGCGGAGCATACGAAACATTTGAAAAAGCACCCAGATAAGGATAAAGTTAAGAACTTGATTTGTGCAAAATGCCGCGAGGTCTTCAATACGTCTAAAGACTTAAACAAGCACAAGAAGTTGCAGTGTAACCTGAGGAAACATGTTTGCGATGTTTGTAAGAAACGTTTTTCGACCGCAAAAGAGTTGGAAGACCACCATAGAACACACAATGGCGATAAGCCACACGGATGTTCTCAATGTGACCGCAAATTTGCCAAGTTGTGCAATCTACAAGCTCACGAGAAACTCCACAACAAGGATAATTCCTACGTTTGCCAAATCTGCGAAAAATCCTACGCTTCTAAGAGGGGTCTAGCCAAACATGTTGCTGAGCATAGGCCTAATTCTGATGCTAAATACCACTGTAATTTCTGTCTTAAGAGTTTCATGGAGAAAGGAGATATGAACAAGCATCTACGAATACACAGCGGCCGTAAACCTTTTGTTTGCAATCTGTGCGATAAGTGTTTTCAAGGCTCGAACGATTTACGCAGACACATGAGAACCCACAGTGGAGAGAAGCCATACGCTTGTAGTATATGTTCGAAGTCTTTCAGCGTCAAAGCTAATTTGGATTCCCATGTGAAAACGCACACTGGAGAGAAACCATACGTTTGTTCAGAATGTGGAAAATCGTTCCCAAGAGCTAATTCTCTATCCAGACATTTGACGGTCCACCGTAAAGAATGGGACCAGCCGTACAAGTGCGGAGTATGCAATATAATTTTCTCGCACAAAAGAGGACTCAATGTACACCTGAAAACACATGCAAACGGACAAATACCGGGACTATTAGAAGGACAAACCAATTTTGAAGTAACAGGACGATTAGAAGGACAAGGAGCTGATGATATGACAGGACAAATGACAGGACAAGTAGAACGACAGACAGATGTCAAAGCAGGACAAGTACAAGGACAAGGAGCAAAAGCAGCAGTACAAATGACAGGACTGAACTCTGAAATGACAGAGCAATTGTCAGGACTGAATGATGAAATAACCGATGGTGAAGTTGCAGGATATTTAGCTGATCAAATGCATCAAAAAGTGATTGGACAAATGACAGGACAAATGACAGGACAAATGGCAAGACAGGTAACAGGACATTCAGGACAAATATCAGGACAGGAGCATGAAGGTCAAATGACAGGACAAGTTTCAGGACTGATGTTAGGACAGGAACGTGAAGGAAGAGATGTAGAAGTTACAGGACAGATATTAACAGAAATGACGGGACAATTGACAGGACAATTTTCAGGACTGGAAGAAAAAGGCCAAATGACAGGACTAATGACAGGACAGAAGCAGGAAGGAATAGACGGAGAAGTTACAGGACAAATATCAGGACTTTCAGGACAAATAGCAGGACAAATGGAGGGAGAAGATGCTCAAATAACAGGACAAAAATCGCAAAATCTTTACACTTGCGAATACTGTGGTAAAAGCTACACTCAGAAATGCTCTCTTAGCAAACATGTGATTACTCATACAAGTGAGGAATCGTGCGTTTGTCAAATATGTCAACAGGAGTTCATATCTCAAAAGAAATTACTCTCCCATTTAAAAATCCACAGTAAAGATAGGAAGTACTGTTGTACGATCTGTCAGAAGAGATTTAGGATGTCTATTGATCTGAAAAGACATTTGCTGACACACAGTGGTGAAAGACCCTACCCTTGTTCTATTTGTGAAAAATCATTCAGATTTAAAACAAATTTGACAGAACATTTGAGGATTCACAGCGGAGACAAGCCATATGGATGTTCTGTTTGTGGCAAAAAGTTCGGCAGGGCGAGTAACTTGAGGAGACATGCTTTGCAGCATGAGAAAATGTTTAAATAATGTCAAATTAATTCAAAAGCCAATTGTCTGTATAGCTTGAATGGTAAAAGTTGAAAATCATTTATTGAATATTTCAATTATATAATTGATCATGTTGATATCTGAAATGTTTCGTTCTGAAAAATTAACTAGTATCACTAATTCACTATCTATTGTTGGTGGGTTTCAATTGTGTTGAAGGTGTTAGAAATAAATTATTTAATATTTCTTGCATGTATGCACATGTGGCAAAATTCACGTAATATTGTTGATGATGGTCCTTTCTTAATTTTGTTTTGATTATAATTTGTGACGGAAAGAATCTTTTTTTTTAAATTAATAAGATGCAATTTGATTCTAGATTGATGTATTTGACAAATAGTTGTGTAAATTTATCACAATAATTACTTGTTATGTATTATGTATGGATCGAGTCAGGTTAATGAAATGAAAATTTAGTTGTTAATATTTTTGATATTTATATATTGTTTGTTTAAAAAAAGTCATAATTGATTATTTTTATATTCAATTAAGTGAGATGTAAGTTTTGAGTGAACTTCTTAATCGGAGTAAATGTGTAATTATTTTCACTGATTAAGATACAGAAGAATTATTATTGAAATTGACATTTTAATTGTTAAGTGTATCTTAAAATTGTATGACGTCGGGTTTATGAAGTGAAAAGTTGTTTCTTGGTAGTTTTTTGGTTTTTGTACTCAGACATTATATGGTTGTTGACAAAGAATCCAGATTTCAATATATTCTATTCATATTTGTGAACCTCGTGACTTTCACGAAATTTGGTTTTGAAGATTTCTGGTTACTGACTATTCTTACTTTTAGATGAGATTTCTTTCAAAGAATATTGCTTTAAATAAAAGAAATACGGTTTGGGATTCATATCCCAGAACCCTGTGATTCTCATCAAATTTGGTTTTGGAAGATTTCTGGATCCAACTATTGCTTTGGATAAATGGAATGTGGTTTGGCTGTCATATTCCATAACCCTGTGATTCTCATCTGAATTAGTTCGAAGATTTTTGGTTACAGAATAAATGAAATATGGTTAGGGATTAATTTTCCATTACCCTGTGGTTTTTATCAAATCCCCACAGGATTGAGTTTCAATCGAAGAGAGCTGAAATCCTGGGACGGCACTCCTCTCAAGAGTGAGTGAGTGAGTTTGTGTTTTACGCCCCATCAGCACCGGTGTGGGCTATTTAGAGGCAACACTCCTCTCAAAGAACTCTTAGTTACTGTAAGAATATGAAAGCAATGGTACAATATCTGAATTGATGGCAATGCCTTGCATTTGGGAAAGCAAACTGTGAAAATGGCCCTTTTTTATTTATGCAAAATCAGAGCTCAAGTTCACACATAATGTCCCAGGGAACAAACTACAGATAATATATTGCCATGACTATCCTCTGTACATTAGAAAAGATTGGATGGTAATTACAGACAAATTTATAGAACTATGCCACGGAAAGAGTGTAAAGTTTTTTCTTGACCACCCTGTAATATTGCTTTGGATAAATGAAATTCGGTTTGGGAGTCCTATTTCAGAATGCAGTGATTTTCATCAAATTTGGTTTTGAAGATTTCTTGTTGCTGACTATTGCTTTGCAAAAGAAAGAAATTCGGTTTTGGATTTCTTATTCCATAATCCTGTTATTTTCATTAAATTTGGTTTCGAAGATATTTTTCACTGACTTTTGCTTTGATTAAATGAAATTTGGTTTGGGATATTCCAGAACCCTGTGATTCTCATCAAATTTGGTTTTGAAGATTTCTGGATCTAACTATTGCTTTAATAAATGGAATACGGTTTGGGATTCATATTCCAGACCCTGTGATTTTCATCAAATTTGGTTTTGACAAATTCTGGTTACTGACTATTGCTTGAATAAATTACATATGGTTTGGGATTCATATTCCAGAACCCCATGATACGCACATCAAATTTCGTTTCAAAGATATTTTTTACTGACTTTTGATTTGGATAAATGAAACACGGTTTGGGATTCATATTCCAGAACCCTGTGATTCTCATTAAATTTGGTATTGAAGATTTCTGGTTTCGAACTGTTGCTTTGAATAAATGAAAATATGGTTTGGGATTTACAGCTGAATTTATATTTGAGAACCCTGTGATACTCCTCAAATTTGGTTTTGAAGATTTCTTTCAAAGAATTTTGCTTTGATATATTAAATACGGTTTGGCTGTCATATTCCATAACCCTGTGATTCTCATCTAATTTAGTTTGAAGATTTTTGGACAGGCTATTGCTTGGAATAAATGAAATATGGTTAGGGATTAATTTCCCATTACCCTGTGGTTTTCATCAAATTTGGTTTTGGAGATTCCTGGTTTCTGACTATTGCTTTGAATAAATGAAAGATGGTTTTGGATTCATATTCCATAATCCTGTGATTCTCATCTAATTTAGTTTGAAGATTTTTGGTTACAGACTATTGCTTGGAATAAATGAAATATGGTTGGGGATTAATTTTCCATTACCCTGTGATTCTCATCAAATTTGGTTTTGGAGATTTCTGGATCCAACTATTGCTTTGGATAAATGAAATGTGGTTTGGCTGTCATATTCCATAACCCTGTGATTCTCATCTAATTTAGTTTGAAGATTTTTGGACAGGCTATTGCTTGGAATAAATGAAATATGGTTAGGGATTAATTTCCCATTACCCTGTGATTTTCATCAAATTTGGTTTTGGAGATTTCTGGATCTAACTATTGCTTTGAATAAATGAAACATGGTTTGGGATTCATATTCCAGAACCCTGTGATTTTCATCAAATTCATTTTTGGAGATTTCTGGATCTACAGGGTAGTCAAAAAAAAAATTAGTCTTTGGCTCATGAGGCACAACTCAGTGAGTTCTTATCCAATCAGTCTCATTCTTGCATGAAGTTCAGGCAGGGATCTCAGTATTATGTTTCTACTCTTGGATCTAATTTTGATAAGGCGTTACAACAGGAGGCACATTTTGAAAAACTGTGATAGCATGCAATTTCTGTCAACCTTCTTCTCTTTCAAGCTCCCCACAGGATTGAGTTTCAATCAAAGAGAGCTGAAATCCTGGGACCACACTCCTCTCAAGAACTCTTAGTTACTGTAAGAATATGAAGGCAATGGTACAACATCAGAATTGATGGCAACGCCTTTGCATTTGGGAAAGCAAACTGTGTGAAAATGGCCCTTTTCAAGCAGAGCGAGTGATCGCTCTGCTTTTTACAGTTGGTCACAAAAGGGCTTTGGACAATTTTCACATGATTTATCATGAATGACCAAAACACCTTTTCTCCAAATTCACATAATTCCTGGTTTATAGGGTCTGCAAATACAAAAAGCATCAATTTTCAAGTTATTTCTAGTTCTCTAGCATCAATAAACCATCTGAATGCAATGTTATGTGGTTACTTGATCATATATTTTACATTCACTGCTCATCTCATGAATGGGCCAAATATGGGCAATAGGAATTGGAGGGAAAATTCTGGACCAATCAGAAAATGGGAAATTACTAGGTTGTAATATTCTGTGTGCTGATTGGCCAATTCAGGATCACCAGGTTCAGTCATGTGCTTGGGTCATGTGACATGCCAACAAAATGATGGGTGATCATGTTGTCAGGATGAGCTTTGCTGAGCTTGGCTAAGTAAAATGTAACACCATACTGCCATCTTTTAGCTAATTCCCATGTAAGGCCAACGCACGTATCTTTGTCAGAGGTAGCTAGTTGAGTAGATGGACTCATTACCGGGGATCCTGCGGGAGACACCTTAGCACTTGCCACCACGAAACACCTACTCAAGAAATACCAGAGGCTCAACAGTTTAGATTCGCTTATCCATTTAATACACAATTCATAGACAGTTACATTAAGAGTCATTCAAACAACAGACGGTATTCAACTTATCAATACATTAAACAACGATCCTAACGAATTACATATACTATTAACTAAATACCTTCTCAATCAACCATGACCTATAGCTCCTTTATGAGGAACCCTGATGATCATACCTCTCACAACAGTACCCCTACCTGACGATCCATCACTGCGCCAGGGAGACAGAGACCCAGCTGCCGCCTTGGCAGAGCCTAGCTCTGTTCTGGCTGGGCAAACAAGCTTGCCCCCAGAGGTTGACACTAGGGTGCTCTGCAGCTGCGCAGAGGCACCAGGGTAGCCGTTGCCATGGAAACATGGGGTGAGTTCTACCCCGTTGCTATCATTGTAGCTCATTACACAATAATATAATATATTACATTACTTTTATACAATAATAATATAAATAATATTACAGAATTAAGGTCTTGAAGTTCATGGCGATTTGAGGAAAGTTCCTATAAGAGGAAAGAATGAAGACACCTCTGAAGCTAAAAGCTCAGCGGTGACATCCCGACCGATCGAGGATTTTTTTATAAGATGGTTTTTCTCCGGTTTGAAGAAAACATCATTTAACTTACAATGGAATATGGATTACATTTGTTTAATACTAAATTAACATATACTATGCCTAATAATGTAACTTTCATTGAAAAGCAAAGGTATTTCCTTTCAAAGATAGAAGCCTGAATGCTTCATGCTGATTAACAGAACGATGTAAAGACTTGTAAATAGATTTGTGTAACTATTGAGAGGATTGTTAATCGACTTTGTACATGATACCAATTTAGGTACGGACAGAGGAAACGCGTCTCATTGCACCTGGATTTTGTGAGTGCTTTAATGAAAGTTGTGGTGACATCAGGATGATGTAACCACTACCACCGGGCAGGCGGTAGGGGGGGAAAAATTTTAAGATAAAATCGGGCGTGTGCAATATGCCCATGAAAGACAATTTGGAAAAAAGGAAACATTTTAGAAAAAGAAGCAAGAATATGACTTGCATTGGGGACATAAAGGAAAGGAACTGAATGACAGTCCTTTAATGGTGTCAATGAGATGCTAGAAGGGGAGCTCAGATAGGAAAGTGAAATCTAAATGTTAATGATTGACAGAAAAGGACAAGTTATTCTTATGACCTTATTCGCCAAAATTTTGCAATTTTTTTTTTGTGAATGGCTGGGTTCCGCACCCAACGGTATTTTTGGAAGTAGAGCCACTAATTACATGGCCCCTCAGCAAAAGAGACTCAAGCACCAGGCGAGTCAAGTAGCCGTTTTTATCAAGGGCAGTTACGGGTATCATCCCTTGCGTGTCATTGGATATGCATAGAGGTAAACCAAAAGCATGAAGTGCATTAAGACAGGACAGCCTTATAATTTTAAATGGGCTGGTATGTCCGATACCCTAAACTACAAAAGTAAGTAAAATGACATATAAGCGATAAGCAATTTTAAAAGCAACAATTAAATCATAAACAAAATATAGTCTAAGCGCGAATATCAACAATAACATGGATCAAAGCGACAATTAATAATTTAAAGGCGACAAATAGCAGAATAATAAACGACAATTTGCAAAATAATAGGCAAAATGATAAAACAATAGTCCAGTATGGAGATAAACAAATCAATAGTGGACTATAGTTTCGTAAAACTTGTTACGTACACTCTAAACATTTCCAATAAACTGTAGGCATAGGGCGTACAGAGAATTAAAACAATGCTAAAATAGGTAAACAGTATACTGGTACAGTGAAGTGATATTGAAAAACACATGTACATACTAATACACCTGAGGAAAACTTGTATAAGAAGGCTGGCATGCACAATGCATAGGCCAGAATAATTATCAAATGAGATTAAACATAAGCTTAAAATAAGATACAGATGTGTGAAGCGAGATCAGGTGTTTACAGAAATGGTTCAGTGCAAGAGTTGACCTGGGACAACAGTTCGTGAACATGTGGAGACATAGCTAATAATTAACAGTGCATATTGATTTAGTTGATGTATAAATGTCTAATTAGCGATGCATATTACACAATACGAGTGAGAGTCAGTGCATGATGTGGAAGATAACATTATTCACACATATGTGGACAATAAGGTTGGAGGAATCATTGATTCGAGGAGTCAATAATATAAGTCATTGATTCAGGGCGAAGGAAGCGACAGGAGACGACCATTCCACTTCTGTAAATGTCAGTTCGGACCAACAGTGTCTCTGTGAGCGGAGGACAGGCGAGGTGCTGTGCCATGTGCATAACAACTATGGCGGAGACAGAGGAAAGTTCGGAGCGAGTAACTGGTATTTTGATGATCATACAGAAGACCCGAAGGACTGATATATCTGCAATACCGTGGAGACTTGCCAGATCGGCTTCGTTGCGTGACTGACCCAGGTTAGGGCCAGGCAGAGGAGGTGGTGACTCGTTTGTCACAACTTTTATGTGTGTATGCAGACATTCCCGATATTGGGTGGACCGTGGTGGGTCATGGAGAAGAAGACGTTGTCATGAGTCTTTTGTACATACTCTTTCGGAGATCACAGTGTCTTTGCGAGCACAACCTTGTGCGGGAACGCTAGAGAATGCGTGGTGAGGAAACTCTGCTGAATTAGACACAATCCAGAGTAGTGCCTGGCGATGGTAACCAATAGCAGGGGCAATCCATGTTAGCCTCCTGAATGAGCGAGTTACCCAGAGGAAAAGAGTTTCATTAAGAAGATGCATGCCAGAAGCGAGCTGGGACAATCCATATTAGTCACCAACTGAAAGGGAGGCAATGCTCTTCAAGCACGATTGTTCGGTGATACTGCTTAATAAACAGAGGCAGTCCATGTTAGCTACCAGACAAATGTATGACAATGCATCTGATAAGCAGTATTGCAGAGGCAATCCATGTTAGCCATCTGCAGATATTACCCATGAGTGACGACATGCGCGAAGGAGTGAAGCACAATGTCAATCACACACGGAAAGTTCAAACAAGGATCTGCGTGCCTGGTTACGACAGAAATGGAGTGAAACGGAATGTTCACACTAGTGGTCGCCCCGAAATGGTGCCCTCTTCATATTGCCATGAGATGATTACAGGAACATGGCCGACTTGGAGTGGACGTACGTCCTGTTGGAACGTGGTCCCATGTGCAATCGTGGTGCCCAATTAGAGGTGGTGCCCAAATCAACTGACTTCCCGATGTCTACCATGTGTGTCTCTTGATAGGATGCCCATGACAGTAGATGCGACAATGGAAGGCACAGGAACTGTAAAGACTCTCTCAGATCAAAGATTAGAGAACATATGCATCGAATGTCTCCGTGATCACAGGTTGCCACAAGCAATCTCGCACTGATGATGGCTATCCAGTTGGACCAACGACTCATGATCAAAGAGACATTCCCGCAAATCATGTGACAACACAACACAGCATTAAATGTAATTGTGAACGCAATAAAATGAGCAAGGAGCTCTCGACTCTTAGCAAACTGTCCGTGAGGAAAGGCACTCGATAAAGGAGAAATAAATAAAGGAAAAATGAACTAGAGTGGAAAAGGCAATGAGATAAGGGTATAAATGAGTATAAATTGGGATTGATGTATCATCATGCCGATCAGCTCCCCAAGATCAAAATGAATCACATCAATTGCGAGACATAGATGCAACAGTTTTGGCATAATTAATGACTGCCATTAAAGAAATAATTTGATAGTAAAAATGATTTGATACTAGAGAATTTGCTATATAACTGACTAAAAGGTTGTAGAGTCATTAGGTAAATCAGGTAATACCATAACTATCAACTAAAAGGGTGGTGAGAAAGACATGATAAAAGAAATTGAGATATATAGTGTGCAAAATTTATCAATCAGGTCAATGTACTCCATGCAAAACGAATATAATTATCAGTATTCAAATAAGTATCAATGGAAATAAGTATTCAGAACACCTAGGCAACATGAGTTTTCCAACCACTTTCCTTATCATATTAAAGAATGCCGCGCATGTCAACAGAAAATGCAAGAGATGTACTGTAAGATCATACTGAATTACTGAAATCGAAAGACTCGACCAGACCCGAAAATATAACAATTACCGTCCAAGAAATGTAAGTTAATAAAGTACTTTCCCTCAATTACACGCGTGTAAGAAAAAATTGGGAGTATCATTACTGTGAACTTTTCTCAACACAAAACAACTTCTGAACTTCATCAACAATACTCAATGCCTATAGAAATTCCCAGTTTACTATTTAGTAAACGTATATGCAAATTGGTGGTCCTAAATGACCGGTAAATGACTCGACTGAAAAAGGTAGTTACAAAATATTGTAAGCTGCATGTAAGGCTGCCGTCTCTGTACAGGTGTAAAGATTAGAGCAGGTAAAGTAAGGTTTTACTGGCTCCGTAGAAGCTTGGCCCAGTGGGATGGGCGAAAATGTTGCGGCAGGGGTTGCGCCATAATAGTTGCTGACAAACAACAAGAAACTACTTCCCACAGTAGCATCAATGAGGTTGGCAACAAGGTGAGGCGCCACCTGCCAGGCCACCGCGGTGTCATACCTATCTATGGACATGAAGTGGTCGGCCGACCGGATTAAGGTAAAAGGGAGTCATTTACAAAAAAAATTCTCTTTCCCCGAAATGCGAAGCGATGCTACAATCACTGGGTGAGCAAAATCCACAGAAACGCATTGAAAAATTTTGTGCTAAGTTTAAACTCACGGCCACATCGCCGGAACACATGAAACTCACGGCCACATCGCCGGAACACATTAAACTCACGGCCACATCGCCGGAACACATTAAACTCACGGCCACATCGCCGGAACACATTAAACTCACGGCCACATCGCCGGAACACATGAAATAGCACAAGATATCCCCAAATTATGGTCGGGCTCCCAGTCCGACAGGCAGAGAACTTGCAACATATTGAGATACTTACTCGACATAATATGTTGCACAATGATTATAGGAAAAGATGCTCAAAGATAATACTCGATCAGAGCAGTATAATAATGCTCAATCAAAGCAGTACCTACATGTCATGACGGGAAAGTGGTGGATTATTTGTAAGAAAACACTCATCAACAAATGCGTATAACACTTCTCAATTGGCAAAATTTTTGGCGGCTAATATCTGCAATAAACGACACTCACGACAGAAGCAGAAATGCAGAAAAGGAAATTCAAGTAAAATGGAATATCTACAAAGTGCAGAATGGAATATGTACAAAATGCTAATGATACGAACGCAGTAAATTGAACAAAATTAATTCAACAAGTGTTGCCCAGTGTCAAAATGACGTTATGCAAAGGAAAAATAATGTCACCATGAAACAATCCCATCATAAAATAGTCTCATTATAAAAACAGTCTCGCCATAACATAGTCTCATCATAAAAATAGCCGCGGAACTCAAAAGGTGATCAAGAATAACATGAAAGACGATTTCAATGCTTAAAAGACAATTGGATTTGCTTAAGGAAAGATCATGATGGATCTTTGTCGAGATACTTCCATTACTGAAATGTCCATTTAAATGGTAGTCACAATCTGTTATCTCTGGTTATGTACTAGAAGTAATTGGTAATTAGGTTCCGGGCCAAAATTAATTGAGAAGTGGCTACTGGTCATACAGGTAATTAGCACGTCATGTGACTGCTGGAAGCTGATCTTCTAACCACATAGGCCTATCTTCCTAATTTTGTTATTTAACATTACATAATTCTATACAAACCTATCAAAATATTAATTTAATTATTCACAAATTAATAAGAAAACCATGCATAAAAGGTAAGAAAGAGTAATTATAACACATACATTTACACTATTAGGATATCATATCAACCGTTATGGATGGCATAATGGTCAAATCTGGTGAAATCTTTTGTCATGGTCTGATTTGGGTATTATGTATACACAGCCATTGCATCCATTAAAGATGTCTATCGTTTGTATTATGAATAGTGATTTCAAAATGATGACTTTTAATAGCACAGGAATGGCTCCTGACAAAATAGACTTCATTAAATGTATGACTGACGAGCATAAGGCAGATGTATTGTTGCTACAAGAAACGTGGCTAATTGATTCGAGGAAAAATGCAGTTTTGAGAAGTATTAATGATGAATATGTGGCGGCTGATGGTGTTTGGTGACGATAAAATGATAAGTCATTAAAGTATTACATTAAGTAGGGAAACAAGTCCCAAGAATTGCTGTCAGGCCGTTGAAGAAACCGGAATCAACAATCATTAAACTGGTGGCACCTGTATATGTATGGAGCTATGCAGTGGTATGGCCATTGTACGATGTTTTATTCATTTAAGTATTAGGTTTATATGAATTGAGCCAAAATTATGCAGCTGTCCAACAAGGCATTGTGGCACTAAATATTATTGCTGAAGCCCATGTGCTGTACACACATTTTCCACTTGGCGCAGGAACTACACAGGCTGGGCCCTTGGTCAACTCGGCCCAATGTGATTTGTTTAACTATCAGTCACAAAGGTCATCGGGTGCAAAATGGGTCCTGGATTAACTAAATAGGTGCACCTTAGAGACAAAAGGGGCATTGGCTGGGTTGCAGCGATGAAAGTGCGACCCGTGCCAAAAGAAAGTAACATCTTTCATGTTATAAAAGCAGAATTCATAGTATTGCTGCAAAGATATAAGTACCACAATGGTAATTAGGAAAGATATACATTATGATATTGGATTAACAGAGTATATTATATCTAAATCCAAAGGTTTCGAAGTATATATATATGTGTAGATCTCTATAATGCTAGAATGTTTAGGTCATCATATGAATAAATGTATATTGGTGGCTCATTGGTTGAGAATTTGGAATTATGATCGAATATTTCAAATCGTGGAGAAACAATTAGTAGTTGGTATGCTAGTAAGACAAAGACAATACCGTGTGGTAATGCGGTGCGGCACCGAAGAGAAAGCCAGGCACCCCGAACACTGTTCGGACAGAGCCAGATTCGATCATACTACAATATGCAAATTGACCAAGGTCAAATGCAAAAAAAAAAAAAAAAGGAAAAAGTAGAAAGATCGCTGTCCTGCCCGGCAGTTTCAGGACGGTGTCATTGTCATATGCCGACTAGTAAGAAAATGTCTGCTGAATCAAAGGTTGATACAACGTTAAAAGAATTAACTGCTACTAGAAATGATTAAAATAACATCGCCTAGAAAGTCAGGTTTTAAATGTGTGGTAAAATGCACTTGTGTTTGTGTAGTAGCTAATGTGATTGGTTGTTATGGATGTTTAGGTACTAGTTGTGATTTGGATAAATCTTTGGTATACATGTTAAGAGAATTATGATGTAACAATAGTATTATTGGTTAATCATGTATGCTGTAATGATTATTGATTGTAGCTTTATGAAATTAGATAATTCTGTGTTTAGAATTAAGTGGGAGTGTTAAGAATGTGTAATTCCAACACAAGGTGGCATCGTAGTAGTCCTGTACTCTGAGGACCGAAGGCCCTCTAGTGAGTATTTTTGTACAGTACCATCAAAGGATGTTCAACTGGAAACACATGAGTTTTACTCTTTTATATTTCAAACTGGAATATTGATTAAATAACAACAGGCTAACATTGTAATTGATGAAATATATAGAGTTCCTGGAACTAATGAAGTTGATTGATATTAATTGCTATTAATCTATCTGTACTAAAGTTAGGGATCAGAACAAAAGGATCACTATTGGTACAGACCAAAATATGGACTTTGTGAAGATGAATTCTCACATAAATACACAGAAGTATATATTCAATAGAAAAACAGACATACAGCAATGAAGGAGAAAAGCAACATTACAGTGTAGGCGTGATTTGATTACAAATGTTAAAATGATTCTAAGAAAATTTGGGAAATTTTTAAAATAGAACAACAGGAAGAAATGGTCTTACTGATAGAGGCATCAAAATCGTGTTTAAAGGAGTTCTATCTGAAAAAATATGAAGTTAAATTTGGAACACCCCGTGCAGGGTTATGTGCTAGGTCCTTCACTTCACATAATCTATGGTAATGGTATGCCAAGGTCTTTAAAATTTAGTAAAACTGTTATGGCCGCAGATGATACCACCATTTATGCGACTGGAAACAATGTTATATTCCTATACAGAAAAATTAATGAAAGTGTGTAGTTGTACAGAAAGTAACTGAGACAAAATTCCTGGGAGTTTGTAATGACAAACATTCAAAGTGGCCCTAGGAAGGTTTTTTGTTAAATGTAAGGTGGCTCGAGCTGTAAATAGCTTAAATCAGCAATTGTAGAATAACTTAAGTTTTGATGGCAGTTATAACATCCTCATGATTGTGATGGATTTGACTTACGATATGTCATTATGTAATGTAAATGTTGACCTTGGGAGTCTTTCGACCACATTTGACTCTAGACCACATTTGACTCTAGCTATTGTTTAAAGAAAATCTATTAAAATGGACTATACGCTTTGTTTGTTGCAAATAAAACAGGCAGAGATGATGGCATTTGTATGAGAATTTCTGAAGTATGCCGTTGGTAAAATTTTAGAATCAATTCTAAACGAAAGACTTGTATTCAGAATAGTATGCTAAAGAATGATGACTGTCAGCAATAGACCAGTAGAGCTTGCTGCTCCAAATCTGCAGGCCAGCCAATAGTTTCACCCCAAAAGGGTAACAGAGCAGTGACCAAAACTTTGCTTGTCAATATACATTGACAAGAAAATTTCTGAATGGCCCAATCAAAACAAATTCAAGTGTCTATTCCAAACAAATAGTAACAAGGCTCTGACCAACCTGAACAAATTCTGCAAAATTTTGATTAATTATTTCAAACAATAATGTATAGACCGCACATACTGCAATTATTTGTTCAAATTTAGCTATTTTTATTATAACACGCATTGGCCTTGTTAAAGAAGTAACATGGCTAACAATTTCTCAAAAGAGTTCAAATTTGTAATTGTATTCATGGTGATGCTTCTTATTACTCAGCAAATTTTCTACTTCATTACCCCAGTTGTGATACTGCTGCAGTTGATCATATTTGACTTTTGTAACCAACTGTGTACACTGTATTTCACTCGAATGTACCTCAATGTGTAGTGTTGTGTATCCCCAACGTATAGTGGTGGGTACCCTACATACTGCAGTATAGTAGGCCTAGCTGCCTTTACTTCATTGTGCCATATCTCTGGTCAATCAAATTATACACAAGGTGGCAGCACCCATCTTCACCATATGACTGTTTTTGTTAAGGTCTCCGCCTAACGGACATCCAACACAACCTCAGGGTGCTGCATAGATTTCTTGTTTAGTTATGCATTAATAATTTGTGAGTGTGTGTTTCCTAGTTGTTTCTAAGTGTTCATGAATTATGTATATATGTTATTTGTACTCCATACCACAGTTGTGGTGAAGAGTTAATAAAAACTTGAAACTTGAAACTTGATCGACATTCTACCTCAAGTTGCATACAGGCTCCAATGGGATAATCGATGTTTTTGCCAATTAAAACCCATTTTTTAGGCCAGTGGGTAAGTCTATAATGGTATGGGACCTTCAAGTTGGGCATGGTGGAATTGGATAAAGATTTTAGTAACTTATTTTTGCACTTTTTCAATACCTGGAATTAATTTATTACAGTGCAACTTTTAAGCCAGTGGAGGGGGGTGGGCAGAGAGATGAAGGAAGTCGTGGCCGAGGCTCGCAGGGCCGAAGGCCCATAGGCCGGGGCTTCTGGAATAAAGTTTATAATATAATAATATAGACTGACAATGAAAGACGGCTGAGGCAAATCATTCTTGCTAACATAGGCTGTAATAAGCCTGAAGCTCCTTTGAAGGACACCATATTCATCCATATAGTGATAAAAAATCCAGAAACTTAAATTAAGGTTTAAAACTATCAGAAAAGGGTTATGATTTTTCAACTCCAGCTGGGAAAACTAGGTGGGCATTTTAGAGAATTTTCAATTTCTTGGGTGGGCAGCCATCAGAGGCGGGTGGGCATCTGCCCACCTAGTTATTAGTTAAAAGCTGCCCTGATTTATTAGTAGTTTATTGCAGGCTACAACAGTACAACACTATCCACACACACACAATGCAAAACATAATCACTGATTGTGTGCAGCAATGTTTATACATAGCCAATGAAAATCTTAATGAAATAATTATTATAGATTTCTACCCCATATATCTCACTTGATGGATCATGATTAGGCTGCAGAGTTTGCTTCTTTATAGGATAAAAGTTACATTTGGGTTTTTTATAAATCATCTGGTTGCAAAACGCAGTCTTAATTAGCCATTTAAAGCAGTCTTATATAAGTCATCGATTTATCGCATAGGGCGTTTTGATTGAGTATGATAATAATGCTTTCTTTGTGAAGCCGTGCATTGCCGACAATATTATTTTAGTAAGCCTGACATTGCAATTATTGAAAGTCTGTTAACAGTATATATAACAAAAAGAAAAGAACTGGTGTAAAAGTATACTTATGTTGAATTGTCAAATGTCATAATAGGCCTAACTGGTCAAGTCATTATTTGTTTTTTGATAAATCAATATAGGCCTACATGTACTGTAATCGAAAGTTATAAAGTCATTTTTTTATATTTTTATAGGATAGTAAACCAATTCAATAGGCCCATATGTTACCCCGGAAAATGTATAGATGATAAATCCTGTGTTAGCAACTTGTGAAACATTATTTGATTCTCCCCTATATATGCTTTGAAATACTTCTCTACATGTATTAGTGTTAATTACAAAGGCATGTATTGTTTTAAATATGTCTAAAGTCAATGCACAGTAAACTATTCTTATCTGGTTTAGCTTGTGACCCACAATACGTAGTTTATAAGTGATAAATCTAAACATTTGGGTGTAAAATGCTCCCAAATATATATGTTTGCCATGTTAAAAGGGGTACAGCAGCACACATGTTGTTGGACCTTTTGTGGTTGCTAGGGGAGAGAGAAGGGTAAAACACACAAAGTTGCCTGGCCATGCTTGTCTGGGCAGCTATGCTGTCTGGCCTGGCTGCCTGTGTCATGCTCCCCTCCCTAAAATTAAGTAGTAGCAATTTACTTTACTGGTTATTTTAATTTCTTTGGATTTATGAGTTGTGTGTCCCTGTGTGTTGAGTTTTCTTTAAAGGGTCATGAAGCTAGTTATTTTGTGATCAATTAAATAAAATTGTTGAGGTATGGCTTATCGATGGACCTAAAATAGTGAAACTGCCAGAAACTCCGGTGAAATAAGCAGGTGAGACAAAAAATGTTGAGGGTTTGGCGGAAATAAACAGGTGGGAGAAAAATGTTAAGTGGTTGATGGAAAGGTGCATTAAGGTAAAGTGTAAACTGGAAAGGTGTTCCCCTCAGATTTTGCACAGAAAGCAGAAATGGAATTGAAGGTGTGGTGGCTCACTTCGGCCCGTGCCGTCTCAGGATGAACGACACAAACATATGGCTAAAACACTGAAGAAATGTTGGTACAGAATAGTGGGTTTAGTCTAAACACAGACCAAAAAGATAAACACGAGAAGGTTTAGGGGAAGGAATTTCAAGTAGGGTTGATGAAAAGGAATGTTCAACTTACTGGGTCTGATAAACAGAAAGGAAGAATGAAGGTGTGCCATTCTCGTGAAAAGGTGAACATAAAGTGGATTAATGGAATCGTATTAGAGTGGTCCCTGGGGAGGTACTTTTGTTTATGTAAGCAGATTCTGAAAAGTCTGCAAATTCTTTTGCTGAAAGGTTATAGAGTAGTTCTAGGTATGTCTATGGCTTACAGTAAGGAAGAGAGGTCGCTATCCTTCACCAAATTATCGACTTTGCCACAAGTGTGAGCTTTGGTATTAGAGCCCGGAGTCACTGAGTTCAGGCATCATGACTTGACTTGGGTGCTTGATGACTTGACTTTAACAATTTTCATGACTTGGTAATTTGCCATGACTTGAGTATTTCATGACTTGACTTAACTGACTTCCAAATAAAGGTCTATTTGTTTTGCTTTCAAAGTTGCATCATAGCAGACTATATTGAATTGAGTTACTACCTAAAATGAGACTTAATCACCTAATTTTAATTTACATCTAACAATTTTAGTAAATTAATCTGTTTAAAGTATAGGTTAATGAAAAGAATGACAAAAAGCCCAAAACTCAGTGAATTTTGCTGTTAAACTACGACTGGACATCAAAGTACAGGCCCATGCAAACTATAGAGTAATGTCATTAGTTGAAATTTGAATAAACAGACACATAATATAGGAGGAAAATATATATATTTTAAAAGTTGTCATTCAAAATAATTTTAAGTTTAAAATTGATAACAATGTTGTCCAAAAATGGTTATGTCACAAACTATGTACAGGGCCTTCATTGTATGGAATAGTCTGCCAGAGGTACTTAAAACTGTGATAGTCTTGATGTTTTGAAATACGGGACAAAGAATTATTTTAATTAAATTGTTTTTATGTACTATATCTGTATATACTTGTTATGAGCCACATGAAAAACGGTTCGATTGAGTGTGTTTTACCATGTAAAATATATTGTAAATGGAAATGAAGAAAACTATTAATTGAATCCAAACTATATGCCTTATTATCGTAAGAAAACAAACATCATCTCTGGCTGTTTATGGTGAAACCAGCAGGTCCCCACTACATGTTTAGACAAAAAGGTTGGAACTGTCAATAGACCGATCCAGTCGCACTGCCAACCAAAAGGGGTAGCCTATCAGAGGGCTCCCTGCAGTCACGTGACGAAATGATTAATAGGTGTTCTTGTACCCCACCAGGACATTCGGACAAGCAAACCCCATACCAGGGTGTTTAGCATTGAATGAATAGGGAAATAAGCTAGTTTTTAACTGCATATTTACAGGGTATAAAATATATGTAGCTGTTCAAAGATTTGCAGTGATCAACAAGAGATGTCCAGGTACCATGCTGCTGTGATGTCATTGGGCAAATAACAATATTTGAATATAAAATTGAGGTTAAAGTTTCAGTCCACAGTTTGACCTTCTGCAGGCCTGTGGCCTATAGTATGTGAACTTAGGTGATGTAAAGGATGTTAAGGCATGCATAGGCAGCCATAGGCTAGAACACCAAACTATATATTAGTAAGTATAAGCCTACTTGAGTCAACATTTCAACTGAACAGAAAGTACTACCCTTTTTTCAGGTGGTTCGTTTTTCATTAACTTCAGAGATGCTAAGGCATACATCTTTCAGACATTACCAAGTATCTTAATTTAGTGACATGTCAAGTATATCAAAGAGTTAGACAAAAATACAACCACATTTGTTAAGACATTGCTTCAACTTCAATATGATTACACAGAGTCATTTATAGATCGAAGGCATTGAACAATCATGCAGATAGTATATATATAGGGATATATGTATGGCATTACAATTAATTTATCATTAATTATGCATTGCTGATTTTCATGGCCGATATAGCAATACGTATTTTGTGTTCCCAACCGAACTTTCATATATATATATAGAAGCTTAATGAAAATTAAAAATTACGTAGAACATGCAACAGAATGTGTCTTCATTACATGATCTAACCTGTTTCAAACTTGTTTCTTCATTGATTCATGGAAATATGCATAGCCTTTCATTTGTATATGATCATGATTGCAGGCATGTGGTCTAGTCTATCTAACTAACTTAGACAATATAAATGTATTAACTTAGCTTACAGTATGCTCATAAATGTGAACATAAAAAGATAAAATCCACTGGTATCAGTGCATTTTGCATTGGCCATTTGGGGTAACTCAGGGCTGTTTGTTCGAGCGAAGGGGGTAACCAGGGCCTGGCAGGGGTGGGAGGAGCTTCACCCTCAGAATGGATCGGTCTATTATCGAATGAGATCAGAAAATGCACCAGATGTTAGTCCATTAAGGAGATGTCTACAAATTCAGAAAGATACTCATACTAACAGGGCTAATCAAACTACTTGGTTCAGATATATTTAATAAATATATATATCATTAATGTGACTAAAATCTTGCTGAACCTGATGCTGTGTCAAACATGCCTGTTGCTGATGTTATTAAGCATTATGCGAATCATAAATTATGAGGAACCAAAACATTGTATTTAAAACTGGTGACTCTTTAATCGAAAGTATAGTAATTCTATGTATCATTCTGTAGTCTGAATGATTCTATACGACATGAAAAGTTGTTAAAGCGAGCTCTTCGATATGTATATAATGATTTCTCTTCTGAATATAAAATTTTACTTTTAAAAGCCAATAGAAAATCACTCTATTTGAGAAGTATGCATGATATTGTGTTTTGAATGATAAACATGAAATAGAACAAGAGATTAGAGACATATATAAATATCCAATTTGATGCATGTTTTTCTTGTAAATAATGATCAAATATGAAATATCAAGCATGTATCAATTAATATATAAATTAGTTAACTGGGATGTCTGTTGCATACCAATTGATCTATGAATTTGTTAAGTTGTATGTCTTTGGATTATGTCTTATATATCTTTGGATTATGTCCCATATATATATTTACTCATGATTTTCTTAATAAGCTAAAAGGGCTATTTATTTGTGATCAGTACAAGTGGTGTGTTTATTTCATTGGCTGTTATCTATATTAATTGGTGTGTAATGTCAACTCTATTTTATAACTATTTGGATTTTGGGACCTAATTTGCATTTGTTTTAATCTTTAAAGTACCATTACTGGTATACGTCTGTAACAGTATGCTTACCTGAATTTAACTACTTATAACATGTGTATAATCAATTTTATGTATATAGTTAGTGGTATATATAATTAATGCTATTATATATATATTATTTAACTTTTTGAATTACAAATGACACATTTAGCAATTGTGATAGGGCCAACACAAGTTAGTTATAGCTGTTATATCAAGTGGATATGGTAACACCAACAACTGCCCTCAGCCTGCGTAACAAAATCGATGGTACTTCAAAACTGCAGACTGGGTGGCGACATTGTGAGCAACCTGGTCTGTAAACGAAAATATTGCCTGAAAATGAGGAAGCCAGTTCCAAGGTCACGGGGTCAGATCTCGACTAAAGAGCACTCCAATGCAACAAACCAATACTGGATATTATAGCAATATTACTTGTAACTATTGATATTATGTTGAAAGTTGATATTATAAAATAGTACTTTCTTCCCTAACTAGCAGTTATCACTGGTCGATGCCAGTTCCTACAAATAAGAGCTAATGTTAATGCGAAATGGAAAGAAAACTAAACAGTGTAACTGAAGTGTGCGCAGGGTGGGAATCGAACACAGGATCCAGGGACTGGCAATAGGGTGCACCTCAACCAGGGTCTGGTTTTATAAATCCGCCTACACTTTGCTTTCAATGATCCGCAAAAACGAATGGCTAGTGACTGGAGCAGTCTGGTGTTCCTGTACAACTCAACCAAAAACAAAATGGAGACATACCTAGCTGCAAGCGAACTGTGAGATATTGAAGGAAAAGGAAAATGGGCTAAGTGGAAGACTCAATCATTCAAAAGAAAAATTACCACTGCCAAATCAGTAATTCAAATCACTGTCAGAGATGGAGATTAAGAAAATGAACACTTTTCTTGAAGAGGAAAACGCATCGAAAATTGGAAAAATGCATCGCTAAAATATGCAATTTTCTACACGAAAAGAAACTCTGTACAAAATGTAACAGCTCGAAATTGCGTAAGTCACTCAATAAAGTGTCAAGCGAAACAGCTCGCAATGCATAAGTCACACGTTACTTAGATTACTGGAAAGGCTGTGATTGACAGCGTAATAGGCAAACAGATAGAATGACGACAAAGAGACAGATAGCATGTCTCTGGAGATATTGCCACAATGATTCCGAAATCACAATTCAGAAACTCATAATCAATTGAGCAATAAATGGTTGGATGTCATTAGCTGCCGCAAGCTTGGAATAAGGATAAGATAGAGAAAATAAGGAAATGCAAGGATGGGAGAGATGTATCTTCAATGTAGCTCGGTTAAGCCATTGCTTAATATATGTATCTATTTGTCTGTTATAATAACAATATACCGACTTTGAATGGCCCCAAGTGTAATGCAATGCTAGTTACAACAGACAATAATAATGCGCTCCTATAAGAACTGTAATAAGTCTGGAGAAAAGCAGAGAGGTTCGGAGAGAGCTGTCTATACGTTTTAAGTGGCGAAAGGATTGCAGATGTAAACATTTTGGGTATACAGCCACAGAAGAAGTAATAGGCAATAAATCAACTGCTGCACACAGGGAGGATCAACCTTTTAGGCTGACTTAGAAAAGTATTATATAAATTCTAACTGGTCTTTTTCCTATCCACAAAATATGCAGACTGATATTACTGTCATCTAAAGCTAGTTAATATGTTCATGCTAGCCACAGAAAACAAGACAACAAGTCAGCAGAAAACGAAATAACAAGTCAACATAAAAGAGAAACAGGGCCTAAATGAATAGCAGCTGGTAACATATAACTGGTGTCTTTTGAATGATGAAGACATGTGACTGCAGGTCGAGGGAGGCGATCAATGCAGTGTGTGCAGATTTTAATTACCCAGGAAACAGAAGGATGGTCCTGTAAGGCCACAGTCTGGAGGAGAAGGGGGGGGGGGGAACAAGCAAAGTTGGCTGGCTATGATTGTCTTGTGCAGGCTAGCTACCCTGCCTAGCTGCCTGTGACATGGCCCCCCTGCCCACTGTCAGATTAACAGCCAATGGACTTTTTACTGGATGTATTGGAAACCAAAGTTAAGAACATATATGAAGTTTAAAGAATATGCAATTATAACACTGCCTGAAGAACAGAGCTCTTGTGCAAAGTGATGAGACTAATATCTAACTTTAACAATCTCAATCAAACCCAAAAATCTAAACTGATTATGTCAGAAAAAAGACCGGAAATAATACAAGCCCCAGGTTCCTACCTAAACAAAATTATGGGATAATAGAAAATAAAGAATAAAGCAAATGAATAAACAATAAAATCCCTAGGCTAGAAATATGAGCCACCCTATCTGTTGAGCTGATAAGCGTTCTGCTGAATTGATGATTGCTAAAACTGTAAATGTTTCTCTGCACTTGGCAGGACATCATGGCATGCACATTGAGCGGTTACCGCTAGTGCGTGCCAGAAGCCATTGCTATACGACGACATGAACAGTAAAAACCTATTGACATTTGCAAATTTTTATGCTATGCCTCAGTGCCAATCGTGACCATTAATCAAATTACACACCTGTTCTTCCTGCACAGAGTCTGTATACACAGCTCTGGAAAAGAAACTGTTATGCTGATGACAATGTTGCTTGTTCTACCAATCTCAATGGCTGCTACCCTATTTCCTATTTGAAGTAGCATATATATCATCCTAAGTATTACGCTACTACATATATTGCAAAATGTGACTGGGACCAGCCTGTAAAATATTTCCATGCCACAATTTTGTAAAATATCACATAACAAAATTGATGTTAAACATTTCATGATATTGATATACTGCGATATTGTGTAATCCGTTGTTAATCAACTATAGTTTTTATTTCTAATTCTTCCTGTTAAATTACAATAATTAGCATCTAGAATAGACTCAGCATTGTAGTTTGTTTAATTCAAGGATAAAGAATAGTTAAACTATGCACACAGAATAGCTCAACACTGAAGGAGTGTCATAAGGTATGTTTCTTTGAATTACCCGCTTCTGGAAATTGGATTAACTGCCAATTACCTCTGGCCATTACTGCAATGGTGAGCACTAAAGCACAAATAACTGACGTCACTGAGATCCAGGGATGGACGAAACACAGTCAATCAATTTGGCCTATGCTATTGAAAGCGAAAGAATGGAAAAATATAAAATTGTGCAAGAAACTGCAAAATTTGCGAGAAACTGCAAAATTTGCTTCAGCAATACAGCACGTCAGATGTAGCAAGTGCTTAAATAATGAATTCAACCAATACCTCATTAATGCTGGATATAACCCTGCATCAAAATAGATATTTGCAAAAGCCACACTACTTTTTTACATAATTCAAAACCGTACCACTGCACAAATAATTCATATACCACAAGACAATAAAATAAAATCAGACTATCTCTTCTGAATCACGCCCTTGCAAAATACTTGAAAAGTTAAGTAATAGAGTTGCATCATAGTCATAAAGGAAAGTCAAACAATGTGGTCAGAAAAGGACCAGATTGCCGAACTTTAAATTAGTGCAAAGGAAAGGAAATGACAGGAATGACATAAAATTACATAAAGATCCTAGTAAATAATTAAAATAATCGAGTGCCTTTCTCACCATCAATCTGCCAATAAGAGAGCCCTTACCCGAAATGAAATGAGAGATGTGCTGTGCTGAAGTGAATGTCTGAAGATGCGAGAGATGCCCAGAGACTTGAGTGCGCCGTTGAGTCCAGGTCTGGATGAGTTGTGAGGTAAAGTTGTGAGAAGTGTGGAGGATGAGATACAGGTATATCGATACTTAAGAAAATAATTAATCGGACTACGTTTGTAGTTATCTACTAAGCAAAGAAAATTTCCAAAATCTGATATTGCTAAAATTTTGAATAAGAAATTTTGAATAAGTACTAAAATTTTGAATAAGAAATTTTGAATAAGCATAGTAAATCAAGAGACAGTGTGACACAGCAGACAAGCGCCAAGAAGCCGCAGACCGGTTTCTCTCACCATGCCATCTTTTAGCTAATTCCCATGTAAGGCCAACGCACGTATCTTTGTCAGAGGTAGCTAGTTGAGTAGATGGACTCATTACCGGGGATCCTGCGGGAGACACCTTAGCACTTGCCACCACGAAACACCTACTCAAGAAATACCAGAGGCTCAACAGTTTAGATTCGCTTATCCATTTAATACACAATTCATAGACAGTTACATTAAGAGTCATTCAAACAACAGACGGTATTCAACTTATCAATACATTAAACAACGATCCTAACGAATTACATATACTATTAACTAAATACCTTCTCAATCAACCATGACCTATAGCTCCTTTATGAGGAACCCTGATGATCATACCTCTCACAACAGTACCCCTACCTGACGATCCATCACTGCGCCAGGGAGACAGAGACCCAGCTGCCGCCTTGGCAGAGCCTAGCTCTGTTCTGGCTGGGCAAACAAGCTTGCCCCCAGAGGTTGACACTAGGGTGCTCTGCAGCTGCGCAGAGGCACCAGGGTAGCCGTTGCCATGGAAACATGGGGTGAGTTCTGCCCCGTTGCTATCATTGTAGCTCATTACACAATAATATAATATATTACATTACTTTTATACAATAATAATATAAATAATATTACAGAATTAAGGTCTTGAAGTTCATGGCGATTTGAGGAAAGTTCCTATAAGAGGAAAGAATGAAGACACCTCTGAAGCTAAAAGCTCAGCGGTGACAATACCTTGAGGAAGCAGAGCTGGAACACTTTGTTCAAATTCTTAATAATTGTATATATGTCTTCCCTTATATGCATACACAGGAGAACTCTTAATAATTGTATATATGTCTTCCCTTATATGCATACACAGGAGAAAAAGCTTCTGTACTGATATCCTTCCATCACAGATGATCCAGATAGCTTGTTGACAAATGTTATTGTTGACAGTTCTCTAAAGTCCCACCAGGGGAAGCACCTACTTCTTGCTTGAATGAATACTGGTTCTGGGGCCCTGTGATGAGCTTACCAAAGTCCAGATGCTGATTACTGCTCACCATGCATTGGTCTGATTTGGCCCTGTAACAAAGAATTTGTTTAAGGTGCTTGTGTCTTTTTTTATGGGTTAACTTGACTAATGAATGTGGTATTTTACTATGAACAGCCCACTGCATGATCCAGATGTTTAGGATAACCAGGCCTATTACTTGTTTACTTGCAGATCAGTTACTTATGACAGTCCTGGGGGAAAATGTTGCCCCTGTAAAATCAATTCATCTAAAGCATACACAAAGACAGATACAAAAATGACGCATGTATGCATTTCAAATAATTTCATTTGTTGCGGGCTGTGTTTTACCAAAGTTACCAATAACAATATCATCAAGAAACAGGGTCCAGTAAGAAATAGAACTTAACAGGCTCAAAAATACATGCATGTATTTTCCTTAATAACAGTTTAACTGTTGGTTTGAAGAATGAAATGCCTGTTACATGAAATTTATGTAAAAAAAGGTACGTGTTTTACTGTGGGTTGAAATTAAGGCTTCAAGTTAATATCAAGGATGTCCCTCTTTCCACGCTTGTAGGTGCTCTAAGTACAGTCAACATATTAATGATATTTATTAAAGAAACACTTATTTAAGTAATTTTGATCTTGCAGAGAACTTTAAGTTCAAAGAAGGTATTTTAATCACTTTGGTGAAATGTTGTCCATCCACCAGAAGGGCGGACATCCAGGCTGACAGCAGACAGAGAGATTTTTTTAAAAATATATAATGTAGCACAGTGAATATTACGTTCATACCACGCCATTAGTGATTCCGAACCTGTTGAGGCAAACTGCAAGGGTTCCAGCCTGAGCCTAACCACTGTAAACAGTGCTTAGTGTCAAAATTGGCAGGATGTTAAAGTAACTGCTACTGTTGTCACTGAGTGTGAACTCAAGTTAGATTATGTCTAACGTTTACACCAGCTATAAACTACTGGTGAAATGATGAGATCAGGTCTTTATGCTTATGTTTTGAAAATCCACCTACAATATTAACCCCAACAAGATCAGCTTCATGGTATCACCATAATATACATATTCAAGATCTCAAAAGTGTCTGCTCAGAAATTGAATCATCAATCGGAATCTCCACTTTGGTTTAAAATGTTACAGCTCTTCTGTTGTCTTAATATTCATGTGCCAAACATCATTTTAACATCACAGTGGAAATCATTTGGAGCAGATCCATATGCTGTGGAATTCTGTATGATTTCTGGTTGGTCATCACCAGTCTTCCTAATCTCTCATTTGGCCATTCTAAAAGTTTTAACTAGCCCCGGGCAATCTGGAACTTTGAGCCCTGTACCAGAACCGGCTCAAGTAGTGTATCCAACAGAGAGTGACCTCCCCAGACTAACTGAATAAACCAGGCCTGTGGCTTATTCAGTTATGGGGGGGCACTCTCTGTTGGATACACTATTTGGGCCGTCTACGGATTCTTGTTGTATCTCATAATCTGTGACACTAGTGTCTCCAATAGAAAACCTAAGCTCTGCTTTTGAATCCATGGATTCTTGTTTATTTCTGCAAAATCAGAGCTCAAGTTCACACATTATTTCCCAGGGGAACAAACTACAGATAATATATTGCCATGACTATCCTCTTTACAAAAGATTGGATGGTAATTACAGACAAATTTATAAAACTATGCCACGGAAAGAGTGTAAAGTTTTTTCTTGACCACCCTGTACATGTAGCTATTGCTTTGGATTAATGAAATTCGGTTTGAGAGTCCTATTTCAGAATGCAGTGATTTTCATCAAATTTGGTTTTGAATTTGAATATTTCTTGATACTGACTATTGCTTTGCAAAAGAAAGAAATTCGGTTTTGGATTTCTTATTCCATAATCCTGTTATTTTCATTAAATTTGGTTTCGAAGATATTTTTCACTGACTTTTGCTTTGATTAAATGAAATTTGGTTTGGGATTCATATTCCATTGCTTAGACTTCTCATTTGTGAAAGGAAACTGGTTTGGTTCTTTACTGTTCTTTAGAGATTTCCCAGGATCCCTTATACTGGCAGCCATTGTGAGGCCATTGAGCAAATATAACCATTTAAGCTATTGAAGGTGGTATTCATCAAAATATGGAGGTGACATCCAGCTTTGATCTTCCTTAAATAACAAGGCATGGAGCAAGAAAAACAACAGGTAAGACTTGGTCAATGATTTTAATTCTGTCAATTTGAGGACAAACCAGCCCAGGGAAGTGGGTGAAAAGCTACTTTCACACTCTGTATATCTACTCATCACAAGCTCATAACAAACATAAGGTGACTGCACTCGTGACTGTGTCCTCATTAGCTCAGTTGGTAGAGTGGCTTGGTCTAATTCCAGTATTTTTGTCAAGAGTGCAAAGAGTTGTATTCCTAGAATTTCTGTGAAGCTTAAGGTCTTCATCTCTCTCTATCATTTGACAGCATAACTCCATGCACATGTAAATGCATAGCAACGCTAATTATGTCATCATAAAAAATTATGACGAGCGTAGGCAAACAGGAAACTGACAAATTAGCTGGAAAAGTCTTAAAAATTGAGATAATTTGCCATTATAATGGAATGAATTCGTACAAATGCACCATGGCTTAAACAAGATTTCAAATGCATTGCATACAATATTCTGTTACCTGTATTATCTATATCATTAGGGGAGATGTAGTATTAGTGAACAGAAGTTGTTCACTTTCCTTCAGGACACATCAACTCTATGTCTATCACAAAGCCTGGAAAATGTACTCATTATAATGTTATGAAGCAAATCTCTGCAAAAGTAGTTGAGAACATGCGCTGTAGGAAACGCTGTTGACCGCCGCATATTTGCCGGATGTTATGGCACCCTGCTCTTGAAATTTCCGGATTAGTCCCCAGACAAGGAACAGTTGAAACTACATCGTGCGCTTTTTGAAACTGTCAGAACAATGTCAGATATTACTGTGGATGACCTGTTGAAGATATGATTACTTTTTCATTACAGCCTGTACATTTGATACGCAAAAAAAGAGTGGACTGTAGTACTGTGAAAATGACACTTTTTGACTCATGAAAGCCGACGATGTGTCATCTTCTCTACATGGGCCACACAGAGGCTGTTTGATTAGTCATGATCAAGAGAAGGCCATTTGATTTGTCCTAACTGATTTTAGAGTGAAAATCGGATGCACAATCCTTTCGTTTGCCTGTCACCAACAAGCTGGATTAGTCTCCTCAAATCAAATAACAATGGAAGTATTTGGTATATGATCATGACAAATCGTCAGTATGATGACACATGAAGTACCATTTTCACGGTGCAACATTCCACTCGGTGCAACATTCCACTCTTTTGCATGTGAAATTTACAGATTGTAATACATATACTGGACCAGAAAATCTACGACTTGCAATCTTAAGGGGTTAATGAAACTGAAGGTTTCAAATATGAACAATAAATAACACACAAGATTACCTCTATATTACAAAGGACTTACAAGTGACAGAGGAAGCAGAGTTGGGAGAAACAAGTTGAAGATTAGCTACTCTACAGTTTACACAGTGAAGGATTTGTGTGTAAGGGACAACAATGGATTTCTTCGGAGAAGACAATATCGGTGAAACTACAGCCCCAAACTCTGTGACATCTGATGTTACATCCACATTTACTGAAGGTAAGGTCACATATAATTAATATTCAGATCCACAGATCCTACACACTTTCTGCCTTCAAAAAAAAAATGTTTAGGGGTTGACAATTAATATCCAGGGGCTTAATTTGCCATTTTTAAAAAGACTGACTTCCAAGATTGACCTGAATTCATTACCCTTGACCTAGATTAATGAGTTTTGACCTAGATACTTCCAGCATTTCAATTGTTGGTCGAAAGCAATTATATTAAGTATGAGTGGTTAAAGCTATTATGTCTCCAGTTGTTAAAATGCTCAAAAGAAAGATTAGACTAATATTTGAATTATTTTAAGAGACATATTTATTGAAGTATAGGTTATACAACGATTTTGAGGTGTATAACTAACATTTCAGGTGGTTATTTACCGAGGGCTTTAGCCCGAGGTAAATAACCCCTGAAATGTTAGTTATACACCGAAAAAGAGTTGTATAAGCGACTTATACTCCATATATGACTCTTGAAAATTTTTTAACTGAATTTTGTTGCTTTGTTGTCATTTTTAGGTGTGTTGTTTGCAAAAAAAGCAGTACAACAAGCTAACTTAATCCCCAACAGTGGTATAACTAACAAATCCGTTGGTTATACCACGGCAAAAGACAATAGAAAACTGTCTAGGTGGAGTATAATCGTTTTTATAAGCCTAATGCATGAAAATAAATTCCATTGAGAATGTAAACAAATCCATTTTTCATGCCTCTAAAAATACATCTTTTTTTTTTTTACGAAAGAAACATTGCAAGGCTCTCCTTAAGATGTAAAAATCAACCAACTCACTGAATTATGGAAAACATGCAATTCTGTTGGCTGGAAGTTTATACTGTAAACTTTAAATCTATCAGTTTATGTCTATAACTGCAAAGTGAATTTCACATAGCATCGACAGACTAACTAGCTTTAAACTGTCAGTTTATGTCTGTAACTGCAAAGTGAATTTCACATAGAATCGACAGACGTAGGTACTAGCTTTAAACTATAAGTTTATATGTCTATAACTGCAAAGTGAATTTCACATAGCATCGACAGACTTACTAGCTTTAAACTATCAGTTTATGTCTGTAACTGCAAAGTGAATTTCACATAGAATTGACAGACTTACTAGCTTTAAACTATCAGTTTATGTCTCTAACTGCAAAGTGAATTTCACATAGCATCGACAGACTTACTAGCTTTAAACTATCAGTTTATGTCTATAACTGCAAAATGAATTTCACATAGAATCAACAGACTTACTAGCTTTAAGTAGTGCTTGTAATTTAAATGTAAATAAACTTGACGTTTTCTTGTTTCCAGAGAAAAAGTGGGTTGAGGAACCGCCAATAAATTCAATTGATTTTTTCCTGATGTGGTTCCTGACTATTTCCGTCATTCTGATGAACATTCCTGTGTTTATCGTGACCGCTCGGCTAAAGGAGACATCGGACGGAACAAAGATAACCATGATTTCATTGGCTATAACTGACATAGCTCTCGGAATAGAAACTTTCTTGAGCCTTTCTTATTTCGCTTTCACAGGGAACTACTACTTCGCAGAAGACTACCTTTGCCGCATTGATGGTATAGCAAACCAGGCCCTGTGTGGGGTTTCCATGACAACTATAATGTACTTGTGTATAGATAGAGTGATAACAATCAAATACCCATTGAAATATCCCATTTATTTCACAAGAAAGGTGGTCACAAGCATCCATCTGGGGATATGGTTGTACACCATTTCAATTTGTGTTATTGGTCATTTTGTAATGGGTATGGAAATAGGCATGTGGAGAGAAGCCCTCATATGTATTTTTTTGCCTGATTACCAGTCTAAAATGCTTCTACCAATTATTGTCATCAGCTATGTTGTACCTGCGTGTATCATATTCACTTGCGCCGTCATCTTGCTTTGTGTTGTCCACCAACAAGTGACTGAGATACAAGCTTTAGAAAGTGCTGCCGCGGCTGCCACTTCCCAAACCCAAAGTCTCGTGTCCCACAAACGAGCCATCAGGACCATTTTCTGTATGGTAGCTGGCTTCTACATCTGCTGGACTCCAGCTATGTCTGTGGTGATCTATAGTTACCTGACAGGCTATTCCTTTTCTCCCAAGACTGAGGCTGTAACGAGCTGGATTGGCATGAGTAACTCTATGCTTAACTCTTTGGTGTATTTGCCCACGATGAAGGAGTACAGAAAGATTTTCAAGCTTATCTTTATCCCTAAGATATTTACTTCTGGAGAAGGCTCCAGTGGCTGAGGTAATTTATGAAGTGCATGTACAGTATATAGTTGTATGTTACTTATAATAATGTTGCTAGAATTTTATTTTTTAGTCAAAATGTTGTAGTGCTAGTCACATGTTTGCATCCAGAAACTTGCTAACTAGTCCTATGTTAATCAGGAATCTCGTATACAAATTTATGTTGTAGATAGCGTAGTTCTCAGAACAGTATTATTGTTAGTATCGTATCTTCTGACAGACTGTATATATCCAGTGTCTGGAAGTATTGCCGTAGACTGCATATGATAATACAGGGTGAACCAAAAAAAAGTAGACACTTCTGTAAATGAACTTTAGCAATGCACACTGCAGCTGAAAAGTAAACAATTTTCATGAAATTACACGCAGAGATGAACCTACTTATTGACATAACACTGCTGAAGTTATTTTGTCCTAGTAGCAAATCTGACCTCACAGTGACCCTTAATATAACCTATATCTCTGAAATTGACTTCCTTTGAAGTTTTTTCCGGTTTCTTGCATAACATGTTTTTACAAGTCAGCTAACAGCTTATATTTCTCAAAGGTAATGCCATCTCTATTAGCCATTGTGATTTAGACATATTGGCGGAAGTCAGGGCATGGTGAGAACAGATTACGTCTGATCGAAATTACCAAAATTTTGACTGACCAATTTTGAGATCCTAAACATGGGTTTAAACTGGCCGGAATGTACATTTGTGTTCAGAACATAGTTTGAGCATCTCCAGCTGTGATTTGATGCATTATTCAGGTTTACTATATATTTTATCAGCTCCTTTATGTATAATGAAATATATGGCAGGCCTTCAACCACCAGTTTAACAATTGCCCAAATTCCATTACTACATTGTACATGGTCCTGAAACAACATTTTTTGGTTTTTGTAGTATCTCAACAACATTTTCTATCAATATCGTGACAATGCTTGGATTAAAGCATCCTCAGTGATTATCTACACAAGGTGAGATTGGTGGCACACAATGACCATACAAGTCCTCACATCTCCATTTCATGTGCTACAATTTCAGAGTAAGACATGATTCCCATGAAGCAATTCATTCTTAAGGAACAAGGCATTTGTTAGGCCTCCATACTTTATCATAAGACACTTTTTGGCTTTACTTTTCAAATATTTCCGGCTAATAAGAAATAATCTCTCCTAAATCTGGCATATTATGCTCCGTGTGACAATTTTACAATATTCTAAGGGGTTCTGATGCTTGCAGGATCACATTTTCCTGTGTCAAGCTTCTTTACATACCAGTCAACAAATTTCAATCAGTTTTTTCCATCTCAGACCACTCAAATTGACATTTTCAACAGTGTTATTCATGCATTCTCTTCCACCCGGCACAGCAAAAATCAGGGACAACTCACACTTTGTTATAGTAGAAAGGCTATGCAAGTAAGTCCATCATTTTTGCCCTTCAAACGCAGTGTGTTGATGATTACCAACAAAATGAGCCATACATCAAAGCCCTGTGGAAAAAATTGATTACTTTATGACCACTTAAAGAAGTGTCTACTTTTTTTTGGTTCACCCTGTATACACATTAAACTTGGTGCAGAAGCCCCTGTGCCTGAGACATGGTCACACAACCCTTTGAATGAGAATACAGTTTTTGCCCTGGGTGATTCACCCAGGGTACTTTCTTTGAAAAACCAGTCTGAGAGGTTTTCTGAGAAGTGTTGTCCTGGCATGAATAGGGGTGTGGGTACAGCCAATATAGCCAATTCATGTTCTAATGATGTTATAGTAAAATGCGTTTCAGGTTTGGGTTGAGTTGGGTTGAGTTGATTTTTTTTTTTTTTTTTAATTGAAAAAAAAATAAAAATTTTTATTAAATTTTTTTTTTTTACGGTTTGTTGATAGATTGTTTGAGTCTTGAGGGACTGTTTTCAAGCTGACTTTGCATTATAATATCGCCCACATGACAACCGTCCATGCGTTTCAAGAGCTTTCAAGGAAGGCCAATAATGCATTTAGCATTTGCTTTTTGCAGTGCATCTATTCTCAAAGCAGTCTAACAATGCTAATTGCAATTCTGCAAGTTCTAAAGCCTATTTTCATCCTCAGGTTACCAAATTGCCATTGAGGAACAGCACTTGAAGGCAATCTGACAGGTGTCAAAGCTGATTGCACTTCGCAGTGCAGTGCTACTTTGATGTTATATCCATGGATCTTATGCTTAGGCCTATTACTCATTCCCAACAGAACCCAGGGTTTGAATCCTCGGATTCTTGTAATCACATTTAAATGGGTGTCAAGTTCAGAGTCTATTGACCTGAGGCTCAAGACAGGGGATTATAGCCAGCAACCAGTGCAAAACAATACAACAAGATTAAAATCTTGTCACCTGTTTCTTGAAAGAACCTCATGAACACTGTCAAAGCAGAAGATATCAGAGCTGAGCCATGGACTTTTTGCCAAAGATATCTCAATTGAGACATTTTCAAGTATATTTATCAACATGGAATTATCTATTTACTAAACCTTCATTGCAAGGGGTATACCTGCAAAATTCTCCTAAAACCATGTCAACACAGAAAACTTTTGCCAACTTACCTGGCAACTTTGAAGCCATTTAATTCAGTATCAAAGAAGTCTGAATGTGTACTTTAGCATAGATATAACCAACAATGATTACATAGACAGTTCTGCATGGTGTTATGTTGCTGACAACAATTAGATTCATAGTAATTTGACTTTTTTTCAAACATGTGCTTTTCGCAAGACATTGTTATGATCAAACAGGAAGTGGAACAACAGTGCCACCTTACCTACACATGCTGAGACATGAATTCACAAGAAACAGCATCTCCTACAAATTTCCAAAGACCTTTTAATAACATAGCTCTCACCATCAAAGAGAAAATTGACATCCATAATTTTGATGGATTCAAAAATTATGCTAAAAATACCTTTTTTAGTACACATGATGAAAATTGCCATATTATAAATTGCTACATATGTCAAAATTAATCAGGTATTGTCTTATGTGTCCTATTGACTCATTCCTAGAGATATGTAATTTTTTTTACTCAATTTGCAATTAGGTTTCTATGTATTTATGTTTATCAATTTATCAACTTTAACCGCTGTGTGTAAGTCTCTCACTGCTGGCCTGTGACAAAATAACTATATAATATATATATTATGTATTGAGTTCAAACTGGGCAGCCCCTCAATAGCGGTACTTCATTGGACCTTCGAGAGGTCTCCCAGCTCCATTACAGTTTCTATTTAGAATCCTTTCTATTGTAATTTAAACTCTGTAAATGTATCTGGAGCCAATAAATGATTTTGAAATTGAAAAAAATTTGAAATTGACAACATTTTTATTCTATGTGACAGCCATTTTCTGCAATCACAACCTCAACACGTTTCCGAAAACTCTTACAACTGTGCATCACAATTACAAAGTCAGCTGACATCTTGCCCCACTCTCTCTTTATGGCTTCCTCCAGAGAGTCATCATTAGGGTAAGGGTTTCTATTGGTGGCCTTCTCCAAAACACCCCAGATTGCGTAGTCCAAAGGGTTAAGGTCTGGGCTTGGGGATGGCTAGAAATCTGCAGGAGCCACTTTCAGGTCAGAAGCCAAACTTCTAATGGACTGCATGGGATCTCTCGCAATCTTTGCTTTGATGGCTATGGCTTGTTTGAAGGCATACACAATGCTCAATGACACACCAACAATGTTGGAAATGGTCCTAGGCTTCACTTCCAAGGGCAGACAGGAGATCTGCCGCCTTTTTTCTTTTCTGCTCCCGAGTCGCCATTTCTTGTCCTAGTGTTGCAAGATTGACCTGATTTGTGGCTGATTAACCACTGTTTGTTGTGTTGTTGGTTTCATAACATTCTGTTAATCTGTTTGCGCTATACAGTAACTAAAACTCATTCCAGATTTCCCCTACCCACTGTGTATATTTCTGCTTATTTCATCTATCTCTTTTTAAATTTTCAATAAAAGTCTATTAATTAAATTATGTATAATTAAATTATGTATAAATTGCGTATCAGGAGTAAAAAAGTACATTTAGTATATCATCATGCTGCCACAAATAATTTTTTAAGTTTGTTCAGTTGGTCTCCCAGTGGAAAATCCTTGAAAAATGCTGTGCAATGTCAAATGTGTGACACTGTTTTTACTGATTTTACTGGAGAATAAATCAATGCATCAACTTTTAAAAATACTTGAATTAAAGTTGAAAAGCTGTGAGCAAAAAGGGTCTTTAAATCATGAATTTAGGCCAGTGCAAATAATAATAATTATTGTTTCTGAAGTTGGTTAGGACAGTTGTCATATAGCAACAATCGACGTCATGACATGCAGCAATGACTGATCCAGACAGGGTAGTCTGGGGCTATTCCGTGTTTTGACATTCGGGAACCTGTGTCATTGTACAGTACAACTCAAAATAAAGTAAGACTACCCCAGCAGGAAGGAAGAATCAGCCACTACTTTACCCTTTCACACCTGTGGGTTCCCCGAGAATCGCTTCCTGCCTTTACCTTCTTTTGACAACCTTTTATAGTACAGCTGGGGCCGTCCACTAGGGCCAGGACAAGACCAGGAAGCATCAGGAAAGTGAAATTGACAATTCCCCATCCCTTCAGCACGTTGTCCTGGTCTTCCTGAAGCCTTCCTCATGCTGTCCTTGTCTTTCCTGGACGCTTCTTGGTGCTTCAGCGCCTTCAGCAGAGGCAAACATTTCAGCGTCCAAATTTTGCTCCAGAGCAAAATTTGGACGCTGAAATTGATTTCCTGGTACCTTCAGCGACTTGTCCTTGTTGTCCTGACCTTGTCCTGAAGGCTTCCTGGCTTTCCTGAACCCTTCAGGAACCCTTCAGCATCTTCTTGAAGCTGTCCTGGACCCTTCTGCGCTGCTGACAGCTTCAGGAATGTTCAGGAAGGCTTGCTGAAGGTTTGCTGAAGGTGCTGAAGGCATGATGAAGTATTGAGGAGCCAATGCTGAAACTACCAAGAAGCTATTAGGAACGGTGAGGAACATCGGGAAGCCTTGCAGACAGCTCGCTGAAGGTGTCAGGACAGCGAAGACAGCATGCAGAATGTGTCAGGAAGGTGCAGACAACACGCAGAAGGTCCCAGGAAAGCACTGAAATATGTGCAAAATGGCTAAGAACAAGATGTCATATCATGTCAAGAAAAACTAGAAAAAATAGTATTCAATCAGCCATCAAATAAGATTCCTCATGCTGTCTGGGGGGTTTCCTAATTGTCCTGTCCCATGTTTTTACCCTTCCTGAAGTGTTCTGCACCCTGTCTGCAGACAGAATGCAGAAGGTCTCAGGAATGGAGCATGTGATGCTGAAGATGCGCTGAAATGGCCAAATTCACTTCCCCACCCTTCCTGGTCTTGTCCTGGTCCAAGTGGACACCTGGTCTTATGCCCCATTCTCACGGGGGATGACGGTAAGCTTTTTATCGACGGGGGCGCAGAGCCAGACGAATTCTTGCAAGATTTTCAGTTAGGACGGCGCGAAGGGCAATTATGTAATCAATTAAGGCTAATCGATAACCATGCAGCGAAAGCCACGGCGGGGATCTTTTTGTTCCCTGCGGGGCAGAAAAGTTGTACGCCGTCATCAAAAGTTCGCCGGGGGAAAGAAATTTCCTCCTCCTGCGGGATACTTTTATATCGCCCCGTGATATAAAAAGTACCCCGCAGGGAACCTATAACTGCCCCTCAGTGAACCTATTTCACCGCGGCGGACTATATTTTCACAACGCCGGGGATTGCTTTTACGACTGCGGGAATGGTTTTGTTCTCCACGGGGATGTCTGTAGGCCCGAGCGCACAACGCCGGGAATGAAAAGCATGACGCCGTTGTCAAGGGCACCGCGGCGGAGGAGGGCGCTGCGAAAGCCAATAAAAAGGGCCGCAGAGGGCCGCCTTGCTTCACTTGCTGCTTGACCTTTGAAGGGGACACTCCTGGATGCTGGACAGACATGATGGCTGATGAAGATGCTGGGGAAGACCTTGACGTTGCTGTTGTTGCTGCTGTTGCTGGTGCTTTTTATCTAAGAAGAATACGGAGAAGGAGGAAGATGAAGAGATGGTGGATTCGGAATTGGCTGCTGCAGAGGGAACAACATGGCCATTTCTACCAGCTGCTGCCTGAATTGGCCAACAATGATGTCTCTGGCTACTACAACTTCTGCAGAATGCCTCCTGACATTTTTGCTGAAATCCTGGCTGCTGTGGCTCCTGCAATTACAAAACAAGACACCAACATGAGGAGGGCTCTGGAACCTGGATTGAAGTTGGCAGTCACCCTACGGTACATGGCGACAGGAGAGAGCTACAAGTCCTTGGCCTACGGTTTCAGAGTGGCTCCCAACACCATCTGCAATTTTATCCCCAGTGTCTGCATTGCCATCATGCGAGCTTACGAACATCTGCTGGCCCTGCCAATGGATCCAGCATCCTGGAAGGAAGTTGCCAAGGGCTTCGAGAAGAGGTGGAACATGCCCCATTGCATCGGAGCACTGGATGGGAAGCATGTTGGCATCAGATGTCCTCGGAAAGCTGGGTCAATCTACTTCAACTACAAGGGCTTCCATTCCATTGTGCTTATGGCTTTGGTGGATTCTGACTACAAGTTCCTGTACGTGCAGGCTGGATGCCAAGGAAGCTCATCGGATGGAGGAGTCTTCCTGGACACAAGGCTGAGGGACCTGCTGGAAGAAGAACGACTTGGGCTACCCCCTGCTGAACCTCTACCTGGCACAGTTGGGAATCCTTTTCCATACTTCATCGTTGGAGATGAGGCCTTCCCCCTGAAGAGCTGGTTGCTGAAGCCTGTTCCAAGAAGAAACCTTGACATCCCCTCCAGAGTCTACAACTACAGAATTTCAAGAGGCAGGAGAGTGGTGGAGAATGCCTTCGGTATCCTGTCCCACAGGTTCAGATGCTTCCTAACTACGATGCCCCAGAAACCCGGCAGAGTGGCAGCCATCACTCTGGCAGCCTGCACTCTACACAATCTTCTGCGAGACAGAATAGGAATTCATCGAGCCATGGACAACGACGTAATGGACAGAGAAGATCCTGCAACCCATGAAGTCACTGAAGGACTGTGGAGAGGAGACCCCTTGCATGACCTTGGATTCGCTCCAGCATATGGAAATGCCACAAGACAAGCCAAACAGTACCGAGACTACCTACGAGACTACGTGAACAGCCCAGCTGGAAGTGTCCCCTGGCAGATGGACAGAATTTGAAGATGAAGCAGAGCAGCAGCAGCAGCAGCAACAGCAACAGCAATTCAATGCCCCCCTTAAAAAACCACAAATTAACCCAGCCCTTGTAAGGGCTTACCACTTCCTCCAGAAAGAGCAGGCCTTGTACACATCTTTATGTTGACAAACCCCCCCCCCCCAAAAAAAAAGCCCTCCCTGCAACAACTACATATTTTGTGACGTACACTCTAAAAAATGCCAGGACAAAATTGGTTTTTTAGATTCAAAATGGTTTTTTGAAAAACCAAATTTCAATGCAAAAAACCAACATGGATTTTTTTAGAGTGTACATAAAATGGTAAATTTTTAGCTTTGTATCTATCTGTACAACCCATTTAAATCACTTTCACTTCCTCTCTATCTGCCTATCTATCTAGCTATATATCTGGCTATCTATCTGTCTATCTATCTGCCTATCTGTCTATCTATCTATCTATCTATCTATCCAAGTGTCATCACTGCAAAATGACGATCACTCGTTTTTCTTTGCTGCAGTGTATATGCGACGTCCAAATATTTTCTTCTATATAGCTATCTATCTGCCTATCTATCTGCCTATCTATCTGCCTATCTATCTGCCTATCTATCTATCTGCCTATCTATCCATCTATCTATCTATCTGCCTATCTATCCATCTATCTATCTATCTGTCTATCTATCCAAGTGCAATCCCTGCAAAGTGACGATAACTGCTTTTGTTTTCTGCAGTGTATATATGTAACGAGCATTGTGTTCCATCTATCTATCTATCTATCTGTCTTTCTATCTGCCTATCTATCTATCTATCTATCTATCTATCTATCTATCTGCCTATCTATCCATCTATCTATCTATCTGACTATCTGTCTGACTATCTATCTATCTATCTATCTATCTATCTATCTATCTATCTATCTATCTATCTATCTATCTATCTATCTATCTATCTATATTAATTAAAGTGGTGAAAAAACTTTAATTAAGAAAGCAGAAATGCCACCTGTACTGGTTAAGCAGAAAGTGAAAATGGGCCAAAAAAAAAAAGAAGGGAAATAGCACCTTGCTTTTATGAAGGTGTTTAAAATTTACAAGGGCCAGGACCGGATTTTTTTTTGGGGGAATTTGTCAACTTTTTTTTTTGGGGCTCTTTTCATTTTTGCTCTTGTTTGTCATCGCAAGAGTTTTTTTAGTCAACATAAGATGTGTACGTGGCCAGCTCTTTTGGGAGGATTTGGTGGCCCTTAAAAGGGCCTGGAGTTTTTTTTTTCTTTTTTCAGACGACTTGAACAGGCATCACTTCCTTGAAGAGGGCATGTTGACTTGGCTCCACTGGAACGACAATGGAGTTTGCCGCTGGTGGACAACTGTCGGCTGCTGCTGCTGCTGTAGAGACTGCTGCTGCTGCTGTAGAGACTGCTGCTGCTGCTGTAGAGACTGCTGCTGCTGCTGTAGTGGTGGCTGCTGCTGCTGTAGTGGTGGCTGCTGCTGCTGTAGTGGTGGCTGCTGCTGCTGTAGTGGTGGCTGCTGCTGCTGTAGAGACTGCTGCTGCTGTTGAGGCTGTTGCTGCTGTTGTGGCTGATGCTGCTGTAGAGGCTGGTGCTGCTGCTGCTGTAGTGGCTGCTGCTGTACTGGCTGCTGCTGCTGCCCAAAAGAGGGTCCGGGGAAGCCAAGCTTCTGGGGGCTGTCAAGCATCAGCTGGCTGAAGCTTAAAGATGACTGCTGCAGGGCTGGAGTCTGGCTTCGAATTGGCTGCAGGGACTGGAACTGGCTGCTGCTGCTTGGCTGGGACTGCAACTGCTGGCGTGGAGGCTGGGACTGCATCTGAAGACTTGGCTGCTGGGGCTGCTGGGGCTGATGCTGAGTTGTTGGAGGCTGCTGCAAGTCCTCGTTGACAAAGGATGGAGCTGGACCAGGAGGAGGGATGTATTGGTGCTGCTGCTGCCCTAGGATCATCTCCACATTCTCTTGCTGCATCATCAGGATTTTATCTTGGACGGCCGCCTGTACGAAGTAGTTGTCCGTCTGGCTCAAGGAGTGCAGGAGGCGAAGTCTCAGGGCACGGTTCATGTTCTTCCCAGATGTGAAGATACTCCTGCACATGTTCTGCAACTGGTGTACTTCTGGATCCAGCCTGTGAGAAGTTTGTGGGCACATGTCACAGAATGGTCCTGCCGGCTGAGGTGGTGCTGCTTTCCTGGGCCTGTCTGAAGTGTAGTGACCAGCAATTGAAGTCAGGGCAGTGGCCATCTCCTGGTCTGTGTCCTTCCTCTTCTTGGATGGCTTTCGTCCTGGGAAGACCTGCGACTGCTGCTGGGATGGCTGGAGGGACTGCTGGGACATCTCCTGGGAGGACTGCTGCTGGCTGGCTGGGAGGCTGTCATCAAGGTCAGGCATAGGATTGTAGTCCATGGGGGCATCAGAATCGGACGACAGGCGGTTACTTCCTCCTGGTCCAGTGAAGCTGGAGACTTCCATGGCACCCTTCGGAGTGATGGAGGACCTCAAGAATTCACACTTCGCCAGGATGTACTTGTCTCGGTCGGACATCTTCTTTCTGCCAGCTCCAGAAGGTTGAGGTCTGATGCACTTTGAGAAGGTAGTCCTGAGGTTGCCCCTCCATTTGGTGACTTTAGCTGCTGTGATTTCCTTCCCCACTAGCAATGTAAGTTCTGCTGCTTTCTCTGCATCAAGTCTGTCCTTCTGTGCACTCTTGAAGGTGGTGGAGCCCTTGGAGTACAGCTGCTTGTTTTCCCGGTACCAGTCGATCAGCTCATCCTCCTGCTCTTCTGTGATGCCCAGTAGGTCCCTGGAGTTTGCCTTTCTGTAGCCCTTCTTCTTCTCCTTGTGGACAAACTGTCCATCGGCCTCCTGGATCAGCTCAACCTCAGATCCAGTGTTGTCAGAATCTTCCTTTGGCTGGTTCTTCCCCTTGCTGCCCTTGGACTTGGCACCCTTCTTCTTGGGAGTATCTTCCTCTGTGGTGGCATCGTAGTCGGAGTCCAGGGTCTGCTGGTGGATCATTGCAGCTGTCAGAACACAGTCATCATCTTCATCATCAGCAGGAGTATCATCTGGAGGTGGAGGTGGAGGCTGGACTGCAGTCTTGGCTCGGGTCTGGGCTGGAGTGACAGGCTTGACTGGAGGCTTGACTGGAGGCTTGACTGGAGACTTGGCTGGAGGCTTGACTGGAGACTTGGCTGGAGACTTGGAGGTGGCTTGACGCTTGGCTGAAGGAGACTTGCCAGGAGTGCGAGGCCTTCCCCTTGGAGCAGTCTTGGTGGGAGTCTTGAAGACAGCAGCATCAGCCGACTGGGTGCGCTTGGTGGGAGACTTGACAGAAGCAGCAGCATCAGCATCAGCAGACTTGGGACGCTTCTTCTTGGCTGCAGCAGCAGTGGCAGGCCTGCCACGCTTGGTTGGAGACTTGACAGCAGCAGCAAGCTTGGCCAGGACTTGATCTTCAGCTTCTTCATCATCATCTTCATCCTCCTCATCAGGTTGTTGCAGCACTTTGGGTGGTGGCGGGCCCTCGAAGATGGTCTCACTGGTCACTGTTGATGTAGCAGTGGTCACTGCCACGATGCTGTCTTGCAAGCTGAACATGCTTGGAGACAATGTAACAGCTGCGTAGTCTATGAAAGGAGCTGGTGAACCAACTGGAGTTGAAGATGGAGTGGTCAGTGGAGTGTTGGCTGGATTGTTGCCCTTGCTTGGTGCCCTCAAGGTCTTCTTCCCTCTTCCTCTGGGTCCCATCTTGAAGCAGGATCAATCAGAAATGAAGCAGGATGAATCAGCAATGAAGCAGGATCAATCAGCAATGAAGCAGGGATTCAGCAATGAAGCAGCAATTCAGTAGGCTGTGAAGCAGAGTGTCATGGAGTATAGATGCGTTCGTCTTGAAGTTCAGAGTGGTTATGGTGCTCTAGTGGCTGCTCTTCTATTTATATGCGAGGCGCGCGCCAGTGCGTCTCCATGGCAGACCCCCCTTTCCCGCCGTGGCACAAAAGGTCGACCCCGTGATGGTTTCAGTACCCCGCGGACAAAGGATTTTGCTAAAAATAGCCCCTCTGGCGCCACTCTGTCTGCTCCGGGAGGGGGTCCAGACGACGGCGCGAAGGTTTTGCACACGTCCCGGAGCATTTTCCTTGACGGCGGAGTGCAGAAGAACCCCGGGGTCGACCTTTTTGGCGCCACGCAGAGAATCCCGCTTGTTTTCCTAAACGGCGGGAAACTTTTTGCCCCTCAGTGGCGCGAAAACTTCGACCCAGTCTTACTTTTCTGATCGCGGCGTCGAACAATTTATCTGGTCTGCTCCCCCGTCGATTTTAATAAAATTTGTACTGGTTGAAACTTTTTTTCTGCGACCTCGCGATTTGAAGTGACGGTAAGAAGCAGGATTCTCGACGGCGTGCAACCAAAAGATGTCCGGCGGGAAGCTAAAATGCCCCTGCGCGATACGTAAAAAGAGGAAATATTTTTCCGTCTCTCCTGAAAATACTTCGCCCCCGTTTCAAAAAGATCTCCGGGAGCTGCCGTGAGAATGAAGCATAATTTAGACATAATAAGGGTAATTACAGTCTTGGTTTGAACAGTGAAGGGGATTAAATTTCATTGTTGATAATCCTTTGAGCATACAATACATGGGCCTACTGTCTGAAAATGCAGCTTTTGGATACTATGATGATGTTTTAGAATACAGTTTATGCAATAGCTGTCACAAATATTTAGATTGGATCTTGAGTTTTAATTATGTAGTTTACGTAATGCGTTATATCTATCCATACAATAATTAATCAAATCACTTTGTTAGGCTGTTTGTTTCTTTAAAATATGTGATTGAATTATCAATATACATCTATCTATCTATCTATCTATCTATCTATCTATCTATCTATCTATCTATCTATCTATCTATCTATCTATTTTTTCTATCTATCTACGTGTACAGGGTGAACCAAAAAAAAGTAGACACTTCTTTAAGTGGTCATAAAGTAATCAATTTTTTCCACAGGGCTTTGATTTATGGCTCATTTTGTTGGTAATCATCAACACACTGCGTTTGAAGGGCAAAAATGATGGACTTACTTGCATAGCCTTTCTACTATAACAAAGTGTGAGTTGTCCCTGATTTTTGCTGTGCCGGGTGGAAGAGAATGCATGAATAACACTGTTGAAAATGTCAATTTGAGTGGTCTGAGATGGAAAAAACTGATTGAAATTTGTTGACTGGTATGTAAAGAAGCTTGACACAGGAAAATGTGATCCTGCAAGCATCAGAACCCCTTAGAATATTGTAAAATTGTCACACGGAGCATAATATGCCAGATTTAGGAGAGATTATTTCTTATTAGCAGGAAATATTTGAAAAGTAAAGCCAAAAAGTGTCTTATGATAAAGTATGGAGGCCTAACAAATGCCTTGTTCCTTAAGAATGAATTGCTTCATGGGAATCATGTCTTACTCTGAAATTGTAGCACATGAAATGGAGATGTGAGGACTTGTATGGTCATTGTGTGCCACCAATCTCACCTTGTGTAGATAATCACTGAGGATGCTTTAATCCAAGCATTGTCACGATATTGATAGAAAATGTTGTTGAGATACTACAAAAACCAAAAAATGTTGTTTCAGGACCATGTACAATGTAGTAATGGAATTTGGGCAATTGTTAAACTGGTGGTTGAAGGCCTGCCATATATTTCATTATACATAAAGGAGCTGATAAAATATATAGTAAACCTGAATAATGCATCAAATCACAGCTGGAGATGCTCAAACTATGTTCTGAACACAAATGTACATTCCGGCCAGTTTAAACCCATGTTTAGGATCTCAAAATTGGTCAGTCAAAATTTTGGTAATTTCGATCAGACGTAATCTGTTCTCACCATGCCCTGACTTCCGCCAATATGTCTAAATCACAATGGCTAATAGAGATGGCATTACCTTTGAGAAATATAAGCTGTTAGCTGACTTGTAAAAACATGTTATGCAAGAAACCGGAAAAAACTTCAAAGGAAGTCAATTTCAGAGATATAGGTTATATTAAGGGTCACTGTGAGGTCAGATTTGCTACTAGGACAAAATAACTTCAGCAGTGTTATGTCAATAAGTAGGTTCATCTCTGCGTGTAATTTCATGAAAATTGTTTACTTTTCAGCTGCAGTGTGCATTGCTAAAGTTCATTTACAGAAGTGTCTACTTTTTTTTGGTTCACCCTGTATCTATCTATCTGTCTATCTATCTATCTATCTATTTATCTATCTATTCTTCTATCTGTCATTATCTATACATGTATATTATCTTCAAAATGAACCTTTCATCTCCAGGTGCTGATGAGACGTAAAAAACCAACTCACTCACTCACACCCCTTTCATCTCCATGGTCTTGTTCGCGGGGGGGGGGGGGGGTCTTGTTCGCGGGGGGGGGGGGGGGGTCCAGACTCCCCAGTCCCCACCTCTCTCTTGATCCCCCCTCCCATCTGTATTCACCAATTTGCAGGCAGACAATGTGTAGTTAGGTAAACTAAGAGAACAATAAGTTCAGGAATTACACCAATCACTTCATTCCACTTACATGCTATTATGATTTCAGCAATTGATTTTAGCCTTTGAAATTGTTTTTGTCGGCAAATGCTTTGCACTATAGAAAAACACAAGTACAAAATTTCACGAGTCTGGCAGGCCACTGGATAATAGAACCAAATCCGAATTGCTTGACATAATGGAGAAAGAGAAATCATTCCTTTGCGCTTGATTTTTTTGCTATGAAGCTTGTATAATCCCTGAGCCTCCGGAGCTTGCAATCATTAAAATTGGTCAATAAGGTGAACAAAACAAACATATGTTTACACTTGAGTTGTTTACACATGAACAGACATTTTTGAAATAATTCCGAATGTATGATTTTTTTAAAAACCGATTTTACTGGAGACTAAATCAATGCATCAACTTTACTTGAATTAAAGTTGAAAGCTGTGAGCAAAAAGGGTCTTTAAATCATGAATATAGGCCAGTACAAATAATAATAATTATTGTTTCTGAAGTTGGTTAGGACTGTTGCCATATTATAGCAACAATCGACGTCTGCAGCAATGACGGATCCAGACAGGGTAGTCTGCGTGGGGCTATTATTTGTTTTGACAATCAGGAACCTGTGGCCTTGTATATTATTATTAATGTGTAGTTAGGTAAATTAAGTGAACACTAGTTCAGGAATTACACCAATTATCAGTTCATGCCACTTACATGCTATTATGATTTCAACAATTGATTTTAGCCTTTGAAATTGGTTTTGTCGTCAAATGCTTTGCACTAGAGAAAAACACGTTTATAAAATGGCACGCTTTTGCCAGGAAACTGAATAATAGAAACAAAATCCAAATTGCTTGACATGATGGAGAAAGAAACATATTTCATTCACAATCATTAAATATAATCAATAAGGTGAACAAAACAAACATAAAAACAAGACAAAGAGTCAATTACACTTGAACAGTCATTTTCAAAATTATGAAAACATATGCCACTCTTTTTTACTGATTACAAAAGCAATGCATATGGCCTAAAATTTTCTCAAAAAGACAAAACAATGAACTAGATATTGAACAGAACTTTTTGAATTTGCTATGAAATTGGACTAGTTCTTGGAACAGCATACAAGACTTTCTGCAAGATGGTTGCAGAATGCAGCAGTTCTAAGTTTTAATTTAACATATATTTAGAATTAGTTTCGTTTGCGAAGCGTCGATGAATATTTTTATTTTTGCATGTAGACACGTGGCAGTTGGGGGCTGTGGCTTTTACAACCAGGACAAACTTTTTTTTCCCCTTGGCAAAGTGTTAATTAACCTTTTTTTTTGCTTGCGGACGCACGACAAACTCCGTGCTATTTTTACGCAGAATAATCGCTTTTTAAGTTGGCCCCCTGGATCATGAGAATCTATTTGGATCCCTGGCAGCCCAGAAGAACACAGTTCACTTCAATTCAGGAATATATACAAAGTTTGATCACCAGAGGGCTAAGCTGGCTCATGGTTGCGCTGGCCAGAGCGAAAAAGTATGCATTCGCTGATGAAGGATTTGTGATTTTTACCTTAGTGATGTTAGATTTATCTTCGGATAATCTAAGGATTAATTTTAATGAGAATGACCTTTGGATGCATGACCATTGTTGTATCGCTGCTTTTAATCGAAAGAGGTAGGATTGTGTTAATGTTTTTCAATATAAATTACAAATTTATGAAATGTAAAATATGAGTAGTTAGTAAATTTGTTTTGGTAATGTATGTTTGTGTGGAGTAGGAAGGGAAAATCAGGAATCAATGCCACATTCCTATAAATCATACTTTTTATTGGGTTTGCATTGCAATTAAACATTTTTTAAAAAGAGTTCTACAGTAATAGCAACAGCCTACTGAGGACACATATTTTAAGATTGCATGGAAAATTTCATCATGGACATTAGACGAGGAAATGGCTATAGGAATCTAACTCTATAAAGACAGTTTTCTGGATGCTTCAGTCCCTGCTATGCGGCATCTGGGTGACCCGCGACCGCCAAATTTGCACAATGTACTTGTGTTGTTGTCCTGACGCAACTGGGCTACAAAATTCTTTATCTCTTGTTGTCCTAAGGTCCAATTTCCGAAATCTTTTTTTGCCTAATTTCTTTTTCGCAATTTCTTTTTAAAATAATTTTTCCACCAAATTTTTCCCCAGCATATTTTACCCCATTTTTCTCAAATTTTTATTTTCCCAATTTTTTATCCCAAAATTTTTTTCTCCCACATTTTTTTTCTAATATATATATACCTTTGTACAGTGTATGTGCTGTGACGGGCTTTGCTAGTGCACTATACAATCGAATTCACAACATTCTTGCACTAGCTCACAGTCACTGGTGCTCATAACCACTACAGACATGTCGAGGTTGGCAAGTCCCTGAATTGACCAACCTGCTGTAATGTTGCTCTAATTGGGGTCGGGGCCGTGAATTCAATGGAAGTGTAAATATCGTTCTGGGTAAATTTGCTGATAATTAATGGTGACCAAATAGAGAGTTTATCATGAGCTGTTGTGATAATAATATTCAGTGAACACAGCTGAAGTACGAGGGGCGTTCAGAAAGTTCGAGGCTTTTTTTCATACGGATACTTATTTTCAATCTAGAACTATGAATTTTTCACAGGATAAAATTCAGCATATTTGGAATGGATTTCCGAGATTTTGGACATTTTTAAGTCATTCTGTGGTTGCCATGGAAACTGAAAGTTCAGCTTCTTGGGGCAGGTAACACTGAAACCAAGAATGCCAAGAAATTGTGACTGTGATAGACTTCTCTCTGTCGCTTGTATTAGTGAGATTGACAATATTTGACACAAGAAATATGGTATTAGCTTCTAAATATGCTTTCAAGTACACCAAATATGTGTATTCTTCCACTGAACCCATGTAGGAAAGCACTCCTGCATGCCAGATTTGGCGAGGGAAATTCAGGAGGCAAAGGTGTGTTTGCCGGACTACATGAGGACTTGTGAAAGAATTGATTCAGTAATACGAACAAGGGACCGAATGGACAGCATTATCCATCCTAGCTATTCCTGTGACATGTTGCTTTACATAAGTCCTGGTTTCCCTTACTTTAGTCCATGGGCCTATAGTTTCAGGCATCGGAAGGGAAAAGGTTTTGGATGACCGAAATTATAAAGAGTTTCATATGTAAGACATTTCCTCATTGATCAGTTAGCAATTGTGGGACAGAATTTCACATCAAAGTCTGACAAGATTGCACTGATCCAAAAATTAATTGGAATATATGTTTTCAAAGAAAGTTTTCATGGTCAGTCGGATTGTGATGCGATTGCCCATGATCACCTTATCGGACCACTTTGATTGAAAAAAACCAGGTGAACTTTAAGTGAAAAAGAGAATAATTGATGAACTTGAGAGGTCAAAATCATAATATTGAGTTATCAGGAAGTGCAAAGGGGACAAGCTTATACATAGTTATTGGCATAATCACCTTAAATTTCCCACAAAAAAAAATTGTGTCGTAGTAATTTTTAGATGATATCCTTTTTAGAAAAGGTGTATTTGTTGCCAAGATCTTTTCTGAGAGACCGTTCAACATTTCTGATGAGGGTGGGTGGGAGTTTTTTCGGAACTTTCTGTCACAAATCCAAACCCCATACCCTATGGTCTCATCCAGATTTTTATACTGTTATACACATGAGTGCCTTTGACATTTACACTTATAGATTTCGAGGATTTTGCACGCACAAAGGCGGAGATGTTGCAACAGTGTGGCAGCACTGTAGTGACTGTACATAACTTCCTGTTTAATCACAACATTGGTTTTGAGAATGCACATGTTTCAGAAAAATTCAATTCATATAAAATCAAATGCTGGCAGCTATAAAAAACACTAAGAACTGTGTATGTAGTCATCATGGATCAAAAATATGCGAAGTATAACCTTTAAAAATCTGTAATACTTGATTAATTGCCTCCACAGTTTCAATAAGAGTTGGCAAAAAATTCTGTGTTGACATGGCCATAGGAGAATTTGTCTTACCTTCTCTTGTAAATGAGTGAGCTCCAAGTTGTGCCTTTTGACATTATATTTACAAGACATCCATGCAATATAGCTATAGTCCATGAACAATTCCATGCGGATAAATGGATGCTCAAATGTTTCAATTATCATTTCTTTGGCAAGAAGTCCCTGGCTCTACCACATATTCTCATGTTCTGATAGTGTTTCAAGAGGACCTGTTACAAAATAGCAGGCTGGAATATCTTGTTTAGCATTGTTTGTCATTGACTGTTTGTTGTAATCAACTGTTACGCACCTCAGGTCAACTCAACAGAGTCCACACTTGAAATGTCATTGCCACAGCAATAGGTTGTGTCACCTTGCTACTAGTGTAGCCCTTCACCCCTAGTCATAAATTCAGAACAGTAATAAACATCAAGTATTGCCAACAATGTATAAAACACTCACTTACAATTTTCTTGTGGATTTTCTTTTCAGCAGTGATTTCAGCCAGTTCACCGTCAGCCATCTTGTTTCGCAAGGCCGAAACATTGAATTCATTTGATAACACAAGCGTCACTCTGAGAGCAAGAACAAATGCTGGGGGTCTTCGGATCGAATGTCTTGTTCTGTATGTATAGTTTGATATGCTCCTCAAGGTCTGCCTGAACAATTGAAAGTTTTGAAACAAATCTCTTTTGAAAGTTGCTGAAGTTGATATTATTTGACAATCAGAACAGATCTCTAACCAGAAAAGGAGAGGGGGTTGATTAGAGTTTGAGTGCTGTGGCAGTTAACTCTCCACTTTTTTGGCAGTACACTGTTAAATTTGAAATTTTGAGTCAACTTTAAAAAATAACGTGCAAGCACTTTAAGCAGCGCAGGCCTGAAAAATCAGTCTGATGAGTTGGAGTGGCAACCCACTGACCAATGAACAGTACAACTGGGGCTTTAAATTCTAGTAAAAAATGCACTAAAATGTACTAAAACTGCCTAATCTCAAAGCAAACTTAACTGATTGACTTCTAATTTTTGATGTGTATTATTTGTACTATAAGATAGCATACTGGCTACATGGCAAAGTTGTTGTTTGCTCTGTATGTGAGAACCAGCTAAATGTAAACAAGAGAACTCCTTAATTAGGTCACTTGGTGTGTACACAGTGTCTGGCTGTCAGTGCAGCAGCAGAGCAGCGGCAGCTCACCATGTACAATCATTTAAATTTCCTGGGAAAAACTAGCTTTTTAGTTGAGTAAATAAAAAAATTATTGTCACTGAAGTTTACCAAAAGTTGATGGAAGCAAGATAAACTCATGATGAGACCATATGACAAGTTTCAGAGTGATAGGTGTAACAGTGCGATCGCCTATATGGTCAGAGTTTGTAGAAAAATTCTAGGGGTAAGAGCAGCTGTGCTGCTAAAAATGATTGAGTGAGATGGTTGCACAATTCCTTTGAGCTGACATAGCTTGTTGTTTTAAAAGTTACACGTTTGATAATGGACACATTATCTTTGCTGAAAACAACAAGCTAATGTTAACTCAAAGGAATAATATTGTGCAATCATCTCGATCATTTGATCACTGGGTTTGACAATCAAACTTCATTGAAGCATATATACTCAATACGATTTCCCAGCCCTTTCTACTTTTCTAACTGATCGCAGGTGTTCTACAAATCCTGATTGCGTTGCTGCCTTTGTGGTTGGAACAGAATGTCGACACATTCCACATTTGCATCGACCTGTAAATGTTGGCGTTGGGACAGACCTCTATGTAATTTGTGAGTATAAAATGATGCTTTCTTTATAATCTTGAGTAACCTTTTTTATGTGCTATGGCTAGGGATGTCATAGAAAACAACATTTTTCTGATCTGATAATCAATAAAAACTTTCCGAGGTATCGAATATATCGATACATTTTCACATACCCGAAAAACTGCAAAATCAATGGTTTCTTGTTGAGTTTTCGACAAAAATTGACAAGAATTCTGAATTTTCGTTATCCACAACGGCCATATTGAATCTCGTGGTCTCTTTTGCAAGATTTCAGACGAGAACAGAGAAATGTTGGTGCCATTTTGATGTAAACAATGTGGATTCTACTGGATTTCTTGCAATATTTTCCAATAATTCCGCCAAATGCTCAGGAAATAATGCATCGATTTCGGCCATATCGATGACTGTATGCCCATTACAGTAGTCCAACCTCTCAGTCACCATGTAAGCAACCTGTGTTCTATTCCTGGCCACAACCGAGTCCTGATCTGACAGTTCAAAGTTGGGTGAACTAAATTTGGTACGATAGTGTCAGCAGAACCAGCCTAGACTGGACGTCAGGGAGGTAAAAGCCTGCCAAATCATATTTACCACCCCATAGGGTGGATGGGGGAAATTTGACTATACTGCCACATAAAGGCGTCCAGAGACAACTGTGTTGTATTTATGAAGACCTGATGGCAGTAATGGGGTCACCTCGTCCTCGTATTGCGTCCTTCGCAAGATGAACTCGTTCTTCAAACGATCCTTGTGTTTTTAAAGCTACGTAGAAATAGAACACCTGAAAATAAGATTCTCTTTTTTGTAGAATTAGAAATTATGAACAAGATTATCTTGTTATGGAAGTAGAAGATCACCTTTAAACAAGATTCTCTTGTTCATAAAGGCTGTGTAGAAGTAGAACTTGGCCCTTATCCTCTGTCCTGAGTATCTATCCCCCCATGAAAAGTCCACCACTCATTTAGATGTAAAAGATAAGAGCTCTTGTGACATCTACATTGTCCTGAAACCAGTGGCGTCCCTACGGGAGGGCACGGGGTGCAAAAATGAAATTTTCAACTCTGACTAAAATATACAGTTAGTATAGTCTATAGAGGGTGCCCTCAGAGAATTACGTGCCCCACACCCGGTGCCCCCCCCCCGCTCGAGACCACCCAGTTATGCCACTGCCTTGAACAGCCCAATGTCGTTCCTTTGTACTCTATTTGAATTTTCGATAAAAGTGAACTGCCCTCATCTAAATATGATGAAAATCAGAATTTTTGACCTTTAATTTCACATGTTATGCATTATTTCAGACGAGAGGGCATTCACAACTGCGGTATCGGATAAACTGCGACTCCAGTGTCCTGTGAGGCAAAACACCATTGGCATTACATGGGATGAGTGTGCGAAAATGGCAAGATTGGATCTTTTATCAAACGCTGCAAATTACGATGGTGCTACACAGAACTGTTCTTTGCAACAGTGTGTCAGTGGATCGACCTTGCCCGTGCTAGTCGCTCCGAGTGCTAATAGTGTGATGTTTCGATCTACATATTATCCCAGAGGTAGAAATTTATTAATCATATTTTTTTATCTATCGATTTTTGGAGCATGCCATTGTATACAGTACAACCCGAATATTTTCAGGAAGATGTTCGCCCTTCCACACCCTTCAGTTCTTACCCTCACCCTTCCACACCCTTCAGTTCTTACCCTCACCCTTCCACATCCTTCAGTTCTTACCCACACCCTTCCACACCCTTCAGTTCTTACCCTCACCCTTCCACACCCTTCAGTTCTTACCCTCACCCTTCCACACCCTTCAGTTCTTACCCTCACCCTTCCACACCCTTCAGTTCTTACCCTCACCATCCACACCCTTCAGTTCTTACCCTCACCCTTCCACACCCTTCAGTTCTTACCCTCACCCTTCCACACCCTTCAGTTCTTACCCTCACCCTTCCACACCCTTCAGTTCTTACCCTCACCCTTCCACACCCTTCAGTTCTTACCCTCACCATCCACACCCTTCAGTTCTTACCCTCACCCTTCCACACCCTTCAGTTCTTACCCTCACCCTTCCACACCCTTCAGTTCTTACCCTCACCCTTCCACACCCTTCAGTTCTTATGCTCACTCCTCCATGCCTTCACTTTCGAGCTCACTCAAGATGTAATAACTTTAAATTAGCTAAAATATGGAAAATTAATCGAAAAATTTGTTTTATTACGGAAAGGTCATCACTTGGTGCATCTTAAAAGCTATTTTGAATACAACATTTTTATCTATCTATATAGAAATTAATTGCCATTTAAGTGACAAGTGAGTGTAATGGCATGGAAGTGAGTATTTGATTTGTAGCTTCTCGGATCGACCAACCCAACAGAACTTACTGCAATTTTTATCAAATTGACATTAAATTTTATAATGAAAATTGTGATTACATTTTTTTTTCATCCAGGGTTCCCACTCAACTGGAAAATGTGATATTTCCACCAAAAACCTGGAAAAAGTCTGGAATTTGGGGTTCTCTTGCCAAAATTAAAACAGTCCAACAAATTGTGGACTTTGACGACTGTCTGGGGTGCAAAATCAGTTTGAAAGAATTGCAGGTTTAGGGCTTGAAAATTGGTTTTGGCAGCCTTGAAAAACCTGGAAAAAACCTTGAATTTGAACTTGGCAAAAGAGTGGGAACCCTGTTCATCGTACCGATTGACCTACCGACTTACCCTAGACTAAGTGCCTTGAGAAGATTCGAGAAGCTAAAGATCAATTATGTTTGGCCTAAATTAGTTTTGGTTTGATGAATTTAATGCTGAATTATTCAATTCTATTTAGGATGTATATCGTTTGTAGTTTCAAAAAATCATTACGCATTTGATTTGAAGATATACACCGCGTGGTATCTGATCAAGTGATTGCGGAAGTTTGTTGTGAAGAAATAAAAAATAACCAAAAATATATGCAATAAAAAAAACTGTAAAAAACTGGTAATGACACGGTCGAATTAATTTAAGAATTACTGTACTCAATGGAAGATCATAAGCATGTATTACATTCAATGAGCCAAAAAAAAATTTCACTATTTCAAAACAGGCTTATATGAAACGCGAAATGATATGGATGAATTGCAAGTATTGTGTGGGCCAGACGTAATTGATTTTAAATGCTTTTCGGATCTTCTTCAGGCACTTTTTCTTAATTCGGGTCTTGCAACATCAAAGTGTGTTGTCGAAAGTAGTAAAGACTTTGTGAATGTTTTCTGCTAATTTTTGTGAAGGCACTGAAACAAGAGAAATTCAAGAATCAGAGGAGGCCTTATTTTGGCTTTTAGCAAAAAATGCCATTTTGAATTTTGAAAGCCCAGACTATATTTTTCACAAGACATCAACTTTCAAGCAGCCCCACAGTACAAAAAACAGCTGAAAGCTATTGAAGCCGGTGGTGCAGGGTAACTCCTCGCTATTTCAGGGAGAATTTCATTCTCCGTGAATAAATTAAAAAAAGTCATGGTTCATACAAACAGCGCTATGTTCTGAAAAAGACAGAAGAGCGTTTCAGAAGAAGAAGAAGGCACTTTTTCTAAGGTTTGTCGGTTCTCGGTAGGATGAAAAATAAGCTGTAATCTAAATTTTTACATGTTAATCAATTACATAAAATCATAGGTTTTTTTGTGAACAGAAAATCTGTTGGGTTGACAGATCTGAGAATCTAGAATAAAATTGTTTTTCTGTGTGGCTAGCAAAAGCTCAGTGATTTTCTTGTAATACAATCAGTGAAGTATGCTGGTTGAGCACTTTTAATGCGACAATGAGCGAATGCAAAATCACAAGTCTTTCGTGAAGCAGAATTTTTCAATTGCAATGTTAAACTGGAAGTAAGGTGTATTGATTGACAGGGATTATAGTGCAATGACGGAAATGATTTGTTTGTCAATAAGTAAAAGAAAACTAACAAACCGAAACAAAAAATATAACTTAATGGACACTCTGCTTCTGTGAATCAATCAATGGAGTTTTCCTTGTTCGTTGATGAGGAAATTATAATTATTTACTTCACAGAAACGCCAGACATAATTATTTCTTTCAAGTGTTCGACATCCTAAAATATTAATTTCTAAATTAAACAATATTTTGTCAAGAAATTTGCCCTAAAGTAATTATGTATTTCAAACTGCCATGAAAGCATTTATTTATGTCAAATACATTCGACAAGAAATGCCTTAAAAAAAAACAAAAAAAACTCCCCCCCCCCCCTAAAGTGACCAGAGTTAATGCTTAATGCCTGAAATATTTTGGCGTTTTTCAGACTATATATGACAATGTCTTGTTCAATATTATATAAATATTGGATGGGAAGGAGTCCAATATAGAGTATAATTGGATGAAGAAAAGTTATATTGGATGAGGCGCAGCCGAATCCAATATAACTTTTCTGAATCCAATTATACTCTATATTGGACGACTTACCATCCGATATCTTATATATTCTCCATCCAATATAAGTTATATTTTCCTTTTAAGTTGACTTGCTGCCAAATGGTCAAAAAATATGCAATCAGATGTTTTGAATTTTCGGGATATGCTGCTAAGGTAGCATTTTTCCCCTCTCACTTGAAAAGAAAAAAAAAAAAAAATTTAGAAGGCTATTTAATACCAGCCCAGGCTTACATTACAGGCAGCAGTAATTTTAGTGTTCAAACCATGAAAGAGCAGGCAATGGTGACGTCACCAAGTCCATTGTCAGTATGCTCTCATGACGTCATCAGTTGTGATGTCACAATGACAAGTTGACCATTATGACATCACCAGTGGTGATGTCACAATTGAACAACAAGTAGGGAGATGATTGTTCTTCATTTAAAAACTCTCTCGGATCCAATATAACTTTTCCAGGATCCAATATAACTTTTCAGGATCCAATATAACTTTTCTCAGCATAATATAGCAAGGATATTATCCAAGAATACTCGCTTGTTATTGGCTGACACAATCCGACTGGAGAATATTATATAAATATTGGATGGGAAGGAGTCCAATATAGAGTATAATTGGATGAAGTCGTCCAATATAGAGTATAATTGGATGAAGAAATGTTATATTGGATGAGGCGCAGCCGAATCCAATATAACTTTTCTGAATCCAATTATACTCTATATTGGACGACTTACCATCCGATATCTTATATATTCTCCATCCAATATAAGTTATATTTTCCTTTTAAGTTGACTCGCTGCCAAATGGTAAAAAAATATGCAATCAGATGTTTTGAATTTTCAGGATATGCTGCTAAGGTAGCATTTTTCCCCTCTCAACTGAAAATTTAAAAAAATAGCAAAATTTAGAAGGCTATTTTTAAATACCAGCCCAGGCTTACATTACAGGCAGCAGTAATTTTAGTGTTCAAACCATGAAAGAGCAGACAATGGTGACGTCACCAAGTCCATTGTCAGTATGCTCTCATGACGTCATCATTTGTGATGTCATAATGACAAGTTGACCATTATGACATCATCAGTGGTGATGTCACAATTGAACAACAAGTAGGGAGCTGATTGTTCTTCATTTAAAAACTGTCTCGAATCCAATATAACTTTTCTAGGATCCAATATAACTTTTCACAATCCAATATAACTTTTCTCAGCATAATATAGCAAGGATATTATCCAAGAATACTCTCTTGTGATTGGCTGACACAATCTGAGTGGAGAATATATGGGGGGAGTGTTCTCGGATGTTACAGGGGGAGGGACCGGGGGGTGGGTAACCTCAGTGATAGTGTGCTTGGCTGCAAATCGTTGGGTCCAGGGTTCGAATCCAGTTCTTGCCGGTTCAATCATCCTTCGCCTCGTTGCCTTGTCCTCTTCCTGTTCTAATTAGCCTATCCAGCGCATAAATACAGGATGTAAAGCCCCAATCATCACCATCATCTCACATGTTATACCTTTTTACCCCCAATTTAATGATTCACCCAAATGAAATCCAGTAGGCCAATATACAAGAAAGATGTCAGGAATGACTCAGGATGAATGTTGACCTCTTCTTTACCAATTTGACTGCCAATCGCTAGGTCCAGGGTTCAAATCCAGCTCTTGCCGGGTCACCTGGGTCTATGTTGGATGGCTGTTTCAATCATCCTTTGCCTCATTGCCGTGTCCTCCTCCTGTCATAATTAGCCTACCAAGTGTATAAATACAGGACATAAAACCCCAAACATCCATCTATCCATCCGTACCAATATACATGTATCAATTTTTCTCCAGGTGCCCGTGAAAGAATAATGATTGCAGAGGGTGCCTACAATATGATAACATGTACTCAACAGGGTAAGTTCACTCTAAAAAAATTCAGACAAAATTGGTTTTTTAGATTCAAAATGGTTTTTTGAAAAACCAAATTTCAATGCAAAAAACCAACATGGATTTTTTTAAAATCCATGTTGGTTTTGCATTGAAATTTGGTTTTTCAAAAAACCATTTTGAATCTAAAAAACCAATTTTGTCCCGACATTTCTTAGAGTGTTGTCTAATGAATTTATTTATTTCCATTTTAAAATTGTATGAATTTTGATTGTTGAGCTATCTGTTGAATTTCTGGAGCAGGTTCATTGTTCAAGTGCAATTAGCCGAGCTCTATGTCTATCATTATTCATTCAGGAACAGTAGATCAGTTTTCCTTTAGAAATGGTTGATGATAGTGTCATTTTGGGCCGAAGGCCCAAGGCCAATATGGGCACGAGGCCCCTGTGGCCTTGAATTGTCATTAATTTGTACCCAGGTGGCCTTGTTTTTCTTCTCCGAAGATCAGATTTATGGGCCACCTGGTTGAGTTCATAGTCTTTTTTGGGGGGGGGGGCACTTGGGAAGGGATCCAACGGGTCGCCAGCTTTTTCGCAGAGATGGATTGAGTGTTAAGCCTAATAATTTTGCTGTAGGAGCAGTTTGGATGTGTGTGCCAAAAAGGGTGAAGTTGGAAGCATATTTGTTAATTCTGTTGGTTGGGAAGTGGATAAGTTGAGATTTTGAGGCATTAATTTTGATTCTCCATTTGGAGCACCATGCTTCTAGCTCATTAAGTGAGTTTTGAAGAGTTTTGCTTGTTTTCTTTCTGGCATTTTTGCCTCTGGCTGATGTCCAGAGAGCAAGATCATCTGCGTATTGAGAAATGTGGAGTTCTGACTCCTCTGAGAAAGGGAGGTCATTTACAAACATGTTAAATAGGATGAGCCTTGGGGTGTTCCTGCTGCCACGTGTACTTCTTGGGATATGGTGTTTTGAACTCTAACTTTTATGGTTCTGGAATCTAAGAATGAAGAGAGAATTTTGATGATTTTTAGAGGGAGCTCAAAGGTGAGCAGTTTGAGTTTGAGACCGTTATGCCAGACAGAATCGAAGGCTTTTTCTACATCTAGAAATATGGCCGAGCCTTTCCAGCCATAGTGGATGGATGTTTTCATGTGATGGAAGAGTCTGTATACATGTTCATTAGCTTCTTTTTGGGGGAGATAGGCTCTTTGCCATTTATTTTTGTGTCCTTCTAGAGTGAGATGGTCGATGAGAGGATTGGCAATGGTTTTTTCAAAGAGTTTGCCTACGCATTTGAGAAGACTGATGGGACGATAGTTTGAGGGAAGTTTAGTGTCTTTGTTAGGCTTTGGAATCATTACTTTAGAAATGGAGTCAATACGAGACTTTTATACTCTCGGATGCACAATAGTAAATCTGCACATTTAAACTGGCCCAGAAATCGCATTTTCCCTCTACTGTAATAAAATACACCGGTTCTTAGCCAATCAGATCCAGGTACAGGTTCAAAGTAGTTTTATTTACTTGAAGAATTGAATGTGTACATATTAAATTAGTAGAAAAAATCAATGCTTGAAGATGGTCTGCTTTATGACATCTTGGATTTGGATTTTGAACATTTATAAACCAACAAGCCCTTTTTATGTCTATTTTTGTCATGAACTCCTGTATTTATGCACTGAATTTTGTAAAAACACAACAAACAACAAAACATAAAACCAGTGATGGAAATGGGGGGGGGGGGCTTGGGGGAGCCGAGCTCCCTTGATCAGAAAACTGGGGGAGCTCTGCCTCTTCCCTGCTACAGCTCCCCCAATGATCGGTGAAATTTAATTTTCTGTCCAATTTTTCAGTCCTAAAGGTTAGGGTGGTCCAAAAACACTTTCTTCAGAATTTCTCTGATTTGAATCTTGCATTCTAATCTTATATGGATAGAAGGTATTGTGTAAAAATTTCAGCAAAATCAATTAATATTTAGAGGTGGCACAAAGCCGTTGAAGTTTAACATGCGATTGCCCATCGGCAGACCTCAAAATCATCGTTATTTGCAAATCTCGCTTTAACAGCGTATTATTTTGATCAAGTGACTTTTTTTTATTATGACCAGGATGCCCAATCGAGTCCTGATAATCTTTCTGACTTACAATGTTTCGTAGCAGGTCAGCATAGATATTACATAGGTTAATTATCAAGCCTTTTTTCATAAAAACAGGCAAATATTTCACTTACTATGAATAATAAATAAAAGATAACCCCCAGATATTACTTTGCCATGCCAATTTTATCACACACTAAACAATCAGGAAAAAATATTCACTTTTTAGAAAGATCTGGGAAATTGACCAATTTTTCAGTTGCGCGAATGAGGAATTACATTATAAACTTCGAGGGCTTTGTGCCACCTGTAAATATTAACCAATTTGGCTGAAATTTTGTATGTGTTTGTTTTACTTATGTGGTCATCAATTTCCACTTTCAAATTGGGGGTTTTAGGAGATTTGATTTTTCCCATTGAAATGTGGACCACCCTACTAAAGGTACTATTAGCCAAATTATACTGTGGTGGCAGGAATTTTTTCCCTTTCAAAATTTTTGAATGATGCGACGTTGCCACACCGGCCAGGGGCTCCCCTGACGAAAATTTTCCATTTCTACCATTACAAGTATAAAACCCAGTCTACATCCTTTTAAGGTAACTCAAGCGTGGTACACTGCACATACTTCTGAGCAGCCTGGTTGCCTAGCAACATAGCTTCACAACTGCTGCAGGCCCTGAAACAGTTGTGACGTTACCATTTTCTGTTCTCTTTTTTTTAACAGCATGGCAGCCAGTAATTTGCTATTTAAATGAGATCTAATGCAGCTAGAAGCATAATTATTTTTTTATTGAATGCAGTAACATCTATTCAATGCTACTTTAAAGTTTCAGCTTCTCAACTTTATCCAAAAAATTTTCTCAGTTAATTTCAGTCAACTGTGTCAAAAATTGTCTTTATTTATTTAAATTGACATTGGCACAGTCATGGTACTGCAGTAAAAAAATGGCTCGGTGAATTTTTAAAAAATTTTTTGCCATTTGTTTGAGAATAACTTGTTTATTATATATGCAAATTCTTAAAAAAATCTGTATGATCGTTTTCCTAAAATTTGATTACTGCCAAAATTGATGCAAGCAAAATCTGCAATTAATTAGTGTGTTTGTGCCCTTTAAGCTCATACAGAAAAAAGTATTTTAACCTTTTTCGACAAATTTATGGCTAATGTATTGGTGTAAATCCTTGAGAAGACATTTCTGACGTTTTTGTGTGACAAATGCATGTAATGCTTTATTCTGTGGTACATAACCAAAAACTCAATTTATGACTTTTATGCAGTCAACAGGCAAAATCTGTATGATCTAACCACCATGCTTGAGTCACCTTAAGGGGTGTTAAAAGGTTGCATGCAAGTTTTTGGTGGATGGTCATCCCATATATACTTTGACTGGGAAAGACGAAGGGGTCTATGAATTTATAGTAGGATATGAGGATATAAAAAATTAGGTCAATAAATAAAACCTCCAAAACATAAAATTTAAAAAAGAAAAAAAAAAGGATATACAGTACAAATATCTTAAAGTGGCTCAACATAGTGATCCATAGTGATCCAGTGTGGTCCGGATAAAGAGTGATCTGCAGTGATCTGAGATAATATAACTCTATCTGTAGTGATCTACTAATCCACTTTTAGTGAAAATCAATCATGTCAATTATTTAGGATTATAAGTCAAAGAACAGATAAAATCCATCCAACAATTGAAAATATTGATTAAGGAAACATATCCAGAAGTTATTTGATACAGAAAAGTAAATTTATTAATATTAATTTTGATTAATTGATACAGATCGCAACAGATCACTTCAGATTGATCACTCCATATCAACCAAGATCGCATGGATCACTATAGATCGATAGATGTCTCGATCCAAACTGACGAGCCATTTTATGAAAGTTGTATTGTAAAGATACTCTCTATATTTCAGCTAACATCAATCCTTCAACCCCAGAAGAGTGTGTCGACTATGTTGTGACTTCTTCTAACAATTCAGCAACTTACAAAGTAGCTCAACAGCGCTGCTTGATCAGGTTTTGTCCGACTAAGAATTTGTGGATACAGAGCAGAAGTGTTGAGTACCAGAATGTGTACCAGATACCTGAGTTGTCTTTCTAGTAAATGTGCTTCTTAATTGGTAAGGTAATTCACTAATTGGAAGAATAAGTTGCTAATAAAATTGATTGCTTGCTTCTAAAAATTAAGTGAGAGTCACTGCACATGGTCCCTTTGCTATATAGGGATACATTGGTGGATCCAGGGGGGCCTAATATAACATTTTGAAGAAAATATGGAGCAACTCAGGCCCGCAAATCCTTTTAAAAATTTGGAATAGCGACGTTAGTGGAACTCTCCTTTTTGCAACTCTAATGCATCTCTGAGCAGAATAAAACTATTTCCGGAAACATCAGCCTGGGCATTTACAATGGGGCCAGGTTTTCCGAGGTCCGTAACACAGTCTAATCAGCCTGGCAGTACTGGAATATGGTGGCAATCTATGCTAAACATTCCATTTAATACCCGGTAATGCAAATCTATAGTATTTTAAATAAATTAAAAGTGTTAATATGGAGCCTGGAATGCCAGCTCCACTGACTTGGCAATGGTTCAAAATGGCGGCTTGTTCCCGGAATTTTTTTTTCTGCGCGGCGAAGCCAGAAGGCTGAAAAAAGGAGAGTTCCACTATCACAGCCTATGGCGCACCAGCCAAGAGCTCCCCCCAAGGAAATTTTTCCATCACTGGATTAGTAAATAGACAGCACAGAGCATGGAGAAATGACTTAACTGACTTTTGTGGGAATGGGTATACATTTTTTTTCTGATTGATGAAGTGCGAAGAATTGTCTCTTGAAAGAATATGCCTCTAAATAGCCCACACTGGTGCTGATGGGGCATAAAACACACACTCACTCACTCTTGAAAGAATAGCGCGCGTTAGTGGAACTCTCCTTTTTTCAGCTCTCCTGTGTTGAGAACAGAATAAAACTATTTCCGGAAACATCAGCCTAGGAATTTACAATGGAGCCGGGGTTTCTAAGGTCCTTAACAAAGTCTAATCAGCCTGACAGTACTGGAATATGGTGGCAATCCATGCTAAACATTCCATTTAAGCAATGCAAATCCGTAATGTTTTCAATGGATTAAAAGTGCCCTGGGGCCTGGAATGAATAGCGCGCGTTACTGACTCAGCGATGGTAAAAAATGGCAGCTTGTTCCCGGAAATAGTTTTATTCTGATCGTCAACACAGGAGAGTTGGAAAAAGGAGAGTTCCACTATCACGGCCTATGAAACATTTTCCATTCTGTGTGATTGTGTGGCAGGAACCAGGACAATATTTTTAACTTATAGAAAAATTGATTATAATTTACAAGCCTGTTCCCAATGACGACAAACCGTAAATCAGTTGGGAATTTTCGCTCATGAATGCTTCGTCTAGCCTGTAATTGCTCACTATTATCAGTCAAGGAAATTACCGTCTGCTAATGACAACCAATACAATGTCTTCAGCCCCACATGACACTCAACCCAGCACTGTCATCTCTGTCCCATGATCGACCCTCTCAAAGGTCATGGCCCAGCCATGACTTTAGCAGCGCTGATAATCATCTTTGACAGGCTATTTAAAAATAACTGCCGCTACTATGACTTCCTAACTTGGCATAAAGTTGTGTCACAGTATCAACTAACTCTACAAATTTTGGCAGGCTTGTCAATTACATAATGAGGAAAAGAACCCGAAGGCTCCAGAGAAATTAGGAAACTGCCATCAGCTGCTGGGATAGAATGTGTCCCGCTACTGTCATGCTGCTGTGTGATGAGGGTGGGTGCACAGAGATCAGACTTCCTTTTGATACCCAACTGATCAACCCCACACACTCAATCATCCTGTCAGGGCCAGGACTTAGCTGGAATTGCAATTGTCATCACGTGATGGTAATTTCCCAGACTGATTATTCTCAATTTTTCTGTTATAAATATTGTAGTAGATACTTATTTGCATTCTAAAACTTTTCAAAATACCGCAAAATTACTGTACAAACATGGTGAAAATAATTATATGAAAATGGGCAGGTTTAGGCCAATTACACCGCAAAGGTTATTAACTTTCTCCAAATTGTGCTCTACTGTTCCAGGAAATATCACATCATTGCAATTTTCTCTCTCGGACATGAAAAACTTTTTTTGAGCGCTATGCACTGTTAACAAAAATGTTTTCACATGCAAATGGGTGACTAATTTTTTCATCGCAATGTTATCATTATGGAATACTAAAAATGGAGAACTTTTTTTTTTCGGCGACGGATAATTTTTTTTCGCAAAAAATCCCTACCCCATTAACCCCCCCCCCAAAGTCTGGGGGAATATTGGCTTTGTCATTTTGTGGTACTATATGGTACATTCCGGGGGGGGGGCAGTTGAATTAAAGTCATACTACCTGGTGACTTTTCTCTTTTATGTCCATTAAAAAAGCTATAGGACCTATATTATAACCTGACCATAGGGTATGAAATTTGGGCTCGGAAACCTGAACATAGGGTGCGAATTTCAGAGCGCGTGCCGCTCATCCATATCAAAATCTGGCTGAGTACCCCCCCCCCCCGGGCGTGCATTGGTACATAGAATCACGTACAATTTACAAAAATGTACTGACGTTTGCCTGAATTTGGAGTCTCATTTAAATCTGCAGATGGCGAAGCATGACATCATGCTCTAAACTAATTGTTATCAATATTGAACTTGATTCCAGCACATTTGTTTCCGAGGACCTCTGATGATATTATTTTAGAAATTTTAGAATAGGTAATTGTGCGCTCTGTCATTCTGTTTTAGTCTAATAAATGGTTTAATGCAGAATCTATATTCAAGTTTTGCAAAACAGTTTATTAAAAAAACAAAATTATAAAAAAAACAACAGAACAACAACAGCGATATTGGTATTTTTCAAAAACGTTGTGAAGTCTTTTGTCTGAATTCCTGTTTTTACTCTGCTATATTGAATGCAGCCGATCATCATCTGTGACATTAAACCTTTTGTATTGATATCTCATGGACATTAAAACCTAATGCCTTATTTAATGCATTATATATTTATTGTTCGACATCTAAAGTTGTAAATGGTTTGATATCTGGAACAATGAATGACATAATGTATTATTAAAAGGATTTTGAAAATTATCAATTGCCTTTTTCTTCTATGCCTTCCAGGCACCCATGCACTTCAAAGCATGTTTTAAAATTATTGATTTCTTGTATAAAGCAACAAGTGTTCTATGCAACAATTTTTTTAGAGATGCTTGCTTGCTTGCAAGTGGCATCTCTATTGTGGGAAGAAGGCTCTGAAACTTATGACAACTGCCTTGGTCATGCTGCTTCATCTCGGTCATTAAAACTTTGCATACAGTCTCAATAGAATTTTATCTTGCATTGATAAACTTTTGGTGTCTTTCTGACATGAAGAAATTAATAAAGAAAACAAACAGGCTGAGTTTCTGCAGGTCAAAGGTCAATCACCAAAAGTAGGTCACAGGCCAGATACCCTCCAGCAGGTCTCACATGCTAGATACCCTCCAGCAGGTCTCACATGCCAGATACCCTCCAGCAGGTCTCACATGCCAGATACCCTTGTGCAGGTGGCAGGCAAAGGGGTAGATACTATCATGGGCAGTCTATCTACAAGCATCTCTTAAAGTGCTTGCACGTTATTTTTAACCAACACTCTTGAACATGTAGGGGAGACCGGGGCAAGTTGATCCCCGGGGCCAGTAGATCCTTTTCGAATTTCAGGGTATACACTTTTTTATTTAAGCTTATTTAGGAAGATGGCAATTCTGGGTGATTACATTATTCATATTTGGCTTATCCGTCAATCGTAGATTTGTAATGTCTTTAGAAGGAAAGTTACGAGACAAAAACCGTTTTTGTCATAAAAAAGTTAAATTGTGCCGAGCGAGCTCATGGGTTTCCTGAGAGCATAATGGAACCAGCTTTAATGTCAAAACCTACCAGATTTTATTAAGTAATTACATACGTAGGCGTATTTCGCAGGGGGTCAGGGGGCAAATCCTGACTAATATCAGGGCAGATCCACTGCCCGGGCCCCCTCCCGACGTGAGACAAGAAACTCTTTTGTTGGCAAAATCTTCTTCCTATAAGATGTAGCACCTGTTCATACTGCATAGAAGACTCATGAGTTCCTCAAAACAAACCTCCTGAGTGCCACCCCTGGTCTCCTGAGCTGGACCCAGTGGATTATTCAGTATGGGCAACTTTGAAGGCAGAATCCAGCAAATTATCCCAACCCTCGCAGTAAAGTCAAAGGCCTCCATCATGTGTGCATGGAGCAAACCGTTGGTGGAGTGCATCAAACATGCTTTCGCATCATTTCGGCCTCATCTGCAGAAATTTACCACAGCAAGGGGTGCGAATAATGGGTAATTTGACTGTTCTGAATATAATGTTCATATACAAATCATGTTTTGTTGAAAAATGATGCTTGACACAAAATAAACTGTAAACAAATCAAATTGTGTCGACTGTCCTTTTTTTCTGTAGACACCCTGTATCCCTGTGCTAATAAGGTGCCACAACTTCCCTATTTCTCTTGCTTTACCTCACATTACCTGGAGTTAATCAAGTGACATGTGGTTCTAACTGATGTTCAGCAAAATAGTAGTCATCAGCAGGGGTTACAATTGGATTTAAAACTCTGACTGTTATATCTTTAAGTCTGCACGGTTTTTTGTTCGTCACTTTGTATCTCGCTGACTTTCCTCGTCTTTGGTTTGGGCAATGCTCTGACTAATCTTTTCCAAAATTTCTCTCTCTCATGTTCCTCAGCCGGCCAGGTCAAGTAGGTGATTGTGGACAGAATGACCTCCAGATTCTCATCTATCTCATCGTAAGAAAATTCCCTGTAGATTATGGGAACTATCCGTTGCTTTTTTTGCATCATCTCATGCTGGGCAACCTTTAAGGGAAAATTCAAAGAGAAATCGATTTTATCATTGTTATGGGTTTGCCAATCAATTGTATGCATGGTTTAAAACAATTAAGAAATAGAGAACTTCTTGTTAAATCTCCTCGATACAAAGCAGAAATGTGAATTTTGAGCAAATTTAGGGGTTTACGGCAGAAAACTGCCTAAAACTAGTTTTTGGGGAAGCGGTATTTTCCCATAAAAACCACCTTGTCGTAAACTAACTTGCCAACCCTACCTGAGACAGACCACTTACCGGTACAAGTTGCAAAAGATATATTACTGTGTGAGAAAACGTAATCTAATATTGAAGAAGATCTATTGCAGCTTAAGGAATTACTGACCTGATATTCAAACCTCGTCCATTCACTCCGGACGAAATCGGGACTCAAGACCAAGATCGTGTGCCGACTATTCCGTATTGCCCAAATGATATTTTCCGCTATGGCTGCAATATATGTGTGGAAATAAAGATATAAAGGTGATGTATTAAAACAATTACTTATAAAATACCAGGGGCATTCCCAAAGTTCTGACAATTTCTTTTGGCACACCTTTCTATTTGAAGTAGCTGACATTTGAACAAAACTTATTTCCGGTACAGCATGTTGCTATTTTGAACAAATCCATAGCATTTATTTTATCGCAGCTAAAAATACATTATTCAGTGGAAAAATTTCGGTTATTGCAATGGGATTTGGCACTATCCTGGATTAGCCCTGTAGGGGATCTAAACCTTCAGACCCATTTTTTATGTTAAATTTTGGTGGTTGTTCTACTGTATAAGCGTCATTATGTTTATACACAAGATGACTAGGGGTGTCATGATACACCTATCCAACGATGCGATGCATACCGTGACAGCGTAGCCACGGTACTATAATAAAACTTAATGGGAGTGTGGTTCACAGCAATGAACCTCATGAATGTCAGGTCGCGGAAGAATACAACACGAGTCCGAAGGACGAGTGTTTATTCTGCAGCAGACCTGACATGAGTGAGGTTCATTGCTGTGAACCACACTCCCATTAAGTTTTATTTATATCCCACAATAAAAATAGACCTCCTGTAATAAGTATTAATAATTTCAACAGGCACTACTTTGTTTGAATGGCTGCAAAAAGATCCCTAGCAACCACACCGACCAATCAGAGCGTCAAAACATTGTGACGTCATCACTTCACTGCCCATTGTTCACATAACAACGTCAGATAATGAGATGCATGTGGTTCACAACGATGAACCACATGGTGTGAATCACATGGTATTTTGCCAGAACTTCACTGCCTATTGTGGGATATAATACACAATACGATACAAGCTCCAGACAGCCTCTGCAACATACAAAGTTTACCACTTCCACCAGACATTTAAATAAATACATAAAAAAAAATATATATATATACTCACGGATGCCTCCCAAAAAGTCTCGCGAATGAATGCAAAGGGAGTAGCCAAAGTCGTGCTCTAACCGACGGTAAAGTTCATGCTCAACAAAACTTTCGTCTTCATGACAGACTTTGTAAGATACAAATGCATCGAATTTGTATGCAACATCATCTAAAGAGGAAAATGTGTAAATTAATACAATATTGGTTTATATAAAGAGGAACATAATTATGTCATGTAAATTTGTGTGCATTGTTGTCTAAAGAGGAAAATGTTGTGTAAATTTGTGTGCAACATCATCTTAAGAGGAAAATGTTTTGTCAATTTGTATGCAACATCATCTAAAGAGGAAAATGTTTTGTCAATTTGTACGCAACATCATCTAAAGACGAAATTGTCATGTATATTTGTATACAACATTGTCTAAAGAGAAACATGTTTGAGATGAATTTTACCTTCCGGACAAGTAGTTAAATTCTAGCCATGAATCCGGAGATCGATAATCTACAGGGTGGTCAAGAAAAAACTTTACTGTCTTTCTTTAGCATAGTTCTATAAATGTGTCTGTTATTACTATCCAATCTTTTCCAATGTAAAGAGAATAGTCATGGCGACATAATTATCTGTAGTTTGTTCTCCTGGGACATGATGTGTAATCTTGAGCTATGATTTTGCAGAAATTAAAAAAAGGCCATTTGCACATATCTTGCTTCCCCGAATGCAAGGCATTGCCATCATTTCAAATATGTAACCATTGTTTTCATATTCGTACAGTTACTTAGAGTTCTTCAGAGGTGTCTGGTCCCAGGATTTCAGCTCTCTTCGAGTGAAACTCGGTAAAGTGGGGAGCTCCAAAGAGAAGAAGGTTGATAGAAATAGCAAGCTACCATAGTGTCATAGTGTTTATTGAAATTAGAAGCAAGAGTAGAAACATTATACTGAGATTCCTACATGAACTTCTTGCAAAAATGAAACTGATAGGATAAGAACTCACTGAGTTGTGCCTCATGAGCCGAAGACTGTAAAGTTTTTTCTTGACCATCCTGTGCACTCAAGAGAAACATGTTGTGTAAATTTGTGTGCAACATCATCTTAAGAGGAAAATGTTGTGTCAATTTGTATGCAACATCATCTAAAGAGGAAAATGTGGTGTATATTTGTATGCAACATCATCTAAAGAGGAAAATGTTTTGTCAATTTGTATGCAACATCATCTTAAGAGGAAAATGTTTTGTCAATTTGGATGCAACATTGTCTAAAGAGAAAATTGTTTTGTCAATCTGTATTCAACATGTGTCTAAAGAGAAACATGTTGTGTAAATTTGTATGCAACATCATCTTAAGAGGAAAATGTTGTGTAAATTTGTATGCAACATCATCTTAAGAGGAAAATGTTTTGTAAATTTGTATGCAACATCATCTTAAGAGGAAAATGTTGTGTAAATTTGTATGCAACATCATCTAAAGAGGAAAATGTGGTGTATATTTGTATGCAACATCATCTTAAGAGGAAAATGTTGTGTAAATTTGTATGCAACATCATCTTAAGAGGAAAATGTTGTGTAAATTTGTATGCAACATCATCTTAAGAGGAAAATGTTGTGTAAATTTGTATGCAACATCATCTTAAGAGGAAAATGTTTTGTAAATTTGTATGCAACATCATCTAAAGAGGAAAATGTGGTGTATATTTGTATGCAACATCATCTAAAGAGGAAAATGTTTTGTCAATTTGTATGCAACATCATCTTAAGAGGAAAATGTTTTGTCAATTTGGATGCAACATTGTCTAAAGAGAAAATTGTTTTGTCAATCTGTATTCAACATGTGTCTAAAGAGAAACATGTTGTGTAAATTTGTATGCAACATCATCTTAAGAGGAAAATGTTGTGTAAATTTGTATGCAACATCATCTAAAGAGGAAAATGTGGTGTATATTTGTATGCAACATCATCTTAAGAGGAAAATGTTTTGTCAATTTGGATGCAACATCATCTTAAGAGGAAAATGTTTTGTCAATTTGGATGCAACATTGTCTTAAGAGAAAATTGTTTTGTCACTTTGGATGCAACATTTGTCTAAAGAGGAAAATTTTGTGTAAATGTGCAGGTAACATTGCAGAAAATAGGTCACTTTTGTAATCAGCCAATCGGAGAAGTTCTTGGAAAGATTATATTTGTTAGAACCTCTCTGATTGGTCGAGTTCAAAATTGACCTATTTTCTGTCCAGATGAAGTTAGCAGGACAGTCAGAGCATGGCACCTTTGAATTTACTAGTGACAATTAAAACTATAAACTTCAGATATTGGCCTGTGAACAGATATGCCAATGATTGTATTGATTAGAAATGAATACCACCCTGTCAATCAGAGTCAAGATAGTAGGAAATGCTTTCAAAATGGTGTCTGGATAGAAAAGCTTCTTGAAAGTGTATCTTACCGTCCACACGCTGAACTCGACTCACGGCTTGTAAGATGAAGTGCGTCTTTCTCTTCCAAATACAAATGAGAAAAGCAGAAACTGCAATTATGCCACCGGAAATTGTGAATGTAGCAACTAGAGGAAGATACCATGTGTCGTCTGAAAAGAGACCAGAAAAAAAAAATTGTTCATGTGGTGCTAAAGCAACTTTTACATGGAAACGGGCAGCAAAAGATTTTATAATATTGTTAAGCTACAAATCATTGAATGAAAATGCACAATAATTAAACATTAACGAATCACACTCTAAAAAATGTCGGGACAAAATTGGTTTTTTAGATTGGTTTTTCAAAAAATTATTTTGAATCTAAATAACCCATTTTGTCTGAAATTTTTTACAGTGCACGATACTTACCTTCAAAGTCCACCACACCTCTCTCCAATCGTGCTGTAAAATATAAATTTTCCTGAGATCTCATAGATTAATGCAATCATGATACATTAGGGGAGAGCGGGGCACAGTGAGACGGCAGGCACAGTGAGACAAAGCCCATAGCGTCTAGCTGTTTACAGATTAACCCTCTTTTGTACAGTACAAAAAGTTAGTAAGTGAGAGACTGTCCTATATCCTGAAAGCCTACACAGCATATTGAGAGTGAAATTTCAATATTTTGGTTTTTAGCCAGTAAAAGTAAATAATTTTGCTAAAAGATTTTTAGTTATAATTCCCAAGAAAAATGGTATAATGCCAATCAATTGCCAGGGATTCAAACCTTGATTATTTGTCTAGGTTTAGTGAGATGATGAACCAAAAAACAGGCATCCGGGCCGCAGGATTCAAAAATTTTATAAAGAGAGCTGCGTGGGGCACAGTAGACCCAGGAGTCAGTTGTTTTAATGAATCAACTGACTTCCTTCATTTCAACTGACTGACTTGACTAGTTGATAACTTTTCAACTGCAACTGACTGAAGTCATTTCAACTGACTTCAACTGACTTTTAAGTGATTATCAATCAACAAACCTTTAAAAAACCTAGATCTTTGCCAAAATAAATAAGGAAAACTCAAAAGGAAAGTTTCAACAACATTTAGCCAACCATCTTATGAGATTTACAGAATTTCACACAGTAATCTCTGGATTCACATGTTCCTGTTAGCCAGTCAGTCCAAAATTGGCTGGCTGAGAGCTGTCATTGGCATGCTGCAGCTGAGCTATCAAACTGAACAACCTTTTGGATATTCCATTTGATTATATAAGTACAAAAATGTTGGTACCGGGTAGGCCTACTGTTCCACATCAACATTTGTACTGAGGGAGCCATGATCCATCCAGTGTGGATTTGTGTAACTCTCCATAGGTGAAAATCAGTTTGGATATATTGAAAGAGAACTTTATATAAGTTAAGATTTATTTTCAATTTACATCATTTAGCAGTTGATAGGAAAAAGAACATACATTTGTGAACATGGCAACTGGTTGTTCTGTAAAAATGATATTTTTTGCTGCATGAGCAATCTCCTACCAGCTTATTTTGGAGCTCTGTGATCAGCTAGTCTGTTTTAATTAAAAGCCACTTTCATAGTTCTTCTAAGCATTATGGAGCTGTTTGGACAGCAATTAAATAATGATAAAGAAAAGGCCAAAAACACAGGCATTCATGAACTGTAAGAACTCTTCTGTTATCCTAGGTGCTAATTGCCAGGGACCAATTGGCTTAATTGCAATTCAAGTGTCAACAACACTGTACCTTGAACAAGCCAATCCAATCAATAAAGCAGCAATTGAAGCAAAATGTCTTGATTGCAATACAACAGTTTGCTCGTCATAGCCACAGCCTGCTACTGCTTAGAGCATTTCATGTGTCAGGCAACTGACGCCAGTGAAGTCAACCACTGACGACGGCGACTGACGTGTGGGCATGATGACGACGATGTCAACTGGCCAATTATGACGGACGACGACGACTAATGACGACGACTCCGGGGTCTAGGGCACAGTGAGACAGTTTGAGGCGGGGCACTGTGAGACATCGCATAATACACTCGAAACAACTTGAATGTAATGCATAGCTCACAATTCACTATAAAAACAAAATGCCTGCTATAAACTACTGATTTTAGTGAGTCATATCCAAAGAGAAGCATCAGAAAGAATTTTGATTAGTATGTAACAGGCGCGGCAGGTTAAATAAGTCGTGCATGTGTCCTGTAGGATGAAGTTTCGAAACATGCTCAAAAAAGGACCTAAAAAATCACCTAGACAGCTGCTCTTATATGAGTACAGTAGTTTCTGTAGTAACAATTGATAGAACAATTCTGCAGGTCCTGAGGATAGGCGGTTATGGCAGCAGATGCCCTGTCTCACTGTACCCCGTCTGCTGTCTTACTGTGCCGTGCCCATGGGGCACAGTGAGACACTTAACGAGCATGGACATAACTCAAAATTTCTCCAAACCTGTAAAAGGTAGGAATCTGAAACTGCAGGACAATATACCCAACGTCATTATCTATAATGTGGACCACATCTCATTTAACTCATTACTGCCAACATTTTGGAACACTTGAAAATAAAAAAAGTGGCTCACTGTGTCCCGCAATCACTGAATCACATATCTAAATTTAAATTTGTTTTATTCCTTTATCGGATTCCTTCACAGTAATTGTTATGTTATCTTGCAATGCTTTGCAGTTTTTTTGGTTCAGAATTTATGGTTCTTTGGGGGGGGGAAGATTTGTCGGAAGCTGCAAAAAAATATGCACATTTTATAACATTTTTTTTTTGTTAAAATTTCTTACCCCTCTTGGATATGTTGTCAAAAATTAGTACCCCCCTTGAAGCACGTGTGTAAAGTTAGTACCCCCACGGACAAAACTCCCACCCCCCCAGTCATAAATTCTGAACGGTCCCTTACGTTTTTCTGAGACGCATGTCAACTGTATCCTTGGATTCTCTCCTTGGACGGCTGTTTTGATTGCTTACGAAAAAAAAAGAATAATTATTTGTATTTATATTAGACCGCGAAGTCAGTCAGAGTTGAAACCCTCACTTGCTTGGCAAGAACATCAACTGACTAGTCAACTAAATTGCTAAACTCTGACTTCAGTTGACTTCAACTAACTTCAGCTAACTTTATGTAATTTCATAGGGCCCTACTCTTATTCATTCTTCAACAACACATTTTAACTTCGAAAATTTCAGAATTTTTGCGCTCAGAAATAGTGTAGGTACAAAATGTTTAAAGTTTTTAGGGAGATTTCATGTTGCAGGAATTTTACAAATGTGCTTGCAAAGCGTGGAATATATCTTGTACTCTTTCCGCTGTTTAGAATGGTACCAAAACCATTTCTGTGTGTTGAAACTTGGCTAAGTCATGCAACAGTGACTTGACTTGAGCTGAATCAACTCTGACTTGACTAGATTGAACAGTATTATGCTGCTTCAATGGAAAGCTAACTATAACTTCACTAGTCGACTTTATGTAGTCGACTTTGGGGTCTAATTTATATGATACGGTTAATTCAACTTTTAACTTGATGAAGAGTTTGACAAATTTTTACATACCACAATGGAAATTATTATTTTTATTGGATTTTTGAATAATTATTAAGGTATTTTGTTCAAGGGAAGATTAAAGCATAATTTTCATGATAGCAGTCCCCATTAGATCTAAATTGCAGACAAAATTGCTTTACCTTTGATTAAAATCCAATATCTAACATCTGGTACTACAGTGGCATTTCGGAAATTGAGGCTTAGCCGGAATTCAACAAAGTCCTGGTCCCTGTTGATCCTTGCAAAGTTGATTGTAAAACTTCTGGACCCAGAACAGATTGGCTTTTGAGAAGATTTGTACAAAGTGAAACAGAAATCAGTAAAATTGACGAAAGGAGATATTTCCAAAATATTGAAATGGATAGCTCTCGTATCAATCATATCAACCCTGCACGAGACATTTTCTGCCATTTGCGCCTTCCCTTTGGAAAATCTATGGCTGACAATATTCACAGGGAATTGGTTGTAGAGTCTAGAAATGTTGGCAGCAGGCGGTATTTCAAAGACGGACATATCTGCAAAGAAAAAAATGATATCATAGTATAAACGTATAAATGGACTTTTAACGTGAACGTGTGAGTTGAGGGAGGTGTGACATCTACTCGGAATTAAATGAAAAAAAAAAAAAAAAAACAACAAGACAAAACAATATTTACTTGGAATGAAATGAAAACAAAAAAAAAAAACAAAAAAAAAAAACAAACCCAGACATTGACTTAGAATGAAATGAAAATCAGATATTTTTTAGGAATTATAAATGTAAATGAGAAAAAAAAAGAACAGATTTTTTTTGGAATGAAAAGAAAGAAAACGGATATTCGATGGGGTTGAATAAAGTTTGTGATATAGTTTACAGAAATTGCATCAATCTGCTTTACAGGATAGGGCAGGTGGAGAGCCCATGTAGAAATTTACTTTTGTATTATGTGTCACGTTATCTATTATGTAACGAAATTTTACCAGGTATGTTATTGTCAAGAGTTTTAATGCAAGGGGTGAATCAGTCATATCTTTATTATTAAATCCTCCTATAAGAAATAGCACTAATTCATTTGATGGTCATGTTGATTCCTTTAAAATGTAACTTTATCATGAAAATTTGGAAAACCATATTCTGACGAACATTTTTTAGTGCATCTTCTAACAGCAGCTACTTAAACAGTTATGGCTAGTTCTCACGGAGACGTAACAGAGGGTTCCTGTTGCGGCGCTTCTTGCTTTTCCAGGAAAGTGGGAGGTTCTTAAGCTAGATTCAACAATTCGGCGACGATATTTTCGTCTACGGCGCTTCTTAAACTTCCTCGCCAAAAGTTCCTAGAAGTCACATGACCCTGTGGTGAGGCAAGAAGTTGCTTCACGAAAGATTCAACCGGTTGAATCTTTGCGAAGGAAGAAACCACGATGCAAGAGACCAGAAAGCCCCCCAAAATGATTGGGCGAAGTTAGAGACAGCTTGGGCGAAGTTAGAGACAGGTTGGGCGAAGTTAGAGGCAGGTTGGGCGAGGCTACTTATCATTGAGTCAATGGAAATTCGGCGAAAAAAGAGAACAACTCGCCGACGCAAACAGGCTGTTTAAACGCCGAAACAGGCACTTGCTTCACCGTAAAATGTATTTGCTTGGGCGTAATTGAAGATTAGGATGAAGTAAGAGGATGCTAGGGCGAAGCAACAGCATGCTAGGGCGAAGAAAGAGACTCCTTGGGCGAATCTAGTTTAACATTGAAGCAATGGAACTGCGTCGAGGCTCCTGACAACTCGCCGACACAAGTCTCTTCTTGCCTCGTCCGTAATTACGAGCGATTCGGCGTAAAAAACGAGAGCCTCGTCGTAATAGGAACCATCAACGACGATTTAGAACCTCTAATTGATTATATAATTGTCCAAAAATGGCTTGAAACGCCGAAATTGGGCGAAACTTGATTTCCTGGCACCTCTACAACTTCGCCGTCACTTAACCACGCTCGTGTGATCTAGGCATAACAATTATAATGTTTATTTCTAAAACGTAGATAAATCATATGATTATTGAGTATTATCTCATTTTCAATGTGTATTATTTGTACTTTTTCTCCCTTTGTGGAGGAGAAATGAAATAAATAAATAAAAATAAATAAATCGGATCGGGAATGAAATGAAGAATCTACTTACTCGATGAGCAGACATTTGAGGTCTTGACGCATCTGCGGTCGGAATTTTCTACATCACATGTGGTCCGGGCATTGCAGCGTTGATCCAAGATCCGGGCGAGGGAAACTGTGCTGTTGGAACCCCGGATGGAAATCCAGTGGAAACTCTCACATTTGAAGGAAATTGTGTCACCACAAAATACCCTGTGGAAAACTGGACCGGCCAAGGTTGATACTAAATGGATATTAAAAAAAATTATAAAATTATAAAAAGGAGTCCAAATCCTGTATGATACCCCATTTTACATTAACTGGTCTTCTCGCTTAAATTGATAGGTGACGTGCCCCCAATATTGGACCTGTGCCCCCCCCCCCCCCCCCCCCCCCCCAGGTGCCCCCACCCATATGAACTTTCCAACTCTGGCTAAAATATACTGTTAGTATAGTTGGTGCCCCCCAGAGAATCGCGTGCCCCCCTGGTGTCCCCTCCCCCGCTCGAGACCCCCCAGTTACGCCACTGTAGGTGACCGACAGCCATGACAATAAAACGTTGTCAGTTGCATATATACAGTGGGGTGCGAAAGTTTGGACACCCTTGGGGTGGATTCATATTTTTTCAAATTTCAGATAAACCATTTGCAGAATCTTTCCAATGTGAATTGTGTGAGTGAAGGATACCTAGGCACTCAATTTCAGCCAGAAAGAACTATGGAAATATAAAAATATAAAAAATGTTATGTTGAGTCTCTTTGTCCGATTTGACATGTGCTGAATAACTGTATATTTTAGCCAGAGTTGTTTAATTGTTTCTGAAATTTGAAAAAATTTGTCCCCCCTCCAAGGGTGCCATAACTTTCGCACCCCACTGTATATAAATCAGGAATTTAGATTGTAATGCTCTCTAAATAACCACACAAATATCACAAACTCAAGAACATCATGTAGACTTTGGAGTGAAAAACCCTATTTTGTGGGAACAGCTTTAATCAATAAAATTTAGACTAAGGGGGCAACCATATAATAATAAGGGGGGCTTGGAGTTTTTCTCGGCGGGAAATTATTTATTTCACTGGAACGGCGGGTGTAATTATTTATTTCAAGCTACCGAAGTCCCCGAATATTCATTCCTAAATCAAGCAATGTCTTGTTAAGAAAAACCCCCATCAGAAATCATTTATTTAAAGATTGCCCAAAAAGAATTTATTTATTTCACCAAAACTGAGCAAGAAATTGTTAATTTTGAATTAAAAAAACAACTCCAAACTCCCAAGTCTTGAGATAAAATGATGACCCCTAATATTCTTCAGACTTACCAAAAACAGCATTCAGAAACAACGCCATTGTCCAGCAAGGTTCTCCCATGGTTAGAATTGTCATAATAACAACAATTATGGTTAACTATATTCGAATCTCCATCTCCATGGAAACATGCATATCCAGGTGATATCCTGTTGTTTTTAGCAACACTGTTTCATAGAATTATCAAATTTGTTAAAAAAAAAAAGAAGAAGAATTGATGTCATGTCAGTCTGCAATTGACATCATTGATCATTTTAAATAGGATCCTTCATTTTGTTGTGAAAACAGAGCTATACACTTGTTGTAACTAAGAGTAATGTTCATTAGCATGATTGTATGCTGTGGTCCCTGCATTTTGAGATTGTCCCATTAGTCCATGAGCCAGACCCCATATTTTTACAGATTGGTACCACCTGGGGTGGCAAAATCTAACAGTGTTTTTCTGAAAGACATATGCCTATAGACTATAAAAAAGTTGGAGCCCAAGATTGGCACGGCAGCTTAGTGGTAGACTGGTAGTAATCAGCCCTTAAATATGGGAATCTGTGTCGGATTTGAGCACATGAATTATGGGGTGGGGGAAACTAAAATTGCCTTATCTTCTGAATCAATGGACCAATTTCAACAAATTACCCCTCAAAATGTCTGAAACTTTGAGTTTTACAAATATAGGTCAATATATGACCAATATGCAAATTAAGTAGGTCATCATAGGTCAAAAGGTCACAAAAATTGACTATTGCTCAAAATCAGAACCATTGTCCAAATGGTCACCACAGCTGCCAACCGAATGAGACTTGGTAGGCCATGGAGGGCTCAGATTATAGATAACAAGTATGAAAGTCCATTTTAAGTCATCAAATGGATAATTCAAGCATGTGTCAGCCGTGGTACATAATGAAATATGGTACATATTTGAAAATTACCGTTTTAAGGGTGGAGGAAACTAAAATTGCTGTATCTCCTGAACCAATGGTCCTATCCCCACAAATTACCCCTCAAAATGTTCGGACTTGTAAGTTCTCCACATATAGGTCATTATATGACCAATATGCAAATTAATTAGGTCATCAGAGGTCAAAAGGTCACGAAAATTGACCTTTGCTTAAAATCTGAACCCTCATCCAAGAACAAACTTCATAGCTGCCAAACCAATGGGACCGGTTAAGTCATTTAGGGGTCAGAGCACAGATAAAAAGTGTCAAAGTAAATTTTATGTCATCACCAACGCTGTTGGATGAAGAAATATAAATCAAAGTTTTGCTTTACTCGACTTCCCCGAAGAGGTTGGTCCAGCTTAGAGAAAAAATCTGCCAAGTGCCGACAACGTTAGAGTTGTGCTATTTCATCTCATTCTAATAGAAGCAGCAGAGTGTTCTTTTATGTTGTTAGTTGAAAGTCAAAATCAAAACTCTTACGGACAGAAAAGCCCATTTAGTGTAGGGGAGAGTGGGGCACGTTGGTTCGCTTTTTTATTTTTTGGCTCTCAATCAAAAACTTCTCTAAATATTTGAAAAATCTTTTTACTGAATGACTTCTAAACATCTTCACTACCCTTATGCAAAACCAAGTTGACCTACCTTCTATAGTTGTGGAGAAAAATAAGTTAAAATTTTTTTGGACCGTCCAACGTGCCCCGGGTCCGTGTTGGGCACGTTGGACCATGGAAGAAAAGTCTAGGAAAGTAGAAGAAAGTGAGCAAACACCACATTTTAATCTCACAGATCACAACACACTTTTATGTCATTGCAGAATGATTATATCGGAATATTTACCCAGATAATTTTAATAAGTCTTGTTTCAGCTAGAAGGGCTGGCAGATTAGCCAACTGAATCGATTTTACCCTCATATTGTATTGTTACTGGAATGCTGCGCCATCTTTGTATGAATAAGCCGATCATAGAACTTTGTCACTGATCTCATTTTGTTTATCACCCCAGATTTGGCCAGCAACCATGACCAGGGGAATTAAATTTTGAAACCCCTTACGAGAGTGCCATCCAATTGTTTCTTTGTGCAGTGGTTCACAGTGAACATTAGCTCAAACAAATACCATGATCATCAATAATATTACAGACACGAGGTATGGCTTGGGCGGAAGTAGTTTTATTAGCCATCAACATAGAAGAGTTCCACAAACGTAAATATACTAAATAACACCAGAGGTCGACACGAGTCAGTTGACTACCATTACAGGCTAATACATGACATCTCCCTTTAACAAAATCAAGTTAACAGTACAAGACATTAGTTAACTTACTGAAAATTTTACTTAACAATTTACTATCTGACCTCTCCCTTTAACAAAGCTTACAACTATAAACGTCTTTAAGAGTTCCAACATTAACAAAGTCATTGAAATACTGAACACGAAAATTTAGCAAGCAGTGTGAAAACCTGTCATATACTTTGACAATCTGCAACTGTGATAATAACGTCTTAAACATTGAATGTCATAATCTTAATTTTAAGGAAACATAATACAGGAATCTGTCCTATATAAAATTATAACAAGTTGAAAGTCACATTAGGCAATGTTGACATGACATAAAACAAATTTGAAATTCACACAAGTTATACAGTGAAGATGCAATATATTTGAACATTTGAAATTAAGCATTGATCAGAGTCTTGGAAATTGAAAATTGCAATATATGTGAACATTTGAAAATAAGCATTGATCAGAGTCTTTGAAATTGAAAATTGTCTTTGATTGAAATCGAAATAAAACGTCCGTGATTGAAATCGAAATAAAATGTTTAAATTGTCTATTGATAGAATAAATGTAGATTGTGGGAAACTTGGGGATTGGTGACATGAAGTGGAATCGACGGGGGAAAGTGCTCATTGGCGGGAGTGGGACAGCGCAGAGGCTCTTCACTTCAATGTCACCACATAATCCTTGAATTTGTCAGGCAGCTTCTTTGAGCGAGTTGGACGGGGTTCGTTTGCTGGCGGAGGACGCATGTGCACAGAGGGGGGTTGGGGCGGCTCCGCTGGGGAATTTGCCATGGGGGTCATCAAACTTGGTTTGGGGGTCTCGAACTGGAGATCGGGGACAATTGTCATAGGCGATTTATCTGGGTCACGAGCCAAGTGCACACGATTTCGACGATACTGCCCACCATTCTCAGTAGTGACGTTGTAAGAACGGGGCGATTTGTGGGCACCAGTGACAGTCGCACGTTCCCAAGTGCGATTCTGCAGAATGCGACATGGGTCTCCAACATTGAACAGGGGAAGTGGTTTTTTGCCACGATTGTAGTATTTAACCATCACTTTTTGTCGACTCAGAAGGTCTGCACGGCTGTTGTGAATAATCTGTGGCTTCAATTTAGCACTAGACACAGGTAGGACTGACTTTAAGCGACGACCCATTAACAACTGGGCAGGCGTAGCATTAACACCACTAATTGGTGAATCACGATAATCCAGCAAGCACCGATAGATGTCTTTTCCTTCATCAGCTGCTTTGCGCATCAGTTGTTTGATGGTTTGGACGAATCTTTCACTTTGTCCATTTGATTGTGCATAGGTTGGACTTGACGTCACAAGATCAAAGTTCCATTCTGTTGCAAACGTTTTCATTTCATGACTGGCATAGGGCATGTTGTCTGACATTAGAACATCGGGAATGCCATGACGAGCAAATATTGCCTTAAGTTTCGAGATAACTTCTTTCGCGGTCTTTGACTTTAACGACACAACTTCTGGATATTTCGAAAAGTAATCCACAACTAACAAATGATCAACTCCATTGTAAGTGAAGATATCGGAACCTAACTTCTCCCAAGGCCGTGACGGAACTTCGTGAGGAATCATCTGTAATAGAGTGACGTTATTTTAACCTTTCAATGATCACCTGATGATGTCATATGTATGACGTAGTGTTGTGACGTCACCACGATTGTGCGTGGCATTAATAAATTCATTCGAACGTAAGACACGAGTCTGTCCACTGTGTTATATTGGCGACGAGGATGGTGCTGCTAACATTGCCTGGATTTTAACAAATGGACATGATTATCTGGCTAACAACAGCCTTATTATTAATCACAATGGCAACAGCGCTACAGGTGCCTCCAATTTCGTTTTTTGATGATGTTGTTGGAGAGGACAAAACACAGACAGGACCAAAATGGGACAAATGGATTGTTCGTCTGGAAAACTACATGGCTGCAACAAAAATTACAGAAGCTGCTCAAAAACGATCAGTATTGTTGCACTACATTGGCGACAAGTCCTTTGAAGATTTTCAGCTACTGCCTGAGACAGGAGATGATTATGAAACTGCAAAAACGAAACTGACAGAATTCTACAAGCCACAGGAATTTGTTGAATATTCCAAAGCTGTTTTTCGAAGCATGAGGCAGAAATCAGGTGAATCAATTGACTGTTATTTTATGAGATTGAAACAGCAAGCTTCCATGTGTTCATTTGGAAATGAGGCAGCAGTAAAAAAAGAACTCAAATCACACATTGTGCAGACTTGTGCTGATTCAAAGGTCAGAAACAAATATTTGAAGCCTACAAATGCTAACAAAACTTTGAATGATGTGCTAACAGATGCCAGAAACAATGAACTTTGCTCTTTGCAAAATGATGAAATTGAAAAATTGTTGAACTTAAACTTGAGCTCAGACGCATCACCAAGCCCTGTTGTGAATAGCGTCGATCAACGTCAACAAGGACGTCAGGGTGGTCGTCAAGATCGTCGAAATTTTCAAGCAGCGAATCACAGCCGTAGTACCAAGTGTCGGAATTGTGCAGGTACTTACCCCCATCCAGGAGGTTATTCAGCTTGCCCGGCGTTTCGCTCAAATTGTACATCATGTGGCAGAGTCGGACACTACACGTCACTGTGTCGAACAACAAGACAGTCTGGAAACAGTCGTGGAAATTTCAGTCGTGGAAATTTCAACCAGTCCGAGAGTCGCGGAAACTGGTCAGGAAGTCGTGGAAACTCGCAATCGCATCGTTCCAAGGGTTATCGTGGAAAACCAAATCGTGGACAAAATCGACAGAATCGCTCAAGTGGACCGAAGAAACAAGTCGTACACAACGTCGATACCACATTCTCAGAGAATGAATGTTACGATTATGACTGTTTTGATAATTTTGAAGACAATTATCTGTTTAACATTTTTCACGAAACTGACTCTGGCGATCAATTGCCCAATTACCATGATGTTCACACTCACAAAACAGACAATCGCGATCAATTGCCCAATTATGATGTTCACAATTTCACAACTGACAATGGCGATCAATTGCCCAATTCTCATGTTCACAATTTCACAACTGACTCTAGCGATCAATTGCTCATGTATGATGTTCAAAATGACTATGACAATTGCTTGTCCAGTGATGATGTTGATGATTGTTTGTTCAATGTCAATGATTGTTTGTTCAATATTGTCAACAAAAATGTCAAGTCAGGGTTACCAAAATTCAGTTTGAATGTTGAAGGTGTCAATATTGTTATGATCGCAGACACTGCAGCGTCATGCAGTATTATTGATGAACGTACGTACAATAGCAAATTGAAGGGTACAATTGATGTCTCAAACCAAACCACTACATTGATTCCTTATGGTAGTGAGAGCATTAAGACTCTAGGTCAATTTCACGCAACTATTGAGTACAATGGTGTCTCAATCAGAGAAAGAGTGTTTATTGTATCAGGTCAAAGTGGATGTCTCTTGAGTTGTAAAGCGTCTCAATTGTTAAAGCTTGTAACTATAGCTGAACCAAATGTTGTGAATTCAATTTCAAACGCGATTGAGAAAGATTTTCCAAGTTTGTTTGAGGGAGTAGGCTTGATGAAAAACTACAGTGTAAAATTGCACATTGATGAAACTGTAAAGCCAGTAGCTCAACCTCACAGGAGGATTCCTTTTCATTTGAGAGCCAAAGTAGAACAAAAGCTAGACAACTTGTTAGCCAATGATATTATTGAGAAGGTAGAAGGCCCTACGCCTTGGGTTTCTCCAATTGTGGTAGTTCCCAAGAAGAACACTGATGAGATTAGAATATGTACCGACATGCGCCAAGCTAATAGAGCGATCAAACGAGAACGCCATCTTGCGCCAACTATCAAAGAAATACAGGCCAAGTTAAATGGTGCAGTGATGTTCAGTAGAATTGATTTAAGGTCAGGCTACAATCAGTTGCTTCTAGAAAGAGAGTCCAGGTACATCACCACATTTTCAACTCATGTTGGTCTCTTTCGTGCCAAACGTCTCTCTTTTGGCATTTCTAGTGCTAGCGAGGTATTTCAGGAAGCCGTAGCTCATGTCTTATCAGGTCTCACAAATGCGATTAACATATCTGATGACATAATCGTGTTCGGGTCAACCAAAGAAGAGCATGATAGAGCCCTTAGACAGACATGTAACCGTCTTCTAACTCATGGCCTTACTGCCAATGGTGACAAATGCAAATTTGGTCTCACGGAGATTAACTTCTTCGGTATGGTTTTTAGTGCGGCAGGTATGAGCCCTGACCCAGTTAAAGTTAGAGATTTGCAAAAATTGCAATCGCCTGCAGACATTGCAGAAGTTAGAAGTCTACTTGGCATGGTAAACTACAGTTCCAGGTTCATCCCAAACTATGCAACCAAAATTGAACCAATTGTCAAATTGACTAGAAAATCTCAACCCTTTGAATGGGGAGATGAACAAGAGATAGCATTTCGCAGTATAGTCAAAGAACTCAGCTGCAAACCAGTTCTCGCGTATTATGATGTCAACAAATCCACTCAAATTGTGGTAGATGCATCCCCAGTGGGATTAGCTGCTTTGCTTACTCAAACTGATTCAAAAGGTATCTCGCAAGTTGTAGCTTATGCGAGTAGATCACTTACACAAACTGAAAGAAAATATTGCCAGCTAGAACGCGAGGCATTAGCAGTTGTTTGGGGCTGCGAATATTTTCATTTGCATATCTATGGCAAATTAGGGATCCAAGTTTTCTCAGACCACAAACCTTTGTTAGGTCTCTTTGGCAATCCCAATGCCAAATTGTCTGCTAGATTAGAAAGATGGGCACTTCGATTACAACCATATCAGCCCATGATTAAGTTCAGAAGAGGTTTTGACAATCCGGCAGATTATCTGTCACGTCACCCAAACTCTTTGCCTATGTTAAGCAATCAACAAAGTGCAGTTGAAGAATATGTAAACATGATTGCGAATCATTCAGTGCCAAAGTCAATGACTTTAGATGAAATTGTTGTAGCAACCGGAAAAGATGCTACTCTTACTCTTGTAAAACATTGTCTTCTAACTAACAGTTGGCACAAGTTAGACAAGTTAGACTTAGCTGAAAGTTCAGATGTTGATTTTCAGGTACTACATTCTTACAGAAGAATAGCCGCTGAATTATGTGTTAGCGAGAAAGGTCTAATTCTGAGAGGTTCACGTGTAGTGATACCCAAAAGCCTGCAAAATCAGGTAGTTGATCTAGCACATGAAGGTCATCAAGGTACAAACAAGACAAAATCATTACTTAGAGAAAAAGTTTGGTTTGTTGGAATAGATCAGTTAGTCCAACGCAAAGTTTCTTCTTGCATTACGTGTTGTGCAAACCATGACACTAAGCCTAGAGAACCACTAAAAATGAGTCCATTGCCAGACAGACCATGGCAAAACGTTAGCATTGATTTCTATGGCCCTTTGCCCTCAGGTCATTACATCTTTGTTATTTTGGATGATTATAGTCGGTTTCCAGAAGCTAGAATCTTGACTTCAACGTCAGCCAATCAAGCAATTAATGCTTTAGAAGAAATTTTTGCTTCGCGAGGTGTTCCAGAAATTGTCAAAAGCGACAATGGCCCTCCATTTCAGAGTGCAGAATTCCGAGCTTTTGCTCGAGAATTAGGTTTTGTTCATCGCAAGGTAACTCCATATTGGCCAGAGGCTAATGGAAGTGTTGAAAGTTTCATGAAAGGTTTAGGAAAGGTTACTAGAGGTGCACAATTAACAAACAAAAGGTGGAGAAGTGAAATGTATCGGTTTTTGAGTAATTATCGTGCCACTCCACACAGTACCACTGGTCAACCGCCAGCCACAGTGTTAAATGGTTATCCTTTACGTACAAAGTTACCAGAACATGTTAGCAGGAAAGATCCAGCTAAAATCCATTCTGCAGATCAGAAGGCTAAGGCCAAAATGAAATTTTATGCAGAAAAGCGTAGAAACATCATTGAGTCAAATGTAAATGTTGGTGACAAGGTTTTGTTAAAACAAATGGTTGGTCGAGGCAAACTTGTCTCAAAATTTGATGCAAATCCTTATCAAGTTGTAGAAAGAAAAGGGTCAATGATTATTGCCCAAAGAGGTTCTGAGAGAAAGGCTCGTAACTTGATGCATTGTAAGCGTTTAATGACAAATCAACAACCATTGTTACATGTAGATCCTCATGTAGATTTCGATGAGATAGATGTCACTGACAATAGGTCAGTTCCTCCGGCAAATGTAAGTGTCGAGAATTCCAATCAGGAACAACCACAGGTGTCAAGTCCGGAACAGCCAGTTGTTCAGGAACGTCCTAAACGTTCAAGGCAAATGCCTAAACGGTTCAATGATTACAAAGTGAATTTTCCTAAGAAGTAATTTTCTATAATAACTTTAATTGTTAAGAAGTTCAGGTGAAGTTGTTAAAATCACCCATTTGATGTTAAAACTGTATACTCACATATATACTTCATATAAAGTTGTTTAACTACTTTTCATATAAATATCAGCTATTTGTTTAAGCTGAAATGAATTTAATTTCATTTACTACATTTACTATAAACTGTAATTATGAAGAATAACAATAGTAACATTATTAATTATTACAAATGTAATTTAGTATAAATGACAAAACTCATTATTGTAAAATAATGTCTATTTTCAATTTAAAGACTTTCAAAGACATTTTATAAATAATTACAAAGACATTTCGTAATAACATTATTTTAATAATTATTGTACTATAACCATACAGTTATATTTTGATGTTATACTGTTAACAGTTATTTCTTTAAAAGAAAGGGAGAGATGTAATAGAGTGACGTTATTTTAACCTTTCAATGATCACCTGATGATGTCATATGTATGACGTAGTGTTGTGACGTCACCACGATTGTGCGTCGCATTAATAAATTCATTCGAACGTAAGACACGAGTCTGTCCACTGTGTTATATCATCGGTTCTCTAAGGTTCTTTCTCTTGAACTTAGCACATATTGCACAGCTTGCAACAAGCTCTTCTATGTCCTCTGACATTCTGGGCCAATACATAATCGCACGAGCCCTTGATTTGCATTTTTCCATTCCTAAATGAGAGTCATGTAACTTAGATAACATCTCTTCACGTTGGGCCACAGGAATCACGATTCTGTCAGACACAAACACAAGTCCATCTTCAATGTGGATCTCATCTCTCATGTGCCAATAGCGTTTGGCATTCTCCGACACATCTTTGCGGTAAGTAGGCCATCCATGCTGCGTCATCCTTATAACAGCTTGCAACTCAATATCTTCTGCTGTCATATTCTTAAGGTATTCTAACCTTGCACTGCTCATGGGCAGTTTCTCTGTCATCGAGTGAACACGAAGTTCAAGATCATCATCCGAGTCTGCTGTTGAGTTATCTGCTGTGTAAGCTCTGCTCAGCGTGTCGGCAATGTACATGTGCTTGCCGGGATGGTAAGTAACATCAAGATCATACTTCATTAGTCTGAGAAGCATCTGCTGCAATCTTGGTGAAGCTTTGTGGAGTGGCTTCTTTGTGATCATTTCTAAGGGTTTATGATCTGACTGGACCTTTACAGGTCTGCCATAGATGTAGTGGTTGAATTTCTGGGCAGCAAAACAAATAGCCAAGAGTTCTTTTTCAATTTGGGAGTAATTCTTTTCTGATGCTGTTAAGGATCTTGAGGCATAGGCAATCGGGTGGTTCTCTTGAAGCAAACAAGCTCCTAAACCAGTAGACGAAGCATCACACTGGATCACTGTGTCCTTCAGGACATCAAAGAACTTCAGAACTGGGTTGCTGCTAATCAGTGACTTCAATGTCTCTAAGGCTTTAGACTGTTCATGACTCCATACCCAAGGAGTGTCCTTCTTGAGTAGATCACGTAGCGGTGCGCTTACAGTAGACATGTTCGGAATGAACTGCGCCAGAAAGTTGAGCATGCCCATAATGCGTAATAGTTCCTCTCTGTTTGTGGGGATAGGCATTTTCTGGATAGCTTTCACTTTATCATCTTCTGGTTTGAGGCCATCTTGGCTGATGATGTTGCCTACATAGACAAGTTCACTCAGTTTAAATTTAATTTTGGACTTGTTGAATTTGCAACCATGCTCACGCGCTCTCTGCATGATTTTCTTCAGTGTTTCATCATGTTCTTGCTCTGTGTTGGTGGCGATGATCATGTCATCTGCGATGATGTGCACGTTCGGAATGTCACCAAAGACCTGCTGATTGAGTCTCTGAAGGACTTCACTTGCACTGCAGATACCGAAGGGCATACGTTGGAACGAGTACCTGCCAAAGGGCGTATTGAAAGTGCATAGGTCTGTACTTGCCTCTGAGAGAGCAACTTGCCAATACGAGTCCTTCTGATCCAATACAGTAAAGAGCTTCTTGCCAGCCATCTGGCTGATGACGTCCGCACTCGTTGGGATCATGAAGTGTTCTCTTTTGATCGCCTGGTTCAGATCTTTCGGGTCTAAGCACAGTCGTAGTGATTTGTCCTTCTTTTCGACAATAACAAGACTGTTGACCCAGTCAGTGGGTTTGGTAGTTTTGCAAACTACTCCAGCCGCTTCCATGTCATTTAGCTTCTGCTTAAGTCTATCGTGAATCGCCAATGGTACCCGTCTGGGCGGGTGGATCTTTGGTAAGATGCCTGGTTTTAACTGAATGTCATATGGTTCTTTGAACAAACCTAGGCCACTGAATACATCTGCATTCTCCTGAATGAGAGCTTCCTGAGTGAAGAATTTCTCCTTCACACTGGTAACATGCACAAGTTTCACAAGCTCGAGGTCAGAACATGCTTGTCGACCTAAAATCGGGGGTCCATCTGTAGTGGTTATGAAGAAGTCATACATAGCCGACTTGCCATTCTCTGCTTTACACATTAAGTTCACCTTACCGATGTGGGCAATTGAGTGCTTTCCATAGCCTCTAAGTTGAGCGTTCGACTTTCTCACTGGTATCTGCCTGTACCCGTTGAGTGTTCTGAAGGTGTTTAGTGGAATACAATTTGTGTCGGCTCCAGAGTCAAGTGTCATCCGCAGTGAATCACTCCTTAATTTCACCTCAGCATACCAAGCGCTGCAATTGTCATGTTCAAGAGCGTCAATATAAAACGATTCAGAGTCATACTCCTCGTACTCCTCATCAATGGAGTGCATCTGCTGTGCTCCACCACGGCCACGACTGCGACCTCGACTGTAACGACCTCTTGACTGACTGCGGGGTTGGGGAGCGGGAGCGGTACATAGGTTTGCGTAGTGGTTCTTTTTACCACATCTTCCACATGTTCTGCCGTAAGCTGGACAACTTCCTGCTTGATGCTGTAGTCCACATCGTGTACACATATTGCCCTCGTTGGAATTACTATCGAAACTATGGGGCTGTGATCCTGACCATCTACGACGTGGTTCACGACCACTCGGAGGAGGAGGTCTGCTTGAGTAGTGTCTGCTCTGTATGGCATGCATGTCCCTCTCTGGTTCGCTCTGTATGGCGTGCACCTGCTGGTCTGGTTTAATCATATCTATTCTAATTCTCGTCTGGAGCACTCAAGTCTGCTCATGCGCTGGATCACTGTCTGTAGGGAGGCATTGCCATCATCTCCCATAACCTTCACCTTGGTATTCGTGTCACTAATCGAGAAAAACAGCTTGTCACGTATCATGTTGTCAATATTTGCGAATTGGCAATTGGTGGCCATTGTACGCAAGTCATTTAAGAAGGCGTCTAATCCTTGGCCTTCAGGGCGAGTGTATTCCCAAAATTGCCCTCTAAGTGCCAACACAGGATTTCTTGCATTGCAATATTCGGTAAATTTATCACATATCACCTTGTAGCTGTTGCTGTCTTCAGTCTCTGTGAATTTAAAGTTGTGGTGCACATCAAAACCAGATTCACCAAGTGCCGAAATTAGCATTGCGATTTTCGTGGTGTCCTCTTCTGCTGTGTGCTTAGCAGCCACAAGATACAGATCGAATCTTTTCAGCCACTTTTTCCAGGCTGCACTGACGTTTGGACCGTCAAAATTAAATTCCGCCGGTGGCTTGAACACAAAGGCTTCCATGTCCACTGAAATCTAGCCGTTTCTAGTGGTTATTCATTCGTTTTTTGCAAAGATTTCCCAACTTTCTGACACCATATTACAGACACGAGGTATGGCTTGGGCGGAAGTAGTTTTATTAGCCATCAACATAGAAGAGTTCCACAAACGTAAATATACTAAATAACACCAGAGGTCGACACGAGTCAGTTGACTACCATTACAGGCTAATACATGACACATGACACAAGACAGAATGCCTGAGGCAGTGAAACCGCCCCTCAAAAGGTATTTTACCACACCTTCCAAACAAAATTTAATTAATTACTGATGCATGTAAAATATAAGTACATTTCTCAGGTGGGGGGGGGAGGCATCCCCCCTCCCCTCCCTGCGGCTTCCGCCGTCCGTCCCTGGTTCAATGTTCAGAAAGTTCAACGTTTAGAATGTTCAATCAGAATGTTCATACAAATACAAGATAAAAATATTTATTTCTACTCGGATTCACAGGGAACGGTAGCCTACAACATTAGCTCCAGAGCTATTGAGTCAGAGCATTCAATGTTCAGATAGGGGCCGACCAGATGATCTTTGGCGGAGGGGGGTGGGGCTACGGAAAAAAAAAGTTTCCCACTTAAAACTGAAAAAAAAAGGTTTATTCAGCACATGAAAAAAAGAGAGTTTGTTTCCACTAGTAGGGCTCTGGGGTATTATATCGTAGAATTGCAATAATAGAGTTTGTCGCGCGTCTACGTAGAAAATTGTTGCGTACGAAAAAAAGTTCGTCCCGGGGGTAAAGTCCATAGCCCCCCTGCCCCCCCCCAACTGTTGTCTGGTCAGTCCTTTAGGCCTATACTGCCGCCGCCTACGTACAGATCTTATCATCTATATTTAATTCTATTTGGCCTATTTATTATTTTTTTTAATTCAAACTTCAAGTTTTGGTAAATTATAACAGATCATGTATAACATAATCAAATCGCAATATATAACCTTTTGAACATGACATTGAACTTTCTGAACAATAAACCTTCTGTTACGCAGGTCACAGGAGTAACTTTTCACAAAAAAAAAACGAGAACGCTCTGAGTGATTTTGGGGGTCAGTGTAAAATGCGGACCATGCAGACCATGCGGACCATGCGGACCAGACATTCTGGCAGCCAGTGTGTTGGTTCAAGTCTTGGACAAACACTGGCCAATCTGGAAAGGGTTAAATCATGCGGACCAAACAGTGCAGACCATGCGGACCAACTGGATAACAATAGGCTAAATGATTTGAAATAGTTAAAAAAAAAAAAAACTTTGTAATTTTTTTTTTCATAAAATTGTGAAAATGTTCAAGATTGTATTTGGTCTGCATTTGGTCTGCATGATTTGGTCAGTACTCTGGTCAGTACTGTGGTCTGCATTTGGTCTGCATTTGGTCTGCATTCTGGTCTGCACTTTGGTCTGCACTTTGGTCAGCAAGATCTTGTCTGATCAACAAATTTAATTTCAAGAAAGCTATACAAATTCTGTTATCAGGTTATTGCATAGCTTTCTATTAATTGCATTTAAGCCATCATCAATGATTTCCACTCTCTGTAATCCACAGTGGATTACAAGACCCTGCCTCACTTAACATATTTAAATTCAATAGCACTTTAAATCCAGTCTGTAAGTGGCAGTTAAAAAAATATATATATATAATGCAGACCAGAATTCCTATCATGCAGACTAAATGCAGACCAAAATTTCTGTCATGCAGACCAAAATTTCTGTCATGCAGACCAGAATTAAGTCTCACCATGCAGACCAAATTTCTCATTCTGGTCTGCATTCTGGTCTGCATTCTGGTCTGCATTCTGGTCTGCAATATTTGGTAAATAATTATTTTGGTCTGCTTTTTTTTTAAATAAATTTTTTTAAATTTAATATTTTTTTATTCAATTAAATCAGGTTGATATATTGTCTATATCTTGCTTATTGACTTGGTCCGCATCTGGTCCGCACTTTCCGCTTGATTGGCTTTGTATTATTAGCTTGATTAAACAAGCAATTGCTGCAAACCTCCTCTGCACCCTCCTGTGTTTGTTTTATGTCTGGTCCGCATGGTCCGCATGGTCCGTTTGGTCCGCATTTTACACTGACCCTGATTTTGGCGTCCTCTGGTGAAAAAATCTGCCACTAGATTTTTTGACGTTGGCACTTCCGTTGCCAGTGAAAACAAACTTCTGTCAGAAGAAATACATGATTAGACATCAATTTGGGGATTGATAATCTATTTGTAATGTTGCACTTGATTGAAACGAAGGAGGGCAAGATGCTTTAGACAGTGACAGCCTGAAGAATTGAATAAACAGCTCAAGATGTCTTCTGTGTTTGTACATGTTGGTCAATGTGGGAACCAAATTGGAGAACAGTTTTGGAATATAGTCAGCAATGACCCCACTTCTTTGCAAAGGTAGGTGTTGAAAGTTTGAAACAGGTAAAAATACTGTCCTTGAGTTGCCTGTCAATGATCTATGTAACCCTGGTCACAGCTTGTCTAATTTCTCTCACATTGAGTGACAATCAGGGGTGTATCTTGGAATTGCCTGAGAGGAGGGTCGTAACATATGTCTACATTTTACTTGTCTCTCCCATATTTTAATTTTTGGCCTGGGGGTTGGGCCCACTATATATATGAATATCTCTGGGTTCCGTTTGCGTCGTTGCAACACTTCAAGCTGTTTAATGTGTCAAAAATACGGCTCTCTGATTTGTCAGATTGCCGGAAGTCGGCCGTTTTTGAGGGCTGGCGATGAATGTCACAATTTTAACTTATACCAAAAAATTAGTCAAAAACTTGACATTCTTCGGCACCTTATTATCGTCCTTATATTCATAGTGGGGCCAGTAGGCTACCCCCGTCTAAATACGCCACTGGTGACATGCGACAGTCTTTAAAATGTGAAAATTTCTTGACATGGTGAAGCTTGATGTTAGAAAGAAATATTTTGGGGTAGGACTATCACATGCTTAAAATGGATAATCACTGTCGCCGTTATTGCGAAATAAATAATTTCTCATTGAAGAAAACTTCAATAAATGTATTTGTGGTATTAATTATCACTGATTATCTTAAATTTATGTATTTTAAATTTAATTAGCACTGCCTACAACCATGGGGGTTCCCAGTTGCATCGTAGTGTGCACATTGACAGCGAACCAAAAGTCCTGCAACGACTTATGAAGGAGGACACCGCGAGGTAAGCTATAATTACTGTGCAAGCATCTCTGTCGTATTTACAAAAAATAATGTAATTATGTTCTTTGCACTTCTGGGAACTTAAACTCACATAAAATTTACAGATCATTTATGATTGACTGTGTGTAACCCATGTCAACTAAACTGTTTTAACTATTCGCAAATTTGACATATTTTGACCAGATGAAAAATTGAGGATGGTCCTGACTCCCTCATATGTTGGACTTTTAAAAATTCCCTTTTTTCAAACTGTGTATAGAAAATAATAATCTTGAAATCTGACAAAAGCATTGCGATAAGAGTGGACAAAAGAAAAAGAGGAGAAAGAAGGAAGGATTTATAAGTATTCATTATTTGTGCAAATTTATTGAATTTTTATTAATTTTTTCTCATGCTCTAATTCAGAGACTTCAGAGGATCAAACATCATTCACTCAAAAAAGGGCCGAGGAAATAATTGGGCTATGGGTAAGCAATATTTTCTTTTAGGTAAAGTAAAAAATAGATTATCATGATCCCGAGATTCCCGACTCTTGAATCCTAACAAAACATTGTTTACTATTCTATTGTATTCTATATTCTTTTCTATTTTATTCTATTCTTTTCTATTGTATTCTATTCTTTTCTATTTTACTCTGTTCTTTTCTATTTTATTCTATTCTTTTCTATTGTATTCTATTCTTTTCTATTTTAATCTATTCTTTTCTATTTTATTCTACTCTTTTCTATTCTATTCTATTCTTCACTATTGTATTCTATTCTTTTCTATTTTAATCTATTCTATATATTCTTTACTATTGTATTGTATTCCTTTCTATTTTATTCTATTCTTTTCTATTGTATTCTATTCTTTTCTATTTTATTCTATTCTTTTCTATTGTATTCTATTCTTTTCTATTGTATTCTATTCTTTTCTATTGTATTATATTCTTTTCTATTTTATTCTATATTCTTTTCTTTTCTATTCTATTTCTTTCCAGGCTATGGCATTGGTAATATCGGCAATCAAGAATTAGTCAATACTTCTCTGGATGCTATACGTAAAGAAGTTGAAAGGTCAGTGGACCTGTATTCTCTTACAGATTACTTTAATATTTTTCTTTTAAATGTTAAAATCTCTTTTGTGCCTTCGAGCAAAAAGGCTGGTGAACTGTTTGTATTGTTTTGTTATATTAGGAATATTGTTTGTCAAGCAAACTTCAGTTTGAGGTAAATTTTCGATCTAATGTTTTTGCAAAATCATAGTTTCTCCCAAAAAAAACACGAAAATATTCTAGAACAGTTTTGCATATTTCTGTGTTATTTTCAAAGATTTTGGAAATTTCATTCCGCACCATTTGAAGAAAAGTTTAGCTGATGATCGAAATACAATTTAATTTTGTTTCATGTTACTTTTTATGTGTTTGTCTATCTAGTTCAACCAAGAATGTTTCATTAAAATCTCTCAGCAAAGTGACCAGGCCCATTTAGGCACTGTTCTGAATTTATGACTGGGGGCGGGGGGGGGGGGGGGGGTGGGAGTTTTGGCCGAGGGGGTACTAACTTTTCACATGAGTATCAAGGGGGGGGGACACTAATTTTTGACAAGATGTCCGGGGGGGGGGGGGTAAGAAATTTAACAAAACGTATATAAAACACGAATACACTCAGTTTATTCATGCTTCTTTACGCGCGAAAGTCAGTGGATATGTGCGCGTGACTGTCTATGGGGTACATCTATGACAATATATTTGTGTATTGCTTTGTATGTTGGGGGGGGGTACTAAAAATACACATGAAACCTAGGGGTGGGGTACTAAAAATCCGCATGAATCTCAAGGGGGGGTATCATTTTTTGACGGGAAGTTCCAGCAAAACTCCCACCCCCCCTCCAGTCATAAATTCTGAACGGTCCCTTATCTTCATGATATTTCTGTATTCATTTCTAGGTGTGAAGCATTTTCTGGGTTAATTCTAATGCACAGTCTCAGTGGAGGAACAGGGTCAGGTTGGTACAATATTCCTCTCTTTGATATGCCTCATGTTGTGATAATAAAATTTAGCGTTGGCCTCTTTTAGCAGCCAATCAAAGGTAGATATAGATAAGATATGGTAAGTGCAGTCAGCCCTGTAAGCTCTGACAGTTAGGCCACACATAATTGATCTTTAGCTTCTCGGATCCTCTCAAGGCACTTTTTCTAGGGTCGGTCAGTAGGACAAAAAAAAAAAAAAAGGTGAACATTTTTTATTTTTTTTTTCCATCGGCAGGAAATCTATTGTGTCGGTGGGTCCGCGAAGCTAAGAATCAATTATGTGAGCCCAGTTATGGGCACTCAAGAAGGTCGATTGATGAGATGGGAGAAAGAGTGGGAGTTCACAACATGTTACACATTTACCCCATGTGAGGGATATTTTACTTGTCCAGCACAGACACTGATACAAGGGGCTGCCAATTTAACGTCTCATCTAAATGACATCCAGCTGGGATTTTGCTCATCAAGGTCCATTGAGAGGGGTCCTGTGACTTTGTGTCACTTTTTCGAAGGCCTGTTAGTGTGGCTTGATGTGTACCCAACTACCCATGTAGGGGAGACCGGGCTGGTTGTCACAGGGGCAGGTTGTCACAGTGTGTAAAACTTAAACATGCTACTATTTCTATATAAAGCATGCAGGAGCACTGCCATTCTGCATGAATGGCAAAAGGGGAGTGACTTAAACCTATCTGGTAAATATATACCTAGATCAATCGAAATCTTGATGTGATATTGGACATTTTTTAAAATTCAGAATTCGGGGCAGGTTGTCACACTTTCGGGGCAGGTTGTCACACTCTCGGGGCAGGTTGTCACACTTTTGGTTATGAGCTCGAATGCAGGAAGTGGAACTATGTAGGGCAAATCTTGACCAAGAAAAGTTATTTTGGACATATGAGGAATCCTTTACTTGCCAAGTGAAGACCTTAACAAACATGCTACTGTGTACAAGAGTGCTGCAAATGAAGGCTTACCAATCAGTAGGTAAGCATTCTGATACGGAGTAGGATTTTTACGATTTTTTTGGAAAATTTTACATATAAATTTGAAATCAATTTATTTAAACACAATGCAATATCTGCATACATCTTCAGTCATCAATAGCATGTATAAAGCACAAATTTATATTTGTGTTAGTTTTTTTGGTTTAAAAGCCTGGTCCTAATAGGTAACAACCAGCTCCAAAAAGTGTGACAACCTGCCCCGCCTTTTTGTGACAACCTGCCCCGACTGATGAAAATTCCAAAAACGGGTGACCAAGGCCGTTGTTATCAAAATTTTCACTATTTGTTCTAATGATGATTTAAAGAAATGTTTATATGGTAAGTGTATTAACTGTATCTTTTTCAACAACTATTTGATAAAGACTAGCATTGCATGCAAGTTAAAGGTAAAAAATTACTTTTTGTGACAGGAAATTTTTAACAGTCCTTGTGCCTACCAGACTCCCTTCCAGGGGTCAAGATTTTTCAAAAAGACTCCAGTGGGTTATAAAAGCAAAAAACAATGATTGGTTGAGCTGTGTGACTCCATAGTTTAGTGCAATAAAAAGTGTGACAACCTGCCCCTGTGACAACCAGCCCCGGTCTCCCTACACCCCCAGTGTTATGCTTTTAGTAATCATGGTACTTAATTGATTATATAGTTTGAACAATTTCAAATATCTATAACTTCTATATATTTATTGAAGCGTAAGTTGGATGTAGGCCTTAGAATATGTTGCTTATGGAAGAGTTGTACACATTTTAAGTTGAAGCAAATAGTGGTATCAGAATCTATTTTAGGTTTGGGATCGAGGCTGGCAGAAGTTTTGAAGGATGAATTTAGCGTTCAGTACTTGATGTCCTGTGTGGTGGCGCCACATGCGTCGGGAGAAAGTTCCTTGCAACATTACAACTCACTCCTTTGCTTGTCATGGCTCAATAGGCAAGTGCATGTACCATGTTTCTTTGTGCCTACTCCCAATTAAAGGGCTATTAAAAATCATGACCATTTTCAGTAACAGAGAATAGCCATACTTTTAGTAAATTAACCAGAGAGCAGTAGGGTACGCTTGTTAAAAAACAACCGCAAAAAACAATTCAATGTGTTGCAACGTCTGAAATGGAACCTCTGATTTGTCAAATTGTCATTGACTCTTTGTGCTACCCTGGCCCATAATTGAGGAACTACAATATTTTGTAAATATTATTTTAGGCAATAGTTTCATCTACCGGGGCAATTAAAAATTGTTTAAATTTATTATGAATTTTCAGATTTTGTGATGCCACAGTACTGCTTCGCAATGATGACGTCTTGCAACATCTGGACAAACCAAAATCCAACCCTTTGGAAGGTGGAGTGACTTTCGACCAGATGAACAAATACATTGCCTCATGTCTAGCTGGGGTGTTTCTTCCAACAGATAGCCTTACTCAGAAGTAAGTAGGGTTTGAAAAAGGGGGGGGGGCGCCCTATCATCAGAAGGCCCATTAGTCAGAAGGCCCTCTAGTCAGAAAACCCACAAGTCAGAAGGCCCACTAGTCAGAAAATAAATTATATATTTGCTAGATTTTTTTACTCTTTATTTTCTGACTAGTGGGCCTTCTGACTGGTGGGCCTTCTGACTAGCGGGCCTTCTGACCAGTGAGCCTTCTGACTTGTGGGCCTTCTTTTTTTTACTGTTTATTTTCTGACTTGCGGGCCTTCTGACTTGTGGGCCTTCTGACTACTGGGCCTTCTGACTTCAGGGCCTTCTGACAAGAAGGGTGTCACCGTAGGACTGGACAGAGCTAATTTCTACTTATATGATGACTTAAAAAGTCCAGGTACTTTGTGACATCAAATGCCTGCATTACCATGGTACTCCTCTTTGTATTTGTGACAAGTGCTCAAAGTCTCAGATGAGTAGATTTTTGCTGTCACTGGCTATCATAATTGGTTAATACATGTAGGTCTCTCCCCCCCCTCAGTTTTTGAATTATCAAGTTCTTGTCTACAGAATGCATCAAACATTTTGAAAACTTATCTATTGACAGATCTCAGTTATTTCTAACACTAGAAATAGATGCCCATTGCGACACAAACACAAATGTGTCAGAACAGTAATTCATGATTTTTTCTGCAACAATTTACCGTTTGGCCTTTTTCCGCTTCTCTGTTTATGTTGTGGTTTGACTCGTATTGATCTGCCTGAGGTATATATTTTTCACTATTTGGCATGTACACAAATTTGTAAACCTGCAAAAAGGAACATATACACGAATTTAGCATTCGTGTAAGTGTGAAATATAGCAATGCACGAATTTGTGTAGGTGTAATTACGAACATTGCAAGCTTAAACTTGGCTAAAACTAACTCTAAACCTAATTTTAACACTAAACCCTAATGATATAGCACCCCCACGAATGTTAGTATTGGCAGATACACGAATGAATAATAAAGCACATTCATGAGTGTTAGTTATTACATGTACACGAGCACCTATGCTCGTTTTTTCATGTCCACAAATTCGTACATGCTCGTTTTTACACCTCCACGAATTCGTGAACATGCCAAATAATGAAAAATATATACATGTCTGCCTGTGATGGCTCTTTAACACAGATCCTCTTTATAAATATTACAGGGGTTCTTCAATAGGCCAAGAACCTTGGGAAATGTTACGTTCAGTGTCTCCAATGCCGGCATGGAAATTTCTAAGTGTTGATAGTGTTCATAGAAGGTATGCGTTCTATCCTCCAATCATCTGTCTGCAATGTTGCTTGAAAAAATTTGATTTTGAAACAATTTTTGAAAGTTAGTTGTTTCGATTTAATTTTTAAATAATTTTTTCATTTTTGCAGTAAGTCATCATGGGAGAACTTGGCTGTTGCCTTAGGGAGATCGCACCCAAGATATAACTGTGATGGAAATGCTGTATCCTTTTGGCAAAACTTATTTTTCTAGATAGGGTAAAGTTCCTTGAGTCTGATAACGTAACTTCTTTGTCCCCTGAAAAAGCCCGTAATAGAGTATATTATAGTTTGACCTGCTTTCTAACCATGTGCCTTACAAATTGAAGTTACTTCAGTTCCGTAGGCCAGCAAGAGATCCTGCAAGTCTGACAAAATTTGACTGAAAAAGTCTAAAAAACCCAATTTTATGACAAAAAATTACAAGAAAAATTGGAGTTTTAATCTCATCTTTAGAGCCATGAAAAACACACTTAATTAGTTCATATTGTTTGATGATTTTTTGATAGATAAAGGCAGTGTGAGAAATGGCTTTTAGAAAGCCCTTGTCCGAAGTTGGACGGCATACGAATTAACATGATGATTAATAATTTTTCAGTCAAATTTCTCTAGTCCAAAGCTTTTTTCAGGTGGTCAGGACGATTGGCCGTCCTCTATTTCACACACTGGATAAAGGACATCTTGGACTACATATTGCAACCAAATATACTGGTGGACAAGCTCTCAATTAGCCAGTTCAGCCCCACTGGAAGTGTCCGACTCAAGGTTACCCTCCCTAAGTGTCCGTCTCTATGAATCTTAGCCAATGTAACAGAAAAGCTTTTTGGACTTCGAATGTAAAACCTAGAATCAATTTGTCGACTTAAAACTACTACCCAGGTCTCCCCTACATTGTGCATAATCATTATTTTATATTCAAGCCTTATCCTTATTCCTTGACTACTTCAAGTATCAGACAATAAGTGCCCTTGCGGTAGCCCGGGGTAGCAAGGGACCATTTTTGTCACAAGACATCCAAAAAATTAACGATAAGTTGACGTCTGCATATAATCCTGTGGATTGGAACCCATTCCCTGTTGATATATGGACAGGTAAAGGAGATATATGTTTTATTTTTTCAAAAAAAATTAATTAAAATTTAATGGTGATTAGCATGATTGCTGCTCAAGGTACTCAGTTCAGTATTTTATTTTTTGTTTTTTTTTCACCATTTTGTGGAATGTTGAAATGACATAAATGTATCACCTATGTCTTTCTGTTTATCTATTGTACATTCTCTGGGTGATGCTTGTCAGAATTTTTCATATACTTCAATGGTATTTTGGTTTAATTGTTATAATATTATGAATGGTGGCCTCTCAGTAATGGTACTTTATTGGACCTTCGAGAGGTCTCTCAGCTCCACGCAAATTTTTTAAATTGTAATTTAAACACTGAATTACTGTAAATTATCTGGAACTGATAAAATATTTTGAAATTGAAATTGAAAAAAAGTTATGAAATGATAATTGATAAATCCTTTTCGTCTGCAGCCACCAAAAACTCTGTTCCTAGTCCGAATTCTGCAAGCAGTCTCTCCTCTGCTGTTAATTCTACTAGAATTGTAGATTTTGTCGAACACGTTTGGATGAAGGCTTATGAGAAATACAAGGCAAAGGCATTCCTACATTGGTACTGGAAATATGGGATGGAAGAGGTGAGTTATCTTTGTAGTAACTTTGTACTATGTAGACAGCTAGACAGACAGCTAGACAGACATACCAGGTATATGGTTAGAATGACTGACAGCTGGGTAGTTTTGACCAGTTTCAATCCCCACCTGGGACATTGTGAGTAATTTCACCACACAACTCACTGACAGCTAAATCTGATCTTGACAATTGAAACAAGCAAATTTGTTGCATATTCATTAAAGGCATAAGGTCTGTTGATTCTACATTGTATGTAAAATTTCTATTAAAGACCAGAGACTAATTCATTTTAAACATATAATACAGTTCCAGCTGACACAATTGTGTTTTTTTCGAATTAATTTGAGTTTTATTGATTTTATTTCTCCAGGAGAGCCCGCTCTTCTTGTTTTGTAAACAAAATGCTGATGTTTGATGGTGTTAAGAATCCTATTTGTTTAAATTTTGGTAAAGGAACATTTTTGTAAAGGAACACTAATCATCTATGGCATTTACAAAAAGGAGTGAGTTATTTCAACTTGAATTTTTTTGGATGTTGCCAAGAACCTTATCTGTCTCTTTTCTTAAATTTTCTTTCAGGCCGACTTTGACGCTGCATTTGACTCCACTAAAACCATCGTAGAAGAATATCTGTCGGCTGTAAGATGACAATGTATTTGCTGTATGTTTAGTAAAAGTAATTTAGGTGTATATTTTGTAATTTATAACTCATGGATGTATTTTGTAAATAAAAAGTGGATCTCAATATTGTTGATTTCGCTTCTGATTAATTTGTATATGTCCAGTCAAAAAGTATCTAGAGGAATTTTGATTGTCATCTTGTCATGAATGCTTAGACCATTGGAGATTTGCATGTTTGTCAATAGGAAAATGTTTCTTCTGCATGCAACAATTAATTTGTAAGTGAATTACTTCTGAAACGAAAATGCCTTGACCTTTGGCTTGAGAGTGTCATCTAAGGTTGTCTTATGAAAATAATTCAGCTGTTCTTTATTTCTAAGGTGGATTAATGCTGCAAGATTGTTTCAAAGATGTAACTGGCAAACAATGAAAATGCTGTCGCCTGTGTCATTTGAGTGCCATCTGAGATGGTTTTATGAAAATGATTCAGCTGTTCTTTATTTATCAGTTGGATTGATGTTACAAGTCTAGTTTCAAAGATGTAATTGGCAAACAATGAAAATTCTGTCGCCTGTGGCATGTGAGTGTCAATTGAGATGGTCTTATGAAAATGATTCAGTTGTTCTTTATTTACACGGTGGATTTATGTTACAAGTCTTGTTTTAAGATGTAATTGGCAAACAATGAAAATGCTGTCGCCCAGGGCATGTGAGTGTCATCTGAGATGGTCTTATGAAAATGATTCAGCTGTTCTTTATTTACAAGGTGGATTTATGTTACAAGTCTTGTTTTAAAGATCTAATTGGCAAACAATGAAAATGCTGTCGCCCGGCACGTGAGTGTCATCTGAGATGGTCTTATGAAATTGATTCAGCTGTTCTTTATTTACAAGGTGGATTTATGTTACAATTCTTGTTTCAAAGATGTAATTGGCAAACAATGAAAATGCTGTCGTCTGGGGCATGTGAATGTCATCTAAGGTGGGCTTATGAAAATGATTCAGCTGTTCTTTATTTACAAGGTGGATTTATGTTACAATTCTTGTTTCAAAGATGTAATTGGCAAACAATGAAAATGCTGTCGCCCAGGGCACGTGAGTGTCATCTGAGATGGTCTTATGAAAATGATTCAGCTGTTCTTTATTTACAAGGTGGATTTATGTTACAAGTCTTGTTTCAAAGATGTAATTGGCAAACAATGAAAATGCTGTCACCCAGGGCATGTGAGTGTCATCTGAGAAGTTTGAGAAGTTTGAGAAGTTTTATTGGGTATCCAATGTCAGTACAAAAACTGTTTTGGCTTGGAGCCCGCATTAACATGTTAACATTCAACAAGACTAGAGCACATAATATATAAAATCACATTTAAAATCACATATTAAAATCACATACGGTAAAATCACATACGGTATTAAAATCACAGTACATTATGTGTAAAAAATTACAAATAGTATTAAGGGCCACTGTCCCTGATATGTTTTATCAGCTCTTTTTTAAATTTATAAAAATCATTGGCGTTTCTTATCGACTGAGGGATATCATTCCAAGTTCGACTGGCGTTCCTTTCCAGTGATTTGGTGTGGCAACGTTTATTGTGAAGGTCTTTTCCTGATGCTGATCTTGTATTGTAGCTGTGCACAGTGTTAGAATAACTAACGATATCACATAGGTAACCAGGTACCATTTTGTTGACAAGTTTCCAAGTCAAACAGCACATATTAAAATAAATCCGTTGCTCGACACTTAGCCAGCGCAAGGCATCTAGCATATCCCTTGTCCTTGTTTTGAAGTCGCATTCAAGGATGATTCTCATCCCGACATTCTGTAGGCGTTGGAGCTTCTTGATGTCCAACTTAGAGATGTTGTTGCACCATACAGTGCTGCAATAATCCAAGTGCGGAAGCACTAATGTGTTGAAGAGAGTCACTCTCGTAGCCTGATTAACATAGTGAGATGCCCTGCGTAAAATTCCAAGGGCGCGATTAAGTTTCTAGAAGGTCTTTTCCAATTACATCTTTGAAACAAGACTTGAAACATAAATCCACCTTGTAAATAAAGAACAGCTAAATTGTTTTCATAAGATCATCTCAGATGACACTCACGTGCCCTGGGTGACAGCATTTTCATTCTTTGCCAATTACATCTTTGAAACAAGACTTGTAACATAAATCTACACTTGTAACATAAATCTACCTCATAAATAAAGAACAGCTGAATCATTTTCATAAGATCATTAAAGATGACACTCACATGCCCTGGGCGACTGCATTTTTATTGTTTGCCAATTACATCTTTGAAAAAAGACTTGTAACATCAATCCAACTGATAAATAAAGAACAGCTGAGATGATCTTATGAAAACAATTTAGCTGTTCTTTATTTATGAGGTGGATTTATGTTTCAATTCTTGTTTCAAAGATGTAATTGGCAAACAATGAAAATGCTGTGACCTATAGCATGTGACTGTCATCTGAGAGGGTCGTATGAAAAATGATTCAGCTGTTCTTTATTTACGAGGTGGATTTATGTTACAAGTCTTTTTTCAAAGATGTAATTGGCAAACAATAAAAATGCAGTCGCCCAGGGCATGTGAGTGTCATCTTTAATGGTCTTATGAAAATGATTCAGCTGTTCTTTATTTATGAGGTAGATTTATGTTACAAGTGTAGATTTATGTTACAAGTCTTGTTTCAAAGATGTAATTGGCAAAGAATGAAAATTCTGTCACCCAGGGCACGTGAGTGTCATCTGAGATGATCTTATGAAAACAATTTAGCTGTTCTTTATTTATGAGGTGGATTTATGTTGCAATTCTTGTTTCAAAGATGTAACTGGCAAACAATGAAAATGCTGTCGTCCAAGGCATGTTAGTGTCATCTGAGATGGTCTTATGAAAATGATTCAGCTGCTCTTTATTTACAAGGATGGATTTATGTTACAAGTGTAGATTTATGTTACAATTCTTGTTTCAAAGATGTAATTGGCACACAATGAAAATGCTGTTGCCTATGGCATGTGAATGTCATCTGAGATGGTCTTATGAAAATGATTCAGCTTTTCTTTATTGACAAGGTGGATTTATGTTACAAGTCTTGTTTCAAAGATGTAATTGGCAAACAATGAAAATGCTGTCGCCTGTGGCATTTGAGTGTCATCTGAGATGGGTTTATGAAAATGATTCAGCTGTTCTTTATTTACAAGGTTGATTTATGTTACAAGTCTTGTTTCAAAGATGTAATTGGCAAACAATGAAAATGCTGTCCCCTAGGGCATTTGAGTGTCATCTGAGATGGTCTTATGAAAATGATTCAGCTGTTCTTTATTCACAAGGTGGATTTATGTTACAAGTCTTGTTTCAAAGATGTAACTGGCAAACAGTGAAAATGCTGTCGCCTGTGGCATTTGCAGGGTGCCCACTCCTCCTATATTTCCTATAATTCCTATATTTTTTAAGACCTCCTATAATTTCCTATATTTTGGAAAAATTCCTATAAATTCCTATATTTTTCAAGTTTTCAAGACATTTCGCGCGTATATGTGCGTTTTTGTCTTCGATACAAAGTTTAAGCGTCTTTTCTCCCCAGATATATGAATTTTTAGAAGTGTTTTTGTTCGTGACATGAATTTTTCAACTTATTGTGGAAGTGATCCCGTGATTTACCGATGGTTTCGTTGTCGAATATTTCCTATATTGTCTCATTAAAGTAGGCGAAAACCTCCTATATTTTCCTATATTTTACGGTAAAAAATTCCTATATTCCTATAATATTTTGTGCGATGTTCAGTGGGCACCCTGCATTTGAGTGTCATCTAAGATGGTCTTATGAAAATGATTCAGCTGTTCTTTATTTACAAGGTGGATTTATGTTACAAGTCTTGTTTCAAAGATGTAATTGGCAAACAATGAAAATGCTGTCGCCTGTGGCATGTGAGTGTCATCTGAGATGGTCTTATGAAAATGATTCAGCTGTTCTTTATTTGCAAGGTGGATTTATGTTACAAGTCTTGTTTCAAAGATGTAATTGGTAGACAATGAAAATACTATCGCCCAGGGCATGTGTGTGTCATCTGAGATGGTCTTATGAAAATGATTCAGCTATTCTTGATTGGTATGATGGATTTATATTACAAGTCATTATTTGAGGATCTAATTGGCAAATAATTAAAATGGTCTGACCTTTATCATGTGAATTAAAGTCAGTTATGAGAAATGAAATGGCCTTCTCTTGATCATGACCAATCAAACAGCTCTGGTTCCCACGTATTTTTTCAAAGTGAAATGGTCCTCTCTTTTTGCACAGCAAATTGACTAACTGTAATGATTTGATGCTTGGTATAAGGAACTCGAAAGAATGCTGCCTGGCTTTCTGTTGTTAGCTTGGTTATATATATATATGCAATCCTAAATTTATCAAGCTTCTGTTGCATATTGCTTGAATTGTATTGAATACGGAGGCCACTCCTTAAAATAAGGACTTGTATGGCATTTTCTCTGTTGCTTCAACATTTCTATAAGTTTCAGAGCCACTTTAATTGTTTATTTTCCTGACATATCTTGCCATACAAATTTTACAAAAGTTTTATTGCCAGCATATTTCTGCACAACCGAACATTGTGAATGTGATACTAATTGCATTCTTATGTTGAGTGAATGCAATTTGTAACCAAATACAATGTTGAATTATTTCAGAATTCAAAATAACACTTGGGTCTTTCCTGCCCTGAAAATTGTAAAAAACATAAGATATTTTCAATTGCATAAAAAAATTGATAGAACCAAAGGGAATGACAAATTTGCAAATCATGAATGTCAAAAAGATGACATGAGCAAAAATATTTTGAACACCAAGTATTTTTTCAAATATGATGATGCAGTCAAGAACTTAAAATTATGTCAAGACAACAAAATATTATAACTATTGGTCTCTCCACAACATTCACACAAAAATTTAGCAATGAATAAAAGACAATATCTGAATGACCACTGTAAGATCATTTAGTCACTAGTAACTCAGTTATTGTGTTAAGAAATACAATGCTTCTGTCACAGATAAGATTCTGCATACATCTGGTTTAAGTGCTGACATCAGTCACAAGTCTGCAAGCATCTGGTTCAAGTGCTGACATCAGTCATATTAGGCCACACATAATTGATCTTTAACTTCTCGGATCCTCTCAAGGCACTTTTTTGGGTCGGTGGGTAGGAAAAAAAAAGGTGAACATTTTTTTTTTTCATAATGTCAAAAAAAACATTTTTTTTTTCCATCGGCAGAAAATCTATTGTGTCGGCGGGTCCGCGAAGCTAAGAATCAATTATGTGTGGCCTAAGTCTCAAACATCTGGTTCAAGTGCTGACATCAAAGTTCTAACATCAGTCAAACATCTGGTTCATAAACATCTGGTTGAAGGGCTTGCTGACATCAGTCATATTTAACTGATGAACCATATGTTTGACTGTTAGTCTGCAATTATTTGAATGAAGTTCTGACGTCCGTGAAACATCTGGTTCATCAGTTGAATATCTGGTCGAAGTGCTGACATCAGTCATAAATCTACAAACATCTGGTTCAGGTGCTGACATCAGTCACACATCTGGTTCAAATGCTGATATCTGACATATGTTTACAGATATTGGTTGACGTACAGACATCTGGCACAGGTTCTCCAAGTATCTGGTTTGCTAAAGTGTGCAGATCTGTTGTCGAAATGACTGGTTGAAGTGCAGACATCCACTTCTGGTTCTGAAAATGTCGGGTTGAAATGCTGACATATAGCACAGGTTGTCCAAATGTGTGGTTGAAGTGCAAACATCTGTCTCACTTTTGAGCAAAACTTGGGAAACTTGGGATGGGGGCTAGAGCACTGAATACTGGGTACTTTCTGGCTTCATGTTACATCCCAATGTGCACATCTATATTGCAGCAATGGTGTGACAATTTCACAATGTTTGTGAATATTATGTAGAATTGTAGGTGGATATGATGTCACAAAGTTGCGAAGCGATGTTAAAGATATTGTGTTAGCATGCGATGTTGTGGCAACATTTTACAATGTTGTGAAAAACCATAACATTGTATTCACGTTGTGGAAACATTAGCTCTCCGCAAATTAGCAATATCACATGTAAAATTACAAGAGGAAAAGATAACAAATTGTCTGGTGCATTACCAAGTGTTGAGATCCCAGAACCTGACCTGGCAAAGGGCAGAGGAAGTAAGCCAAAACAAACCAGAGTCAGGTGTAAGGAGGTGTGAGACTTAAGACTCACATGTGATGTTAAGGCCTTTAAGGACTTCCAACCTTCCATCTCCTCCATAGGCGTACGGGACGGTCGTTTCGTGGGGGGGCTGTCGCTATTTTGCCCTGATATTTTAACATGATACGAATGTGACCAGGGCAGTGGATCTGCCCTGATATTGGTGAGGATTTGCCCTGATATCCCATTTGCCCTGATGCCAGGGGGGCTGCAGCCCCCCCCCCTGACCCAATGGGCAATACGCCTATGATATCCTCCCACACAATGTTTGCAATTATACACTGTGTGCTCATTGGGATAAAAGTGGCTGACATTTTGCTTCTTGAAGTAATTCTAAATTCTAGGTTTTCTTATAGCGGGATCGAAAACCCAAGACCTCCAGCACTCCGGGTCTGTCAATACCATTAAACTACCCCGCTGACTATCTATAAAGCATAACCTATAATGCAACCCGGATGTATCCGATAGATCTATCAATGGAAAACGCAATTTCGCTCACAAAAGCCACAACGACCAGGCTCGGAGGCTCCGCTGGCTAAAAGGCTGATCCAGCCATCACGAACTTGTGCTACGAAATTGACAATAGCCGGGAGGCTGACACGCCTTAAAATGCACTGCTCAGATTGTGCTGTTTATGCAGTCTGCTTCACACTTGTCATTTGCAGGTAGATTTCATTAGAAGTGGCAGTTCTCAGCAACTCCCTTCCTGCTCAATTGAGTCCATTCATCTGAGTATACATTGAGTAGAGTGTGTGTGAACTGTGAAGTGCTGGCTGTGAGCAGAGGAGGGAGTGCAATTGATTGATGTACAATCAGGAAGTGAGTGCCACCTTTTATTATTATTTTTTGTAAATGACAAATTGACAATTGCCACAAGGGATTATAGGCCTAGTATTGCTTGTGTTGGTGCTGTGTAATAAGTATGCTCAGATATGTGTACATGTTCATATTGAAGGCAAATGGATAGATATGCATAGATAGTGTATAGATAGTGTATAGATAGTGTATAGATAGTGTATAGATAGTATCTAAATAGTATCTAAATAGTATCTAAATAGTATCTAAATAGCATCTAAATAGCATCTAAATAGTATCTAAGCAGTATCTAAAATTCTAAATAGTATAGATAGTATCTAGATCGTAAAGACAGTAAATGCTATTGATAGTATAGATAGTATAGATAGTATGGATAGTATGGATAGTATGGATAGTATAGGTAATATAGGTAGTATTGGTAGTATTGGTAGTATTGGTATATGGTAGCTAATATAGGTAGTGAAAAAAGCTAGAAGGCCTATAGGTTGATAGATAGAAGCTATGATAATACAGATGGAAAAGATAGATGTAGTACATACACAAGGAAGAGGGATTCTTGAAATATAGATGGATAGATAGATAGACAGATAGATAGACAGATAGATAGATAGATAGATAGATAGGTAGATAGATAGATAGGTAGATAGATAGATAGATAGACAGATAGATAGATATTAGATAGATAGATAGATAGACATATCTATAAATAGATTGGTAAGCCTACATGGACATATGAATAGATAGCTAGATAAATCATACATGTATAACAGAAAGATAGATAGTGAGATAGTTCTACAGACAAAAAATTGGACATGATATTATAGATAGATAGATAGATAGATAGATAGATAGATAGATAGATAGATAGATAGATAGATAGATGGATGGATAGAATATTTAGATAGATATAGGCATATAGATAGATAGATAGATAGATAGATAGATAGATGATTTCAATTGTCTAATGAATGACTTGGAACATTACATCCACAGCATACGTGGCTCAAAAGGATAATTTCTCGACCGCAACAGTTAAATAACATGGCGCATGTTGTTTTATTTAGAATGTGTGAACATGCTGAAGGGAATTTTTTAAAGCAATAACAAATGTATTATTTAATATGTTTCCTATTAAGTCAGATGCTCAGATAAGCAATGCGGATGTTTGGTATATGTAAAATAACAATTATGTGTTCTATACATGTATTGTATGCATGGGATATTATGGAGTAGGCCTATGACTTCTAATCATCTGATGGACTGGGTTAGGGTGCGTGTTTGAATGTTAGTGACACGAGCTGATCTTTTATGTAAATTATTGAAGCAGGATTAATTAATTATTTTTACCTGTGTTTTGTCAGTCTTTGTCTGGACTTTTAATTGTCATTTTCTGTTGTGCATTGTTGCATAACATGTGTTGAAATCATATCAATTTAGGTTGACTACTTAATTGAATTAACCATGCAATAAGGTAATTGACCTGTCATTCAGTCCATCGGTGTATGTTTTGTGTATCCGGGTCATTCTCAAATTTCGGGACAATTTGCCTCACTCTAGCTCCCTGACATTAATATGAATGTGATAAATATCTGAAGCGCCACTCAGCATCTGTTATTCATATTTCTACTTAGAACCACTGCATTTGGAGCAAAAAGTCATTCATTAGACTTTTTTTAATGCATTATGTCCAGAAATCCGTGCAAAATCGACGGTTTTTCTATTTCACTGGACCTGACATGACAAAATCAAGTGTTCATTTTCCTCCCAATATATCATTATTTTCAAAGTTTCTTTGCACGATTCATGGGAATATAGACTTGAATTTATATTTAGTTCATATTTAATTTTTTTGGGTATAATTTCATTGATTAAATTGATACAATAGTCGTGTCACTAATTTATGTCAATTTTTTTGTCCCCTCCGTTACTTGCCATAGCTCTGTTCGTTATTGTTTTTAATGAGCCATTTTCACTGAATAGCATCAGACGCATGTGCGCCATAGTACCACTGCCTTGCAGACTTCATAAAACATGTATTCAATAAATTATGACATAATGTTCATAAAAAATGTTTTTGGTCCCACTAAAATGTCCCCTCCGTTTCCTTCATTTCCAAGCTTACCAATGATAATTTTGCAGAGCGATTTCATGTATATGTTGCTGAGGGTGGCAGGTTTTAATATTCTGCAATTATTTTGTATGATCTCCAAAATAAAAAGCAGTAATGAGCGAAAAGCAAATAATTGTTCCCTTCCGTTACCGTCCCCTCCGTTACCAGATCATGAGCAAGTAATCGACATTTGGACCAAAAAATCTACTGATAATAATAGTTACATCAATCTTTTATCATTTTGCCTTTTGTTGCTGTTCCTACAGTTGGTTTTTTACATCAAAATTCCCCTCCGTTACCACATTGTCCCCTCCGTTACAGGGCAATTTTCCTATACCCGTTGTCCCGAAATTTGAGAATGGCCCATCCAAGTTTTCCACAAACAGGATCTTGCTATGAGCTGTACCTGTTGGTCCATCTGCTGAAGTCACCTAATAATATAAACATTCGGTGCACTTATTTGTCCCAGTGGCGTAAGGCCTATACCAGTACAGAAAGACCATGTGACTGGTGGACCGTTGAATCCAGGACAGTTCCGAATTGCATCAATCCTTAACACTGGTTATCTTACAGTGGTTAACTTCTATAACATATCTTTTAACAGGGTTACTGGCAAAATAACTTAGCCATGTTTTAAGCTCACCTCATGTTATGTTATGACTAAATTATTTTCTCAGTAAAAAACCAAGTTAAATATGAGTGAGAGGAGTCTACTACCACTTTAGGGTAAACCATGTTACAGCGAAACACTAGTATATTGAATTAAAATGTACTATGGCACTGTGAAAATGGCACTTCGTGTGCCATCATGCTGATGATTTGTCATGATCAAACCCAATACTTTCAATGTTAATTTGATTGACGGAGACTAACCCACTTGTTGGTGACAGCCAAACGAAAGGATTATGCATCTGATTTTCACTCTAAAATTTGTTATGAGAAATCAAATGGCTTACTCTTGATCATGACTAATCAAACAGCCTCTATGTTTCCCATATTGAAAGTAGAGAAGATGACACTTTATCGTCTATCATGAGTCACGAAGTGCCATTTTCACAGTGCCACAGTCCTCTTTAATTCCATGTTAAAAGTGTTGATACAGTCCTGTACTGAATGATATACAGGTCATTGTACCAGACTGAGTCCTTTATTTAATTATTGTGGCCATCATATAGTAAATATGATTCAACAATTGAGACTCTATTGTTGGGGTGTCATAAAACATTTATTTGTGCCGTTTCGCAGCAGAGGCAGCAGAGGCAGCAGAGGCGCGCCATTTTGAAATGGCCACACTAAGCAGGGATATCCCGGATTTATGTACACGTATAACATCACAAACGAGGACCAGCAATCATAAACAGGTAGACCGGTGGGCAATAAAACGGGTACACCAGGCAATAAAAATGTATAACAGTCTGTGATCACTTTTGTTGATGTTAAAATCTGTCTTCATATTTCAGTCAGCATAGCTCAAACGTCATCCATTAAAAACACACTGCAACTCTCCTATTCATGTTTCACATCTCTTTAGTACTTTTTCGCAAATAAGATGAACATGACCCTCCTCTGCACTCTAAAAAATGTCGGGACAAAATTGGTTTTTTAGATTCAAAATGGTTTTTTGAAAAACCAAATTTCAATGCAAAACCAACATGGATTTTTAAAAAAAATCCATGTTGGTTTTTTGCATTGAAATTTGGTTTTTCAAAAAACCATTTTGAATCTAAAAAACCAATTTTGTCTGAAATTTTTTAGAGTTTGGACCATCCAACAATCGTTATTTCATCATTGATTCCTTTGTTTTATGCTTATTTTCTCTTCACTGCAGAGCCATTACAGCCCTTCTTCTTCTTCTTCTATTACTATGCTCATTCCGTGTTGCAGTGAGGGAGTGCTTTTCGAATGGGTAACTCTAGTATTACATGTATATAATTTCAGAAAAAGTGAGATGCACAATTTCATCAATTGCATGCACACCAAATATAAAATATTGTTATTCACACTTATATAAATGGCTATACTTTTCCAGGCTCCAAATCAGAGTTTCATACTATATTTAAAAAGAAAAAATGCAATTTTGATTACCTTGAGTGTCACTGACTTCGGATACTAAAGACATTTTCATTTTTGTACTAAGGGCAAAATATATATGCCATAAAGATGGGTGTTATAAATCAGAGGAAGCAAGACCTGCTCAGAGCAAGTTTGTCTCATATGATTACAAAAAATTGTCTATTTTGACCACTCCAAGTTTAAGCAGCTGTTGCTAAGTTGTCAATATGGCCATTATTAGCATAAATGGATACAAACATGATTTTGCTCTAAGAATCATGACATTTTCCACCACCTATTCATAATTTGGTTGAATTAGAGAGCATTATTTTAAAGGGACGATAATAGGGCCCTGACGAAAATAGGGCACCATTCACTTGCAGGGTTTACATATTTGCTCTTTATCTAAGGAAATGCAATTATATAGGTTATTCACCTCAGGAGATATGATATAATATGTGATTTTTCCACCGAGGGCTTTAGATCAAGGTGTGATAAACACATATCCCCTATAGTATGGTGAATAACTGCATGGCTTATACCATGAGACAAACACTCAAACGTGTAAACATTGCACATTAAGTGACCACAAACTCAGACACCACAAAGAATATGGGACTTATTTCAGTGATATACATGCTCGGGCTTGTGATTGGCTTTCAGCGGTGTTGAATTGCCTAATGTCAATGAAACGGCTGCATTCACTTTTTTTATACCAATATCTGAAATAATGATCAAATTTAAGGTCACGTGATAAAATTTTACGGTCACTTGATAAAATAATTCATTTAGGCAAGCAGCAAAAAAAATTGCGGAGCAGCAGACCAACACTTTTGGCCCTATTAGGCAAGCTCAAAGAATTATTTTTTCTTCTTAATTCGGGGGCTGCCGTCCCCCAAACCCCTGCTCCTTGCTTTCGATTATTTTTTTAAAATGTATTTTTTAACTTCAAAATAACATTTCCTCAGTGACTGTAATAATCTGCCTCACCAATCTATCTGTCTATTAATCTATCTGTCTATCTATCTATCTATCTATCTATCTATCTATCTATCTATCTATCTATCTATCTATCTATCTATCTATCTATCTATCTATCTATCTATCTATCTAAGATGTGTTGTGTTATTTCTATCTATCTGTTGATCTATCTATCCATCTTTCTATCTATCCTTTATTTCCCGAGAACAAATAATTCTGACCTGTTGCCTTCAGGGCTGCCAACCTTCAAATGAACTGAGGAACATGAATGTGCAACAAATACAATTAAATGAAATGTTGTCAAACAAAAAGGATTGAAGGCAAACAAAGAGATTTAAATTAATTCGTTTTGTACTTAGTGGTATAAGTTAGATAACACCCTTGTTTGTGACGATATGCAATGATCCTCGGGCTAAAGCCCTCGGATATATTGCATATCGTCACAAACGAGGGCGTTATCTATTACTTATCCACCAAGGCTTCAGCCGGAGCGGTGATAAAGTCAAAACATATATTGCTGATTCCGTGGTGAATAAAGGCTTATACCGTTAAACACTCAAACAAGAGGATAGGGGCCTAAAAGGACAACAAAAAGATAGAAATAAAATGAAATTGGCATGTGATTGGCTGACAGTATTGTATTGGTACCTGTACATATGACCTAAACCAACCACTGGTACTCTTAAGAACTTACAATCTAAGAAAGTGATATTTTGTATTAACAAAACGCAAACACACACACAGATCAAGACTTTATCTCATTGAAATATTAAATATTTCTACATAAATATATAAAATGTATACAGGCGTATATCTTTATTATAAGTGCATATATATAATCTCAAAATGTGCATCATATTATGTACTTGATATACTGTTTCCTTGGTTACCATGGTATAAACATTGTGATCAAATTTCTCTCCCTTCCTGCTGGACCATCCCATTTTTCAAACAATTTTGTGAATATATTTATTCACATGCAGCCACACAGTTATGCTGGGTGGCTTATCGGTTACGGTTCCTGCCTGCATGCTCCGTTGAAGGTCTTTTTTGTCTGCATGGGTTTGAACCTGGGTAGGGAACCCAACATTTTGAGTGAACCCAGTGGCTAACTGGGGGGTCTCGAGGGGGGGAGCACCTGGAGGGGAGGGGAATTCGATTCTCTGGGGGGCACCCAGCCACCCACCATATTATTTACATATTTTAGCCAGAGTTGGAAAGTTCATATGGGGGGCACCTGGGGAGCACAGGTCCAATATTGGGGGCACGTGCCCCCCTGTGCCCCCCCCCCATAGGGATGCCACTGAGTGAACCTTCATGAGCAAATCCCAACTGGATGTCGTTCGGATTAGATTTCAAATTGGCGGCCCCTTGTATCAGTGTCTGTGCTGGGCAAGTAAAAGACCCTTCATATGGGGTAAATGTGTAACATGTTGACGACTCCCGCTCTCTCTCTCATCTCATCAATCAACCCTTGTGAGCACCCAGAACTTGGCTTAGAGGGCTGCACTTACCGTATAGATCTTTCTCTCTATTTATAAGTGTATTTTTTGCATATATACACATGAATAGCATACAATAATGAAAAAAATGTGTTAAAGGGTCAACTGAATTGAAAAGGTTCAATACTGATGGGAAGGCCCTGTGAACCCGTGAATCAAGGCTATGATGGAACTCTATGCTCCCAACTCGAGAGAAAGGGGTTCCATTGTGGGAGTTTAGGGCAGCTGGATTATCTAAGTGTTATTTTTGTTAGCTGTTGGATCCTTTTTTAAAGTTTAATAATGAACATTTTAGGGTTCCTTATCTATACCAGCTTATAGAACCCTTAACGGTACCATATAGAACTTTTTTGTTAAGGGGCCGACCAGACGATAGTTGGAGGGGGGTTATGGACAAACTTTTTTTTTCGTTCGCGGCGCATCGACGAACAATTTTTTCACACGCGCACTCGCGACAAACTTTTTTATTGGAATTTTAATATTACGGTACCCTAGCTACAGGTGGAAACTTTTTTTTATTTCCATGTGCTGAACAAACTTTTTTTTTAGTGTCAAGTGGGAAACAATCCTTTTTTTTCACCAAATATCCATAGCCCCTCCAAAGTTCATCTGGTCGGCGAGGTAATTTCCTTTGAGTAAATTGCCTCGCCATTGAATGTCTTACGGTCGCCACCTTTCACAAAATCTGCATCCAATAGATACATTTGAGTTGAGCTTATTGATCTTACATTTGAACCATTGTAGTTTTTGTCCTAGATTGTCTGAAACAAACAGAAAGCTATTAGCACCACCCTGAAATCTACAACAAGGTGTAAGATGTACAACAACCTCAAATATTGTATTGAGTGAAATTATTTTGTGAAGCAGGCTGTTTGGTGAGTCAAGAAACAGGGATGTGCTTCTTTGATTGAACACAACATAATTCAGTTAATTGATAGATATATAGATTAGATAGCTACATAGATAGATAGATAGATAGATAGAAGGATAGATGGATAGAAGGATAGATGGATAGATAGATAGATAGATAGACTGCAGATAGATAGCTACACTGTAGACAAATACACAAATAGACAAATGGATAGATAGACAGATATAGATAGATAGATACATGTAGATAGATAGATCAATCAATAGATAGATAGATAGATAGATAGATAGATACAGTGCCGCTTGAAGCAGGTGAAACGGGTGATGTTTTGCCATGGGGTTGATGCTAAACATCCTCCGCCAAACTGCTTGTGGAAGCAGGAATTCTCATCTAATGAGATGAAAACACCTTGGGTCTAGAGCCCTGCGCGGTCAGACCGCAATGCGGTCGCCCGTGAGGACCACAGCCTGCGGGTCGGTGCGGTCACTAATTTCAGTTGCATTATTATATAATTAAATAAAGGCCAATATCACAAAATCTATTTAACTACGGACATTTGCGGTCATGCGGGGCGGTCGCGGTCAAGCATGCCATGACCGCGTGCGGGGCGGTCGCGGTCAGGCTTGAAGCATGCGGGGCGGTCGCGGTTGTGGTCAGCTCTTCGACAGTGCGGGGCGGTGCGGTCGCGGTCAAGTGTAGTCCATTGCGGGACGGGGCGGGGCGGTCACGCTTTCAGGTGCAATTTCTATGGTTGATCCAGACATGATAGTCTAGGGTTGGGGGGGGGCGGACATGTTTGGTAGAGGTTATCAAGCAAATGTTGACCCAAGGGCAAAACATCATCCATTTTCGCTTACTTATAAGCGACACTGTAGATAGATAGAAAGATAGATAGATAGATAGATAGATAGACAGATAGATAGATATACAGATAGATAGATAGATAGACAGATAGACAGATAGACAGATAGACAGACAGATATACAGAGAGATAGATATTCAGATAGATAGATGTTTCAAAACTGACATCTTGTGACAGATCTGCTAGATCTGCCACACTTTCCAGTTTGCAGCTACCTGAATATTATATTCTTTGGAAATGAAACACCTGCATGTACTGCAGAAAATGAAGGAGTGGCCATCCTATTGTTCAGTGATTCTTTACAAATGACAGATAATTACCATTTGTGTGAAAATGATATTATCTGTGCAGTAATTTGACCCATTCTGGGTCACATGGGAAGTTGTGTAATTATTTTCAATAGTTATTTATGATATTTGAGCCGAACCCTGAGGCTGACATATTTGATCTTTAATATAGCTTCTCGGATATTCTCCAGGCACTTTTTCTCGTGTGGTCGGTAGAACAAAATAAAGCTATAATCTCAATCTATCTATGTATCTGTCTATCTTCTAGCTGTCTCTCTATCTATTTGTCTGTCTATCTATCTGTCTATCTATCTATCTATCTATCTATCTATTTGTCTATCTATCTATCTATCTATCTATCTATCTATCTATCTGTTTATCTATCTTTTTATCTATCTATCTATATAAAAGTTGGGGGAGGGTAGGTCTAGTGGTAGCGTGCTTTGCTGCCAATCGCTGGGTCCAGGGTTCGAATCCTGCTCTTGCTGGGTCACCTGGGTGTATGTTGGATGGCTGTTTCAATCATCCTTCGCCTCATTGCTGTGTCCTCCCCCAGTCCTAATTAGCCTACCAAGTGCATAAATACAGGACGTATAGACTATAGCCCCAATCATCCATCCATCCATCAATATAAAAGTGTAGCACCAGGGGTCTTGCCTTGCTTTGAACAAGGTCTTGCCTTGCTTTGAATAAGGCAGTGTTAAGGAACTGATAAAAGGGGCTGCCAATTTGGGATGCTTTGATCATTAAGAATTGAAGAGCCACTGAAAATTTCGTGTTCCCCAACCGGGGTTCGAAACCATGCAGGCAAAGACCTTCAGCAGAGCAGGCTTGGAAAACTCCCACGTCCGCCCTTAATATCTAATGGATTTGCCGATCTCATGTTTAACTTAACGGCTTTGTGCAGCATGTAAATATTTATCCATTTGGCTGAAATTTTGACACAATACCTTCTATCAATAATATATAGATCTGAGCACAAAGTTCAAATGGAAATTTAGAAGAAACTGTTTTGGAAAGACGTAATGTTTATCAATTCTTTTCATTATTCATTTCAGAGATGTCTGAGGAAGAAATTGCGTTTAGCATTGACCTGGTGGAAGAGACGAAACGGTATCTTGCGTTTTTGCAAGAGATGATTAAAAACACTAATTTGACCAATCATGCCTTCTTGACGCAAGCGCTGAGAAGGTTAGTGTTTCGTGAGATTATTATTGGACTTAGAGAAGTAGAGAGTATTGTTATTGATAATTGATTGGATTTTGTGCACTCTAAAAAATTTCAGACAAAATTGGTTTTTTAGATTCAAAATGGTTTTTTGAAAAACCAAATTCAATGCAAAAAACCAACATGGATTTTTTAAAAAATCCATGTTGGTTTTGCATTGAAACTTGGTTTTTCAAAAAAACAATTTTGTCCCGACATTTTTTGGAGTGTGTGCTGCATTTGGCAATCTTCAGACTAATTGCTGATTCAATTAGAGAGAAAATATTATGAAACAATCTACTGGAAAATCACTTGTTGATTCAATTTATTAGTTTTTTAGTGTGTAAAAAAGTTTGTGATGTCTATGGTTTTGTGAGTAATAGGGCTTTGTAACCTATTTAACTGATTCAAGAAATATATATATATATATGACAAATGTTATATTTTTAAAATAGGTACCGATTCTTTTGGCTGCCCCTGGCAGCAGCGAGAGAAAGAGAAGACATCGAGCCACCCGATGACATTCACTGGATTTGGTATTTGCACATGTGTCGCCCTCTGGAGTATTATAGAGACTGTACTGACGTCATCGGGAAAGTTCCTTGTCACAAATTCCACATCTTGACGGAAAATCAAAGTAGTGCCCAAGAAAGAACGCGGTTGCTATGGCAACGGCGATATTCGACACATTCCTTTGATGTTGTCATACCAGAGAAGAAGGAAAAGAACCCATTACAGGCAAAAGAACAACAAAAATCAGAACTGTCCCAATCGGTCGATATCGACCGGACTGTTGAGGTCGCTTTCAACCACATACTCATCGATATCACAGCACACAAGACATTTGCTTATCAAGTGGCTCTGCCACATTACAAAGACGATCTATTTATAAAGGTTGCTGTAGAACGATACAAGAAGTTGCTGTCGTTACGGAAATCGACTGGTTACCAAGTGACTCCAAACCAAATTGGCATAGATGTGGAGCTAGTTCACAGAGCTCACACCCTTAGCCCTCTCAAATATCGCCATGATTTGGAGAAGATCTTTGGTGGCGACTGTGTCTCCCTGTTGACGAAAACTCCACCACCGAACGATGGATCTCTTCTGGATTTCAATGAACTTCCAAAGGTTTCCAGTTTCTACACTCTAAAAAATTTCAGACAAAATTGGTTTTTTAGATTCAAAATGGTTTTTTGAAAAACAAAATTTCAATGCAAAAAACCAACATGGATTTAAAAAAAAAATCCATGTTGGTTTTTTGCATTGAAATTTTGTTTTTCAAAAAACCATTTTGAATCTAAAAAACAGATTTTGTCCCGACATTTTTTAGAGTGCAGTTATTTGTTTGATGCCTTTTGTCATTAGAATTTTATTTCATCCTTAGTTAGGGGGAACCGGGGGCTCATTGGAACGTTTGGCATACTACTTTTACTCTATGTTGAAAACTCTGAGAAACTTAAAAGTTTGCATGTACTGTCCCAGTGTGACCCGAGATCATCAATGATGTGCCCTGTGTCCCAGTTTGCCCAGATTCCCCCTTTTAGTTGGTCAATGGAATATTAGCGGATGAATTAACTTAAAAATGGTAAAAGGTGTCCACATAAAGATTGACATGTATTCAATGGCAAAAATAACTGAGAGGTGTACTCATTTTCAAGAGCAGCAGTATAGTTTTCCTAAGGAGTCAGGACACATTTTAAATTGGCATATAGAATTCCATAAAACAATACCAGCTATCCCGAAGGACGATGTTTAATGCGTGCCTTGAGTGTACGATCATGACTGACCGTGTTCTATAAATATAAGAATATAATAAAATTATAATACAGTGTCGCTTGTAAGTTAAACAGGTGACGTTTTGTCATTGGGTCAATGTTAAACATCTTAACTAAACTGCTTGTGGAAGCATGAATTCTCGTCTGATGAGAAGAGAACATATTTGGTCATAAAGGACAATACATTTATAAGGCATGATGGATAACAATGGACGCCAATTTTCTTTGCTGTACCATTAACGACATCTAATTTCGACGTGACAGCTGAATTCGACAGTTACCAACCTGCCTGGCAAGTGATCCTACACTCTAAAAAATGTCGGGACAAAATTGGTTTTTTAGATTCAAAACGGTTTTTTGAAAAACCAAATTTCAATGCCAATTTTGTCTGAAATTTTTTAGAGTGTATCAGTCCGGCAAGTTGTTAACGTTTTGGCTGACACTACAACGAGTCTAGTCCGGGAGCTGACCTCCAAAAAGTGGTTTAGTTTTCGATTTACCTCATCTCATGAGGTCACCATGATTTCTTAGTACCGTTGGAAAGCCAATTGGTTATTGTATATGTATATGGAAAGATATGCCAATGTTTTGGCAAAATAATGTAATTTTGTTATGATATTTGGTCTCCATGGCAACCAAGTTGATAGGTTGAATTGGTTATTTTACTTTGAGATCACCAGTTTCCTTTATCAAGTTTCTGTGAAGTTTAATATGAGATATTGCAGAAATGGTTAATTTAGGAAGGCATTTGTTATGTATCTCAGCTATACCACTTCAAATTGACTTGTTGCCATGGAAACTGATTTTGCAAAATTCTGCACCTGATTTGAGGGATTTCACCTATGTAGTCAGAAACTACAGAATTTTCCCTTTAAAATGGTACCAAATTTAGGTGGTCACCTCATGAGATGAGGTCAACCAGATTTTTCAGAGGCCAGCTCCCGGACTAGTCATACTACAGGTGGTGCACATACAAAATGCTCCACAGTTTACAGGTCGAATTGAACTGTCGTGTGGAAATCAGAGGTCATCAGTTGTACATGGAGTTAGGTATGCGTCAAAGTCTTGGATTTATAAGTAAGTGAAACACAAGGCCAATGTTATTTCAATCGGAAGGGGCGTTCACTTAGGCCTACTTACCAAAGACTTTGACTCATATGTAACTGTTTCTAGAGCGAAGAATAATGGGCAGCTGGTGACGTCACATCAAATTTCTCCCAGCTTGGGAGAATTTGAAGTTATCAGATTAAAATTTAATAAAACCACTGATTATGGGATATAAATAATACCCCATAACAGTGTAGTTCACAGCTATGAACATCATTCGTGTCAGGTCTGCCTTCTGAATAACACTCGTCCTTTGCACTCGTGTTAATTCAGAGCAGACCTGACACTCATGATGTTCATAGCTGTGAACTACACTGTCATGGGGTTTTATTATATGACCCAATAGCAAAACTTCACCCATTTCACTTACTCAGAGGCGCCACTGTATATAATCGACCTTTTGGTGCAATGTTTTGTAGCTTAAATTGTAGCACAACATTAACAACATAATATTTGTTTGCAGTCACGTATTGCAAAAATTACCAACAATAACCTCTTTTTAATTTTGGTGACGTCATAACGATAATGTCCTCTGTTGTTATCACAGGTTCCGGGTGGAATGTTTCGTGGCGACCCCTACTGGGCATTGACAAGATTTGTGACTTTGACACAGGATGACATCTACAGGATATCCCACAAGGGCTGCAATATTGGTAGGGTTTCAATTTATGACTGTGATTGGTACATCTATAATTAATTACAGACAAATTGTAGACGCGATCTCATAATTGGGCCATTCCATGCCAAATGGACCAAAAAGGAGGCATTTTCCCAAATCATTTCTTCAGATTTTTATGAAATTAATGTATAATGACTTAGCCTACATCTACATGTGTAATGAAGACTTGCAAAATATTTCTTTCATATTTCAAGTATTTAAGAGCATCTTGAACATGTTGCACTTATTATGAAAAATGATGTGGGAGCTCTTGGTTCATTTGGCATGGCATGGCACAATTGCCACATATGACTTGGTGGAATGCGCCAACTGAATTGTTGACAATTTTAATCTAAAGCATAGGCTTTTGTCATTATATTACACTGTTTCAATATAGTTTTTACATTACAGTGCACTTTACCACCATATTAATGAAGCTAATGCAAAATGTTAAATCTTCGAACCATCAATCATGTCTCTTTTCTTTTTTTGGTAAGGTCTACGTAAATTACGGGTTGAGAACGTGAACTACAGAGGAATTTCAGTGATCGTGGGTGTCGCCAAATGGTCAACTTTGGAAATGATGAGCAGCCAACTGCACAGCCAGGGGAATCCCCCTTATGAGTGGCAGGCCAGGCAACGTTAGTGTTTTTTAAAAATGTTTTTCTTTTTTCCCTAAATTTCGTATATAATTTTTTCTCCCTGAAAGTTTTCCCCAAAGATTATTTTAAAAAATCCCCACATTTTCACCAAACATTTTTCTTGAGTAATTAAAATTATTCTCTCCCCCCCTAAAAATAATCCTAATTTCCCTCACCCCCAACATTTTTCGCCTAATTATTTTTAGCTAGCACATTACGTTGTCTTTAGAATATTTCTTTTGTACCAAGGCCATGCCGACGACGTGCCGTCTTCCTTTTGATGATTGAATATATTGCTTGTGATGATATTGACGACAAAATTCCTGTTTTCTATAATGAAATATACAGATGAAGACTTGGTTAATCTGGAATGGAAGACAGAAGGCTATGAACAATTCTACGTTTCTGTGTATCGCAAATCCCTGCAGAAAAGCAAGAACAGTAAAGCGTTGATCGGTTGCTTGTTTGACAAGCAGCTCTTCGACATTGTGGAAAATGCACAGAAGATGAAACTGCCAATCAGACCGACTTTTAGTAAGACTGCGTCTGTAAAGAGTCTTGACGTAAGGTGGGTACTCCGAATTAATTTTAATTTATTGATGTGCCTATATGCCAGCTGTGGTGTCAGCCAACCATTTCGTAATTTTCGTTAATCGTAATTATATTGAGTATGTATGTTGATAAGGAAAAATTGTCAATAGACTCCAAAGTTAACTTGAAACTTCCACAAAAAGTAAATTCATGTAAGGACGCTGAGTCTCGTTCTGATGCTTTCTGACAATCAAAGTCAAAAACCTTCCTTCAGAAAATGATGGCACAGATATTTGAAAAATAAGTTCAGTGGCAAAACCGTTCCTAAGAAAATCATATAGGCCTATAGTGTAGATGATTGAGTCTACATAGCCTCTGATAGCAAAATTCTGTCAATTCACATACTTTCTTTGGTTAAAAGGAATGTTTAAAACAATTGAATGAAAATAAAAAGGTTTATTCGATATAACATTAAAAAGCTGAAAGAATTAATTGCACATACCTGTCTATTTGCTTTTTTCTCTCCCTAGATTCATGCTGACAGCAGATATTCGGAACATCCGTAAACTTTCCATTGAACTGAACATCAAAAGAAATGACTTTGAGCAAAGACTGCTTCCCGAGAACATTCGCGAGATCTGGGGAGCATCCATGTTGGAACGCCTGCCTTCTGGAACGTCAAATATCTGTACGTTTGCACTTCACAGGTACGGGAAAAGTTTTTTTACATGGGGGTAGTCTTTCATTATACAGTGATGGAAATGGAAAATTTTCGTTGGAGGAGCTCTTGGCTTGCAGGGCAGTGTTTCACCATTCCATTTTTTAAAGGAAAACTAAACTAAAATTATGGGTGGCAGAATTTTTTCTGACACCTGCTGGACTGAAAAATTGAACCGGAGAATGTTTTTTTTCACCACTGATCATTGCGGGAGAAAAAGCAGGGAAGAGTTCCCCTGGTTTTTTATCAAGGGAGCTCAGCTCTCCAAAGTTCCCCCACATTTCCTTCACTGTTTTCACATAGGGCCGCAGGGCGCCATGATCTGTATTGACTGCAATCAATAAACACAAGAATATTATAATGCCAATTATGCCATTGAGTTGTTAACAGTACCTCCTACTCCTCTACACTCTAAACAATTCCAGACAAAATTGGTTTTTTAGATTCAAAATGGTTTTTTGAAAAACCAAATTTCAATGCAAAAAACCAAAATGGATTTTTTTAAAAATCCATTTTGGTTTTGCATTGAAATTTGGTTTTTCAAAAAACCATTTTGAATCTAAAAAACCAATTTTGTCTCGGCATTTTTTAGAGTGTACCTAACTTCACCTTAGGCTCCACCCAAAAACCAACTCCGACATTCCAGCTAACTCTCGACTCCCAACTTCCACTCACAAATCCCACTCCAAAGCCCTGGTTAATTTAGGGCAATTCCGTAAAGTCCGATTTACAGATTTGACACTTTAGTAGCTTGTGTAGCCTTACCACCATACCTTAGCTATTTCTTTGTTATCCTGCCATGAGGCCAGGTAATAGGGGTATCAGACAAGCCACCAACCAAAGCTCTAAGTGCAACAGGAGCTGAGGTACATTAAAATATATAGTGTTTCGGAAGTACATCACACGATATACGTCCGAAACACTGATATTTAGAGCTATGATTGGTGGCTTGTCTGATACCCCTATTACCTGGCCTCACCCCTATATAATAATTGAGTAGCTGAGATATAATGGTAGGGCTACACAAGCTGCTAGAGTGCCAAATCTGTAAATCTGAGTTTACGGAATTGCCCTTTAGTAATTTGATTAAATTCCAGAATGTGCAACCACAAAGAGGAGGACGTATTTCTTGTCAGGGTTATCCATTCGTTACCATTGCAAATGTCTGTCATCCAAATTATGTACACAGACAAGATGGCTGCCGTGGCACAACTGATCGGTTCGGAGAGTTTACCGAAACCTGAACAGGTAAGAAATGTGGCTCTCTACTTCTAGGATTGAACCATTATATAGTCCAGGCACTTTTGATGAGTGTGATTCCTGCCTGGGGATATTTGAAGGAAAGTAGTTGGATGTAATTGTGATAATAATTCGAAAATAACATTCATTCGTTATTTATAGAATATAATAATTTAGTGCCTAGAGCCCAGTTGACTATTCACACTTTGGAACTAGGAGTATCTTCTTGTGGACTTTTATCTGATTGTCTTATTATCACATTTGCTGGTGACAGCTGCATGGTCAAATAAGATGAACGAAGCTTCGGATAGGCAGCAATACAATGCAATGTCTTTATTGAAATTAGATTAATCAATTACATAATTACGCATTTTACATCAACGGAAATTTTATTGGAATTTATTTTGATTAGGTTGTTAATTTTTAAATTTCAGGTTGAATCAGAATCCTGTTACTCTCTGGACCCCAAGATCGGCGAACGGGCAATGCTGCTGAAAAATGCAAATGGCGACTGGGCAATCGCAAAAGCATGCTGGAAACCAAGCTCTGGTTTGTAGAGTCATAATAGATTAATGAAAACAAGTACATGAAAGGATAGATAGATAGGTATATACAGGATTTAATACGATCTCAGAAAGTTTTAGTAGGTGTCAGCAGTGAACATACATAAGCTGTCATAGGACCACTATGACCACTGACCAGTGTTGGAGATTGGAAACACTGGTTAAAACACAGGGATTAAGCTTCTAAGGATTCCACTATATCCTGATTCTCATTTTTTGGATGGCCAATTTTACTTTATGTACAATAATTACTTTTAGTTGTGAAATAAGTCTTGATCATTTATTTTTCAGTAGGTGGGTGGGTGGCCATCGGTCCCGTTTGACAAAAATGATGTTTACAATTTTGAAATGGAGTTTGTTAAAATTTGCTTTATTATTTTCCAGATTATAAACGATTCAAACCAAGTGACTGTGGAGTGATTTTCATGACAGTCTACTTGATAGAATCAAACATGAAAGAGGAAATCGAGTTACCCGTTGAATGGCTCGTTTACGAGAGAGAAAGTTGCGTCAGGTTATTTGGGAGTGATGTTGACCTACTTACGGGGAGAATTAAGATCCACAAAGATACAATTCACGTTGCTGAGACAGTTTGTCTTGGCTTTGCTGTGAGTGCTCTGATAACATTGTGCCTGCCAAGCGTCTACAAAATCCGGAAATCGAATCGGTTCTTTTGTACCTGTGCAAATGAAGAAGACAATCTCAGAGATCACGAGATGTTGATTGCAGCTGGATATGGTATGGATGTGCCATCAAATGAATGGATAGCGACAAACATGAGTATACAAAATCAAAATGGAAGTCCCGCACAAAATCAAAACACAAGTCTCGCACAAAATGGAAGTCCTGCAGAAAATAATGATACAAGTCCCGCACAAAATAAAGAATCATCAAATGGACCAAATCAAAACACCAAATCATCAAACGGGCCCAAATCATTAACGGGCATCACGTACCCTCTCAAATCGTACCCATCTGTCAACACAGAGGACAATGCGACATTTTATTCTTGGCACCAAATGGTCAATCAAGAAAGTCGGGAGAATTCCTTTGAGATGGAACGCAGCAATGGAGGTTACGTTAACCGCTCTTTTGATTCAGGCTCAGAAACAAAATTTTGAAAAATCATCACCGGTTACCAAAACAATGGACCATATTTTTCTGAAATTTGCAATTGATTGTGTTCAACCTTATTTTTTTGGTCCCAAATATAATTTGTCGCCGATGGCAATGAATTGAGTGACTTTGTGTTGCCTACCCATGCCTCTTTCTGATGCCTTTTGACAGTGACCTATTTCCTGGATTATTTTAGTGGTAGATATATTGGTTACTATTATTGCCAAGTATCTCTGTAAATATAGTATGATAGACAATCTCTTAAGGACAAGGGGGCAGGCCAGGAGTAATAGACATGGCACCTTTCATGTTATATGTGAGAGTTTGAAACAAGAAATGTAAACAAAAGGTCTTCTGGGGACTGAACACATTGTTTAACAGTGGTTTAACCAATTTTTGCACACAACCTGCAGTGTTCCATAATCGTTGCAGTCATCCCTCACCATCAAGCACACTGGTTGGAGTAGACACATCAGTAGTTCCATAAAATCCAATGAATTTGTGCAGGTGGTTTAATGTTTTATAATCTATGGTCAAGGCCTCACTTGGCTGTCACTGGGGGCAAGGCCTTCACCTGAACTTCTTATTGCAATTACCAGAAGAGGGCAGCACTGTCTAATACTTACAATTAAATTGCATGACATGTGGTTCAGTGATAATATAATGAATAAATATGGCAGTTGGTCATCAAGTGTACAGGCATACATAGCCCTGAGACCCTGCGTGTAGCGCAGGGGTCATGAATCACTACATAGTAAAAACTTGAGATTTCAGCATACCCTTCAGGAGAATCAGAATGGTGTCATTGTTGTGGCTCTATTGATCATTGTGATTATCTCACACTAATCTCCATGTATTTCGCTGCTGATAGCACATCATTTCAGCCCAGAACGTCCTCACATACACTGTAGACAACAGTTTTAAATATTTTAAGCCCCATAAAAACTGTCTCCTCAAGAAAATAAAATGGCTGCTCAACAGTGATTGGTCTAAACAGAGCAGCAGCACTGTTATGATGTCATAAACACTGGTGACGTCACAATCTCTGGTGATGTCATAGCGATTGTGTAAACAATCATGTTGTGACATCACCATGCAGCTGTCACTCTCTCTTAGCCAATCAGAGCGCAGTTTCATTACAATGTATAAGAAAAAATTATTAAGCTCAACTTCAATGCCTTTGTATTGTAGGTGGTAGTGTTCTCACAAAACTGAAAATATGTGCTATCAGCAGCAAAAAGTGTCTAGTTTCGATATACCAACACACAATATCAGCAATTCATGGAAAACTTAGCTACAGCCATTCTCCTAAACCCTTGTTGAAAATCTCAAGTTTTTCCAATGTAGCGACCCATGACCCACGTGCTAGCACACGTGGGTCCCAGGGCTAAGGCATACATGTATTTAAATAAGTGCCCTTTGAGAGTGCATTCTCGTTCAGTATTAATGTCTTTTGTAACTATGAATTCATATATTTTTATTCACATATTCACTTTTTCCTGTTAGTATACATGTACAAATACATGTGGCAGTAGTGCCTTTAACATATTTTTGTATGTATATTCATATATTTTAACAAACTGCATTTTGCAGTCAAATACATGTACGTATTTTGTATTTAATAAATTACCTACTGAAACTGATGATATTTTTTGTCATTGTGGAGAATGAATCACTCGCAATTGAAATTATATATGTCCTTTCTTCGCTAAGACTAAGACAAAGACTTCTTGTTGGTTATTCATGTAAAAATACAGTTATATTATTACAGAATGAATTTTTTGGTGCAGGAATTGCTGGTGCAGAAATTGCTGGTGCGCTTGGTAAAAAAACCGTGCTGTTTTTATAGCCCAAATTTGAGTCTAGTTTGCATCATGAGTGCACCACTTGAATTTTGTACCGTAGGAAAGAAGACATTCCAGACTTCATTTCCAAATGCCATGTAGAGTTCTAGCAAGGTCAAGGGATACACAAATGAGGGGGCAAAGTCAGGAGAATATTTGCATAAATAGCCATTTTTGATATGTGACAGAGAGTCAATTAATTCCCATATCTCAATTTGGCTAGGATTGAAGAAATGGTGTGCATAGCAATCCTCGGTGAGGACTGAGCAATACTGTTTCATAGAAATGAAACTTTTATTCCATGCCTTATTTGTTCATAGAGGTCAGGCCCAGAATTGCCATATTTGATAAAATTTCACAAAAACCAAACACATGGACTTCAAATAGTTTCATTCGCTTCTGACATTTATGATAGAGATACTTGAAAAATTATACATTCATATAACTCCTAGGGAGTATCACTATCATTGAGTATAAAGAAATTTGGTTGCTGTGACAACCTTAGTGAGCTGAAACTGGTAAAATTCCAAAATTATCAATTATTTTTATCCGCTTGCAGGAAAACCTTTGATTCCAATATCATTTGATATATATTGCCTCTCTTTATTTCAAATTAAACACACAATGATATGACAGTAAACAAATTAGTTTCCACGGCAACCGAAACAGCATTTTTCAAAACAATTTATTTATTTGTTATACCTGGAGGTACTCGCTTCAAATATTCAAATGGAAATATTGATTTACATGTTATGTCTGTGTTATAAATTACACACCATATAATTAATATTTAGACTCCAAGTAAGGACACAAATGTCATTGGAAACTTACTTTAGTATACAGAACCACTCCTCCTATACTGCGGAGACCGTTTAATCTAAACAACATACCATAATTATCTTAATACCATTAATATCGGTTTATCCTTTGAAATGCTATTTCTTATAAAAAATTTAACTGAATGGTTGCCAAGGAAACCACAATAAACAGCAAACAATCAATGAAAATTGAAATATGTTGAATGCTACATGCATGCTCTTCTCCAAGATTGCGTTCTCAACAGTTTTAATCAATTTTTAACAGATGTGAAATTTGGTAAATAAGTAAACAAGAGTTGCATGACCATATATATTTTAAAAATTATCTGTCTGTCACGTGACCCCTCCCAATGAACTTTTCAGGTAGGCCTACACTCTTTTAAAAAAATCCATGTTGGTTTTTTGCATTGAAATTTGGTTTTCAAAAAACCATTTTGAATCTAAAAAACCAATTTTGTCTGAATTGTTTTAGAGTGTAGTTCTAAGGCTTCTAGTCTTTGACTGAACTTTGCCTTTTCACCTTGAGCGGTATGGCATGTTTCAATCAACCTTTGTCTGATTGACGCGTCCTCCTCTTGTACTTATTAGCCTACTAAGTACATAAATACAGGACCAGTTATGGAAATGGAAAATTTTTGATTTGGCAGTTTCACGCCTTTTAATTTCAAAGGGAAAATTCCTTCAAAGTATAATTTTGGTTAGTGGTACCTGGAAAACTGCGAAACCTAAATGGGAAATTATATTGGGGAGCTGTTCAAGGGCTTCCCAGCATATTTGAGTCTGTTACCATTAGATATCAGGGGAATGCAAATAGAATGCAACCTCTAACTAAATGGCACAATTTGCAATGATATGAATATGGTAAAAAATATGCATTAATGCATGCTTTAGTTACTTACTCACCTTCACTCTGAGAAGTGTCAAAACTATGTTCTGGGATGTTTCCGTTGAGATATCAAGCCAAGTAACTGAGCAAGAGAAATTGGCAGCTGGTGGGTGACACAACAAAAGGAAGTAGTTGACCCAAGGTCAAGGCAATTATATATATATATTTTTAAGGATAATAAAATTCCATAGACTGGGGCTTCTGAGGCATTTTATAGCACAAGAAAGTTCCATGAATAGTTTTAAAGAATTAATAAATAATGTTATGAGCTTGATGCCAGAAATTATGTCAAGATATACTTTCACTTTTGCTAATTGACCCAGTTTGTTGTCTAAATTATAAATTGTCACCTGAGGAATTTGTGAAGCTGTGAATGACATGCTCAACAGTTTGATAATCAATATGCCATTGTTTTCTAAACATTCTGACTGACTGAGTGGAGTAAAACTGTTAGAAACTCATGAAATAAAATAACCTTCACAAAACAATATTGCTCTGTCCAAATAAAAATTAAATACAAAACTGTATTTGTCATACATATCACTTAACTGTAGGACAATCAGAAATATTTGTAGGGTAAAAGTAGAATTAAATAGGAAAAAAGGTTATCAATAGTTTGATAATTGCCAATTCTTTTGCATAAAAATACATGCCTGGGTCAAAATTTTCACTATCTTGGGGAAAACAGCAGGGCAGTACCATCATGCTGCAAGATCACATATTAAAATATTATATAATTTCTTTCAGTCCATCAAAGCGCCCTGCAATATTATGTGATCAAAGAAGCTACTGTTGAGTAGGGTCACCAGGAGCTGGTGCCACCTACATTAGGATAGTTGAATCATTACAAGTACTCAGTAATGCAATACAAGATATAAAAAATAAGGACAGGCTATAGTAGTAGAAGTAGAACATTTATTGCTTACTGTGCACAAGATAAAATTTACATCCACAAACACATTTCTATCAAAAGCATTTTTTGTCACAATATCATAACATGAGAAGGTTTAACAGAAGGACCTGGACATTCTCCTCTTTAAAATTACGTGACATATGAATAAAATACACAGTACATCTGTACTACATGTTATCGTATTTGCAAATAAGATTGATGGAAAAGTGATTTCTGGCAAGTGGGTAAATAGTTAATCAAATGTTGAATGCATTTATTAGGATTTTTTTCCAATTTTAGTTAGGAAGCCTATATATCTTAATGTTAAAAGAAATCTATTCTGTGGGCTTGACTCTCTTTCAGATGAGTATTATTGTGGAAATTGGATAGATTTTAATAGTTTGATAGTTGTTTGTTGCTGTTTCTGTTTTGCACAGCCAACAATCACAATAGGATCAGCAAATGCCTCATCGAGGTTTATTCACGATTGACCATATGGCCAAAAGCACAGATTAACACCTTTAGGTGTTGACAACAGCCTGATCACTCCCCTACATCAATGCCTTTCTTTTGTATTTGACCACTTCTGACTCAGACCCCTCACTCACCAGCAAGTGGTCAAAGGCAATACTCCCCTTGGAGAAATAGTCCCCTTTTGGCCAAGGTATTAATGCAGAATTATGAACTCAAAAAGGCATAACAAATTTATGTACAGTTACACCTAATTCAAAGTGCATATTTATGAAATAAGAGAAAGAAGAAAGGCCAATTAAAAATACAACTTACATGCATTTTAAAGTCTGATAACATTGTTTGGATTGGATGTGCAATGGAGAAAAACTCCAAACAATTATATTGTCTTGTAGGCGTTACTTGGTGTATCACATCAATTCTGACAGTTTTGTTTGATAATCAAAATAAGATCAACTGAGGTATACTTTATTAATTTATGTGAAAGCCAGCCAGAATATAAAGTAACATTTGAAAGAAAATGGGAGTTTAATATCATGTATAATTGAAAAAAAATAAAAGATCAACAGAAAGATAGATAGATAGATAGATAGATAGATAGATATAATAGGTTGGGTGGCTGAGTGCTTAAGGTGCCAACCTGCTCCGCTGATGGTCTTTGCCTGTATGGGTTCGAACCTAGGGTGGGGAACCCAAAATTTTCATTGAACCTTCATGAGCAAAATCCCAGCTGAATGTCGTTCTGATGAGAATTTAAATTGGCAGTCCCTTGTATCAGTGTCTGTTCTGGGCAAGTAAAAGATCCCTCACATAAGGTAAATATGTAACATGTTGAGGACTTCCACTCTCTCTCCCATCTAATCAATCAACCCTCGTGAGTGCCCAGAAGTGGGCTTAGATGACTGCTGTTACCATATTTATCTGTCTATCTATAATAGATATGATAGATATTCTAGATAGGTGTTGAAAATAGGTATTACATATAGATATATATATATAGATAGATGGATGGATATGATAGATGGATAGACAGATAGATGATTGAAAAAATAAGAGATTGATTATAAATGACCGATTGATGTGCTGGTATAGAGACCATTTAATATCCGGGGGGGGGGGGGGGGGTGGCTTGGAGCATTTTTTAAAATAAATTTTTTGTGAGATAAATACTTTTTTTTTGCTAAATTTTGTTGATTTTGTTTATGAAATTCGGGGACTTTGCAGGCTTAATATAGATAATTATTAGTGCCGCGTAAAATAAAACTCCAAGTCCCCCTCATATTATCTAGTGTAATGTGAATATGAACATTTGTTTGGAATGTTCAGTGGCATATTTAGGGGGGCGGGCCATTGGGCCATGCCCCCCCTCCCTCAGGCCCAAAATTAACATTAACAGGAAAAGCCGCAGAGCGCCCCGTAGTCACCCCCCCTCAGGCCATTTCTAGATACGCCCCTTGGAATGTTATGGCTTCTGGGAGAATAAAATGTGTATATATAAAGTGTGTCAGCTCAATGCAGATTTGTGGGAAGTTATTTTTTTGGAAATGGACTTGTTAATCAGAAACACAAATTTAGATAAAAACCATTGCCCCAAACTGAAAATGCATCGGACCTTTTTGCCTTGCCAAGATAATCTGTTATTAAAGAAACACCTCCTCCCCACCGAATAGTTTCTCGCCGTCTCCGAAATAAATTAAAATTTGAGAAAGCATTTTACTGGGAGGGGGATAGCTAAATACCACTGTCAGTGACACCTCACTTCTTTTCAAAACAGTTTACATAAGAAAACCAAGACCTGGACCTAATCCTTGAGTTTGCAAATCAAGTGAGAGTTCACATGTTGCTTGCACACTCTCAAGGTTGCAACTGTTGTACACTTCTGCCAGACTACTTCTGGCCAAAAACAAAAGAGATTTTTGAAAGAGTTGTCAAATACAATAGAATTGCAATAACTGTGACACAACTCCAAAAGGTGTCTGGCCATATGGTCAATCGTGAATAAACCTCATCAGTGATACCAATTGAATGCTTTTTCAAAGCAGTCAGTGGAGCATGACATCCACAGTAATATGGACAATGTTTTCATGATATTTGACCCAGAAAGGGCTCAATCATTTATGAAAGAATCAATTGGAAATAAGTAGTTAACCAGGATTATTGCAACAAATCTTCAAATCCCCTGGGATTCAAATACACAAATGGACCAGATGAAGCTGAAACTGGATTTTTTTGGGCAGATTTTGGATATATCTATTTTTCTGTGCCTGGGAGTTTTCTGCAGACCACTTCTAATCTTGCAAGTCTGTTCTTGAAGGCTTACCTAGCAATGGATTCAAAATGGACTTGAAGTATTTATGACTGTTACAGATAGCAGACTGGCCTGCAAGTCACACAACTAACCAAAGGTGAGGTAAACTTTATTCAGAGCAAACATTTGACAGAATTTATTGAGGCTGAGCATATTATTTTGACTCTTTATTAGCCATGGTCAATGAAGCATGGCATTCTAGCTTCAGTCCCCTGGTATTATATGAGTAAGTCCTCAGCTGACCTGAGCATCAAATTGCTGGGAAGCCCTTGGAGCTGTTGCAGGTCAGAGCTCCCCAAGTTTTCTGATTGAGGGAGCTTCCAGTTTGTAAAGTCATACTGGTACAAGTCCTGTAGGCTGAGATATCTGACCAAACGTTTGTCCTCTGCTTTACGTGACAAAGAGTAGCTCCCCTACAGTCTGTCACGTCAACATTGAGACAGACGTTTGGCCAAATATCTCAGCAACTACTAGCCAACAGGAGAAATATCTATGTATAGCTTAGCTCTGTTGTAATATGAATATCTCATTTTTGTGATGTTTTGGTGCCGTTTCTGTCCGATATTTGCCTATTTATGAAAATAGCAGTCCTTTTTCGCAAAATGTTGTCATTTGTGATGCTACTTATCTGACACGTAATGGGCAATGACGTCACAAAAGTGCTCCACAGCGCCACCCCAGACTTAGTTCTACTCAAATTTGTATCAGCGGATCCACCAATCTCATTGTGTTGATTTTTATGAACTGTACAAACAATGCTTTATTTCTGTCTCAATGCTTGACGTGACAAACTGTATCCAACCTATTTTCATCACTGCATCCAACGACGTGCTCTCCAGCTGCATGTCTCTGTCTCTTATTCCTCCATTCCACACAAACAGTGTCTCTTATTCCTCCATCTTTGATAACTGCCACACAAACAGTGTCTCTTATTCCTCAATCTTTGATAACTTCCACACAAAAAGTGTCTCTTATTCTTCCATCTTTGATAACTTCCACACAAACAGTGTCTCTTATTCCTCCATCTTTGATAAATTCCACACAAACAGTGTCTCTTATTCCTCCATCTTTGATAACTTCCACACAAACAGTGTCTCTTATTCCTCCATCTTTGATAACTTCCACACAAACAGTGTCTCTTATTCCTCCATCTTTGATAACTTCCACACAAACAGTATCTCTTATTCCTCCATCTTTGATAACTTCCACACTAACAGTGTCTCTTATTGCTCCATCTTTGATAACTTCCACACAAACAGTGTCTCTTATTCCTCCATCTTTGATCACTTCCACACCAACGGTGTCTCTTATTCCTCCATCTTTGATAACTTCCACACAAACAGTGTCTCTTATTCCTCCATCTTTGATAACTTCCACACAAACAGTATCTCTTATTCCTCCATCTTTGATAACTTCCACACTAACAGTGTCTCTTATTGCTCCATCTTTGATAACTTCCACACAAACAGTGTCTCTTATTCCTCCATCTTTGATCACTTCCACACCAACGGTGTCTCTTATTGCTCCATCTTTGATAACTTCCACACAAAGAGTGTCTCTTATTCCATCTTTGATAACTGCCACAGGAACAGAGGGCTTTTCTTCACGGTCCAAAAGAGCAAGTCATCAAAATGGAATCGAGAGCATCGCTTCCAGCCATCACATCCAAATACGAAGCTCCCGATTCCTGGATTTGATGGCGTTATTGTTGTGGTGATGCCTTCTGGAATACTACCATCAATGTAGACTTCAGCTCCAGCACTGGGAGAGTACGTGATAGCAAAATTGTACCATCGGCCGTAGAAGAGATAAGGAAAACCCACTAATCCATGAGTGTGACTTTCATTTCGTACACGAACAGAGGGTCGAAATTTGTGTGCAGACGAGCGACCGAATAACATGTTGTATACGTGGGAACGCATTATAAAAGTTGACCAACTTGACGTAGTCCTTGACTCGCCTTTGAACCAAAATGATAACGTGGCGCCATCAGGGCAGAGTGTGAGATTTCCGAAGCAGTCGTTGCCATGGTTACCAAGATTTATTATATTGTTGCCGTAGTAACCAGGATTAGGCAAGTATACAGCATTGCCAAATTTTCCAACAGTTGTGTTTGGACCTGTAAATATAAAATAATGTGTTTATCGTATTGTCTCAGTTAGGTCAGACTTTTTAATTTTTAGCTTTTTGGATCGACCGACCCAACAGATTTTCTGCCTACGGACAAAAAAAATTTTTTCACCCAGGATATTTTATTGAATTGACATTTTAAAAAATTGAGATTTTATTTTTTTTCTCATCCGAGAAGCTAAAAATCATTTATGTCTGGCCTCCATTTGGGAAATGATTCACGTCATTACTAAAATAAGATAAAAAATCAGACGAGGATATTTTACTGCACCATAAAAAAGGAGCATTATTATAAAACTTAATGGGAGTGTAGTTCACAGCAATGAACATCATGAATGTCAGGTCGCGGAAGAATACAACACGAGTCCGAAGGACGAGTGCTTAGTCTGCAGAAGACCTGACATGAAAATGTTTACTCGCAAAATCTGTGGATCTTGCCCTTATCTCAAATCTCTCAAACTTCTGAACTGGATTCCACAAGATTTGACGACCTCTCCATAACATAGACATTCTCAGGAAACAAGAACACTTCCCATCCCAATGAGCCCAGTGTCTCAATGTGCCCAGTGTCCCAATGTGCCCAGAGTCCCGATGTGCCCAGTGTCTCAATGTGCCCTGTGTCTCAATGTGCTCAGTGTCTCAATGTGCCCAGTGTCCCAATGTGCCCAGAGTCCCGATGTTCCCAGTGTCTCAATGTGCCCAGTGTCTCAATGTGCCCAGTGTCTCAATGTGCCCAGTGTCTCAATGTGCCCAGTGTCTCAATGTGCCCTGTGTCTCAATGTGCCCAGTGTCTTAATGTGCTCAGTGTCTCAATGTGCCCAGTGTCCCAATGTGCCCAGAGTCCCGATGTGCCCAGTGTCTCAATGTGCCCAGTGTCTCAATGTGCCCCGTGTCTCAATGCTTCCAGTATCTCAATGTGCCCAGTGTCCCAATGTGCCCAGAGTCCCCATGTGCCCAGTGTCTCAATGTGCCCTGTGTCTCAATGTGCTCAGTGTCTCAATGTGCCCAGTGTCCCAATGTGCCCAGAGTCCCAATGTGCCCAGTGTCTCAATGTGCCCAGTGTCTCAATGTGCCCAGTGTCTCAATGTGCCCTGTGTCTCAATGTGCTCAGTGTCTCAATGTGCCCAGTGTCCCAATGTGTATCATAGTTTATGTGCTTTCAACGTTTTTTCCTATGAGTATTAAGGAGCCATTTAGTCTCGGGGGGGGGGGGGGGCGTGGAGTAAAAAAAAATAGTCTTGGTCAGTTTTGAAAATATAATGAAATTCTTTTTGGGCAGTCTTGAAATAAATAATTTGTGGTGGGGGTATTTCTTAACAGGATGTTGTTTAAGTTAGAAAGGACTATTCATCCGAAATAAATCATTACTGTAGCCATCACCGTGAAATATATAATTTTCCACAAAGGAAAATTCCAACCCCCCCCCCCGATAATTAAATAGTCGCCGCTTATAGATTTTGACTGTAATATCATGTAAATGTATGTGTTTACGAAACTGCTTCATGGCCTTCTATTGCTTTCTTTTTTATTTTCTTTTGCTTGCTTTTTCTCCTACACCTCTGCTTGTTTATAGACAATATATTGATTATGGTGAACACACCGGAAGCTGTTGGCTAGCCTGTTGACAAACATGTTGTATGTGAACGTCCACTTCCTGTAATAATGGTCCAATATATAAGCTATTTATTTATTAATGACCAATCTCCTTGAAAGGATAACAAACATTGACAATGTACTCTACTTGTAATAATTCAAAACAAACTGTTTTTAAAACTCACTGGAGAATTACTTGAAAAGTTTGTCTTGAGAGATGATGTTCTTCTTTCTTGGAAAATCTTCAGAATGAGGGTGAAGGTTCTGATTGGGGGTTGAAGAGGTCACGTGACAGGGCTATTAATAGATCTATACACTACTTGGGGCCTTAGACAAATATATTTATTCTGATAAATATTGTTTTCCTCACAACCTAAAATAAGGGACTGTTCAGAATTTATGACTGGGGGGGTGGGAGTTTTGGCCGAGGGGGTACTAACTTTTCACACATGTTTCAAGGAGGGGACATTAAATTTTAACAACACTTCCAAGGGGGGGTTAGAAATTTTAACAAAGAAAAAATGTTAAAAAACAAGCATAAACTCATTTTATTTGGACTTTTTTACGCGCAAAAGTCCGCGAAATGACACGAATCTGTACTCGCGGCCGTGTATAACAGTATATAATGTGTGTATTGCTTTGTATGTCGAGGGGGGGGGTACTAAAAATATGCGTGAAACCAAAGGGTGGGGTATTAAAAATCCGCATGAAACTCAAGGGGGGGGTATCAATTTTTGACGGGAAGTTCCAGCAAAACTCCCTCCCCCCCAGTCATAAATTCTGAACTTACAAGTACAGCTGCACTCTAAAAAATTTCAGACAAAATTGGTTTTTTAGAATCAAAATGGTTTTTTGAAAAACCAAATTTCAATGCAAAAAACCAACATGGATTTTTCTGGTCATAACTTTTCATATATTTTACAGAGGTAGACGAAATTTGGATCACTTCTTATTGAGGAAATATGCAATTGATGTGAAAGATATCAGATTCAAGAAATAAAAATAAATAAAAAGTTGGTTCACCTTGTGATCCATAAACATTGGCTTGTGTACCAAAGGCTGGGATGACCCCTCCCATTATGGAATCCATTGGGACGTGTATCAACAAATCTGAAAGAAAATTATCATCATGAAATTTGATGTTTAAAGAATGATATCTGCTTTAGCCATGTTCTGAAATGACTACTCTCTTTATGAAATCCATTGGGACATGGTTAAAGAAATCTGAGAAATCTGAAAATTTCTGAAAATTATCATGAAATTTTGATGTTTAAAGAATCGTATTTGTGCTGGAATGACTCCTCTATGTTGTAGCTGAGGCCCGGACCTCCAAGACCAAACCCAAAACATGAGCCTCCGAGACCAAGGCTGAGATCATCAAATTGAGTCCTCGAGGCCGGCAACCTACTGGCCCAAGGGCATCCGACATCGACGAGGGTGGCAGGGAGAAAAACATTTTACGTGGAGTTCTGGGTAGAAAATTGAGTAAATTTACATTTTTGTGGAATTTGGGTACTATTTTAGCCCCCCAACATTTATTGACTTCCTGCGCCTATGATCGGGTGTGATGGAACAAGGCAAAAGATTCAGCATCTGAGACCGAGTTCATCAAAATATGGCCCAACACTGTTGTTTACTGAATAGCGAGGGAGAATTATTTTCTGTGATCGATGCTTTTTAAAAGGTTTAAAAAAGTTGAATATATCTATTGATCTCTCCAAGGATGGACTCCTATGAATATTAAACAAACTTCAGAACTGAAGTCACTTTGCTTTCATTTGAAAAAACCTGCGAATTTTGGAAAAAACTTTTTCAAAAAATTGCAACATCACTCACCCTGTTGTAGTTCGGTCCAGAAGAGGGCGCCAGGGGTCGCGTAAGGGTTGTAACCAGAGCTGAGAGATTGCATATCACTCAGATTTCGCAGGGAAGCAATGCACAATTCGCACTTGAAATCATAATAATCAAATCCGATGCATAGCTTGTCTGATTGAGAAGTGCATAACATGGAACAGCTTCGTTGCGACATCGACCCGTAGAATTCTGACTGTGCTGCATTTGGAACGCACGTAAGGTTATCTGTAGGGGTGTATATTCTTGTAGTAGCATTTTGTGAGAGTGCATATTGAAAGCAAGTAAATGTGATCAAAAGCAGTATATGATGAGCCATGGTTCACCACTGATTCAATAATAAATTATAATGTATTTCCTGAAACAATAAAAGAGCTACGAGACGGACTGACATTCAAATACAAGTTCCGTAAAAAAATTATTGATCTGAAAGGAACTCCAGTAGACCATGGCCTAGCCTTCCCCCATCCCCAAGGCCTCCCCCCTCACTATCCAATGTTGCCTAGATGAGGGAGCAGCTCTGGTCACGGTTGAAATCACCTATAAACATGGACCTGTCTTGTTATATCAATAAGAGTCTGAAACAAGAAATGTAAACAAAAGGCATATAATATAATTATAATACTGGAAGTTAAGGCTATTTTTATCTAACAGTGGTTTAACAAATTTTTTGTACACTACCCGCAATGTTTCATGACCTTGCGGTCATCCCTCACCATCTAGCAAACTGGTTGGAGCAGACTCATCAGTTGTTCCAGAAAAAAAATTCATTGAATTTGTACAAGTAGTTTCATTATATATATGGCCAATGGCCTCACTGGTCTGCAACTGGAGGCAATGCCTTAGACTGGTCATTTGAGCTTCTAGTTTAAATTACCCGAAGAGGGCAGCACTGTCTAATACTCTCAATTGCTTGAGTCCGGCGATTTTCTGGTCAAGAGAGTACTAGTGCTGCCCTCTTCGGGCAATTTAAAGTTAGAAAGCTCAAATGACCAATTGATAGGAAATACTACCAACTGAGCTTCCCAGGCAAAATGGGGGGGGGGGGGTTGGTCTAGTGGTAGCGTGCTGGACTGCCAATCACTGGGTCCAGGGTTCGAATCCAGCTCTTGCCGTGTCACCAATCATCCTTCGCCTGATTGCTGTGTCCTCCTCCTGTCATTAGCCTACCAAGTGCATAAATACAGGACGTAAAGCCCCAATCATCCATCCATCCATCCCAGGCAAAATGAATTACGAACAATAAAAAAATCTGGCAACTCAAGGGCACGATGTCGATGATGTGGAGGGCTCGTCTGTCGGTCACGTAGATATGTATGGTAGAAATTATGTTGCCATTTATTTCGAGCTTGCAATTTCTACTAATATTTGTCTCTAAATCAAATAACAACCTTTTTAGAAATACCTTGACCAGAAAAGATTTATTTCAAGACTACCAAGAAAGAATGTCTTTCTTTCAATAAAACTGAGCAAGAAATTTGTTATTTCATCCCTCCGAACTAGTGGTAACCCCTTACAATATTGAAATTATTACAAAGGCTGACAAATATCATTTATGAAATCCGGAAAACATTTGAAACCTATGCACACGAACAAGCAGTTTAATATGCTAATTTTTTTTCCATTGTCATTGATGTCTTCTTCATGATCGTTCTTGATAGTGTAGGCGTACAAACTCTAAAAATATATTTTTAAAAGGTCATTTAAAATCACCTTCAATATCATGGGGAGAATGGGCCACACTGAGACACTTTTTTTTCAAGTATAACAAAATGTTGGTAGTTAGGCCTACATTAGGGTGGCCCTTAAAAGCATAGTAAAAAATAAAAGTCAAAAATATTGGTGGGCCACCCTCTAAAATGATGCCTATTATGGAAAAAATGATGCATGCAAATTTTCAGGCAAATCGGTTAATATTTAGAGGTGGCCCATCGCCCTTGAAGTTTTTAAGTTTCTAGCGTAATTCTCTGCTTTCGTAAACTCGCGGTTCGGTATTATATAGCCAATTCAAATGGTACAGCAATAAAAATGGCATGGTTGAACTGGTCTTAATTAGAGCTTCATTTTGAGTACCAACTTGGATGGTCTGTGATGATTTGATCTTTGGAATGTTCAACTGCAAATTTGCCAAAAATCACGTTCGCTTGATTTTCTGTTAACGTCAGATGATTTAGTTCTTTGGGCAGATGATGATTAACGGAGTGTTATTGGGTGCTAGAGAGCAAATGCAGAGAGTTTTTGCATAAGATTAGAATATTTTAACAATATAATGACCACTATTGACCAGGGCTTTATGTGTCACATTTATGTACAATGTAACTGGTAGGCTAATTGTTAAGACAGGAGAAGTATGAACAGCATGATTGAAACTGCTGTAAAAATGGAATGTGGGTTCAATTGACTGCCAGTGTTAGATCAAACCCAGTGTTTGAAAGCCAACTGAGCTAACAACACTCCACCAATGCATTCTTAGGGAATTAAATCAAAGGCACTCTTCGGAATTTTTCCTGCAACGATGCCGTTGTTCATAAATTTGCCTTTTTGTAAAATATGTGAAAAATTTCATGTCAGAATATCTCGCAAATACCTGGTGGACCTGAACAAAACCTGCATGCCACTCACTGGTCTAGCAGATGTCATGGTACAACTTGACAAGGAACTTGCCAGTCAGGATTAGCGAACTACCTGATTCAAATCAGTTCCAAATTTGTGAAAAAAAATACAAAAAATGTTGTTAACTCTGACAAAGAATTAACCATTCTGTGCCCATGGGACAAGAATCACCAAGTGTCCTGTTGGAAAATCATAACATTTTGATAAAAGAATATGGAAAAATAAGATCTTGCAGTGATTTTTTGGCAAAAACAAACACATTGACAATTGATCAATGACTCCTTACTTACAATGTCTTACATTTTTCAAAATCATCACGGCTTTCATGAAATTATTCCTACCCCAGACCATGAAAGGTTTTTTTCATTATTTTCCTTAAACATTGATCAGAACAAGCAGCTGCCATCATTGGTAATCCATTTTACAAGGTCTGGTTAAGAGTTATTGCCTCCAGATTAAATTTGGAGACATCATATATCAAAACAAACAATTTTGAAAATAACTCATGACGTATGACTCTTGGGGCTCATGAAGAATTGTCATAGACCATCCAAGTTGGTATTCAAAATGAAGCTCTCATTCAGCCCTGTTCAAAAAATCTAATTACATTGTTGTATGATTTGAAATGGCTTAGTTATACAATACCGCGAATCGGCGAACGTACGGAATCATGACTGAAATGTAGATAGATAGATAGATAGATATGGTAAGTGCAGCCCTCTAAGCCCAGTTCTGGGCGCTCACGAGGGTTGATTGATGAGATGGTAGAGAGAGCGGGAGTCCTCAACATGTTACACATTTACCCCATGTGAGGGATCTTTTACTTGCCCAGCATAGACACTGATACAAGGGGCCGCCAATTTAACGTCTCATCCGAACGACATCCAGCTGGGATTTTGCTCATGAAGGTACACTGAAAATTTTGGGTTCCCCACCCGGGGTTCGAACCCATGCAGGCAAAGACCTTCAGCGGAGCAGGCGGGAACCTTAAGCACTTGGCCACCCAGCTGTAAGAATTTCAAGGCTCGTGGGCCACCTCTAAATATTAATCGATTTGAATGAGATTTTGCACAGCCTGTTTTTACCACAATAGGCATCATTTGAGGGGGTGGCCCATATAAATTTCAAACTTTTATTTTTAAGGGCCACCCTAGGCCTACATGTAATGGTAAACAATTCAGGCCCATAATTTAAAAATGATGACGTTGGGTCGACTGTCCAGAAAGTTCAGGTTCCTTACAGGGTGGGGAACCAAAATTTTCCATGAACTTCCTTGTGCTAAAAAAGCATCTCACATCTACAGGAAAATTTTGAAAACAATACAGCATAATCAATAAGGTATCAGCCATACCTGTGGAAGGTTGGAATGAGCTGTGATAAAAGATGACTCCACAGGAGACAAAAAGGTAGAGGTGGTCAGATTTGCTTCAGTGCCAAATGGACTGAAAAACAATCCCTGACATAGTCAGAGTGACCTCACAACCGGAATACAATATCATGAAGGCAATCAATGATGGGAAAGGAATAAGAGGGAAGTCTGGGAGTTTGTGGAGAGAATTAAAAGAGGAATGGAGCATTCCTGGAGTCACTGACGACAAAACTGACAAGGTACCTGCAACCTCCATGAAAGAGGCGGTTGAAGAGCTTCATTTGGACCTCAAGGCTGCCAGAGTGGCTATGCAAAATTATTTTGGCCTGAAATCATATGTCAGGACCCCAAAGACACAATTCGGCCTATTCTATGACGGCCAGAAGATAGAAATGGTGAAAAATGATGGGCTACATTAGGAAACATGGCTCGATATTCAATTTTTTTTTCAAACTATTAACGTTTGGTTACACAAGTGGATTATATTGTCAACAAAAGAAATGGCAAATTCTATATAAAATCAATAGAAGATGTCGATGGGACATTCAGGGCAAAGTATCCAGCTCAGGCAATGGTTTCGGGAGTCATGACTTCAGATAGAAAAATTATGCTTTATTTCTTTTTCATGCGAGTAAAGAGGGACGGACCTGATGCATACTAATAGGTCCAGTGATGTCATGTTTTACCATGGCTGGATGTGAATTACCCCAATGGCATCTATGGGCAGACTCAGGATGGTTCCCCATGCCTTATGGCCAAGAAAGTTCATGATTTCCACTTTAAGAAATTTCAGAGATTTCTGGGCGGCCAATTTCTGGCCCTTCTCCAGCTCGGACCTTAATTCCCCTTACTTTTCCGTGTGGGGCATCTTAGAATAGTTGGTCAACAAGACCTGTCACCCCGATGTTGTTGTCCTCCTCACTGTCTTCATGGCTCACGGCCTCAAAATATGAAGGCGCTTTTTTTCAAAGCATCACCAAGTTTAGACGGCCTATTGAATTCTTGATTGGAGATAATACAAGTCAAACCTCAAAAAAAGGATCCTTTTTGTCTTGTTTCTAAGGCCTGAAAATATGAATTTGTTATGACTTAACAAAACCTTTCATTTCTGAAGTTTGAAAAATTCCAAATTTTGAAAAATTTGCTTCCTCACCCTGTACTCTGACAGATTTGAACTCAGATTGTGCTGTATGCATGTTAGTCATTTGTCTCATTGTGCTCTGCCTACATCCTATGGGACACAGCGAGACAGCAGGCGTGGCACAGTGAGATGGAGGGTCTCCTATACCACAACGACAGATCCTCGAGGCCTGTTGTACCTATAACGTATACTAATAACAATTCTTCTCTGATGTTTCCCTTTTGACATAGCTCGCTAAAATCAGAGCTTAATGAGAGGCATTAGGTTTTTGAAAATGAATTGTGAGTTGCATATTATACATTCAATGTGTTTCTATTGTATTTTGTGATGTCTCTCTGTGCCCCGCAACAAAATATTTCGCTGTGCCCTACATAACTGATATAATAAACAATTTTGGATTACTGTGGACTGCATGCATAAATTGAGGGTTATCAGCTCACTAAAATAAGACAAAAACCACAGTTTGAATTGCTGATGATTAATTTGCATTATCTCAATATGCTTCAAAATTATGTCAAAAACTCTTCAGGAAAATTTTACTTTTCACACTTACATAAATAAATAAATAATAATAATAATAGTTAGAATTTATATATTGCCATTCCAGAAAGCTGCATATTAACGCTTGCTGAATACAGCCGGGAAGTAGAGTGGTTAAGGTTCCAGCCTGCTCCGCTGAAAGTCTTAACCTGCATGGGTTTGAACCCGGACGAGGAAGTTTTCAGTGGACCTTCATCATCAAAGTCCTCTTTGTGACTTTGCAAATTTATAAGTTGCATACATATGAGAGTATTTTTAGTAAGTCCACCTTTTTGCAATCTGTGAAAACAGGATAGAGAAGTGACTTTAAAAGTAAATCAATGAAACATGAATAAATTGACTTTTATAGTAGCTATTACAGTAGCTATTATCATCCACTTTAAGTGATTTAGAATAAACTCATGTGGTAGGGTCTATTGCAAACTGTGTTCATGCACATATGGCACGTTGGATTGACCTGATATTTAGCTATCTATGCTGCTATCTATTTAGCTATAAATTAAGTAATCTTAAACAGCATCATGGCTCAGAGATTAACTTATATCAGATGTTTTTGTTACATCACTGCACTTTCCATTGTCTTTCTCGCTGGACTATTTGCTGTAACATCAAACAAACTTGAATTCGATAAATCTGTTAAGCGATTGTTAAGAGACGCTCGCAATGAGTTTCCGAAAGACGTGCGAAGTGAATTTCCGAAAGATGTATTCAATGAATCTCGGAAAGATGTGCGCAATGAATTTCCGAAAGATGTGCTCAATGAATCTCCGAAAGACGAGCTCAATGAATTTCCACGAGAGGTGCACAATGGATTTCCAGAAGATAGTCGGACTAAAGTTGAATCAGACGAAAGTTCATTACCAGACGAAGGAGGAGGCAAAGTCAAGCGACTACCTCAAGTTATCGGTATTGGTGCAAAGAAATGTGGGACAGGTACGTCCATGTCATCTAATGTAATACAATTTCCACCTTTCAGGTATACCTGAATGTTTTGAAGTTCTTTCAGGAACTGCCATGTCAGAATATAATGTTCTTCCAAAAACTGCCATGTCAGAATTAGAGGTTCTTTCAAAAACTGCCATGTCAGAATTTGAGGTTCTTTCAGGCAGTGCCTGCTTAGTAACATGTCAGAATTTGAGGTTCTTCCAATACCTACCATGTCAGAATTTGAGGTTCTTTCAGGTAGTGCCTGATTGGTACCATGTCAGAATTTGAGGTTCTTCCAATACCTACCATGTCAGAATTTGAGGTTCTTCCAAGACTACCATGTCAGAATTTAAGGTTCTTCCAAAACTGCCATGTCAGAATTCAAGGTTCTTCCAAAACTGCCATGTCAGAATTTGATGTTCTTCCAAAAACTGCCTTGTAATGTCAGAATGTGAGGTTATTTCAAAAACTAATATGTCAGAATTTGAGGTTCTTTCAGGCAGTGCCTGATTAGTACCATGTCAGAAGTTCTTCCAGAACCTACCATGTCAGAATTTGAGGTTCTTCCAAAAACTACAATGTCAGAATTTGAGGTTCTTCCAAAAACTATCATGTCAGAATTTGAGGTTTTTCCAAAAACTGCCATGTCCGAATTTGAGGTTCTTCCAAAACTGCCATGTTAATATTTGAGGTAATTAAAAAAACTACCATGTCAGAATTTGAGGTTCTGTCAGGTAGTGCCTGATTACGATGTCAGAATTTGAGGTTCTTCCAGAACCTACCATGTCATAATCTGATGTTATTTCAAAAATTATCTTGTCAGAATTTGAGGTTCTTTCAGGTAGTGCCTGATTAGTACCATGTCAGAATTTGAGGTTCTTCCAGAACCTAACATGTCAGAATTTGAGGTTCTTTCAGAAACGACAATGTCAGAATTTGAGGTTCTTTCAGGTAGTGCCTGATTAGTACCATGTCAGAATTTGAGGTTCTTCCAGAACCTACCATATCAGAATTTGAGGTTCTTTCAGAAACTGCCATATCTGAAGTTGAGCTAATTTTCCGTCATTATATTTTCAGCCACTTTGAATAAATTTCTGACCAAGAACCCAAAACTGGCCATTCACCCTGGGGAAGTGCATTTCTTCAACATCTTTTACGAGAAGGGACTTGAATGGTATCGACAGCAAATGCCAGAGAGTACACGTGATCAACTGACCTTAGAGAAGACACCGAATTACGGAATACAGCATGGAGTCGAGAAACTCATTTACGATATGAACCCCACGGTCAAACTGATTTTTATGGTATGTCATCCTATAAGACGTCTAATTTCTGATTACGTCCACCTAGGTAAGATCTTCGAAAACACCGGTGGAACAAACTACCACACGTTCGAGGAGGCGGTTTTCACCAAAAATGGTAGTGTGGATGTTACCTATCAGCCTGTTGAGACGAGTACGTACGTCAAGGATTTGGAACGGTTTTACAAATACTTCCCGAAATCGCAAATTTTGATACTGGACGGGGATGCATTCATCAAAAATCCGGTTCCGCAACTCAACAAGGTGGAAAGATTCCTCGGATTAAAACCGGTCATCACTAAGAGGGATATTATTTTCAGTAAAAAGAAGAACTTTTACTGTCTAAGGGGAAAACGTGGGGTACCAGATTGCATGCCATTTTTTAAGGGCAGAAAACATCCCAATATTCCTTTTAAATACATACAAAAATTACATGACTTTTTTACACCGTATAATGAGAAGTTCTATAGTTTAGTTGGTATGCGTTTCAAATGGACACAACATGTGAAATCATAGCATAAAGGGTTCTTGTTTTGTTTTAGACAAAAAATAGATCTATCAATAATTTTTGATTGACGTTGCTCTGTAGATGCACTTTGAAATGGGTTGAAGGCATTATTTATTTCATTTTATATTATATTATGAGGTTATACCATGGGTAGGTGCAGTACATCCCCGGTATACTCCCCGAGACCCCAGTATATTCCCGAGACCCATGTCTAGGCACATTTTTGAGATATAATGTTAAACTAGCCCTGGGACCCATGCGTAGCATGGGTCATGGGTCGTCCCATTCAAAATCTTGAGATTTTGACATGGTATTGGGAGAATTGGTCTAGATTAAACAATTCTTATCCAAATTTGATGAAATGCTGGATTTAGATAGCCTACATATTTTACTGCTGACGGCACTACTTTTGAAAGCAATTGCTGTAGGTAGAAATGACAAAAAATCACTTTATAAAACAAAAACTCTATGAAAAAGTGAGCAAAATCTCTCTGCTCCAGTAACAGCACAATGGTGACGTCATCAGTCTGTCCTATGATGTCACAAGCAGATTGTTGTGACATCATCAGCACAACCAGAAATCGACCAATCAAATGACGCCATTTTTTCAATGTATAAAGAAAAAAATCACTTCTTCAGGTTCACAGGATGATTATTCATTCATTTCAGCATGTGGAGAAATAAGTCTAAATAGGTGCCGTCAGTAGCAAATTTTCCACTCTTTCAGATGGTATAATTGGAATAAACAAGCTGCAAATACCTAAAAAGATATCTTGATTCTCCTCAACCCTCTCTTTCAATTCTCATGATTTTCCAATGGGACGATTCATGACCCCTGTCCCAGGGGTCCAGGGCTAATGTTAAACGGTCATGGAACTAAACAAATAAACGTCGATTCAAATCTATGATTTCACGATTGAACTGAAAATTCTTGTTTCAGCTATGATATTTTTGTGGCATTAGTTTTTGAGATGTCGCCTTGAAATTTTGGATTTGTAATCTATATTATATGTACAAAAATACTGGAGAATTTAGTAGGTCTGGTGTTTTCAGGTCCTGAGATATAAAATAAAACGGCCATGGAACTAAAAAAAAACGTTGACTCAAATCAGTGATTTTACGCTTGAAGTGAAAATTCTTGTTTCAGTTATGATTTTTTTTGTGGCAGGAGTTTTTGAGATATCGCCTTGAAATTTTGGATTTGTAATTTATATATACCATATATTCAACAGTACTGGAAAATTTAGTAGGTCTGGTGTTTTTAGGTCCTGAGATATAAAATAAAACGGCCATGGAACTAAAATAAAAAGGTTGACTCAAATCAGTGATTTTACGCTTGAAGTGAAAATTCTTGTTTCAGTTATGATTTTTTTGTGGCAAGAGTTTTTGAGATATCGTCTTGAAATTTTGGATTTGTTATCTATACTATATGTTCAACCCACTGTGTGAATCTGATTTATCAGCATTGATTAGATCCAGAGAATTTAAATAAAACGGCAGTGCAATGCAGAAAAACGTTTCTGAAAAAAAAGATCCATAGGGCTGAAACAATACTAGTCAACAGAATTTAACATTGTTACTTTGTCATGTGTTGTGAAATATTGTCTAAAACATTATAACAAAATAAAAAGGGGTCCTCATCCCGATGGAAATTCATATAAATCAGTATTTGTATAACTAAGTAACTTTGAAAAAAGTAATCAAATTTACCGATAATCGCTTTGGAAAATTTTCTTTACCAAATAGAAAGTCAAAACTGCTTCACTCTGAAGTATTATTTTCTTCTGGATCTAATGCTTCAAACCGCTTTAATCTAGTCCTAACAGATCAGTGGCAAATTGCAAAAGGGTGGTAATTTTTTGTACTCTCAAAATTACAAAAAAAGATCATGAAGCTGCAGCAGAGAATGTGACGCTATAACAAAACAACCCAAGTCAGGGTCACTGAGTAACAATATCACGAGCTGTTGTGTGAATTAATATCACTCGAGCCCGCAGGGCGAGAGTGATATTAATTCACACAACAGCAAGTGATATTGTACGAAGTGCCCTGACGCGTGGTTGTTTTGTTTTTATCACCTGGTTTTACCTCAAATTTTCAGTTATAAAGAGGGACTATTTTCTACCATTACAAAAATGTGACGTCACCATGGAGCAACAATGGACATGACGTCACAATCCCATTATTCTGGCCCTTGTTTGGTTTGTGACATCATCAGGCAGCTGAAATGCTGGTGATGTCATAACCATTGTTAAAAAATATCGCCCTTGAAGGGTGGTATTTTTTACAATATCATAGGCCCTGATATTTTGACTGTAAACAGTGATATTCACAGCCAACAAGGTGATAATATAGGCCTACAGACTTTCTGTGGGTGTGTCTAAATGCAGCTCTCTTATTGGTTGTATTCAGTATATTCCCTGTAATTACAGGGAAAAAAAGGCGTATACAAGGTCAGCTGACCATATACTGATTTTCTCCCCTATACTGACTTTTTCCCTGCTGTATTGCCCACAGGGGCCTTAATTTGAACCAAGTTCATTATGTCTATTTACATATTATAATATAAAGGGGAATCACGCCGTGACTGGGTCTTCACTTGAAACAAATGCACCAGCAAGGCTGTTTATCAACTTTATGGATCATATTTTGTGGAAAAATGAAGAAAAGTATTTATTCCACATTTGTGTAAAGTTTCATCAAGCTACGATGAAGATAAGTGCCCGAAATCTTCATTGAAAGTCACAAAAAGACCTTCAAAAAGAGGACTCAAAATCTTCTCCACAAACTGACGTGGCCAAGAAAGACTGGCTTTTCATCATTTGAGGCCGATTTTTGAGAGAACTGACCTGTGCTGGTTGTTGAACCCCATGAACGAGTTGAGTCCTGACCTGACTGCTTGTAAAAAATGCATATCCAAGTACTGTCAGTCCTTCAATATTCCAGTGTGCTCGATTTTATTTATTTTTGGTGTCACAAACTTTCCCTTGGACTCCATCTTGAAAGTTGAGGCGAGTCTTAGGACTTCTGTGATTGGTCTAAAAAGGGGGGTGTTTTTCAGAAGAATGAAACTGACCAACAGGTGGGGAATCAAACAAGACATGTTATTTTGCCACATAGAAATGTCTGCTGCGGATAGCAATGGGCCTAAAAATCATCAAACCTGGGACTATTTACTGTATAGGCACGTCAACATTACTATTTCATAACCATAGAAATACATAGAACGGACATGAGGCTGTTTGATGCCACCTCAAGATGAGGTCACCAAATCCGCCATATTGGAACTGCCCTGAGACATGACGTCACAATAGACTAATTATGATGTGACGTCATGCCATTGTTATAAGTGACATCACAGTTACTGGTGACGTCACGGTCCATTGTGCCAGTATTCAGGGCAGTTCCAAGATGGTGGATTTGGTTGCTTCATCTGCCAAAGCCTCATGTCCCTTCTATGTATTTCTATGTTCATAACAGACATGTGAAAAAAAACATGACGTCACCAACAACAGTATGACGTCACCTTCAGGTCATTGCCCAGGCCCATGCAGAGACTGCCCAAAAGCTGGGAGTTGCTAAAAAGCGGGCTGGAAGAAAGCGGGTAGCGGGTTGCGGGTAGATTCTAATACAACACAGAAACTACTTGATACTACTCCATCCGCTACCCCTGGTCGTAGCTTCTTCCGCTACCTTTCCCCGCTCTCTGTGTTATTAATGGACAACCACTCCATGTACAGGAATGGCAGACCCCAATTTGGAAATCTCAGAAGATAATCTATCGATTTGGATGTTTAAAATTTACCAATCACAGTCTTTTCCTTGAAAATATGAATTTATTCACTAAGTTACATTAAATTATTTTCAAAAAGTGGAAAAAATGACAACTTAGACATCAGATTTGACTAATTTCCTCTCAGGTGATATTGAGGAATCTGGATATATATATTTAGGGACTGTTCAGAATTTATGACTGGGGGGGGGGTGGGAGTTTTGCCCGAGGGGGTACTAACTTTTCACACGTGTTTCAAGGGGGGGGGGTATTAATTTTTAACAACACTTCCAAGGGGGGGTAAGAAATTCTAACAAAGAAATAATTTTATAAAACACGCATTAAACTCACTTTTTCTAGACTTTTTTACGCGCTAAAGTCTGCGAAATGACGCGAATCTGTATGCGTGACATTGTATAACAGTATATATGTGTGTATTGCTTTTCATGTCGAGGGGGGGGGTACTAAAAATACGCATGAAACCTAGGGGTGGGGTACTAAAAATCCGCATGAATCTCAAGGGGGGGGGGGATTAATTTTTGACGGGAAGTTCCAGCAAAACTCCCACCCCCCCCAGTCATAAATTCTGAACGGTCCCTTATACCATCTAGTGAATGTCATCATCAGCAACCTATAAATTTTATTTGTTCAAAAGTGTTCCAAAGGTATCTTAAATTAATGTTTTTATGAAACTCTCACCAACGCCATCATGAACAAACATAACTGCATTTCTTTCTTTTAATTAACAGCTTTTTTTTCTCTATTGACAGCAGTAGGTTGAAAGAGCTGAAAGCCATGTTTTTTTTTTTTTTTGTATGTTAAAAAACACTACATGATGCATTGGGGCCTACTAATTTGGCCCTTTCTGCCCTAGATTGGTATTGAAGTTGATGGCATTGGCAATTGAAGTCAACCACAAAGAAGATAGACTCACATCAATTAGCAGTACAAGAGCAATCCGCTTGCAAAAGCCTGTCTTTGATAAATTAGCAAAAGCCTTGAGCAAATTAGATTAGGCCTATCAGCTGATTGCAAGTAGCGGAGGGAGCGGGCAGACAGGTATGTTGTACCACTGTCAATTGAATAGCCCTCTGTTTGCTCAGGTTGCTTCGTATTGTTCTCTGTGTTTATTATGTATACACCCGCTACCCGCTACCCGCCTTTTTCAACCCGCTTTTTAGCAAGACCCCCAAAAGCTTTCAGAGAAGCCAATTACACTCAGGCAATACCATCCTGACCAGCTTCAATCAAGGCCAACAAAATTTTGATGATGAATTCTGCAAACAACGAATGGGCTAGCCAAGCAAAACATGATTTTCCCAAATAGGCTAAATTATTATCTAGGCCTGTATGCAGCTATTTCTGTTGAAATAGCAACAGGCACTTCATAATGAAGATGTTTAGTTAATCCCTGCATGTTAGGTAAGTGAACAAGAACATTTTTTTCGAAAAAAAATAGGGCGATTTTACTTTGCCACCATAAGGCATTTTTGACAAATCTAAGCTTCATTTTACAAGATTTAAGTGTATGTCTTTTTCTAACATATCAACCATTAATCCACATCCATACATGTAATAAAATCTGTCTGTATATGTACATTTATCTTGCTTTTTTGCTGTCTATCTCATCTGAGCTGCAAGTTCAAGTTCTGGTGGATTTCCCACAAAACATTTAATTCAATCTTAGGGAATAAGTTACCTAAGATTCAATATAGTTTCAATTCTGAATTACTTTAATGCATACAGGGATATGCACAAAAGGTTATCAACATCACTTGCTTGGTTGTGTTTATCTCAGCATTGCATTGTGTGTCCAATTAAAGGGCAAATTTTTTTGAGAGGATCTAAAGAATGGAGTCAACTTGCTTGACAGTTAGGCCTACTGATCATTTCTCCAAGATTTGACAGCAGCAATTGATAAGGCTTTATGTGTATTACAAGTGAAAAAGCTTGGATGATGGAAATACAGATGTACCCTTAAGCGAAAAAGCTTGGGATGATGGAAATACAGATGTACCCTTAAGCACAGAGCCTTAAATGTCCCACTGCCACACTTCATTGCACAGAGGAAAAAGTGGGTCACAGGCTCCTGCATCAAAAACAGCTAATACAGTAGTGCCTGCATTTAACTGAGACTAAAAAAGGTTTTGGTGCAGCTTCTATAGCCCGGTAATAATAATAAGCTGCACTAACATTAGAGGGGTCTTATTCAGCATAAAAGAAATATAATATATCCAGTTTCAGGTCTGCATGCTCTTAATTGCATAAAAAGATGTGGCCTTAAATTGGGATTCTTCTGTATTTCTTGGAAGTGCTTCTGCCCATACTTTGATGATGTTTTTGCACACCTGTTGGCAGATTTTCTTTCAGGGGTGATGAACATACTGAGGGCTCCTTGCAAAGAAAGAAAGTATTACAATACATAACAGCGATTGGCCTGTGCATCGCCCTAAAAAAATATATAGCAGAACATTGAAATGTTTGTGTCAGTTGAATCAGTTAATGTTGGCTCCATCTGACAAGATTGAAGGCTAAATTAGGCCTACATTGAGGTACCGGTACGTACATAGGTCTAATATTTAACTAATCAGTACAGCAACCACTTCATACACTATCATCCACAGGCAAATGATGCACTTCGTAGCAGTAATTCTGGGGCATGTTATCAGGCAAATATGGTTTCATTTATAGTCACACAATACACCTGTTCTGAGTTCTGACTGTCTTTTGAGAAAGCTCGCAACTTCTTGGCTGAGCTGCTGATAGGCTTATCTTCTAATATATTAATACTCAACTAAGGCCTACTGGGATGCTATGACGTCACATCGCCGTTTTTCCTTAATTTCGGAATTCATTTCCCTCTTTTTCATTTTAAGACATAGCCTTCCAGAAGCATATCACTTTTTTCTATCAATTAACACCAAATGTTGCCCTATTCCCCCTATATCTTTAGAGTTTACCCAATTTTCCGTTTTCTATCGAGAGATATTGCCGCCATTTTATTTGTTTTGATCCTGTATGATTCGCGCTCTGCAATGCAGTGCACAGTGTCATAGCTACTCAAAAGCTTTTGTTCAATCTCTGTTAAGCTCAACCTGCAATTTAAGCCATCATTGTCATTGTGTGATTGGAGTATCAAAGAAGAATTGACCAACAGTGCCTGATTGGTATTGACATGTCAAGTCTGAAAGTGTCAAGTGGCAATGAAGTGCAATTAGGCTCATGCTTGCACATCCTTAGCATTTCCTTTGAGCAACTTCTCCCATTCTCTTTTCTTTCAAATATTCGTCCAATATGCTACCATTCCTTTTATTTATCTAGATCTATCTTGCTTTTCAAACTGGCTTTTCATTTCTTTTCATTAGCTGCACAGTTTCGTGCCAATCTGATGTGCAGTTGTGCAGGCCAATGCAGCAGCAACGTATGAAGGCCTCAATCACAGCAATGTTAAAGTCATACACGTTTCTTTAATTACTTTTATTGCCTGATTGCTATCAAGCACCTTTAAAGAATCACATTCGCATTGAAATGTCCTTGATAAACTGCTTTGTATCTCAAACCATCTGCAACGGTAATGCTTTCCTTTATCAGCCTTCCACTTGGGCTGTCATTTTTATTTTGTGTTTTTTAACATCAACTTCTTTTTTAAAGACACATACACTGAAATATAAGTTCATATATTTTTTGTCAATGTAGGCCTAATTAACTCCTAATTAACCTTCTTTTGACCAGCCGTTTTCTAATAACCACTTGATGGCTACTATTAGTCTTAAGGATATAGATCTATAATTTAAAACAAACGTGGATAAATACATCCTTTGAAGTTGAATGCTATTAAAACAAATAGATCTACAGATAGTTTGAGAATTCATGGCCTGACTCCTTATTGCATCCTTTTATTTCATTACCAGTTTGCAACAGTGCCATACATTAAGCAACATGTCACTTCATCCCTCATATCTCATCCGCCACACCAGCACTGCCACCACATGTATACTTCTCTCACTGCCATTTATCACGGGTAAATGCTAGTACATTATGATTAGTTAACCCATAATTTGACTAGGGAAATAGGGGGAAACTTTGAGCTTTCAGTGACAGCGTGGCTGAGGCATTTTTGATTATTTCTTTGATAAACGATTCCAAATATAGCTATTAGTTATTTAAGCTTACTGCTGGCAGGGTTGGGGCATTTTAAGTAAAGTTAAATTTTATTTAATGTCGGTGTTGAACTGGTCAAGTTCAGTTGGTATCGGCCTAAGGTTTAAAAACAATAAACACAAGCACATAGGCTTGTAACCGACAATAACGCATTTATCTTCTTATCAAGATTTTGCCCTGAATTTTTTTCTCACCCTTCAGAGACATACTGGACACATCGTGGCAAATTTTCATAAAAAATAGCACAACTCAAAAGGTATGAAACTATCTAGATCAGTTTCGTCACTGTTCCAAAATTGGTGAAACCCAAATTTTCAAACTATTGGGTAAAATCTTAAAATTAAGCTACTGAAGTATTTTTTCGGCTCTTTATCGTCTATTAGACAGGTATTCGAATGACATCTTCCTTTTGATTGTAAGGTGTAGCGAAGCTCTTGTTTTGTGCAAAATCTCAAATTAATTTTGATTTTAAAAACGGATTGATGAAAGACAGGAAATGGTCGCAGTTGAATGATTTTTGGTAAAATTGTGCTTGTTGACAATATTTAGAATCAATTCCGTTGATTTGGTTTTGGCCAAAAGAAATTATTTGCAAAAATATGAGTTAAAATCAAGTGTGCCCTCCTTTTGCCGGTCACGCAGCTGGTGAGTGTATAATGATGAAATTTCTAGTCTGCCATGAAAATTATATAAAGATTAAATCAGATGAGAATTTCTTGGTTACTTTGTGCTTTTAAAATCGTTTTAACCTACTGTATAGGCCTAGCCACCATTGTTTTTATTACGTCGTGTGATATAAAAAATATGTGATTTTGTTGTGCATAATTGTGTATATAATTTCCCCATATACTATGGGGGCTGAACAAAATAAATCAATAAATAAAATATCAAACCGATTGAGTAGCAATTGAAGCAAGGAGCTTCAAATGATTGCAATGCAATATTGCTGCTGTCATTTCTCTATTGTTGTTTGAATTGAATGGATTATGTACATCCTTTAAAGATTGCACTGATTGCCGTTGGGCAAGTTCAGCCTTTTATGAAGTAGGGCTATAAGGCACTGGGGCTGCTTGTGAAGTAAAAGCCCAAAAGGTGTGAATTGCCAGTGGCCCGCCACTGATTGCAGTTGACTGGCTCCTCAAAGTATAAAGCACCAAAAAGGTGCAAGGGCAATTAATCGAGCCCTGATTGCTGTTCTGGATACCTCTGAGTGTTCTTGGGACCTGGCTGACAGTTCTCCTATAATTTATTTGAGCCTCTCTTTGAAATGAAAACTGGCGATACGTGACGTCATTGTTTATGACGTCACAAGAGCGGATTAATAATTTAAACAGCCAATCATATTTGAGCTTTAAATGACGTCACGTGCTGTGAAATTAGTCCAAAATGGAGGTGGGTGTCAAGCTTGAGGACATTTTTTGTGACAAAATGTCGTGAATGAAGAATTCTGAGGAGGAGATCACTTTCACAAGGTGTGCAATTTGTGTATTGGGGACCCAACTCTTAATGGAGGTCATTGTTGGGAATGTCAACTGTTCAGAATGACTGTGAGATCATCAAATGAGCCTGATTTGTGATTTTCTAGGCCACGTCACTTTGTGGTAAAAACCACGCCAGAACAGAGAAATCAAGCATTTCTTTGACTGGTCAGTGTCTTCCACCTATTCCACTTTGGTCCACCAAACTTTCAGGACTCGTACTTCAGGGTATTTGCTATGAGCGTGGCTAGTTAGTTGAATGAAATGGTATGTTGTGTGGTTATACCATGGGGTTTAAACGGGGTGTACAGATAGGCATTTTTTCGTGATTTCCCTTTATATTAATAATATATATAACAATCAAAATTTGTTTAGAATCCCCTGTGGTATTGCCCAGGGAAAAACACAGTATCGGGGAGAAAATGTGCCTAGACATGGGATAAGCAATCATATCAAATCTAAACACCGAAGTATAGTCAGCATACTGAAATATTGATGTTGGTAAAAATAGCTTGTAGCTTATATTTCATGTCATTCCAAGAACATCTACATTAAATAAACTGATTTGATATGACGTAACAGTTGTTTTATTATTGCTAATGGCTATATGGGATAGTAAATATAATTTTTTAGATTGTGCCTAGCATATTGTGTCCTCCTCCAGTGCCCCCGTTCCACTCAGGCCCTCTTGGTTCACTGACTCTATGCAATCAGATTATCGGAATATAGGCCCTGACAGTGGAACCCTTCTTTTTTCTGCTCTCTGGCATCGCCGTGCACAAATAAACTTTTTCCTGGAACACGCCGCCATTTTGTACATGTACCATTGCCAAGTCAATGGACGCTTGGATTCCGGGCTCCAGGACAGTTGTAAAACCACTAAAACACTACGGATTGTATCGCCGAGTCTTGAATGGAATGTTTACCATGGATTCCAACCATTATCCAGCCGATTGACAACTTATATATTCAGTTATGGCCCAGCGAAGTCAGAAAAATGGATTAATCACGGGTATACGTCTCGTAACACTGGTGGGATCCAAAGATTAGGTAAAGATGTTGACTCGATTAGGCCAATCCAGTGTTGTCAGGCCGATGTACCAGTGTTATGGACCTTGGAAATTCTGGCCCCATTGCATTGTACAGGCCTACAAAATGGCGGATGTGTCCAGAAAAAGTTTATTTGTGCGCCGAGATGTCAGAGAGCTGCAGAAAGGAGAGTTCCACTATCACGACCTATTACAGCTAAGAAGGGAGAGGTGACAACTTAATTTTTCTTAGGCTGTGAGTAATATCTGCACTGCATGCTCACTGATGTTACAGTAGACGAGGAGTGCTTAAAGGAAGTCGACCAGTGGGAATGTTTCTTGTGAGGTCATAGCCCTATCCCTGCCGTGTTAAACTTGATGACTTGTAAGCAGCCAGTGAGGTTATATCCTGTACTTCGACGACCAAGACATACCACTCATCAATGAGGTCACAAGTTCAAGTTGCCCAATGACAAATTGACAGTTCATTTCAATGCATTTGATAGGGCATGTTGTTCGGTCATTAATTATCTAAATATTTGTTTTAAAAAAATCTATGAAGACAACAGATCAAACCCTCACTCACTTTCGAAATGATTAAATCAAAATGGTTTATATGCTTTCTCAGTCAGATGTAGTTGGAAAATTCCAAATGACTTTGGCAAAACACACCAGGGACTAGTTGATCCAATTTTGACCGACTGAGTCGAAAATGACATTCAACTGACTTTTTTTCAACGTATTCGACCAACTCCATGGTCTACTTGCGGCTCCCCTGTGCTGTGATTGACGGAAGACTGGTATGTACCGTTTTCCGATTTACGACCAATTTTTGCCAAAAATCATCAGAAAGGGTCGGAAAACTAAGGTGTGAAAGATAAAAAACATATTTTTTTCTTCCTTTTTACGTGTTTTAACAATTTCCCACTGCACTGGTATGTACCGGTACGGGCAACCTCTGGACCGGTTTTTTGAAACTGAGGCTTGTCCGGTACTGAACAGGTGGTGGTACATGGATCGTACCGGTATAAAGTGGTTTGGTCCACGTCACTAGATACTATCATACATCTCAAAATACCACCAAACAACCCATGGGATCTTGTTTATATTGTGTTGACCTTGACAATCATACTGGAATATCAATTGAAATGCTTTCTGACAGAATATAGAAAGTAACTCACGATTATTGCTGTTTTATGCGCCATAAATTTCAATCGATTTTTAAATTATGTCATTTTAAGTATAATATTATGTTAAAGTTAAATTGATTCAATTCAAATACATTATGTACCTACCACTTATCTTCGTCAAGATTAATGCACAGTTTGCTTTATTTTTTTTGAAAAAGTCGACACAGAATAACCACGAGGACATGAAAAAGTTTATACCAAGAATTACAATAAGGACATGGAAAAGTTCATCCCAAGAATTACCAAAATGACATGAAAAAGTCTATCCCAAGAATAACCACAAGGACATGGAAAAGTCTATCCCAAGAAGAACCACAAGGACATGGAAAAGTTTATCCCAAGAATTACAACAGGGACATCAAAATGTTTATCCCAAGAATTGCCACAAGGACATGGAAAAGTTCATCCCAAGATTGGCAAGGATAACCAGAAGGACATGGAAAAGTTTATCCCAAGAATAACCACATGGACAAGAAAAAGGTTATCCCAAGATTGGCAAGAATAACCACAAGGACATGGAAAAGTTTATCCCAAGAATAACCACAAGAACATGAAAAAGTTTATCCCAAGAATGGCAAGAATAACCACAAGGACATGAAAAAGTTTATCCCAAGAATAACCACAAGGACATCAATATGTTTATCCCAAGAATTGCCACAAGGACATGAAAAAGTTTATCCCAAGAATGGCAAGGATAACCAGAAGGACATGAAAAAGTTTATCCCAAGAAAAACCACAAGGACAAGAAAAAGTTTATCCCAAGATTGGCAAGAATAACCACAAGGACATGGAAAAGTTTATCCCAAGAATAACCACAAGAAATTGAAAAAGTTTTTCCAAAGATTGTCAAGAATAACCACAAGGACATGAAAAAGTTTATCCCAAGAATAACCACAAGGACTGGAAAAGTTTATCCCAAGAATAACCAAAAGGACATGAAAAAGTTTTTCCCAAGAATAACCACAAGGACATGGAAAAGTTTATCCCAAGAATAACCAAAATGACATGAAAAAGTTTTTCCCAAGAATTACCACAAGGACATGAAAAAGTTTATCCCAAGAATAACCACAAGGACATGGAAAAGTTTACCCAAAGAATAACCACAAGAAATTGAAGAAGTTTTTCCAAAGATTGGCAAGAATAACCACAAGGACATGGAAAAGTTTATCCCAAGAATAACCACAAGAAATTGAAAAAGTTTTCCAATGGTTGTCAAGAATAACCACAAGGACATGGAAAAGTTTATCCCAAGAATAACCACAAGAAATTGAAAAAGTTTTTCCAAAGATTGTCAAGAATTACCACAAGGACATGAAAAAGTTTATCCCAAGAATAACAACAAGGACATGGAAAAGTTTATCCCAAGAATAACCACAAGAAATTGAAAAAGTTTTTCCAAAGATTGTCAAGAATAACCACAAGGACATGGAAAAGTTTATCCCAAGAATAACCAAAATGACATGAAAAAGTCTATCCCAAGAATAACCACAAGGACATGAAAAAGTTTATCCCAAGAATAACCACAAGGACATGGAAAAGTTTATCCCAAGAATAACCACAAGGACATGGAAAAGTTTATCCCAAGAATAACCAAAAGGACATGAAAAAGTTTTTCCCAAGAATAACAACAAGGACATGGAAAAGTTTATCCCAAGAATAACCAAAATGACATGAAAAAGTTTATCCCAAGAATAACCACAAGGACATGAAAAAGTTTATCCCAAGAATAACCACAAGGACATGGAAAAGTTTATCCCAAGAATAACCACAAGAAATTGAAAAAGTTTTTCCAAAGATTGTCAAGAATAACCACAAGGACATGGAAAAGTTTATCCCAAGAATAACCACAAGAAATTGAAAAAGTTTTTCCAAAGATTGTCAAGAATAACCACAAGGACATGGAAAAGTTTATCCCAAGAATAACCACAAGAAATTGAAAAAGTTTTTCCAAAGATTGTCAAGAATTACCACAAGGACATGAAAAAGTTTATCCCAAGAATAACAACAAGGACATGGAAAAGTTTATCCCAAGAATAACCAAAATGACATGAAAAAGTCTATCCCAAGAATAACCAAAAGAACATGAAAAAGTTTTTCCCAAGAATTACCACAAGGACATGAAAAAGTTTATCCCAAGAATAACCACAAGAAATTGAAAAAGTTTTTCCAAAGATTGGCAAGAATAACCACAAGGACATGAAAAAGTTTATCACAAGAATAACCAAAATGACATGAAAAAGTCTATCCCAAGAATAACCACAAAGACATGGAAAAGTTTATCCCAATAATAACCACAATGACATGAAAAAGTTTATCCCAAGAATTACAACAAGAAATTGAAAAAGTTTTTCCAAAGATTGGCAAGGATAACCGGAAGGACATGAAAAAGTTTATTCCAAGAATAACCACAAGGACATCAAAATGTTTATCCCAAGAATTGCCACAAGGACATGGAAAAGTTTATCCCAAGAATTGCCACAGGAACATGAAAAAGTTTATCACAAGATTGGCAAAGTTATCCATTGCAATGAAGCTTGCTGAAATAGTCCATATTTATGAGCAAAGGTGTATGATATTGTCAGATTCTTTTTCTAATCTAAATTTTGTTATTTGTTCGCTGTTCAATATTTTCTCAAATAGAAAACCACAAGCAGAGATCTAAAATCATGCACTTCTCAAGCCATTAATAAAAAAACTGTAAAAAGATTTCAATAGTCATAGGACTTCAGTATCTTTATAACTTGGTGGCAGAGTGAGTGCAAACTAAACCTGTGTTGGACGAATTGAAGGATGATGAGTTATTGCATGTATTAGAGAACTAAAACTTTCTGAATAACTGTGATCCCGAGAGAAGTTTTTTAGAAACTTCAAAATGTATTCAAGGCACAGATTAAGAATATAATTGGCATCCCAGTTAAAAAATATTGAAATTGAAAAAAAAAATTGTGGATAAAAAAACATGGTTTCAAGACATGTTGCACATTTATACCAAGTTTGAAATCTTTACAGCCTTCCACTTTGATAAAGAAAAAAGAGTGGACTGTTGCACTGTGAAAATGGCACTTGGTGTGTCATCATGATGATGATTTGTTATGATCATACCCAATACTTTCAATGTCAATTTGATTTTAAGGAGACTAATCCCGCTTGTTGGTGACAGCCAAACGAAAGGATTATGTATCTTATTTTCACTCTGAAATCAGTTTTGACAAGTCAAACGGCCTTCTATTGATCATGACTAATCAAACAGCCTCCATGTTTCCCATGTTGAAGTAGAGAGATGACACTTCATCAGCTATCATTAGTCAAGAAATGCATTTTTCACAGTGAACTGATCCTCATTGTGTCTATATCAAAGTGGAAGGCTGTAATGCAAGACATGTTGCACATTTTCTACCCTGAGTGTGATTTTTTTAATGCACGTTGACACTGCTGCAAAGGAGCCACCGATTTAGCATTTAATCTGAGTGACATTCAGGTGAGATATTGGAAATTAATGAAAATAATCAGGTTTTGAAGATTGGATAAATCTCTTGAAGAAAGGAATTATTACAGCCTGGAAATTTGATATGCAAACAGAGTAGACTATTGCACTTTGAAAATGGCACTTCGTGTGTCATCATGCTGATGATTTGTCAAGATCATACCCAATACTTTCAATTTTAATTTAATTTGAGGAGACTAATCCCATTTGTTAGTGACAGGCAAACGAAAGGATTATACATCTGATTTTCACTCTAAAATCAGTTATGACAAATCAAATGGCCTTCTCTTGATTATGACTAATCAAACTGCCTCTTTGTTTCCCATGTTGAATGTATAGAGAGTGAGTGAGTGAGTTTGTGTTTTATGTCTCATCAGCACCTGATTGGGGTTGAATGTAGAGAAGATGACACTTCATCAGCTATCATGAGTCATGAAGTGCCATTTTTACGGTGCAACAGTCCTCTCTTTTTGCATATAAAATTTCCTGGCAGTAAAGGGGCATATGTCCCTTGTTCAATAGGTGCATATTATCAGTGTCGAGTGTGCAATGGATCGGTGGAAAAAGTATTCAGAAATGACTTGTTGTATATTTTCTCAGATTTCTGAACATATTTAAATGAAAGCGGTTGAAGGAAGGGTAATCATGGATGAGTGGCAATTTGAGTGAAGTTAGCGCAGAACTAAGCACCAACTTTCAGACAAGTCCACATATGACGCAGGACTTCAACACAGTAGATAAATTTAAAATGGCCACTCATGTATTCTCCTGGAGAGCAATATTTTGCCTTGGGTTATTCTCATTTGGATTTTATTACTAAGAAATACCACACCAAAAAGTGACATTCAATCTGAAATCGCTTGCCAAGATAAATTTTCGGACAAATGGCAGTTACTTGGTTGAGCGGAACGAGGTTAACCGACTTCAAATCAGAGCTCCCTCTTTTGCTTCTTATAAACCAAAGATGTGGGCAATTCCGTGAAGTCTGATTCACAGATTTGACACTTAAGCAGCTTGTGTAGCCCTACAATTACACCTCAGCTCTTCCATTGTTAAACAGGGATGAGGCCAGGTAATAGGGGTATCAGACAAGCCACCAACCAAAGCTCCAAGTGTAACAGGAGCTGACCTACTAGCCAAATGTCATGGTGTCGGACGTATATCACACGATGTACGTCCGACACCATGATATTTTGCCATAGGGCTACACAAGCTATTAAAGTGTCAAATCTGTGAATCAGACTTTACGGAATTGCCCACGTGTGCAATCAGTTGCCACTACAAATTTCCGAACAAATGGCAGTTACTTGGCGGAGCAGACCAAGAGGGACGGACTCATAAGCAGGTCACCTTCCTATGCTTCTTATAAAACGAACATCAATTATTGCTCCTGTTTAAGCTTGAATAAGAACATAACTGAATAGAACTGCATTGAAAACAAAACAATCAGAAGTAAAAGAACTGTCTATATTAAAACAACGGATCGCTTGGGGAACGTACTGTTTCAAATTGCCAGTGCATACACTGAAAAAAAAAAGGATTGTCTGACAACAGACGGTAATTGTCTAATATGTGTCTGATCAAGCGATTGTCTAATCCAGACGATTGAATTGTTCAAAATGTCAAAGAACATTTTTTCTGCTTTTTATCTATCATCATAATAATTGTCTAATATGTGTCTGATCAAGCGATTGTCTAATCCAGACAATTGAATTGTTCAAAATGTCAAAGAACATTTTCTCTGCTTTTTATCTATCATCATAACTTTCTGTGCTTTTTATGCAATTTCAGCCCTTTCTACCATATTGATTTAATGTCAAACTGGTGTAAAATTACCAAACTTCATGATTGTAACAATTAATGTGAACTTGTATTTTTTTCAAGATAAAAGCAAATGAAAGCGTGAGCAAAAAACATATGGCACAGAAATAACTAAATAAATTTCAGCTCAAACTCCTATGTCCTCATCCTTTGAACTCACTTCCCAACCCACTATATACTATACAATTTTGATGAAAAAGATAAGTTTTTTTTTTGGCACTCTTGAAGTAAATTTCTGGTAGAGGCATTTTTCAACAATTAATGTCTTGTTTGATTTAGAATTAATTTATTTGGTATCGTATGCCTGAAATAAATTACTACATCCGGCACACAGTGATTGACACACTCTAAACATTGGGTTGTCACAGTGACTAGTTCATGACTACTTTAGGGTAGTAATGGGTGCAAAATTTGTTGCTGACTACCTGGTAAGTCATTTTGACCATGCCTGACTATCCAGGCATAGTCAAAATGACTATGTAGTTCATACATTAGCTGGGGAAACTGTACTAGAAGTAGTCAGAAACGTAATTACTAGTCTAAAGTTGTAAAATGTATTTCAAGCTAGTAGAAATGACTATTCCCTTGGTCATTGTATTACTACTCCATAGTAATTGCAGGCTGGTGGAAATGAAAAGCCGTTTGTTGTTGTCGCATTAAACAACAAACACAACTAATGCTTAATCTCCTTTAGTTGGCCAAGATCACTGAACTTTTCTGATGAAGTGATCATTTGCTGCTCTGCAATTGAACAGGACTTACCATTTTAAACACAGAATTACATACCAGTAAGTAAGTATGATTATTCAATTACTTTCATATGAACACGAAGGTGGTCTGTAATCTCATTGAGTATCAATTACCAAATTATATTTGGGCTAAGTAAAGTATTTTTGCTGTCATATGGCTATGCCTCAATTAATCTGAATGACTGAATAAATATATCTATCTATTAAATCGTACAATCAGCTCCGGGAGGCTGGAAGCCTTGCGGAGCAGATTGGAACACTTCTATTGCCAAATCAGGTAGCTGAACTTTTGGCATCTATAGCACAGCTCTGGGGAGATGCACAAAGATCACACTTGACATATGCAATTGATTCACCCTCCCAAGCCAGGACGGGGTAGTTTAGAACCGGAATTTAAAGTCTAACCTTCTTAAATTGTCCTTGCTTTTGAAGGAATTTTATTCCTTGGAATATATACACAATTCCCGAAATATGAGAGTCCAAATACACAGAGTTCATCGTCTTGTCGTCGTGGTTGCTTCTGACGCGCCGTCCCCCGCTGACCTTATATATGCGCCGTGACGTCACGGCGCCCGGAGCGCCGCCAGCGGGAGACGGCGGTTCCGTGAACTAAATTCACTACATTCTTCCCTCTTTTCTTCTTGGCAATGCGTGGTCTCATTCAGTCCCTCACATGGAGTGAACGGGGACTCCTCTTCTGATCTGGGAGGGGAGGATCCAGCCATCGGACCTACAGGCAAGGATGATGGTGAGGATCTCCCGCAGGAACATTGTCTTTGTGGAACGTCATCATCAGGGTCCTCGTTGGGAAACGTCATCTTCAGGGTCCTCGTTGGGAAACGTCATCTTCAGGGTCCTCTTTTAGCGAGACTATCATCTTCGAGGGACGTCATCTTCGGGAACATAGGGGGGCAGAAAAACTCCTTGAATAATACCAAACGGACTTCACCTCAGGTCGCGTAGTGGATCTTGACGGCCGTCAGGGACTGAGGCCAGTACATTTACATTTGCCCTAGAAGCGATGTGACGAACGGCCGTCAAATATTGAGGCCAGTTTTCTCACAATGTGCAACTACGGGAACGGATTCGCCCACACCCATTCCTGGTGGTGGAAACCAAGACAACCATAATACTTCCACCCAGACAGACGTATCTGGATGAAGACGCTCTTAGTGCCATTAACGCAAAACCAAATAGGGAAACAAGTTTGAGTGGCCACCAACACAAGAAAGAGGTCCAGGGCCCAAGCAAACAAGTAACTTGTCCAGAAAATTATAATCGTCCACAAGGCGACTGGCTGATGATGTCATCCCACAAGAACTATCATGGCGATCGGAGGATGTTTTCGAGACATCAGATAGATTCATTATATCTGATGATTAACAGACTGATGATGACACTACAAATGATGTAATAATATTGGGCACGGGAATATGGAAACCGTGTGACGCTGCCATCTCACTGCCAGAATGAAGGTGAAAATCAAGCAGTCCTGTGGCTACATGGCTACGCTCCACAAAACCATGAAACACCCGCCGGTTATTGACTGTACATGGGAAAAAATGCAGCGATGTAACCACTTCTACTGCAACCTGCAAGACACAACTGTCCACAACCAGCTACCGGGTACGACGAGGAACATAATGAATCTGATCATCAAAAAATTTCGTCGCCAACGAGAAACGGGGTTAGTAAAACAACAAACTCAATATTAACCTACAAAACAACATGTCACAAGAACGATGTGCTATCAACCACAAACTACAAGACATACTATACATCAAAGATCCCTACAAAGCCAAGTGGCCACCCACACAACAGGAAGACAGCAACTAGTTAGTTAGAGACATCAACAAACGGAACAAGAGTTAATGTAATGGAGGCCGAAAACCCCTCAGACCTACCACCAAGCTAATGAAAAAGAATCCACCATCATATGTACAAAAAAACCATGGAAAACCCCAACTTAGAAACAATAGGACAGCCCCCACACTGTCTGTACACAAACCACCACAAACCACCGGGGACAGACACCACAAGCAACCAAAAGATCGGAAGGTCAACCGGGCGGCCATCACTCACTGAGGCCAGCGCCGTCAACACAATGTAGGTTGTCAAGAGTCCATAAAAGCCTCACGACTGGGACTACTAGTCCCATCCCCATCCAAACCCCTGATATTACAGAGCGAATAATGACGGCCGTCAGGGATTGAGGCCAGTTTTAGCACACCCTGGAGGAAACATCATGGAAACAGCGATTAAGCCTGAGTTGACAAGACGGCCATCAAGCACTTGAGGCCAGAATTGTCAACTTTATGTAACAACTCACTAAAATCATCCAAGCAGAGAGGATGCCACCCGCCAGCATATACCCAACCAAGGCTCGAGGCTCGCACCGTCAACAATTTACCTCGGACAAGGCAGCCGTCAGAACCTTGGAAGGCCAGTGCGAGCAGAAATAAAACCTAATTCCACATCCCCCCTCCCCCTGCAAAAATAAATTCCTGCAGGAGTGGATCCTCTTCATGGAACTTCACCTGACGCCCACGGGTAGCTGATGAACGTCCAAGAAGATTGTTCAACGCTGCCTCCTCCTTGACTGCAACCAAGGCATCCCCAACTGTCGTCGGTCGCAATCTGGCGGCATCTCGTGCTGCATTGCCATCTCGGACTCCTTTCAGGAAAGCTTCAGTGGCGAACTTATTTCGATGCTCTTCGTCGATTCCCTCGTACGCAATTGCGGCAGACTTCTGCACCCGATCGGCGAAATCTTCAAGTGTCTCATCGATCCGCTGACGGATATCATATATCTCGCCGCGGATCACATCTGGGCGATCAGGAGTTCCAAATCTCTTCTTGAACTGTCTTTTTAACCACTGGTAATCACCCGTGGTCCCATCGGGTAACGTCATAATGTACTCAACTGCCTTGTCCGATAAACAGGCCTTGAACTGTTCCAACTGCTCTACTTCATCCCAGTTATACCGCCTGGCCATGCCCTCGAGTTGGTATATGAAAGGTTCATACTCGCCATCCGAACCGTTGAACTCTGGAAGACGTGGTCGGGGAAAGACAGCACCAAGACGGGGCGGTTCTGCAAAACGACGACGAGCAGAATGGTAAGCGCCATGCACTTGGAGAGGACCATCAAAGTCACCATGGGCGGGTGGCGGCCAATACGGGGATGAATGACGCACTGAAGATGGATCCCGTGAGGGTCCTTCCGTACCCTCCTGGGTACAATCGGTCGGCTGACTGGAAGCAGATTTTGCGGAACCGTCTGGTCTCCCACCTCGTCCATCCTGTTCCTCCCGTAACTGGGCAACGGTTTCACTGACCACCTCCCGGATACACTCCCGAAAGTCTGATAGAGAAGGGGTAAGGTTGGCCCGTACTGAGACCGGGAACAGGTCCGGCTGCTGCTCCGGTTGAGCCCAAGAACCGGAGTGAACATCATCTCGAAGAGGAATGGATGATCCGGAGGTGACGTGGGAATGAACTGGCTCCTGCGCCACAGGTTCAGGTGGGGGACGCCGAGGTTCGAACTGGGAGTATGTTGTTCCTGGCGTGGACTTTGACTCTCCCACCGAAGTCGAACTCCCTGCTTGATTCAAACGTCGTGGAACATAAGGAATGGTCTTCACTGGCCGGGATCGAGGACTGATCCCAGAGACACGAGGGTCCGATCGGTGTTCGGCTGAGGGGCGGGACTTCACATCCAGGTACTGAGGAACAGCATAGCGCACCGTTGGCTCCTTAACAGCAGAACCAGTACTCCCACCGGATGGCGGGATGTCCACGGGCACTGTGGTGGCGAGGGAACGTCGTTCAGTCCTTACGGTATCTCGACTGGACCGAGAACCACCCCAACCGGATGGTTGGACGGTTGAAGTTAACGGAGGTCCCTGGTCCCGTCGCGGACCACTAGCATTGGAAAGAACCCGCACATGCTCATCAGGCGAACTAGACGGAGGCTTCAATGGATGGGCTGAGGGGACCACCACTCTTGGATTGGATCGAGGATCGACAGATGTTGCTACTAAGTTGTCGCGAAGGGACAACCCCATAGAGTCCCACTTCATATCTTCAAGGGAATTCTCCTCCACTTCGTCTTCGTCCAGAGCACTTTCAGCAGTTTGTCGACTAGGATCCTCATCTGCCCACTGTAACTGCTTCGGCACAACATCACTGGTTCGGGCCGGTTCTTGTGGTCGGTCGGTGGCTTGGAGATATTTCTGGAATTCGGAGACGCCCTGTTCCCGAGTGGGTGGCCAATGGATGTGGGTGGGAGGAATCTGCCGCATGATGTGGCCAAATACTACAGCTGGATCAGCTGGGTCCATCTCCAATTCCTCGGCCGCCTCTTCTGGCACTTCCTCAATAGTGGGTTTGGCCTCGGGAGGCAGATCAGGCTCACCAACAGATCCTAGCGGGACCGCCGAGATAACATCGGTGTCAGCATATGATTCAAACTGAAGACGACTCGCGCAGGCATCAATGTAATGTTCAATGTCCGCCTGGCGCGAGCGACCATTTGACCAATCCAACGGTCTTTCCGGAGAACGGGCACTTTTGGATCTCCGGGATCGGGTTGAGCTGGGTGTGCCGTTACGGCTACGTTGCACGGACAGATCAGCTAATTGTTCAGAAACCCGTTCCATGACCCCCTTGAACTCACTGGCAACGGCATCCAATCTGGATTCCAAGCTTCCTTGGACACCACGGACCATATTTTCAATGTCCGTCCGTTGGCGCAAGACGTATTCTTCTGTATCATGGGCTCTTCGTAACATCCGAGACACCCACTTCCTTTGACTTTTGGTACTGCGACGACTACTATCTGATGCGTTGTCATCAGAAGAGCTCTCCGCCGTCTCCAACGGTACATCCACCGTCGAGTCCCGATATTTGGAGAAAGACGTCATCATTGATGCGGATGCCGAAGATGTTGTCACTGGAATGTTCATATTTTCAGGAAGGGCCTGCTGGCTCTCCACTTCCACAGCTTCCGGTGACACTTCCGGTCCGCCGACTGCACCGGCCTGCTCTGCCGCCGGGGCCACCATCTCTGAGGATTCCACCATGGCAACAGCAGCTGACAACTTATCACCAGATTTATCGCCAGATACCTCCTGTCCAAAACAGATGACACCGCTATCCAATAACCGACGCCAATGATCCCCCAATTTCACCCGACCTTCCAGAATCTCTAAAGTTAATTCAGGCGTAACTTCGCGTTCACGAAGTATCAGGGCAGCTCGGGCTTCACCAACTTGTGGCAAAGACAGAAGCTGTTCATATGAGGCAGTCCTAATATCAACAGGGAGTGTCATGTTCACCAGATAACGATTGAACATATACCAAATAATCAATTATTTGGAACTGTTACTGCCAGTTGACGGCCGTCAGCAAGCTGAGGCCAGAAAAACGCGGCAAGTAACAGAAGAAATCAATAGATACTGAAATGAAGATGCAAGGCTGAAAGGCCGCCAAAATGTTTGGGGCCCTGACAACCAGGCATCCACAAAACAATAAATATCGCAGATAAACAGTTTCCTATTGAGTACTGATAATAATTTCTCAAAATTCACACAGTCTGTATGCCTTGGCGAACACCCAACTGTCAACTGACACTAGGATAGGACGAGTTGAGATTATCCACCCGGCAATACAGACTGCCCGACAAAGGAGATACCTGAGGTGACTACACTGAGTTGACTCACTATCTGATCAACCAGCTGGTCCTCTGATTCACTAATACAACCAACTAACGGAAGTATGCTAGGATTTAACCTGTAACTGGAAATGACTTGGACTTACTAATTATTTCATTTAAAGTCAATTCAAAGGGTCCTCGGAACAAGTCAACTTAACCAGGATAATTTTATGAACAAGGGTAAAACACTGGGGGACAATGTCAGAAGGGCCACCAATCAGAGACGGGGCCACAATGTAGACATGTCAACCAACACCGGCTTTACTACAAGTTCAACCTTCCTGTAGACTCACCAAGGGAAAGCAGCTTTTAACATAAAGGCAGACATGACCTCAATCAGCATTGCAGCAATCACGCAGAATCACAATAAGTACAAGGTGGAAACAGTGAATAAAATTAGTCACCAGTGGCTTGCACCAAATCCCCACCAGAGTCTTGAATCGAGCAAAGTCTTGAATCGGGTAAAGTCTTAAATCGAACAAAGTCCTAAATCACCGAAGCTTGAATCACCCAGTCTTGAAATGAGCAAAGCCTTGAATCGGGTAAAGTCTTAAATCGAGTAAAGTCTTGAATCGAACGAAGTCCTGAATCACCAAGTCTTGAAATGAGCAAAGTCTTGAATCAAATCATTGATGTGCACACTGTGAAGACCAGAAGCAATCTGAGATCCAAGAGCACTGGGCACAACTTCCCCAAAGGCACTGCTGGATCAGCAAAAGTGAACCCCAATTACTGTGATCCAAAAGTTGAACCCCTAATTGATTATTTAATCAATCCACATGCTTCCAAATTTAATCAAAATTTTACACAAACTATTCCAAAATTTTCAAAATTCACACAATTTGTATGCCTTGGCGAATAGCCCAACCGTCAACAGTCTCTACGATAGGACAGGCTGGACTATCCCACCCGGCACTACAAATAAAAGTGAAAATTCAGATAAATGTGAAAATTAAGATAAATGACAACCGCCAACTGTTACAAAATAATATATACAAAATTGCCAGCTGACCTGACAATACACAAAATTTAAATATTCAGCCAACCATGCAGGCCCCTCCCCCACCAAAAATATGGAAGGACCCAAAGCAAGAGCAACTGTCAAACTCAAATCTATGAAAAAAACGAAAGTTCAACAATACACAACTTGACAAAGCTACAGAAAATAATTGGAGAAGCAAAAATGAATAGAAGACAAACGACAATTCATCAGTAATAAGCCTGCCAACCAACAATGCTAAATTAGCAGTGATGCAGGCCAGCTATCTAACTTCAATGATAAAAATAGACCAAGCCTGAAACGCACGTGTTTCACATGCTAAACTGCATGGCCCAGAGGCACCAAAGTAAAACTTAACTGGTAAGAAAACTATGAACTTCCAGAACCTGAAACTTCACACAATGACACAAAACAATATTCTGAACGAAATGACACCACCAAATACAATTGCACACCACGACGAGAGCAGATAAAACCGCCGTGAAAACACTGACAAAATCAGCAAGGCCCAGCCGCCATTAACATGCGGTCAAGCCAAACTCTAGACTGAACTAAAGTCCACAAAAAACGCCTTAAACGACGTACTAGAAAAGCCAGAGCACTTCCAGGCTCCAGTTCACTTACTGACACCAATGAAGGAATTTTATTCCTTGGAATATATACACAATTCCCGAAATATGAGAGTCCAAATACACAGAGTTCATCGTCTTGTCGTCTTCTTGCTTCTGCCGCGCCGATGATAGTGTCATTTTGGGCCGAAGGCCCAAGGCCAATATGGGCACGAAGCCCCTGTGGCCTTGAATTGTCATTGTTTTGTACCCAGGTGGCCTTGTTTTTCTTCTCCGAAGATCAGATTTATGGGCCACCTGGGTGAGTTCATAGTCTTTTTTGGGGGGGGGGGCACTTGGGAAGGGATCCAACGGGTCGCCAGCTTTTTCGGGTCTTTTTCTTCTTTCGTCTGTGTGCGGGGTCCGGAGGGAGGCTGTGATGCTCTTGTGATGGTGTTCTTCTTGTTTTTCCTGAAAAGAGAATGAAAAGAGAGAGCAGTATCTGGGCTTTTGAGTGGGACGAGCGTTTAAGACAGAGGTGTTTTCGCATTGTTTTGTAGGAATTGAGTATAAGAATGAGAGTCTGGTACAAGCCCTATTAATTCAGGGATGTCCAGGGTCTTTCAGTTGCCCCGGCATAGAATACCGGATACAACCCGCCTCCATTTAAAGTCCCATGGGCTCGGACTGGATGTGTTGTACACAGTGGCTGCGGTGGCGCAGGTGAGCTGTGTATGTGGAAGCAAAGGAGTGGGTCTGCGCGGGTTGGCAACAGGGCTCCCACCCACAGTCGGTTGGCGTCGCCCCACCGTACATACTGGCTTAGGGCCAGTCATGATATGTGGGCCTCAGCCTGACTGCTTTTTGAGCTTTGTTGGGTGAACAATATGATGAAAATTTTGATGAGAGTGATTCATACACAGTGATAGGCTGCGTCTGCGCAGTTTTGGCTGTGTATTTAGGAAGCAAAGGAGTGGGTCTGCGCGGGTTGGCAACAGGGCTCCCACCCACAGTCGTTGGCGTCGCCCCACCGTACATACTGGCTTAGGGCCAGTCATGATGTGTGGGCCTCAGCCTGACTGTTTTTTGAGCTTTGAGTGGTGAAGATTGATGAAAAGTGAATGAGAGTGTTTGATACATTGATCAGTACACAGTAAGAGGCTGCGTCTGCGCAGTTTTGGCTGTGTATTTGGAGAGCAAAGGAGTGGGTCTGCGCGGGTTGGCAACAGGGCTCCCACCCACAGTCGGTTGGCGTCGCCCCACCGTACATACTGGCATAGGGCCAGTCATGATATGTGGGCCTCAGCCTGACTGCTTTTTGAGCTTTTGTGGGATGATTTGATGATTGTGATGAGAGATTTTAGGTGATTGAATATTGAGTGCGAGGTTTGGTGAATGGGAAGGGTAGCCTGCGGATGGGCCTGAGAGATTCTTGGAGCTCCAGGAGAAGCTCGGAGTCTTGGTATCTGACAAGGGCTTTTGCTTTGAGTTCTTCATTACGACTATTGATATCTCTGATGTTTGCCATTTCATAAAGAGCCTTGTTAGTTGTTCTGCTTTGACCAGGAATGTAGAATTGTTTGAGGGCTATTCTAAGGGCTTTACATTCAGCTATAGCTAGTTGTTTTTTGGCTGTCTTTGAGGCTGAGACAGTGGCTACATGGCCTGTTTCAAGAACAGGACGGATGAAAGTTTTGTATAGATGGAGGAGGGTTTGAATGTCGGTTCCCCAATCTGTGCCTCGCAGCCTTCTAAGAAGGTTTATTCTGCGGATGGCATTGGCTTTTTTCTCTTTGCAGTGCTGAATTAGGGACAGAGATGGATTGAGTGTTAAGCCTAATAATTTTGCTGTAGGAGCAGTTTGGATGTGTGTGCCAAAAAGGGTGAAGTTGGAAGCATATTTGTTAATTCTGTTTGTTGGGAAGTGGATAAGTTGAGATTTTGAGGCATTAATTTTGATTCTCCATTTGGAGCACCATGCTTCTAGCTCATTAAGTGAGTTTTGAAGGATTTTGCTTGTTTTCTTTCTGGCGTCACGGCGCCCGGAGCGCCGCCAGCGGGAGACGGCGGTTCCGTGAACTAAATTCACTACACTTTGCTGTCCAGTGCCTTGTCCGTGGCTGCAACGATGCCATGTTTTTCTGGAGAAGAAACATGCGCCCTGAATTATCCAATCAGGGGTCACTTGCTCTTGTTTTGTAAATAGAGCCACGTGCATCAAAGCACATGTTGCAGCTTTGCTGTTTATGCCTTCACAATTGGCACAATAATTAGGCCTATTAAGATTCTAATTGTGATATTGATGCAAATCAGGATAACAGGTCATGATTTGAAAATGGTGCCAAAAATGGCTTGTGACTCAATCTCCTCTCGATCCTGCATACCAGACAAAGTGACAAACGAAGCATGAAGATCACAATTAATTTAAGGAAATTTCCACCAGTGGCAGACTGGCAGCACCTTCCAGTAACACGATTTTGGTCAATCTGTCAAATTGCACTGACCTAATGGTGTTCAGTCAAGTGTGAAAGTGTAGCAATTGCCAAGCATGACATCTCGTGTATATCAAAGGAGGTGTATTTAGAGCCAGAGTGCATTTGTAACTTTACAAAGAAATTATGAATATTTTCTGTCAATGTCAATATCAAGTGCTATTCAATCTATCCTCCTGATAATAACAATGTGTTTTGATAATTATTTTTTATAGAACTATAACATTATATATCAGGCCTTAATAAGCAGTGATAAGTAAGCCTATAATGACCCCGACATGCACTTATTAAAAAAGGTAAATCAAATCAGACATAATGATTTTATGACATCTATTTCATGACTTTAGAATGCAGGAAAACAGCTGTTTTAATACAATAACTGGAGTGAATAAATACCACATAGCAATGAGAGGCAGCCACATCAGAGATATCAGACATGCCTTTCACTTTGATAATTATTTTAAAATGACAGAACAGGTAATTGCTATTGCACTTCTCATTCATCTGAGGATGTGTAAATGTTAATTGCCATTAACTGAATTGGCCCCAGAGTCACAGGCATTCAGCTATCACATAACTTTGATCCTCAATTGGCGCCAAGACTGGCCAGTTGGTTGGGAGGGGGGGGGGGGCTCGCTGTCAATTAAGTCACTGACCATGCGCAATGTGTGTTATGGTGCCAGCGATCGCAAATCAAGAAGAAAATGGAAATGGATCATGGAAATTGTCTAATTGTGTACCAAAAGACAAGGCGCCAGGGCACGGGAATGCTGCGCTAGCCAAGGGTTTAGCATAGAGAATCTAATGGTATGTGATATCATTGCTTGAAAATTGTGACAACCCCAAAATGTTGCATCAAAGACAGGGGCACACCATGACCATTATTCACTTTTATCTATTATTCACCTCCAGTCCGGCTGGCTGGATGAATTACCCAGCTCGCAAATTATTAGGACCTTGCCAGCTGGGAATGAACCAGCTGGCTATTTAACCAGCTGGTTGTAGCTTGAGTTTCTCACTCCAACAGCTAGCTGTATACGCTTAGAATGACTTCCAGCTGGTTATTGTACTTGGCCAGCTGGGTGGTTGGTTTGACTACCCCATGCATACTTCTGTTTTTTTTAAATATTTTATATAAAATACCTTTGTTTTGATAGGATTGGCATTATATCTATTTGAAAATAATTATTTGACACAATCAGTGCATCTAGCTGCTTCAAAGGAACAATTAGATCTACCTGTGTAACTACTTGTCGTTCTCCATATAGATTCTTGTAAATATATATTTGTCTTCTTCTTTTTTTCTTTTCGTATGTCAAGCCAATTTGATTTTATTCAACAATCGCTGACACTAGCCCAGGAATTTCTCTGCAATATGACCAGATTACAGCCATTGGCAGTGGCAGATTCGGACGCTGTTGTTTCTTTAAAATGCTACTTTAGTCTCTGGAAGGACCGGTCCCCTTGACCTGCCACTGATTGGATTGGTTGTGGACAATTTTAGGATTTAAAAGAAATTTTATTAATAAATTCAAGAACACAGAGGAATTCATTGAAAAATATAAGTATTTTATTACGGAATTTAACAATAAAAGAAGCAAAAATGAAATCATCAACAAAGGATCAAAATTACATTTTCATTCATTAGCAAATTGCTAACTGCAATGTAGTTCATACGAAAAATACAATCTCAGATAAAATCTGCCCTTTGACTGTTATTCACAAATATCAGAATGAGGAATGAAAGCAGAATTAACAACTTTTAACTCAATCACATAATTTTAGATATGCTTCACCAACTAAGCCATTGAAAACAAAGTCTCACTGATTGACTGTTACACAACAGCACACAATTTATCTTAACTACATGACCATGAAAAATATGAAATGAGCACTAAAATACCACCAAATATCTGTATTCAACTTCACATAAACACGCATGATGAAAAGACAATTCCCAACATTAAAATTACATTTCACACCATGCAAAATGCACATTACACACCCATATGGGTGAACCGCAATCATAAGTGCAAGTATGTCAAATAAGGTAAGCCTCTACTGCACTTTGTGAGCATTTATAAGAAACCTTTCATTTAATGAAGAATACCTTTCATTTAACTTTCTGTGAGATAGTATGCAACTAGGTTTCAGAAAATAATTTAATGTGTATGTATACAACTGTGTGTGATTCCGAACAAATCAATCAATCAATAATAAAAAAGGTTAGTTGACACAAAATCTCAAAATGAAATTGTAAAGGCTAATAAACTTATTTAGTCACACAATTCAGAATAAGAAGCACTCAGCCCCAGCAGCAATGCCAGCTCGCTTGTTTATGAATTTCTCACACATTACAAAACACATATAGTCATATAGGCTACCATATGAAAAATAATTATCTTAAGTTACTTAAAAAACACCCATTATAGCATGACATCAGGCAAATTACATATATATTGCCACACTGCACAATGATACTATATTGCCACCCTGTACAATGATACTATCTCAAAGGTAAACTACTTTGTAACTGGTCAGTTTCTGTGTTTCCACTGTCTTGTCTTAATTACTTGAGTCAATTAATTTATACTAGTGTGACAGGAACAAGTGTTTACAGGTAATTAGAAGACCCAATTTATATAGTTGCAATTGAAATTACTTTGTGCAAGGTATCCACTGATTTCAGCAAAATTTGAGTGTCAGCAGACTTTTTTTCAAACATATCATATGACTGATGAGACAGACAAGTAATAGTTTGATTTCCACGAAACGAGCAGACACACACTTTCAAATCCTTTTACATGAAATTACCCTTGCCTGTACATGGACTTTTCTTTCTGTGCCAGACTGTACTGCAACATTTCTCAATGTAATATGTTGCCAAAAACTGTCATAATGAACATCATACATCTTTTTGATTTAAGATAACTAAGACATTCACATAATATATATAATATAATGATAAACAATTGAAAATTCAACAATGTCCATTTGAGCAAAGCACACACTTTCAAATTCTTTGGACTGGTCAACATATATTCGGATGACTGCTAAATAAAACTTTTATTACATGTAATTACACTTGTGCCTATAGATGCACTATTCACTCTGTGCTGGACTGCACTGCAACATTTCTGACTTAAATGTAGGACGTTAGCAAAAACAGCCATAACGATAATTAGCTCATTAACGTCAGCCATCTTTTTGATTCAAGATAATTATGACATTCACATAACGATAAACCATTGAAAATTCAACAATGTCGGTATGAGCTAAGCACACACTTTTTTTCAAATTCTATCAACCAACTAGAACTGCTAGATAATAGTTTGAGTTACGTGAGACGGTACTTGTGCCTATAGAAGCACTATTCATTCCATGCTGGACTGTACTGCAACATTTCTGACTTAAATGTAGGACGTTAACAATAACGGTCATAATGATAATTAGTTCATTAACATCATACATCTTTTGGATTTAAGATAATTATGACATTCACATAATGATAAACAATTGAAAATTCAACAATGTCCTTATGAGCAAAGCACACACTTTCAATTATATCAACCAACCAAAATTCGTAAGACTGCTAAATAATAGTTTGACTTGCGTTTGATTTACTTGTGCCTATAGATGCACTATTCATTCCGTGCTGGACTGTAGGGGAAGAGGGGGTGAAAAGTCACAGGGGTAAAAAGTCACAGGCCTTTTTAACCAACTTGCAGTGACCTAATTCTTAAGCTTAAATCATAATTTGGGACACTTTTATGAGAAGAAGGTCTGCAAGGAATATGAAAATTATACTCATTGTGCAAAGTGGGTTTTTACCCACCCCATGCATTTTTGGTGTCCCAAACAGGTTTTATTGATTCTGAACTTTCTCTATTAATGTCTGGTCACTGTGACATAGGAAGTTGTGCTAGTGTTTCTAGGTCTTTTGGATAATTGTCTTTCATGCTGTGAACCCATTTTTGGCCATTTGGTCACCAAGTTGCCATGATCATGTGTTGAATTTAAAAAACAGCTGAGGGGTGAAATGTCACACTGTGACATTTCACCCCAGCACTGTGATATTTTACCATAGGGTACCAGGAAGTCAGTATTCTGTGCTAAGGAAAGTAAAATATTTCACACTAGAAGCTTTTAGCTTACAATCTTATCATCATCCATCATCAATAATACTGATGAGAGAGCATTGCAGCAAAATTTCATTTCGCAAACTTTGGGCAATTTCTGATGGCGACTTTGCTGATGGTGCATTGTCATTGCATGCCGATAGCTTTGGAAGGCTCACTAAAAATTTCATGCACAAGGATGACTATCAAGTCTAGGTCTGCATATTACCTCATATAGTGTTGTATGTTCACAACAATTGCATGTGACTTGTTACCCCATGGCTGTGACTTCTTGACCCTGACATGGGGTAAAAAGTCACAGCGGACTTTGCCTTAAATAATTGTGAACTGACTAAAGCCTATTTACAGCACAGCAGCTATGATGTGATACAACTATAGTCAACTAAATACTGCATGATTGTGCCAAAGGTCATTCAGATCTAACAAACACCTGCTCTGTTATGGGGCTTTTTCTGAATTTTGTGACTTCTGACCCCCGCCTCCCCTACTGCGACATTTCTGACTTAAATGTGAGACGTTAACAAAAATGAGCATAATAATAATAAGCTCATTAATTGCATTTTTTTGATTTAAGATAATAGTAACAATTACATAATGGTAAACAATTGAAAGTTCAAGAACCTAATGGCTGACGATGTCCATATGGGCAAAGCGCACACTTTCAAATACTCTCAACAACACATATTCTGGTGACTTATAAATAATTCTTTCATTTACATGAAACTACACTTGTACCTATAGATGCACTATTCATTCCGTGCTCGACTGTACTGCAACATTTCTGATATCAATGGAAGATGTTACCAAAAACAGTCATAATGATAATTGGCTAATGAATATCATATATCTTTTTTATCTAAGATAATTATCACATTCATATAATGATACATGATACTCAACAACCTAACTTCTGACAATGTCCGTATGAGCAAAACACACACTTCGAATTTTTTTCAACCAACTTTTATACGGAAGACAGCTTATGGAGCTGGCAAATTCCCTTCTTGAAGCAGTAATCTTGCAATCCGTGCCCATTCATTTGACATCTCTGTGACATCTATGCAGTTTGAAGGATCAGTTCTCGCAAGGATACTCTCAGCAAACTGCAAAACAACAACAAAATGTATTACATTTTATAAATAGCTGAGGTATTTTTAGAGATGAGACAATTTTATTGCTGTAGGGGAGAGCCGGGCACAGTTAGACGGCAGGCACAGCGAGACAGTGCCCCTAGCATCAAAGTGGTACTGTTTACAGAACTAACATCTCTCATGTTGAACAAAAATTACATAAGTGAAAGGTAAACCTAATTCCGGAAAAGTTTCACAGCATAGGGCGAATGTAAATTCAAGCTTTTGGTTTTTAGCCTAAATAAGTAAATAATCGTGCCAAATGACTTTTTGTTCTGATGCGTATAAATCACCAGGCATTGAAACTATGGCTTTTTGACTTATTTTGCTATGCTGGCAATCCCTGATTTAGGCATGTGTCTCCATGGAATTTTCAAATTTAATAAAGAATGCTGTGTGGGGTACAGTGAGACGATGCACAGTGAGACACCACAGAATAGACTAAAAACACCTTGAATGCAAGGTGTAACTCATAATTCACAATTGAAAAAGAGATGCCTGTCACGGACCTCTTGTTTTAGAGAGTTATATCCAGCGGAAAACATCAGGAAAGATTCTGATTAGCAAGGCATAAGAAAGTAATAGGTGCGGCAGGTTAAATATGTTAAACACTTGTCCACTGACATGAATTGCACAGAAATGGAACTAGAAACTCACCTCACCAACTTTTAATGATGGGATATATCAGTTTTTAGAATATCCATTGATAAAGTTATTTTGCATGCCTAGAGGGTTTACAATTGTGGTGGCAGACTTACCCGTCTCACTGTGCCCCGCCTACTGTCTCACTTGGCAGATATTTCTGTAGCATTTAATTAATTATTTTTCTCCCAAATTAGTACAACTTACCTTCATACAAAAGATTACATGTGAATGACTCTCCCTCTGCTGGTAACAAGGAATAACCCTTTCATTCCACAGCATCTCAGGTTCTTTCCTCTTCCGCACACATTTCAGCCACATTCTCCTGAAATAAAACAAATAATATTTAAATATGCAAGATGCATGAAAAAAATATATGACCAAAGGTTGATTTAGCCGTGTAACATGTATTTACTTCATTACTGCAAAATTTCAGTCATTTAATCTCTTTTTTTGTGACAGATTGTTTACATATCTGTAGAATAATATTATATGAGTTGGGATGTTTCCTATCTTGGTCTAGCACCTCAGAAAGCAACCTTAATTTTAGACTAATATAGCTTATGCACAATATCCCATCAAGTTGTATGAAAATTAAACAGGAATATATGTAAACTGCTCAGTGATGAGTGATATCGTTCAGGAATTTCATATAATAGTTGTGTTAGCATGATTATTTCATGTTATATTTATGATTACCTGTAGTATGGACCATTAAACCCTAGGCATTAAACTCCTCCAACCATGTTTCCAGAAACTTTCTAGTTTATGTATTATGGCCACTTTGGTTGGAAATATCAAGCAAAACATTTGGAATATCTTACCTGAATGAGCCAAGTGGCTTGTTCCTCTTCTTTTTCTTTACATCTGGCTAATGACTTTCTGGAAATTCAAGTTATTAAAAGATATGGATGAGACATTGTACAGGATAATATAGACTAGTTTAAAAAAATTTAAACAGGAGTTACAAACAGAGTGCCAAGTTACTGACATTCTTTTAAGCAGTCTTATCAGCATGATATAATTGTACGAGGGGTTTTCCACAAGTTCTGTCCAACTTGTCATAACTTGAGCTGTATTTGATAGGGACATGATTTTTTGGTCAGATAATATTGAGGTAATTCACAAATAATCTCAAAAAATTGATATCATAAAATTAAAAGTAAATGGTAACTGATTTCCATGGAAATAACAAGTAATGTGGCCCGGAGTTGCTTTTAAATAGACACTAACTCAATGTAACTTGTAAAAGATCAAATTATGACAAGAGATATAAAACAGGATCCATATCCAAAACAGGAATTATTATTTCATAACTCCCCTAAAGTAATCAACTGGATACTTCAAACATTTCCTCATACTTTTTATCTGTTAAGAAAACAACATCCTTTGTAATCTACATGTTGAGGTCAATTTATGGAGTTCTCAGGCTGTCTAATTTGTCTCTCTTTCCTTCCGAAAATGCTTGTTCCACCTTTCGATGGCTCTAACACGCATACTGTCTTTTTGTATGTTTGTTTTAGAATGTTATTCTCTGTCAGACAGATTTTTTGCGATCAAATTAAAGAAGATTATTACCGATAGCCTCTTTCGCCATTTTGCAATCCATATCAAAATAATATTTGCTAACCTCATGAACAAAATCCAATTAGCCCCAGCTGGTTGACATATGAAGACAATATCATTTTTTCCTGTGCAAATCATTTTCCATTCTTAGCCCATTGTGTTTTAAAGAATTGTCTGTAAACTTCAATTTAGTCAGTCAGTAAGCCACACTGTAGTAGTATTAAACTCATTGCAAGAGAGTCCTACAAAATCTGGGCCGCATTTCATCGACTTCTGGTTTCCATGGAAACTAATCAACAATTTGTTTTTTATTTCTATGGCACAATTTTTTGTGGATAAATTGCTGATTACCTAAAATTAAAAAGACCCAAGTTTCAGGTCTCCATGTCAATTTGCCAAATCTACCAAATATTAATGATTTGTTGGACATAACATTTGAAAGCCCCATGTACATGTTGTAGATTTTGACTTATCAACCTCATCACTATACTAAAAAAAAAAGACTGAACAGCAATAGATGGTTACTGAATTAAGCTCTTATCACTGTCTTACACTGTGATATACATGCAAATCAATCAAGGAACATACCATGACTTTCACTGATCCCAGGAGCAAATTATATTTCATGGACCAATGTTGCATGATGAAGATACATTCGCTGATTTTCCTCATTATTGAAAAAGAAACAATTGTTTGTTAATAAATCATAATGTTTTCAAACTTGGCATTAATAATATCTAAGCAGGTTACAGCACTTGGCATAGGTCATAGTTTGAAAACTACCAACCTGACAAAATTGTCAAAATATGATAGTGAGGTTATTTTCAGATTATTAACGTGATAAACTAGGGTAAATATGCAATTGGTAATCACATGGTTTTTATCTGATAATGAAGAGCATAATTATTATCTATTTCAAGCGCGCAGAGGTGCTGGTAACTTAAAAGTATAAACATTCATTTTGTTATCTAATGTTATTTTTATTAATCTAAGATTCCCACAGTATGAAAGAAAACTATTTTTTCTGCCATATCATGCTCATTTGCTTGCTGCTTGTGCTCATTTACATGGCCTGTTCCAGCAGACTGTGGAATATTGTATTAAGATTATTCACATGCACATGCACATATTATTGTCTTAATGATGCTGTCCAAAAGTCACTGTACTGTGGTTCAAAGGTCTACACATTATCCAACTGTATGCATATATTTAATACCCTGAGGTGTTGTTTTGTGACAATTTCTTTTATAGATTATTCCTTATTTTGAGTCACTGTACTGTGCCTCATCAACCTATGATACAAGCAATATGTTTACATAACTCAATGTTTATTCAAAGACCTGATATTTTGTATTAAGATTATTAAAATATTATCATATTTAAGGAAAAAGCCACTGTACTGTGGTTCATAGACACATTATCCAACTGTATGCATATATTCAATACCCTGAGGTTTTGTTTTGTGACAATTTCTATAATAGATTATTACTTATTTTGAGTCACTGTACTGTGCCTCATCAACCTATGATACAAACAATATGTTTACATAACTCAATATTTATTCAAAGACCTGATGTTTTGTATTAAGATTATTAAAATATTATCATATTTAATGAAAAAGCCACTGTACTGTGGTTCATAGACGCATTATCCAACTGTATGCATATATTTAATACCCTGAGGTTTTGTTTTGTGACAATTTCTATAATAGATTATTATTTATTTTGAGTCACTGTACTGTGCCTCATCAACCTATGATACAAACAATATGTTTACATAACTCAATGTTTATTAAAAGACCTGATATTTTGTATTAAGATTATTAAAACATTATCATATTTAAGGAAAAAGTCACTGTACTGTGGTTCATAGACGCATTATCCAACTGTATGCATATATTTAATACCCTGAGGTGTTGTTTTGTGACAATTTCTATAATAGATAATTACTTATTTTGAGTCACTGTACTGTGCCTCATCAACCTATGATACAAACAATATGTTTACATAACTCAATGTTTATTAAAAGACCTGATATTTTGTATTAAGATTATTAAAACATTATCATATTTAAGGAAAAAGTCACTGTACTGTGGTTCATAGACGCATTATCCAACTGTATGCATATATTTAATACCCTGAGGTGTTGTTTTGTGACAATTTCTATAATAGATAATTACTTATTTTGAGTCACTGTACTGTGCCTCATCAACCTGTTATACACAAACAATGATATATATACACAACCCATTATTTATTCAAATAGTTGACATTTTCTATAAAGATTTTTTTCAAATATTATCATAATTTTTTCATTTTGACAAAAAGTCACAGGACCATGCCTCACGAACAAGTGTTTGCATGAATTTAATGTCCTGATATATTGTATTCACCTTGAAGTTGTCCTCATGGTTTATATTTTCTGACAGTGAAGAATTGTCGGTTTCCTAATTTAATTTGACATTCAGCTTCTTTATCTCACTAGTATGTACTATTCATCACCGGAATATGCTAAATCATAAAGAACAGTCGATGATACAATACGGTGATTCTAAAGTCCAGTGTGAATTCAAAATATACCTTGTTGCCAAAAACAGCTGATGGTAATTGAGTGTATTTCCTGTTAGACAAAGAGGAAATAAAAATTTAGCAAAAAGCTAGTGGCTCAAGGACCAAAAGTCAACTTCAACGCTAATGTACACATGTACGTTTGTAAAGACTCATCAAGACATTGTTCTTTACATGGGTCAATTAATTGTGTTTCTTACCATTCAATACCATTTTCGCAGCAATCTAGGATTTATCCACATGTTCCTGATCCACACTCATTGGGTAATAACCCTTAGTGGAATTCTGACACTTACCCGACATTAGCTAGGATGACAATGACAACAACTTTGAATGGGCGACAACAAGCTCTTCGTTTTCAAAGAAAAAAGAAAAGCTCAAAATGGATTTATCATTTATGTTTCTTGATCTAAAATTGCGGACTTTAATGGGTGTAGCTATGTAGCTGTTTGAAAATGTATATGAAAGGACAGCAGTTCATTACATTGCTTTCCTGATTTATACAGTGCCGCCTGTAAGTAAGTGAAACGCATGAAATGGTGCCATGGCATCAATGCTAAACATCCTCAGCAAAACTGCTTGTGAAGCATGAATTCTCATCCTATGAGAGAAAAACATATTGGGTCGTAAAGGCTGATATGTGAGGCATGTGTGATAACACTAGGGGCCAATTTTCTTTGCTGTAGTTGGAGTTAGGTATGGGTCAAAGTCTCAAATAAGTAAGTGAAACACAGGCCCAATGTTATTTAATAGGGAATGGTGGTTCACTTACTTATCAAAGACTTTGACTCATACCTAACTCTGACTACAGCAAAGAATATTGGCCGCACATGTTATCCTACATAACTCACATATCGGCCTTTATGACCCAATATGTTTTCCTCTCATTGGATGAGAATTCATGCTTCCACAAGCAGTTTTGCTGAGGATGTTTAGCATTGATGCAATGGCACCATTTCATGCGTTTCACTTACTTACAGGCGGCACTGTAATGTAAATGAAAAATCAAAGACCCAAGAAATTAGAGCCAAAAGTACAGGCAAAACTTGGTTTTAGAAGTCATTTTTCAGAATGGGTGGCAAAAGTGGTCTATGAAATAACATCCTTGCAATAAATGTGTTTTGATTAATGACACTATTGCAACCTCAAAACAACATAATATGTATTGACCTTTACTTTGGTGTATCAATGGCAAACATAAATGAATTTTGTCCGCAATTTTAGATCAAGAAACATAAATGATTATTATAAATTTTGAGTTTCACTGAGCCACTTCTCATTATTCATTGCTTTGCATGAAATTGGGCATAATGCTTCTCCTAAAGTTAACAGATATGATAAATTACTTTGGTCACTGTCATAAGTGTAACTAAGAGCTATAATGTAGCCCAATCACTATAGGTGATTGCCAGTAATTATAGACATCAGAAAGATCATGCATCAAATAAGTTTAGTCCCAAAAAAACACTGGTATAAACATGAATAATGTAACATCGCTCACTGTCATAACCACTAGCTACATGGCTCCATCACTCGTGGTGACAATATATATTTGGTTTTGAGGACAAAACAGATCACAGACTAATGTAACTGTCACAACCACTAGGCATGGTGCCCGATCACAATTGTGATAATGTAAAGTTGGTTCTGAGGACAAGGCAGAACAGAAGCCTGATCACTGTGTAACCATGGGCCATAACGTAGCCCGATCACAATAAGTGACCAAATAATTTGGTTCTGAGGACCTGACAGATCGCAACATTAACATTAAACAATCACTACTTATTTTAGATTTTTCATTTTCTATTCCTCTTGCCAGTAATTATAGACATCAGAAAGATCATGCATCAAATAAGTTTAGTCCCAAAAAAACACTGGTATAAACATGAATAATGTAACATCGCTCACTGTCATAACCACTAGCTACATGGCTCCATCACTCGTGGTGACAATATATATTTGGTTTTGAGGACAAAACAGATCACAGACTAATGTAACTGCCACAACCACTAGGCATGGTGCCCGATCACAATTGTGATAATGTAAAGTTGGTTCTGAGGACAAGGCAGAACAGAAGCCTGATCACTGTGTAACCATGAGCCATAACGTAGCCCGATCACAATAAGTGACCAAATAATTTGGTTCTGAGGACCTGACAGATCGCAACATTAACATTAAACAATCACTACTTATTTTAGAATTTTCATTTTCTATTCCTCTTGCCAGTAATTATAGACATCAAAAAGATAATGCATCAAATAAGTAAAGTCCTAAAAAAACACTGGTATAAACATGAATAATGTAACATCGCTCACTGTCATAACCACTAGCTACATGGCTCCATCACTCGTGGTGACAATATATATTTGGTTTTGAGGACAAAACAGATCACAGACTAATGTAACTGCCACAACCACTAGGCATGGTGCCCGATCACAATTGTGATAATGTAAAGTTGGTTCTGAGGACAAGGCAGAACAGAAGCCTGATCACTGTGTAACCATGAGCCATAACGTAGCCCGATCACAATAAGTGAACAAATAATTTGGTTCTGAGGACCTGACAGATCGCAACATTAACATTAAACAATCACTACTTATTTTAGATTTTTCATTTTCTATTCCTCTTGCCAGTAATTATAGACATCAGAAAGATCATGCATCAAATAAGTTTAGTCCCAAAAAAACACTGGTATAAACATGAATAATGTAACATCGCTCACTGTCATAACCACTAGCTACATGGCTCCATCACTCGTGGTGACAATATATATTTGGTTTTGAGGACAAAACAGATCACAGACTAATGTAACTGCCACAACCACTAGGCATGGTGCCCGATCACAATTGTGATAATGTAAAGTTGGTTCTGAGGACAAGGCAGAACAGAAGCCTGATCACTGTGTAACCATGAGCCATAACGTAGCCCGATCACAATAAGTGACCAAATAATTTGGTTCTGAGGACCTGACAGATCGCAACATTAACATTAAACAATCACTACTTATTTTAGAATTTTCATTTTCTATTCCTCTTGCCAGTAATTATAGACATCAGAAAGATCATGCATCAGATAAGTTTAGTCCCAAAAAAACACTGGTATAAACATGAATAATGTAACATCGCTCACTGTCATAACCACTAGCTATATGGCTCCATCACTCGTGGTGACAATATATATTTGGTTTTGAGGACAAAACAGATCACAGACTAATGTAACTGCCACAACCACTAGGCATGGTGCCCGATCACAATTGTGATAATGTAAAGTTGGTTCTGAGGACAAGGCAGAACAGAAGCCTGATCACTGTGTAACCATGAGCCATAACGTAGCCCGATCACAATAAGTGACCAAATAGTTTGGTTCTGAGGACCTGACAGATCGCAACATTAACATTAAACAATCACTACTTATTTTAGAATTTTCATTTTCTATTCCTCTTGCCAGTAATCATAGACATCAAAAAGATAATGCATCAAATAAGTTTAGTCCCAAAAAAACACTGGTATAAACATGAATAATGTAACATCGCTCACTGTCATAACCACTAGCTACATGGCTCCATCACTCGTGGTGACAATATATATTTGGTTTTGAGGACAAAACAGATCACAGACTAATGTAACTGCCACAACAACTAGGCATGGTGCCCGATCACAATTGTGATAATGTAAAGTTGGTTCTGAGGACAAGGCAGAACAGAAGCCTGATCACTGTGTAACCATGAGCCATAACGTAGCCCGATCACAATAAGTGACCAAATAATTTGGTTCTGAGGACCTGACAGATCGCAACATTAACATTAAACAATCACTACTTATTTTAGAATTTTCATTTTCTATTCCTCTTGCCAGTAATTATAGACATCAAAAAGATCATGCATCAAATAAGTAAAGTCCTAAAAAAACACTGGTATAAACATGAATAATGTAACATCGCTCACTGTCATAACCACTAGCTACATGGCTCCATCACTCGTGGTGACAATATATATTTGGTTTTGAGGACAAAACAGATCACAGACTAATGTAACTGCCACAACCACTAGGCATGGTGCCCGATCACAATTGTGATAATGTAAAGTTGGTTCTGAGGACAAGGCAGAACAGAAGCCTGATCACTGTGTAACCATGAGCCATAACGTAGCCCGATCACAATAAGTGACCAAATAGTTTGGTTCTGAGGACCTGACAGATCGCAACATTAACATTAAACAATCACTACTTATTTTAGATTTTTCATTTTCTATTCCTCTTGCCAGTAATTATAGACATCAGAAAGATCATGCATCAAATAAGTTTAGTCCCAAAAAAACACTGGTATAAACATGAATAATGTAACATCGCTCACTGTCATAACCACTAGCTACATGGCTCCATCACTCGTGGTGACAATATATATTTGGTTTTGAGGACAAAACAGATCACAGACTAATGTAACTGCCACAACCACTAGGCATGGTGCCCGATCACAATTGTGATAATGTAAAGTTGGTTCTGAGGACAAGGCAGAACAGAAGCCTGATCACTGTGTAACCATGGGCCATAACGTAGCCCGATCACAATAAGTGACCAAATAATTTGGTTCTGAGGACCTGACAGATCGCAACATTAACATTAAACAATCACTACTTATTTTAGATTTTTCATTTTCTATTCCTCTTGCCAGTAATCATAGACATCAAAAAGATAATGCATCAAATAAGTTTAGTCCCAAAAAAACACTGGTATAAACATGAATAATGTAACATCGCTCACTGTCATAACCACTAGCTACATGGCTCCATCACTCGTGGTGACAATATATATTTGGTTTTGAGGACAAAACAGATCACAGACTAATGTAACTGCCACAACCACTAGGCATGGTGCCTGATCACAAATGTGATAATGTAAAGTTGGTTCTGAGGACAAGGCAGAACAGAAGCCTGATCACTGTGTAACCATGAGCCATAACGTAGCCCGATCACAATAAGTGACCAAATAATTTGGTTCTGAGGACCTGACAGATCGCAACATTCATAATTTAAGGTTATAGTTTATTTGCCTCAGCTGCCAGCCAAGAATGGTAAATCTCAGTTGCTTATATTAAATAATTATTATGGCAAGAGAAGAAGAAAAAAGTTTGGATGAGGATTGGCGAATGCAATTATTTCTACATTACTTTCGATTATACATTTGAATTTTAATAAAACGTACCTTAGTCCTTGTGCAATTTCTTTGCTGAAGAACGAGCTTCTTTTGCCTTCTTGTTTTTAACCTGAAAGAAAAGACACAAAGAGTAAATAGGATGGTAGATTATATATATTAAAATTGAACCAACAACAACTAAAACTGTGAACACCACCTAATGTCCATCATTCCCTTCATTCAAGGCTGCTGAAGCGCTCTTGGGGAAAGAGCATGAAAGCTGACTTGTGAGTAGAGTACATTCTTATTGAGGAAATGATTTGAATTTCTACAAGTGCATTATTATAATAAGGATGTGGTTACTAAAACAGCTGCCAGTAGGTGCAATGTACATTCCAGAAGAGAGCATTGGCATAATCAAACACATATTTATAACTCATTTGCGACATATCAGAATTTTCTTTGTATCATCAACTTATACTAAATCTAGTGGGTCATAGGAGGCCAAAAAGGTAATCTCTTCTCGCTTCAATTATAGTTGATTTAAAGTGGCAATGCAATAGTGACCAATACCTTAGCTCTTGACTCTGTGCCATGCTATTTTGGTGTATCATTTTCTGATGTATCTTTCAGCACTGTTTTCTTGCTCTGTAACTGAAATGAAATTAGAAAACTTTATACAAGGTGCATGTGGAAAGCTAGATATCTTAGTGGAATTCTGAATTTAAAATTACACTTTGTTGAAGCTGGAAGGGTGTATTGGAAAATTGGAAATCCACAGTGGTGTCAACAGGGGGCAGGGCAGGGGAGGCCCCCCTCTGCCCCCCTCAGTTGTCGCATAAGTCATTTCAAGTCACATACCCCCCCCCATGTTGATTGTTGAACAGCTTTGCCCCACCATGCCTCCCCTAAAATAAATCCTGGTGATGCCACTGGAAATGCATACCATATTCACCATCTTTCTTTATCACCTAATAATTAATTGCCATAATCATGTGTTCTGAGCAAGGGGATCCCCCCCCCCGACCTTTTCATCCCCTTATTGAGATATTCCCACCCTACAGAAGGTGAGTTGAGTGCAACAAGCTATCTCTGTCAATCTTCTTTATGGGAGTTAGGCAAGGAGATGTGACAATAATCAGTGATTAATGATAAATATGCCAGAGGTAGTGCCCTCCCATTCATAAATTTAGATGCAGTAATGCTGTGATGATTTGGTTGTTATAGATTAAAGAAGATAATTAGTCAGATTGTGGAAATCAAAGGAGTTGATATCCACAATATCAGGATTTGTGAACTCTGGCATGTGAGACTAAGGTAATGGGGTGCATACTCTAAAACTTGATACTCCAAAAACTTGTAAATTGACAAAACCCAAAGTGTGCCAAAAAAGGAGACTTTAATACTCTGATAAGCATAGGCATCAAATACACAACATACATACAATAGTATAGCATACAGTACCAAAAGAGTACAAAGACATTCAAGCATACAAGCATAGAAATTAAGAGACTCCAGAGTGGAGATAAGACCAACACTGAACAGAGAACTGATTACTGCATCAAAGATAAGCAAAAAATATTTAAAATTAAAGTCTCCCACTACCTAGACTAAGATGGCTACACCTCATTAAGCAAAGGGGAGAGGTGAGTGGGAATTTTTGAAGAAGATGCTTACAGCTTGGCTGTTCTGGAGCAAGTGGCTGGACCTGGGAGGTCACTGATAGCAAGAAGGGGTAATTAGCTTTGATTACAGCCCATTGCATTCCCCTGAAATTCTATCACTACACTGAAATACAAGTGTCACAAAATATCAAAATGGCATAATCTAAAAATATGATTAGAATAAGGTAATTAGGGCCTTGGGTTATCAGAGCATTAAGCAGCCAAAGGGCCCTGTCAATTTTCCCATTTCCACATGTGAAAGTTTGATTAAAAAAGAGAAAAAAAGAAAGAAGTCCCCTCCTGAAGAATTCATGAATATCATAAATATAGAAATTATACATGCAATACAGTCAGCACAAAAATTACTTGCACACTTTGACTTTTCATCTTATGCAAACAGGAGAGTGCAAGGAAGCAAGGAAGGAAGCTAGCAAGGGAGTGCAAGGAAGCAAGAAAGTGAGCAAGCAAGGGAGCAAGCAAGGGAGTGCAAGGAAACAAGCAAGGGAGTGCAAGGAAGCAACAGGAGAGTGCAAGGAAGCTAGCAAGGGAGTGCAAGGAAGCAAGAAAGGGAGCAAACAAGGGAGCAAGCAAGGGAGTGCAAGGAAGCAAGCAAGGAAACTAGCAAGGGAGTGCAAGGAAGCGAGCAAGGGAGCAAGCGCAAGGGAGCAAGCAAGGGAGTGCAAGGAAGCAAGCAAGGAAGCAAGCAAGGGAGCAAGCAAGGGAGCATTTATAAATAGTGACAATTCATAATTAACTTACCTTTGACTACTGTCTGCCCTTCTACCTAAAGCCAATATCCAAAGAAAACTGTCCAAGAAAGTTTCACTGTTCAGTTGACTGTTCCAATTCAGAGGCAATGAGAGAATGGCCACCTCCAGTGATAAGCTGTCAATTTTCCCGCTCCAATTTTCCCTCCAAAATGCTGGCCAGAGAGGGCTGTCCAATCATGGGTTGTTTACTTGGCCATGCTTCTTGTGGTCCAAACAATCTCTAATTAGTAACATCCCCACCTCCCCCCCCTCCTCCCTGCTCAACAGTCAAGTGTGCACCCCTCTCACTCTGAGGCAATGCTGAGCAACATTTCATCTAGAGGAATATAAATAGTCCTATATTTTGCCTGGCTTTCCATTAAGAATTTTTAAAAGTTTATAAATAAATATGGAATTTTGATCTATACAAAGACAGAAGGAAATTTTCTCAATGTACAATTTACAGTTTATGTGTTAAAAATTTGATTATGTTTCATTGATAATATGTTTGTGATCTCTTGCAATATACCAAAAACCTTCTCTGTTTATTCCATTCATAAGTTCCTTTTTCTTTTATTCTTAGTACGTGTTATTAAAAAACAGAAATGTCCTTCATTAGCATGTAATTTAACAAACAAAAACATTAAATTAGGAGAAGCAAGTAAGGGATTTATAAGCAGAATAGGACACTAAAGAGATAACAATTTTGAAGTGCAGTAAGGGGACCGAGGCCCATGGGGCCAAAGCCTATGAGGCAGGGGTCTGACATTTAGTGACAAGCAAATGGCTTTACATGTACATGCTTTGTTTATAATAGCAAAATAATTTATAGAATCATTTATTTATATAGAATCAACTAGTTTCAATTAGGAGTTATGCTATATATATAGAACTGAAAGTATATTGACTCCATGACACATTTATCATTATGTGTAAAGGATATCCTAATAGGGTTATTTCTTTTTTAGATATCATTAGAAAGCATGGTTGCATAATAATTGGGAACGCAGTGTTTGTTAACTGATGCTACCCTCAAGCTTGGGAAAAGACTCAATTGAGATTGATTACAGAAAGTTACGGCATAAATATTGATATAGAATTTATGATTCGACAATGGATATATGACAAAGGCAGTCGCCCAACTTATCCTTATAATTATTACAAGCCAGAATAAGTTGGGATGATGTCACTCCATACGGTAGTGGCGGTGGCTGATTCTTCCTTCCTGCTGTGGGAGTCACACTTTATTTTGGGTTGAACTGTACTTATTACTTGATATCTATCTATCTAAATAAGACTGTAATGCCAGTGGCACATTAACCACTTGGGGTACCAGTTCCGATGCCATCAAAATCACAAAATTTTCTCCTCCTTCCCATTTCAAACACTCCCATATGCCTAAAAAACATATAACTTGCCATATCCACAAAACCAACTCGCCCATAACACCCCAATTTCTCTTTTCACAAAATGCCCATTTCAGCCCCCTCCCCCAATCTGGTTCTGCCTCTGGCTGCCTTCACTGTGATACGTTGTCTAAGATGTATATATCCCCTGACAATCCTCACCCCATCTATTATACACATTCCCCCTTTTTTCATACACGTCTTTCTGATGAACTCACATCATTATGAATTCCTTGTAAACTTTTCCCTTCGATTTAAATGCCCAAAGATTGATAGAACAATTATCTCGCCAAGCAAGCCATTCCCTTCGTGATCATACTTCCGGCCTTAGCTGAACAGTTCTTTGTGATCCAGCAGATCCAGCATTTCGCGCCGTTTCGTAATACTCAATTCACGGCAACCAAACTGCAATTTATAACGATTTTGATTTTCTGTCTGTGTAATATCTGTCTTACTCAATTAATGGCAATTTCTTTTCTTCCATGATATTATTAGGCTATATATCTGCCTTCAGTTGCTGCTTTGTTTAATTGGATTGAAATGTGCACATATGCTTTGCAGCATGCAAGCAATTAAGCCAATAGGACATTGATGGCAATCGCGATTTGACAAAAGAACCATTCTAACAAATTATAATGCCCTTGTCATTGGGCTTTTTTTCCTTCAATATCCACATTTGCCTTTTAAGACAGGCTTCAACGTCAATTTATGAATCTTTTTATGTTTAATCATGGATCTATAATTTTCTAACTCTATGGTTTCACATTATATTCCTCTGAATTAATGTACTGTTTTAGGTGCGATTTTACTGCTTATCTATGAGTTTACTGTTACACTGCTTATTGCTGACACATGATAAATATCATGACACCTATGCCTGAATGTAAATGTAGGCCTATACATCAGTTACCTTTCCCTGCAAAGGGAGTTCATATAACTAAGGAAAAATATACTGGCCGAATAACACTCTGAAAAATTATACATTTAATCATCCATTTGACCTTCCCTGTCTTTTCATTTATATATATATATATATACAATATATACATGGACGATGAATCTGTTGATACATATAATACATGCATACATACATAGAGAGATAGATATAGATACATGGATGGATAGATAGATAGCCATTAGATAGATATATAGCCATTAGATAGATAGATAGATAGATAGATACTATTAGATAGATAGATAGATAGATAGATAGATAGATAGATAGATAGAAATCATATATTGCCCACTCTCTCACAGGGGAGCCATTTCGTGTGGCTTGGGTCAATTTTATTGTTATTAATTTAAGATTCCCACAGTATGAAAGAAAACAATTTTGTTTTGCCATATCATGCTCATTTGCATGCTGCTTGAGGTTGTTTACATGGCCAGTTCCAGTAGACTGATCTGTCTGGCTCAGGGGTGTAGATTTTTCATTTTTGGAGGGGACCGTTCAGAATTTATGACTGGGAGGGGTGGGAGTTTTGCCCGAGGGGGTACTAACTTTTCACACGTGTTTCAAGGGGGGGTATTAATTTTTGACAACACTTCCAAGGGGGGGTAATAAATTTTAACAAAGAAAATTTTTTATAAACCCGCATAAACTAACCTTATTCGCTCTTTTTTACGCGCAAAAGTACGCAAAATTGCGCTAATCTGTACCGCGTGACCATGTATAACACTAAATATGTGTGTATTCGTTTATGTGTCGAGGGGGGGGTACCTAAAATACGCATGAAACCTAGGGGTGGGGTACTAAAAATCCGCATGAATCTCAAGGGGGGGTATCAATTTTTGACAGGAAGTTCTGGCAAAACTCCCAACCCCCCCCCAGTCATAAATTCTGAACGGTCCCTAGGGGGAGATGATTTCGGGGATCGCCAACTTCGTTCGTGCGTGGCCCAGCGGGCCGAAAGTCGTGCAGCGGTAGATTTCGGCCCAAAAACCAATATATTATAGATTTTCGAAGGTTAGTTTTGAGACCTTTTTTTCACACAACATGCAACTGGCGTCATGGAAAATTGCTAAATATGACAGATAATTGTCAACACCAAGTATTAATAATTTGAAATTCTAGGGGGGTAAAATCATATGATCATCCCCCCAGGTTCATCCTAGGGGGGGATGCATCCCCCCCATCCCCCCCAGGATCTACGCCCCTGGACTCTGGCTGTCCATATCTGTCCTTCATTTTCTTTCTTTGTTTCCTTCTTCCTTTATTTTTTTTCTATTTCGGTTTATCTTTGAGGCTCTGAATGGGGGCGGGGGGAATGAGGGACGGGGAACTCAAAAGTAAAAAGACAGAGAATTCAAAAGTAAAATGGCCAAGGGACAGGGGGACGTAAAACTCAATTCAGCGCTGAGGGACGAGGAATTCAAAAGTACCATTAGTAAAATTGCAAAGGGACAGGGAATTCAAAAGTAAAATGGCCAAGGGACAGGGGGACACAAAACCCCACCAGAGCCTCATCTTTCTTTCTGTCTTTCTATCTTCCTATCTTTCGATCTTTTGATCTTTCGATCTTTCTATCTACCTATCAATCTATCTATTTCATTCTATGACATTGACAATGACAATGACAATGACAATGACAATGACAATAACTTTATTAATCCTTATTCAGGAAACTCGTTTTGCAGACATGAAAATCAAGTAGTGTAACAACAATAAAATTATGTAAAAACATGTAAAAACAAAAACATATGAGGTATGACTAGAATACAAAAACTATGACTTGTTAAATAAACGAATAGCAGATGGAACAAATGATTTTTTTAAAAGATCTGTTCTACAAAAAATTGAGTTAAGTCTAATGCCTGAGGGAAGAAAGCGAAAAAAGGTATTTAAAGGATGGTTACAGTCTTTCATAATAAATTTAACCTTTTTTTGCATGAAGCATGTGTATAATTCACTCATGTTGTTTATTTCATTACATCCCAATCTTCTAGCTGATTTTATAATTCTATCAAGGTTGTTGACATTCAATTTTGTTAAATTTTCATACCAACAAATAATGCAAAAAGTAATAACAGACTGAATAATGTTTGTATAAAACATATTGACGATTTTTCTATCAACATTGATACTTCTTAGTTTTCTGAGAAAAAACAAACGTTGTCTAGCTTTCTTTGTAATTCTGAGAATATTTTCATCACCTTTCAAGTGTCATCAATTACTGTACCAAGATACTTATACGAATTAACAACCTCGACTTCTTTGTTATCAATTAAGACAGGAACACCAATACGTTTGTCTTTTCCAAAGTTCACAATTAATTCTTTGGTTTTAGTTACATTTAAATTCAGAAAATTTGAATTGCACCAATTGTGAAACTGTAGTACTTCGTTAAAATATTCAATACAATCTTCATCTAATGATTTTTTGTTCAATAAACCCATATGACAGTGTCATCAGCATATTTCAATAATTTACATTTGTTACTGTGACTTTGACAATCTTGAGTATATAAAGTAAAACAAAACCAACTCGACAATCTGTTTTATATCTATCGGGCTGCCTATCTGTCTATTTGGCTATCTATCTGTCTGTCTATCTGTTAATCTAGTTTAGCTATCTGTCTATCCGTTTGTCCATCTGTGTAGCTCTCTATCCAGTTGTCTATCTAAATGTCAATCTATCTGTCCTTTTTTTTCTTTCTATTGTTCCTTCTTACTTTCTTTCTTTCTATCTTTCTTTTTTCTTTATTCCTTATTTCCTTCTTTCTTTCTTTCTTTCTATCTTTCTTTTTTCTTTATTCCTTATTTTTTTCTTCTTTCTTTCTTTTTTTTTAGGACCTTGTTTCCTTCTTTTCTTTCTTTCTTTGGTTCCTTCTTTATTCCTTTATTTAACAGCAATGAAGCCAATGATGAAGGTTTGTGGTTGTGGGTGTTTCTGGAACATTGTCAGGTGACGTATTATGTAGTCAAGACGTGAAAATTATTATTTGCACCAACAGACATCAGAGTGCAATGTAACAATAAGTGACACTCATATTACACTCCTAAATAGCAATCAACCACTGATCATTTATGAGGCTGGCACTTCAATAGTACTATCATATTTATAAATTAGCTTAAAAAGTTAAATGCTATTTTTAACAGTTAATGGGTGCATACTTTTGTTAAACATGATGCAGGGCTATAACTTAATTGCAAAGAGCCAATATTTTATCTTGTGACTTAGTATCATTCTTCCCAGGACAACTTCATTCTGTTCGTTTCGACTATAATTGAAGAGACACTTGTAATAATCTGTTAGATTTTTTATTATCTTTACTCGGTTTTGGTTTGTATTCAGCCCATCTACTTGGTAATTAGCTGTAATACTTGTGGGCTTACAGGAAAATCCCATGGGTCACTCCCGGATGTGTTTTCTGGCCAGATCTGCCCCCCCCCCCTCAGCCAGGGCACTGCCAGATTTTCTTGTTGCATCATGTAGTTGTTGTCAGAAATATGAGCAAGCTATTAATAAATGTTGAGGACGGATAAATGAAACAAAATATTTTGGAAATCAGCCACAATTTGGTTATGATGTCATATATTGTTGAAGCGGTGGTTTAATATGATTCAGAAAAACCTCAATGATAATATTACTGCTTTGAAAAACTAATGGAAGTATGTGAAAGATTACTAAACATAAAATATATTAATGTTTATAAAGTCCACACCTATCAAACATTTTACACCCAAGGCTTTCCCCACAAGCTAACCCCTCCCCTAGGGCGTACCAAAAAACAACAATGTTCTTTGATTTTTGCACCTGTCGGAGGAATTATGCCTTTTGGTGAGTGAATCAGTTGGAAAAAATTTTTTTTGAAATCGGTCAACTCCTTACGCCGGTTTACCCCCTTTGAATAATAAGGGGTCCGAAAACACCAAAAATCACTGTTTTTATGCAGTTTTTGTCACTAAAGAGAGTCATAGATGAAATATTTCACCCAAATTGCTGTGCATACCCATCAGGCAAGGTTATGACATATATATAAAACAAACTTGACAATTTTGTTTATGAAATTTATCTGTTTTGCCCTTTTTTTTAAGCAAAAATGCAAAAAATCACATTTTTCGCTTCGTTTTAGCATGTTTTTCTCAGATACAGTGCCACTACAGATACTTTTCTTGACAGATGAATATGTTTTTTAATTTATGAAGCCACTTTATCCCATTGGTGACCTCTTTGTCAACCCTGAAGTCTTTAAAAATAAGCCATCTGTTGCAATGATGCTATGAAATTATTAATCTTGTCGTTTGTCTTGTTGCTTATGACTAAAGTACCTATGAAATGTACAGTTTTACACTGCAGTTCGTGCTTCAATTCCATCATGGTTTTTTAGTTTTATGTATTATTTTGTAGCTAGTATTATCAATTACTATATTTGTTTATAGTTGAGAGGCCTATTTTCTCAATTGCAATGATTCTACAACGAAAATGGATTATGAAGACTGATTTATGTGTACTTTGCCAATCATTATTAAGTTGGAACCTTAGACATACTCAATGCTACAAAGTTGATAAATTGTTCTACTGGTCAACCTCTCACAGCAAATCTTTATCACCCATCAGTCATTAGAAACAATTCTGCCTATAATTGTCTTAGCTTGGTAAAGTAATTGATACTGACTCTATGCCAGCTTGAGATGCAGATTGGGTTTTAAACTCCCCACGATAAGTCAATTTTATGCAGACTTGTTACTACTTAGATAACAATGATTTCTGAATGAGTTAGACATCATGAAATTAGATCATTCCCACAATGCAAATACAACACTGATTCAGTAAAAGTATAAAAGGCGGAAAGGGCTATCACAATTCAAATCAAATAAGAAAAATAAATCAATTTACAACTTGAAGTATTAATTTATTTGTGATATTAAGAACCTTTTACCAGTCATTCTCAACAGTGACTGGCATTCTCATGCTCAGCCCTCACATGTAGGCATTCCAAGTGTTTGCAAATTCCCGCTGCATGTAATTTCCTGTTTCCAACTTCTTGCTCAGTACAACAGCACTAAGGCAGGGATGGTGTGAAAGTGCTCACTTTCATAAATGACATAACTGATCTAAGGAATGCACAATAGGAACTTATGGTTCTTTCTCTGTGGTGACAGTGTGGTGTCTTCTTTCTGGACCTAACTTTTTTAGAAACAGTGTAGATTAATGTGGATTTAATATTTGGTATTCACGTGTGGCAGTGGCACCAATTGCATAGTGGCATGCAATGTGGTCTGCATGTATCTACCCTGTGTGCAGTGGATGTTCTAAGTGCCAACCCTACTCTGGCTATGTCCAGAGGTCATCAGTAACTTATCATTGTAATGATTGGAAAGATTGTCAGTCAGTATGGTGATCAGCACTTGGTGAGCAGATATATTTTGGAATGGATACCATTTGAAATAAATCAAACTACAATGTATATATTGTTACATTGCAGGTTATATATTGTTATCATGAATGATTGCAGTCTTTACACAATATAGGAACTTTGAGATTCTATTTCCTTTTAGGTTCCTTATGTGGTTATTGTCATCTACATGACATACAAAAATTCATATTGCAATTTATTGGCACAGTTCAACACAAGCAAGGTAAGCCGAAAGAAGATTGATATTATTCATATTATTTGGTATTCAGCATTGCAAAATCAAGATCTGCAATGATCTAGGGCACAAAGGTTGACAATGACAATTTTTAGGGTAAAAAGGCCTCATCAATGAACAAAAAACACTTGCCAGATAAGAAATGTATCTGCAATGGACTACATTTAGGAAAAACATGCTGAAAATCAGGGGAAAATTGCGATTTTTGGCATTTTGGCCTTGAAAAATGTCCATTTTGATAAATTTCATAAACAAAATTGTTAAGTTTGTTTTATATAGATGTCATAACCTTGCCTGATGGGTATGCACAGCATTTTGGGTGAAATATTTCATCTGTGACTCTCTTTAGTGACAAAAACTGCATAAAAACGGCGATTTTTGGTGTTTTCGGACCCCTTATTATTCAAAGGGGGTAAACCGCGTAAGGAGTTGACCAATTTCAAAAATTTTTTTTTCCAATTGATTTACTCACCAAAAGGCACAATTCCTCCGACAGGTGCAAAAATCAAAGAACATTGTTGTTTTTTGGTACGCCCTACCCCCCCCCCCCCCCCACCAGCCAATGGATGGGATGGATAGATAGATAGATAGATAATGATACTGCTAATTCCTGAGCACTAAGTGAGGTCATGACCTGCATGACCTGCATGACCTCTTGCACTGTCCAAATGCACTGTCTGTATATCCTTATCATCACTATACACCTAATTAATGATAAGAACTCCTGCCTTACAGGGGGCTCCTCATAATTTTACTGATACATTGCAGATAAAAATGGTGCTCCTTATAGCTAATCATTCACATCTGGTATCAACTCACTGCTTGCCTCAGAGACCTGGATGAAATCCCATGTGAGCTGTTTTGTGAGCTGTATTTGGGGAGAACATCTTACCACAAGTTAACAGCACTCAGGGAGAGTATAATGACAGATTCCCAGTTAGGGAAGTTGACAATTAATTATAGGGATGTTTGTATGCTTCACACAGAGGAAATAAAGATAAATACATGGACTGACTTTCACCAAACATGTCAGAATTCCAAAAAGAAATGAATTTTCCTCTGGAGGTCCAACTTTTAGAGTCACTGTAAATTCAAAGCATATTCTTTCGTTATGTACTACTGGCCTGTTGGACATTGTAAAAGGTGGAAGTGACAGGTTTGATGAATATAAGCAGGTTTCATTTGGTTCACTCTCAAATCCAATTTCTTTTACAGCCTTCCAAAAATGTGATATAAATATTTAATAAAGGTTACATTGATGAATACAGATATTGGAATCAAACAAATTGAAGCACCAATACCTGCCATGCACCAATATAGAACAAAACTTATTTATAAGAACTGCTATGCTTGGATTAATTTCCTAGTATCACAGATTATTGGTTACTTTTTATTTTCATCGAAGTCCTGGAACCATGACAGCTACTAGAGAACTAGACTCAGAAAACAGCACAGATTAAATTGAATTGAAAAAAAAAATGTGCTGCTGATAAGAACAGGGGGTGGAGAGTGAAAAGTAATTAGCAACAGTCCAATCTGCTATATATATGGCCCTTAATCTTGTTACAGTAGACGAAAAACGAGTGCTTACAGAATTGGACTGAAATGTTTCTTGCAGTGTCATAGCCCTATCCATGCCATGTTAACTCTATGACGTGTATAGCAGCCAGTGAGTCATAGCCTATACTTCCTATGTTATTTATCAGAGTCATTGACCAAGTCATACCACTCATCAATGAGGTCACACATTGCCTTATGACAAATTAGCACCTCATATCAATGTATTTGATAGGGGCTTTAGTGAGGTCACTGATGGCCACTAGCAGCTGAATGTAAGTACTCGTCATTCGTCTACTGTAATGGTCAACAAAAATGTGGGATGTAGTGCCATTTTCTAGTCTGCCTGGAACCCATTCTTGGTCCATGTATCCAAATTTAGGGATCCAAAGTTGCAGAGGATCTGTCAGTCTTATGATATTGCACTTTCTGAGACATACATGTCAGTTTATTTCCTGTGAATGTAAGATGATTGTAACACATAATTCTAGAATATCAGCTAAAGCCTAAGAAAAAGTAAAAACTCTCCATTAAACATATTTGTTTTACACATTATTTTAGGCTATTAAACGAAATATTATTGTGTGAATTTAAGAAAAAAAAACTCCGCACTCAGACCGACTTCCAATATTCCATTATGGTCTTTAAAATGTTGTCATACATATACCACCAAGTTGCACCAACCATTTCTGCCAAATTCTGGGAACTTGAATGTCCTATTTTATTGACAAAGTTATCTTCATAATGATAATCTGTTACTAATAATTGGTATATTATGATTAATAATTGTTTTTAAATTATATTTTATTACAAAAACACGATTTCACTTAGACCTAAGCTGATCTCTTGCATTCATAAAAGATCTTGACAAAGTGAAACTGTAGATGGGATAGGATTGGATAGCATAGGGTAGGATAGGATAGGATAGATACCGGATAGAGTCAGATAGATTGATAGATTTATATAGATAAAAGATACAGTGATAAGAGATAGGCACTGATACATTGTATTTCTTACAAAGCTAACAACAGGACTGTGATGGCCTATAGATGCTATCTACCAGGGGCGGATCCATGATTTTTCAAAAGGGGGAAGTGGCAATATATTTAACATTGGAGTCTCTCGAACTAATTTTTTCCCAAATAGCAATATGAAGGGTACATTTATCCGATGAAAGGGGGGCCCCCTAATCCGCCTATTTCTACCCTCTATGGACTGATTATTTGATTCAATTATATTTATGCCATCTTGGTCAATAAAACCACGTGTAGATCTACAGTAAGCATTTTTCAAGTCAGATGTAATTCAAATGCAGCAGATTCTGTTTGTTTGGATATACACTGGTCTGAGAGGCACTCTTAAAAATTGTCTCCAAATGGTAGAAAAGCAACAAATTATGCTTCAGGGATGTCATGTGTGCATAAGTTTTCACAATGAAGGATTATCTATGTTGTTCTTAGGTGAAAGTTTGATAAGCAATGGTGCTTTTCTGGCTTCCTAAACTTTTAAATAGATTTATCAATCGTTCAAAATACCCCAAACTAAATAATGCCAGTTTTAGCCAGTCAAAATATGGAAAGATGCCTTGGCCTTGTTGGGTGACAAGTTGATTCCTGTCATGCTGACAACATATGGGGGAAATCACCCCCAACCCTGTTCCTTGGCCACTAATAGGAAAATTGAAGGAAGGAAGGAAGGAAGGAAATGAATCAAGACAAATGAGAAATTAAGATTGTTAGATATGGAAAAAAATATGGAATTACTTCATTTCTTTATTCAGTGATTGCCCTGTTTTAAACTCATTTAAAAAAAACCAGACAATATTTAAATATTAATAACTTACCAGACTTTCTGTAAACTACTATTTCGTTCTTTTTCAACCACCGTTATAGTACCTGAATATGTTGCCACTGTATGTACCCTAGACATTTATCAAAATGACTTCAGTTTAACAAGGGGAAATAAGCCTGAAGCCCTCATCACAATCATCTGAGAAAATTTAAAAAATCTTTGCGAAATTTTGGAAGAAGAAGGAAGTAGGAAGAAGGAAGAAGAAGGGGAAGATGAAGGGGGAAAAGAAGAGGGAAGAAGAATGAGGAGGGAGGAAGAAGGAGGAAGAAGGAGGAAGAAGGAGGAAGAAGGAGGAAGAAGGAGGAAGAAGGAGGAAGAAGGAGGAAGAAGAAAAGGAGGATGAAAAAGAGGATGAAGAAGAAGAAGAAGAAGAAGAAGAGAACAAAAAAGGGTGGAAGAAGAGGAAGGAACGAAGAAGAAAAGGAGGAAGATGAAGGGGAAGAAGAAGCAGGGAAGAAGGAGAAGGAAGAAGAAGGAAGGAAGAAGAGGAAAATGAAGGGGAGGAAGAAGAATGGATGAAGTAGAAGGGCAGGAAGATGATGGGGAGGAAGAAGAAGGGAGGAAGAAGAAGGGAGGAAGAAGGACAAAAGAAGAATAAGGAGGAAGAAGAAGGGAGGAAGAAGAAGGGAGAAAGAAGAAGGGAGGAAGAAGAGGGAGGAAGAAGAAGGGAGGATGAAGAAGGGGAGGAAGAAGAAAGGGAGAGGGAAGAAGCTCTAGAGGAAGAAGAAGGAAGAAAAAGAGAGGAAGAAGAATGGAGGAAGAAGAAGGGGAGGATGAAGAGGGGGAAGAAGAAGGAAGGGAGAACAAGAGGAAGAAGAAGGGGAGGAGGAAGATGAAGGGAGGAAGAAGAAGGATGAAGAAGAAGGGAAGAAGATGAAGGGAATAGACTCAGAAAAGGGTCATTAGTGGCCAAGGAAGGGAGGTTAATTGGTGTGATTGCCCCATGGAGGTGTTTATCTCCTTGATGTCCTTATATGTTTGCAGCATCCCATACAGTTGTGGTCAACAGGACAGCTATCAACTGGTCACCACACAAGGTCAAGGCTTTTTATTTTATCTTTCTCAAAACTGGCCTTATTTATTTTGGGAATGTTGAAATCCTGATTCTGTACATTTCTCTATAACCTTTCCTGTGCTAAGGGGGTACTTGGCAGGCTAGAAAGTGACACTGCATCCTGCAGTTTTGTTGACCACTAACAAGATTAACGGCCATTTAATATAGGAGATAGGACCCATGGTAATTACTTTTCACCCTGCACCCCCCCCCCCAGTTCTTATCAGCAGCACAATCTGTAATTTTTTGTGAGTCTAATTCCAGGAGTGCAGTGTTAAATACCATTGTGCAACAACAGGTATGGCATTGAAATCAGTGGCGTTGTCATGGTCAATTAGCAAGATAAACGATGTGGTTGGCCATGTCATACAGAAGCTAATGCCACATGAGATTACAGCAATTAAATTTGATAAGCTTGTTAAGATAAAGACTTAAAGGGCCCATATCTATGAGAAGCCCCACAACTGTAAAAGCTGACCACCCTCACAACACTGATATACATAGAGCCAGTTACTCCAGGCCTTTATAATAGTGTAGGATACTTATAACTGTGGCTTGCAGAGATGTATTTCCTCACCTGAATGTATAGGCCTGAGCCCACAGCCCTCTTGGCAACAATCACTCCATCTCACAAATTATTCATTACAAAAGTTGAAAAAAAAAAAATTCAATAAAATTACTTTATAGAGGTAAGCATGAAAGAGTTCATATTTACATTTTGCTAATTTAACTGACAGAGAAAAATAATCACCATTCCTGAAGCAAAAATAATATACTTGTTGTAAATAAAACTGAACACTGGCGCTTACTGATAATACAAATAAAGTTTTGCTTTCAGAATGAAAATTCAATTAAATATATATATAATATATTAGGCCTATTCCTTAAAATGGTAAATGTACTCTCGTCCCTTTAAATGTCTTCCTCTTCTATTTCTTCTATAATTAGCTTCTGTCTATTTTTTAGACTAACCTCCATCTAAAAACATGACTAAATCCCCCCCCAGGAGTAAAATTTCATTACCACCTTTGTATTTAGGGTTAGACATTTCTGTTAAAAGCAATAGGCCTATTTAAAGCAAAAAAATAATATTTTCTCTTCAAATTTTCAATTTTATATTATCTGGACCAACACAATATGGAATTTCTATGGCAATAGACCTGTATAATATTGTATGTGAACAATAGATTATTTGCATTGCACTAGATAGCACAGGATAGATAGATAAGTTTAAAAAAAAAATTAAAGTCAAAGTTATTGGTTGATAAAATTGCGAAACATATTGTCTAATTGAGCCACCCTCCTTGCACAGTTACTTGCCCCAGACTGCCACTGGTCCAACAGATGTTTGTGGTCTTGCAACTGCTGCCATCTTGAGGAAAATTCAGACAAAATCAAAACATATGAGATGTACACGAGTGTTTGTACAACCAGAAAGATATATATTCATTTCCTCAATAAATTTTAAAAATGGAAACGTTATAGATTATTTCTTATTATCCAAAGATATACCTTGCAATTAAGGTGGACTAAGGAAGACAAAGACATCCTTACAAGGTTATAAAATGAGGTACAGGTAATTGGTAGCGGAAAGATAAATCAGGCTTTAATTAGCATTTCCATGCATCTCCCATAAAGTACACCCAGCTGGTTAGTTTGAAGATAAAAGCATCTCCCAGCTGGCAACATACCAGCTGGTTATTTTTGCTAGCCAGCTGGCTACAGTGATGTAGCTGGGTAGCAAATGTTGTACATACGGCAGCTGGCTAGGAGATATTATGACCCCACCTGGCTAGTTGGCCGAGAAAAGTGAATAATAGATAAGATGTATCCAGCTTCAATAGGATGTTACTCCTTAAGTGTCAAAACATGTGGAAACCAAATCCCACCCTCCTAGCTCAACTTTCAAAAAAGCAGTCATGGTGTGCCCCTGCAAAGATGAACTTCTTGATATAAACATGGATCAAATTAGAACTGGCTCGCGCTGCGCGCTCGAGACAGTTCTTTGGAGTTAATCTATCTATCAGCTTTGTCCTGTGTATAAGGCATCAAGTGGCATCAGGTGACACTGTCTGCCAACAAGTAAAATATCCCACATATGGTGTAAAGCTTCTGTTTATGTCATAATGAATGGACAAATAAAAGTATATTCTATTCTATTCTATTCTATAATACATGACTTGTATGTTGTTGTTGTTTTTTTCACCCCAATTTTTACAAGTTTAGTTTGGGAGTTAATAACTTAATGAGTCAATCATTCAACATAAATTTGTCTTTCTCTTTCAGATTACCAGCATACTAGATGCCGGATATGTCTTATGAAGTATGACCAACACCAGTGGTGGATCCAGTGGGGGCGGGCCCCCCCCCGGGCCCCCCCCCCCCAACCACTGAAAGAAGGGCGTAACGTGGGTCCAGCCCTCAAATGCAGATATGACGCTCACTCAGGCCCAAGGAATGCCGAAACGATGCCCGACCCCCCTAGACAACCTATCTCAATCCGCCACTGAATGCCAGCTTCATTAAAACATAAAGAGGTAAAGAAATATAAATTTTTTGTTTTTTGTTTTGATTGATTTGATAATTGCCTTTGTGAAAATTGCTAATGACATCAATGGTTTATTTCATCCTATATCTTGATCCAATTCTTAAAAATGTCATCTTTTTTGTCTGTTAATTTCCATTTTTTTATGATTTTATCACAGTGTCACTTCTTGTTGTATTGCAGATCCCTGATTGAATTCTCAGTATACTCCCATGTACAAGAGTATGTCAGCTTTATTCAAGGGAATACCAGTCAAACCGGCTTAATGGCCAATGACCATGCAGGATTATCAGGATTTTCTGGATTTTAAATGGCTTTAAAAAATTAACCCAGCATGATGAAAACATTTATAAAGTATCAATGATCATTAAGAAAATGACTTTGAAATGGATGCGCCAAACTGTGAGGAACTGTAGGCAGCAATATAATGTTCATCAAATGTGTTGAAGCTTTTGTGTCTCACCTCAACTTGGATGATAGTGAAAGGTGGTTCTTTTCCATGGCCTTCCCTTCGATTTTTGTTGATGCTTTTAATTGGCAAGTATTTTCCACTTGATTGTGTGTTTGATATCTTTTATGCAAACTGTGTTTACATAATATCAACTGTTCACTGGTTGCCATTTGATTGTTTGTTTGAATATGCTACCCTCCTAAAGTTTTAATACAGCATGAACGGAGAAAGTGAGGTTTCTTTAAAGATACTTCCTTTTTAACACAACTTTTATTCATTACTTACTTAGCTTTAAGTATCTGGGTTGATATACCACATTATGGTATTCTATGAAAAGTTGTTTCAACAAAATTATCTTCTAGCTTTATGAAATTTAGTGGATTTTTATATGTTTTCGCAGTTATGATTCAACTTAAAGTGAAATGGAAGTATTTTAAAGAAACCTCACATCTTCTGTTGCGTTCAAAATTTCAGAGTTTAGTGTATTTTATCGCTATATTATGTTATTATCGTTTTCATAGCTACATGTTTTTTGAAAACTTCGTTTTGCAGCTAAACCGTGACATCAGAGGGTATCTGTCAATGTGATTGGTCTAATCTTCAATCTGTGACATATCAGTTCAGAGTTTGACATCACAGTTAATGACAAAGGAATTTAAAACTGTCAGGCAATGTTACTATTTGTGAACAACCACAACAAACAGCGTATGTCTAAGCTGAGTGTTGCACCTCATTGTTTTCCAAACAAACAATTTCAAACAATTTTTTTGTCAGCAATTGCAAAGTTTTCCTTTGAGGCTAAGTAGTCTGTTTGTTTCAGTTACAGTTATTTAATTATCTTTCAGCCAGGGCAAGCTGAACAAGTGAAACATACATCATCCATATGTCAGTTTCCTGAAATCTGTGCTTGTAATAAACAAAATTATTCTACTAAATCCCTGACATCACAGCTTTGGAATGAAGCAAATTGCAAACTTGAAAAACACGTAGCTATGAAAACGATAATAACATTCTCTGTATTTATGATGATTGACATGTTTTAGTGAAAGATGACATACACAATATGTAATTGCTTGATAATAAATTTATATTGTATTTATTAACAAATTATGATTGTATGATTGAAAAAATGAGACCTGTAATATAGCTACAATTTACTTTCATGTCATTAAATAGTTGTGAATGATGAAATAAAATGTTTCTATTAATTTTGTTTTGCATACTTCTGTTTCAAGACCCTCTTCTTTTTAGAGTGGGAAACATTTTCTCTGGTGAAATACAAAGTTCTGAGGTTCTGAAGGGAGGGGTAGGGCACGGAAGGGGCAACTTTATATAAAGCAATAAATTGACCCGCCTGCGTGGTCCAAAATACCAGATACCTGGTCAAAATCACTAGCCCATGTTGTCCTAAAGACCAGTTGCCTGGTCAGAATTACTAGTCTGTATTGTCCTATAGACCAGTTACCTGGTCAGAATTACTAGTTTGTGTTGTCCTGAAGACCAATCACCTGGTCAAAATTACCTGGCTACATTGTCATAAAGACTAGTTTACCTGGTCAAAATTGCTAGCCTGTGTTGTCCTAAAGACCAGCTACCCGGTTAGAATTACTAGCCTGTGTGGTCCTGAAGACCAGTTGCCAGGTCAGGATTACTAATTCATGCATCATGCTTACTAAGAAAGTAGTCAAGCTAACTATCAGGTGTAATAAAAATTACTATCCTTTAAGGCTTTAGTCCGTTCCTTGATGAATTTAGCAGGTGACATGACTACAGTGTTGTCAGATTGACTCAAAAAGTAGTCAGACATGACTATGTGAAGGTAAATTTTATCAATAAGGTAGTGATTATGACCAATTACACCTAGTAATAATGACAACTACAGAGACATTGCATGCACCTGTAAGGTAGTAAATTTGATCACCAGCTCATAGCCTTGACTACTTAGTTGTACATCTTACTAATCCAAAGTAATGTCACATTGACTACCCTTTAGTAATTCTGACTCAAGGAGTTGTCGGTTTAGGCACCAGGGTATTACCACTCTAGAGTTGTCATGGTGACTACCCTGGGTTTAGAGTGCAGAAATAAACCAATTCCCATTAAGGAGAAAGCCCGAACATGTTACAGTGTAAATTTCATTTACAAGTTGGCTTTTCAATTTAAAAGGAATGACAAAAGCACCATTGGTGAGGGCTAACCCCAATTAAATCGCCTATTAATCAATTTAAACAGTTTTTTATTGTACGGTTCATAGAACTTGCGCAGTTTTTTTGTGTCATTCCGTGAAATTTCAGGGTGAGGCCGTCCACCCTTCCCTTTTCTCAGACATTTTGCTCTCCCATTCTTGTTAATGCATAAAAATCCTTTCTCCTCACTGTATCTGAAATCGTCTTGAGTAATAACTGATTTTAGTCCGAGGAAGTCTTCCACTTTGTTGAGTTCCGGAACTGGATTCTTGATAAATCTATCTCCATCTATGAGCAGTATTTGCGATTTGCGGAAGTAGACGTAAAAACGCTGCAAATCTTTCGCATAAATGCTGATGTTAACACCTTCGTATTGCATATTGACGTTTCCATATTCGTCGAAAACTGCTTTATGGAAGGTCGGGTAGCTCCCTCCAGCCCTTTTCGCAAGGTGTCTCTCATGAACGTAATCAGAAATCAGCCTTTTGACAGGATTGCAAATCACAAATATCAACTTGATGTGTGGATTCATTTCATAGATCATCCTCTCCACACCAGGCAGAACTGAATATTTCGGCGTTTTCTCCAATGTCACTTGATCCGAGTAACTTAGTGGCATCCTTTCACGATACCACTCGTAACCCTTTTCATATTCTGCGTCAAAGAAATGAGCCTCTCCTTTGCATATTACTATTTGCTTATTTATGGCCAGAAAGTGCTTCAAGGCACCTGAAAACATGAAAATATATAATTCACATCTTCCGAAATTAAACAATAGTCACAAAGTTATTGTTCTCCAAATAATTTCATTATCATCCATCCAATAACTGTGTTTCCTTTATTTGTTCTTCTTTGCTGGAGAGCATGATGTCATCAGTGGCGGATACAGGGGGGGACCTAGGGGGCCCGGGCCCCCCTAGACCACCAAGATAAATAGTAGCATTTTGAAGAAAAAATACGATAACGCGGGCCCGCGAATGCCAAAACACGTCCGGGCCCCCCCAGACTATCTTGTCTGGATCCGCCACTGGTCATGCGGAAGCTGTTTACAGATCATCCCTGTATGCTTGGTAATTCAAACTTAAAGATCACTAAACTTAGCTGAAGTAATCAATAATAATCAAAGGTTTAATATTGTAACTGGATGCATAGGAAGCCTCTCTGTGTTATTGAGTATCACAGTCTGGTCTAGTGATCTCAAAGAGGCAACACATAACCAGGCCTGCGGAACACCATGCTCTCAGTCAATGAAGAACATTTCAAGGATACATTTCAAGGATACATGTACATTTCAAGGATACATTTCAAGGATACATGTACATTTCAAGGATACATTTCAAGGATACATAGTCACTGGATGGATAATATATATATAGATGATTTTATTCGTAATGAGACATTACAGCTGATAAGATTAATCAAAGTATTAAAGCTTTAAAAAAAAATTATTATCAAATTGTAAAAATGAAATGTATAAGTCTGTTTCCATGGCAATGAAATGTATAAGTCTGTTTCCATGGCAACTCACCTGTCCCGCATTTTTTAGCTCCTATGACCAGAACTGTCGGCAGTCTTCTTTCCGGCACCTCCTTCACGATGTAATCAACATAATATTTCGGATAATGAAACATGAAAAGCAGCAATTGAGACAATTGAAAGTGTGTGAGCATGTCCACAACTCCAGATAATAATATTACCAAGGTTACAAGTCCACATTTTTTGCAGCTGAATTTGCTTAAATATCGGTACAGCATTGTTACCAAACAGTATTAGTAATACTGAGTTCTAAGTTATCAGAAAACAAGATTTCAAGTGACATCAACGCAAACCAAATGTCTTAAATTGATGGAAAAATTGATTTTTTAAAGGCTAAAATATAAATCACATATAAAATTACAATAGAAAAGATAACAAATTGAATGGCGCATTACAAAAAAAAATGACTCAGTTTTGAAGTTTATTGAGACCATTGACGATTTATCATTGCGATATACGATTATTATATATTTTCTATAAAAATTATTGAATAATGAATAGAATATTAATGACACTGGGTAGGGGGTTGATGGACGGATGATTGGAGCTTGATGTCCTGTAGTTATGCACTTTATAGGGGTAAGCGGGTGGGAAGTGGGGGATAGGTGGGGGCAAGTGGGGGTAAGCAGGGGCAAGTGGTGGCTAGCGGGAGGCAAGTGGATAAGTGGGGGAAAAGGGGGGGGAAGCAGAGTGCAAAAAAAAAATGGGGGTAAAATTGGGGTAACTGATATTACGGGAATAAGAAAAGGGAGCGGGAGGTGTATCCTGTCATGAGGCCTTTTTCTAGTTTTGGATAATACAACAAGACATCATGGGCGTACCTTTTTCATGTCCTCGTGCTGATTTTGAATCGACTTTTTCACACAAATTAAAGCAAGCTGTACATTAATATAGAAAAAGATAAGAAGTACTTTGTACATATTTGGATTGAGTCAACTTAACTTTTACATCAAATTTTATTTAAAAATACATAATTTACACATTGACTTGAAATTTATGGCTCATCGAACAGCGATAATTGTGAGTCTCTCTCAGTAATACTCGGTCTAAAATGCGTTGTAATTTATATCCCAGTATTATTGTCTCAAAAAATGTGATATTTCTGCATTGGTTGCATTCCCAAGCCATTCCAGATTGTGACACCCTTATCTTGTGTCAACAAAGCAGGACAGGACTGATCTTACAGGTGTGAGATGGATGGATGAGTGGGGCTTTACGTCCTGTATTTATGCACTTGGTAGGCTAATAAGGACAGGAGGAGGACACAGCAATGAGGTGAAGGATGATTAAAGCAGCCGTCCAACATAGACCCAGGTGACCCGGCAACAGCTGGATTCGAACCCTGGACCCAGCGATTGGCAGTCCAGCATGCTACCACTAGACAAACCCTCCCCCTCTCTTACAGATGTGAGAGTTAAGTATCTATTTATAGATGGTTAGCACGGGCCTAACCAACATGAAAGATAAATGTCTTTCACTTGTTCTGATTTCATGATGCAAATCTTCACCATAGTAAACATAAGGGTGGGATATTCAAGTCATGCTTCACCGGTCATGGGTTGATTCCAAGTCAGCAATGAGCTGAAATAACTGCTTCAGCAGTATCCTATGCATTCCACAGGCACATCAGGCCAAGATTTGCTTATAATCTAACATTCCAAGCACTTTAAATGGTTTTAGATACCTTCTAAGTGTCCAAAATCAGTCTTCATTCTTCTGTTTATCATTGGGAGCAAGGCAGCATAAGAAGGAAGTCAGCTGGCATTTACATGTTTACAGAATCATCAGGATTGGCCCCTGGATTCAGTCACATGATTGATTTACCTTATGTATGCATGTCAATTAAGGACCATATAAGGAGTGTGTGTGGAAGACTAAAGCTCATAAGTTTGCATTGGTCATAAGAATGATGCTATGTTTAAATAGCATTTAGCAAAACAACTACAGATGTCTTTGTACCACTGCTAAACACAAAGATTGAAAAACTGAAAACAGTGTAAAGGGATTAAAATAGAGACAAAACAATTTCAATGACACAGTTATGTGCTAACACCATCAGCAATACAATGGCACAAAATTACACATAGTCAATGCCATGTTGAAGGTGGGGGCGGGGAGGGGACGGGGTTGTTGGGCTGAGCCAACGTGCACCCACTCCCTAAATGTGGATATATTCAATACTTAATATTTGTATTTTTACAAAAGTCACAAAAATTTACACACCCAATGGTACATAATGTCCTGCACATGCCACTGATAGATCTATATCTGTGAGAAGTATTGCAGTTGAGAACTTGAGATTTGCCAAAAATAGTGGTCATTAAAATCACAAATTTAAAATACTTCATAATTTTATGTGTATTTGAATTGACACTTATTTAATGCATTGTCTAAAATGAAGGGTTTAGTTACTCATGTTTCAGTACCGGGGGGGGGGGGGATATTTCTGATAACTTTATTTCTTGAATATTGAATTTTCTGTAGTTATGATGTTTTATAAATTTGCTTAATTTTTCAATTACTTCATGGCTCAATTTCCATAATCAGTTATAAAATAATACACAAGGGGGCAGCAGCTCCTTGCATTGTAATTCAACTGGATATGGGCTTTCTTCATTTATAGTCCGATGTTTGCCTTATAGTTTGATGTGTATAAAATGTATTGAGCAGGGAACATGGAATGACAATTTGGACGAGGACGGATCACAGGCCTACAGTAAAACTGCAAATATTTTATTTTGGTAAAATGTGTGAACCAGATCTAGAAAGGCGACACTAAAACTTGTGACGTCCTTAAACAAATTTACGTCCTGTCTACCATAAAAATTTTGATCCAGAATTTAGGATTTTGGACTCTTGTACTGGAAGAAAAAATCACAGCAGTAAGTCCGCTTTTCATGCTCGAAGATTGATGTGCAAAACAAATCCAATATCAATTTCATTAGGGTATTAAGACAGCAATTTGTACCACAAGAAAAAGTACAAATCAGTTATGAATTTATTAAAACTTTATTGTTGCAGTCAACAAGAAAATAAAAAAAAGTTAAGTTTATCACAAATCCAACTGTAAGTAGAGAATAAATATTGAAACAAGAAATCTGTTGTTTAATAGAACGACATCATTGATGGTTTTCTATTAGGCAATCTCAAAGGAAAATATTGCCGGTTGTTTAACTAGCAGGGATATATCAGATTTAATTGGCTCAGGCCTGAGACGGGAGAACCATAACAGAGCCGTGAATTCGCATCGATTGACAGCTTTTGCTATTGACAGGAGGATTGATGGTGCAATGCTCTTCCCATTAATAGACCACAATTAACTATATATAGTCGACATTGAACATCTGCATGACACATAATATTGTAAGTGATACATTCGAATTTCTTGTTAAGTTAAATAATGATTTACGTAAATAAGACAATAATGAATCTTGCAGGGCACTGATGATATCTGGTACGGGCCTAGTCCAGAGAATCAATAGTTCCAGCAAAGTTAATGGAGGGAACATGTAAAAATGCTGATTGACCATGTGATGTTATAAATATGCACAACTAGATTTCCGGAGCAGGACAGAACACACACAAGCTATGCAATAGTAGAGATCATCAATCTGGAAATACAAAAATGAAATCAGTTAGAATCTGATCAATTAAACGGAATTGTAAAAAAAAATTGAATTTATTTGTATTTAATTGACGAGGCTCCTTGGCCATATTACTTTTGAATTCCCTGTCCTGTCTGAAATTTGTCTAATGGACTTTAGAATTCTCTGTCCCTCAGCTCTGGGTGGGATCTTTTGGTCCCCCAGGTTCTTTGGCCATTTTACTTTTGAATTCCCAGTCCCAGATAATCCCCATCCACAGCCAGGGGTGCCGGAAGGAATCGCGGGCGGCAGGGGCGGTCAGATGAAAAAAAGGGCAAATCATATTCACGTCAATTTCGCATGACAAAATTTAAATAGAGAGTCACTAGTAATTTTGAATATATGCTTACTAAAACTTACTTATTTGTGCCTAAAATTAGTAAAATAAGGCCTAATAATGTTTTTACTTTAAGATCTAAAGGGAACCCTTGCCCCCCCTGCCCCCCTTGGACAAGGCAGGAGGGGCAATTGCCCTCCTGTTCCACCACCCCTGTCCAAAGCCTCATTGACAGGCTATGATGCTTTAATTAAATTTATTTTCAATTCAACCAGTACATATTCTATGCAGTTATTTATCATTCCTCAGCAAAACGTTTGCTCCACCGGACATAACAATGTGACCATTGCATGTATTTGCAGTTTGATTGCATCATTTTTATCTGCACCAGTATACCCTGCGTGAGAGTACCTCTATTTAAAAAATCTTTAAGTTAAAATTACCAGAACGTCCTCATTCCAAATTATTTCTCTGATCTGACCAGAAGAGGCCAAATAGCAGGTTACAAGATAAGAATACAGTTGTTGACTATATAGTATCAAAAATTAAATTTTCACTATTCACAGGATTGAAAAATTGGCCAGTTGGTGGCTCCCCCTCATGGTAAATGGTCATATCCATTTGAAAGACTCCAATTTTTTCAAAACAGGAATAGGGTCAATAAAATCTGCTGGCTCAGGCTGGAGTCACCATAAACGTATGAATAAGAAGGGGGCAACCATTTAACATCAAAGTGAGGGGGGGGGGGGGGGGGTTGGAGTAATTTTTTTAATTAATAATTGCTTGCTCTGTTTTGCTGAAATAAATGAATTCTTTTTGACCAGTCTTGAAATACATCATTTTTGGAATGGGTATTTCTGAGTAAAACTCCAACCCCCCCCCCTTGGAATTAAAACACCAGACCCTAAAAATTACATTCATTTTCAAAATGCAGTACTATAAATTAAACACAATGCCTTTGAGATATTCAAGTTTATATACAAGGGAATATCTTTGTTTATCTATGTTTTATTTACTTTGTACATGTAAACTAATAAAACATTTATAATTTTTCTTTCTCACATACCATTCCCAAAAGCACTGTTTCCTTCACAGGAATAAAAAAGCTGTCATCACATCAGCGTCCTTTTGAAGACTATTAATAAGAGGTAGCAGTTTAGCAATAACTACCTGAAATTAAATAATATGTTTTTATTTGTAGTGTTACGCAAGTTTGCTTGCACAAAAAGGTATATGTTTTTAAGCAGTTTATTGAGACCTTGCAGCTCAGGTACAATACAGCAAGCACGCAAATACTATTTACTGATAGGCAAAACAATTTTAATGTTTTAACTCATAACTTGTCATTATTCCAAATAATACTCTTATATAAACAGGTACACTGTTTAAAAAACAAACTCACCTTAATTTTAGAGCAAGGTGCTTGCTGGAATTATTTGTTGTCTCTTCGGGTACATTTAATTCCTCAGCTCTTCCAGAACAAAATTATAGCACACCAGTAACCTGAAAATATGAAGTAATACAATTAGAATATCAATTTAACAAAAGAATACAACTGTTATCAAAAAGGAAAAATCAGAGTAATATTTTATATTATTATATACTATAATCTACACTTGCAAATATCCAACCGCACTAGATGAACACTCACCTATGATACTTCAGTGGTCAATGTGGAGAAATGATGTCCATTTGCAGAGAATTTTATCTTCATTCCTTACTTTTATACGGAAGCCTGCAACAAATAGTACAGAATTGTATAAGCGTATTATAGCCAATGTCCAAGAGTTGCAATTTAATTTTCATTGGGATATGGCTTAGAGGAAGAAACAACGAAATAATAATTTGTATGCAATAAAATAATGATGTGTCACACATCTCGAATCTGACCAGATATAGATTAGAAATGGTGAAGAAGGGTTTCACTGTACTTTTTGGTGGGAGGGTACAGTGAATCAGTGCCGTTTTGAAAAAATTAAACTCTTAAAAATGTTTTCCCACCTTCAGAATAACTAAGGTAAGTATTTGAACTGTATTTCCACCAGGTTCAATGACTGTTTTTTCTGAAAAAAAAACATCCCGTAGTACCAAGAGTTGCTTGTCATTACTACAGAGAATAAAGTGATCATGGTACCCTGAATGGCTCCCAATTCGCTGTGCCCTGTTGAGCGCCCGTCAAATACATCAAATAAATGAACATTAAATAAATATTGCCATTTACCATCCAAAGAAGTTTGTTATTCACAGTGCCCCATGATTCACTGCAACCCTGCTCCCCCGTATTAATCTCACTGAGACAAAAAGTGTATCTCAATGATGAAAACATAGATATAGAAAATTATATTAATATTTTTGATTGTATATCTTACCCACTGTTAATGTCCACCGTGTTTGAAAACACTATACACAGTCCAAACCTGTTTTCCAAGGCACTGTCACTGCATTATTGCAAGTCTAGAAAAAAAAATACTCAAAGAAAAAATATGCAATTAGCATCACTGTAGTGATGAAAAAATATACTAGCACTGAGACAGAAAGTGTTGCTCAATGATGAAAAAATAGATGTTTATATAAAATTATGTTAATGTTTAATTGAATATCTTACCCAATGTTGATGTCCATCATGTTTGAAAGCGATGTGTATACTGTCTAAACCTGTTTTCCAAGGCACTGTCACTGCATTGCTGCAGGTCTAGAAAAAATATTCACAAAGAAAAAAACATGCAATTAGCATCACCATAGTGATGAAAAAATATACGAGGAACAATCTGCATGATAAAAATATGTTCATTAATTATTATCTTTCCTTGCTGATCAGCCCAATCGAGAGAAACTTCAGTCAGGTGACAATGTAGTTTATAATTATACTATGTTATTGTTATTGCACCAGAAGGAATGCTAATATACTAGACAGTTGTAGCAAAGTATCAGAACACAGTAAACTGTGAATAGTATTGTCTGGCTTGATATGTTCTGCTGCAATAAATGAACAAAACCAAAACAAAACATCAAACAGAGCAGCACTCAAAGCTGAATAGTCTATTTTCTGATATGACATTCATAATTACACAATAGCATTGAAAATTCTGACTGGCATGCTTACACAGTGAAAATAAACTTACCAAGACTCATAATCCTTTCAGTTCCTTTCTTCCACAAGTTATTAGAACTTAAAAAATAATGGATTTGAGTGGTCTTGCAGGCAAAGGTTATGGATAAATGTTTCTTCCAGAAGATTACACACAGTTATCCACAGTGCAATGACTTCTCAGGCTGCTGGCTTAGGTGTTTTGACAGTTGGTGCAGGTTGATGGGGGGAGGGGGGAAGGGATCAGTGACATCAAAAAATAATCTCTAAACAGTCAGAGCCAACTTGGGTTGTGTTGCTCATAGTGTTAGACAAATTCAAAGGTAAGATTTATTGTATTAATGATATATTATTGCAAACATATATTGTGACCAAAGACAACCTTAATCTATATATTAAGGGATGCAATAGTGCAAAAAATATGAAAGCTGCAATTGAGGGAAATATTAGCTGTTTCTGCATGATTGCATTCCCAAGCCATTCCAGATTGTGAGACCCTTATCTAATATGTCAACAAAGCAGGACAGGACTGATCTTACAGATGTGAAAGTTAAGTATCTTTTTATAGCTGGTTGGGCCCGTGATGGTTGGGCCCGTAGTGAAAATTGTCTGCAGGTACATCAGATTGTGAGACGACTCATATAATGAAGCTGATTGAATGCTCTCAAATAGTGCCAATTGTGTGTTTTCAATCGATTTTTTCACTGATCGCCATTGCTGCCTGTCCTAATTAGCCCCCGCTTGCTCCCACTTGCCCTCGCTTACCCCCACTTACTCCCTGCAACCCCCCCCCCCACTTCCCCCCGCTTACCCCCCACTTGCCTCATACGTAATGAATTATTTCACAAGTATTGTACTGCATTTTATGGCAGTCAATTATATCCTCTGTATAATAATAGTATGCAAAATATATTTTGTGCATGGCGGGTTGCTACACGTAAAGTCTGGCGTGTGCCAAATATAACTCATTGTAATTTTTTGCCATATTTGGCTGGTTGTATAGATATAAAATTATGGTTTGCCAGAAGAAGTATTAATTTCATCAAGAATATATATAAGTCAGATAATGCTGTTGTCAGAACTATTGCTAATATGGATCTTCATGAAAGTTATTCTATTATTGGTGGAAACAAAAGATATTTAGAAATTTTTTTCAATTTTTGTGTAAACAATGTGAACAAAAGTTGGTCTAATATGAATAATGATGAACTGCAAGGATTGCAGAACAGGTCAAGTAGGTTTGCTCTATAAGAGATCATTGTGTTGAAGATAGCATCCTCACTTACCAAGAATGCAAAGACATAATTATGCTTTTATGCACAATGTAAATTTTATTTATATTTTATTTTCTTGTGCTCTGTCTTTCAATTTAAATTTCTTTTATCATACTTATTTTAAAAATGCACATCTTTTTTGGATGTGAATAAAGAATTTTAAACAAACAAACTAGCCCCCACTTTACTCCATTTGACTCCGGCTAGCCCCTCTTGCCCCTGCTTACCCCTTCTTGCCCCCTACTTCCCCCAAAAATGTCTTTCTTTCCCCCAATTGTCCTACCTTTCCCCCTAATTACCCCTAATAACATTTTCTAATGTTAGTCTTACCGGTAATATTTGAATTGAGCACCTCATTTGATTTGCTGCTTTTTTAAAAATCCATGTTGGTTTTGCATTGAAATTTGGTTTTTCAAAAACCATTTTGAATCTAAAAAACCAATTTTGTCTGAAATTTTTTAGAGTGCACCAAGCAGTTTTTGACGAATATGGAAACGACAATGAACAATATGAAGGTGTCAATGTCAGCATTTATGAAGAATAATCATTTCTAAATCAAACAACACCTGGTTCAGCAATGCCCCCATCAGAAATTTACTTCAAGAATGCTTGGAAGGATTTGACTTTTTTCATTACAATTGGCAAGAAAATATTTACAAAAAAAGACACCAAAGACCCCCTTCGCCAAGATATCTTATCTAACAGCTGCCTCCTTAATTCACAGTTCTTCAATATAGTTTTTATAGTTAATTGAGTGCTAAGTGGATAGATGCGATAGAATAAAGACATAAGTCAGTTTATTTAATAAATATTATTTATTTGTCACCAGGAAACATTGACATAAGAAAACTATACTCAGTCAAACTTGTATAATTTGTCACGCAATAGGAGTAATGTGGATGAGACTGGAGTAAGGATGCACGGATGTCATACACAATATCCAAAATCCTGTCAGATATTGTTATTTATGGGATATCTGGTATACGTATACTTCTGCAGTACCAGTGTATTTGGACCAGATATCTATAATCTGGGATGCTCCAAATTCAGTGAATGACATTTTTAAAAATTAAGATAAGTAAAAGGTTGTCATAAAATATTCATCAACTGGATTAGAAAACCAACACAACTTAAAATAAAATTTCAGTTCCTAAATATAAAGAAAAATATCCCTCTAGATTGGCAGAGTTCCTTGCGGACTTCGACAATTTAAGAGATCAGAAAAAATAATCTGTGAATGCTGTGAGCTATTTATCGTGACTTTATTATCCAGTTCCTTCTATATGGTTCCTATCCGGTATTCGGCAGACAGTGTTTGCCAGATTATCCGGTATCTGGCCATTTTCAGTATCCGTGCATCACTAGACTGGACTGACCCTCCTCTGGTCCAATGTCGCTCCACTGAAGTGATATTTGTCCCGTCCAGAGTAAGGTCCTCATCACTTAACAAAAGCCTTGCTAATAATTTCCTAATTTGTTAAACTCCACAACAGAATTCATACTAGCCAAGCATGTACATGTCGGCTGATTGTCATTTATTTTAAATTGTTTCATATAAAATAAATATAAAAATATCAATTATTTACTGCGTAGGTTAAGTACTGCTTTTCTTTTGACATATATTTACAGACACATATTACACTGTACAAATGTATCAATAACTTAATTACCCGGTAGCACTCTTTGACCAAGGAATTTACAAGTAACTCATAAGTGCAGGCCTACTTCCTAGCAACCCCCATGTACCAACAGCACAGGCCTCTGATTGGAGTTGTAACCAAAATTTATAAGGGGCGTTTTCGGAAAGTTACATTTGAAACTCGGGTGACAGGAGTAACGAAGATTTGTTTCCGAACATGCCAGACTCGAGCCTGGTGTTTCCCGGAATCATAACAGGAGAGCTTCACTCGAGCAGGAACCAAAACTTCAGACCCCGGTACTACCCACATATCGGGGAGTAGCTGGAAACAGCATACTCGAGAATTGATGTTGGCACCTCCCGGAAACACGAGGTTCGAGTCTGGCATGTTCTACTGATCCTCATTACCCGAGTCACCAGAGTTACTAGTGTGACCTTTTCCGAAAGCAACCAAAGGTAAAAGGCTCCAGTACCAATTCGTGAACTATAGACCAATCATTTTTTTGTGGCAGTAAGTTTTTGGCTGATATTTAAAAACATACCTTACTCTTGACAAAAATACTTGTCTCCTCCTGTTCCTGACACCTTGACCAAACAGTTTCATAAACATTTGGAAGTATTGGCATGTTGTAGTCCTGGTTTTGAGGCAGTCCCATTAGAATAACATTGCTGTCAACACAGCTCAAGAAGCCACACTCTAAACACAGGGTAGTCAAAATGACAACTTTAGCGTGGTAATTCCTGGTGCCTAAACCGACAACTGTTTGAGTCAAAAATACTAAAAGGTTGTCAATGTCACAAATATTGGATTAATAACATGTATCATTAAGGTAATCAAGGCTACCAGATGGTGATCAATTTGACTACCTTTGGGTAACTTGCAGAGCCAACATAGATATTTTGATTACGATAGAATAGTCAAAATGATTTTCCAAGAAGTAACAATAAATTTTTTCATCCATTACTACCCTAAAGTAGTCATAAACTAGTCATAAACTAGTCACATTGACAACCAAATGTTTAGAGTGCATTTTCTTCTACTGCTTCTATTGCTGCTGTTGTGACATCACCATTGTTTCAATGATGTCATAGAGCCAACGATGCTGATGATGTATGTCACAACAGAAGGCTAAAAATAGCTCTAAATGTGCAGAAGAACAACAGTAATTTAGCATTTTAAGTGCCTGCATGATGGAGCTGGGGGATCAGAGGACATAAATTTCGTCCAAATCATGCTTGGTCATGGTGTACTCAACCTAATAAACCAAAAATTAAACCTCAGACTTAATCGTGAATTCTTTTATTGGCTAAAAACTTACTGCCAAAATAAAATGTCTTGACTTTAGGCTCTGCAGGCAATGCTAAACATCCCAACCAGAACTTCTTGTGGAAGCATTGATTCTCATCTGATGAGATGAAAACAAATCACGTCCTAAAAGGTGGATGTCTTAAGCATATCCAAGACAAATAGCATCCAGACTGACCCGCCATTTTTTGGGGTGCCAGTGCTGCAAGACTCAATCAAAAATGACAGTTTCTTTTTTTATAAATCGAGTTATTCACAATCAGAAGCCTGCAGCTGCAGTTATAAGGAAACAGGGAAAAGCACTGCAAGTATAACGAGCACCTGTGAGACTGTACAAGTCAATGTGGCACATGAATTTAATGCCTGTCAGAAATAGACTGTCACAATTAAACAATTACAAACTTGGTCAATAGTCTTAAAATTAGAAATATATACTTTAAATCATGATATATAATCACATAAATTATAATTATGATATAATACAAATCTGTATAATGTAGGTTGTGTTATCAAGCCCCATAATAATGTCAATCTTAATATGACTAGAATCTTGCTGGTAGTTAACTCGTAACATTTATATCTAGGGGAAATACATGGGCATGGTATGAACTGAATTAGATTAAAAATATTTGCCTATAATTTTTTTTATTACAAGTGTATTCAAAGATGCCATGCTCTTACTGGGTCTATCACAGGCATTACAATTTCTACAAAAAGCTCTTATTGCTAAACGTATCCTGTATACAATACATACAAGGTTGGCAACTCCCTCAAGTTTCCTGGTTTGAGAATTCCTGCTGTAATGCTGTCTCAAGCAAGAGCATGAATTCTCAAACCAGGAGTTGCCAACCTTGTATATAAATTCAATAAGTGCAGTGACAAGCTTTTTTCTCAAAATGATTGTAGTGCAGTGACAAGCTTTTTTCTCAAAATGATTGTAATGCCTGTGGGGTCTATACTAACTTCATCTGGACAAAAAAAAAAGATGTCACTTGTGAAATAAGCCAATCAGAGAAGTTCTCACGAAGTTTAAATTTGCAAGAACTTCTCTGATTGGTCGAGTTCAAAAATGATCTATTTTTAGTCCAGATGTTACCTTTGAATATCTTAATGACTTTTGAGACAAGACTATAAGGCTTCGGCCTGTAATCTACTGGCAAATCTGTCACCTAAATTTATTTATACGACCTGAACCTTATTCTGTTAATTTAGCTTTGTCTTTGATTTCAGTAATTCATTGTGATAATTGGGATATATGCAGCAATGCATTTACCTTTTTGGCCTTTCAAAAAATTAAAAGAATATGTTGACAAAGGTCTGTCCTAGTTATTTTATCTTTTTACAATCACAAAATGTAATGGCAATGTCAAATGGGACAGATTATAGCTTGCGTTTGAATAGAAATTACAGTCATACGTTTGGTTTAGATTCTTCTTTTTCACATTTTCTTCAATTTAGTTTCACATGAAGAGTTTGTATTTCCAGAAACAAAATTTATGTGGTCATTGAATACATACTGGGGATGGTAGAAAACAGTCACCTTTGGTCCATTTTTTTAGTTATGTCCATGTCATAGAATAATACATATAACATTATAAGTCATCCATCGATCATCGCATATAAACATCCAACATGGCTACCAGTATACCATAGAAAGTTTGCGAATATATTATAGACTGTAAATATATACAGTAGTGGTAAAAAATCCCCCTCTTACAAGTTGAAAGCATACGTTTGTTTAAATGCTTTCCTCGGAGCATATATTCTTTAAAATCATTCCCTCTCTTTGAAGCTGTGTGCGTACATTCTTTTAAATCATTTCCTCTTCTTTGAGGTTAAAAAATACATTCTTTTAAATAATTTCCGTGTCTTGAAGGTTGAAAAATACATTCTTTTAAATATTTCCTCTTTTGAAGTTGGAAGCATGTATACATGTATACTTTTAAATAATTTCTGCTCTTTGAAGTTAATCACCTTCTTTCAAATAATTTCCTCTTTCCAAAGTTAAATGTGTCCATCTATTGAATGATTTCCTCTCTATAAAGTTGTATGTATACATTATTTTAAATAATTTTCTCTTTTGAGGTTGGAAGCATGTATACATACTTTTAAATAATTTCCGCTCTTTGAAGTTTATCACATTCTTTCCAATAATTTCCTCTTTCCAAATTAAATGTGTCCATTTATTCAATGATTTCCTCTTTAAAGTTGTATGTGTACATTTTTTAAATATCCTCTCTTTGACATTAGGTGCATATACATGGTTTTTCTCCTTCAGAGCATGGAAATCCATCTAATTTGTATACAAATCTCATTTTTGCACTTGACGTTTCTCTGTATCCTTCATTTATTTAGACTAGTGACTGGGGGTCCATATGGTTCCAAATAAATCGATACGTATGTCGAAAGTTAATATTTCAACAGCATAATAACATATTGTTGTTATTACAAATATGACTGTTAAATAAAAGCCAGACTTGACATTTCACTTCTTAAGGAGAATTTTAGTTTCGCACCTGTTGAGATGAAAAAGGGCTTGTCGAAATTGCATTCCTGTAGATTCCCTAACTATGCAGAACCCTTCGAATGTCACCATTTAAAAGAGTTTTAAATTTGCCTTGTTAATCCAATTGATTCTCCAACAACAACAGAAAACCGTCTTAATGTCATGAAATATTACACTTACGTTTCAACAAGATCAAACCTGCTTATTTAAATAATACTCATTATAATGTCATCACCGTTACTGCTGATCCTTAATAATACTGTAGGGCAAAGGTGAACGTTCATTCAAAGGCATCGTGGTGACATCTGTAGTGGTCGTGCTGCGAAACGTCGATCTCACCCGAGAATCGAAATCAGATCTTCCGCCACTTAAACCCAGATGGCGCTGAGCAGGACAACAACAGCGCACCACCTGGCGGTAAAGAGTGTCACTAAATGCCAAGTAAATCCAAGGGTTGGTACAAGAATTCAAGGAGGCAAGAAGAAGTAGGATGACAAAGCTGGTACCTGAAAGAAAAAATTGAATGTGGTGTTATAATATATGTCATATTATATTTACAATATGATATAAGGGAAGGCAGGGGCAAGAGAGGACAGTGGGCTAGATGTAACGTTTCTTGTAACGTCACAGTCGGTGGCACCAAACAGTCTCTGCGAAGATTGTAAATCTCATGCTGGACTGAAATGGGCAAGTTTTTGACCTGGACTGCTGGACTGGTTGAAAATGTGGTGGACAGGTCCTTCGACCATCAATCTTCACAAAGATCGACCGGCACCAAATTGAGAATTGACGAACCATCAGTACTGGATTGTATGAATGCTTAACACGGGTTATCCTAAAGTGATCAACTCCTATAACTTATCTTCTTACCAGGTTACTGGCAAAATATTTTGTCATTTTGTAACATAAGTTCAGTTAATGAATACTATAATCTTGTAGCTCATGTTCAACATTGACACAGTATCAGTAAAATTTAAATTGCCTGGGGGGGATGTAACCAGTGGCAAATTCTTGGACATTTGTGGCTGTTAATTTTGGGTCAAGCAAGACGGGTATGACTTTTTGGTCACCCTGAGACTCACTCCCCTTATATAAATAAGCCGTCAGGATTGACAGTAACAGAGACGCTAGGAATGACAGTAACACTGTCCTTTCAAATCATACTTACTATTGACTGGAGCATTGGGATCCCACACAGACCACAGCTGGGCGATGAAGAAAGGAGCCCAGCAGATGAAATAGCACAAAATTACAGTCAGTGTCAACTTGATCGTTTTGACCTTCGCACGCGACAATCCTTGGACGTGCGCACGAGGGGCACTGTTGCTGGAAGGCGCTGCCGGTGCAGGGCGGCCATTTTGATTGCTTTGATTCTTCGAGAGATTTCCGTTCAAACTTTGACGTTCGCTCTCGTGTGATTGGCCCACAGGTGCACGACTCTTGAGGCCTCGTGCTTTCCAGGACATTCCGGCGTTAGTATTTCCTTGGACAACTCGGACTGAATGTTCCCTGTTCCTCATACTCTTCCAGACAACCTAGAATGAAAAGTGTTGACATTCAGAGACTGTTCTAAAATACCTGTTTCATATCACAGATAACTGATCTGTGTGCATTGTTATTTACATATCAGATTTTAAAATGAGGTCAATAGGTTTCATGTGTACAAAACATTCTGATTTTTCCAGGTGGGACCATGGAGACCTCAGTCATCATAAAATCAGTAATAACCATGCCAAGTATCAAAAACAACTATAGTAACCAACCAATTAGCAACCGACAACCCATCCAATTGTTAACCACCCCTTCATTTCATGAAATTCATGAACCGTCCAAGTTGTAACCATCCAAATTAATCAAAACATATTAATAGTAGTCCTGGGATATTACCTGACATATCCTTCCATAGCAAATGCTGAGAAGGATGAAAGGCACAACGAGGAGGGCGGCTGTGAACCACGTGATGTACGTCTTGACGCCCCAAGTTGATCCTTCGAACTCCGCCCAACAGTCGTAGGTCATTGACCCCGGTGAGATCTCCCTTAGCGCAAAGATGAAAATCTGCAAGGGAGAAGAAGAGAGAATTTGATATTTTAAATTTACTAAATTACATTACGAAGTTCTTGAAAGAAAAAATTGATATTGACATGTAATTATTCTTCAATCATGACCATGATTTTAGCACATAATGACATTAGTGTCTATTTGTCTTCTAAGTTTCAATCAACAATACCAGACGGTGCGTTGAACTCAGCAAGTGCTTTATGTTGAAGCAAGTAAACTGATTGCCTTCAAAATATTGTATCAGTGTCTATGCTGGGCAAGTAAAAGATCCCTCACATGGAGCAAATGGTTAACATTTTGAGGACATTATTAATTCATTTGGTCAAGGTAGTGACTATTCCAAGCAAAGCCGTAAGAAGCTTGGCCATCTCAGACTTGCAAACTGCACTGTATTCAACACTAGGGGGAGTTGGAGTTGTATTTGGAAGACTGAAGAGACATCTAGTGAAACAAGATAAATCAGTACAACTGCAGTGGCTAGTGTTTTATATATATATGCAAATGAAACTATGATAACTCCCAATTGGACTGCAGAGCATTTTCAGTAGGGTGAGGTGCAGTGGCGTCACTAGAAATTCAATTTTGGGGGGGGGGGGGTTAAGCCCCAAAGATTAGATGCGTTGTCAGAGACCCGAAGGATCGAATCGCGAACTGTCCCAAAATCCGAAGATTTTAGATGTCTGCGGATCTGCTCACACATAACAAACAGATAAACTGAAAAAATAATGACACATAGTGCACAACATACAGTGTCTTATCATGACAAGTTTCATACAAAGAAATTTTTTTTTGCCCAAGATTTTTTGGGGGGCTGAAAGCTCCATTTGGGGGGGGCTCAGCCCCCCCTTAGTGACGCCCCTGGTGAGGTGGTTAAAGACCACAGATCAGGCCTACTCCTCTGGTCTTTGTTGAGGACTCTCATTCTATCTCCCACCTCATCAAGCAGCCCTCATGATCACCCAGAATGAAGCTTCGAGAGCTCAGCTATAATTACCATATCTATCAATCTATCTATCGATCAGAAATCTTGACTCTTCAGTCTCCACCTGATAAGGACTAACAGCCCAAGATCGTGTGACTGACTTAGAACTCAGAAAACTAACAAGTCCAGTGATGGAAATGGAAAATTTTCGTCGGGGGAGCTCTCGGCTTGTGCGACAGTGGCTCGCCATTCCAAATTTTTAAAATGGAAAAAATTCTTTCACCAGGGCATAATTTTGGCTAAAAATACCATGAGGACTGAAAAAGTAACATGATAATTGTAATTTCACCACTGATCATTGGGGGAGCTGTAGCAGGGTACAGCTCCCCCTGTTTTTTGGTCAAGGGAGCTCAGCTCCCCCGAGCTCCCCCCATTTCCATCACTGCTAACAACTTAACTGGTACCCTCACTTCCTTGAGAGTATCTATGGTCAATCAGAGGTCTTATAATAAAACTTTTGAATTGTCAATGCAGGGTGCATTTGGTGGATAAGTTTATATGCATGAAGGGACAGTATTCCAGGTTTATGAAGGTACTTCTGTTTGATGTTTATTTATCATCCAGTGACTGAATATTGAACAGTCACTGTAGTCTCACGTCAGCTACAAATCCGCTTGGCCGTTGCTTTGCGAATACTAGAAATCCTAAGGGCCAGTATACAATACATATAAACAGCGAAGTTTGTCTCATAAAAGTCCCACTGACCAGTGCAATTTGCCATACTCCTGTCCCGTCTGTAAGTAAGTGAAACGGGTGATTTTTGCCATTGGGTCAATTCTAAACATCATCAAACAAACTGCTTGTGGAAGCATGAATTCTCATCAGATAGAATCTTTTATAAAAAATGAAACACAAGGCTAATGTCATTTCAATGAGGGGGAGGGGGGGGGGTTCATTTACTTACGAAAAATTTTGGCCAATAATATGTAACTGAATTCAATTTTGCATCCACTTGTATGATGTATCACACATTCCCTAAATATTGCCCTTTATGACCCAATATTTTTTCTTCTCATTGGATGAACATCTCTGTGCTTCAATGAGAAATTTAGTTGAGAAAGTTTAACATTGATTCAATGACAGAATATCACCCGTTTCACTTACTTACAGACGGCACAGTAAGCAAATATCATTGAGAGTTAAGACCTTCACAACCATCGGTGCTTAAGGATTTATTTTTGTGCCTTATTCAGGTTCTGCCTCTTGTGATTGTAAAGTGATCATTTTAAGTAGAAATTGATTTGAGTGCCAAAATATAGGACGTAGAGCCCCAATCATCTGTCTATTCAGAACCGTTCTTGGAAGATGAGAAAATGTGATAATATTGAATAGGTCAAACCAACTACACAAGCTCGGAACTTCGACAAAACAGCACAAATGTGGGAAAAGGCTGAAAAGCAAGTGGTAAAAAATTGATTTTGAGATGTTTGTTTTTACAACTTTCAAAAGTTTGAAGTTTACTCTTCAAACAAATCCAGCAAAACATAGCAAAGTTTACTCTCTGCTGTCTTGTTTGTTGACTATTGGATAATCTATGATTAGTCAATTGATGAGCCTGTTGTTTGAGCGAAGTTTTTCTGAGTTCCCGTGTCTTATTAACCTACATTATATTATTTGTCACCTCTGTCAGCCAATCACAAGCCAGTATTTCACTGTAATAAATCCTATATTCCTTGTTGTCCACTTATTCTGCAATGTTTACATGTTTGAGTGTTTGTCTCAAGGTATAGGCCGGTTATTCACCATGGGATCAGGAATACCGTAGAACGGGGTAAAGTTGGCAAGCCAGGGGAAAGTTGGGCAGCTATTTTATCCCACTTAATGGCAGAAATGTCAACTTTCCTCACTAACACTAATGTCAGTGAGAAAAGTTGGCATTTCTGCCATTAAGTGGGTAAAATTGGCAGCCAACTTTCCCCCGGCTAGCCAACTTTACCCCGTTCTACGGTATGTTTATCACAGCTCGGACTTTAGGAATAATCACATTGTCAACAAACTGTACTAATTACATGAAATTGCTGATAAATTTAGGTCTACAATGGACGGATCGATACCCGATTTGATGGATTAGGGCCTTAATGAGCTGTCTCAGAGAAAATCATGCAGAGCCTGATTGATGACCGACTCGGAATTGGCTGAAACTTTCCACACATCAAGGTTCAGGTCTTCCAACATGCAAGTGATGGTCAAAAGTCCAAATTTCATTTTTTAAGGTTGTGCCACAGCATCTTGAAAAAAAGATGTTTTTCACTTAAAATTGACTAAAAATTCAATTTGAGCGCCCATGAAATTGCATCTTTTTAAAGCCTCATTAAATCTGATAAGCTGCAAATATAGTCATGTAAGTTTAAAAAGTTTGTCATTTGGAATCTTAAAAATGCAAGAAATTCTTTTAAATAAATTTTGACATCATTCATCTGTTTTTGGCAGCTTGCCAAAAATTTGTCTTCGATGGATTTTTGAAAATTGTGAAAAACACCCTATGTTTAAGGGGGCTGTTCTCAATGCGCGACGCCTTTAGAAAAAAAATTTAAAAAAAATAGGAATGCAGAACACTTGAATTTTACTAAATGGGTGTCCGTTCCGTGGGATATTTTGTTGTAAAGTTGCAATAGGTGACGCTAATTTTCGAATTTTTCATGAAAATGTGAAGTTCAACAGCATCTACTTAAAAGTCAGATATGAAAATTTTTGGTTTAAACCACATATTTTGGGTGAGAGAATTGCAAAATGTCATTTTCTATGACACTTCAACCCAATCCAAGATGGCAGTTGAGCTGGAATTCAAAATGGCCGCCAAAAAGTAAATTGTATGCAACTTTGCTCCAAATTGGGATAGAGTGGCACTATTTTGGCTTCAAAGATGGGTTTAGGGACCTGAGAAAGTCAGTTATGATATAAATTTTCATTTTACATCCAGCCGATCCAAGTTGGCATCCAAAATGGAATTCAAAATGGCTGCCGAAAGGTAAATATTACCTCTCTTCACTGATAAATGGGATTGATCGCCACTGTTTAGGCCCAAACATGGGTTTTTGGGGTCTGAGAATTCCATTATGATATCCAGTATAGTCCATTTACATTTTCCTACCAAGATGGTGTCCAAGCTGCAATTCAAAATGGCCGCCAAAGGTGTATTTCACCTATTTTTGCTCCAAATTGGGATTGATCACCACTATTTTGGCCGAAACATGTTTCAGGGGTCTTAGAATTCAATTATGATATCCAGGACAGTCCATTTACATTTTCATAACAACACAGTGTCCAAGCTGCAATTCAAAATGGCCGCCAAAGGTGTATTTCACCTATTTTTGCTCCAAATTGGGATTGATCACCACTATTTTGGCCGAAACATGTTTCGTGGGTCTTAGAATTCAATAATGATATCCAGTATAGTCCATTTACATTTTCATAACAACACAGTGTCCAAGCTGCAATTTAAAATGGCCGCCAAAGGCATATGTCACCTATTTTAGCTCCTAATTGGGATTGATCACCACAGTTTGGGCCCAAACATGAGTTTTTGGGGTATTAGAATTCCATTATGATATCCAGTATAGTCCAATTACATTTTCCTAACAAGACAGTGTCCAGGCTGTAATTCAAAATGGCCGCCAAAGGTGTATTTCACCAATTTTTTTTCTAATTGGGGATTGATCGCCACAGTTTGGGCCCAAACATGGGTTTTTGGGTCTCTGAGAATTTGATTATGATATCCCTTTTCATTTCATTTAATCCAAGTTGACGTTCAAATCTGGAATTCAAAATGGCCACCACAGGCATACTTCGCTTATTTTTGCTCATAATTTTGATGGCACTGCCCTATGAGGGTCCAAACATGGGTTTTTGGGGTCTGAGAATTTAATTATGATATTCGTCTTCGTGTCCGAGGTCGCCTCATGCCTTTTGTCATGATGCAGCTTTGTCAAGTGTAAACAATGAAAGTATGAAAGTTGTTATGGTCCCTAAAACATTTCACACGCAAAATGACAACTCATAGTACTACTTGCCAGTGGTTACACTAGTCAAAATGATACCCTACCAAGAATTTCATGTCTCTCCTCTTGAATATAAGATTGTAATTGGCCAAAATCATCTCAGAATGCATGCAGCCTTTGACATTCAACACACATTTGTTTTGCAAAAACCGGATAGTGGTGTTTTGCAAAAACCGGATGGTTGTGGTAGTTTTGGGGGTATATTTTACCTATTTCGGTCGAAATATGGGTTTTTGGGGTCTGAGAATTTGAATTATGTTATTAATATTCATTTTCTTCCATACGATCCAAGATGGTGTCCAAGCTGAAACCAAAATGGTTCTCCTATTTTTGCTCCTAATTGGGATTGATCTGCGCTGTTCAGGTCCAAACATGGGGGTCTGAGAAGTCAATTATGCAGTCCATTTTTTCTTTGACTACTCCCAATCACCCCAATCTAAGTTATCATCCACAACGGAATTCAAATGTGAAAAAGCTGCTGCAGAATAATATTTATGTCTATCAGTTTGCTCCTAATTGAGATGTAGTTGCATTATTTTGCGTGCCTAACATGGATTTTTTTGGTCTTACTATTTAATTTTGACAATCATGCTCTTTTCCCTATAACCTGATCCAAGATAGTGCTAAGGTAGAATTCAGAATTGCCACTTATACATTGTAGTAAATTTGACCTACTTGGGATGTTACTTATCTTGCTTCCGGAAGTTTGAGGTATGGGAATTCAATTTGTGACCATTTCTGGCACCTGTATAGCATGCCTAATTAGTTAATCAGTTTGTACTTTTGGTTGTAAAATTGTAACATTCCAGGCCCTGTCCAAAAACCATGTTGGACTTGGGTTTCAGTAAATTTGGAACTGAATGCTCTGCTTGACTCCAAAATAGGAGCTATAGCCCTATTGATGGTATAGTTTTCTTTAGCTTTTTTTGGGATCTACCTAAAAGAAAGTCAGCACAGATATGCTAAATTTGGATTTGGTTGACACATTAGTCAATTCACTGATGCTAAATTCTACTTTTATATTTAGAAAGGTAGGCTCTATCCAAATTAAGATAAAACTCCATTTTCAGCTACCACTTTGGGAATTCTAAGTTGGACAATACTTCAGATTTGGTCATTTGGACACATATGTACAGAACAATTCATCAATATATCTCAATTAGGAGCAAAGGTAGACTTCACTTTTTGGCAATCATTTTCAATTACGTCATGGATGCCGTCTTGTAGTGGATGGAAGTAAGAGGTAAAATAAAAATTGATATCTTGTTTCATTTCTAATTCCCGCAAAATGCAAGTTGATGCCTCAAAAGTGCAGTTCTGTCTCATTAAGGAGGTAAACTACATAGAAATTACTTTTTGGCACCCATAATTCAAATTTCTTTTAAAAACAATTTTGGATCAGGTAATGATTAAATGGTAATTTATATCAAAATTGAATTCTTAGAATCTAAAAATGCATCTTTGCACAAAAAACAATTCAGCTGTACCCCTATTAAGATTCAAGACAAATTTTTTTGAAGATTCAAGATTCAAGACTAAAGCAAAGGAAATTAGAATTTACATTTTGATGGCCATTTTGAATTCCAGCTTAGAAGGAATGCTTGGTCGGCTGAGATTAAAATAAAAAATAGCATCCAATGCATGTGCCATGTCCTCGGGCCTTAATTTGATCAATTTGTACCTCTGCCTGGTACGTGGCAGGGCAGTCTGGAGTTTGTTTATGTCCAACTCCTCCCTCGTCGGAGTCCAAGGAGAACTAAACTACTGCTACTACTACCTACCATCCCACCATCCGGTTTTTGCAAAACGCCACTATCCGATTTTTGCAAAAGAAATGTGTTTTGGATGTCAAAGGCTGCATGCAATCTGAGATGATTTTGGCCAATTACAATCTTATATTCAAGAGGAGGGACATGAAATTCCAGGTAGGGTATCATTATGACTAGTGTAACCACTGGAAAGTATTACTTTGAGTTGTCATTTCGCCTGTGAAATGTTTTATGGACCATAAAACTTTCATGCTTTCATTGTTTACACTTGACGAAGCTACATCATGACAAAAGGCAAAATAAGCGAAATATACCTGTGGTGGCCATTTTGAATTCCAGATTTGAACGTCAACTTGGATTAAATGAAATGAAAATGGATATCATAATCAAATTCTCAGAGACCCCAAAACCCATGTTTGGGCCCAAACTGTGGCGATCAGTCCCGAAAAGGAGCGAAAATTGGTGAAATACACCTTTGATACACCTTTGGTGGCCATTTTGAATTGCAGCTTGGACACTGTCTTGGTAGGAAAATGTAAATGGACTATACTGGATATTATAATGGAATTCTCAGGCCCCATTAACCCATGTTTCGGCCAAAATAGTGGTGATCAATCCCAATTTGGAGCAAAAATAGGTGAAATACACCTTTGGCGGCCATTTTGAATTGCAGCTTGGACACTGTGTTGTTATGAAAATGTAAATGGACTATACTGGATATCATAATGGAATTCTAAGACCCCAAAAACACATGTTTGGGCCCAAACTGTGGTGATAAATCCCAATTAGGAGCAAAAATAGGTGAAATACACATTTGGCGGCCATTTTGAATTGCAGCTTGGACACCATCTTGGTAGGAAAATGTAAATGGACTATACTGGATATCATAATGGAATTCTCAGACCCCAAAAACCCATGTTTGGGCCTAAACAGTGGCGATCAATCCCATTTATGAGTGAAAAGAGGTAATATTTACCTTTCGGCAGCCATTTTGAATTCCATTTTGGATGCCAACTTGGATCGGCTGGATGTAAAATGAAAATTGATATCATAACTGACTTTCTCAGGTCCCTAAACCCATCTTTAATGCCATGATAGTGCCACTCTATCCCAATTTGGAGCAAAGTTGCATACAATTTACTTTTTGGCGGCCATTTTGAATTCCAGCTCAACTGCCATCTTGGATTGGGTTGAAGTGTCATAGAAAATGACATATTGCAATTCTCTCACCCAAAAAATGTGGTTTAAACCAAAAATTTTCATATCTGGCTTTTAAGTAGACGCTGTTGAACTTCGTAGTTTTTCACATTTTAATGAAAAATTCGAAAATTAGCGCCACCTATTGCAACTTTACAACAAAATATCCCACGGAACGGACACCCATTTAGTAAAATTCAAGTGTTCTGCATTCCTATTTTTTTTAAATTAGGTTTCTAAAGGCGTCGCGCATTGAGAACAGCCCCCTTAAACATAGGGTGTTTTTCACAATTTTCAAAAATCCATCGAAGACAAATTTTTGGCAAGCTGCCAAAAACAGATGAATGATGTCAAAATTTATTTAAAGAATTTTTTGCATTTTTAAGGTTCCAAATGACAAACTTTTTAAACTTACATGACTATATTTGCAGCTTATCAGATTTAATGAGGCTTTAAAAACATGCAATTTCATGGGCGCTCGAAGTGAATTTTTAGTCAATTTTAAGTGAAAAACATCTTTTTTTCAAGATGCTGTGGCACAACCTTAAAAAATGAAATTTGGACTTTTGACCATCACTTGCATGTTAGAAGACCTGAACCTTGATGTGTGGAAAGTTTCAGCCAATTCCGAGTCGGTCATCAATCAGGCTCTGCATGATTTTCTCTGAGACAGCTCATTAATTGGTATGCTAATTAGGACAGGAAGAGGAGTCAATAAAACAGCAAAGGATGATTGAAACTGCTGTTCAACGAAGGACTGACTCGACCAAGTGAAGCAGATAGGGCTTAAATTTAATCGAACCAAGAATCTGCGGTTTAAAGTCCAGAAAGATGCCAACTCAGGTTATGCCCATATCCTGCTTCTGAGTGTTTCACACTGACGATTTTAAACATTTAGGCATGCAAGCTGCAAATATCATTGGATAATCCGATTCTAACTGAGCTTCTTGAGACTCTGATAATAGCAACACACATATCACATATTTCCACATTAGTTGTAAATAATGTCTGATATAATAAATTGCTTTGCACTGTGGCTCCATCTATCTGTAAGTGATTGTTATGCATGGTGGCATCATCTGGTGGAATAGACATGCAAACTCATCATTAAGGAAGTCATTAATAAGACAATTTTGATGGGAGTGTCTTTTTATGGACCTTTTCCTGCCTCTAATCTATTTGCCCACAAACATAAAATTGGGTAATTCATCTTTTACAGTCTCATCTGAGGAAGCAATGCCATAAAGCAATTTATCAGCTATTAAAAAAATTACCACTCCATCAGGAAATGACGTTGTTATTCTTACGATATTGAGTCATCAGAAATCTGCAATGATAATGATGATAGACTCTATAGTTTGTGAGATAGTACACTCTATATTGTCATTAAGCCATTTTAAGACAATCATTCATCGTTCTGTTGACATGCCGAGCTGTGCTGATATAGCAGAAGACGGCATAATCATGAAGCAACCGTTGTAACTTTTATGTTCGGAATCAGACTTTGGGTGCTGGTCTGAAGTCTCGGGCAAACATTGTATAACCTCACATGTAGTGATGTGATGATATCGGCAAAAAGTTCATCTGACTTAATTCTCTGTGATACTGACCGGTCAGTACCGGTCAGTACTGACTTTTAAGGTAATGATCTGGTCAACGGTCAAGCCTTCGACAGCCCAAATACCGGACAGCCTATAAAAATCCCGTCCAATTTTAGAGGATCATGCTCCAGAGATGTCTAGTAAAGTCCTGAAGGGTATAACATGAATTTTTTCATATCTCAGAAACTTAATTCATGGTATAAAGTTTGTTTAAACCCCTATTTTTATCATCATTTTGTCAGTGCAGATGGACTGCTTCAGGACTGGCCAAGTAACAAAATTATGCAAATTGAAATTGAAATTCCTCCAATCTGATAAATACCTGTCACAACACCATCAAAAATCAATTTATAGCTGAAAAAAACTGTGTCCAAAATGCATAAGTCGATGGCCAAAGCTTTGTTCCCTTCTCAGTGCCTTAATAATATGAAGTGGATTTTAAAGCTTGAATTTTCAAAAGAAGATAAAATTCATGCTACAAAATTCCATCTATGCATACAAAAGATCGAAACCACATTGTATAGAATATACTAACACAGTAAGATATTTGATTCAGTTCTGTTATTTAGCAGCAACACCAAGACATCTCAACAACATTTCAGTTTTCTTTGTATTTCATGGTGACATATCTATCTATTGCCCACTGGGATACTATGAGACTCTTTACATGTATGATAGTCACCAATTCAATCAATGTTATCCAGTTAGTCTCGAAACTGCGCACGATAAACATAAATCAAGAAAGACTCTCTCTGGTCGACATTTACAACTGTCTGCAGCATTTCAGATGACTCAGGCAAGCTTATTCTGGCTTAGATGCCTTCAAGTAGTCTAGCTCAGTGTGCAATAAATTTGTGTCTGGTACTCTTGGTACTCTTTATAAGCGAAATCAATTAAATTGTCACGATAAAGTTACTTTTCAGTTTGTCATAAACACTTATTTGAAAATTGATATGTCAGTTCCAAGCATAAAACCGTTCCTTATTAGACAATTTCCACCAGACGTCACATACAGTACAACCATCTTAAAATGGCTCGACATAGTGATCTGTAGTGATCTGAAGTGATATAACTCTATCTATAGTGATCTACTAATCCACTTTTAGTAAAAGCCAATCATGTCAATTATGAAGGATTATAAGTCAAAGAACAGATAAAATACATCAAATTATTGAATATGTTGATTAAGGAAACATATCAAAAGGTTCTTTGGCACAGAAAAGTAAATTTATTATAATAATCTTTATTAATAGATACAGATCACATCAGATCACTCCAGATCGATCACTCCATATCAACCAAGATCGCCATGGATCACTACAGATCGATCGATAAGTGTCGATTCAAACTGACGAGCCATTTTATGATGGTTGTACTGTAGATAACGACCATAAAATGTAATTATCCTTTCTAAATAAGTGCTCTTCTCCAACTCTTTCTGTCTCTAATAATTGTCAATCTATCTTTTTCCATTGTATGGATATCTATGTCCCATTCTATTGAATTTCTATAATTGTCTTCCTGTAAGCAATTTTTCTGTCTATCTTGTATCTTACTATTCTGAATACCCTGATCTCCTTGTGTGCACTTAGAAACTGCTCAAGCTCACCACTGTGTGTTGAACTAATTTAATTTTCCTTGATTTACCATTAGCCTTATTGTGGACCCTCAGTTTTTATTAGATGCACTAAACTTCAATTAAGTCTGTATTAATTCAGGTTTATTTTCAATTAAAGAACTAATTTCCAACCTACAGAAATAAATGCAACATTTGTGTGAAAATTATGTGATACAGCATTTGGGAACGATAGTTTAAGAAATTAATTAGTTTGTGCTTATTTGGGTGCAGTTTAAACGAATTATTATGCAGTTTGCATTAGAATGTGTTGCAATATCACGCTTCAATTAAAAGGCGCCATAATAGGACAAACTGTACTTGAGTCTATTACATCCTTAGAAACTTAATCTTACCAAAATTAACCAAATTGCTGTGTCCTTGTGCAATATTAGTCATCTCAGTGCTATAAGAACTAATATTGCCCTTGGCAATATGCAATATTTTAGGAGACTTATATTGTGTGTGTGTCTGAGTCTGATACACAAAAGGATAATGAATCTCACTCTTGCGTTAAGATCTTTTATTACAAATCATGTTGATTCAACTTGATTGTGACTAATCCAACAGCCTCTATGATTCCCGTGCTATAAGTCTGATCATGACACGTCATCAGATATAATAGATCACAAAGTTCATATTTCATATAGAAAGAGTCATCTTTTCTCATAACAAAGGACCGGCTGTAACCATCTTTTCTGCAACTGGCAATTGAGGTCGAAGCTAATAGTGCCAGAACAATAAAGTATAATACCTCCTATTCCTTGCTTGTAATTGGTCACAGAAGTACTGTAATTGCTGACATCTTCATAAATTTGTAGCCAGTCTCTGTCAAAGACACTCTTCTTTCCAAATTGTAGTGCTGGATGTGATATCATGTTAATCCACAGCTTAGGTGAATTTCTAATGATATTCTAATTCTTCTTTCTGATATCTCTGCAAATATCCCTCGCCACATGATATCGAAGAAGCTCGACTTTGTCAATGACAAATTTGATGCCAACACATCCTGCAGACTGATGCTAATAGAGCTGCCAGTGCTAATCCTACAGCATATACATCTCATCAGTTTTGCCTAAAGTCAGTTAATTATTCAAGTTTTGCCACTCAGGGGTGCAAAAGGGCAAGCTATTAATCATTAACCTTGTTCCACAGCAAAATAAAGCACATCCGAGCCCAGTACATACCTCACAGGCCAAATTGTCTGAAGCAGGAATGTTGGTCACTAAAATTCACTTAAAAATACAGGGAAATCTTGAATTTGATATCATGTTAATCAGAAGAGGCCACTTTCTAATGATACTCTAATTCTTTTTCCGATACTTTCAGCAAACATCTTTCCACATCATATCAAGAGAAGCTCAACTTAGTCAATGACACATTTGACGCCAGAGCTAATCCTGCCGACTGATGCTAAAAGAGCTGCCAGTGCTAATCATGCAGAGTATGCCTCTCGTCAGTTTTGCCAGAAGTCAGGTAATTATTCAAGTTTTGGTATACAAGAGAGCAAAAAGAGTCAAGTATGAATTCTCATAACCCTGGTTTTTGCAATGTACGAGTATATATTGCCTATTACAAACTGCACGATTGTTAGTATACATTACGTACATGTAAACTATACCACACTGATTTTACAATAAGTTGTGCTGCACTGTCAATTGGTATAGTGGAGACCTTCACTAGTGAATCTGGTGACAATGGAACTAATACAATGTCAATGAGCTGTGGCAATAATGCAAATAAAGACCTTATCTACTTTTATATTCTAAAAGTAAATCTCATACAAAAACCATCAATGAAGTTTAAAATGTCATCTTTCCATCTTTTAAAAAAAAAAACTAAAGCACTTTTTCAGGTTTGGCACTTGGACTAAATGATGCTGTTTATGAAATTTGTACATCTTACAGGGTTGGGGTTATCCTGTTAAAGTGTAGATTGCTCGCAAAGAAGAATATACAGTGTAGATTGCTTGCAAAGAAGAATATGTATTTATCGCAAACACGACATCAAGGTGCACTTCAGATTATTCCAAATGAAGTCTTTGTAAAATATAAAGAGTAAATCTCAGGCTCTTGCTTGTTCTTTTATCATCAAAGTAACACTTGATACAATTAATAAGCCAAATAAAATGATTCATGCCATATCAAATTGCCTTTAAAATAATTTCCTCTCAAACTGAAAAACCAGCGTTTCTGTCACTATCCTTTCCTGCTAAAGATAGCGACTGATAAATCATGCTATATGATAGTGCGCAAATCATTTCACCCATATCAAGTGATGACACCTCACATAAGCATGCCTCTCCTTGATATCTGATCTGGTTCCGCAGAGAATCTGGAAAGGAGACTATTGGGATCAACAACAGAATAGACAGACAGACAAGCACATTGATAGTTAGACAGATTGATAAATCATGTAGGTAGACAGATACAACGATAGATAAATAGATCGAAAGATCAATAGATCGATAAATAGATACATAGATTAATAATACTGTTGACACAGTACATACATTTATATACTTTAGCAAGATTATTATAGAATAATGTTTGTTCGAGCTTCCTTAATAACATTTTGGCTCCATGATATTACTATGCAAAAACTCAGTAATTTATCAAACAACAAGAGTTTAAATTTGCATTGAGGAGAACTCTCCGTACCACTCCGGTGGTTTGAGACACCTTGGCATAGCACATACCTTGCAACATTCAATATGGAAGGATGTAACGAAATGAGATGGATTCCTATGCATCATTATGATCCACTGGGGATTTGAAAATAATTATGTCACCAGAATCACTAGATTGAGTTGGTCCGTGTAACATTACGACTCTACGAGGCTATAAAAAGACATGAAAAGGGATTTATAGGAGGACTTAAATCATTAGGGTCATCGGAGTCCGTTAGGCTGGGACTCAGTCCGATGAGTTATCATCAGGAGCTCACAGGGTCGGTTTGATCAACATCACACTGTTCCTTTATGCAAATGTGAGGCTGCTCTTAGGTAATAGGGATAACAATTGAGTCCATCATTATGGCACAGGCACATACATAATAATCTTCAAAACTTCTACATCAACCATATAATTCACTGTTAAATTATCCATCCAGGTGCCCTATGTACAGTGTCTGATAGGAAGTCTGCTTGTATTCCTGGAAGGCTCACTGGGTTTGAACCCCCGGGGTGAGTTCAACATATTTCGAGTGGTCGTTCAAGACCTTCAAAAGTAAATACCCAAGCTGATTTCATTCTGATCCTTCAAATTGGTGGCACCTTGTATCAGTGTTTATGCTTATGCAGTAAAAATCCCTTAAATGAGGGTATAGATATATCATAATGTAGAGCATAGCCAAATTACTGCTCTCTCATATATCTCATCTCATCTCATGGCATGAAATTTGTTGTGGGCCTTCCATAATGCTACAGCTCAGAACAGCTGTAGAATGGTGCCCATGGTCAGAGACAATGGGAACATTGGCCAAAGTTCAAATGCCTTGGCATTCTCCACTCCAGTGTTGGTGACCATCATATGAAATATGATTCACAATGCTCAACCATTGACTGACATGTGATCTGCACTCATCCAATGAGAGTGCTGCTTTCATGGTGGAGGTGTAATTAATATTTTTGACGTGTTGTTGAGAGCTTGAGGGCTGAACAGAATCCATGATATTAAATGACCAGACAAGAGCTGTCAGAAGTAAGCTATGTGTAATATACTGAGAAGAGGGCAAGATGGATAATTGCTGAGTTGTAAACTGTCATTGCTTGATGGGGTGTAAAATGATTAAAGGGATGTCATATTACCATATTGCTTGACCTGCTGAACTGAATATCAAGAGCATAATTTTGACCTATTTCTCTATCTGCATACACAAACTAAAAGTTAGTTTTACTGAGCCATGAATGTTTTCAAAATAACTAGTGAGTCTTTCAGCTTCACAAGAAATAATTATGCACTCGAGCATTTATAACCTCCGATGAATAGATAGATAGATAACGTTTTGGTTGGGCATCAAGGGCAGTTGTACGGAGATTTGGAGTGGAGAGGAAAGAGGAGGGCAAAATAGGTTTACAAACAGAGGACTTCTTACAGGAACTTTTCTTACTCTGTTTTGCGTTGTACTGCAAATTGTATGTTTGCACAATGGAAGTAGGGGGAACGGGGGCACATTGGGACGCTTTTAACGTCTACTAATTTTGCTCAATGCTGAAAGCACTAAAGAACTCAGAAGTTTGCATGAATATTGTTGAACATAAATGCAAGGCATAATAAACTAGACTGCGCCTACCCTATTGCAGCCAGAGAGTCGTAAAAGTGACTGTCCCAATGTGCCCCGGCGTGGCACAGCTGGGGCACATTGGGACATCAATTAAAAAATCATTTTAACACTCCACGTGCAATAGATATCACATATAAGTAGTGCGTAAGATAATATACAGTGCATTAACACCATGTAGTGCCAATAGTTCATAACTTTAAACAGTTTTAAACATTTAACATAAACTGTCCTGGGTGCGGACATCTATGTAAGTAACACACAGTGCTCTGCGACAAATTTGTTCACAAAGCATGGTAATCTACTATGCCTCTATTCACTGTGGCCTGAACATCTGTTGTGTGCTGTCCCAGGTCATTCAGTTGCCTTGGACACTTAAATTCTGCCATATTAAGTGTGTCCCAATGTGCCCCAAATTCACTGTCCCAATGCGCCCCAATATGACTTTTACACCAAAATGCTAATTTCTCGGACACCAGTGAGTGCGTTTATCACGATAGCAATTCATAACTGTTCGTTACAATATATAAAATGCACACAAGCACTGAGAAAGCCTCATTGTTCATGGCTTGTCCACAGAATGGTTCGAATTGAACCCTTCCATATTTACTTTTGTGGTAGGAAAACAAACTTTTGCTCGCCATGCTTCTGCATGTGGCTGTAATTTGTCTATAAAACCATGGAAACATCAGGATGTGAAATTACAAGATATGATGGCACTACCATATCATATACCTTGCCAGGATCCAAGAAAACCCCACCGTCCCACAGTGCCCCGCGTCCCAATGTGCCCCCGTTCCCCCTACTACTTCCGAAATAGTTTTGTCTGGAGTATACAAACTGTGCAAAACACTTGCTGAGAACATACAAACAAACTTATAAAAAATATTTCTGTTTGCCACATTTGCTGATTCCTACTAGCAGCTGTGGTATTTAGAGTCCAAACAAAACTTTACCACTTAAAATGTTGGAACAACGGTATTCCATCAGGAAGCAGAGACAGTTGAGATATGCATTATTCAGTTGACTCTTGAAAAACATTACACTGGCTGCTACTGGGAAAGGACTCCCACTAGAAGTGTTTATTAAAACAAGAATAGGTTGGATATAAAATGTAGTATGATATGTAGAGAGAAAATATTGGTACATCATTCTATATGGATTCAAGGAAGTCATATATATATTGGCTTTTTTGTTGCTGGAAGTACTTAATGTACTTTTAAAGTACTTTAAATTCCAAGTACTATTGCAAAAGTACTGAGTGTCAGTACAGTACTTTGGGGTTCAGTACTTTCCAGTACCAGCACATTCCAAGTACTCGAAGAAATTTTACTCAAGTACAGAAGTACTTAAGTACTCAAGTACTCATTAACAGCCCTGATGTAGGCTATCTGTGGATTATGGATGATCCCTATAAGACTACAAAATGAAGAAATTAAGCATTGAGAGGCGTTCATTGAAAAAAAGATATATGTAATGAAAATTTAACCATTTGCATAGTTTATATATATTTTACATGGTATTAAAAATGTAATTATTTAACAAATAATAACAAGAAGGACATGACAGAGTTGTTAGCCTCTTGGGATCAGGGCTAACCCTGTCTCCAACTGGTGATGTTAAACGTTAGGCACACCGGCCGCAAAGATCACAAGGTAATCCAATTCTGACTGAGCTTCTAGAGATTTTGATAATTACAGCCAATATGTCATAATTGCCCATCAGTTCTAAATAATGTATCAAATTATAAATTGCCTTGCACTGTGGCTCCATCTATCTGTAAGTGATTGTTATGCATGGTGGCATCATCTGGTGGAACAGACATGCAAACTCAACATTAAGGAAGTCATTAATAAGACAGTTTTTGGAGGGAGTGTCTTTTTATGGACCTTTTCCTGCCTCTAATTTATTTGCCCACAAACATAAAATTGGGTAATTCATCTTTTACAGTCTCATCTGAGGAAGCAATGCCATAAAGCAATTTATCAGCTATTAAAAAAATTACCACTCCATCAGGAAATGACGTTGTTATTCTTACGATATTGAGCAATCAGAAATCTGCAATGATGATAGACCCTATGGTTTGTGAGATAGTACACTCTATATTGTCATTAAGCCATTTTAAGACAATCATTCATCGTTCTGTTGACATGCCGAGCTGTGCTGATATAGCAGAAGACGGCATAATCATGAAGCAACCGTTGTAACTTTTATGTTCGGAATCAGACTTTGGGTGCTGGTCTGAAACTGAGTCAGCGGGCAAACATTGTATAATCTCACATGTAGTGATGTGATGATATCAGCAAAAAGTTCATCTGACTTAATTCTGTGTGATACTGACCGGTCAGTACTGACTTTTAAGGTAATGATCTGGTCAACGGTCAAGCCTTCGACAGCCCAAATACCGGACAGCCTATAAAAATCCCGTCCAATTTTAGAGGATCATGCTACAGAGATGTCTAGTAAAGTCCTGAAGGGTATAACATGAATTTTTTCATATCTCAGAAACTTAATTCATGGTATAAAGTTTGTTTAAACCCCTTTTTTTATCATCCTTTTGTCAGTGCAGATGGACTGCTTCTGGACTGGCCCAGTATTAAAATTATGCAAATTAAAATTGAAATTCCTCAAATCTGATAATTACATGTCAAAACACCATCAAACATTAATTTATAGCTGAAAAAAAAAAACTGTGTCCAAAATGTATAAGTCGATGGCCAAAGCTTTATTCCCTTCTCAGTGCCTTAAATAATATGAAGTGGATTTTAAAGCTTGAATTTTCAAAAGAAGATAAAATGCCTGCAAAAGATCGAAACCACATTGTATAGAATATACTAACACAGTAAGATATTTGATTCAGTTCTGTTATTTAGCAGCAACACCAAGACATCTCAACAACATTTCAGTTTTCTTTGTATTTCATGGTGACTATATCTATCTACCACCCACTGGTATACTATGAGACTCTCAACATTTATGATAGTCACCAATTCAATCAACATTATCCAGTTAGTCTCAAAACTGCACAAGATAATCATAAAACAAGAAAGACTCTCTCTGGTCGACATTTACAACTGTCAACAGCATTTCAGATGACTCAGGCAAGCTTATTCTGGCTTAGATGCCTTCAAGTAGTCTAGCTCAGTGTGCAATAAATTTGTGTCTGGTACTCTTGGTACTCTTTATAAGCGAAATCAATTAAATTGTCACGATAAAGTTACTTTTCAGTTTGTCATAAACACTTATTTGAAAATTGATATGTCAGTTCCAAGCATAAAACCATTCCTTATTAGACAATTTCCACCAGACGTCACATAGATAACGACCATAAAATGTAATTATCCTTTCTAAATAAGTGCTCTTCTCCAACTCTTTCTGTCTCTAATAATTGTCAATCTATCTTTTTCCATTGTATGGATATCTATGTCCCATTCTATTGACTTTCTATAATTGTCTTCCTGTAAGCAATTTTTCTGTCTATCTTGTATCTTACTATTCTGAATACGCAGATCTCCTTGTGTGTACTATGAAACTGCTCAAGCTCACCACTGTGTGTTGAACTAATTTAATTTTCCTTGATTTACCATTAGCCTTATTGTGGACCCTCAGTTTTTATTAGATGCACTAAACTTCAATTAAGTCTGTATTAATTCAGGTTTATTTTCAATTAAAGAACTAATTTCCAACCTACAGAAATAAATGCAACATTTGTGTGAACACTATGTGAGGTAGCATTTGGGAACGATAGTTTAAGAAACTAATTATCGCCCATGCTATGCTATGCATAGAGCGATTATGCTTTAGTGCTGAAATCTACTGAAGGGGTGAAACAACCAATGCTGTGGCCTCAACCAGCCCACTCTGGAAGTTCTTATCATATGCATAACACATTGATACCATTGTAGATGTGCACAACGGTTGGTATTTTCAGTTTAATTCAATATTAGAAAATTTACTATTATCAGTTTTAGAGGCTATCAAGGTCCAGAAAGCCTGCATTGTGGTGGCCATTTTCCCTTCCACATGGTGAGTTTTAGTACACAGAATGGCCACTGCAAGCAGCAACTCATTCACATACATTACACAAGAGGGCAGCACCTGCAAGTCCTTTGCCAGTTCCTCCCTTTGCACCACATTCTATTTCTGGGAAACTCAGCAATTCCTGCATCTCAGTATAGTTCATGCATCTTTCCAACTAATTATACAGGTAGCACGGGCTTATATTGTATCTATTTCATATTATTCTATTCTCTTCCCTCCAATCTACGGGCAACTTACTATATATTATATAAATCTGTTTTATATTTATGTAAATAAAATACTGGTTATAATATACACTCATGTAAACAAAAGATAGACATATAGATAGATAGATAGATAGATAGATAGATAGATAGATAGATAGATAGATAGATGCATGGATAGACGGATTGGCAGACAGATAGGATAGATGGATGGGATATACAGTATGATAGGATAGATGGATAGTATAAACGGATAGGATAAACAGACAGGATAGATAGATAGATAGATGGAGGAATGGATTGACGGATGGATTGATGGATATATGGGTTGACAGACGGACAGGATAGACGGATAGGATAAACAGATGGGATAAACAGGTAGGATAAACGGGATAAACGGATAGGATATACGGATGGGATAAACGGATAGGATAAACGGATGGGATAAACGAATGGGATAAATGGATAGGATAAACGGATAGGATAAATAGAAACTTAGATAGATAGATGAATGAATGGATTGACGGATGGATTGAATGTAGACCCCGAAGTCGACTACATAAAGTCGACTAGTGAAGTCATAGTTAGCTCTCCAAGCAGCAAGTTGATGTTCAGTCAAGTCAAGCTGGAGTTGAGACAGTTAAAGTCAAGTCACTGTTGCATAAATTTGCCAGTTTTTACCTCACAGAAATGGTTTTGGTATCATTCTCAACAGCATGAAGAGCCCAACATGAAGATCACACTCTTCCAGGGCCTTTGTAAAGTCTATGAAATACTAAACCTCCTTAAAAATCGGACACATCTGCATACTGCACAGTTTTCCGAGTGCACAAATTCTGAAATTTATGAAGTTATGATGTACCGTTTAAAATTTTAAACAAAATTACCCTATGAAATTACATTAGTCAGTTGAAGTTGGTTGAAGTCAAGTGAAGTCAAGAGTTTAATGACTTAGCTGACTAGTCAGTTGAAGTTCTTGCAAAGCAAGTCAGAGTTAAAACTCTGACTGACTTCGGGGTCTAATTGAATGATAGATAGACGGATGGATAGACAGATTGACAGACAGATAGGATAGATGGATAGGATAGATGGCTGGGATAATCAGATAGGATAGATGGATAGTATAAATGGATAGGATAAACAGACAGGATAGATAGATAGATAGATGGAGGAATGGATTGACGGATGGCTTAATGGATAGATAGGTTGACAGACGGATAGGATAGACGGATAGGATAAACGGATAGGATAAACAGATAGGATAAAAAGATAGGATAAACAGATAGGATAAACAGGTAGGATAAACAGGTAGGATAAACGGGATAAACAGATAACGGGTAGGATACACGGATAGGATAAACGGATAGGATAACCAGATATAAACGGAGAGGATAAATGGATAGGATAAATGGATAGGATAAACGAACGGGATAAACTGGCTAACGGATAGGATAAACATAGGATAAAACATGCGGGGCATGGGCGATGCTGTGCCATTATATGTGCTTGTTTGTCTGTGATCCATTCGGGTGCAGTTTAAATGAATTATTATGCAGTTTGCATTAGAATGTGTTGCAATATCACACTCCAATTGAAAGAGGTTGTAATAGAACAAACTGCATTTGAGTTTGAGTCTATTACAATTTTCAGCCTTGGAAATTTAATCTTGTCAAAATTAACCAAATTGCTGTGTCCTTGTGCAATATTGGTCATCTCAGTGCTATGTGAACTGATATTGCACCTGGCAATGTGCAATATTTTAGGAGACTTATGTTGTTTGTGTGTCTGAGTCTGATACATGAAAGGATAATGAATCTGACTCTTGTGCTAAGATCTGTTATTACAAATCATGATTCAACTTAATTGTGACTAATCCAACAGCCTCTATGATTCCCATGCTATAAGTCTGATCATGACACTTCATCGGATGCAATGGATCACAAAGTTCACATTTCATATAGAAAGAGTCATCTTTTCTCATAACAAAGGACCGGCTGTAACCATCTTTTCTGCAACAGGCTATAGAGGTCGAAGCTAATAGTGCCAGAACAATAAAGTATAATACCTCCTATTCCTTGCTTGTAATTGGTCACAGAAGTACTGTAATTGCTGACATCTTCATAAATTTGTAGCCAGTCTCTGTCAAAGACACTCTTCTTTCAAATTGTAGGGCTGGATGTGATATGTTAATCCACAGCTTAGGTGAATTTCTAATGATATTCTAATTCTTCTTTCTGATATCTCTGCAGATATCCCTCGCCACATGATATCGAAGAAGCTCAATTTCGTCAATGACATATTTGACTCATCCTGCAGACGGATGCTAATAGAGCTGTCAGTGCTAATCCCGCAGAATATGCCTCTCATCAGTTGTGCCCAAAGTCAGTTAATTATTCAAGTTTTGATATCCAATGGTGCTAAAGGGCAAACTATGACTTATCATTAACCTGGTTCCACTGCAAAATAAAGCACATCTGAGTCCGGTACATGCCTCACAGGCCATATTGTCTGAAGCAGGAATGTTGGTCTCTCATATGCATTTAAACTGGAAATCTTGAATTTAATATCATGTTAATCCTCAGCTGAGTCAGCTTGGGCCACTTTCTAACGATATTCTGATTCTTCTTTCCAATACTTCCAGCAAACATCTTTCCACATCATACCAAAAGAAGCTTGGCTCAGTCAATGACACATTAGATGCCAACACATCCTGCAGACTGATGCTAATAGAGCTGTCAGTGCTAATCCCGCAGAATATGCCTCTCATCAGTTTTGCCCACAGTCAGTTAATTATTCAAGTTTTTGTATACAAGAGAGCAAAAAGGGTAAAGTATGAATTCTCATTAGAGTGGTTTTACAATGAATAGGCCATATTTCACAACCAAGACATTTATTACGAACTACAAAATATTTAGTATACATTACACAAACAATACCAAACTGATTTTACAATAATTTGTGCTGCTCTTTGAACTGGTATAGTGACGACCTTCACTCTGTACATGTAGATCCGGTAACATTGGAACCAACAACATATCAGTGAGCTGTGGCGATCATGCAAATAAGTCTTAAATAAAAGGCCTCATATTCGCACTGTAAAATTTGAAATTATAGTCTGCTTAAGTGAGATGGTTGCACAATTCCTTTGAGCAAACATAGCTTTTTGTTTTAAGTTATGATAATCTGTCCATTGTCATAATTTAAAACAACAAATTTTGTTAGCTAAAAGTAAATGTGCAACCATCTCACTCAATCATTTATGCTAACTGAAAATCAAATTTAACAGCGTATTCTGAAAATGAGTCTCATACACAAACCATCAATGAACTGATGAAGTTCGAAATGTTACCTTAACAAAAATGAATAGTGACTTAAAAACTAAAGCCCTTTTTCAGGTTTAGGCTTGGACTATGGATATGATTCTGTTTACGAAATTACTATACATCTTACAGGATTGGGGTTTTTCTGTTAGAGTGCAGATTGCTTGTAAAGGAGAATATGTGGTATATAGATGATTCCAAATGAAGTCTTTGTAAAATATAAAGAGTAAATCTCAGGCTCTTGCTTGTTCTTTTATCATCAAAGTAACACTTGATACAATTAATAAGCCAAATAAAATGATTCATGCCATATCAAATTGCCTTTAAAATAATTTCCTCTCAAACTGAAAAACCAGCGTTTCTGTCACTATCCTTTCCTGCTAAAGATAGCGACTGATAAATCATGCTATATGATAGTGCGCAAATCATTTCACCCATATCAAGTGATGACACCTCACATAAGCACGCCTCTCCTTGATATCTGATCTAGTCCTTCAGAGAATCTAGACTGGAGACTTTGGGGATCAACTACAGAATAGACAGACAGACAGGCTCATGAATAGTTAGATAGATAAATCATGTAGATAGACATATACAAAGATAGATCAATAGATCGAAAGATCGATAGATCGATAAATAGATTAAGAGTACTGTTGACACAGTACAAGCATTTATATATATGAGCAAGATTATTATAATATGGAATAATGTTTGTCCAAGCTTCTTTGATAACATTTTGGCTCCATAATATTACTATGCAAAAACCCAGTAATTTGTCAAACAGCAAGAGTTTAAACCTGCATTCAGGGATCTCTCCGTACCACTCCGTTGTTTTGAGACACCTTGGCCTAGCGCGTAACTCGTAACATTCGTTATGGAAGGATGGTGCAAAATGAGACGGATTCCTATGCATCATTATGATCCACTGGGGATTTGAAAATAATTATATTACCAGAATCACCTGATTGAGTTGGTCTGTATAACATTACGAGGCTATAAAAAGACATGAAAAGGGATTTATAGGAGGACTTAAATCATTAGGGTTTTCGGAGTCCGTTAGGCTGGGACTGAGTCCGATGAGTTATTATCAGGAGCTCATAGGGTCTGTCAGATAAACGTCACACTCTTCTTTTATGCATATGTGAGGTTGCTGCCAGGTAATAGGGATAACAATTGAGTCCATCATTATGGCACAGGCACATACATAATAATCTTCAAAACTTCTACATCAACCATATAATTCACTGCTAAAGTATCCATCCAGGTGCCCTATGTACAGTGTCTGATAGGAAGTCTGCTTGTATTCCTGGAAGGCTCACTGGGTTTGAACCCCCGGGGTGAGTTCAACATATTTCGAGTGGTCGTTCAAGACCTTCAAAAGTAAATACCCAGGTTGATGTCATTCTGATGCTTTAAATTGGTGGTCCCTTGTATCAGTGTTTATGCTTAGGCAGTAAAAATCCCTTAAATGAGGGTATAGATACATCATAATGTAGGGCATTGCCAAATTACCACTCTCTCATATATCTCATCTCATCTCATGGCAAGAAATTTGTTGTGAGCCTTCCATAAAGACTCAGGTCAGAGCAGCCATAGAATGGTACCTATGGTCAGAGACAATGGGAACATTGGCCAAAGTTCAAATGCCTTGGCATTCTCCACTCCAGTGTTGGTGACCATCATATGAAATATAATTCACAATACTCAACCATTGACTGACATGTGATCTGCACTCATCCAATGAGAGTGCTGCTTTCATGGTGGAGGTATAATTAACATTTTTGACGTGTTGTTGAGAGCTTGAGGGCTGAACAGAATCCATGATATCAAATGACCAGACAAGAGCTGTCAGAAGTAGGTTATGTGTAATATATTGAGAAGAGGGCAAGCTGGATAATTGCTGAGTTGTAAACTGTCATTGCCTAATGGGGTGTAAATTGATTTAAGGGATGTCATATTACCATATTGCTTGACCTGCTGAACTGAATATCAAGAGCATAATTTTGACCTATTTCTCTATCTGCATACACAAACTAAAAGTTAGTTTTACTGAGCCATGAATGTTTTCAAAATAACTAGTGAGTCTCTCAGCTTCACAAGAAATAATTATGCACACTCGGGCATTTATAACCTCCGATGAATAGATAGATAGATAAGGTTTTGGTTGGGCGTAAAGGGCAGTTGTAAAGAGATTTTGGGTCGAGAGGAGAGATGAGGGCAAAATAGGTTTACAAACAGAGGACTTCTTACAGGAACTTTTCTTACTCTATTTTGCGTTGTATTGCAAATTGTATGTTTGCACAATGGAAGTACTACTTCCGAACTAGTTTTGTCTGGAGTATACAAACTGTGCAAAACACTTGCTGAGAACATACAAACAAACTTATAAAAAATATTTCTGTTTGCCACATTTACTGATTCCTACTTGCAGTTGTGGTATTTAGAGTCCAAACAAAACTTTACCACTTAAAATGTTAGAACAATGGTATTCCATCAGGAAGCAGAGACAGTTGAGATATGCATTATTCAGTTGACTACTGGGAAAGGAATCCCACTAGAAGTGTTTATTAAAACAAGAATAGGTTGGATATAAAATGTAGTATGATATGTAGAGAGAAAATATTGGCACATCATTCTACATGGATTCAAGGAAGTCATATATATTGGCTTTTTTGTTGCTGGAAGTGCTTAATGTACTTAAGAAAGTACTTTAAATTTCAAGTACTATTGCAAAAGTACTGAGTGCCAGTACAGTACAGTACTTTTGGGTTCAGCACTTTCCAGAACCAGTACATTCCCAGTACTCAAGAAATTGTACTCAAGTACAGAAGTACTTAAGTACTCAAGTACTCATTAACAGCCCTGATGTAGGCTATCTGTGGATTATGGATGACCCCTTTAAGACTACAAAATGAAGAAATTAAACATTGAGAGGCGTTCATTGAAAAAAAGACATGTAATGAAAATTAAACCATTTACATAATTTATTTTATTTTTTTACATGGTATTAAAAATCTAATTATTTAACAAATAACAACAAGAACGACACGACTGAGTTGTTAGCCTCTTGGGATCAGCGCTAACCCTGTCTCCAACTGGTGTTGTTAAACGTTAGGCACACCGGCTGCAAAGATCACAAGGTAATCTAATTCTGACTGAGCTTGTAGAGATTTTGATAATTACAGCTAATATGTCATAATTCCCCATCAGTTCTAAATAATGTATCAAATTATAAATTGCCTTGCACTGTGGCTCCATCTATCTGTAAGTGATTGTTATGCATGGTGGCATCATCTGGTGGAACAGACATGCAAACTCAACATTAAGGAAGTCATTAATAAGACAGTTTTTGGAGGGAGTGTCTTTTTATGGACCTTTTCCTGCCTCTAATCTATTTGCCCACAGACATAAAATTGAGTAATTCATCTTTTACAGTCTCATCCGAGGAAGAAATGCCATAAAGCAATTTATCAGCTATTACAAAAATTATCGCTCAATCATGAAATGACATTGTTATTCTTGTGAGATGAAGCAATCAGGAATCTGAAATAATTATAGACCCTATGGTTTGTGATATAGTACATTCTAAATTGTCATTAAACCATTTTAAGAAAAATATTAATCATTCCGTTGACATGCCCAGCTGTTATGTGCGGATATTGCAGAAGATGAGCAAGCGTTATAACTTTTGTGTCCAGAATCCGACTCAGGTTATTTGTCTTAAACTGAGTCAGCTGGCTAACAACACTATAACTCCACAACAGAAAAAAGTGCACATGACTTAGTTCTATGACAAAGGCAGTCCAGTCAGTACAGACTTTCATAGTGATAAGACCGAACTGCCTCAGACTGATCTGGTCCACGGTCCCGCACTGCCCAAATTCCGAACCGCCAATTAGATACTAGTCAAATGGCAGAGGATGACGGTCCAGCCAGGTCTTTTACTGAAGGGAATTACATGAATCATAGAAACTCAATTCATGTCTTAAAGTTTGTTTAACCCCCATTTTTATCATAATTTCTAAAGTGCCGGTTGACGGCCTCTGGATTGCCCCAGTAACAAAATTATGCAAATTAAAATTCCTACAATCAGATAGATATAGGTCTTGACACTGTCAAAAATTAATCTCCATCTGAAACAACTTCAAAACATTTGTAATAGATGGCCAAGGCTTTGCTCTCTCTCAGTGCTTATATAATATGTCGTGAATTTAGCATGAATTTTCAATAGGAGGAGAATGTCGCAAAATCCAACCTGCACCAGCAAAATACATATATCTATTTATACTATGTTGAATTGATTATACATATAGTAACATTATAAGATGTTTGATTCAATTCTTTTATTTGCCAGTAACATCGTCAAATCTCAACCAGTTCTAGTCTCATGTGAATTTCATGGTGACTATATCTATCTATCACCCACTGGTATACTATGAGACTCTTGACGTTTATGATAGTCACCAATTGAGTCAATGCTATCCGGTTAGTCCCAAAACTGCGTAAGATTTACATAAAACAAGAGACACTCTCTCCGGCTGACATTTACAACTGTCAAAGACATTTCAGATGACTCAGGCAAGCTTATTCTGGCTCAGACACCTCAATGTAGTATAGCTCAATGTACAATAAATGTGTGCCTTATTTGCAGAAATTAATTGAATTGTCACTTGAGATAACTATTTCCAGTTTGTCATAAAAATTTATTTGGAAAATTGATATTGCAGTTTTTGGTATAAAAACTGAATTTTATCAGAAGTAGACCCCAGCCACGAGTGTTTTCAAAAAAAAGTTGTGAGCTTGTGATGTGTGTCTATATTATTAACAAGGGTATGAATGATAGGCCATATTGGAAGATTTGTTTATAAAATTTAGTGTGCTGATTATAATTTATATAAGGCATGACCAACCTGAAAAACCAATTGAGCTCCATCCTTATGTATTTCTGCAATGAATTCACCCAGTTATGGGTGCCAGCTTCATTGTTATAAACATATATCCTGCTGTTGAAGGAGACAGTCAACTCATTTTCCATTTCATGTAGGGCCATCCAACTCACAGAAGCCATCCATGCATCACTGACTTTGCAGCAAATAAACAAATGCTGTGATTGGATGAAAATGATTTGACCCCTAAAGTGCATTCCCACCAGAGGCAGCACGTTCCAGTAACTTTTTTAGAGTGATAGATCAGTGCTAGTGGGACACTCCTTTTACTTTAATGCACAGTACATTTATAATGAATAAGAAACATTTTATGTTTCTCCTGGACCTCTTTCTTTACTATCTTAGAAAGATGGCATTGGTTCTATAAGTTTGGGAGAAGTGACTGCACTCATGAAACAAAGTGTATTGCAATAAAATCTGCCACCAGGATCAGGACTGAAGTGATTGGTGCCCTGGTGTAAAGTCTCAAATCTCATTTGTGAAAGTGAAACTGGTTTGGGCCATGACTGTTATTTAGAGATTTCCCAGGATCCCTTATACTGGCGGCCATTGTGAGGCCAATGAGCCTATATAACCATTTAAGGTTTGGAAAAAGGTGGTATTCATCAAAATATGGAGGTGACATCCAACTTTGATCTTCCTTAAATAACAAGGCAGATGCATGGAGCAAGAGAAACAACAGGTAGGACTTGGTCAATGCTTTAATTCTGTCAATTTGAGGGCAAACTAGCCCAGGAAAATGGGTGAAATGCTAGTTTCACACTCTGTATATCTACTCATCACAAGCTCATAAAAAACATAAGGTGACTGCACTCGTGACCCCAGCCACCAGATGTCACTAAGATAAAGACCATAAAATTTTTAATTAACAGCCGCTGTTACACTGATATTGTGGTTTCACAGAAAATGCTCTTCTTTAATTCTTTCAGCCTCTCTTTAATTGTATTGTTTATCTATCTAGCTATCTTTATATATCTAGCTATCTAATTATCTGTCTATCTATCTATCTATCTGTCTATTTATCTATCTATCTATATATTATTTGGTAATTTTCTGTTTTCTTACTTCATTTGTATTTTTCTGTTCCGAATAACAAGATCTTCTAAATAATGTGCACTATGCTACTGCTAAAGCTAACGGCTGTGTGTGGCACACTCTAAAAAATTTCAGACAAAATTGGTTTTTTAGATTCAAAATGGTTTTTTGAAAAAACAAATTTCAATGCAAAACCAACATGGATTTAAAAAAAAAATCATTTTGAATCTAAAAAACCAATTTTGTCCCGACATTTTTTAGAGTGCACTGATTCACTTTTCTTTGCTTTTACCATTAGCCTAATTTTGGTTCTTATCTTTTTATTACATGCACTGAACTTCAATTAAGTCTTTATTAATTCAATTTTATTTTCCATAAAAGAACTAATTTCCACCCCACAGAAATAAATGCCACATTTGTGTGAAAATTATGTGAGGCAACATTTGGGAACGATAGTTTAAGAAACTAATTAGTTTGTGATCCATTTGGGTGCAGTTTCAATGAATTATCATGCAGTTTGCATTAGAATGTGTTGCAATATCACATGTCAATTTAAAGATGTTATAATTGGTCCAACCGTGCTTGAGTCTGTTACAGCCTTAGAAATTTAATCATATCAAGATGAACTAAATTGCTGTGCACTTTTGCAATATCGGTCATCTCAGCAGTGGCGTAACTGGGGGTTCTCGAGAGGGGGGGCACCTGGGGGGGCACGCGATTCTCTGGGGGGGCACCCTCCGTACTAAATGTACATTTTAGCCAGAGTTGGAAAGTTCATATGGGGGGGCACCTGGGGGGGCACAGGTCCAATATGGGGGGGCACGTGCCCCCCCGTGCCCCCCCATAGGGACGCCACTGCATCTCAGTGCTACAAGAACTGATATATGCAACAACTGCATGACACAGTTTGACAAACCAAAGAATGTTTATTTATTTTGACTATCTAATGGCAGATTTCACGAAAAGTGCTCTGATAGGGTAGCTTTAAACTTTCCAACCCCTATGTTATCTCTCTGTTGCTTCCTGAGGCAAGTAAACCTACATTGTATTTTAAAACATGGACTTCCAATGACTCCAAATGAAGTTTCTGTAAAATATACAGAGTGAATCTCAGGCTCGATCTCTCTTATTCTTTTCCCATCATAGTAACTGTTAATGAAGCAGGTGAAATTAATTATGCCATATATCCGATTGCCTTTAAAATAATTTCCTCTCAAACTGAAAAAGTAGCGTTTCTGACACTTTCCTTTCCTGCGTAAGGTAGCGACTGATAAATCGTGCAATATGATAGTGCGCAAATCATTTCACCCATATCAAGTAATGAAAGCTGACATAAAACTCTCCTTGATATGTTTGGCTGATCTGGTTCGGGGAATCTAGTCTGGTGACTATTGGCATCAAATTCTATGATGGATAGATGGATGGATGGATAGATAGATAGATAGATAGAGAGATAGATAGATAGATAGATAGATAGATAGATAGATAGATAGATAGATAGATAGATAGATAGATAGATAGATAGAATGACAGATAGACAGATACATAGAAAGATAGATAGATAGATAGATAGATAGAAATGTGTAGATAGAAAATAATGTGTAGTACTGTGTAGCATGACCACTGCAGGCCTACTTACATTTACAGTAGGGTGTACCAAAAAATGAAAAAGTTCTCTGATCTTAACACCTATCGGTCAAAACATGAGGTTTGGTTAGTAGATCACTATGAAAATTTTTTTTTGAAAATCGGAGAAGTCCTTACGCCGGTCCAAGCCTCTTGACATTGACATGTCAAAAAAGAGCAAAATATCGCCATTTTCGCCTAGTTTTGTGCCTAATATGCCACCTACAACTATGACTTATGCCTAAAAGTGTGTCTAATTACTCCTTTCTAAGTCATGACTTGGATGACATTTAAGTTGGGTCAGTTTTATCATTTCTAACCCTCAAAATAACCCACCTTTGGTCAAAAATAGCGTAAAAATGCTCTTTATAACCAATGAAGTGCTGTATCTTGAGAACTAAAGCAGATAGAGACATGATATTGACACCCAAATCTCCGGAATACCAACATTTATATTTATCTTCAATACATTTTAGGGCCCTTTACCCAATACTTTTTGAGTTATTAGCAAAGTTTTGACCAATTTTTTTTCAGTAACTTTTAAAAACACTTCTTACAGTCTTGATTTTTTCAATATAGATAGTACAATACCTGAAATTGATTCTGTGAAAATTTCATACAGCTACTTCAAATAGAAAGGTCTGCCAAAAAAATTGGTCAGAACTTTTGGGACACCCCTCGTACTCTCAGTCATGCACTACAATGCAGGCACGGAATTCATGGTGAACCATCCTCAATCCTCAGAGCCAAGGGGAACATTGCCCTTTATAGGTTCCCATGAAAAGTTACGTATACTCGTAGTTGTCAGTAACCCAATCAAGAGATTTTTGTTTTTTGCTGTTGGTGACCGCAATGTCAAAACAAATTCACAATATTGAACTATTGGTTGACGTGTGTCATTCTCTCAGCCAATGAGAGTGCTGCCTTCATGGTGGAGGTATATAATTAATTTTTATAAGGTCTGCTGAGGGCCATCCGGAATCCATGATATCCAGGAGAGAGCAGCTGCTGTCAGAAGTAAGCTATGTGTAATATACTGAGAAGAGGGCAAGATGGATAATTGCTGAGTTGTAAACTGTCATTGCTTGATGGGGTGTAAAATGATTAAAGGGTCGCCATATTACCTTATTGCTTGACAAGATGAGCTTACTACTTGAGAATAATCTTATCGCTATTGCTCTCTTCGTGCACACAAACTGAGAGTTAATTTTCTTCAGTTTTCTAAGAAACAGTTGCAGCACCAGTTATTTCCTGAGCCACACTCTAAAAAATTTCAGACAAAATTGGTTTTTTAGATTCAAAATGGTTTTTTGAAAAAACCAAATTTCAATGCAAAAAACCAACATGGATTTTTTGAAAAATCCATGTTGGTTTTGCATTGAAATTTGTTTTTTCAAAAAACCATTTTGAATCTAAAAAACCAATTTTGTCCCGACATTTTTTAGAGTGCATGCATGTTTTCACAAAACTGATGAGTCTTCAGTTTTATAAGAAGCAGTTGCAGCGCCAGTTGTTTACTGCTCAATAAATTTGTCTGTTCACAAACTATAATCTTGCTTTGCAAATATTATATAAATATTTGATAATGAGGAGTCCAATATAGAGTATAATTGGATGAAGAAAAGCTAAATTGGACGAGACACTTGCACTGAGTTCAATATAGTTTTTCTGAGTCCAATTATACTCCATATTGGACGACTTACTGTACCATCTAATATTTGTTATATTCTCCATAAATGAACCCACTTTTAAAGCAATAGGTTTAAACACTTTGACTGTGCTGGAAAGCCAGTTTGGGTTTCTTTTTGTTTAACTGCAGAATTCTCTTCAAACTGTATCTTGTCCTATTTCAGCAATGGGTAGCCACAAAAATGTAAAATTCACATATTCTGATTCTGTATTCTATAATCAAGAAGCTTCTTTATATTTTATATTTCAATTTTATAGCACAATTTTTTTCTTTAAACATCAGCATTTTCGCGAAAAATGTGTGAAAAGTGCATTTTTTGTCACCCAATGTCATACCATGGTCCCATTACCTATGTAAGCAATTTTACATTTGCTTAATGTTGTTGTCCTGATCAATACGCAACTTTTGACTTCATTTGTGTTTTTCTGTGTCTTCCCATTGGCGTGCAATTAATTTTTTTTACTAAAATTGAAAAACACAAAACTTTTTCTTGCTGTTGCATCAGAATGGCACAGCAGAAGGTGTTTCCTCTCAGGTCCACCCTCACGGACCTATAATATGGTGATAAAACTCTTCACTGAACAACATAACTTCTCACTGTCCAATATAACTTTTTCTCTGCCGAATACAGCAAGGATATTATCCAAAAATACTTGCTTGTGATTGGCTGACACAATCCGAGAGGAGAATATATATTGATTTATACCTCAAAATAGAAAAAATATATATGAATTATGTAAATGGTTTAATTTTCATTATATCTTTTTTTCAAAGAACGCCTCTCAATGAAATATATATGACTTCCTTGAATCCATATAGAATGATGTGCCAATATTTTCTCTCTAAATATCATACTAAATTTTATATCCAACATATTCTTGTTTTAATAAACACTTCTAGTGGGAGTCCTTTCCCAGTAGCAGCCAGTGTAATGTTTTTCAAGAGTCAACTGAATAATGCATATCTCTACTGTCTCTGCTTCCTGATGGAATACCATTGTTCTAACATTTTAAGTGGCAAAGTATTGTTTGGACTCTAAATACCACAGCTGCTAGTAGGAATCAGCAAATGTGGCAAACAGAAATATTTTTTATACGTTTTTTATAAGTTGTCAGCAAGTGTTTTGCAAAATTTGTGTACTCCAGAAAAAAACTAGTTCGGAAGCAGCACTTTCGTTGTGCTAATATACAATTTACAGTACAACTCAAAATAGAGTAAGAAAATTTTCTGTAAGAAGTCCTCTGTTTGTAAACTTATTTTGCCCTCCCTTCTCATCTCCACCCCAATTCTCCTTACAACTGCATGCCTTTCACTTCCAACCACAATCTTATCCCATATTAAGAACTCTATTACAGTCCTTGTTATATTTACGTGGAATCTCAAGTTCTTTTTTATGCTGTTGAACTGTGATGTCAGAGATGACTCTATTCTAGCATTGCAATATATGTAAATTAACTACAAGCTGTGATGTCATTTTAAACTGGGTCAGATTTCCTGACTTCTAGCCAATGTGGATCCTCCAAAACTGAGTGTCACAGTTTCAACACAGTGTCAGAGTAAGCATTTTATACTATATCTGAAAAAAAAAAGAAGTAAGAACAAAATGAGAATGTATAGACTATCTGTAAAAAACATCCAGTGTCAGCAATTGCTTTATTATACTTAAGTCAGTTTTACATGTCAAGCAATATGTTGACCTGTAAATCATTTTACACCCCATCGGGAAATGACTGTTCACAACTCCACAATTAACCACCTAGCCATCTTCACTGCATGTTACAGTTTGTCACGTCAACATTGAGACAGACGTTTGGCCAGATATCTCAGCAACCACAAGTCCCACAGGAGAAATACACATACCTCTGTATAGCTTAGCTCTGTTGTAATCTGAATATCTCATTTTTGTGATGTTTTGGTGCCGTTTTTGTCCGATATTTGCCAATTTATGAAAATGGCAGTCCTTTTTCGCAAAATGTTGACATTTGTGATGCTACCAATCTGACACACAATGGGCAATGATGTCATAAAAGTGCTCCACAGCGCCACCCCAGACTTAGTTCTACTCAAATTTGTATCAGCGGATCCACCAATCTCATTGTGTTGATTTTTATGAACTGTACAAACAATGTTATATTTCTGTCTCAATGCTTGACGTGACAAACTGTAGTTGACTTCTGATCGATGTAATCAGGACATGACATGGGACATACGACTGTTTATTAGCTACAGACAAATACCATAGAATTTGATCTGACTTACCATATCTGTCTATCTATCTATCCAAGGCCTGAGGATCTCCAGACTTTTCTACTCCCGTACACTCTAAAAAATGTTGGGACAAAATTGGTTTTTTAGATTCAAAATGGTTTTTTGAAAAACCAAATTTCAATGCAAAAAACCAACATGGATTTTTTTAAAAATCATCAAAAAACCATTTTGAATCTAAAAAACCAATTTTGTCTGAAATTTTTTAGAGGGTAGGCTACATTGGAAATATCCCCACAGTCCAAAGGATGGTGGGGGTGAAGGCTATAAATGACTAGTGCATAACTAAAGTACACCGTTGCTCATAAATATGGAATACTTCAACATTTTCCATTGAAATTGACAACTTTAGCAACTTCTGCTGGAGCACATGATGGTCTGATTCAATGGTAACTACTTCCAATGACCGCTAAAGGGAAGAACAGGCGGTCGTCTAAAACGCATGCTGCAGCGTTAACCCCAGGAAAAGTTACAACCACACGAAATATGGAAATTCAGGGGGTTTTTTAAGGGTGCGGTGCACTCAACCAAAAATGTTTAATTCTTGCAAAAAATGTAGTTGGAGCTTTCAAAGAGTGATTAGAGAACATAACTTGACCTTTACAATGGACCTTGATTTCATTCACACTCTGAAATTTACTTTTATTTGACACTTTTTTTCCAAAAAAGTATTCCATATTTATGAGCAGGATTGTATTTCTCGTAAAACTGAACAACTTACCAGGTATTTGAAAACATTCATGGCCTAGTAAAACTAACTTTTGGTTTCGGTGTGTGGATAGAGCAATATTATGCTCTTGAAAGTCAACTCAGCAGTCAAGCAATACGGAAATATGGCAAGTCGCAACCCTTAAATCATTTTACACCCCATCAGGCAACGACAGTTTACAACTCAGCAATTATCCATCTTGCCCTCTTCTCAGTATATTACACATAGCTTACTTCTGTCAACTCTCGTCAGGTCATTGGATACCATGGATTCTGGTCGGTCCTCAAGCTGAACAACCATTTAAAAATATTAGTTATACCTTCACCATGAAAGCAGCACTCTCACTGGATGAATGCAGATCACATGTCGGTCAATAGTTGAGTATTGAGAATTAGATTATACCATGGTCACTAACACAGAGACTGAGTGGAGAATTCTAACTTGCTAAGGCATGGGAGCCTTGGCCAATGTTCCCATTGTGTCTGAGCATGGGCGCCGTTCTGTGGCTGCTCTGAGCTATATCGTTATGGAAGGCTCACCACAAATTTCTTTCCATAAGATGAGATTCGATAAGAGAGAGTGGTAATTTGCCAATGCTCAACATATGATATATCTATACCCTCATTTGAGGGATTTTTACTGTCCAAGCATAAACACTGATACAAACTTTAAGGGTCACCAATTTAAGGCATCAGAATGACATTAAACGTGGTATTTACTTTTGAAGGTCTTGAACGACCACTCGAAATATGTTGAACTCACCCCGGGGGTTCAAACCCAGTGAGCCTTCCAGGAATACAAGCAGACTTCCTATCAGACACTGTAGTGCACCTGGATGGATACTTCAGCAGTGAATAACATGGTCGATGTAGAAGTTTTGAAAAATATTATGTATGTGCCTGTGCCTCAATGATGGACGCAATAGTTATCCCTATTACTGAAAGCAACCTCACATTTGCATAAAGGAACAGTGTGACGTTAATCAAACCGACCCTGTGAGCTCCTGATGATAACTCATTGGACTGATTCCAAGCCTAGAGGACTCCCATGACCCTAATTATTTAAGTCGTACTATAAATCCCTTTTCATGTCTTTTTATAGCCTCGTAATGTTACACGGACTGACTCTATCTGGTGATTCCTGTGACATAATTATTTTTGAATCCCCAGTGGATCACTATGATGCATCTATAGGAATCCATCTCATTTTATTCCATCCTTCCATATCGAATGTTGCGAGTTACGTGCTACGCAAAGGTGTCTCAAAACGTGGGAGCGTTACGTCTCCTGATGCATGTTCAAATTCTCCATGTTTAACTAATGACTGTGTTTTTGTCACTCTAAAAAACATTCAGACAAAATTAGCTTTTTAGATTCAAAATGGTTTTTTTAAAAACCAAATTTCAATGAAAAAAACCAACATGGATTTTTTTAAAAATCCATTTTGGTTTTCCATTAAAATTTGGTTTTTCAAAAAACCATTTTGAATCTAAAAAACCAATTTTGTCCCGACATTTTTTAGATTGTATATTCTGGAGCCAAAATGTTGCCATTTTAGGCCTTTTTTTGCTTGACAAGTGACAAGGATGCTTGGACACATAATATTGTATAATCTACTTGCTTATATTATGTAAATGTATGTACTGTGTACACAGTATTACTATACTATACGATACTGTATTATCAATACATCGATCTATCTATCTATCTATCAATCTATCGATCTATTGATCCATCTTTGCATCTGTCTATCTACATGATCTAACTATCAATGCGCTTGTCTGTCTGTCTATACTGTAGTTGATCCCCAAAGTCTCCAGTCTAGATTCTCTGAAGGACTAGATCAGATATCAAGGAGAGGCGTGCTTATGTGAGGTGTCATCACTTGATATGGGTGAAATGATTTGCGCGCTATCACATAGCATGATTTATCAGTCGCTACCTTTTGCAGGAAAGCTGCACGGGATGGTGACAGAAACAGTTTGAGACAAAATTAATTAAAAAGCGATTTGATAATTATGACATGATTATTTTATTTGGTTTATTAAATGTTACCTTGATGAGAAAGTAACAAGAGAGAGCCTGAGATTTGATGTTTATATTATACAAAATCTTCATTTGGAATCATTTGAAGCTCACATTGATATCATGTTTACAATAAATATATATTTGTTCTGTACAAATTCTTCATTGCAAGCAATCTACACTTTAACAGAATAACCGCAACCCAGTAAGATGTACTAATTTCTTAAACAGCATCATATAGGCCAAGGGCCAAACCTGAAAAAGTGCTTTAGTTTTAAGTCACTGCTCATTAGGAGCATTCATATTGTTGGGAAGATGACATTTTAAACTTCATTGATGGTTTTTGTGTGAGATTTATTTTTAGAGTATACAAATGTACAAGCAGATTATTATGCTGCAGATAAGGTCTTTATTTGCATGGTCGCCACAGCTCATTGACATTGTATTAGTTCCAATGTTACTGGATCTACAAAGTGAAAGTCTTCACTATACCAATTGAAAGAGCAGCACAACTTATTGTAAAATCAGTGTGGTATTGTTTATGTAATGTATACGAACAATTGTGTAGTTTGTAATAAATGTCTTGGTAGGGCAATATATTCATTGTAAAACCAGGGTTATGAGAATTTTACTTTACCCATTTTGCTCTCTTGTATACAAAAACTTGAATACTTTAGGCAAAACTGATGAGATGTATATGCTGTAGGATTAGCACTGGCAGCTCTATTAGCATCAGTCTGCAGGATGTGTTGGCATCAAATTTGTCATTGACAGAGCCAAGCTTCTTTTGGTATGATGTGGAAAGATGTTTGCTGGAAGTATTGAAAGAAGAATTAGAATATCATTAGAAATGGCTCCTGCTGAGGATTAACATGATATTGAATTCAAGATTTCCAGATTTTAAATGCATTTGAAAGACCAACATTCCCGCTTCAGACAATTTGGCCTGTGAGGCATGTACCGGGCTCGGTTGTGCTTTATTATGCAGTGAAACCAGGTTAATGTGAATTCATACATAGCCCTTTTTTGCTCCTGAATGCCAAAACTTGAATAATCAACTGACTTTGGGCAAAACTGATGACAGGCATATTCTGCTGGATTAGCACTGACAGCTCTATTAGCATCAGTCAGCAGGATTTGTTGGCATCAAATGTGTCATTGACTGAGCCAAGCATCTTCCAATATCATGTTGCGCGAGATATTCGCAAAGATATTAGAATGAAGAACTAGAATATCTTAAGAAATTCGCCTAAGCTGTGGATTAACATGATATCACATCCTGCACTAGAACTACAATACGGAAAGTAGAGTGTCTTTGGCAGAGACTGACTATAAAATTATGAAGATGTCAGCAATATAAACTAAGAAGATACAATACTTCTGTGACAGATTACAAGCAAGGAATATGAGGGATTATACTCAATTGTTCTGGCATTATTAGCTTCTCGGTTGGCTGTTGTAGATAAGATGGATATTAGAGCCGGTTAATTTGTTTTGAGGAAATTAACTATTTCTATACGAAATGTCTCCTTCATGATCCATTATATCTGATTAAGTGTCATGATCAGACTAAGGGACCGTTCAGAAGTTATGACTGGGGAGGGGGGGTGGGAGTTTTGCCCGAGGGGGTACTAACTTTTCACAGGTATCTCAAGGTAGGGTATTAATTTTTGACAACATGTCCAAGGGGAGTGAAGAATTTTTAACAAAACAAAGATTAATAAAACACGCATACACTCAGTTGATATTCCCTTTTTTCCGCAGAAAAGTCCGCGAATTTATACGCATGACTGTCCATTGTCCAAGGCCACATGTATAACAGTACATATAATATGTGTGTATTGCTTTATGTCGAGGGGGGGTACTAAAAATACCCATGAAACCAAGGGGTTGGGTACTAAAAATCTGCATTTGGACTTTTTTACGGGGGAAGTCATCGAAATGACGCGAATCTGTACACGTGGCCGTGTATAACAGTATGTATTGCTTTGTATATCGAGGGGGGGTACTAAAAATATGCGTGAAAACTAAGGGTGGGGTACAAAAATCCGCATGAAACTCAAGAGGGTTATCAATTTTTCGACAGTATGTTCAGGCAAAACTCCCATGTCCCCCCAGTCATAAATTCTGAACGGTCCTTTATATCATGGGAATCATGGAGACTGTTGGATTAGTCACAATAAACTTGATTTGTAATAACAGATCATAGTGCAAGAATCAGATTCATCATCCTGTGGTCTATCAGACTCATAAAGTTCCAGTCCTTGCAGTAAGAGATGGACTTACAGGGATTACCCAGTGTCATTCTGGAGTAACGGGCCACTTCAAGAAAATCTAAACTTAATAAATATATATAGAAACATGTCTCAGAAGTCCTATTTTGACCTTAACTCAATATGTGACTTACTAGGTTTTCCCTTTGGACGCTAGCATGTATTAACAATTATTGCACATTGCCAAGTGCAATATCAGTTCGTACAGCACTGAGATGACTAATATTGCACAAGGACACAACAATTTGGTTTATTTTGGCAAGATTAAATTTCCAAGGCTCTAACAGATTCAAGTACTGTTTGTCCTAGTATAACATCTTTTAATTGAAGTGCGATCTGGAAGCACATTCCAATGCAAACTGCATAATAATTAATTTAAACTGCACCCGAATGGATCACAAACTAATTAGTTTCTTAAACTATCGTTCCAAAATGTTGCCTCACATAATTTTCACACTAATTTGGCATTTATTTCTGAGGTATAGAAATTAGTTCTTTTATTGTAAATAAACTTGAATTAATATGGACTTAATTGAAGTTTTGTGCATCTAATAAAACAGAGGGACCAAAATAAGGCTAATGGTAAAAGCAGAGAAAACCAAATTTGTAATAACGATACACGGTGGTGAATTTCAGTAGTTACGAAGCGCTCACAGAGAAATCTGGATATTCGGAACAGAAAGATACAAATAAAGTAAGAAAAGGGAAAAGATAGACAGAAAAATTACTTGGTAGGAACACAATTATGGAAAGTTAATAGAATGGGACATAGAGATCTAGACAATGGAAAAAGATAGATAGACAATTAACAGAGACAGAAAGAGTTAGAGAAGAGCATTTATTTAGAAAGGATAATTACATTTTCATGGTCGTTATCTATGTGACATCTGGTGGAAATGGTCTAATAAGGAAAGTTTTTTATGCTAGGAACTGGCATATAAATTTTCAAATAAGTGTTTATGACAAACTGAAACTAACTTTATCTTGACAATTTAATTAATTTCTGCTTATAAAGAGTACCTAGAGTACCAGACACAAATTTATTGCACATAGAGCTAGACTACTTGAAGGCATCTAAGCCGGAATAAGCTTGCCTGAGTCATCTGAAATGCTGTTGACAGTTGTAAATGTCGGCCGGAGAGAGTCTTTCTTGTTTTATGCTTATCTTGCGCAGTTTCGGGACTAACTGGATAACATTGATTGAATTGGTGACTATCATACCTAAGTCTTAGGGAAATACCAGTAGTCGATAGATAGATATAGTCACCATGAAATACAAAGAACACTGAGATGTTGTCAAGATGTCTTGGTGTTGCTCCTAAACAGGGTGTCTACAGAAAAAAAGGACAGTCAAAACAATTTGATTTGTTTACAGTTTGTTTTGTGCCAAGCACCATTATTCTACAAAATCTGATTTGTATATGAACTGCATAATAAGAAAAGTCAAATTACCCAATATTCGCACCCCTTGCAGTGGTGACTTCCTGCAGATGAGACCAAAATGATGTGAAAACATGTTCGATGCACTCCGCCAACATTTTGCCACATGCAGACATAATGGAGGCCTTTAACTTTACTGCGAGGGTTGGGATAACTTGCTGGATGCTTTCTCTCAATTTGCCGATACTGAGTAATCCACTGGGTCCAGCTCAGGAGACAAGGGGTGGCACTCTGCCTTGCTCAGCAGGTTTGTTTTGAGGCACTCCTGAGTCTTCCATGCAGTAGGAACAGGTGCTCCACCTTGTAGGAAGATGATTTTGCCACAAAATGAGTTTTTTGTCTGATGCCATGGCATCACAAATTCTTTCACAATGTTGTTATAAGCATTTGCATTGATTCCGGTGCTCTGATCAATGACTATTTGAGACATTTTTGTGATTGTATTGTCATCAGATGACTCCATGTTGAAGACCAAGTGTTAGGTCTCTAATTTGAATTGTTGGCAGCTGGAGTATCAGCAAATGTCCCACTACTCACTAATGATTCATTCCTTCTCTTACAAGCACCATACATTTAAATGGTGACAAATTTCTCATCAACAATGAGGAAGACAGGACAACCGTAGTCACCTTGAAGCAACGCAAGCACCCTTCGCATATAATGCTTCCGTTTTGCCTTTAGTAGTGATCTAATTCACAAATAAACATATCTACACTAATATTTACACTAGATCTAATATGGCTGACTATCAAATCCACTCTTATGTCAAGACTTATCACCAAATTCCGAACTTATATTAGTACAAAAAAGAAGACAAGTGACTGTCCTCTTTTTCTGTAGACACCCTGTAAATTGATTTTAGACGATGTTGGAACCTGTATTTATCAGACTGTAGGAATTTCAATTTGCATAATTTTGTTACTGGACTAGTGGTCCATTGGCACTTCCAAAAAGTGGGAGTTTAAACAAACTTTATACCATGAACTAAATTTCTGAGTAATGAAAAAATTCATGTAATACCCTTCAGGACTTCACTAGACCTGTCCGGACTGTGATCCTCTGAAATTGGACTGGGTTTTATAGGCAGTCGCGTATTTGGGCTGTCCAACACTCTAAAAAATGTCAGGACAAAATTGGTTTTTTAGATTCAAAATGGTTTTTTGAAAAACCAAATTTCAATGCAAAACCAACATGGATTTAAAAAAAAATCCATGTTGGTTTTTCGCATTGAAATGTGGTTTTTCAAAGTCAGTACTGACCGGTCAGTATCACAGAGAATTAAGTTGGTGGATTTTTTTGCTGATATCATCGCATCATTACATGTGAGGAAAGGCATTGTTTTTCAGCTGACTCAGTTTTAGACTGACGCCCTGATTCCGAACATAAAAGTTATAACGGTTGCTTCATGATTATTCCGTCTTCTGCTATTTCAGCACAGCTCAGCATGTCAACAGAACAATGAATGATAGTCTTAAAATGGTTTAATGACAAGATAGAGTGTACTATCTCATAAACCATAGGGTCTATCGTTATTGCAGGTTTCTGATTGCTCAATATCGTAAGAATAACAATGTCATTTCGTGATGGAATGGTAATTTTTTTAATAGCTGATAAATTGCTTTATGACATTGCTTCCTCGGATGAGACTGTAAAAGACGGATTACCCAATTTTATGTCTGTGGGCAAATAGATTAGAGGCAGGAAAAGGTCCATAAAAAGACACTCCCACCAAAAATTGTCTTATTAATGACTTCCTTAATGTTGAGTTTGCATGTCTATTCCACCAGATGACGCCACGATGCATAATAATCACTTACAGATAGATGGAGCCACAGTGCAAAGTAATTTATTACATATAAGATACATTATTTAAAACTAATGTGGAATTATGAGATATTAGCTGAAATTATCAAAATCTCTAGAAGCTTAGATTGGATTACACAGTGATATTTGCAGCATGATTGCCTAAACGTTAAAATATCTCCAGTTGTTGACAGGGTAAGATATTAGTTCTGATCCCAAGAGGCAAGCAACTCTGTCCTTGTTGCGGTTTGTTGAATTATTACACTGGTCAATAAGGCCTACACCTGAAGTTTTATCATGATAATTGTAGTCGCTTGTATCTCATTATCTCAATAACTTAGTTATCATGATTCATCGCATGATTACATAGATCTCTCCAACTGAATGCTTGTTTCAGAGACCTGTACATGGACACAGGTATTCACGACCAACAATAATGTAAATTTTGTCTGAAGATATCGTTATTGATGAAATGTAGACAACCTATTACAATTTAGAGATGTTGACGTTTATTAAAAAATTACACAAAAAACCCATTCTTTTTGGTTTGATAATGTAATGGAAGTAGTTGGTATGCAAGATAGAATGTACCAAATCCACAAGAAACTTACAGCGTACACTTCTGCTACATTTTTCCTGACTGAAGTATTTACATACTGTAGGGAGATACAATACATTGCCACTTCAGATGTTAGAACAATGTTTTTCCATTAGGATGGAGAGAAATTCATTATTTTGCTATCTCTTGAAAAACAATGTGGCTCTGTGCCACAGTTTCAATTAGGAGGAAAGTCTGAAAAAGTGACGTTGGCTGCTGACTACATTGAATCTCTCTAGTTTCCAGGGGAGGATCCAGAAAATTCCGGTGGGGGGGTCTATCGGGCTGTCGTGTCGCGGAACGCATAATTCGCGACATAACGCGACTGTGCGGGGATAAAATTAACATGTAAAAATATATAAATTTTGGTGCGGTGGGGGGGATGCATTCCCCCATCCCTCCTGCGTCCGTCCCTGCTAGTTTCTTACTGATGCATAGATTAGGTCTATATTTGCATGTTCGCCATAACTCAATGACAGTGGTTTCAATGTTACAATGTTCTGGATCTACAAACTGAAGGTCTCCATTACAATAGAGAATCTGGCTGGGGGGGGGGAGGGTTATAAATACAAAAACCCATCCAGAGCCTGTTAAATGGAAGAGCAGCACAAATTGATTACTGTATTGCAGAATTAGTTTGGTAAAGTTGACACTCTCATGTAATATACGCTATGGCCTTCAGTGGTTTTAAAAATAAAGTCTTGGAAGTGAAATATGCATATTCTCAGGGATTAGCACTGACAGCTTCTGTGATGATTATCTAAAGAGGAAAACATTTTACGGATTTTTCCCGAAAGGACTAAACATTTTAGGGAGGGTCCCTTAAGAGGTATTAAGTTAAGGGAATCCTAAGCTTACCTCTTAAGGGACCCTCCCTAAAATATTAAGTCCTTTCGGGAAAAATCCCTAATTTGAGGATAAAAGATCATTTTTGAAGAGACAAGACAGAAACAGAGAGAATCTAGGAAAGATAATTAGTAATAATGCATAAACAACAATATGATACAAACCGAGTATACAGTCAACAATTGAGATCAAGAGAGTCATTGTACCATATTTTGGAATATTTCCTTTCTATGTGTCTCTAGAGTCTCTGTGTCAGACTTTGGGCAAACTATATTAAAGCTTAACACATTCAGACTGGTCCATCTTGGACACCTGCTCACAGACAGACAGACAGACAGAAACACAGTGGCATCGCATTTGACCATTTGGCAAACCAGTCAAGTGCCCCTTGCTTTTCATTTTGTCCTTTTAATTTTTACCTTTCACCAGAGTATTGGACACAGTGATATGACTAACAGTGATTTAAATAAATCAGTCCAAAGACAGTAAAAAAAGAGTTAAAGAACATCATAGAGATCTGGGGCATGCCCAGAAAATGCTACTTTTTGACAGATAAGTGTACCATGATCATCCCATGTCTCAATCAATGACGTATGCAATATCGATGATATTATTTTAGCCAATGCAGTGGGACACTTTTAACCTGGACATCACTATCTAGTGCAGTTCAAATGTCCTGATGAAGAAATCCAGAATACAGTTGAATCGCATTTTGAACCATTTGGAAAACTGGTCAATTATCATTATGATTATTGACTGAAAGCAAATCACCTTGGGGGAAAAATATATACTACTTAAAATTGTGAAAATGTGTGAGTTTGGCAATTTCAGACCATCAATGCCTGAACATGCTATAAAATACCAATCTTAAAATAATCTCAAGGCAATCTTAAAACAAAATAAATGTTACTGTACAATCAAGACCTAATAATTATATCAATGTGATATAGTAATTTTGATTTATTCAAATCGCTAGAAACTGAGAAAGATCAAGTCTCATTTCCTTCACTGACAATAAAGTAATTAGTTTCCAGCAAGGACAAAAAATTCACTATCTGATCAAGAACATTGAAAATGGCATTTATCTCACAATAACTTCTTTGTGTACGAAGGAAAGGCAATAAAACAATACTACAACTGCAACAGTTAAATGTTCCGCTGTGAACAAGAGTAACCATTTTTATGTTTAGACTATTTCTCAACTGTCCGATACATAACTCAAACCTGGGCATTGAGAACTCACCCACAGTGATTGAAATAAATCACTTCAAAGAAAGTAAATGAAACTTCTATGTTTCTGACAGACAGAAAAGTTGGTTTAAGAATAAGCAGCAGACTTGACAGTGTAGGTGCCCGACAGTTCTCACAGATCAAGTGCCTGTGTGTCCCATTGGAGTAAAAATGAATAACAGCATGCGTTTTACCATTTTATGTTGTGGTCAATTGCAAATCTACTGTTTTAAATGCTAAATTTAGTACCTGTCATGCAAAGCTCCATCATATGCACATTCATAAATTTTATACAGTTTGTTATTCAAAGTTTGATTAAAAACCGAAACTTACACACCAAAAAAAAAATTAGAAGTGAGTGATGACTGGACTTTCAATTTTGTGAGGTCATCTCAAATGAAGCCCCCCAACCATTACCAAATGCTTCTGTTATTTGTCATAGATAAGAAAACATAATTCTAAAAATCATAACAGCACAATACAATTATCATACTATCATCCTGTCCTATTTGTCTACAGAGTATAAAAAACAAACAATGCAGGACATAAATCATGTAGCATCCCCCAACCATTGCCAAATGCTTCCGTTATCTGTCATATGGTTGAATTGAATAGGATGCTGTGCATTAAAATATATATATGACTCAAGGTGATATTGCAGGTTAATCAGCATTTGTTGATAATTTTGGTTTTGCTAGTTTTTTTCCTCTAACTATTTTCAAATCATATAAATTACCAAATTGATTTTAATTTGCCTGAGTCAATATTAAGAATCTTATATAAATTGAATTATAATATTGCATACCTTACAATGAATGAAAATTCCATTGAAACAGCCCTTGGTATCATTTCCACTACAGTATAATTTGTGAACTCGATAGAGCATTACAAGAATATTATGTTTGCTTATTTCATAGAAAAACAGCTAGCAACAAGCTGTTAATATGAGTGTAAGTTAGACAATACCTATGTTTTTGACAATATGCCGTCTAATCCTTTATTGGCAAGTTTTGAATAAGCATTATATCATACTTGTGACCAACAACTAAAGAAAACTGAGAAAACATAATGCAATCCAGTGAAATCTCATTTGGACCAGGAAAGAAGGGTCCCATTATTGCATCTTCAGTGAATGGGTAAAAAATGATCATGATGGAAGTAACTCAGCTGTAAAACCTTATTGGTAACAATGAAATACCAGGTAAGAATTTCCATTCTTTCTAAATCGTGTGAAAAAAAAAAAACAGTTATGGCAATCCAGTAAAATATCAAAAGCAAACCATATTTAGCTCTAATTTGCATGGCAGTGGTCAACCATGATTAATTAGACAATGTTGCAGAAGAAATAATGTAACATCACAATGAAAATTTATGTGCTCAGCTGCTACTAGGGATGATACATGATTTATGTCCGGCATTGTTTGTTTTTTACACTCTTTAGACAAATAGGACAGGATGATAGTATGATAATTACACTGTGCTGTTATGACTTTAAGAATTAAGTTTTCATATGTAGGCCTAGGGTAACGTGGGGTAATTCAGGCCCTGGGGCAAATCCGGCCCCTTGAGGATAAAATGTTTTCTCATGGCCCTAAAACAGAGATTATGCTGCAAAATAATTATGATTCGACTTGCAGGAGAATCATATTATTTTCTTTCATTTTATTATAATTAAACTTCACCTATTACATAGGTGAAGTTTCTTATTTTCGTAAATATTTTTATTAATATAAACTTCACCTACACAAAGGGGAAGTTTCTAGTTTTCGGTATTATTATTTATTTATTATTATCCTTTCCGAAACATGTCTTCGGACAATTTTGTACGTAGTCTACAATGATCTTATTACAAATTCTGAATATTTGTTAAATTCTGCACCAAATATTTCAGACCTATACATGTTAGTAATAACTCTCTATAAATTACTGTTTCATATATAATCTACTTAATTATCCCCAATTATGTAAAATCGGGATATTCATAAAATGATAGACATTTCGTCCTACCCCAAGCTTACCTCTTCCATTGACAATTAAGTGCATGGACATAATGGAGACAGCCGTGCCAAAAACAAGCCAATAACACACTCTACACACCAATATCGTTATGATTGATTTCATGGCATTTGATTGGCTCAGCAATTTTGATTCAGAATATATTTAAACATAGGCAGTCTCATATTGCCACACTTACACTTTTCTTGATTCTTAATAGCATGTTATGTTTCTCGCCTTGGAGATGTGTGTGATTCTTGATGTACTTTCTGTAATTTCTTTGGAGTGATTTACTTAAATCATGTTAGCAAGTTCAGTTTCCAGAAACTGTCATTTGGTGCTGGCAGAGAATGTGTAACAATAAATGCAATTTACGTCATTGTTGAAAGCCCATAGGTTGGATAGTGATTTATTTCAATCAAATTGACCATGTCACCTTAGTATACATGTAACTCCAAATGATACAGGGAAGTGGGAAGTGGAAGTGACTGTAGTTCTGATGAATTATTAGAATGTTAACTTTGTTTTACGTTGCATCTTGAGCTGATTTGAAGAATCATATTCCCATCTGTATTTAAATGTAGGTAGACTGATATTACCATGCTTTTCAAAATTCTTCAAAGCCCGTACGTTATGTTTCCTGCCTAGGAGTTATATGCTTCAAATCCTTAGTCTTATGACACACGGTAAGTTTTCCAATCTGTTGCCTTCAAATCCAATGCTTTGAGAGAGAAACTTCATTGTGTATTTGGCATGAAAAGGAGTGATTTAAATAAATCAAAATTATCAAGTAACATTAGATAATGGCATATCCAGTAGCAATGAGAAATAATTGATGACTGACTTGCTGAAGTTCTTCACCATATAGCAGCATTGCTTGTAAAATTGTAAATAGACTTAGAAAAATGAAAAAAAACTAAGAAAAATGAAAAACAAGGAGCAACTGACCTTTTGCCGTTATAGTCAAAAGCGATGCCACAGTGTTCAGACAGACATTGAAGTTTATTTACATAATGAATCATACATAATTTAGCATACCTATTTTAAAAAGCTACAAATAATACATTAATCATTATGAGGGAGACCCATCTAAGGCCAAAATTGACCGCTATCGATTGGCCACCCAGAGAAATACAAAAAGGGATAATCAAGAACCTCCTGAGCCCCGAGTATATAGGCCTTTTATTGTATGGTCATACTGTTTTCGAGCTTGCAATATCACAGTTCAGTACAAGCATACAATAAAGTTTGTAAATAGCAACCCCAGTAAGATGTTGAAAGATTAATATAACAAATGCCCGTGATGTAATTGACAATTTCAACAATATGAAAATTCATGTCAAATCAAAATTAATGTACTTCAAACTGATTGAAAAAGATCTGATATTTAAATTGGATAACTCACAAGAAAAATGGAAATGCACACAACATACACCTAATTAACAAGTTGCAAGTCAAAGTTAAGGTAAAGGAGCTGCCTCTGGTTGCCCTGCATTTAAGACTGCCAAATCACGTTTACCACCCCTCAGGGTGGATGGGGAAATCTGACCTGACAGCCCAGCAAAGGCAACCAGAGACAGCTGTGTAGCATCTGTTCTTCTTAACGAATATCAGATGAACATTTTCATATGATTGAACGAATTATGTAAAATTTCAAAAGCCTGCAATACATGTGATTACTGACATATGTAACAGTGTCTGATGCTGCATTCAAGTTTGTACTTATCAATCATATATATCTTGACATATCTTGTAAAACCCGAGAGACTATGAGTAGAAAACTTTTCTTTAATAATGTGAGGGCAGTTATTTAGGGCGATAGTAATGGAATATCTTATGCTGGATTTTGCAAATTCATGTTTCACTCTTGGAATTTGTAAAGCATTGGCAGATCTTGTATGATGATGATGAATGCTAGCATTCCTGACAAAGAGATTTCTCAGAAAATAACCTGGTAAAGCTCTATTTTCTAATTTGTAACAAAATTTTAATTCTTGAAGTGAGCAGATATCTTCCACTTTTAAAAGTTTCAGTTTTCGGAAAATTGGTTCAGTGTGAGCATTATATTTTTCTTTAACAATAGTTCTGACTGCCTTTTTTTGTAATTTCACCACAGCATTTAATTTTGGCTTCCAGCAGAGAATTCCATAGTTCAGATATGGTAGGAAAAGAGTATTGTACAAAGTTAATAAAATTTCACTTGGTAGCATATGTTTCAACTTGGACATAATCGCCACCACTTTTGATAGTTTTACAGAAATCTTGTGCATATGGGGTTTCCAGCTCAGGTGCTTATCTAACACGATTCCTAAGTAATCAAAAGATTCAACAAATTCAATGCTTGAACCACCCAGGCTTATCACAGGATAAGTGATACGTCTTCTTGAAGTATGAAAAAGAATGGCTTTAGTTTTGGAGGAGTTTAAAGATAACTTGTTCAGTTTAAGCCAGTCAGAAATGTTGGCTAACTCAGTGTTAATATTGACATCTCTGTCTTGGTCAGCATTGTCGAAAGCTCTAAGAGAGGCAGAAAGGGTTGTGTCATCAGCATAAATGATAGGATGAAAAAGTGAACTCGCAAGATGCAGGTCATTAATATATATAATAAAAAGCAAAGGCCCCAAAATGGACCCCTGAGGGACACCAACAGTTATAGGCAATAATGACGAGTTGTGATTATCAAAGGAAATGTACTGATGACGCTTGTTCAAATAATCTCTCATTAATTCTAAAGACTGCCCTCTTATGCCATAGTAATGCAACTTGTGCAGTAGAATGTTATGATCAATGGTATCAAACGCCTTTGATAAATCAAGAAATATAGCTAATGACGTTTCATTATTATCAAGCGTATCAATGACTCTGCTTATCAGCTCCAAAGCAGCAAATTCAGTAGAGTGGCTGTTTCTAAAACCATATTGATTTTCGTAAAACAAATCATTTCTGTTAAAGTAATCAACTAACTGTGAATGAATGACTCTTTCCAGCACCTTTGATAAGCTGGGCAAGACAGAGATAGGTCTATAATTTTCAAATAGATAGTCTTCGCTTTTCTTAAACAGAGGAACCACCCTTGCTGTCTTGAGTTTGTCTGGGAAAATACCATTTTGAATTGATTGGTTAATGACAAGAGTAAGAGGTATTACAATATCATTTTTTATCATTTTGAGCAATCTGTTGGACAGGTAGTCAATTCCACTACTAGATTTTGGTTTAAGGCTATCAATGATTTTTAGGACTGTGTCATGGGTAACACATTTAAAGGAGAATTCCTGCGTAGTCGGTGACTGTAAGTAGTCCTTAAATGACAGGCCTTCAGGTGAAATTATTTGTGAAGAAAGATTTAGAAAGACAGCTGTGAATGAGTGTCACCTCTGTTATTATCCTTGCCTTTTTAAAGCACTACTAATAAGATAGCATTGTTACCATTTTTCTAAGAAACACCTTTCTCTAGAGCTATCTTCCTGGTTTCTTCCTAATAGCATCAGTACCAGACCAGTCCCATGTTTTGCAAGAGTTTGCTGAATAAAACATTTCCCTCCTTCCTGATGGAATACCATTGTTTTCACATCTGAAGTGGCAATGTATTGTTTTCTCTCTAAATACCACAGCTACTTGTGGGAATTAGAAAATGTTGAAGACATTTAATTTGTATATTTTGTAGGAGCTTTTCGAGAACTGTTTTGTAGAGTTGGTGGATACAATACTATACATATGGACTATTTCCATTACGTAGCATTTAAGTAAGTGAAAATGATATAGGCCTAATTTTCTTGTGCAATATTCAATGTCCATGACGCCACTCTAAAATTGACAACCAAACTGATCCCTCTTAAATTTTGAAGGCATGATAACCAGTTGAATTTGCATTTTGAATGAGTGCCTGACACATCCAACTGTCACGAAGGCTGTCTCATACTGGGAATCATAGAGACTCCCTAAAAATCTACCGAATGTTTTATACTCATAGAAAATAATTTACAATAATTTGTTATCATAGGCGTACTGCACACAGATTTAATGGGGGGAGATCAGTGACATTTCATAATCCAGATTTATTACACTTCAAAAAGTATACTTCAGGAATCATTAATTTGAATAATAGCATTCTCAAGATCATCTTCTCGAATTTTTTGCACCCCAGAATTTTTAGTGTTTCCCAAAATTATTTTAGGGGATGACCCTCTGGTATGTCTTAGTCTACTATTGTTTTAACCAAACATTCAAGCCTTCCAGATTTGTTAGAAATGCATTAGAGATCAACATTCCTGCTTCAGACAATAATGACTATACGTGAACTCCACAAGGCATGTACCTACATATTGGGCATGGCTCTGCTTTATTTATTGTAATTTCAGGTTAATGATAATTCATAGTTTGTCCTTTTGCACTCTTGGATACAAAAACTTGAATAATTAACTGACTTTGGGCAAAACTGATGAGAGGCATATTCTGCAGGATTAGCACTGACAGCTCTATTAGCATCAGTCTGCAGGATGTGTTGGCATAAAATGTGTCATTGGCACAGTTAAGAGTTTTCCAAAACATATGGCAAGTGTAATTTATATGTTAGCAAGAAAAAGCAAATTGATGACTATCAGAAAGACATTTATTATGAAGATCAACAAAATGAAAAAAGTTAATGCATTATTGAAAAAGTCAAACTTCCTCGGATATATATCATGTGGTAATAGATATATCAGCAGTGAATATCAGTAATAAAAGGAAGAACTGTTTTTCTGTGCAATATTCCCACCCATGTTTGAAGAAAAATTTGATGACGCTCCTTAAAATTGACAGTGAAACTGATAGCAAAATAGGTACACTGAAACATTTGAAAACCTGATTTCTAGTTCAGAATACGCATTGCATTTGTGTCTTACATGCTAAACTGCTATGAAGGTGACAAATATTTGCCTCAAACTCAGAATCATTGGGAGTCCCTAAATATCAACTGAACGTTATGATTGGCAAACCATGCACACTCTTTTAATGTTGTAGCCAAAAATTCAAGATGATTATAAATGCATCTGAGAGTCCAACAGTCCTGCTTTAGACAGTATAGACTAGGTTGACCCAGCGAGTTGTTTGATGGTCCTACTTTATTTATTGTAAAATCAGGGTAAGGAGAATTCACAGTTTGCCCCTTTTCTCTCCTGAATGCCCAAACTTGAATAATTAACTGACTGTGGGCAAAAGTGATGAGAAGCATATTCTGCAGGATTAGCACTGACAGCTCTATTAGCATCAGTCTGCAGGATGTGTTGGGAGTCAAATATGTCATTGACATGGTCAAGCGTTTTCCAAAACATATGGCAAGTGTAAGTCGTATGATAGCAAGAAAAAGCAAAATTGAAGACTATCAGAAAGAGATTTAGTAGGAAGATCAACAAAATATTGTTAGTGTTACCAGCTAACAAGTAAATGCATCATCGACAAAGTCAAACTTCTACCGACATATATTATATCATGTGGCAATAGATACTAGCAGGAGTCAATATCCATGATAAAAGGAAGATTTTAAGATTATCAGACAGTGAGAATTAATAGTATGTTGCAGATATCATCAACAATATATTGTCATTGTTACAGGAGTGAAAACCAGATATGTGGTAACATCTTTTTGCGAACTCACTTTACCAACAGATATGTCCTTGATGCCAAACAGATATTTCCTTTATGCCGATGAGCTATGAAAAAAACTTATAGAAATAAGTATTCACATGGCATTAGAAAGAAGGGTTAGGACTAACAAAGATGCATACTCGAGATGATAATCTAAAAAGACAAAATAAAATAATGCACAAAGAGCACATTTTAAAAGAGACTATTAAAATAAGATACTTGAGGAAGATTCGTGAGTAAAAATATAAGACAACAATGTGACCCAGGACTGAGTCAATCAAAAAGTGAAATCAGAAGATTCTTTGTACCCTATTTTGGAGTATTTTCTTTTCATAAGTCGAGTCCCTGACATGTGTCAGGTTGGGGAAAATTACATAAGCTTGACACATCTCGGCCACCAGTTCAAACTGTGAATGAGTGTCATCCCAGGTCAACATCCTCACTGTTTTTAAAGCAAAACTATCGAAAGCATCACAGCCCTTTTTTCTACAAAAACAACTTTTTCTAGGGCTCTCTGCCTGATTTTCTTCCTAATAGCATCAGTACCAGACCACCCAATGTTTTTTCAAGAGTTAGCTGAATAATACATTTCCCTACATCCTGATGGAATACCGTTGTTGTGACATCTGAAGTGGCAATGTATTGTTTCCTCTCTAAATACCACAGCTACTGCTTTTTTGTAGAGTTTATGTATACAATGCAATACATATGAACTATTTCCATTAAAATAATAAAGGAAGTGAATGTGATTATGTCCACGTATGAAGACAACATTACTAATACTTTGCTATTGCTACTCTAAAATTGGCAACGAAACTTATCCCTCCATAGTTAATATGTTATCTGCCAAAGCAGGAGAGAGCGGTAAGCAGTTCAGAAGACCGATTTTATTTTCGGCCGCCAAGGGCACGACCGCTCTGGACTTCCATTGTTCACCCTCTGTCAAGATTTACTAGATTTGTGCGCCCTCTGTTGCATATTCAAGAAGTCACAAATTTTCATGTGCGGAGTTACACCATTCAAGCGGCACATGCGCATAGAATAATAGGCACCCATAGACGCAATTTTGAATCAGCCATTTTGCTTGAAGGCTTAACCCAACATGCTTTCTCAGTACGTACATGACTAGTGTGGCAAGGATTGCTAAGCGATCGCAAATTGCTCTCACTTACCGCTCTATGAAAGCATGATCACTAGTTCAGTATGCATTTTGAATTAGAGCTTTATACACCCAACTGTTATGGAGGCAACAAATATTTGCCTCAAGCTGGGAGTCATTGGGAGTTGCTAAACATCTTTTAGGTGCCAATAACTTTAAATAAAAGTATACTTGAAATCATCCAGACTTATTACAATTTCAAATAATATACCTGGAAACACCAATTGTTAACAATGTTAATTTGATGATTTAGATTTAATTTTACCACTATTTTTATGGGAGAGGGGGTGCGGCGGCCACTCACTGCCTATGTATGTTAATGGTTTAGCCAAAAATTCAAGATTTGCATATTTCAAAGGCATTTGAGTGACCAACATTCCTGCTTCAGATGATATGGACTAAGGGAACCCTATTAAGCATAGACTCTAGGAATAGCTTTGCTTTATTTATTGTAAAATCAGGTTAATGAGAATTCATAGTTGGCCCTTTTGCACTCCGGAATGCCCAAACTTGAATAATTTTCTGACTGTGGGCAAAACTGATGAGAAGCATATACTGCGGGATTAGCACTGGCAGCTCTATTAGCATCAGTCTGCAGGATGTGTTGGCATCAAATTTGTCATTGACAAAGTCGAGCTTCTGCCAATATAATGCGGAAGAGGTGTTATAAAGACAAATTGAAATACCAAGAATTGTGGGATAAAGACTGCTTTTGCTGGATGATATCTTATTGGTAAGCTGAACATACTATAACAAGATACAGTAATAGGTTTCACTAGTATTACAACCAAATGCTTTATATTTATTTGCAAAGTTAGGAAAGTTTTGATATCAGAAAGAGATTTGCAAGTTTGAGAGGCTGCTGAGGATTTTGATGAAAGAAACATTAAGAACAGGAATTAAGTTGTAATAGTGATTGGTATGGAATTACATTTACAAGGTAGAAAAGTTCTAGTAAGCTACTATTCCATACAGAAGAAGACAGATATGAGAAGCTCATTTAAAGGGGATTTTGATGATCACAATTAAGCTGAGATGAAGAATATATCATTATATGACATAAAAAAGCATTTTTATAAATCTATAATGACAGGAAACTTTTTCTCAAAGGAAAAACATTATGAAAACAAATTAAAAAGAAAGCAATATGATAATTAAATGATAGATTGTACAAGCCAGAACTAGACATCAAATTGGTAAATATAATAAAATGACCTCTTGAGACATATTGTATCAACAAGTGAGATTGGATAGGTCACTGTACCTATCTTTTTTACAGGTCCAGTCATTGACGTATGTCAGGCAAACCACATTTTAAGCTTGAAACATTCAGAGAAGTCCATCTCAGACACCTGCTCACAGCCGTGAATGAGTGTCATCCTAAAATCCTTGTGTGTCTACTTGGTTTCATTTATTCTAAAGAATACCAGGTCTGGAATAACTGTTACACAACAACCATGATGCTGAAGGCCAAGGAAAATAGCATTCCTTTCCTTTTCACACATGACTGTGAGATAAATTACACTGCCGCCCAAACAAGTTGATTCATATTTGTTTCATCATACCGAATCCATATAAGCAGACATAAACAATTTTATTTATTATTTTCCTATACTATTACTGGGCTCAAATTTTCATTGTCAGAGTATATGCACCAGGCTTCTTCTCTCAAGTTCTCAACTTTTGGCCAATAATAACTTTACTCATTTTTCAAATAAACTTATTCCTCTGACGAGCTGTTAGCCAAAATTTTATGCATCTCTCCGATGTTCTTTAAAGCAGAAACCTTTTCTTGAAACTCACTGGGTGCTCAACTTCCATCAATAGAAATATGTGATATCTTGGTGACATCTCTTTGATAAGCTTTTACATATATATGAGAGTGTCTTCTCATCACAGGTATTGCTACCAAAACTCTTATGTACATTCACCTGTGGCTGTCAGGAAGATCATGTCAGAATTTTTTGGCATAAGATGTTTGATCAAAGAGATAATACCTGTGTTACTTCATTCATGTTTGCAAAAGCCTCCTGTTGCTCCAAAAGTTTGGTAACAGGATTCATGTCTTAACATGCATGATCTTGACTATAAGTAATATTCTGTCTGGCTAAAGTTCATGACCCCTCCAAATATGATGCATCTAATGGTATTGAAGAAGTGATTTTACACCCAGGTAACTTGATATGCAAAAAGAGTGGACTGTTGCACTATGAAAATGGCACTTTGTAACTTATGATATGGCGGATGAAGTGTCATCTTCTCTACATCAAACATGGGAAACATTGAGGCTGTTTGATTAGTCATGATCAAGAGAAGGAATTTATTTGTCATAACTAATTTTAGAGTAAAAAACCATATGCATAATCCATTCGTTTGCCTGTCGCCAACAAGCGGGATTAGTCACCTTAAATCAAATTAACATTGAAAGTATTGGGCATGATCATGAAAAATCATTGATCTGCATGATGAAAAATGAAGTGCCATTTTCACAGTGCAACAGTCCACTCTTTTTGAATATCAATTTCCTGGCTGTAATAACTGTATACCATCAAATTAATTAAGGCTCCAGCCAAAGAATGACAACAAATACAAGTTTACATTCAGCTGTTTCTGGCCATCAATAATCTCACAACAGGCCCTAACCATTGCATTGAAATGAACAATTTGTCATCGAGTAACTTGTGACCTCTCTGATGGGTGCTGTGACTCAATGACTTGTTTTGACACCATAGAAAGTATAGGATATGACCTGACAAATTGCTCACATGAGTCATAAAGAATAACATGGATGGATAAGGATATGACAGAAAACATATCAATGCAGTTTAGTAAGCAGTATTTTCATTTATCAACTGTATACTTAACTTTAGATATCAAATATGAAAACAAATTTCACCAGTCACCTAAATGATCCATCTTACTTCAATCTGACTGGCCAGTCTATAATGCACTTACCCTAACTAATCTCATGGAGCAATGAAATAAAATAAAATCACTCTTGGAAGTATGATCTACAAAGAAGATAGGTGTTACTTCAAGCCCCCTTCCTTTACAGCCAAACCTGTCTGATTAAAGAGGCTATAATTATATACTTCACAAATCCATCAATTTTATATGAAAAGCACTAAATTGTCTGTCAAGAGGTAGGTGACAATTTATCAATCTTATTTAAAGTTTAGCAAGTAATTTATTGGCAAAGTCTTACAGATCAAATATCTGGTTTTCCAAGATCAAGTAAACCTCTTTTCTAAAGTCTAATTGATGACACTGGTGTCAGCAGTTAAAACTAATTCTGAGTGATGTCAGTTGATGAGGTACTGAGATAGGGACTTGTAAGAACTTGGTGGTCAGTAAAATGTTCAAGAGATGGAAGGAGATACCTTGATGTAGGCTACCAGTGAAACAAAACAGCGTTTAAAGATCCATCATCATTCAAATTAACGGCCAGTCCCCACTGAGCCTGTAATTGAGCCTTTCGCTCGTTGGTAAAGTGATAAATAAATATGTTTAAACCAACGGCAAGTCACAAAACTATATCTGCAGAACAAATAAAAAGCTGGTGCTGCGCTGCATGAAGATATTTTCAATGTAACGGTTCGGAGACTGTGGATGAAGGATGTTGACTGGCTTAAGGAGGTCAAACGGTTTAAATTTAGGGTCCAGGAAGGATTTCATTACACATTTGATTTATTCCTTCATAAAAGCAAATGTGGCAGGCAAAATAATATTGACGTTTATGTTTGATTACATTTCTCACCGAATTATTAAAATTGGTAGTTGACGCTTACCAAATTATTTTACTGCGAATTATTGTGCAAATGTTTTTGCCAACTGACATCAGTGCTGCCAAGCTACACCACCTTATACCAATCAACACCTCTGTCAGCCATGCAATCAAAAGCCTGTATTTCACTACGATAAATCCCATATTCTTGTTGTCCACTTATCGTCTCATGTTTGACTGTTTGACTGTTTGTCTTATGGTATAAGCTGGTTGTTCACCATTGGATCAGGCAATCCTCATCATTGAGTTTCAATGGCAATGACATGCCATACTTGGAGTAACTGTTTGGAGTGCGAGAAAATCTTCGTCCAATTAACCCGCTTACTTGATTTGAAACTTCGAAGTCTTGAAACTTGTTAGATGAGCAGCCTCTGAGATTCAGATTTTCCAGTCAGTTTGGTTCCTGCCTGCTCTTAATCCACAGAATTTACGGTGACATTAGGAAATTTATTGTGACAAATGCCCTGGCCACCCATAATTTTCTTGTGCTGTTAGGCGAAGAAATTATCACCTCTTGGAGTCGGAGTTAGTGAAAATTATTGTGCGGGTTTGCCATTCAGCTGTTATATGTGTGTCAGCTCTGGCACTGAAATTATTGCTTGGTTAGGATGATGGATTATAACGTGAAAGTAACATCACTGTACTTCAAGATCTTACATAAAAGGTTACGGGGCAACATCTGTGTTAATTGACATCCTTCGTTTGATGAGACCCTGTATGGGTCAGAGGGGCCCAGGAATCCCAAAGTAAAACTGCCAAGGCCAGGGACAGAGAATTCTAACGTAAAAAGGCCAAGGGACATGGGAGAAATAAAATTCTATGCATAGCTGAGGGACAGGGAATGCCATATTCAATTAGAAAAAATACAAAGGAAAAGCAAAATGTCCGAGGGATATTGGGATGTAAAACCCCACCCAGAGCCTCTTTGCTGCATATGGGAGTGGGAATTATCTGAGTCTGTTAAAGACCAGGAGGTACTGTGGGATTCCAATCCCTGGATGGCAAATTCAATTCAACTCAGGCATCAAGGTCACCTGGACATGCAATAGATAGCAGGTTCAATAAAAAAAAAAACAAGCTGACCAGCTTCAGATCAGTATCATCAAGCCAATACTAAAGACAGTTTATGTCCACAACCTTATTTGACACCGGAAATTTGCAGGGAACTTTGTAGGGAAATCTGGCCACTTCATCTTTTTGCTTGACAAATTATAGGTTGCTCTGAAACATCAGAAAAACTGTTCGGCTGTGTGAATATCAGTCAAAGTCAGGCAAAAATAACATCTAAAGCCCATCAGAAACAAAAGAGAAAATTCAGGTAAAATTTCAATTGTCAAAAGTCAAAGTTCAATGGCTGTCACTTCATAGAAAAGTGATAATTATGATACATGTATCCAACAGCCAATGTTTATTTCTTTTGTTACCTATCCTGAGTATCCTCACATGGCTTTTAAAAATGCGACAACTGTTATTTTAACTGAATTTCAATTTTTGAAATGCTTCATCAGACACGGCAACCGTACCAATTTGAAAATTACAAGACTTCTGTCTTGTTTGGTGAGCTTGTCTTTGTCATGCAGACTAGCAGCCGGGTTTAACCCACTCTAAATCAACATAATCTATGGTATTATTTGGAAATTTATTGTGAAAAATGTTGTTTCCACCCTTAATTTTCTTGTGCTGTTTGGCGAAAAAATTATAACCTCCTAGAGCGGAGTTAGCAAAAATTATTGCATGAGGGGGCAATTTGTCTGTTATATCTGCGTCAGCGCACTGAAATTATTGCTTGTATCGGATGACGGATCATAACTTCTAACTAGCATCATTGTTTTACAAAACATGAGATGAAAGGCTCAAACTTGCACCAGTGTTAATTGACACGCCAATTTTGATTCATGTGTGAGTTTGGAGTATCTTAATTTTACAGGTGATTTCATTAGTACGCGATTCTCAGGTTCTTGGCCACAAAATTCATGGCATTTTTGGCTAATCTGATTGGTTTAGAAGCAATAGAACGTCACACATCTCATATATCAAACTTGGTAAGTCCCTGTTTTCTCACTTTCAAGTGTGAATGACAAGAATCCCGTGCTTATGAAATCACCTGTAACTGAAGATCGGGAAGGGTGGGGTAATCAGCTCAACTGATAGCGCTGCATGTGGGCTTATCGCTAACTGATCCTCAAATGGTAAATTGGTAATTCAGTCTCTTCCCTTAAATTGATGACTAATTTGACAGTTTTTGTTATAATAACTAATTGTTTTAAAAACATAAAGCTTTTTTTTTATATAGTCTTCCGGTACTGACTCTGAGAGTCACAATTAGCTGTACATGATTTCAGTTAATGCTCAACAAAACAACAGATATAAAAGAGAAGAATATGAAGACAAAGAAAATGCAGGTAATGGCTGTCCTATTGCGGAAGGCAATGTTTTATATTTGGTATATGACGTATACATATCCAACTGTCATTGCTAGTTTATTTTATACTAATTCATTCAAGACTTAAAAAAATGTAACATTTGTAATTTTAACTCAAATCGACATTGGCTTGTTCTGGATAATCTCACAATATCATCATACCGTAACAATTTAAGGCAGTCCATGATTAGATGCAAGACATGAACCATAAAAAGTTAACAGGTGGTGCTTGGAAAAGCGTCCTGAATAGGACATAACAAGCATCGCCTAGCCAATTATCTTCAGCATATATGAAATATTTGAACGTTAAATGTATATATCCTAACTTATGAGGCTGAAATAAAAACCTGTCTGTCTTTTTGTCTTCTCAGCACTGTATGTTTGTGTCATATAGAACCTTAACCCTCCTGCATCGAGATGACAGTACCACTAGATGTGCTCTTGTTCTCTTATAGGCATGCACCGATCCAGTTGAATCAACAATGCTTATAAATCATACATTTCTTTGAATTACAGCGAAACACTTTGATATAGAATTAAAGTGGACTGTGGCACTGTGAAAACTGGCACTTCGTGTGTCATCATGCTGATGATTTGTCATGATCAAACCAAATACTTTCAATGTTAATTTGATTGACGGAGACTTATCCCACTTGTTGGTGTCAGCCAAACGAAAGGATTATGCATCTGACTTTCACTCTATAAAATTTGTTGTGAGAAGTCCAATGGCTTACTCTTGATCACGACTAATCAAATAGCCTCTATGTTTCCCATGTTAAAAGTAGAGAAGATGACACTTCAGCGGCTATCATGAGTCACGAAGTACCATTTTCACAGTGCCACAGTCCACTTTAATTCTATATCAAAGTGTTTCGCTGTAATTCTATATCAAAGTGTTTCTCTGTAAAATGCAACTGACCTGAGGAATAGAGAAGAGCAAGGAGAAAATCCAGGCAGTGGCGACGAGGGCATGGGTGTATCGAGGGGTCCACGTTTGGGAGGACAAAGGGTGACAGATGACTAGATACCGATCCAGGGCTGTCGATACGAGGACGTATGAAGAGGCGTACATCGCGACAACCTGCAAAAATAAGAAAAAATGTTAAAATTCACTCTGTCTTATTTAAAGCTCTTCATAGAAAATTGTCCACTGAGTCACATAGAAAATTGTCCACTGAGTCACATAGAAAATTGTCCACTGAGTCACAATGGATGATTGGGATTTTCGTTCTGCGCAATGGTATGGTAGTTAGTCTAAGTTAGAGAAGAAGAACATGGCAATACAATAATAATAATAATAAATACTTTATTTAATCATGTGGAACATGAAACTTGGCATGTACAATCTTGGTCAGAGACATTCACTCAAGGCATCATTCAAACATTCACAATCACACAGAGATTCATACAACATTTATACAAAAGAAAGATGTGATGATTATTAATTAATTTTGTAGAAGATTTACTCTTAAATCATTTAGTAGTCTTACGCTCGATGGAACAAATGAGCTTGAATATCTGGAAGTTCTACACTTGATGGAGCTGTATCTCCTGCCAGATGGCAGCATGTTATACAATGAGTTCAATGGATGTTCTGCATCATTTATGATGACTTTACAGCGTTGGAGAGTTGCTTCGTTATAGATTTCATCTAGGGACATGACATTTGTAATTCCTAATCTAACACATGTTTTTATAATTCTAATGAGTTTTCTCTTGGATTCCATGCTACTATTACCATACCAACAAATAATAGAGAAAGTGATGACAGATTGAACAACAGCTGAATAGAAAAGTTCCAATATTTTTGTGTCGATCCTCAGTTTACACAAATTTCTGACAAAATAAAGTCTAGAATTAGCCTTTTTGAATACACTTTGTACATTTTGATTGAATGTTAACCTATCATCGATAATGGTGCCAAGATATTTGTATTCTTTGACCTGTTCTACAATTTGATCTTTAATATACAAAGGTGTTATGTCATTACTTGAAGTTCGAAAATCTACAATCATTTCTTTTGTCTTCTTTACATTCAATTCGAGAAAATTGTTGTCACACCATGATGTAAAATGTCTAACGTCTTCTAAATACTGTTTGTCCTCATTAACACATTTTGCTACTAGAGCTGTATCATCAGCATATTTGAACAATTTACAGGAGTCATTAATACATCTGCAGTCACTAGTATAAAGAGTGAAGAGTAAAGGTGACAAGACGCACCCCTGGGGGGCACCAGTGTTGGGAAGGATGATTGAAACTGCTGTTGTAAAGATCTGATTAGACAATATGATAAAAGTCCACTGTTTACAAAATATATGAGAATCATAGGCAATGTTTAAGTTGTAGAAGCTAGAATTTGGATGGATTGATGATTATGGCTTTATGTTATACATCCAGGGTGCCCTGTGGTACACTGTATAGACTAGCTCCCGTTACTTCTGCAGCAGTTACCATTAAATCAACGACACAAGTCATAAAAGCAATTACTGTTTTCTAGGTACCGTAAGTTTGCAAATTTCTTTGTTTTCATTATGATACCTGCCATTACAGCGAAACTCTTTGATATAGAATTAAAGTGGTCTGCGACACTGTGAAAATGGCACTTCATGTGTCATCATGCTGATGATTTGTCATGATCAAAACCAATACTTTCAATGTTAAGTTGATTGAAGGAGACTTATCCCACTTGATGGTGACAGCAAAATGAAAGGATTATGCTTCTGATTTTCACTCTAAAATTTGTTATGAGATGTCAAATGGCTTACTCTTGATCATGACTAATCAAACAGCCTCTATGTTTCCCATGTTGAAAGTACAGAAGATGACACTTCATCGGCTATCATGAGTCACAAAGTGCCACTTTCACAGAGCAAAAGTCCACTTTAATTCTATATCAAAGTGTTTCGCTGAAAGGAAATGTACCTGTTTTCACAGACCAGGCAAATTAGGACAGGAGGAGGACACATCAATCAAGCAAAGGATAATTTAATCTGCTCAGTGCTGACCAAACATTGGTTCAGGTTATCCGACCAGAGTTAAAATCAAACTCTACCAGAACCAAGCGACATAAAGCCAGAACTACTTCATCTCCCACGGTGTTACTGCTCTTATTGTAGAAAAGGTATACTGCATAAAAAAGGGAGCGAAAATAGACCATAAATATTTTCATATTTATGACCGTCAAGCAGGCCTTCAGGAAATTACTAGTCTCGGGGAGTGTAGGAAAAATTCAAGATGCCGGGAGACATAACTCTGCTGTCAATACCTTTAGCGATAAGGAAGCTTAAGGATGTTGGAGACTCTGGGGATACAGTATAACCCAAAAAAGGGGGAATATTTTCTGCCACATTTAAAATCATTTAAGCTATTAGCTATCTCAGTAACATTTGCACCCTGTCAGCATGCCTCGGCGGTCCAACGTCGGCCCAGCGTCGGCCCAGCGTCAGTCCGATGTCAGTAGCATCGGACCAGCTTCGGGCCGACGTTGGACTGCCGAGGCACGCTGATAGGGTGGAAAGCTATTCCAGATTTTGGGTCCCGTATATACGAAAAACATTTTTGACAACACTTAATTGTCTTTGACCGACGGAGTACATAATTATTGACTTGCCTATTATTTTACAAATTGTTACGCTTATTTTAAAGTATAAGAAGAGGTGATATCACTAAAAAAACATTTCTACTGCTGCAGCAATTTTATATATATTTAGTGTAACAGTACCATGTACAACATGTTATGATGAGAATTCTGTACTATTACATTAAAAATCATTATATTAAACAAAGTGAATGGCTCTATTTTGATCCTTTTGTAACTTGAGGATGTCACCCTTATTACAGAAAGCTGATTCTTCCTTCCTGTTGGGGTATCATACCTTATGTTGGGTTGTACTGTATCTTCAAGTTTGGCATATGATGTGCAGCATCTGTCAGCAACTTTTTGCGAGTTATGATATGTCTTATATTTCAGACAGCATCACGGAAGGTGAGACACTGATGAGAGATTTTGTATCGCTTCCTTCCAAGATGCTCTCTTGTCATAAATTAGACCTGCAGACTGCAGTTAGTATAGAACAAGCTTTATTCTCAGATTGCACCAAAAAATACTTCAGAGATTTCACCAAAAAACACTTCATCAATAAAATCACAATCAGTCAACCTCTGAAGTATAAATTTACAATTTCACATGAAATGTAATAACATTGCAAATTTGCAATTAAGTTTTCATTTTGTGCATTTGAAACAGAATTTACTCATGAAAGCTGTTTAAGAATGGAATTCTGCCAGCTCTTCACATCTAGTGCTGTGGTGCAAAAAAGGGACTGGTCGGTCAGGAGGCTAAGGATGATTGAAACTGCTGTCCAACCACGAAGATCCCATGCACTTGAAGGTACTACAGTAAGATAATATACTAAGAGAGGGCGCAACATGGCTCCAAGAATTCTCATTTTGTGCACTAGCTGCTTCCTGTTTACATTTTACTGCTTTGTGATTGGTGCAGGCTTCACACCAGGTGATGTCACCTTAGCAACCTATGACAGCATGATCTGTGATGTCACAGAACAAATTGTCCAGAATGCATTGCAGCAGGAAGAAGTTCTTCAGAGAATCACTCTTCTGAAAAGTGTTGCTTCTCCTCCGCCCAACATACTTGAACATAACGGCAGGTGGCCTGAGGTTAGATTTGAAACTTCGTCCCAGCGAGTTTGTAAAAGCCATCTCTGCACCAACAAATAATTGTATTGCTGCACAGTATAGGAAACAGCATATGGTCGGTTTGCGCTGCCAAAAATAAATTTACCAATAATCCCTTCAGATCACAGCGCGTCTGGTCTGCCCTCATCTGTTCAATTAACCATCCCCAATCAATCATTGTTGCACTATTGAAAAGAAATGTCATTTGGGGTTTCCTTGGGGTTCCCTGAGGGGTTCCCTATGATCTATGACATCATTGTTCAAGGGAATACCCCTGATGAATTGTTCTCATGGGGGATTCCCTTAGAATGCTTCCTTTCACCAGTAAATACACTTGATTTAACACTCTCCAGCTCTGGAGCCATTAATCAATGTAACACAATTAAGCCCGGAGTCCAGGACCATATGAGTGTGTATACTTCCATCAACTGATTTTGATGTACATCGTACGATGTATGTATAAGCTCATGAGACACTCTGTTATGTTCTTGGCCCATTGTATATATATATCTATATAGTGCAGTCCTCTAAAGAGAGTTATTGTGCTCATTAGTACAATAGGGTTGGTTGGTAAGATGAGAAGCAGAGAAAATTTGGAACATGTACTGTAGAATTGTAATGGGACATTTCCCCCAACATTTTTCAACCCCGGGGGAAATAATATTAAATGTCCCCACCCACTTTCTTGTACAGAACAATGTGTAGTAGTCAGTATTGGCAAAAAGGCAGCCGTAAACTGTTTTAGGCACGGCATCTGCCTTAAACTGCCGTAAACTGCCTCAAAGTAGTAAAGACTGCTTTTTACTGCCTTAAATGCCTTTTACTCCAAATGTGCCATAATTTGGTCAGTCCGAAAACCCAAAAGTAGGAAAATATGCCTTGTCATGATGGAAATATAGATTATTTGTCAATAGAAATTCGGTCAATCAATATTGCATTCATGCTTTGCAACAATTAAGAAATAGAAATATCTTAATTTTTTGTTAAATCTTCACAATATCAAGCAAAATTTGGGATTTTGAGCTAAATTTGGGGTTTAAGGCAGTTTATGGCAGAAAAGTGCCTAAAACTAGTTTTTGGCAAGGCGGTTTTTACCAGTTAAAACCACCCGGTAAAAACCACCTTGCCGTAAACTTGCAAATTTTTATAAGGAATTGGTTTGAAATTTGGAGGGCAATATACTTTGTTCGTTTTCTAAGTCTATCTGTAGAACCCTGCGCATCCAACGCAATCTGTCTTTGTGTATCTGGGTTAAGAATGCCTTTGGCTTGACCTTCCTTCCATGATCTTACAAGCAAAAAATGCCATGCTGCAATGTAACAAGCATTTTCAGGATGTGGTATTTGAAAACATTTGAAAAAGGGATGTATTCAACTTGTGAAATTTCACGGGCCATTAGTCAAAGTAAGGAATACAAGATCAGAAGCACATGTATGTTTCCCTGGTAGACCAGAACTTGACTAAGAGAAAAGAACCCACTGGTTGAAACTTAAACTAGGGTTGAAGGTTTTAAGCTGTATACTGCTTTACTGACTGTCCTAAGATGCATTCAGTCAATCTAATTTATCAATCAATCAGTCAATCAATTGATTAACCTATCTATCTATCTATCTATCTATCTATCTATCTATCTATCTATCTATCTATCTATCTATCTATCTATCTATCTCTTGTTCTATCTATCTGTTGTTCTATCTATCTATCTATCTATCTATCTATCTATCTATCTATCTATCTATCTATCTATCTATCTATCTATCTATCTATCTATCTATCTGTTGTTCTATTGATTACCCTAACTGTATTTTCTTGATACATCGATCTATCTTTCTATTAATGTACAGGTCTGTCCATCTTTCTATCTACAATGTAGAGATTTATTGATCTATCAATGTGTCGGTCTGTCAATGTCTCACGATCTCTTAATCTACGATGTTAACCCTCAGATTAATTAAAAAACATATACGCTGGAAGTTGTGTCAATTTTGGGAATGTGAAAATGCCAAACCTTAGCTACATCTATTAGCTCTTCTGATAACAATTTTCATTCCATAATTACTTTCCTCTGTCACTATTTCTGAGATGGAGTTATTCACCAGAAAATTGAAATTCTCCGTAAATTATGAACTTTTCCTGTTTCATCATCAAAGTTAAATGAGAAGATAATGTGGTGATTTCGTTTTCAAGGTGTCATCCTAATTAGTTAATGGTTTTTGGAGATTTTATCCAAAGCAAGTAATGCTGGTACTTCATTGTCTCAATTAATAAGTAGTTCATTTGCAATCAACTTTGAAATAAGGATTATGGATCAGGATTAAGCCTGCTAAGAAAACACCTGATGATAGACAGGTAGATAGATAGATTTGGTAAGTGCAGCCCTCTAAGGCCAGTTCTTGGGGTAGGTAGATAGATAGATTTGGTAAGTGCAGCCCTCTAAGGCCAGTTCTTGGGGCTCACAGGGATTGATTGATAAGATGGGAGAGAGTTACAAGAGAAAGAGGCAGTTCTCAACATGTACATGTAACATATTTACCCCATGTGATGGATCTTTCTGATACAAGAGGCCACCAATTTGACGTTTCATCCAAACAACATCCAGCTCGGATTCTTCTCATGAAGATCCAATGAAAATTTCGAGCTGCCCAACCATTAGTCGAACCCATGCAGGCAAAGACCTTCAGTGGAGCAGGCGGGCATCATAACCACTCAGTCATCCAGCTGCAGTTGCTATCATTCGTCTTTCCTGACTGACTCGTAACAAAAATTCCCAGTGATACCACTACAGGACGTATCTTTCAAAAGGAAAAAACAATTTGTCACTTGGCATCAGTATTAAACTTCACTACTGGATATGAGTCATATATCATTTACTGATCATGTTATTAACACCAGTCACTGGCAATCAGTGAATTAATAATATCACTCACCTGTGATGTCACATACAGGTCAAGTACCGTAATATGGGGTGAATAGGGACACTGGGGTGAATCGGGACAGAACAGGCAACATTTTATTTGCTCAATGGCACCAATTTCTACTTGCCTTAGGAATTTCATTTTTGGCAAACTTTTAGTAAACATAAAAGCGCATAATGTGATAGAATTTTGTATTTCTAACTGCAGGCAGTGAGGAGCTGCAGCACCTTAAACTTGGACCTGCAGAAATGACATTTTTAGAGGTGGTCAAAACTTTGTGTGTACCACATAAAGTATAAATATTACAGCCACCAAACTTGCAGCAAACTTTAAAATCAGTTTAAAATAGTCACAGAGGACCATGATAATAGACTGGATATGACATTGTGATTGTTTGGTTCTGGGTTCAGATCCAGGTCTATGGCAAAGGATCCGGATTTAGAAAAAATAACCCTACTTATTTTCATTTGAGTTTGCTGGCGTGGCTTTTTGATGAATATTGTTGAACTTGGCATCATTTATGGTGGATTTTGTCCAGAATTATCAATCACTGGCAAAATTCGAAGAAAAATACAGTTTTCAAACGTTTTCTGTCATTTATCACGTTTTTATAAATCTGCATATTATGAATGAAATTGATTTCAAGTTTGCTTCAAAAATTTTTTTTTGCATATTGAACGTGTTTTCTAATGTTTATTCACAAGTAGAAATCACTCAAAGAAGGTAGGGAATTTTGATTGTGGAAATAATTGAGTGTCCTGATTCACCCCGAAGTGAGGGGTGAATTGGGACAGTGGTTTTCTGGGCCCTGACCATTGGAAATTTAAGATATCACTTGTAGCTCCAAGGGATGGTTAGACCTTTTGCTTGGACACAATTTGACACCTTATTTTGATTTCTGAGTTGATTTTTGGCCATTCTATAACAGAAAAACAGCCAAAACTGTCCCAATTCACCCCATATTACGGTATACATATATATGTCTCTCGTACTAACATCACTGGCATTCTTAAACAGCCAAAACAGACTTTCAGTAGTATTTTTGTACACTTTGCTCAACAAATATGACAGTTCGAAGAAAGCCTATAGATAATATTATAGCACAGGGAGTACTCAGTCTTATATTTTGACATAACATACAAAATACAAAGATGTATTTGTTGCCAAAACACATATGATATGATGGGCCCAGGGGTCAGAATCAATTTCAAACCAAATCATTTTAGTCTCTGGTATGGTTGTTAAAAAATTGTTTGTGTTGCTGATGTTTCTTATAGAAATCATTTTTCCATTTACCATTTTCTCAATGAAAATAGGAGTGTTTCTTGCAAGCTGACTTTGATGGGTTATTTTTGATACCATTTAACTCCTCAGAACTCCAGCCTGTCAAAGATAACTGAAGAAACTTCAGAGTGTTATCAAAAATGTTATCAAAAACACTCCACTAATAACAACACCAATATGAATTTCCCATCTGACATTTAAGACCTAGACAACTGGGGGCCATCATTTGTGTTTTGTTATTTTATGACTGACAGACCTCTTTTCTTATTGGCTAAAATGAGATCTTAGACATATGGATTTGTTAAAGGTGTCTTTGAGGGCCTTTGTCTGAAATTTATTACTCTTTTCCTATTCTTGCCTCCTTTGTCTCTCCTTCTTATTACTCTTAAATTACTGAGGCAGGCATATAGCATTAATATTATGTATGAAAGGTTAAACTTTACCTGTGGTCTGCAGGCATGTAGATATTGGGTAGATCAAAGAATCAGTTAATCCTAAATCACCTTTGGAATTTATCAACTGTGAGATTTATCACCTAACCAATAAATCAACCATTCGATAAATCAACTCAACAACAAGTCAGGCCACCAATAAATCAATCAACGAGTACTAAATCAACATGTCAGTGTACCTATCAATCAGGTAAATAAATCAATGAATTTCACAGGTTCTTGGTAATCCTGGGAGTTGCAGCTTCAGATCTTTTTCAACGATTCGTAACATTCCTGTTGGTACCTATTTTGCAGCAACGTTGTGACAAAGTCTTGGCAATGTGGTTGAATTTTATATTAGAAATGACATTATCACAAAATTGAGAAGCAATGTTTGTAGTTATGAAAAAATCCTACCATGCGAATTCAGTTGGAACCTACTTCTTTTCTTCTCACAAAGGAGAACTACTGTACATACCACAAAGTAGTCTCAAAATTGAGATTTTCTGTATAGTAATCATTCTGTTTCAAGGTTATCTTATACCCTTCAGGTTCCTAACCTCTCAGATTTTCAACACATAATTAATTGACCAAGTTACCACTTACGTAAGACATAACCTCGTTCCCAGGTGAGAAAAGTAATGACGGCAACAAAGTGAGTCATCTGTCTATGCTTTGTAGTAGGTTGGTCTTTCAAATTAGAAATAGTAACACTATGTCTGCCACCAATAATTCACATTTTTATGGCAATAAACATATTGATATAGATAGATAGATAGACCTATGGTAAGTGCATCCCTCTATGCCCGGTTCTGGATGCTCACAAGGGTTAATTGATGAGATGACAGAGAGCAGGATTCCTCAATATGTCACACATTTGCCCCATGTGAGGGATCATTTGCCCAGCAAAGACACTGATGCAACAGTGTTTTTTTTGCATATCAAGGAACATTTTATTAGGCAGATCATACTTTTTTTCATAACTGTATCTATCTATTTGTCGTAACCTGCACAGTGAAACCACTCTGAAACTCTCTAAACATTTCATTTAGTTCACTTAGTGGGGTTTTCACCCTTGCCCATTTCCCCATCCTGCCATCATTTACCCCGTCATCTCAACACTCTTAGGAAGGGGTATTAACCCAAAGCAGACTGAAGCAGACCCCTCTGCTATTACCCTCCATAAGGTCACGTGATATGTGGAAATGGACCTGGCTCTATTACCCTTTTGTGAGGGGTGCAGTCAAGTGGCTCACAGGGTCTGGTAAACATCCAATGGATCAGAGTTAGTGTAGGGTAAAAGGGCTATAAGACTGAGGGATGAGAAGCATTGCATGGGTACACCAAAATGGGTTACAGCAGTTTTAATAAGCAAGTGGTTATGGTCATCCAGAAAATGATTTAGGTAAAATGATTAGACACTTTTGCTCTGAATCAACAGCAAATGTCTTGTGAAGTGCGGATGTTCGAAGACAAACATCTGAAGAGCATGGTAGTCCATACCATTTGTTTGATGGACGTTTGTACATTGTTGAATCTTGCTGATCCGTCCTACATTGTTGATCCGTTCTTTATATGTTTTTACAGAAGGTTTCATGAAAGCAGTAAGAAAACAGTGAGCGATCATAGATCATTTGAAATGTCATGAATCATGACATGATTGGTATTAGAATATTTATACTCACTTCAATTTTTATGATAGTGAGAATCATGACATTCAAAAAACAAAATGCCAATAACAGTTACAATGCCTGAAATGAAACCAATGGGTTTTTGTCAGAAGAAATTAAGGTTTTTAGGATGGGCAATAAAGGTTGATTGATGATACCATAGAGCACAACAACAACAACTAATATCAGTGTCATGATGATTTTGAATGAAAAGGTCTGTTGTCTGATGTGATTATCACATTGTGATACAGTGATACTTGCTGACATAAACTTACTGTTGTTGTTCATTTCAAATTACCTGACATTTTATAGGGAGCAAAACAATGTAATCCAATTATTTCGGCATCAGACATTCAAACTGCTGTTTTATGAACAGTTACTTTCAAAAAGCCAAATGGCAGTGGCATACGAATAAAAGCAACATTAATGTCATTGCCTTTTAAGTCACAATTTGATTACAAAACAACCTTGTAACATTTGCCTTATACCTATAATCTAAATGTAATGTGAAGGAAAACAATTAAAAAAACAGCAATAGGCAAGGAAGTCAGCCCTCACAAGGGAGGTTAACAACGCAAGAAGACACATGGCCGAAGGAAATCGAGCAGAAGTTGAACAGAGGATTCCATCTATGAAAGCTAAGTTCAGTGAATTTGAAAAGGCGCAAGAAGCATATCATGATAAATTAACTGAAGAAACTGACATTGATGGCAGCGAAAATTACTTTGAAGAAGTTGCAAATAATTATATTGAAGCTCTCTTGACTTTGAACAAATGGCTTTCCGCAGGAGATGAGGTTAAACCTAGTGCCGAGTCAGGAAAGAAATCTGAAGAATTAACTGAACAGAGTGAATTATCCAAAGCAGATTTCACGACTTGGGCTAACTTGCCTAAAATTGAGATTCCGTGTTTCAGTGGAGATCCCATGAAATATCATAGCTTCTTAGCAGTTTTCAATGAACATGTTCACAAGAAGAGGTTAGATGAAACTGTCAAGTTAACTCGCCTGATTCAATATACGTCTGGTGACGCTAGAGAGGCTATTGAGTCATGTGTTCTGCTCGGTGCTGATGGATATGACGAGGCACGCAAGATTCTTCAACAGAGATTTGGTGATGACTTTATAATTTCAGAAAGGGTCATCAGAAGTATGAAGTCAGGCAGGAAGGTAACTACTGCTAAGGAACTACAGACCTTTTGTGATGAATTGACAAGGGCTAAAGCCATTCTCACATCGATGGGCAAGCTTTATGAAGTAGACACCACGTCAGGTGTCAGGGACATTGCCGGCCGTCTGGAATCTGAGTTGAGAAGCAAATGGAAGGAAAAGGCTATGAAATATAAGAAGCAAAACAAGAAATATCCAGGGTTTGATGATCTTGTGAAGTTTGTTATGAACGCAGCAGAAGAAGCCACTGATCCTGTTTATGGATATTCGAATGAATGGGGCAAATGTGCTGATCGCAAGTCATCAACTTCACTACATGCCACAACTACGTCAGATCAGCGCCCTCCAATTTCTACATAATCTGCCTCATCCAGAGTCGCGTCACCCCCATGTCTTCTCTGTGGAGGTCCTCATCATCGCTTGTTTGCCTGTGAACAGTTCAGGAAATTACGGCCGATCGATCGACTTGACTTAGTCAGGAAGAATAAACTCTGTGAAAATTGTCTCATGGACAATCATATGACGACGCAGTGCTGGAAGCCTTCTGTATGTTCAGTGCCTGGGTGTGGATTGAAACACTCAAAATTTATTCATGTGGACGAGTTGTCAAATAATTCAATGAGATGTGAGGTTTCAAGTTGTGCAAGTGTTTGTCAAGCTAAAGCTGTTGTTAACTTCTCTGACTGTGCAAATGTCATGTTACCACTTGTGAGAGTTCATGTTAATGATCGCCAATGTACTAATGCTTTGTTAGATAGTGGCTCAAATTCAAGCTTTTGTACGGAGAGGTTAGTCAGGGACTTGCAACTACAAGGCAAGCCGATAAGATACAGTCTGAAGACTTTGAGTGATGAACAAGATAGAAAATCCATGATTGTTGATTTGAATCTTAGGTCTTATGAATGTGGTTCTGTGATACAATTGTGTGATGTTTATGTTGTACCTGATATACCTGTTGATGTTCCTGCTGTGGACCTTCTTGCCCATCCACACCTTCGAGATTTGCCTCTGCATATTCGTGGTCAAGTAGATATCCTCATTGGTCAGTGTCATGCCGAGGCACTGCTTCCCCTGGAGATAAGGCGAGGTGGGAAGGGCGATCCGTTTGCTGTGAGGACATTACTGGGCTGGTCAGTCAGTGGGTCTGCAACTTCACCAAACAGACACAGTCAGAAAGTAGTGTCAAATTTTGTCTCATCTCCACCTATTCCAGTCTCTTCAGCGGACAGCGACATCAAGAAGTTAATGGATGAACACCGACAAGTTCCCATTCGATGGAAGCCTGAAGAAAACTGTTGTTTTCCAGTCGTGTATAAAGACATAGCCCAGCAAGTCATCGATGATACCAAGCCCATCTTGGCCGAATTTAATGTCAATGGACAGAATATCTCAGGACCCGTTTCTACAAATGACATAGCAAAGGAAGCCAGTCGAGTTAAGGAGTTTGAAGCACAGAGCAAAAATGAAGACTTCAGTTTAAACCTCAATGACCCTGAAGTAAGGAAAAAAGTTTGTACCACCTGCATAACTGGTAATGACGTCCGTCCTGTTGACGTGCATGGTGAATACCATTCCAGTTGGTTTAAGATGAAACAGTTCATTGCTTGGTGGATTTGGCTGTGTTTGTTGTTGTGTCTCTGCGGCATCCTGGTGTCCAAGGAGTGTCCGACAAGCTGGGAAACGCTGTCTGTTACAGAAATGGGAGGTGAGAAAATGTTTGTCTCCAGTCAAATGCAGTCATGGTATTACTTCGAAGACATCAGTAACAGCAGTTCACTTACCACCTTACAGTCCAACATAGATGAAGATGGAATCTTGCTGACACGTGAGGAGATGAAGAGTCTTAACTGGTTCTGGATTTGCAGGACTGAGCAATATCTACTAGAGTTGCAGAGGAGGTTGAAGTGGAAAGAAGTGATGGAAAGCTCAAAGATTGAAGACCTGGTTGTGTTTTTTGATGTGAACACTCCTGAGAATTTGTGGCCACCTGAAATTGTTTCGTCAGTTCAGACTTGGGGAGACAGAAAAGTTTGCATCGTCAGCGTCAGGACATTGACTGCTTCACTGTCGAGACCTGTGACCAAGATTGTCAAGTTAGAAGGAGACTGATCTTCTGTGATTTAGATTTTACTGTCATGTCATTTTATTTGTTATTTATTGATAATTTGGATTTTATTGAACTTAATCAGTTCAATGGTGGGGAGTGTTGAATTCTCAATTCAATGTATTTTTAATACATACTTTGATTAGCTGTTTTATTATTTATCTATTATTATATACATAAACCTTAAAAAAAATGTTTCCAATGTCTTTAGCTTAGATAGATTTACTGTATTACTGTATAGCCAGAGAGAGGGGTATGCTGCTGTGTAGGCATTTCTCCATGCTGCTTTGTTTTGGTGGTCACACTCCAGTTGGCCCAGCTGTTTAATTTAGGTTATCTAACTGTGAGTGCTAATTGACACACTTCTGAAGGTCTAGGTTGAGGCTTTTGTCAGAAGATTCACAGTCACAGAACAGTCAAGATGTGTTTTTAATAGAAGAAATGAAAATTGTATTGTACTGAGCCACAGGCGCAACACAGTTCTATTCAGGTATGTCAATCTACTTCCATGTATTGTTATACAAATTTAGCCATGATTTTATGTGGTATTTCCTTGTGATTTTGGTTATTTTGATTGTTGAACATTTGAATTTATTTGTGTGCTGTGACAGTTATTTAGAGTGCCATATTAATTTTTGTACAGGTGTGCCAGTTATGTCTTCAATTATTATGATGTAATCAGTGGGCATCCTCTAGTGTATGTGGAGTGTGGAGAGTTGCATATTGCTGTAAGTGAATTTTGTGAATCTTTATTGTGTATTTATGGAGTTTGTACTTGGTTATTTCTTCATGGTCATTTTAATGTCAACTTGACCTGAAGATTTAAATTGTACTTCCTGTCATGCTTTCATGTGATGTATTGATGAGTCATGATTATGTAATTTAATACTATTTTGTGTACAGTTTATCTGTTCTGCTGATTTAGTTTGATTTATGATTTAACAATTTGTTTCTAATTTATACGAATTTATTTCTACTTTATGTCTACTTTATTTCTACCTTATTTATGTTGTTTTACATGTCATTTTAACTTAGTCATATTTATGTACAATTGATTTATACTTATTTGTCATTTATAACTTATTTATTTATTTATAATATTTGTAGATTACCTGCTTCTATGCTACGGTGCTACGCAAGCCGAGTAATAAAACTGCAACAGTATCCAAGACTCGTGTCTTTCATCCACATACGCTATAGGGTTTATGATGAAATGGAATGAGGGACAGCCTCGTTTCCGGACTCGTGATACTTCTATGGTTTGGGTCCAAATTAATTTTAAATGCAATATCTTATCAATATATATACAACTGGTGACATCTGTAAATAAATGAAAACAAGTTTTTTTCCTTTGGGTCGTAGACAATTCATGTTCCATCAAGCAATTTGGTTGAAGATGTCTAGCACAGTGGTTAGGACATCTATCCAATATGTAAAGGTTATCAGTATATGATTGATAAGATTGCCACAACATGGCGAGCACCCTTGAGCAGGTACATCTGGTATGCCGGGTATATAAAATCATAACTATGCTTTTATATAGAATTTGTACCCTAGGAGTTGCTTACTATTACACTGTTATTACCATGACTATAATACCAACTTCCTCGCATGTATCCTTCTTACCAGATCTTTCTCTTTCCCAACAGCAGTTCTGCACCTCTCCGGCCGGCTACATTCTTCACGGTCATTTTGGAAACTCCTCACTGACATGTAAATGTTGCTCAGTCCATTAGATGGATTGCAGATCCATGTTAACTTTGCAGGGGCTGGAGCAGCTCAGGATGTCCATGCTGGGCCATGAAATACTGGCTTGTTAAACGACCTAAATGCCCACTCAAGTTTGAGAGGACTTGTGTATAGCAAAGCAGATGAGGAAATTAATCACTCTAAAAGTAATTCTTTTAGGAGGACATACTTGTCCAAAAGGACTTTACAACACACAAATGAGCCTATAAGAACATTGTCGAACAATGAACATGAAATGTAGCTTTACAGGCTGACATATTGCTGGAGAGGCAACTCAAGGGAACTTCACTTAATTGGTTGTTCAACATGATGAATTTCCATAGTTACAGTAAAGAGGATTGTATAAATTATGACCATACACATTTTCCTAGACTATCCCATATTTAAGAGAGTAAAATTATGCCTCAAAAATCAACTGTTGGCAGCTTATTATGGCCCCATAATAAAGAACTTCTCAAGTAGGAGCCAACTCAGACCACAGTTTATTTCTCCAACTAAAACCTTCACACAACCATCTCACACAATATTGTTTACTGTTAATTTGTTATTCAGAATGAGTGACTGTGAAAATTGAACTTGTTGAGTCATTGTAGTGATGATTTGTCATGCTAAAAGCAATAGTTCAATAGTGCTTTAGTTTCAGGAGACATATGTCTCAAAATTATTGGTGTCTGACAAAATTAAAGGATTACGGATCTGATTCTGATACTTAAATTGATTATAACTAATCAATGTACCCGCAGTTCCCATGCTAAAATTTAGATCATAACACTAGGAGCTGTAAAGAATTACAAATTACACATTCCACATTCCACAGAGTTAATAGTCTTGTCCGTCTACATTACAAGTTGACTATCTATAAACAAACTATACAAATATAGCTTGAATTCCATAAGTATTTTATTGAAAATTAATTTTTTACAATTTTTTCTGATGTTGTCACCGGACCACCATATCTTTTTGCCAAAGGAACAGTGCAGCACCAAATCTTAACGACTGATCTACCGCACGAAACAGCATATGGTCGTATTGCACTGCCGAGATTAACTTTACCAATAATCTCTTCTTATCAGATCACAGCGTGTCTGGTCTGCCCTCATCTGTTCAATTAGCCATCCCCAATCAATCATTGTTGCACTATTGAAAAGAAATGTCATTTGGGGTTTCCTTGGGGTTCCCTGAGAGGTTGCTTATGATCTATGACATCATTGTTCAAGGGAATACCCCTGATCAATTGTTCTGAAGGGGGATTCCCTTAGAATGTTTCCTTTCACTTGTAAATACACTTGATTTAACACTCTCCAGCACTGAAGCCATTAATCAATGTAACACAATTAAGCCAGGACCATGCTAGTGTGTATACTTCCACTGATTGATTTTGATGTACATGTTTAAGCTCATGACAAACTCTGTTATGTTCACCTATTATTGTATAACATTCGTATACATGTATCTATAGTGCAGCACTCGTAAGAGAGTTATTGTGCTCATTGCGGTTGGCTGGTGAGATGAGAATCATGCAGAGGAAGTAAGTTTGCAACATGTAAAACTGTTATGGGACATGTCATCCCAAAATGTTCAACCCTGGGGGAAATAATATTAAATCCCTCTCCACCCATTTTCTTGTACAGAACAAAATGTGTCGTAGTACTGGTACATGGAGTCAATTTGGTAGAGGATAGGAGAAATATGTCCCCCAATATTTCTGCTCGGGCAGCTCTAGATGTGTGATAGCATACAAAGGTCCGTTGTTCCGACCACATGATCATGCGTCCCTACCATCACATTTTCCAAGAAAATCGCGCCCCAATAATCTTGTGCCGGGAATGATTTTAAAATATTTTTTTCTTGAAATCATGTGAACTGCAATGACATATTATCAATGAATTGACATTACCACATCAAGATAACCTGTATTAAGTGGCAATATGGTGTGGTACAGGAAGACAGTGGAACCATATTTATTTGACTGATTGTAAGAAGAGTTGCATCCAAAGAATCACCGCCCACGACCACGCCAATGGTTTGTGAAGAATCGCTTTTTTTGTAAATAAGGAATTGGATGAAAATATGGAGGGCAAGAGGCTTTGTTCGTTATCTCAGTCTATCTGTAGATCCCTGCATATCCAACGCAATCTATCTTTGTGTATCTGGGTTAAGAATGTCTTTGGCTCAGCTCTCCTCCATGATCTTACAAGCAAAAAATGCCATGCTGCAATGTAACAAGCATTTTCAGGATGTGGTATTTGAAAACGTTTGAAAAAGGGTTAAACCGAACATCTGCGTCGGGGCTTTTGCGGAGCCCTGCGACGCAGACTGAATCACTTCTATAGTAAAATCAGGTAGTTCAACAAATAACCTGACAAATAAATCTCCCACAGCACTCCCATAATATACCTGCCCACAAAACGTGGCAGGTAGCAGCAGTATAAAGCAGTTAACTGATGCGGCCTAATAGTTACTTAGTACACATGATAGCATTTAGTCTAACCTCAGAAAATCGGCCAATTTCAGTCCTCCAGAGTCCTGCTTACACCTGCAAATGGCGCTTGTTTTTGTGAAGGAGAACATGCGCATTTCAGGAACAAATCAGAGCTCACCTGATTTTGTTTACTAAACAAAGCCACGTGGTTAGAAGCACGTGTGGTTGATGACTGTGGATCCACAGAAATACCACATGTTTTTGTGTCATTGTGACATAGGCCAAGTGAATGCTAAATAGTCATTGCACGCATACAATTCATAATTATGTCTTTATAATCAGCAAGATGTCTTAAGATGATTTTTCTCCGTATTTGAAAACGTCTCTATAGGTATTTCAATTTGCCATAGCTATGATAAATTTAGTGCAGTTCTGAGCCACTGGCAGGACTGTTTGACTGAATGATTGATTTGTCAACTGAGGCCTATTCAAAGTTTTAGAGCAAATTAAGAGATCCCCTGAATCGCGCCTAATAAATTCCATGTATTGAGTGAACCTAGTTTGAGGTTCAATGGTGAACCTCAATAGTGATTTGCAGTAAGTGTCGCCCTCTATTGTGTAATCATATACCAATTTGCCATTGAGAAATGCGAGACAGATCACTGCACTACAGTGCCCTCTGTGATTAATTAATTGGCTGAGTAATCAAATCAAGTTCTGGGGAATGCAAGACAGAATTTACGGACATCTTCAAATTGGTAGTTGTAGGTCTACAGGTGTTCAGTTTTTTGATAAAAAGAGATTGTCATATTTGGTCTTCACAAGTCATAAAAGTCATTGTTAAAATATATTGGAGGGTCTTTCCAGGGAAGGTTTATTATTTGGCCATGGCATTTTTATAAATGTGTGTATTTCTGCAATATTAACGATTGTAATTGAATTCTAATTAAACATCACATGCAGTGGAGACATAATAATATTATGCAAAATAGCAGTAAGATTCCAATTAGCCAAATGATCAAAGCCTCACAATTCCCGCCACTCTGCAAGGCATGATTGCCAATTGGGAGTGGGAGGAGCCAAGACCAGCACATGCGCCTCAGCATGATTATAGCCTATGGCGTCTGCTGTAAACATCAGCTGGATATGCTGTGTGATGAAGAAAAATGGCCTGGCGCTTATTAAATATCAAGCGACCTTGCTTGTATTACTAGCGTTCTGCAAGGTATTGACAATAAGAATTTAGGTATGTAGTTTGTTTTAACTATTACCATGCCATAAGGCCATGGCGGCCGATTTTCTAGGTAACTTCGTGGATTTTGAGTACAAGTGCATGGAACTGCCTTGCAGTGCACTGCAAGGCAGTTCCTTGGAGTTAGGAAAAGGGTATGTAGGCCTATTCAACTTGTCAAATTTCACGGGCCATTAGTCAAAGTAAGGAACTACAAGATCAGAAGCACATGTATCATGTATGTTTCCCCTGGTAGACTAAAGCTTGATCCACTGTCTAAGGGAAAAGAACTTACTTGCTGAAATTTAGACAAGGCTGGGGGCTTTAGAGGTACTGCAATTTGGGGGCAACCAATCAGTCAATAAATACATCAATCAATCAATCTAACTATCTGTCTCTCTCTATCTATTTATCTATCTATCTGTCTATCTATCTATTGTTGTGTGGGTCTATCTATGTCTCTGTCTCACGAACCCTCAAACTACCTGAGCTACAAGATATATAATATGACATTATTCCCATTTAGTTCAGGCTCAGGCTTATTTTAGACATACACCCCAAGGTTGTGTCAATCTTAGTAATGAGAAAACGTCAAACCTTGGCTTCAATCTATTAGCTCTTCTGATAACAATCTTCATTGCATAATTGCTTTCCTCTGTAACTATTTGTATGATGGAGTTATTCACCAGAAAATTGAAATTCTCCGTAAATTATGAACTTTTCCTGTTTCATCATCGAAGTTAAATGAGAAGATAATGAAGTGATTTCCTTTTCAATGTGTCATCCTAATTAGTTGATGGTTTTTGAAGATTTTATCCAATGCAAGTGATGCAAGTACTTCATTGTCACATTAGTAAGTAGTCCATTAGCAATTAACTTTGAAATAAGGATTATGGATCTAGATTAAGCCATGTTAGTTACGAGTCAGTGAGGAAAGACGAATAATAGCAATAGCAACTGGATTGCATACTGGTTATGCACCATAGGGCGTTTCATTTTTCGGAAAGTTTCTCCGATCAAGTTCTTATTTAAACCTGTGGTTCTCCCATGCCAGATAAGCATTCGGTGCGAATTTCGGCCAAATCCATCAAGTCCTGACCCCCCCCTACCGCCATCTTTGTTTTGCCCTCCAAAAACGCTATTTTCGCCTAAAAAAAATAGAATTTAGACCTGAGGTATCCCAGCTGAAATAGTAGAAGGTTTGACGGTGATTCGACTTGGCTCTAAAATGCTTACAGAAACACATACAAAAAATTCAGGAAAATCCATGTTCCAGAACAGCCTCAAATTTGCATAAAATCCAATATGACGGCCGAAAAATCGACGTTTTTTAAAATAACTCAGAAACTATCAGTGATAGAGCACATATTTGTATGAAACATCAATATAAACTTGGGTGTTGCAGACATTTTGACACTATTCCCATCTCTCTATCTTTAGTTGTTATTGAGATATGGTATATTTGAATATCTCTCACTCTTTGAAAATCGCCAAAATACTTTAATCAGGACCACTAGTATTTAATACTTGACATTTTTTTACCTACAATGCCACAAATCTGCTATTTTGGAATTTGCTAGTCTCAGAATGATGTCAATTCAACCTCCAAGTCATGAAGGTTTCTCTATTCACTCACAAAATAATATTGTTGTGTCTGGAAAAATATATAAGAAAATTCGATTATATTTCTGAAGTTCCATTTTGCAAAATAAATTCCTTAGCTTTGATTGCTGTTGCCTGGTGTTCAAGGTGTCTAGATTTTTCCCCAAACTATTTGGGAAAAGTCCAATAGTAGATATAAATCATATTCTCTTCCATGCATCCAGTGATTTTCTGACAACATAAATATCTTTCTTCACCAGAATGTACAGCATTTTAAAACTGCTAAGACAGCAATTAAGAGTGAGATAAGCAGACTTATTTTGCATTCACAATAAAGAAGCTCTCATCACTGACAAGCAGCTAAGATTAAAGACTGATGGAAACAAATATGTCAAAATTTTACTCACAGTGATAAAAACTGCGAAAGACAGTAACACAGGATTAAGTTTCGGTTCCACTGAAAACTTTTATCGTCTGACAAACTGAATTTTGGATTAGAATCAATCTTGTAACTAAATGGGAAGCATTATGTGGAATATGCTCTAGTTTTGTCAGAATTTTCTCTTCTGTCTCCTTAAAAATAGTTCATTTAATAGCACATGCACAGGCTACCATTAAAAGCTCATCTGGTAATTGGCGTCCAAGTTTTAATAAAACGAATGTCTTGCAATGAATCCCAGGTAGTGCCTTGCAATGAATCCCAGGTAGAGACAATAGTGACACATCACCTGTCACCTGCCTGTAAAATGATTTAACTTAAAGAAAGAAAAATAAACAAGGAGGAAAGAAACAATGATAGCAAACCAGCAACAGCATGTTTTCTTTTTCTTTTGAAATTAGACAAACTGCTTCAAGGAAGAAATCATACAAAACATACACCTGATACACTGCATCACCAGATCACCTTAGTGGTGTCATGATTCATCCATGAAAGACCAGCAATATTGTATATTAGGCAGAAACAGTATGATTGGTGAAAAGATTAACAATTTAACATGTTCTGGTTTATTCTAATTTATATCACTTCATTGTATCCTATGGCTTCATCAACATCATATTACTTGTAAATTGCAATTGGGGGTAGCATTGATTTTTTAATCATCCTCGATTCCTCATTGGAAATTTGTGTGCCACTGAGTGCCTTGAATTTAAGTAAAAGGTAAGCGACTAGTAATACTGTGTGTAGCAAATCGCTGCTTTCCATAGGTCTCAATACTTCGAAAGCAATATTTTGATCTTTAATAATAATAAGTAATCGACTATTATCAATGATTGACCACCAATATCTATTTTTGTTAATAGGCTTTCACGTATTGATGTATACATTCTTGTCATGCCTGGAAAAATATAGTGATTGCTCTATAGAAAAACCACATGTTTAGAAATAACAAATCAAATTTGTATTTTAATTAGATCTCCTGACATAAAATGATTCATTAAAATTGATCTAAAATACACTGTTTTACATTTTCCGGATAAGCTTTGACATAAAACATTGATATTTGTTGTATGTGAATACAGCAAAATAGTATTACATTGTATACATCTTGAAAGTAGAAGTGAAAACAGTACAGTCTGGAACTTGTTTCCCCCATGAAACATGTGGCTTAGAAAAAGTCATGGGTGAAATATTTGCGTCAACATATTTGGGTGATTTTCATGGAGTGAAAGATATGCAAATATACCATATCTCAATAACTACTAGTGATAGAGAGATGGGAATAGTGTCAAAATGTCTGCAATACCCAAGTTTATATTGATGTTTCATACAAATATGTGCTCTATCACTGATAGTTTCTGAGTTATTAAAAAAAATGTCGATTTTTCGGCCGCCATATTGGATTTTATGCAAATTTGAGGCTGTTCTGGCACATGGATTTTCCTGAATTTTTAGTATGTGTTTCTTTAAGTATTTTAGAGCCAAGTAGAATCGTCAGGTGGGATACCTCAGGTCTAAATTCTATTTTTTTTAGGCGAAAATAGCGTTTTTGGAGGGCAAAACAAAGATGGCGGTAGGGGGGGGGTCAGGACTTGATGGATTTGGCCGAAATTCGCACTGAATGCTTATCTGGCATGGGAGAACCACAGGTTTAAATAAGAACATGATCGGAGAAACTTTCCGAAAAATGAAACGCCCTAGGCACCATCACTGGATCATTCCCCCTATTCTAAGGGATAATTCAGAATTTATGACTGGGGGGTGGGGGTTGGGGAGTTTTGATGGAACTTTCTGTGAAAAGTGATACCCCGCTTTGGTTTCACAAATATTTATAGTACCACAATTTTCTTTTGTTAAAATTTCATTCAACAATTAAGCATGTTGTGAAAAATAAGTACCCCCCTTGAAACAGTTGGGAAAAATTGGTACCCTGTTGGGAAATATTCCCATTACCCAAAGTCATAAGACGCATGATTGTGCAAACGGTGGTTCCCACTGAAGTAAAACTATAGAAACTACCACCCCCCCTCGACCCACTCGTAAAATTTAATTCTGAATAGTCCTTTACTTTTATCACATACAATGCTTTTGGTCAAGGTATGATAATTTAGCTTTCAGAGATTTGAAGCCATTCAGATTTGGCTTGAGACTGATTTAATATCAACTGAAGCAATCAACTGTAACACAGGAGTGTGAAATACAACAGTTCATGAGGATTGTGGTTTGACATGTGTGAACAACTGCCACAATACCAAGTTGGCCTTTGCAGCAGTTTATTGGTTGAAATTATGACATAATTTTTCCAGCCAACATCACTTGCTTGAAGCAAACTGAAAAAAAGTGACACGCTATGTACAGCTTGGCCAATCACCTGGCAGGATTTTCTGATGTCAGATTAAAAATTTTGCTAAATTTTTTGCTATTTGATTTATGTCTACAAATATGAAATCATCTGTAACAGTGTTTCACACACCTGAACTTTTTTTAGATTTTTCTCAAATTATAGTTTCTGATAAAAAATAGGCCAAACAGTGTAGAATGTTCCAGACAACTCTGGCAGTGGCGTATTTAGGGGGGAGGGCCATTGGGCCATGCCCCCCCTCCCACCCCTCAGGCCAAAAATTAACATGGAAGAGATACAAAACTCCGCAGAGCGCCACATATTCACCCCATGTAATGCCCCCCTAGGCCATTTCTAGATACGCCCATGAAGCCTCAATTACAATGTGGTAAAGGTACAGTGGGCCTATGTTTATTTATAAAACAGTTCAACAAAATAAGTAACCCCCCCCCCAAATATACTTGAATATCATAAAGATTCCTGAGAGTGGGCCTACCTCTGGTTGCAAAAATCTGGGGCTTTTCCAATGGATATGAACAATTTCACCATGGGGGGGGGGGTCCACCAGCGGATACACTTCATTGAAATACTGGAGAAAATTTGCTTCTTAATCCTATTTGGTGGACAACTGAAGACTTTTTTGGTACCATGTTTACTGTTTGGGTTCCTTGGCTGGTACTTGAAATCATTTTAGTGCTCTCGGAGCACCTTTTTGTCAATAATGTTTTGGACAAGCCAAATATCTAATTTTTGAACAGAGGGATATGTCCATCCGAGGTCCACTGGATCAGACCAAAATGAAGCAATCAAGCTACAAATTCAAATTTCATTTTCCTGTGTCAGTTACTGTTCTATCGTGGCGCATTGATATAGGCAGTAAAGAAAGAATTAGTCATCCTTCCAGCATCTTCCTCCTCGGCCTTTTCCTCTTTTCCTGTCTGTCTTCTTCTCCTCCAAATCACCGTATTCCTTTTCTTTCCATATTCTTCAACTTCTAATCTCCATGCATGCATGCATTGGATATGCTTATTCCTTAACTAAAAACTTCGACTATATCCTGAAATAGGGCCCTCCCCCCAGTAGGCCTATGTATAATGTTCCCCTGCCTCCATCCATCAAACACTTTCTCTTCTCTACATTATGTAGTTCTTACTCTTATAATGTATCTTATCATATTCGTCCTTCTCTTTCTGTCCCGACCTGGGATTTCAATTATATGACATTTTTCAAGACATAACGATCTCCCTGTGAATCTCCATCCTGCCTGAGAAATTTCTACCTCAATTTCAGCTCCAGGGCTATCCAGTTCTCCTCACATTGGCACACCATAATAACAAATTTGCAAAGTTATAAAGAACCAAATAATTCATGTGATTGCTCGACCATTTAATAAGTAATGTGATGGCAAATTTATGATGATATTTGTACTGGTCATCTTGTTCTCGCTAATGTCAAATAAATATATATCGTATCGTATATCGTACCTCGTCTATACATGCTTTAATGGACAATTTACAAGCAGTTACCCTCGTCATCAATTACAGTTACCTTCGTCATCCCAAAACTAGAAAGGCAGCTACCCTCGTCATCATTTAACATGGGATCCAATGGGATGACCTAGTTTTTTCACTAAATTTTAACAAATTGAGACGAGGGTAACTCAGTTACCCTCGTCCAGTTTTGCCACAGTGACCATGCTCTCAGTCAATGAAGAACATTTCAAGGATACATTTCAAAGATACATTTCAAGGATACATTTCAAGGATACATGTACATTTCAAGGATACATTTCAAGGATACATAGTTACTGGATGGATAATAGGTTTGTTTCTATGGCAACTCACCTGTGCCGCATTTTTTAGCTCCTATGGCCAGAACTGTCGGCAGTCTTCTTTCCGGCACCTCCTTCACGATGTAATCAAATAATATTTCGGATAATGAAACATGAAAAGCAGCAATTGAGACAACTGAAAGTGTGTGAGCATGTCCACAACTCCGGATAATAATATCCCCAAGGTTACAAGTCCACATTTGGTGCAGCTGAATTTGTTTAAATATTGGAACAGCATTGTTACCAAACAGTATTAGTAATACTGAGTTCTAAGTTATTAGAAAACAAGATTTCTAGTGAAATCAACGCAAACCAAATGTCTTAAATTGATGGAAAAATTGATTTTTTAAAGGCTAAAATATAAATCACATATAAAATTACAATAGAAAAGATAACAAAGTTTGAAGTTTATTGAGACCATTGACGATTTATCATTGCGATATACGATTATTATATATTTTCTATAAAAATTATTGAATAATGAATAGAATATTAATGACACTGGGTAGGGGGTTGATGGACGGATGATTGGAGCTTGATGTCCTGTAGTTATGCACTTTATAGGGGTAAGCGGGTGGGAAGTGGGGGATAGGTGGGGGCAAGTGGGGGTAAGCAGGGGCAAGTGGTGGCTAGCGGGAGGCAAGTGGATAAGTGGGGGAAAAGGGGGGGGGAAGCAGAGTGCAAAAAAATGGGGGTAAAATTGGGGTAACTGATATTACGGGAATAAGAAAAGGGAGCGGGAGGTGTATCCTGTCATGAGGCCTTTTTCTAGTTTTGGATAATACAACAAGACATCATGGGCGTACCTTTTTCATGTCCTCGTGCTGATTTTGAATTGACTTTTTCACACAAATTAAAGCAAGCTGTACATTAATCTAGAAAAAGATAAGAAGTACTTTGTACATTTTTGGATTGAGTCAACTTAACTTTTACATCATATTTTATTTAAAAATACATGATTTACACATTGACTTGAATTTATGGTACATCAAACAGCAATAATTGTGAGTTTCTCTCAGTAATACTCCGTCTAAAATTCGTTGTAATTTATATCCCAGTATTATTGTCTCAAAAAATGTGATATTTCTGCATTGGTTGCATTCCCAAGCCATTCCAGATTGTGACATCCTTATCTTGTGTCAACAAAGCAGGACAGGACTGATCTTACAGGTGTGAGATGGATGGATGAGTGGGGCTTTACGTCCTGTATTTATGCACTTGGTAGGCTAATAAGGACAGGAGGACACAGCAATGAGGTGAAGGATGATTAAAGCAGCCGTCCAACATAGACCCAGGTGACCCGGCAACAGCTGGATTCGAACCCTGGACCCAGCGATTGGCAGTCCAGCATGCTACCACTAGACAAACCCTCCCCCTCTCTTACAGATGTGAGAGTTAAGTATCTTTTTGTATCGATGTCTTAACCTGTAAAAAAACTTATATATAAGTATACTTAACAGTAAATCGATATTCATCAAGGTTAGGAAATCATTCTGGTGATATTTTTTCCGTGTGAAACGTCATCAAAAATTGTGTACACTGTCAAGAAGGGGCTCAATGCAAAACTTGGCCTAAAATCCTTAATAAACGTCCGATTATCAAAATTTAAAAACCTTGATAAATCTCCGAATTCAATGCACTTATTCATTTTGCTCTATTTGCAATATTAACTTCGCAAAAAGCTTTTCGGCGCATTACGCTGCAATGATGCAAAGTTCCAGTGACCACAGCAAACCAGTGGTAGATTCATGATTTTTTTTTTTTGTGGGGGGGGGGGGGTATCTTTCAGGCCTGATATCACACACTCTTAAATAGTACTGAATAAAATGAACACTGTGTATGTAGCAATTAACAAACTAATAGCCAAACAGGTGGTTTTACATAACAAAGTTTATTTTACACATCCTTGGCTATGTAATATTTTCATGAAACAAGGGGAGAGGCTTTGGAATTTTTCTAAGGGCATTTATTTCATAGAAATGCCTCTTGTAAGATGTTAAAACTTTTTATTGCATACCACATACCTTTAGGTTCATGGTAAGATCCATACAGTACCCTTTTTTAAGGGTACTTTTCTTGTTATTGATGGTTGGGCCCGCAGTGAAAATTGTCTACAGGTACATCTGTGAGATGACTCATATAATGAAGCTGATTGAATGCTCTCAAATAGTGCCAATTGTGTGTTTTCAATCGATTTTTTCACTGATCGCCATCGCTGTCTGTCCTAATTAGTCCCCGCTTGGCCCCACTTGCCCTCGCTTACCCCCAGTTACTCCCTACTTCCCCCCTGCAACCCCCCACTACCCCCGCTTACCCCCCACTTGCCTCATACGTAATGAATTATTTCACAAGTATTGTACTGGATTTTATGGCAGTCAATTATATCCTCTGTACAATTATAATAACAGTATGCAAAATATTTATTGTGCGTGGCGGGTTGCTGTAGGCCTACGTAAAGTCTGGCGTGTACCAAATATAACTCATTGTAATTTATTGCCATATTTGGCTGGTTGTATAGATATAAAATTATGGTTTGCTAGAAGAAGTATTAATTTTATCAAGAAAATATGTAAGTCAGATAATACTGTTGTCAGAACTATTGCTAATATGGGTCTTCAAACTCTTCATGGAAGTTATTCTATTATTGGTGGAAACAAAAGATATTTAGAAATTTTTTTCAATTTTTGTGTAAAGAGTGGGAACAAAAGTTGGTCTAGTATGAATAATGATGAACTTGCAAGGATTGGGGAACAGGTCAAGGAGGTTTGCTCTATAAGAGATCATTGTGTTGATGATAGCATCCTCACTTACCAAGAATGCAAAGACATAATTATGCTTTTATGCACAATGTAAATTTTATTTATTTTTTATTTTCTTGTGCTCTGTCTTTTAATTTAAATTTCTTTTATCATACTTATTTTAAAAATGTACATCTTTTTTGGATGTGAATAAAGAATTTCAAACAAACAAACTAGCCCCCACTTTACTCCATTTGACTCCGGCTAGCCCCTGCTTACCCCTTCTTGCCCCCTACTTCCCCCAAAAATGTCTTCCTTTCCCCCAATTGTCCTACCTTTCCCCCTAATTACCCCTAATAACATTTTCTAATGTTAGTCTTACCGGTAATATTTGAATTGAGCACCTCATTTGATTTGCTGCTCACTAATCTGTGGTGTATGGATGTATTTGGGACTTGCATCCTTAATTAATGCGCTTTATACACTCTTACTAGGGTGCATCGTCTGCCCCTTATATCTTCAAAATTTCATGCACTTTTGCAGTATTGTTCCTTAATGTCACAAAAGTAGCCCTGTACAATTTTTTGAAAAAATTCCAATGTCTAAGGGTGGCACTACAGCCTTGAAATTTGAGCATAAGGTATTATTTTGCCGTTTCGCGGTTGTGAATAATATTTTCAGTTTTTATTTTATTGACTTATAGATGGTGCAGTTAGATTTCTTAGAAAAAGAGCTTCAATTTGAATACCAACATCAATGGTTTCCACTTAGGAGAAGTTGTGTTTGTGCAGTGATATTTTCTTTTTGAATTATTGAAATGTGATAAATCTAAAAAAACAATGTTAATATGACTTTCGGAACTCAGAGAAGTCTCTAAACTGAGGAAGTGATCTACCACATCTTTTGATGAAACCTCGATGGAATTATAATGCAGTCAAAAGAAAAGGTCATGGCAGAACGATGTTGCGTTAAAGTGATTTATTTCTCATGTTTACATGGATTTAATGCAAATTTGTATATAGGATATTGGTGAATAGATATTTGAAAAATATGGTGAAATTCTTACTTTCTTCACCTAAGTGTGCCTTATACTTTATTCCAATGAAGATGTGACAGTTGTGCAAAAAGAGACCTTTTAAGCAGTTCTTTCAAAACATTTTTTCACCATAGTCCGAAACTTTCTACTTTCGGAATTTCCTCAAAGTGAAAAACTTTCAGAAATATAGCTTTCTACCATTCAAATTGAAGCTTATTTTCTTCTAAGAACAATGGTATATGAATCAAATTCCAAAATCAAACGATAAGCTAGATATTTCTAACCGCGATTATACAAAACATCACTTTTTGTCATTTTTGGACCAAACTTGTGCCACCCTCAGGCCATTATTGAAATTTTGCAGAATGTCTTTTTACTGGCAATGGAATAATATGGCAAAAGTGCAAATGAATACGACAATTTGAGGGGCAGACGATGCACCCTAACTCTTACACTCTAAAAAATTTCAGACAAAATTGGTTTTTTAGATTCAAAATGGTTTTTTGGAAAACCAAATTTCAATGCAAAAAACCAACATGAATTTTTAAAAAAATCCATATTGGTTTTGCATTGAAATTTTGTTTTTCAAAAAACCATTTTGAATCTAAAAAACCAATTTTGTCCCGACATTTTTTAGAGTGTATTTGGGACTTGCATCCTTAATTAATGCGCTTTATACACTCTTACTCATAAAAATGGAATACTTTTTTGGAAAGAATTGGCAAATATAGTAAATTTTTATGAGTGAAAGTTATCTTTTTGGAGTCTGAGATTTAAGCTACAAGAGCTGAAGAAGTGATGAGTGATGCAGACAAAAGCTCCTGTTGCCAAAATCTCAGACTCCAAAAAGGTAACTTTCACTCATACGGAGTTAAATAACAACATTTATCATCATAAGTCAATTTGGTCGTACTAATGCCAGAATGGTTGATTGTAAAGGTCTAGTTATTTTGGTTAATCAGTCTTCTCAACTACTGTTTTAGAATGAATGAAATTTGAATTCTGGGTTGATTGTGCCAACCTTCATAAACTACCTGGATTTCCATATTTCACGCAGATGTAACTCTACATGGGGTTAATTCGCTAATATGAGTGTGTACTGGTGGCATGTTCTTCCCTGTTGCACTCATTGGAAGTACTTATATGGAACCTTTCAGGTTCTATAACTAGTATAAGCTGGCATAGGTAAGGAACCCTAAAAGGTTCATTATTCAACTTTTAAAAGGGTTTCAGCAGCAAACAAAAACAACACTAAGATAATTCAGCTACACTGAACTCCCACAATGAAACTCTTTTCTCTCAAGTTGCGAGCATAAAGCTCCATCACAGCCGGTCCAGTGATTGAATCAAGCTCTTGCCAGGTCACTTGGGCCTATGTTAATACAGTCCCAATCATCCATCCATCAACTCTGGTGTCATTAACATTTTTATTCATTATTCAATAATTTTGTAGGAAATGTATTCATTTTAATCTGATATCACAACGATAAATCATCAATGGTCACAATAAACTTCAAAGCTGAGTCATCTTTATTTTTGGTCTTAACAGGAATCAATTCTTTCCATCAATTTAAGACATTTGGTTTGCGTTGATGTCACTAGAAATCTTGTTTTCTAATAACTTAAAACTCAGTATTACTAATACTATTTAGAAGCAATGCTGTTCCAATATTTAAACAAATTCAGCTGCACCAAATGTGGACTGTCAGACAGTGGACTTGTAACCTTGGGGATATTATTATCCGGAGTTGTGGACATGCTCACACACTTTCAGTTGTCTCAATTGCTGCTTTTCATGTTTCATTATCCGAAATATTATGTTGATTACATCGTGAAGGAGGTGCCGGAAAGAAGACTGCCGACAATTTCTGGTCATAGGAGCTAAAAAATGCGGCACAGGTGAGGTCCCATGGAAACAAACCTATTATCCATCCAGTAACTATGTATCCTTGAAATGTATCTTTGAAATGTATCCTTGAAATCTTCATTGACTCAGAGCATGGTGTCCCACAGAGGCTGGTTATGGATCATCCTTGTGTTTGGCTCTTTAAGATCACTATACCAGACTTTGGTAAACCTGTGATTGTTATTGATTACTACAGCTAAGTTTAGCGATCTTTAAGTTTGAATTGCCAAACACAGGGATGATCCTGTGATTGTTATTGATTACTACAGCTGAGTTTAGTGATCTTTAAGTTTGAATTGCCAAACATAGGGATGATCCTGTGATTGTTATTGATTACTACAGCTGAGTTGAGTGATCTTTAAGTTTGAATTGCCGAACATTGTGGTAAACCTGTGATTGTTATTGATTACTACAGCTAAGTTTGGTGATCTTTAAGTCTGAATTGCCAAACATTGTGGTAAATCTGTGATTGTTATTGATTACTACAGCTAAGTTTGGTGATCTTTTGTGAAATTTTGGTACTTGGTACAAGGTTAACTGGTTGAGGTATATTAATTAAATTGAAGCATTTAACAAGTTAACAGATACACGAAGGAAAGTGTCTTTAAAATGTTTTGTCACAGGCAGCTCCTGGGGGGGATCCAGAAAATTCAGGTGGGGGGGTCTATCGGGCTATCGCGTCGCGGAACGCTTAATTCGCGACATAACGTGACTGTGCGTTGATAAAATTAACATGTAAAAACATATAAATTTTGGTCTGGTGGGGGGGGGATGCATCCCCCCCATCCCCCCCCTGCGTCTGTCCCTGGGCAGCTCCCATTGGGGTAAGATCTAGTCAATATGTATTTTGGCTAGATCTTAGCTCTGTTGGAGCTGCCTGTGGTTGTGTCCTGATAGAGAGCGTCCGACATCTGCGGCAGGCGCCTACTCGGCAAAAGCTCAAAGAGTTCATAAAGTGGGTAATGTAATTCAATGTGGTGGGTTTACAGTCTGCATCCACGTCGTATAGACATACTCTGCCGACTTAGGTGTTTAGAGTCCTGCATGATCTTATAAGCCAGGCTAACCACTCAATTTGTGTAATGAGATTCATTGTTATTTGGAGAACAAGAATTTTTTTATTTCGAAAGATGTGAATTTTATATTTTTTATGTTTTCAGGTGCCCTGAAGCAGTTTTTGGCAAAAAATAAGCAAATAGTAATAAGCAAAGGAGAGGCTCATTTCTTTGATGCAGAATTTGAGAAAGGTTACGAATGGTATCCCGAAAGGATGCCACTAAGTTACTCGGATCAAGTGACATTGGAGAAAACGCCGAAATATTCAGTTCTGCCTGGTATGGAGAGGATGATCTATGAAATGAATCCAAACATCAAGTTGATCTTTATGATTTGCAATCCTGTCAAAAGGCTGATTTCTGATTACGTTCACGAGAGACACCTGGCGAAAAGGGCTGGAGGGAGTTACCCGACCTTCCATAAAGCAGTTTTCGACGAATATGGAAATGTCAATGTGCAATACGAAGGTGTTAACGTCAGCATTTATGCGAAAATTTGCTGCGTTTTTATGCGTACTTTCCTAAATCGCAAATATTGCTCATAGATGGAGACTGATTTATCAAGAAACCAGTTCTGGAGCTCAATAAAGTAGAAGACTTCCTCGCACTACAATCGGTTATTACTCAAAATGATTTCATATACAGTGAGGAGAAAGGATTTTTATGCATTAACAAGAATGGGAGAGCAAAATGTCTGAGAAAAGGGAAGGGTGGACAGCCTCACCCTGAAATTTCAGGGAATGAAACAAAAAAACTACTTACAATGATAAACTGTTTAAATTGATTGATAGGCGATTTAACTGGGGTTAGCTGTCACCATGATACTTTCGTTATTCCTATTCAACATAAATCTTGATCGTGTGTGTTTTACTTACATTTTGCATGTTATGCAGTTTTCCTCGATGAGAAATTGTGTATTGCACAGCAGCGCCAGGTATAATAATTTATTTCAAGCAAGCGACATCCAAGAATAATCATTTCTAAATCAAACTAGAATGAGCGCTCGGAGATCGCATACCTCAGCCTGCTTCAAATTTAGACTGAAGCTTAACAGATGAAATCCTTTATCAATTTTCAAGTAATTTATAGAACATTTAATAAACTGTTTTTCAAAGGGCCCTTTGGAGCTATTAATGGATATGGCAGTCAATCAATATGAATCTATCTATCTATCTATTCATTTAACCGTCTTTCTATATGTTTATGTCTCTATCCATTTGTCTGGTTGTTTAAATATTTTTTAAAGAATTATTTGTCCTTTTTTCCTGCAAAGTATGATGAAGTAAAATTACCTTCAACTGATAGTATAGTTTCTATGCAATTGATATGTCTGATGAAAAAGATCTGAAGCCAAGATTAATTGGATAAACAGCCATTAATTGCATTTGATGATTACACTGACCAACGCCAATCAAGAAGCAATGACAATTTGTATAATTCTCTAATTAACTTGCTTCTCTAATTAACTTGCTTTTATGCACAATGTAAATTTTATTTATTTTTTATTTTATTGTGCTCTGTCTTTTAATTTAAATTTCTTTTATCATACTTATTTTTAAAAATGTACATCTTTTTGGATGTGAATAAAGAATTTCAAACAAACAAACAAACAAACAGATTCAATCAAGATTTACAATTGCTGAACAGACTGTAGACTATCTCTTGGTCTACTAGTGCTAAAATGGTGTGTATAAAAAGTGCATGTAGCACGGTAGAGGCCTAATTTCGAATTTCTTTAACTGTAGCCCCAAAAATTCTCCAATATTCACCAAAATTTAATCAGGTATTCTGTAGCACAAATGAACATATCGTGCCAAAGGAAATGTAAATCCATTGAGAATTGTTGACAGGAGTCGATTAACAAACACACAAACCCACAAGCAGAGATCTCAGAAAATGCCTACCCCTACAATACACCGCCTGCAGGCTGAGTAACAACACCTTGTTCAGCAATGCCCCCATCAGAAATTTACTTCAAGAATGCTTGGAAGGATTTGACTTTTTTCATTACAATTGGCAAGAAAATATTTACAAAAAAAGACACCAAAGACTCCCTCCGCCAAGATATCTTATCTAGCAGCTGCCTCCTTAATTCAAAGTTCTTCAATATAGTTTTCAGAGATGCTTGCTTGCTTGCAAGCGGCATCTCTATTGTGGGAGGATGGCTCTGAAACTTATGACAACTGCCTTGGTCATGCTGTTTCATCTCTGTCATTAAAACTTTGCATACAGTCTCAATAGAATTTTATCTTGCGTTGATAAACTTTAGGTGTCTTTCTGAGATGAAGAAATTAATAAAGAAAACAAACAGGCTGACTTTCTGTATGTCAAAGGTCAATCACCAAAATTAGGTCACAGGCCAGATACCCTCCAGCAGGTCTCACATGCCAGATACCCTCTGCAGGTCTCACATGCCAGATACCCTTGTGCAGGTGACAGGCAAAGGGGTAGATACTATCATGGGCAGTCTATCTGCAAGCATCTCTTAAAGTGCTTGCACGTTATTTTTATAGTTAATTGAGTGCTAAGTGGATAGATGCGATAGAATAAAGACATAAGTCAGTTTATTTAATAAATATTATTTATTTGTCACCAGGAAACATTGACATAAGAAAACTATACTCAGTCAAACTTGTATAATTAGTCACGCAATAGGAGTGATGCAGGCGAGACCGGAGTAAGGATGCACGGGTGTCATGCACAATATCCAAAATCCTGTCGGATATTGTTATTTATGGGATATCTGGTATACGTATACTTCTGCAGTACCAGTGTATTTGGACCAGATATCTATAATCTGGGATGCTCCAAATTCAGTGAATGACATTTTTAAAAATTAAGATAAGTAAAAGGTTGTCATAAAATATTCATCAACTGGATTAGAAAACCAACACAACTTAAAATAAAATTTCAGTTCCTAAATATAAAGAAAAATATCCCTCTAGATTGGCAGAGTTCCTTGCGGACTTCGACAATTTAAGAGATCAGAAAAAATAATCTGTGAATGCTGTGAGCTATTTATCGTGACTTTATTATCTATTTCCTACTATCTGGTTCCTATTTGGTATTCGGCAGACAGTTTTACCAGATTATCCGATATCTGGCCATTTTCAGTATCCGTGCATCACTAGACCAGACTGACCTCTTGTGGTACACTCTAAAAAATGTCGGGACAAAATTGTTTTTTTAGATTCAAAATGGTTTTTTGAAAAACCAAATTTCAATGCAAAACCAACATGGATTTTAAAAAAAATCCATGTTGGTTTTTGCATTGAAATTTGGTTTTTCAAAAAACCATTTTGAATCTAAAAAACCAATTTTGTCTGAAATTTTTTTAGAGTGTACAATGTCGCTCCACTGAAGTGATATTTGTCCCGTCCAGAGTAAGGTCCTCATCACTTAACAAAAGCCTTGCTAATAATTTCCTAATTTGTTAAACTCCACAACAGAATTCATACTAGCCAAGCATGTACATGTAGGCTGATTGTCATTTATTTTAAATTGTTTCATATAAAATAAATATAAAAATATCAATTATTTACTGCGTAGGTTAAGTACTGCTTTTCTTTTGACATATATTTACAGACACATATTACACTGTACAAATGTATCAATAACTTAATTACCCGGTAGCACTCTTTGACCAAGGAATTTACAAGTAACTCACAAGTGCAGGCCTACTTCCTAGCAACCCCCATGTACCAACAGCACAGGCCTCTGATTGGAGTTGTAACCAAAATATAAATAAGGGGCGTTTTCGGAAAGTTACATTTGTTTCCGAACATGCCAGACTCGAGCCTGGTGTTTCCCGGAACCATAACAGGAGAGCTTCACTCGAGCAGGAACCAGTTATCGTCACGTGGTACAAAACTTGAGACCCAAGTTCTACCCACATATCGGGGAGTACACTCTAAAAAATGTCGCGACAAAATTGGTTTTTTAGATTCAAAATGGTTTTTTGAAAAACCAAATTTCAATGCAAAACCAAAATGGATTAAAAAAAAATCCAAGTTGCTTTTTTGCATTGAAATTTGGTTTTTCAAAAAACCATTTTGAATCTAAAAAACCAATTTTGTCTGAAAATTTTTAGTGTAGCTGGAAACACAATACTTGAGAATTGATGTTGGCACCTCCCGGAAACATGAGGTTCGAGTCTGGCATGTTCTACTGACCGTGTCACCAGAGTTACTAGTGTAACCTTTTCCGAAAGCAAACTAAGGTAAAAGGTTCCAGTACCAATTCGTGAACTAGGCTCTGCAGTCATTGCTAAACATCCCAACCAGAACTTCTTGTGGCAGCATTGATTCTCATCTGATGAGATGAAAACAAATCACGTCCTAAAAGGTGGATGTCTTAAGCATGTCCGAGACAAATAGCATCCAGACTGACCCGCCATTTTTTTGGGGTGCCAGTGTTGCAAGACTCAATCAAAAATGACAGTTTCTTTTTTTTAATAAATCGAGTGATTCACAATCAGAAGCCTGCAGCTGCAGTTATAAGGAAACAGGGAAAAGCACTGCAAGTATAACGAGCACCTGTGAGACTGTACAAGTCAATGTGGCACATGAATTTAATGCCTGTCAGAAATAGACTGTCACAATTAAACAATTACAAACTTGGTCAATAGTCTTAAAATTAGAAATATATACTTTAAATCATGATATATAATCACATAAATTATAATTATGATATAATACAAATCTGTATAATGTAGGTTGTGTTATCAAGCCCCATAATAATGTCAATCTTAATATGACTAGAATCTTGCTAGTGGTTAACTCTGTAACATTTATATCTAGGGGAAATACATGGGCATGGTATAAACTGAATTAGATTAAAAATATTTCCCTATAATTTTTTTTATTACAAGTGTATTCAAAGATGCCATGCTCTTACTGGGTCTATACTAACTTCATCTGGACAAAAAAAAAAGATGTCACTTGTGAAATAAGCCAATCAGAGAAGTTCTCACGAAGTTTAAATTTGTCAGAACTTCTATGATTGGTCGTGTTCAAAAAGGATCTATTTTTTTGTCCAGATGTTACCTTTGAATATCTTAATGACTTTTTAGACAAGACTATCAGGCTTCAGCCTGTAATCAACTGGCAAATCTGTCACCTAAATTTATTTATACGACCTGAACCTTATTCTGTTAATTTAGCTTTGTCTTTGATTTCAGTAATTCATTGTGATAATTGGGATATATGCAGCAATGCATTTACCTTTTTGGCCTTTAAAAATATTAAAAGAATATGTTGACAAAGGTCTGTCCTAGTTATTTTATCTTTTTACAATCACAAAATGTAATGGCAATGTCAAATGGGACAGATTATAGCTTGCGTTTGAATAGAAATTACAGTCATACGTTTGGTTTAGATTCTTCTTTTTCACATTTTCTTCAATTTAGTTTCAGATGAAGAGTTTGTATTTCCAGAAACAAAATTTATGTGGTCATTGAATACATACTGGGGATGGTAGAAAACAGTCACCTTTGGTCCAATTTTTTAGTTATGTCCATGTCATAGAATAATACATATAACATTATAAGTCATCCATCGATCATCGCATATAAACATCCAACATGGCTACCAGTATACCATAGAAAGTTTGCGAATATATTATAGACTGTAAATATATACAGTAGTGGTAAAAAATCCCCCTCTTACAAGTTGAAAGCATACATTTGTTTAAATGCTTTCCTCTCTGTGAAGTTTGGAGCATATATTCTTTAAAATCATTCCCTCTCTTTGAAGCTGTGTGTGTACATTCTTTTAAATCATTTCCTCTTCTTTGAGGTTAAAAAATGCATTATTTTAAATAAGTTCCTTTTCTTGAAGTTGGAGGTTGAAAAATACATTATTTTAAGTAATTTCCTCTTTGAAGCTGTGTGTGTACATTCTTTTAAATCATTTCCTCTTCTTTGAGGTTAAAAAATGCATTATTTTAAATAAGTTCCTCTTTTGAAGCTGTATGTGTACATTCTTTTGAATAATTTTCTCTTCTTAAAGGTAAAAAAAAACTTTCTTTTAAAATTTCCTCTTATGAAGTTGAAAGCATACATAAAAAAAAAAAATTCCTCTTTTGTAGCTGGAAGCATGTATACATACTTTTAAATAATTTCCGCTCTTTGAAGTATATCACATTCTTTCCAATAATTTCCTCTTTCCAAAGTTAAATGTGTCCATTTATTCAATGATATCCTCTTTAAAGTTGTATGTGTACATTTTTTAAATATCCTCTCTTTGACGTTATAGGCGCATATACATGGTTTTTCTCCTTCAGAGCCTGGAAAATCCATCTGATTTGAATAAAAATCTCTTTTCTGCACTTGACGATTCTTCATTTCCTTCATTTATTTTGACTTGTGATTGGGGGTCCATGCGGTTCCAAATAAATCGATATATATTCCTAAAGTTAGTATTTCAACAGCATAATAACATATGGTGGTTTTTACAAACTTGACTATTAAATAAAAGCCAGATGTGACGTGTCATTTCTTAAGGAGAATTTGAGTTTCGCACCTTCTTGAGTTAAAAAGGGCTTGTTGAAATGGCGCTACTGTAGATTCCCCAACTATGCAGAACCCTTCGAATGTCACTCTTTGAAAGAGGCCAAGTTGCCTTGTTGATACAGTTGATTCTCCAACAACAACAGAAAACCATCTTAATGTCGTGAAATATTACACTTTATAATATGTTTCAGCAAGATCAAACCTGCTTATTTAAATAATACTCATTATAAATAATGTCATCTCTGTTACTGCTGATCCTTAATGATACTGTAGGGCAAGGGTGAACGTTCGTTCAAAGGCATCGTGGTAACATCTGTAGTGGTAGTGCTGCGAAATGTTGATCTCACCCGAGAATCGAAATCAGATCTTCCGCCACTTAACCCCAGATGGCGCTGAGCAGGACAGCAACAGCGCACCACCTGGCGGTAAAGAGTGTCACTAAATGCCAAGTAAATCCAAGGGTTGGTGCAAGAATTCAAGGAGGCAAGAAGAAGTAAGATGACAAAGCTGGTACCTAGAAGAAAAAATTGAATGCAGTGTTATAATACATGTCATAAAGTATAATACAATACCCCATAACGTTTACAATACCACATGAAAAAGCAGTGGATATACTATCCCATGTGGTATTGCGTTGTATACTCAATGGTTTGTTGTATACTCAATGGTTTGATCGATGTTGATGATGTCATTGCATTGTTTACCATTGTGACATCATGTCCATGTTGATGTCACAACATTGTGACATCACCAGTTGAGCTGCTCTCTGTGCTCTGATTGGCTGAGGCCACTGTTGAGTATTGATCATCTCAGTAAAGTTCAGCTTTCTTTTGAATTACTATATGGGGTATAAATAAGACCAAATGGCTGTATGGTGGTATTTTGAGATGTACTCCCACTCGTGAAGATATCCTGAGTCCTCTGTACCCACTCGTGCTGACGCACTTGTGGGTACAGAGGACTCAGGATATCTTCAACTCGTGGAGTACATCTCAAAATACCACCATACCAATTTGGTCTTATTATAATATTTATGATATGGGGGAAAGTAAAGGCAAGAGAGGACAGTGGATAAGATGTAACGTCACATTTGGTGGCACCAAACAGTCTTAACGAAGATCGTTAATCCCTTGATGGACTGAAATGGATATCTTATTTCAAGAAATTTTAACAAGAATCGATAGGAAGTTTTTGGTGTGGACTGCTTCACTGGTTGAAAATCTGGTGGACAGGTCCTTCGACCATCATTCTTCACAAAGATCGATGGGCACCAAATTGAGAATTACTGGTCTTGAAGATGCAGAAGCACCATTATGTTCATCAGATATCACCATTTATATGTACTACATTACATTTACAGCTTTTTTGCAAAACATCAGAAATGTAATTTCCTCAAATAGAAATTTTATGGACTTTTTTAAAGGTAATTTTGTCACACAAAGCCAGAATATCCAATAAGACCTCTACGGTTAACAATTAGGCCTACGGGTTAACTTAATGCAGAAATAAGAGGTGGGATATACCAAGATATAACATGATGCTGAGCGACCATTGACGAACCACCTGTACTGGATTGTATGAATGCTTAACATGGGTAATCCTAAATTGATTAACTTATCTTTTTACCCGGTCGGGTTACTGGCAAAACATTTTGTCATTTTGTAACATAAGTTCAGTTAATTAAAAGTATGGTTTTCTAGCTCACCTTCAAAATTGACACAATATCAGTAAAATTGAAATTGCCTGGGGGGGGGGGATGTAACCAGCGGCAAATTCTTGGACATTTGTGGCTGTTAATTTTGGGCCAAGCAAGACGGACATGGCTTTTTGGTCACCCTGAGACTCAACCCCCCCCTTATATAAATAAGACGCTAGGAATGACAGTAACACTGTCCTTTCAAATCATACTTACTATTGACTGGAGCATTGGGATCCCACACAGACCACAGCTGGGCGATGAAGAAAGGAGCCCAGCAGATGAAATAGCACAAAATTACAGTCAGTGTCAACTTGATCGTTTTGACCTTCGCCCGTGACAATCCTTGGACGTGTGCACGAGGGGCACTGTTGCCGGAAGGCGCTGCTGGTGCAGGGCGGCCATTTTGATTGCTTTGATTCTTCGAGGGATTTCCGTTCAAACTTTGACGTTCGCTCTCGTGTGATTGGCCCACAGGTGCACGACTCTTGAGGCCCCGTGCTTTCCAGGACATTCCGGCGTTAGTATTTCCTTGGACAACTCGGACTGAATGTTCCCTGTTCCTCATACTCTTCCAGACAACCTAGAATGAAAAGTGTTGACATTCAGGGACTGTTCTAAAATACCTGTTTCATATCACAGATAACTGATCTGTGTGCATTGTTATTTACATATCAGATTTTAAAATGAGGTCAATAGGTTTCATGTGTACAAAACTTTCTGATTTTTCCAGGTGGGACCATGGAGACCTCAGTCATCATAAAATCAGTAATAACCATGCCAAGAGGAAACAAAACCAGCTATAGTAACCAACCAATTAGCAACCGACAACCCATCCAATTGTTAACCACCCCTTCATTTCATGAAATTCATGAACCGTCCAAGTTGTAACCATCCAAATTAATCAAAACATATTAATAGTAGTCCTGGGATATTACCTGACATATCCTTCCATAGCAAATGCTGAGAAGGATGAAAGGCACAACGAGGAGGGCGGCTGTGAACCACGTGATGTACGTCTTGACGCCCCAAGTTGATCCTTCGAACTCTGCCCAACAGTCGTAGGTCATCGATCCTGGGGAGATCTCCCTCAGCGCAAAGATGAAAATCTGCAAGGGAGAAGAAGAGAGAATTTGATATTTTAAATTTACTAAAAAACATTACGAAGTTCTTGAAAGAAAAAATTGATATTGACATGTAATTATTCTTCAATCATGACCATGATTTTAGCACATAATGACATTAGTGTCTATTTGTCTTCTAAGTTTCAATCAACAATACCAGACGGTGCGTTGAACTCAGCAAGTGCTTTATGTTGAAGCAAGTAAACTGATTGCCTTCAAAATATTGTATCAGTGTCTATGCTGGGCAAGTAAAAGATCCCTCACATGGAGCAAATGGTTAACATTTTGAGGACATTATTAATTCATTTGGTCAAGGTAGTGACTATTCCAAGCAAAGCCGTAAGAAGCTTGGCCATCTCAGACTTGCAAACTGCACTGTATTCAACACTAGGGGGAGTTGGAGTTGTATTTGGAAGACTGAAGAGACATCTAGTGAAACAAGATAAATCAGTACAACTGCAGTGGCTAGTGTTTTATATATATATGCAAATGAAACTATGATAACTCCCAATTGGACTGCAGAGCATTTTCAGTAGGGTGAGGTGCAGTGGCGTCACTAGAAATTCAATTTTGGGGGGGGGGGGTTAAGCCCCAAAGATTAGATGCGTTGTCAGAGGCCCGAAGGGTCGAAACACGAGCTGCCCAAAAATCAAAAGATTTTAGATGTCTGCGGATCTGCTCACACATAACAAACAGATAAACTGAAAAAATAATGACACATAGTGCACAATGTACAGTGTCTTAGTTTCATACAGAGAATTTTTCTTTTTTGCCCAAGATTTTTTGGGGGGCTGAAAGCTCCATTTGGGGGGGGCTCAGCCCCCCCTTAGTGACGCCCCTGGTGAGGTGGTTAAAGACCACAGATCAGGCCTACTCCTCTGGTCTTTGTTGAGGACTCTCATTCTATCTCCCACCTCATCAAGCAGCCCTCATGATCACCCAGAATGAAGCTTCGAGAGCTCAGCTATAATTACCATATCTATCAATCTATCTATCGATCAGAAATCTTGACTCTTCAGTCTCCACCTGATAAGGACTAACAGCCCAAGATCGTGTGACTGACTTAGAACTCAGAAAACTAACAAGTCCAGTGATGGAAATGGAAAATTTCCGTCGGGGGAGCTCTCGGCTTGTGCGGCAGTGGCTCGCCATTCCAAATTTTTAAAATGGAAAAAATTCTTTCACCAGGGCATAATTTTGGCTAAAAATACCATGAGGACTGAAAAAGTAACATGATAATTGTTATTTCACCACTGATCATTGGGGGAGCTGTAGCAGGGTACAGCTCCCCCTGTTTTTTGGTCAAGGGAGCTCAGCTCCCCCGAGCTCCCCCCCATTTCCATCACTGCTAACAACTTAACTGGTACCCTCACTTCCTTGAGAGTATCTATGGTCAATCAGAGGTCTTATAATAAAACTTTTGAATTGTCAATGCAGGGTGCATTTGGTGGATAAGTTTATATGTATGAAGGGACAGTATTCCAGGTTTATGAAGGTACTTCTGTTTGATGTTTATTTATCATCCAGTGACTGAATATTGAACAGTCACTGTAGTCTCACGTCAGCTACAAATCCGCTTGGCCGTTGCTTTGCGAATACTAGAAATCCTAAGGGCCAGTATACAATACATATAAACAGCGAAGTTTGTCTCATAAAAGTCCCACTGACCAGTGCAATTTGCCATACTCCTGTCCCGTCTGTAAGTAAGTGAAACGGGTGATTTTTGCCATTGGGTCAATTCTAAACATCATCAAACAAACTGCTTGTGGAAGCATGAATTCTCATCAGATAGAATCTTTTATAAAAAATGAAACACAAGGCTAATGTCATTTCAATGGGAGGGGGGGGGGGGGGGGGTTCATTTACTTACGAAAAATTTTGGCCAATAATATGTAACTGAATTCAATTTTGCATCCACTTGTATGATGTATCACACATTCCCTAAATATTGCCCTTTATGACCCAATATTTTTTCTTCTCATTGGATGAACATCTCTGTGCTTCAATGAGAAATTTAGTTGAGAAAGTTTAACATTGATTCAATGGCAGAATATCACCCGTTTCACTTACTTACAGACGTCAAATTAAGCAAATATCTTTCAGAGTTTAGACCTTCACAACCATGGGTGCTTAAGGATTTATTTTTGTGCCTTATTCAGGTTCTGCCTCTTGTGATTGTAAAGTGATCATTTTAAGTAGAAATTGATTTGAGTGCCAAAATATAGGACGTAGAGCCCCAATCATCTGTCTATTCAGAACCGTTCTTGGAAGATGAGAATCCCTGCCGGGTATAAGATGCAAAAATCATAGGTGCCATGCTCACACCTTCAACAGCTAAAAACTCCTCCCCGAGCAATGCCACTCACCTAAACTATCCACCTGTCCTTATTGATCTATCCTGTCCTTCTGATAACAGCAAATAACAGTGAAACAGCTCCTTTATTTACGTTTTCTGCCTCTGCTGTTGTTCCCCACCAGGGGCGCATGAATCTCCATGGTAGTTCACTGACTGCTCACGCCAGAGGCTGGCGCCACCGTCTCTCTTCCCGCCAAAAACATCCCCACACTCCAGTGTCAGCTGCTTCTCATGCCTGTACACTGGCTGACCCACTTCTGTGTAGGATTTGGCAATGTGCCAAAATATCACTAACTATGTTTCATCACCAATACTTCCTGAAATCCATTCACATCTTTTCCCTGCTCAAGTATATTCTCTACCTTTTCAATCAAAGCACATGCTTTCAGACAAACTGCAGATTTTTATCATTTCCCTGTCAATATTTCCAGTCCCATCACTGGGAATCAACCTCTTCATTTTCACATATACTGGGGGGTCAGGGGTGGGGGGGGGGGCTCCATTCCCCCTAAAAATGTCCCTCAATGGGTATATCTAGTATGTAATAAATGTATTGAATAGGTCAAACAAACTACACAAGCTCGGAACTTCGACAAAACAGCACAAATGTGGGAAAAGGCTGAAAAGCAAGTGGTAAAAAATTGATTTTGAGATGTTTGTTTTTACAACTTTCAAAAGTTTGAAGTTTACTCTTCAAACAAATCCAGCAAAACATAGCAAAGTTTACTCTCTGCTGTCTTGTTTGTTGACTATTGGATAATCTATGATTAGTCAATTGATGAGCCTGTTGTTTGAGCGAAGTTTTTCTGAGTTCCCGTGTCTTATTAACCTACATTATATTATTTGTCACCTCTGTCAGCCAATCACAAGCCAGTATTTCACTGTAATAAATCCTATATTCCTTGTTGTCCACTTATTCTGCAATGTATACATGTTTGAGTGTTTGTCTCAAGGTATAGGCCGGTTATTCACCATGGGATCAGGAATACCGTAGAACGGGGTAAAGTTGGCAAGCCAGGGGAAAGTTGGGCAGCTATTTTATCCCACTTAATGGCAGAAATGTCAACTTTCCTCACTAACACTAATGTCAGTGAGAAAAGTTGGCATTTCTGCCATTAAGTGGGTAAAATTGGCAGCCAACTTTCCCCCGGCTAGCCAACTTTACCCCGTTCTACGGTATGTTTATCACAGCTCGGACTTTAGGAATAATCACATTGTCAACAAACTGTACTAATTACATGAAATTGCTGATAAATTTAGGTCTACAATGGACGGATCGATACCCGATTTGATGGATTAGGGCCTTAATGAGCTGTCTCAGAGAAAATCATGCAGAGCCTGATTGATGACCGACTCGGAATTGGCTGAAACTTTCCACACATCAAGGTTCAGGTCTTCCAACATGCAAGTGATGGTCAAAAGTCCAAATTTCATTTTTTAAGGTTGTGCCACAGCATCTTGAAAAAAAGATGTTTTTCACTTAAAATTGACTAAAAATTCACTTTGAATGACCATGAAATTGCATCTTTTTAAAGCCTCATTAAATCTGATAAGCTGCAAATATAGTCATGTAAGTTTAAAAAGTTTGTCATTTGGAATCTTAAAAATGCAAGAAATTCTTTTAAATAAATTTTGACATCATTCATCTGTTTTTGGCAGCTTGCCAAAAATTTGTCTTCGATGGATTTTTGAAAATTGTGAAAAACACCCTATGTTTAAGGGGGCTGTTCTCAATGCGCGACGCCTTTAGAAACCTAATTTAAAAAAAATAGGAATGCAGAACACTTGAATTTTACTAAATGGGTGTCCGTTCCGTGGGATATTTTGTTGTAAAGTTGCAATAGGTGACGCTAATTTTCGAATTTTTCATGAAAATGTGAAGTTCAACAGCATCTACTTAAAAGTCAGATATGAAAATTTTTGGTTTAAACCACATATTTTGGGTGAGAGAATTGCAAAATGTCATTTTCTATGACACTTCAACCCAATCCAAGATGGCAGTTGAGCTGGAATTCAAAATGGCCGCCAAAAAGTAAATTGTATGCAACTTTGCTCCAAATTGGGATAGAGTGGCACTATTTTGGCTTCAAAGATGGGTTTAGGGACCTGAGAAAGTCAGTTATGATATAAATTTTCATTTTACATCCAGCCGATCCAAGTTGGCATCCAAAATGGAATTCAAAATGGCTGCCGAAAGGTAAATATTACCTCTTTTCACTCATAAATGGGATTGATCGCCACTGTTTAGGCCCAAACATGGGTTTTTGGGGTCTGAGAATTCCATTATGATATCCAGTATAGTCCATTTACATTTTCCTACCAAGATGGTGTCCAAGCTGCAATTCAAAATGGCCGCCAAAGGTGTATTTCACCTATTTTTGCTCCAAATTGGGATTGATCACCACTATTTTGGCCGAAACATGTTTCAGGGGTCTTAGAATTCAATTATGATATCCAGGACAGTCCATTTACATTTTCATAACAACACAGTGTCCAAGCTGCAATTCAAAATGGCCGCCAAAGGTGTATTTCACCTATTTTTGCTCCAAATTGGGATTGATCACCACTATTTTGGCCGAAACATGTTTCGTGGGTCTTAGAATTCAATAATGATATCCAGTATAGTCCATTTACATTTTCATAACAACACAGTGTCCAAGCTGCAATTTAAAATGGCCGCCAAAGGCATATGTCACCTATTTTAGCTCCTAATTGGGATTGATCACCACAGTTTGGGCCCAAACATGAGTTTTTGGGGTATTAGAATTCCATTATGATATCCAGTATAGTCCATTTACATTTTCCTAACAAGACAGTGTCCAGGCTGTAATTCAAAATGGCCGCCAAAGGTGTATTTCACCAATTTTGGCTCCTAATTGGGGATTGATCGCCACAGTTTGGGCCCAAACATGGGTTTTTGGGTCTCTGTGAATTTGATTATGATATCCCTTTTCATTTCATTTAATCCAAGTTGACGTTCAAATCTGGAATTCAAAATGGCCACCACAGGCATACTTCGCTTATTTTTGCTCATAATTTTGATGGCACTGCCCTATGAGGGTCCAAACATGGGTTTTTGGGGCCTGAGAATTCAATTATGATGTTCGTCTTCGTGTCCAAGGGCGCCTCATGCCTTTTGTCATGATGCAGCTTTGTCAAGTGTAAACAATGAAAGTATGAAAGTTGTTATGGTCCCTAAAACATTTCACAAGCAAAATGACAACTCATAGTACTACTTGCCAGTGGTTACACTAGTCAAAATGATACCCTACCAAGAATTTCATGTCTCTCCTCTTGAATATAAGATTGTAATTGGCCAAAATCATCTCAGAATGCATGCAGCCTTTGACATTCAACACACATTTGTTTTGCAAAAACCGGATAGTGGTGTTTTGCAAAAACCGGATGGTAGTGGTAGTTTTGGGGGTATATTTACCTATTTCGGTCGAAATATGGGTTTTTGGGGTCTGAGAATTTGAATTATGTTATTAATATTCATTTTCTTCCATCCGATCCAAGATGGTGTCCAAGCTGAAACCAAAATGGTTCTCCTATTTTTGCTCCTAATTGGGATTGATCTGCGCTGTTCAGGTCCAAACATGGGGGTCTGAGAAGTCAATTATGCAGTCCATTTTTTCTTTGACTACTCCCAATCACCCCAATCTAAGTTATCATCCACAACGGAATTCAAATGTGAAAAAGCTGCTGCAGAATAATATTTATGTCTATCAGCTTGCTCCTAATTGAGATGTAGTTGCATTATTTTGCGTGCCTAACATGGATTTTTTTGGTCTTACTATTTAATTTTGACAATCATGCTCTTTTCCCTATAACCTGATCCAAGATAGTGCTAAGGTAGAATTCAGAATTGCCACTTATACATTGTAGTAAATTTGACCTACTTGGGATGTTACTTATCTTGCTTCCGGAAGTTTGAGGTATGGGAATTCAATTTGTGACCATTTCTGGCACCTGTATAGCATGCCTAATTAGTTAATCAGTTTGTACTTTTGGTTGTAAAATTGTAACATTCCAGGCCCTGTCCAAAAACCATGTTGGACTTGGGTTTCAGTAAATTTGGAACTGAATGCTCTGCTTGACTCCAAAATAGGAGCTATAGCCCTATTGATGGTATAGTTTTCTTTAGCTTTTTTTGGGATCTACCTAAAAGAAAGTCAGCACAGATATGCTAAATTTGGATTTGGTTGACACATTAGTCAATTCACTGATGCTAAATTCTACTTTTATATTTAGAAAGGTAGGCTCTATCCAAATTAAGATAAAACTCCATTTTCAGCTACCACTTTGGGAATTCTAAGTTGGACAATACTTCAGATTTGGTCATTTGGACACATATGTACAGAACAATTCATCAATATATCTCAATTAGGAGCAAAGGTAGACTTCACTTTTTGGCAATCATTTTCAATTACGTCATGGATGCCGTCTTGTATTGGATGGAAGTAAGAGGTAAAATAAAAATTGATATCTTGGTTCATTTCTAATTCCCGCAAAATGCAAGTTGATGCCTCAAAAGTGCAGTTCTGTCTCATTAAGGAGGTAAACTACATAGAAATTACTTTTTGGCACCCATAATTCAAATTTCTTTTAAAAACAATTTTGGATCAGGTAATGATTAAATGGTAATTTATATCAAAATTGAATTCTTAGAATCTAAAAATGCATCTTTGCACAAAAAACAATTCAGCTGTACCCCTATTAAGATTCAAGACAAATTTTTTTGAAGATTCAAGATTCAAGACTAAAGCAAAGGAAATTAGAATTTACATTTTGATGGCCATTTTGAATTCCAGCTTAGAAGGAATGCTTGGTCGGCTGAGATTAAAATAAAAAATAGCATCCAATGCATGTGCCATGTCCTCGGGCCTTAATTTGATCAATTTGTACCTCTGCCTGGTACGTGGCAGGGCAGTCTGGAGTTTGTTTATGTCCAACTCCTCCCTCGTCGGAGTCCAAGGAGAACTAAACTACTGCTACTACTACCTACCATACCACCATCCGGTTTTTGCAAAACGCCACTATCCGGTTTTTGCAAAACAAATGTGTTTTGGATGTCAAAGGCTGCATGCAATCTGAGATGATTTTGGCCAATTACAATCTTATATTCAAGAGGAGGGACATGAAATTCCAGGTAGGGTATCATTATGACTAGTGTAACCACTGGAAAGTATTACTTTGAGTTGTCATTTCGCCTGTGAAATGTTTTATGGACCATAAAACTTTCATGCTTTCATTGTTTACACTTGACGAAGCTACATCATGACAAAAGGCAAAATAAGCGAAATATACCTGTGGTGGCCATTTTGAATTCCAGATTTGAACGTCAACTTGGATTAAATGAAATGAAAATGGATATCATAATCAAATTCTCAGAGACCCCAAAACCCATGTTTGGGCCCAAACTGTGGCGATCAGTCCCGAAAAGGAGCGAAAATTGGTGAAATACACCTTTGATACACCTTTGGTGGCCATTTTGAATTGCAGCTTGGACACTGTCTTGGTAGGAAAATGTAAATGGACTATACTGGATATTATAATGGAATTCTCAGGCCCCATTAACCCATGTTTCGGCCAAAATAGTGGTGATCAATCCCAATTTGGAGCAAAAATAGGTGAAATACACCTTTGGCGGCCATTTTGAATTGCAGCTTGGACACTGTGTTGTTATGAAAATGTAAATGGACTATACTGGATATCATAATGGAATTCTAATACCCCAAAACCCATGTTTGGGCCCAAACTGTGGTGATAAATCCCAATTAGGAGCAAAAAAAGGTGAAATACACATTTGGCGGCCATTTTGAATTGCAGCTTGGACACCATCTTGGTAGGAAAATGTAAATGGACTATACTGGATATCATAATGGAATTCTCAGACCCCAAAAACCCATGTTTGGGCCTAAACAGTGGCGATCAATCCCATTTATGAGTGAAAAGAGGTAATATTTACCTTTCGGCAGCCATTTTGAATTCCATTTTGGATGCCAACTTGGATCGGCTGGATGTAAAATGAAAATTGATATCATAACTGACTTTCTCAGGTCCCTAAACCCATCTTTAATGCCATGATAGTGCCACTCTATCCCAATTTGGAGCAAAGTTGCATACAATTTACTTTTTGGCGGCCATTTTGAATTCCAGCTCAACTGCCATCTTGGATTGGGTTGAAGTGTCATAGAAAATGACATATTGCAATTCTCTCACCCAAAAAATGTGGTTTAAACCAAAAATTTTCATATCTGGCTTTTAAGTAGACGCTGTTGAACTTCGTAGTTTTTCACATTTTAATGAAAAATTCGAAAATTAGCGCCACCTATTGCAACTTTACAACAAAATATCCCACGGAACGGACACCCATTTAGTAAAATTCAAGTGTTCTGCATTCCTATTTTTTTTAAATTAGGTTTCTAAAGGCGTCGCGCATTGAGAACAGCCCCCTTAAACATAGGGTGTTTTTCACAATTTTCAAAAATCCATCGAAGACAAATTTTTGGCAAGCTGCCAAAAACAGATGAATGATGTCAAAATTTATTTAAAGAATTTTTTGCATTTTTAAGGTTCCAAATGACAAACTTTTTAAACTTACATGACTATATTTGCAGCTTATCAGATTTAATGAGGCTTTAAAAGCATGCAATTTCATGGGCGCTCGAAGTGAATTTTTAGTCAATTTTAAGTGAAAAACATCTTTTTTTCAAGATGCTGTGGCACAACCTTAAAAAATGAAATTTGGACTTTTGACCATCACTTGCATGTTGGAAGACCTGAACCTTGATGTGTGGAAAGTTTCAGCCAATTCCGAGTCGGTCATCAATCAGGCTCTGCATGATTTTCTCTGAGACAGCTCATTAATTGGTATGCTAATTAGGACAGGAAGAGGAGTCAATAAAACAGCAAAGGATGATTGAAACTGCTGTTCAACGAAGGACTGACTCGACCAAGTGAAGCAGATAGGGCTTAAATTTAATCGAACCAAGAATCTGCGGTTTAAAGTCCAGAAAGATGCCAACTCAGGTTATGCCCATATCCTGCTTCTGAGTGTTTCACACTGACGATTTTAAACATTTAGGCATGCAAGCTGCAAATATCATTGGATAATCCGATTCTAACTGAGCTTCTTGAGACTCTGATAATAGCAACACACATATCACATATTTCCACATTAGTTGTAAATAATGTCTGATATAATAAATTGCTTTGCACTGTGGCTCCATCTATCTGTAAGTGATTGTTATGCATGGTGGCATCATCTGGTGGAATAGACATGCAAACTCATCATTAAGGAAGTCATTCATAAGACAATTTTGTTGGGAGTGTCTTTTTATGGACCTTTTCCTGCCTCTAATCTATTTGCCCACAAACATAAAATTGGGTAATTCATCTTTTACAGTCTCATCTGAGGAAGCAATGCCATAAAGCAATTTATCAGCTATTAAAAAAATTACCACTCCATCAGGAAATGACGTTGTTATTCTTACGATATTGAGTCATCAGAAATCTGCAATGATAATGATGATAGACTCTATAGTTTGTGAGATAGTACACTCTATATTGTCATTAAGCCATTTTAAGACAATCATTCATCGTTCTGTTGACATGCCGAGCTGTGCTGATATAGCAGAAGACGGCATAATCATGAAGCAACCGTTGTAACTTTTATGTTCGGAATCAGACTTTGGGTGCTGGTCTGAAGTCTCGGGCAAACATTGTATAACCTCACATGTAGTGATGTGATGATATCGGCAAAAAGTTCATCTGACTTAATTCTCTGTGATACTGACCGGTCAGTACCGGTCAGTACTGACTTTTAAGGTAATGATCTGGTCAACGGTCAAGCCTTCGACAGCCCAAATACCGGACAGCCTATAAAAATCCCGTCCAATTTTAGAGGATCATGCTCCAGAGATGTCTAGTAAAGTCCTGAAGGGTATAACATGAATTTTTTCATATCTCAGAAACTTAATTCATGGTATAAAGTTTGTTTAAACCCCTATTTTTATCATCATTTTGTCAGTGCAGATGGACTGCTTCTGGACTGGCCCAGTAACAAAATTATGCAAATTGAAATTGAAATTCCTCCAATCTGATAAATACATGTCACAACACCATCAAAAATCAATTTATAGCTGAAAAAAACTGTGTCCAAAATGCATAAGTCGATGGCCAAAGCTGTGTTCCCTTCTCAGTGCCTTAATGATATGAAGTGGATTTTAAAGCTTGAATTTTCAAAAGAAGATAAATTTCATGCTACAAAATTCCATCTATGCATACAAAAGATCGAAACCACATTGTATAGAATATACTAACACAGTAAGATATTTGATTCAGTTCTGTTATTTAGCAGCAACATCAAGATATCTCCACACCATTTCAGTTTTCTTTGTATTTCATGGTGACATATCTATCTATTGCCCACTGGGATACTATGAGACTCTTTACATGTATGATAGTCACCAATTCAATCAATGTTATCCAGTTAGTCTCGAAACTGCGCACGATAAACATAAATCAAGAAAGACTCTCTCTGGTCGACATTTACAACTGTCTGCAGCATTTCAGATGACTCAGGCAAGCTTATTCTGGCTTAGATGCCTTCAAGTAGTCTAGCTCAGTGTGCAATAAATTTGTGTCTGGTACTCTTGGTACTCTTTATAAGCGAAATCAATTAAATTGTCACGATAAAGTTACTTTTCAGTTTGTCATAAACACTTATTTGAAAATTGATATGTCAGTTCCAAGCATAAAACCGTTCCTTATTAGACAATTTCCACCAGACGTCACATACAGTACAACCATCTTAAAATGGCTCGACATAGTGATCTGTAGTGATCTGAAGTGATATAACTCTATCTATAGTGATCTACTAATCCACTTTTAGTAAAAGCCAATCATGTCAATTATGAAGGATTATAAGTCAAAGAACAGATAAAATACATCAAATTATTGAATATGTTGATTAAGGAAACATATCAAAAGGTTCTTTGGCACAGAAAAGTAAATTTATTATAATAATCTTTATTAATAGATACAGATCACATCAGATCACTCCAGATCGATCACTCCATATCGACCAAGATCGCCATGGATCACTACAGATCGATCGATAAGTGTCGATTCAAACTGACGAGCCATTTTATGATGGTTGTACTGTAGATAACGACCATAAAATGTAATTATCCTTTCTAAATAAGTGCTCTTCTCCAACTCTTTCTGTCTCTAATAATTGTCAATCTATCTTTTTCCATTGTATGGATATCTATGTCCCATTCTATTGACTCTCTATAATTGTCTTTCTGTAAGCAATTTTTCTGTCTATCTTGTATCTTACTATTCTGAATACCCATATAGATCTCCTTGTGTGCACTATGAAACTGCTCAAGCTCACCACTGTGTGTTGAACTAATTTAATTTTCCTTGATTTACCATTAGCCTTATTGTGGACCCTCAGTTTTTATTAGATGCACTAAACTTCAATTAAGTCTGTATTAATTCAGGTTTATTTTCAATTAAAGAACTAATTTCCAACCTACAGAAATAAATGCAACATTTGTGTGAAAATTATGTGATACAGCATTTGGGAACGATAGTTTAAGAAATTAATTAGTTTGTGATCCATTCGGGTGCAGTTTAAATGAATTATTATGCAGTTTGCATTAGAATGTGTTGCAATATCACATGTCAATTAAAAGGTGCTATAATAGGACAAACTGTACTTGAGTCTATTACATCCTTGGAAATTTAATCTTGTCAAAATTAACCAAATTGCTGTGTCCTTGTGCAATATTGGTCATCTCAGTGCTATGTGAACTGATATTGCACCTGGCAATGTGCAATATTTTAGGAGACTTATGTTGTGTGTGTGTCTGAGTCTGATACACGAAAGGATAACGAATCTGACTTTGCACTAAGATCTGTTATTACAAATCATGTTGATTCCACTTGATTGTGACTAATCCAACAGCCTCTATGCCCCATGGGCACATGGATGTTGCAGCAACGTTGCAACAACGTCACACTTTTCGTCAAATGACGTAGAATTGTATGGTTGAAATTATGTTGTCACAACGTTGTGAAGCAATGTCAAAGATATGACGTTAGCATGCAACATTGTGGCGACGTTTCACAACATTGTGAGGCAATGTCAAGATTTCGACGTTATCATGCGACGTTGTGGCAATGTTGCAAAAAAACCCGGACATCGTCTTCACGTTGGGGCGACATAATCTCTACCATACATATCTACGTGACCAACAGACCAACCCTCCACCAATTAGCAACGTCGGGGTTTACGTCGTGTGCTCACTGGGTGATTCCCATGCTATAAGTCTGATCATGACACTTCATCAGATATAATGGATCACAAAGTTCACATTTCATATAGAAAGAGTCATCTTTCCTCATAACAAAGGACCGGCTGTAACCATCTTTTCTGCAACAGGCTATTGAGGTCGAAGCTAATAGTGCCAGAACAATAAAGTATAATACCTCCTATTCCTTGCTTGTAATTGGTCACAGAAGTACTGTAATTGCTGACATCTTCATAAATTTGTAGCTAGTCTCTGTCAAAGACACTCTTCTTTCCAAATTGTAGTGCTGGATGTGATATCATGTTAATCCACAGCTTAGGTGAATTTCTAATGATACTCTAATTCTTCTTTCTGATATCTCTGCAAATATCCCTCTTCACAAGATATCGAAGAAGCTCAACTTCGTCAATGACATATTTGACTCCAACAGACTGATGCTAATAGAGCTGTCAGTACCAATCCTGCAGAGTACTCTTCTCATCAGTTTCGCCCGCAGTCAGTTAATTATTCAAGTTTTGATATCCAATGGTGCTAAAGGGCAAACTATGACTTATCATTAACCTGGTTCCACTGCAAAATAAAGCACATCTGAGTCCGGTACATGCCTCACAGGCCATATTGTCTGAAGCAGGAATGTTGGTCACTAAAATGCACTTAAAAATACAGGGAAATCTTGAATTTGATATCATGTTAATCCTCAGAGCTGAGGCCACTTTCTAATGATTTTCTAATTCTTCTTCCAATACTTCCAGCAAACATCTTTCCACGTCATACCAAAAGAAGTTTGTCTCAGTCAATGACACATTAGATGCCAACACATCCTGCAGACTGGTGCTAATAGAGCTGTCAGAATATGCCTCTCATCAGTTTTGCCCAAAGTCAGTTGATTATTCAAGTTTTGGTATCCAAGAGAACAAAAAGGGTAAAGTATGAATTCTCATTAGAGTGGTTTTACAATGAATAGGCTATATTTCACAACCAAGACATTTTTTACAAACTACACAATACTTAGTATACATTACACAAACTATACCAAACTGATTTTACAATAATTTGTGCTGCTCTTTGAACTGGTATAGTGACGACCTTCACTCTGTACATGTAACATTGGAACCAACAACATATCAGTGAGCTGTGGCGATCATGCAAATAAGTCTTAAATAAAAGACCTCATCTTCGCACTGTAAAATTTGAAATTATAGTCTGCTTAAGTGAGATGGTTGCACAATTCCTTTGAGCAAACATAGCTTTTTGTTTTAAGTTATGATAATCTGTCCATTATCATAATTTAAAACTACAAGTTATGTTAGCTAAAAGGAAATGTGCAACCATCTCACTCAATCATTTATGCTAACTGAAAATCAAATTTAACAGCGTATTCTGAAAATAAGTCTCATACACAAACCATCAATGAACTGATGAAGTTCGAAATGTCACCTTAACAAAAACGAATAGTGACTTAAAAACTAAAGCACTTTTTCAGGTTTGGGCTTGGACTATGGTAAGATTCTGTTTACGAAATTAGTATACATCTTACAGGATTGGGGTTTTTCTGTTAAAGTGTAGATTGCTTGTAAAGGAGAATATGTGGTATATAGATGATTCCAAATGAAGTTTTTGAAAATATAAATAGCGAATCTCAGACTCTGGCTTCCTCTGTTATCATCAGAGTAACAGTTGATACGATTAATAAGCCAAATAAAATGATTCATGCCATATCAAATTGCCTTTAAAATAATTTCCTCTCAAACTGAAAAACCAGCGTTTCTGTCACTATCCTTTCCTGCAAAAGGTAGCGACTGATAAATCATGCTATGTGATAGCGCGCAAATCATTTCACCCATATCAAGTGATGACACCTCACATAAGCACGCCTCTCCTTGATATCTGATCTAGTCCTTCAGAGAATCTAGACTGGAGACTTTGGGGATCAACTACAGAATAGACAGACAGACAGGCTCATGAATAGTTAGATAGATAAATCATGTAGATATACATATGCAAAGATAGATCAATAGATCGAAAGATCGATAGATCGATAAATAGATTAATAATACTGTTGACACAGTACATACATTTATATACTTTAGCAAGATTATTGTAGAATAATGTTTGTCCGAGGTTCCTTAATAACATTTTGGCTCCATGATATTACTATGCAAAAACTCTGTAATTTATCAAACAACAAGAGTTTAAATCTGCATTGAGGAGAACTCTCCGTACCACTCCGTTGTTTTGAGACACCTTGGCCTAGAGAATAACTCGTAACATTCGTTATGGAAGGATGGTGCGAAATGAGATGGATTCCTATGCATCATTATGATCCACTGGGGATTTGAAAATAATTATGTCACCAGAATCACTAGATTGAGTTGGTCCGTGTAACATTACGAGGCTATAAAAAGGCATGAAAAGGATTTATAGTAGGACTTAAATCATTAGGGTCACCGGAGTCCTTTAGGCTTGGAATCAGTCTGATGAGTTATCATCAGGAGCTCATAGGGTCTGTCAGATAAACGTCACACTCTTCTTTTATGCAAATGTGAGGTTGCTGCCAGGTAATAGGGATTACAATTGAGTCCATCATTGTGACACAGGCACATACATAATAATCTTCAAAGCTTCTACATCGACCATGTAATTTAGGCCTACTGCTAAAGTATCCATCCAGGTGCCCTATATACAGTGTCTGATAGGAAGTCTGCTTGTATTCCTGGAAGGCTCACTGGGTTTGAACCCCCGGGTTGAGTTCAACATATTTCGAGTGGTCGTTGAAGACCTTCAAAAGTAAATACCCAGGTTGATGTCATTCTGATTCTTAGGCAGTAAAAATCCCTTAAATGAGGGTATAGATACATCATAATGTAGAGCATTGCCAAATTACCGCTCTCTCATATATCTCATCTGATCTCACAGCAAGAAATTTGTTGTGAGCCTTCCATAAAGACACAGGTCAGAGCAGCCATAGAATGGTGCCCATGGTCAGAGACAATGGGAACATTGGCCAAAGTTCAAATGCCTTGGCATTCTCCACTCCAGTGTTGGTGACCATCATACAAAATATAATTCACCATACTCAAATATTGACCGGCATGTGATGATTGTAATCTGCACTCATCCAATGAGAGTGCTGCTTTCATGGTGGAGGTATAATTAATATTTTTGACGTGTTGTTGAGAGCTTGAGGGCTGAACAGAATCCATGATATCAAATGACCAGACAAGAGCTGTCAGAAGTATGTGTAATATACTGAGAAGAGGGCAAGATGGGTAATTGCTGAGTTTTAAACTGTAATTGCCTGATGGGGTGTAAAATGATTTAAGGGTCGCCATATTACCGTATTGCTTGACAGGCTGAACTGATTTTCAAGAGCATAATTTTTACCTATTGCTCTATCTGCACACACAAACTAAAAGTTAGTTTTACTGAGCCATGAAAGTTTTCAAAATAACTAGTTAGTCTTTCAGCTTCACAAGAAATAATTATGCACTCGGGCATTTATAACCTCCGATGAATAGATAGATAGATAAGGTTTTAGTTGGGCATCCAGGGCAGTTGTACGGAGATTTTGGGTCGAGAGGAGAGATGAGGGCAAAATAGGTTTACAAACAGAGGACTTCTTACAGGAACTTTTCTTACTCTATTTTGCGTTGTATTGCAAATTGTATGTTTGCACAATGGAAGTACTACTTCCGAACTAGTTTTGTCTGGAGTATACAAACTGTGCAAAACACTTGCTGAGAACATACAAACAAACTTATAAAAAATATTTCTGTTTGCCACATTTGCTGATTCCTACTAGCAGCTGTGGTATTTAGAGTCCAAACAAAACTTTACCACTTAAAATGTTAGAACAATGGTATTCTATCAGGAAGCAGAGACAGTTGAGATATGCATTATTCAGTTGACTCTTGAAAAACATTACACCAACTGCTACTGGGAAAGGACTCCCACTAGAAGTGTTTATTAAAACAAGAATAGGTTGTATATAAAATGTAGTATGATATGTAGAGAGAAAATATTGGCACATCATTCTATATGGATTCAAGGAAGTCATATATATATTGGCTTTTTTGTTGCTGGAAGTGCTTAATGTACTTAAGAAAGTACTTTAAATTTCAAGTACTATTGCAAAAGTACTGAGTGCCAGTACAGTACAGTACAGTACTTTTGGGTTCAGTACTTTCCAGTACCAGTACATTCCCAGTACTCAAGAAATTGTACTTAAGTACAGAAGTACTCAAGTACTCATTAACAGCCCTGATGTAGGCTATCTGTGGATTATGGATGACCCCTATTAGGGTAAGTCCGTGTCAATTCAACAAATGGCTCCCACTCGACCGACTCAGAATGCATCCAAAATTTACCAGGATGAAGGTTTCTTGCCTAAAAGCAGAAATCCCAAGTAATACAGTGATATCTTAAAGTTGCCCCGAATGATGAAACCCTTTGCCAAACATTGGTGGTTTTATACGCAGCATAATATAAACTTATGATAAATAATATTTTTGACTTATTTGTTGAAGTATCTATTTGATTACAGAATTTTTTTCGTTATTTTATGGTATTTTTCTTGATAGTTTCTCCATCCTCCAGCACCTGTATTATGGATGACGTCACAATGACCATTGTTATAAATATATAGCTACAAGTTAACAAATTCTTACAATGCTGATGACGTCACAATGTTGATTGCTCTCAAGGCTGATTAGTTTTTCCGTGCGTACCCGAAATAAATCTAGGGGTCATTTAGTGCATTTGGGTGGTCCTTGAAGGTAGAAAGACTGGTCCTTCAGTAAAGAAAATTTATATACTGACTGACTCTATCCAGATGCTTCAGAAAATGTAAAAATTTGAAAAACTTTTGGTCACAATTTACCTATCATTCAGAGTAACTTTAAATAGTTTCTCTGAAAAAAATTCATGAAGAATTCTAGATTTTTCCTGAAATTTTCTAAGTACAGAAATTTGAAGGCAAGTAACTCAATCAGTGTAAAACCTATAGACTTGCAATTACGCGACATGTTTTTAATGTAGCCCAAGTGTAATAATGCATTGTTTCAGCCACTTCAATGCATTTGCCTCTATTTCACAGTTTGTCGAAAAAATCTGAAAATTGCAGTTTATTCACATTTTTGTCCCAAAATTTCTCGGTCGATATAACAAGTGGAGATTTAATATCATGGTTGAAGAATCTTTGCTATGACTTCTAAACATGTGTGCAGTATCAAGCTAACCACACAAATATTCTTGGAGAAATGTGGTCTGAAAATCTGAAAATGTGTAAAATTGGTCAACTTCTGACCAAATTTTACAAGGTATAGTAGCCTATATTTAAAAAAGAATACACCGACCTATAGAACAACATCACATGTGTTCACAGAAAAAATTTCTAGTTGGAATCTGTTGGCGCTTTTTTACACAAAATTGTAAAAATTTCTTGTTTCAAGTTTACAAATTTGTCATATTGATACATTTTCGCCATGCAAAAATATTCTTGTGCTCTTTCTTATAGACACTATCAATGACATATTGATATGATATTCTTGCATTGATAACAAATTTGCAGCTACCTGAAATAAACTTCGTTATATTGTCAAAGACAGATGCATTACAAAAACATCTTAATTTGTTTTTGGCATTATCAAATGAACATCATCTTCGGCATTAATAACCACAGTCTTGCTTTGTGTAGAGTAGGTCATTTAACAGATCAATTAAACATCTCCAATTATTTTGTGATCATTATGGGTTTTCTTAATTACGAGAAGGCATCAAACTCTGAAGATGATGTTCTTGTACAATTGCTGAATCCACATGGTCTGGCAAAGGCAAAATAAAATGGTTTGCGCTGGGTACCAAATATGCCATGATAATACTGGGCCCCACCAGAATCTCAATGGCAGAATTTGGATGAAAGTACATTATGGACTTAGACAACAATAAGCCAATTAGGCTGAAATATGAACAATGTTGATGAATTCAAACCACAACAATGCAAAAAGACAACTTTTAATTATAGCAGAATACATTTAAAAAATTGCTCACTAAGCAGATTTATTTGTAAATTTTTTTTAAAACTTCGGATAATGCCAGTTTAATCCACAAACAACAAATTTTAAAAAATCTAAGTAGATATAAAGCCAAAAGATACCAAGTTGAAATTTTGTCTGTGAACACATGTGATGTTGTTCTTTAGGTCGGTCGATTCATTTTTTAAATATAGGCTACTATACCTTGTAAAATTTGGTCAGAAGTTGACCAATTTTACACATTTTTCAGTTTTCAGACCATACATCTCCAAGAATATTTGTGTGGTTAGCTTGATACTGCACAAATGTTTAGAAGTCATAGCAAAGATTCTTCAACCATGATATTAAATCTCCACCTGTTATAACAACCGAGAAATTTTGGGACAAAAATGTGAATAAACTGCAATTTTCAGATTTTTTCGACAACCTGTGAAATAGAGGCAAATTCATTGAGGTGGCTGAAATAATGCATTATTACACCTAAGCTACATTAAAAACATTTTGCCTAATTACAAGTCTCTAGGTTTTACACTGATTGAGTTACATGCCTTCAAATTTCTGGACTTCTAGAATTTTTCATGAATTGTTTTCAGAGAAACTATTAAAGACATCACTGTATTACTTTGGATTTGTGCTTTTAGGCAAGAAACCTTCTTCCTGGTAAATTCTGGTAAATTTTGGAGGCATTCTGAGTCGGTCGAGTGGGAACATTTTCTGAAATTTGATGAAATGACACGGAATTACCCTATAAGACTACAAAATGAAGAAATTAAACATTGAGAGGCGTTCATTGAAAAAAAGACATGTAATGAAAATTAAACCATTTACATAATTTATTTATTTTTTTTACATGGTATTAAAAATCTAATTATTTAACAAATAATAACAAGAAGGACATGACAGAGTTGATAGCCTCTTGGGATCAGGGCTAACCCTGTCTCCAACTGGTGTTGTTAAACGTTAGGCACACCGGCTGCAAAGATCACAAGGTAATCTAATTCTGACTGAGCTTGTAGAGATTTTGATAATTACAGCTAATATGTCATAATTCCCCATCAGTTCTAAATAATGTATCAAATAATAAATTGCTTTGCACTGTGGCTCCATCTAGGCCGCCCTTGAGGACTCCAACACTGCTAGGAACATATCTGTACTGAGTTAGTATTCAATACTATTCCATATAGATCCGTTCAAAAACTTGAATTACTTTCTTTTCTTTTCTTTTTTTACTAATTAAACCTGAAGGGCAATGTTGGAGCTGGATGCCTGACGACTCAAATGGACGCGCTTGGTAGAAGTATAAAATAATTATGATGTGTAGGTGGCCCTCCAGTAGCGGCACACAGCGCTTTGGGAGGGTCTCCTCTCTCTTTATATATTTGTTTTTTAATGTAATTTTTTATAATGTTGAAATAAATTACGTCTGAGTCTGAGTCTATCTGTAAGTGATTGTTATGCATGGTGGCATCATCTGGTGGAACAGACATGCAAACTCAACATTAAGGAAGTCATTAATAAGACAGTTTTTGGAGGGAGTGTCTTTTTATGGACCTTTTCCTGCCTCTAATCTATTTGCCCACAGACATAAAATTGAGTAATTCATCTTTTACAGTCTCATCCGAGGAAGAAATGCCATAAAGCAATTTATCAGCTATTACAAAAATTATCGCTCAATCATGAAATGACATTGTTATTCTTGTGAGATGAAGCAATCAGGAATCTGAAATAATTATAGACCCTATGGTTTGTGATATAGTACATTCTAAATTGTCATTAAACCATTTTAAGAAAAATATTAATCATTCCGTTGACATGCCCAGCTGTTATGTGCGGATATTGCAGAAGATGAGCAATCGTTATAACTTTTATGTCCAGAATCCGACTCAGGTTATTGGTCTGAACCTGAGTCAGCTGACAAACAACACTATAACTCCACAACAGAAAAAAGTGCACATGACTTAGTTCTATGACAAAGGCAGTCCAGTCAGTACAGACTTTCATAGTGATAAGACCGAACTGCCTCAGACTGATCTGGTCCACGGTCCCGCACTGCCCAAATTCCGAACCGCCAATTAGATACTAGTCAAATGGCAGAGGATGACGGTCCAGCCACATTCTAAAAAATGTCGGGACAAAATTGGTTTTTTAGATTCAAAATGGTTTTTTGAAAAACCTAATTTCAATGCAAAACCAACATGGATTTTTAAAAAAATCCATGTTGGTTTTTTGCATTGAAATTTCAAAAAACCATTTTGAATCTAAATAATCAATATTGTCTGAAATTTTTTAGAGTGCAGGTCTTTTACTGAAGGGAATTACATGAATCATAGAAACTCAATTCATGTCTTAAAGTTTGTTTAACCCCCATTTTTATCATAATTTCTAAAGTGCCGGTTGACTGCCTCTGGATTGCCCCAGTAACAAAATTATGCAAATTAAGATTCCTACAATCTGATAGATATAGGTCTTGACACTGTCAAAAATTAATCTCCATCTGAAACAACTTCAAAACATTTGTAATAGATGGCCAAGGCTTTGCTCTCTCTCAGTGCTATGAATTTTCAATCGGAGGTGAATGTAGCAAAATCCGACCTGTAGGCCTACCAGCAAAATACATATATGTTGAATTGATTATACATGTACCAACAATCATATGATATCTGATTCAATTCTTTTATTTACCAGTAACATCATCAAATCTCAACCAGATTTTAGTCTTACAAGAATTACAACTATATCTATCTATCACCCACTGGTATACTATGAGACTCTTGACGTTTATGATAGTCACCAATTGAGTCAATGCTATCCGGTTAGTCCCAAAACTGCGTTAGAGTTACATAAAACAAGAGTCACTCTCTCCGGCTGACATTTACAACTGTCAAAGACATTTCAGATGACTCAGGCGATTGTTGCGGCTTAGATACCTCGGAGTATTCTAGTTCAATGTACAATAAATGTGTGCCTTATTTGCAGAAATTAATTGAATTGTCACTTGAGATAACTATTTCCAGTTTGTCATAAAAATTTATTTGGAAAATTGATATTGCAGTTTTTGGTATAAAAACCGGGTTTTATTAGATGTAGACACTATCCACCAGATGTCACTAAGATAAAGACCATAAAATTTTTAATTAACAGCCGCTGTTACACTGATATTGTGGTTTCACAGAAAATGCTCTTCTTTAATTCTTTCAGCCTCTCTTTAATTGTATTGTTTATCTATCTAGCTATCTTTATATATCTAGCTATCTAATTATCTGTCTATCTATCTATCTATCTGTCTATCTATCAATTTGTTTATCTATATATTATTTGGTAATTTTCTTCTCTGAATAACAAGATCTTCTTAATAATTTCAGACAAAATTGGTTTTTTAGATTCAAAATGGTTTTTTGAAAAACCAAATTTCAATGCAAAACCAACATGGATTTATAAAAACCATGTTGGTTTTTTGCATTGAAATTTGGTTTTTCAAAAAACCATTTTGAATCTAAAAAACCAATTTTGTCCCAAATTTTTTTAGAGTGCACTGATTCACTTTTCCTTGCTTTTACCATTAGCCTAATTTTGGTTCTTATGTTTTTATTACTGCACTGAACTTCAATTAAGTCTGTTTAATTCAATTTTATTTTCCATAAAAGAACTAATTTCCACCCCACAGAAATAAATGCCACATTTGTTTGAAAATTATGTAAGGCAACATTTGGGAACGATAGTTTAAGAAACTAATTAGTTTGTGATCCATTTGGGTGCAGTTTCAATGAATTATCATGCAGTGTGCATTGGAATGTGTTGCAATATAATATGTCAATTTAAAGATGTTATAATTGGTCCAACCGTGCTTGAGTCTGTTACAGCCTTAGAAATTTAATCATATCAAAATGAACTAAATTGCTGTGCACTTTTGCAATATCGGTCATCTCAGTGCTACAAGAACTGATATGCAACAACTGCATGACACGTGCAATTTAATTTCAGGAGACTTGTCTTGCGTGTGTCCCAGTTTGACAAACCAAAGGATGTTCATTTATTTTGACTATCTAATGGCAGATTTCACGAAAAGTGCTCTCATAGGGTAGCTTTAAACTTTCCAACCCTTTTGTTATCTCTCCGTTGCTTCCTGAAGCAAGTAAACCTACACTGTATTTTAAAACAGACTTCCAATGACTCCAAATGAAGTTTCTGTAAAATATACAGAGTGAATCTCAGGCTCTCTCTTATTCTTTTCCCATCAAAGTAACTGTTAATAAAGCAAATGAAATTAATTATGCCATATCCGATTGCCTTTAAAATAATTTCCTCTCAAAATGAAAAAGTAGCGTTTCTGACACCTTCCTTTCCTGGGTAAGGTAGCGACTGATAAATCGTGCAATATGATAGTGCGCAAATCATTTCACCCATATTAAGTAATGAAGGCTGATATAAAACTCTCCTTGATATGTTTGGCTGATCTGGTTCGGGGATAGACGGATGGATGGATAGATAGATAGATAGATAGATAGATAGATAGATAGATAGATAGATAGATAGATAGATAGATAGATAGATAGATAGATACATACATACATACATACATACATACATACATAGATAGATAGACAGATAGATAGATAGATAGATAGATAGATAGATAGATAGATAATGTGTAGTACTGTGTAGCATGAACACTGCAGGCCTACTTACATTTACAGGGGGAACCGGGGCACATCGGGACACGGGGCACAATGGGACAGGGGGTTTTCTTGGTTCCTGACCAACCTGATTTTTCTATCCCTTTATCGGCAAATCACTGCTACATGCAGAGGTTTGGTGAGAAAAATTTGTTTTTTCTTACTACTAAACTGAATTCAAATGGGTTCATAGATGACTGAAATGGTGAAATGGCCATCAACATTAGCCAATGTGACTCACCAAGAACTGGATTCGAACCCCAGACCCAGGGATTGGTAGCCCAGCGCGTTACCTTTGAGCTACCCCGGTAGTACCCCACCTCACCCCAACATGCAAGCAGGCAGGATGGAACAAAGTAAGATTAACTCTTATGCATCGTTGTGATCCACTGGGGATTTGAAAATAATTATGTTACCAGAATCACCTGATTCAGTTAGTCCGTGTGACATTATGAGGCTATAAAAAGACATGGAAAAGGATTTATAGTAGGACTAGTCTATTTTAGGGTCATCGGAGTCTTTTTGGCTGGGATTCAGTCCGATGAGTTATCATCAGGAGCTCACAGGGTCTGTTAGATAAACGTCACACTCTTCTTTTATGCAAATGTGAGGTTGATTTCAGGTAATAGGGATTACAATTGAGTCAATCATTGTTGTGGGGCACAGGCACATGAATAATAGTCTGCAATATAAGTCAACATTTTAAATGCATGTATATGACATATACTGTGCTGTATCTATACTGTGTGGAGTTAGCATCCAACCAGGTTGCTCCGCTGATAGAAGATCTGCACCTGCCTTCATGGGTCGAATCCCTTGGGGGCAATTCCGTAAACTCAGATTTGCAGATTTGGCACTCTAGCAGCGTTTCGGACATACATCACACGATGTACGTCCGAAACGCTATATATTTTGATGTAGCTCAGCTCCTGTTGCACTTGGAGCTTTGGTTGATGGCTTGTCTGATACCTACCTGGCCTCATCCCTATATAACAATGAAATAGCTGAGATAATGGTAGGGTTACACAAGCTGCTAGAGTGCCAAATCTGCAAATCTGAGTTTACGGAATTGCCATTGGGTGACTTAAACATATTTTCAGTGCTCAAACATAAATTTCAAAAGTAGATTGACTAAATTCCCAGGTTGATGTCATTTTGGTGGCCCCTTGTGTTTGTACTATTATTTGAAGAATGACTCATGTCGAGGGCAGTAGTGAAATCTATATCTCTTGAGGTTGTGTTAGTTGTGTATATACTCTCAGTCATGCACTACAATGCAGGCACGGAATTCATGGTGAACCATCCTCAATCCTCAGAGCCAAGGGGAACATTGCCCTTTATAGGTTCCCATGAAAAGTTACATATACTCGTAGTTGTCAGTAACCCAATCAAGAGATTTTTGTTTTTTGCTGTTGGTGACCGCAATCATGTGTAGGTAAGGTGGCACTGTTGTTCCACTTCCTGTTTGATCATAACAATGTCTTGTGAAAAGCACATGTTTGAAAAAAAGTCAAATTACTATGAATCTAATTGTTGTCAGCAACATAACACCATGCAGAACTGACTATGTAATCATTGTTGGTTATATCTATGCTAAAGTACACATTCAGACTTCTTTGATACTGAATTAAATGGCTTCAAAGTTGCCAGGTAAGTTGGCAAAAGTTTTCTGTGTTGACATGGTTTTAGGAGAATTTTGATCTCTTACCTTGCATATTGTCGTCTACAGGGCAATACATTTAATTCACCCTCTCCAGGTATACCCCTTGCATTGAAGGTTTAGTAAATAGATAATTCCATGTTGATAAATAGACCTGAAAATGTCTCAATTGAGATATCTGTGGCAAAAAGCCCATGGCTCAGCTCTGATATCTTCTGCTTTGACAGAGTTCATGAGGCTCTTTCAAGAAACAGGTGACAAGATTTTAATCTTGTTGTATTGTTTTGCACTGATTGCTGGCTATAATCCCCTGTCTTGAGCCTCAGGTCAATAGACTCTGAACTTGACACACATTTAAATGTGATTAAAACTGCATTCTCATTCAAAGGGTTGTGTGACCATGCGCAATGTCAAAACAAATTCACAATATTGAACTATTGGTTGACGTGTGTCATTCTCTCAGCCAATGAGAGTGCTGCCTTCATGGTGGAGGTATATAATTAATTTTTATAACGTCCTGTTGAGGGCCATCCAGAAACCGTGATATCCAGGCGAGGGCTGTCAAAAGTAAGCTACATGTAATATACTGCGAAGAGGGCAAGATGGGTAATTGCTGAGTTGTAAACTGTCATTGCCTGATGGGGTGTAAAATGATTTAAGGGTCGCCATATTACCGTATTGCTTGACAGGATGAGCTTACTTGAGAATAATTTTATCGCTACTGCTCTCTTCGTGCACACAAACTGAAAGTTAATTTTCCTGAGCCATGCATGTTTTCACAAAACTGGTGAGTCTTCAGTTTTATAAGAAACAGTTGCAGCACCAGTTATTTACTGCTCAATAAATTTGTCTGTTCACAAACTATAATCTTGCTATGCAAATATATATTGATTTATACCTCAAAATAGAAAAAATATATATGAATTATGTAAATGGTTTAATTTTCATTACATATCTTTTTTTCAATGAACGCCTCTCAATGTTTAATTTCTTCATTTTGTAGTCTTAAAGGGGTCATCCATAATCCACAGATAGCCTACATCAGGGCTGTTAATTAGTACTTGAGTACTTCTGTACTTAAGTACAATTTCTTGAGTACTGGGAATGTACTGGTACTGCAAAGTACTGAACCCAAAAGTACTGTGCTGGCACTCAGTACTTTTGCAATAGTATTTACAATTTAAAGTACTTTCTTAAGTACATTTAAGTACTTCCAGCAACAAAAAAGGCAATATATATATATGACTTCCTTGAATCCATATAGAAAGATTTGCCAATATTTTCTTTCTAAATACCATACTACATTTTATATCCAACCTATTCTTGTTTTAATAAACACTTCTAGTCGGAGTCCTTTCCCAGTAGCAGCCAGTGTAATGTTTTTCAAGAGTCAACTGAATAATGCATATCTCAACTGTCTCTGCTTCCTGATGGAATACCATTGTTCTAACATTTTAAGTGGCAAAGTATTGTTTGGACTCTAAATACCACAGCTGCTAGTAGGAATCAGCAAATGTGGCAAACAGAAATATTTTTTATACGTTTTTTATAAGTTGTCAGCAAGTGTTTTGCAAAATTTGTGTACTCCAGAAAAAAACTAGTTCGGAAGCAGCACTTTCGTTGTGCTAATATACAATTTACAGTACAACTCAAAATAGAGTAAGAAAATTTTCTGTAAGAAGCCTTCTGTTTGTAAACTTATTTTGCCCTCCCTTCTCATCTCCACCCCAATTCTCCTTACAACTGCATGCCTTTCACTTCCAACCACAATCTTATCCCATATTAAGAACTCCATTACAGTCCTTGTTATATTTACGTGGAATCTCAAGTTCTTTTCTATGCTGTTGAACTGTGATGTCAGAGATGACTCTATTCTAGCATTGCAATATATGTAAATTAACTACAAGCTGTGATGTCATTTTAAACTGGGTCAGATTTCCTGACTTCTAGCCAATGTGGATCCTCCAAAACTGAGTGTCACAGTTTCAACACAGTGTCAGAGTAAGCATTTTATACTATATCTGAAAAAAAAAAGAAGTAAGAACTAAATGAAAATGTATAGACTATCTGTAAAAAACATCCAGTGTCAGCAATTGCTTTATTATACTTAAGTCAGTTTTACATGTCAAGCAATATGTTGACCTGTAAATCATTTTACACCCCATCGGGAAATGACTGTTCACAACTCCACAATTAACCACCTAGCCATCTTCACTGCATGTTACAGTTTGTCACGTCAACATTGAGACAGACGTTTGGCCAGATATCTCAGCAACCACAAGTCCCACAGGAGAAATACACATACCTCTGTATAGCTTAGCTCTGTTGTAATCTGAATATCTCATTTTTGTGATGTTTTGGTGCCGTTTTTGTCCGATATTTGCCAATTTATGAAAATGGCAGTCCTTTTTCGCAAAATGTTGACATTTGTGATGCTACCAATCTGACACACAATGGGCAATGATGTCATAAAAGTGCTCCACAGCGCCACCCCAGACTTAGTTCTACTCAAATTTGTATCAGCGGATCCACCAATCTCATTGTGTTGATTTTTATGAACTGTACAAACAATGTTATATTTCTGTCTCAATGCTTGACGTGACAAACTGTAGTTGACTTCTGATCGATGTAATCAGGACATGACATGGGACATACGACTGTTTATTAGCTATAGACAAATACCATAGAATTTGATCTGACTTACCATATCTGTCTATCTATCTATCCAAGGCCTGAGGATCTCCAGACTTTTCTACTCCCGTACACTCTAAAAAATTTCGGGACAAAATTGGTTTTTTAGATTCAAAATGGTTTTTTGAAAAACCAAATTTCAATGCAAAAAACCAACATGGATTTTTTTAAAAATCATCAAAAAACCATTTTGAATCTAAAAAACCAATTTTGTCTGAAATTTTTTAGAGGGTAGGCTACATTGGAAATATCCCCACAGTCCAAAGGATGGTGGGGGTGAAGGCTATAAATGACTAGTGCATAACTAAAGTTCACCGTTGCTCATAAATATGGAATACTTCAACATTTTCCATTGAAATTGACAACTTTAGCAACTTCTGCTGGAGCACATGATGGTCTGATTCAATGGTAACTACTTCCAATGACCGCTAAAGGGAAGAACATGCGGTCGTCTAAAACGCATGCTGCAGCGTTAACCCCAGGAAAAGTTACAACCACACGAAATATGGAAATTCAGGGGGTTTTTTAAGGGTGCGGTGCACTCAACCAAAAATGTTTAATTCTTGCAAAAAATGTAGTTAGGGCTTTCAAAGAGTGATTAGAGAACATAACTTGACCTTTACAATGGACCTTGATTTCATTCACACTCTGAAATTTACTTTTATTTGACACTTTTTTTCCAAAAAAGTATTCCTTATTTATGAGCAGGAGTGTATTTCTCGTAAAACTGAACAACTTACCAGGTATTTGAAAACATTCATGGCCTAGTAAAACTAACTTTTGGTTTCGGTGTGTGGATAGAGCAATATTATGCTCTTGAAAATCAGTTCAGCCTGTCAAGCAATACGGTAATATGGCAAGTCGCAACCCTTAAATCATTTTACACCCCATCAGGCAACGACAGTTTACAACTCAGCAATTATCCATCTTGCCCTCTTCTCAGTATATTACACATAGCTTACTTCTGTCAACTCTCGTCAGGTCATTGGATACCATGGATTCTGGTCGGTCCTCAAGCTGAACAACCATTTAAAAATATTAGTTATACCTTCACCATGAAAGCAGCACTCTCACTGGATGAATGCAGATCACATGTCGGTCAATAGTTGAGTATTGAGAATTAGATTATACCATGGTCACTAACACAGAGACTGAGTGGAGAATTCTAACTTGCTAAGGCATGGGAGCCTTGGCCAATGTTCCCATTGTGTCTGAGCATGGGCGCCGTTCTGTGGCTGCTCTGAGCTATATCGTTATGGAAGGCTCACCACAAATTTCTTTCCATAAGATGAGATTCGATAAGAGAGAGTGGTAATTTGCCAATGCTCAACATATGATATATCTATACCCTCATTTGAGGGATTTTTACTGTCCAAGCATAAACACTGATACAAACTTTAAGGGTCACCAATTTAAGGCATCAGAATGACATTAAACGTGGTATTTACTTTTGAAGGTCTTGAACGACCACTCGAAATATGTTGAACTCACCCCGGGGGTTCAAACCCAGTGAGCCTTCCAGGAATACAAGCAGACTTCCTATCAGACACTGTAGTGCACCTGGATGGATACTTCAGCAGTGAATAACATGGTCGATGTAGAAGTTTTGAAAAATATTATGTATGTGCCTGTGCCTCAATGATGGACGCAATAGTAATCCCTATTACTGAAAGCAACCTCACATTTGCATAAAGGAACAGTGTGACGTTAATCAAACCGACCCTGTGAGCTCCTGATGATAACTCATTGGACTGATTCCAAGCCTAGAGGACTCCCATGACCCTAATGATTTAAGTCGTACTATAAATCCCTTTTCATGTCTTTTTATAGCCTCGTAATGTTACACGGACTGACTCTATCTGGTGATTCCTGTGACATAATTATTTTTGAATCCCCAGTGGATCACTATGATGCATCTATAGGAATCCATCTCATTTTATTCCATCCTTCCATATCGAATGTTGCGAGTTACGTGCTACGCAAAGGTGTCTCAAAACATGGGAGCGTTATATCTCCTGATGCAGGTTCAAATTCTCCATGTTTGACTAATGACTGTGTTTTTGTATATTCTGGAGCCAAAATGTTGCCATTTTGGGCCTTTTTTGCTTGACAAGTGACAAGGATGCTTGGACACACATTATTATATAATCTACTTGCTTATATTATGTAAATGTATGTACTGTGTACACAGTATTACTATACTGTATTATCAATACATCGATCTATCTATCTATCTATCAATCTATCGATCTATTGATCCATCTTTGTATCTGTCTATCTACATGATCTAACTATCAATGCGCTTGTCTGTCTGTCTATACTGTAGTTGATCCCCAAAGTCTCCAGTCTAGATTCTCTGAAGGACTAGATCAGATATCAAGGAGAGGCGTGCTTATGTGAGGTGTCATCACTTGATATGGGTGAAATGATTTGCGCACTATCATGATTTATCAGTCGCTACAGTTGCAGGAAAGCTGCATTGGATGGTGACAGAAAAAGTTTGAGACAAAATTATTTAAAAAGCTGAGGATTAATCATATGATCATCCCCCCTAGGTTCATTCTAGGGGGGATGCATCCCCCCATCCCCCCAGGATCTACACCCCTGGTAGTTTGTAATAAATGTCTTGGTAGGGCAATATATTCATTGTAAAACCAGGGTTATGAGAATTTTACTTTACCCATTTTGCTCTCTTGTATACAAAAACTTGAATAATTAACGGACAGTGGGCAAAACCGATGAGAGGCGTATTCAGCAGGATTATCACTGGGAGCTCTATCAGCACCAATCTGCAGGATGTGTTGGCATAAAATGTGTCATTGACTGAGTCAAGATTCTGGAAAGATGCTTGATGGAAGTATTGAAAGAAGAATTAGAATATCATTAGAAATGGCTCCTGCTGAGGATTAACATGATATTGAATTCAAGATTTCCAGATTTTAAATGCATTTGAAAGACCAACATTCCTGCTTCAGACAATTTGACCTGTGAGGCATGTAACGGGCTCGGTTGTGCTTTATTATGCAGTGAAACCAGGTTAATGTGAATTCATACATAGCCCTTTTTTGCTCCTGTATGCCAAAACTTGAATAATCAACTGACTTCGGGAATAACTGATGACAGGCATATTCTGCTGGATTAGCACTGACAGCTCTATTAGCATCAGTCAGCAGGATTTGTTGGCATCAAATGTGTCATTGACTGAGCCAAGCATCTTCCAATATCATGTTGCGCGAGATATTCGCAGAAATATAAAAATTAAGAACTACAATATCTTTATAAATTCACCTAAGCTGTGGATTAACATGATATCACATCCAGCACTAGTACTACAATATGGAAAGTAGAGTGTCTTTGGCAGAGACTGGCTACAAATTATGAAAATGTCAGCAATATAAACTAGGAAGATACAATACTTCTGTGACAGATTACAAGCAAGGAATATGAGGGATTATACTCAATTGTTCTGGCACTATTAGCCTCTCTGTTGGCTGTTGTAGATAAGATGGATATTACAGCCGGTTAATTTGTTTTGAGGAAATTAACTAGTCCTATACGAAATGTCCCCTTCATGATCCATTATATCTAATGAAGTGTCATGATCAGACTAAGGAACCGTTCAGAAGTTATGACTATAGTCCCCGGGCTCTGGCCACTTACTCGCAATTTGACTTGCTAGGTTTCCCTTTGGACGCTAGCATGTATTAGACAGTATTTCACATTGCCAGGTGCAATATCAGTTCACATAGCACTGAGATGACTAATATTGCACAAGGACACAACAATTTGGTTTATTTTGGCAAGATTAAATTTCCAAGGCTCTAACAGATTCAAGTACTGTTTGTCCTAGTATAACATCTTTTAATTGAAGTGTGATATTGCAGCACATTCCAATGCAAACTGCATAATAATTCATTTAAACTGCACCCGAATGGATCACAAACTAATTAGTTTCTTAAACTATGGTTCTCAAATGTTGCCTCACATAATTTTCACACTAATGTGGCATCTATTTCTGTGGTTTGGAAATTAGTTCTTTTATTGAAAATAAACTTGAATTGATATGGACTTAATTGAAGTTTAGTGCATCTAATAAAAGAGAGGGACCAAAATAAGGCTAATGGTAAAAGCAGAGAAAACCAAATTTGTAATAACCATGTATACATGGTGGTGAATTTCAGTAGTTACGAAGCGCTCACAGAGAAATCTGGATATTCGGAACAGAAAGATACAAATAAAGTAAGAAAAGGGAAAAGATAGACAGAAAAATTACTTGGTAGGAACACAATTATGGAAAGTTAATAGAATGGGACATAAAGATCTAGACAATGGAAAAAGATAGATAGACAATTAACAAAGACAGAAAGAGTTAGAGAAGAGCATTTATTTATAATTTTCATGGTCGTTGTCTGCAACATCTGGTGGAAATAGCCTAATAAGGAAAGTATTTTATGCTAGGAACTGGCATATAAATTTTCAAATAAGTGTTTATGACAAACCGAAAAGTAACTTTATCTGGACAATTTAGTTAATTTCTGCTTATAGAGAGTACCATAATATGGGGTGAATCGGGACAGAATTTGCCGTTTTTCTGTCATAGCATGGACAAAAATCAACCTAGAAATCGAAATTTGGTGTCAAATTGTGTCTGGGCATAAGGTCTAAGTACCCCTAGAAGCTTGAAATGATATCTCAAATTGCCAATTCTCCAGGTCCAGAAAACCACTGTCCAAATTCACACCTTACTTTGGGGTGAATTGGGACAGTCCATTATTTCCACTATAAATACACCCTACCTACTTTGAGTGGGTTGCTACTTGTGAAGAAATATTAGAAAACATGATCAACATGCCAGAAAAAAAATTTGAGGAAAATCTGAAATCAATTTCTTTGATAATATGCAGATTTCAAAAAAATATGATAAATGACAGAAAACTGTTATAAATTGCAGTTTTCTTCTAATTTTTCTAGTAATTGATAATTCTGGACTAACTTTATTGCAAATGATGCCACATTCAATAGTATTCATCAAAAAGCTACGCCACTACACTTGAATGAAAATCAGTATGGTTATTTTGGTTAATCTTGAAAATTTGCCATTGACCTGGATTTGCACCCAGGACCGAACATACACCATCCCATATCCAGTTTTTATTTATGGTCTCCTAAACACACATTTGACAGATTTTAAAGTTTGCTGCAAGTTTGGTAGCTCTAGTATTTATACTTGAATTGGTATAAGCAAAGTTTTGACCACCTTGTAAAAAGACATTCCTGCAGCGCCAAGTTTAAGGTGCTGCAGCTCCTCACTCCCTGCAGTTAGAAATACAAAATTCAACCACATTATGCGCTTGTATGTTTACTAGAAGTGCGCCAAAAATCAAATTCCTAATGCAAGTAGAAATTGTTGCTTTTGAGCAAATAAAATGTCTCCCTGTTCTGTCCCGATTCACCCCAGTGTCCCTATTCACCCCATATTACGGTACCTAGAGTACCAGACACAAATTTATTGCACATAGAGCTAGACTACTTGAAGGCATCTAAGCCGGAATAAGCTTGCCTGAGTCATCTGAAATGCTGTTGACAGTTGTAAATGTCGGCCGGAGAGAGTCTTTCTTGTTTTATGCTTATCTTGCGCAGTTTCGGGACTAACTGGATAACATTGATTGAATTGGTGACTATCATACCTAAGTCTTAGGGAAATACCAGTAGTCGATAGATAGATATATTCACCATGAAATACAAAAACACTGATATGTTGTCAATATGTCTTGGTGTTGCTCCTATACAGGGTGTCTACAGAAAAAAAAGACAGTCAACACAATTTGATTTGTTTACAGTTCATTTTGTGCCAAGCATCATTATTCTACAAAACCTGATTTGTATATGAACTGTATAATCAGAAGAGTCAAATTACCCAATATTCGCACCCCTTGCAGTGGTGACTTACTGCAGATGAGACCAAAATGATGTGAAAACATGTTTGATGCACTCTGCCAACATTTTGCCACATGCAGACATGATGGAGGCCTTTAACTTTACTGCGAGGGTTGGGATAACTTGCTGGATGCTTTCTCCCAATTTGTCAATACTGAGTAATCCACTAGGTCCAGCTCAGGAGACTTGGGGTCGCACTCTGCCTTGCTCAGCAGGTTTGTTTTGAGGCACTCCTGAGTCTTCCATGCAGTAGGAACAGATGCACCTTGTAGGAAGATGATTTTGCCACAAAATGAGTTTTTTGTCTGACGCCATGGCATCACTTGTTTCACAATGATGTTATAGCATTTGCATTAATTCCGGTGCTCTGATCAATGACTATTTGAGACATTTTTGTGATTTTATTGTCATCAGATGACTCCACGTTGAAGACCAAGTGTCAGGTCCCTAATTTGAATTGTCAGCAGCTGGAGCATCAGCAAATGTCCCACTACTCACAAATGATTCATTCCTTCTCTTACAAGAACCATAAATGGTGACAAATTTCTCATCAACAATGTGGAAGACAGGACAACCATAGTCACCTTCAAGCAACCCAAGCACTTTCGCATGACATGCTTCCGTTTTGCCTTAAGTAGTGATCTAATTCACAAATAAACATATTTAAACATATTTACACTAGATCTAATATGGCTGACTATCAAATCCACTCTTATGTCAAGACTTATCACCAAATTCTGAACTTATATTAGTGCAAAAAAGAAGACAAGTGACTGTCCTCTTTTTCTGTAGACACCCTGTAAATTGACTTTTGGCGATGTTTTATTTATCAGACTGTAGGAATTTCAATTTGCATAATTTTGTTACTGGACTAGTGGTCCATTGGCACTTCCAAAAAGTGGGAGTTTAAACAAACTTTATACCATGAACTAAATTTCTGAGTAATGAACAAATTCATGTAATACCCTTCAGGACTTCACTAGACCTGTCCGGACTGTGATCCTCTGAAATTGGACTGGGTTTTATAGGCAGTCGCGTATTTGGGCTGTCTGACACTCTAAAAAATGTCGGGACAAAATTGGTTTTTTAGATTCAAAATCGTTTTTTGAAAAACCAAATTTCAATGCAAAACCAACATGGATTTTTAAAAAAATCCATGTTGGTTTTTCGCATTGAAATTTGGTTTTTCAAAAAACCATTTTGAAACTAAAAAACAAATTTTGTCTGAATTTTTTTAGAGTGAAGGCTAGACCCTTGGCCAGATCATTACCATAAAAGTCAGTACTGACCGGTCAGTATCACAGAGAATTAAGTTGGTGGAACTTTTTGCTGATATCATCGCATCATTACATGTGAGGAAAAGCATGGTTTTCCAGCTGACTCAGTTTTAGACTGACACCCTGATTCCGAACATAAAAGTTATAACGGTTGCTTCATGATTATGCCGTCTTCTGCTATATCAGCACAGCTCGGCATGTCAACAGAACGATGAATGATTGTCTTAAAATGGCTTAATGACAATATAGAGTGTACTATCTCACAAACCATAGAGTCTATCATCATTGCAGATTTCTGATTGCTCAATATCGTAAGAATAACAACGTCATTTCCTGATTGAGCGGTAATTTTTGTAATAGCTGATAAATTGCTTTATGGCATTGCTTCCTCAGATGAGACTGTAAAAGATGAATTACCCAATTTTATGTTTGTGGGCAAATAGATTAGAGGCAGGAAAAGGTCCATAAAAAGACACTCCCATCGAAAATGGTCTTATGAATGACTTCCTTAATGATGAGTTTGCATGTCTATTCCACCAGATGATGCCACCATGCATAACAATCACTTACAGATAGATGGAGCCACAGTGCAAAGCAATTTATTATAATATTTATGATACATTATTTAGACCTAATGTGGAATTATGTGATATGTGTTGTAATTATCGGAATCTCAAGTAGCTTAGTTAGAATCGGATTACACAACGGTATTTGCAGCTGGATTGCCTAAACGTTAAAATATCTCCAGTTGTTGACAGGGTAAGATATTAGTTCTGATCCCAAGAGGCAAGCAACTCTGTCCTTGTTGCTATTTGTTGAATTATTACACTGGTCAATAAGGCCTACACCTGAAGTTTTATCATGATAATTGTAGTCGCTTGTATCTCAATAACTTAGTTATCATGATTCATCGCATGATTACATAGATCTCTCTAACTGAATGCTTGTTTCAGAGGTACATGGACACAGGTATTCATGACCAACAATAATGTCAATTTTGTCTGAAGATATCGTTATTGATGAAATGTAGACAACCTATTACAATTTAGAGATGTTGATGTTTATTAAAAAATTACACAAAAAACCCATTATTTTTGTTTTGATAATGTAATGGAAATAGTTGGAATGCAAGATAGAATTTACCAAATCCACAAGAAACTTACAGCGTACACTTCTGCTACATTTTTCTTGCCTAAAGTATTTACATACTGTAGGGAGATACAATACATTGCCACTTCAGATGTCAGAACAATGTTTTTCCATTAGGTTGGAGAGAAATTCATTATTCTGTAACTCTTGAAAAACAATATGGCTCAGTGCCACTGGTTCAATTAGAAGGAAAGTCTGAAAAAGTGACATTGGCCGCTGACTACATTGAATCTCTCTAGTTTCTTACTGATGCATAGATTAGGTCTATATTTGCATGTTCGCCATAACTCAATGACAGTGGTTTCAATGTTACATTGTTCTGGATCTACAAACTGAAGGTCTCCATTACAATAGAGAATCTGGCTTGGGGGGGGGGGAAGGGTTATAAATACACAAACCCACCCAGAGCCTGTCAAATGGAAGAGCAGCACAAATTGATTACAGGCTGCTGTATTGCAGAATTAGTTTGGTAAAGTTGACACTCTCATGTAATATACGCTATGGCCTTCAGTGGTTTTAAAAATAAAGTCTTGGAAGTGAAATATGCATATTCTAAGGGATTAGCACTGACAGCTTCTGTGATGATTATCTAAAGAGGAAAACATTTTACGGATTTTTCCCGAAAGGACTAAACATTTTAGGGAGGGTCCCTTAAGAGGTATTAAGTTAAGGGAATCCTAAGCTTACCTCTTAAGGGACCCTCCCTAAAATATTAAGTCCAAGTTTCGGAAAAAAGATCATTTTTAAAGAGACAAGACAGAAACAGAGAGAATCTAGGAAAGATAATTAGTAATAATGCATAAACAACAATATGATACAAACCGAGTATACAGTCAACAATTGAGATCAAGAGAGTCATTGTACCATATTTTGGAATATTTCCTTTCTATGTGTCTCTAGAGTCTCTGTGTCAGACTTAGGGCAAACTACATTAAAGCTTAACACATTCAGACCGGTCCATCCTGGACACCTGCTCACAGCTGTGAATGAGTGTCACCTCTGTTATTATCCTTGCCTTTTTAAAGCACTACTAATAAGATAGCATTGTTACCATTTTTCTAAGAAACACCTTTCTCTAGAGCTATCTTCCTGATTTTCTTCCTAATAGCATCAGTGTCAGACCAGTCCCATGTTTTGCAAGAGTTTGCTGAATAAAACATTTCCCTCCTTCCTGATGGAATACCATTGTTTTCACATCTGAAGTGGCAATGTATTGTTTTCTCTCTAAATACCACAGCTACTTGTGGGAATTAGAAAATGTTGAAGACATTTAATTTGTATATTTTGTAGGAGCTTTTCGAGAACTGTTTTGTGGAGTTGCTGGATACAATACTATACATATGGACTATTTCCATTACGTAGCATTTAAGTAAGTGAAAATGATATAGGCCTAATTTTCTTGTGCAATATTCAATGTCCATGACGCCACTCTAAAATTGACAACCAAACTGATCCCTCTTAAATTTTGAAGGCATGATAACCAGTTCAATTTGCATTTTGAATGAGTGCCTGACACATCCAACTGTCACGAAGGCTGTCTCATACTGGGAATCATAGAGACTCCCTAAAAATCTACCGAATGTTTTATACTCATAGAAAATAATTTACAATAATTTGTTATCATAGGCGTACTGCACACAGATTTAATGGGGGGAGATCAGTGACATTTCATAATCCAGATTTATTACACTTCAAAAAGTATACTTCAGGAATCATTAATTTGAATAATAGCATTCTCAAGATCATCTTCTCGAATTTTTTGCACCCTAGAATTTTTATTGTTTCCCAAAATTATTTTAGGGGGTGACCCTCTGGTATGCCTTAGTCTGTTATTGTTTTAACCAAACATCCAAGCTCTCCAGATTTGTTAGAAATGCATTAGAGATCAACATTCCTGCTTCAGACAATAATGACTATCAAAACTGAACAAGGCATGTACCTACATATTGGGCATGGCTCTGCTTTATTTATTGTAATTTCAGGTTAATGATAATTCATAGTTTGTCCTTTTGCACTCTTGGGTACCAAAACTTGAATAATTAACTGACTTTGGGCAAAACTGATGAGAGGCATATTCTGAGGGATTAGCGCCGACAACTCTATTGGCATCAGTCTGCAGGATGTGTTGGCATCAAATGTGTCATTGGCACAGTTAAGAGTTTTCCAAAACATATGGCAAGTGTAATTTATATGTTAGCAAGAAAAAGCAAATTGATGACTATCAAAAAGAGATTTATTATGAAGATCAACAAAATATTGTTAGCGTTACAAGAAAAAAGTTAATGCATTATTGAAAAAGTCAAACTTCCTCGGATATATATCATGTGGTAATAGATATATCAGCAGTGAATATCAGTAATAAAAGGAAGAACTGTTTTTCTGTGCAATATTCCCACCCATGTTTGAAGAAAAATTTGCTGACACTCCTTAAAATTGACAGTGAAACTGATAGCAAAATAGCTACACTGTATGAAACGTTTGAAAACCTGATTTCTAGTTCAGAATACGCATTGCATTTGTGTCTTACATGCTAAACTGCTATGAAGGTGACAAATATTTGCCTCAAACTCAGAATCATTGGGAGTCCCTAAATATCAACTGAACGTTATGATTGGCAAACCATGCACACTCTTTTAATGTTGTAGCCAAAAATTCAAGATGATTATAAATGCATCTGAGAGTCCAACAGTCCTGCTTTAGACAGTATAGACTAGGTTGACCCAGCGAGTTGTTTGATGGTCCTACTTTATTTATTGTAAAATCAGGGTAAGGAGAATTCACAGTTTGCCCCTTTTCTCTCCTGAATGCCCAAACTTGAATAATTAACTGACTGTGGGCAAAAGTGATGAGAAGCATATTCTGCGGGATTAGCACTGACAGCTCTATTAGCATCAGTCTGCAGGATGTGTTGGCATCTAATGTGTCATTGACATAGTTAAGAGTTTTCCAAAACATATGGCAAGTGTAAGTTGTATGATTGCAGGAAAAAAACTATCGAAAGCATCACAGCCCTTTTTTCTACAAAAACAACTTTTTCTAGGGCTCTCTGCCTGATTTTCTTCCTAATAGCATCAGTACCAGACCACCCAATGTTTTTTCAAGAGTTAGCTGAATAATACATTTCCCTACATCCTGATGGAATACCGTTATTGTGACATCTGAAGTGGCAATGTATTGTTTCCTCTCTAAATACCACAGCTACTGCCTTTTTTGTAGAGTTTATGTATACAATGCAATACATTTGAACTATTTCCATTAAAATAATAAAGGAAGTATGTATGTTAATGTTTTAGCCAAAAATTCAAGATTTGCATATTTCAAAGGCATTTGAGTGACCAACATTCCTGCTTCAGATGATATAGACTAAGTGAACCCTATCAAGCATACACTATAGCAATAGCTCTGCTTTATTTATTGCAAAATCAGGCTAATGAGAATTCATAATTTGCCCTTTTGCACCCCTGAGTGGCAAAACTTGAATAATTAACTGACTTTGGGCAAAACTGATGAGAAGTATATTCTGCAGGATTGGTACTGACAGCTCTATTAGCATCAGTCTGCAGGATGTGTTGCTATCAAATATGTCATTGACCAAGTCAAGCTTCTTCCAATACTATGCGACAAGAGACATCGGCAAGAGGTATTAAAAAAATAATGAAGAATTGAAATACCAAGAATATTGAGATAATGATTATTTTTGTCGGATGATATTAATGGTAAGCTGGATATAATAAAAAGATACCATTTATAGTAATAGGTTTCATAAGTATTACAACCAAATGCATTATTTGCAAAGTTTGGAAGTTGTGATATCAGAAATAGTTTGACCGGTTACTGTAGAGGATTTTGATGAAAGAAACATTAAGAACAGGAATTAAGTTGTAATAGTGATTGGTATGGAATTACATTTACAAGGTAGAAAATTCCAGGCAGAGTAGCTACTATTCCATACAGAAAGAAAAAAGATATGTGAAGCTTATTTAAAGGATGGATGATGGATGATATGGGCTTTACATCCTGTATTTATGTACTCGGTAGGCTAATTAGGACAGGGGGAGGACACAGCAATGAGGCGAAGGATGATTGAAACAGCCGTCCAACATAGACCAAGGTGACCCGGCAAGAGCTGGATTCGAACCCTGGACCCAGCGATTGGCAGCCCAGCACGCTACCACTAGACCAACCCTCCCCCAGCTTATTTAAAGGAGATTTCATCCAGCCCTGACTGTGTGAATGCAATGCATATAGCTGCGATATGAGAAGCATAGAGGGCAAACAGATTACAGGCGATTTCATTAGTATGAGATTCTATAGTCTCTATCCACCTTGCTACATCACATTTTTGCCTAATCTGATTGGTTTATGATCACTAAACATGTCACACTCTTGATAGATTGGACGCAGCAAGCAGCTTTATACCACTGTTTGCTTTTTCTGGCCAATCAGAAGCCAGGATTTCGCTCTGATATAATGCATATCACAGCTCATACACCTGACCATGATATTGCATGCTTGGCTGACTACAAGTTGACAAAATTGAAGGAAACACTGAAACAAAACTGACCAACAAAGGATTAAAACTGAACAACACAGACAGTAAACAAGGAAGAAAATGTTATCAAGTGTAACTGCTCTTAATGAAAAGGCTGCATTCACTCTTTTTATACAAATATCTGAAATAATGATCAAATTTAAGGTCACTTGATAAAATAGTTCATTTTAAGGTCACTTGATAAAATAGTTCATTTAGGCAAGCAGCAAAAAAAAATTGCGGAGCAGCAGACCAACAATTTTGGCCCTATTTGGCAAGCTCAAAGAATTATTTTTTCTTCTTAATTCGGGGGCTGCCGCCCCCGAACCCCTGCTTCTTCTTATTTCGGGGGCTGCCGCCCCGAACCCCTGTTCCCTGCTTTCTATTATTTTTTTAATGTATTTTGTATGTTCAAAATAACATTTGCTCACCGACTGTAATAATCTGCCTCACCAAAGAGACCTTGACTGAGAGGGCTGCACTGTCGACCTACCTATCTATCTATCCGTCTATCAATCTATCTATCTATCTATCTATCTATCTATCTATCTATCTATCTATCTATCTATCTATCAATAAAATTAATCTATGCAATTAATTTATTGTGTTATTTCTATCTATTTATCAATCTTTCCATCGATCTTTCTATCTACAAAATTAATGTATTATTTCCTGAGATCAAAGAATTCTGACCTGTTGCCTTCAGGGCTGCCAACCTTCAAATGAACTGAGGAACATGAATGTGCAACAAATACAATGAAATGTTGTCAAACAAGAAGGATTGAAGGCAAACAAAGAGATTATAATTAATTTGTTTTGTACTTAGTGGTATAAGTTAGATAACACCCTTGTTTGTGACGATATGCAATAATCCTCGGGCTAAAGCCCTCGGATATATTGCATATCGTCACAAACGAGGGCGTTATCTATTACATATGCATTGCATTCACACAGTCAGGGCTGGATGACCAGAATCGCATGGTAATGAAATCATCTGTAATGGAATGTTATGAACCCAACAACACAACAAATTATTCAGCCACAAATCAGGTCAATCTTGCAACACTGGTACAAGAAATGGCGACTCAGGAGCAGAAAAGAAAATGGTGGCAGATCTCCTGTCTGCCCAAGTGAAGCTTTGGACCATTTCCAACATTGTTGGTGTGTCATTGAGCACTGTGGATGCCATCAAACAAACCGTAGCTGGTGGGAAAGGGTTGCAGAGGAAGTCTGGCAGCCATGGGCAGACAAGGAGAACCAGGAAATTTTTGAATGCCCTCAATACTGCAGATTTCTGGTCGTCCTCAAGCTCAGGGCCTTAACCATCCTCACCTCTCAGTGTAAGGCTATTGAACCTACTCTGACCACATGACATACTGTTTTGTGAAGTTGTAACATAAAGATTAACTCTCCTCCGGTGTGAAAGACATAATTAACAGTTTGAGATCTCTAAAAGCAATTGAAAGGATGGTTGATTATATCATTGTTGCCTGTTAATTGTTTGAATGAGTTTCTTTGTAGAAAACCATAAACAATTATTTAGATCACGCTGGAAAAAAGGATTTGAAAACTTCAGAATTTTATGGTACTTGTTGGCAGGGTGAATGTTAATGAACCCTGCAATGGGAGGATGGCCTTAACCCTCTGGACTACGCAATCTGGGGCGTTTTGGAGAAGGACACCAATAGAAATCCTCACCCTAATGTTGACTCTCTGAAGGAAGCCATAATGAGAGAGAGAGGGCAAGATGTCAGCCGACTTTGTGATAAACAGCTGTAAAAGTTTTCCGAAAGCCTGTTGGGGCTGCGATTGCAGAAAATGGTTCACATAGAATAAAAATGTTGTCTATTGTCTAAAAATCTTTGTTCTGTGTTCAGTGGAAATGGCTGAAAATCAATAAGTTCCACAGCTGTCGCAATTTTCCAGATTTCCCCTACCCACCCTGTAAAATTCATAAATATAATAAAATGACCTCTTGAGACATATTGTATCAACAAGTGAGATCAGATAGGTCGCAATACCCTATCTTTTTTTAGAGGTCCAGTTCTTGACATGTGTCAGGCTTAGGGCAAACCACATTTAAGCTTGACACATTCAGAGTGGTCCATCTTAGACACCTGCTCACAGCTGTAAAAGAGTGTCATCCTGACATCCCTGTGTGTCTGCTTGGTTTCATTTATTCTATAGAATAACACTTCATGCATTATTGTTGCTTGTCATGCGTCAGCCAGACATTCCCTTGTACTGTTTTTTTTTTAGTTTCAAGTTTCTATCGGTTATTATAAAAATATTGCCTGATTAGAGGGCAGAAAAGTTCAATCTTGGCAATTTGAGTGTTATTAGGGAAAATACATATAGCTAGTCATTGAATAAGTGAAAATTTTTTCAAGAGACTAAAGGCCAAACGAAACAGTTTTCACTTATTGACTTTGACTAGTGTAAAATGCACACCAAGACAGGATCGGTCACGTAACCATCTCGGCCCTACAGTGACCCAAAAATACTATTTGCAATTGCCAGTATCTCAGTCCCTATTAAAGCTACAGTGGCATAATTGATATCACAAGAAAGCTCTGTTTTCCAGCTTTCCAATGGTGCATAGCATGTTTATGGTGTAGACTCCAGGAGGAGGATATTGACAGTTTCATAATTTTTAGGTCTACCAAAGCATGCACTATTTCAATGTCAAAACACACTTGTAACAAATGGCGACAAGACTGTGCTGTCTAAAGAGTGCTACCACCATCTTGTTTTTCAGTGTATATGCACCAAACTTCTCTCAACTTATGACCAATGATAACTTTTCTCACTTTCAAATAAACTTATTCCTCTGACGAGCTGTTAGCCAAAACTTTATACATCTCTCCGATATTCTTTAAAGCAGAAACCTTTTCTTGAAACTCACTGGGTGCTCAACTTCCATCAATAGAAATATGTGATATCTTGGTGACATCTCTTTGATAAGCTTTTACATATATATGAGAGTGTCTTCTCATCACAGGTATTGCTACCAAAACTCTTATGTACATTCACCTGTGGCTGTCAGGAAGATCATGTCAAAACTGTTGGCATAAGATGTTTGATCAAAGAGATAATACCTGTGTTACTTCATTCATGTTTGCAAAAGCCTCCTGTTGCTCCAAAAGTTTGGTAACAGGATTCATGTCTTAACATGCATGATCTTGATTATAAATACTTTCCTTTCAAGCAAAAGTTCATGACCCCTCTGAATATGATATATCTAATGGTATTGAAGAAGTTATCTCAATAATTTTACACGGTTCAACTTAATTAAGCTCAAGTCAAAGAATGACGACAGATACTTAAGACGGCTGTTTGACGCCAACAATGACCTCACAATTAACAGGCCCTATCCATTGCATTAAAATAAACTGTCAATTTGTCATTGACTAACTTTTGACCTCATTGATGGATGCTGTAACTCGGTAAATGACTAGTTTTGTCACCATAGAAAGTAGGATATGACCTCACAAATTGCTAATGAACCATATAAAATAATATGATACGGATAGGGATATGACCTCACAATGAACAAGTCAATGCCGCTCAGTAAGCACTTGTCATTCGTCAACATGTAATTGTAAAGCCTATTTTTAGATGTCAAATTGGAAAATGAATGTCACCAGTCACCTTTGCTATCCATCTGATCAATCTGACTGGCCAGTCTATAATGCACTTACCCTATAACTAATCTTATCTCTTATGGAGCCATGAAATGAAATAAAATGACTCTAAGAAGTATGATCTACAAAGAAGATTGAATGAGAAACTGCCTGTGTTACTTCAAGTCTCCTTCCTTTACTACAAGAATTCATCTATTTTTATATGAAAAGCACTAAATTGTCTGTCAAGAGGTAGGTGACAATTTATCAATCTTATTTAAAGTTTAGCAAGTAATTTATTGGCAAAGTCTTACAGATCAAATATCTGGTTTTCCAAGATCAAGTAAACCTCTTTTCTAAAGTCTAATTGATGACACTGGTGTCGCCAGTTAAAACTAATTCTGAGTGATGTCAGTTGATGAGGTACTGAGATAGGGACTTGTAAGAACTTGGTGGTCAGTAAAACATCCAAGGGATAGTTGGAGATTCCTTGATGTAAGCTACCAATGAAACAGAACAGTGTTTAAAGTTCCATCATTACTCAATTTAACGGCAAGTCACTAAACTATATTTGCAGAGCAGAGAAAAATCTGGTGTTGCGCTGCATGAAGATATTTCAATATAACGATTCGGAGACAGAGGATGAAAAGACGTTGATTCGCTTTAGGAGGTCAAATGATTTAATTTAGGGTTCAGGAAGATTTTGTCACAGATTTTATCATTTTTGGTAGCCCATCATAAAAAGAAACGTGGCAGGCAATGTAATGTTAATGTTTGATTACATTTCGCATTGAATTATTAAATTGCCAGTAAATGCTTACTAAACTATTTTACTGTGAATAAAGCTGCAGATGTTTTTGATATTTAAATCAAAGGCTTCATAGCTTTGCCAAGTTATGCCAACTGACGTTAGTGCTGCTAATATCACCAGCTTATACCATTCGACACCTCTGTCAGCCAATCACATGCTTGTAGGCTTATTTCACAGCGATAATTCCTATATCCTTGTTGTCCACTTATCGTCTCATGTTTGACTGTTTGACTGTTTGTCTTATGGTATAAGCTGGTTGTTCACCTTTGGATCAAGCAACCCTCGACATTGAGTCTCAATGGGAGCTATAGAGTGAAAAAATCCTCATCCAATTAACCTGCTTACTCAATTCGAAACTTCGAAGTCTTGAAACTTGTTAGATGAGCAGCCTCTGAGATTCAGATTTTCCAGTCAGTTTGGTTCCTGCCTGCTCTTAATCCACAGAATTTACGGTGACATTAGGAAATTTATTGTGACAAATGCCCTGGCCACCCATAATTTTCTTGTGCTGTTAGGCGAAGAAATTATCACCTCTTGGAGTCAGAGTTAGTGAAAATTATTGTGCGGGTTTGCCATTCAGCTGTTATATGTGTGTCAGCTCTGGCACTGAAATTATTGCTTGGTTAGGATGATGGATTATAACGTGAAAGTGACATCATTGTACTGCAAGATCTTACATAAAAGGTTACGGGGCAACATCTGTGTTAATTGACATCCTTCTTTTGATGAGGCCCTGTATGGGGGTCAGAGGGGCCCAGGAATTCCAAAGTAAAACTCTCAAGGCCAGGGACAGAGAATTCTAACGTAAAATGGCCAAGGGGCATGGGGGAAATAAAACCCCATGCATAGCTGAGGGAGAGGGAGTGCCATATTCAAATAGAAAAAATACAAAGGAAAAGCAAAATGGCCAAGGGATATGGGGATGTAAAACCCCACCCAGAGCCTCTTTGCTGCATGTGGGAGTGAGAATTATCTGAGTCTGTTAAAGACCAGGAGGTACTGTGCACTCTAAAAAATGTCGGGACAAAATTGGTTTTTTAGCTTAAAAAAAACCTAATTTCAATGCAAAAAATCCATGTTGGTTTTTTGCATTGAAATCTGGTTTTTCAAAAAAAACCTTTTGAATCTAAAAAAACAATTTTGTCTGAAATTTTTTAGGGCGTGGGATTCCAATCCCTGGATGTCAAATTCAATTCAACTCTGGCATCAAAGTCACCTGGACTTGCAATAGATATCAGGTTCCATAAAATAATAAGCTGACCACCTTCAGATCAGTATCATCAAGCCAATACTAAAGACAGTTTATGTCCACAACCTTATTTGACACCGGAAATTTGCAGGCAACTTTGTAGGGAAATCTGGCCACTTCATCTTTTTGCTTGACAAATTATAGGCTGCTCTGAAACATCAGAAGAACTGATTGGCTGTGTGAATGTCGGTCAAAGTCAGGCAAAAAAACACATCTAAAGCATATCAAAAACAAAAGAGAATATACAGGTAAAATTTCAATTGTCAATAGTCGAAGTCTAAGTTCAATAGCAAGCACTTCATAGAAAAGTGATAGCCTAATTATGATACATGTATCCAACAGCCAATGTTTATTTCTTTTGTTACCAATCTTCACATCGCTTTTAAAAATGCAACTATTAGTTTAACTGAATTTCAATTTTTCAAATGCTTCATGCATCATCAGACAAGACAACCGTAGATCTACCAATTCGAAAATTACAAGACTTCGGTCTTGTTCGGTGAGCTTGTCTTTGTCATGCAGACTAATATTTGGAAATTTATTGTGACAAATGTTCTTTCCACCTTTAATTTTCTTGTGCTGTTTAGCGAAAAAAATTATCACCTCCTAGAGTCGGAGTTAGCAAAAATTATTGCATATAGGCAATTTGTCTGTTATATCTGCGTCAGCTCTTGCTCTGAAATTATTGCTTGGATCGGATGACGGATCATAACTTCTAACTAGCATCATTGTTTTACAAAACATGAGATGAAAGGCTCAAACTTGCACCAGCGTTAATTGACACGCCAGTTTTGATTCATGTGCGAGTTTGGATTATCTTAATTTTAACTGAAGATCGGGAGGGGTGGGGTAGGCCTATAATCAGTTCAGCTGATAGCGCTGTATGTGGGCTTATCGCTAAATGATCCTCAAATAGTAAATTGATAATTCAGTCTCTTCCCTTAAATTTATGACTAATTTGACAATTTTTGTTAAATAATAACAATAAAAAAAAAAAAAAGAAAGCATCTTTTTTTTATAGTCTTCCGGTACTGACTCTGAGAATCACAATTAGCTTTACATGATTTCAGTTAATGATCGGCAAAACAACAGATATATATATGAAGAAAAAGAAAATGCAGGTAATTGCTGTCGCTTCGAAGAGAAGTCGCTTCGAAGAAAAGTCGCTTTGAAGAAAAGTGACCTGTTGCTGAAAGCAATGTTTGATACTTGGACATATATGACGTACGCGTATATCCAACTGTCATTGCTAGTTTATTTTATACTGATCCATTCAAGACTTTCAAAAATGTAACATTTGTAATTTTAACTCAGATCGACATCGGCTTGTTCTGGATAATCTCACACTATCATCATCGCTGTAACAACCTTGAACAATTAATGGCACTCCATATGATTAGATGCAGACATGAACCATAAAAAGTTAACAGACCGTGCTTGGAAAAGCATTCTGAATAGAACATCACAAGCTTTACCTGGCCAATTATCTTTAGCATGAAATATTTCAATCTGAAATATCCTAAGAGGCTGAAAGAAAAACCTATCTGTCTGTCAGCACTGTATGTTTGTGTCATACAGAAGCCTTTAAACCCCTCCAATACGTCGAGATAGGACTGTTTCACTATGTGCCCTTGATCTTGTATCTATAGGCATTATACACTGTGTCACAAAGCTGAAGCAACAGTGCTTAGGGGCCGACCAGACGATAGTTGGGGGGGGTGAGGGCTATGGACTTTACCCCCAGGACAAACTTTTTTTTTCGTGTGTAGCACGTCGACAAACAATATTTTCGCAAGCGCACTCGCGACAAAATTGTTTATTGGAATTTTAACATTACGGTAGGCCTTCCTTAGCTACAGGTGGAAACAAACTTTTTTTTTATTTCCATGTGCTGAACAAACTTTTTTGTTCCGTGTTAAGTGGGAAACAATCTTCTTTTTTCAGCAAAAGTCCATAGCCCTCCTCCAAGATCATCTGGTCGGCCCCTTATTACAAACATTTTTTTATGAAAATGCAACTCACCTGGGGAATAGAAAACAGCAAGGAGAAAATCCAGGCAGTGGCGACGAGGGCATGGGTGTATCGAGGGGTCCATGTTTGAGAGGACAACGGATGACAGATGACTAGATACCGATCCAGGGCAGTCGATACGAGGACGTATGAAGAGGCGTACATGGCGACAACCTGCAAAAGTGAGAGATATTATGGTAAAAATCCACTATGTAATAAACAAGAATTATACGTAAGTCTTTGCTTAATTGGTGGAAGCTGGAATTTGGATGGATGGAAGATTTGGCTCCACACCCAGTATGTACTACGGTAGGAAAATAAGGACAGGAGGAGGACACATCAATGAAACAAAGGATGATTGAATCTGCATGCTCACCCAAAATTGGTTCAGGTTATCCAACCAGAGTTTGAATCGAACTCTACCAGAACCAAGTGATAGAAAGCCCAGACTCACTTCATCTCCCACAGTGCCACTGCTCTTATTGTGAAAAAGGTATACCGCATAAAAAAGGGAGAGAAAATAGACCATAAATATTTTCATATTTATGACCGTCAAGCAGGCCTTCAGGAAATTACTAGTCTCGGGGAGTGTAGGAAAAATTCAAGATGCCAGGAGACATAACTCTGCTGTCAATACCTTTAGCGATAAGGAAGCTTAAGGATGTTGGAGACTCCGGAGATACAGTACAACCCCAAAAAAGTATGAACATTTTCTGTCAGAAGTCCCCTGTTCATGCACTTTACCATACTTTCTCCTCCCTACCCCAAATCTCCTTACTACTAACTTTCACTCTACACCACTACTTTATCCCATATCAAAAACTCTAAGACAACTGGCTATGCAATTGTAATTAGCAATGATAATTTGATTTAACGAGGAGCACAACATCAAAGAAATCAAATACAATGGGGGTGATGGAGTTTAAATTGGTGTTGGTCTAATGTAAATCTAATGTAATTGTGAAAGGAGGTTTAAAGTAGGTAAAGGCAGGAAGTGATTCGGGGGTAGCCCAAAGGTGTGAAAGGGTCAAGCAGAAGCTGATTCTTCCTTCCTGTTGGGGTATCATACCTTATGTTGGGTTGTACTGTATCTTCAAGTTTGGCATATGATGCATGACGTTGCAGCATCTGTCAGCAACTTTTTGCCTGTTATGATATGTCTTATATTTCAGAGAGCATCACGAGAGGTGAGGCACTGATGAGAGATTTTGTATTGCTTCCTTCCAAGATGCTCTCTTGTCATAAAATAGACTTACAGTTAGTATGGAGCAAGCTTGATTCTCAGATTATACCAAAAGCACTTCACAGGTTTCATCAAAAAAACACTTCACAAATAAAATTATTATTAGTCCTCCCCTGATATATTTTACAATTTCCCTGTTTACATTTTACTGCTTTGTGATAGGTGCAGGCACACCAGGTGACATCACCTTAGCAACCTATGACAGCATGATCTGTGATGTCACAGAACAAATTGTCCAGAATGCATTGCAGCAGGAAGAAGTCCTTAAGAGAATCACTCTTCTGATTGGTGTTGCATCTCCTCCATGCATCCAACATACTTGAACATAACGGCAGGTGGCCTGAGGTTAGATTTGAAACTTCGTCCCAGCGAGTTCGTAAAAGCCATCTCTGCACCAACAAATAATTGTATTGATGCACAGTATAGGAAACAGCATATGGTCGGTTTGCGCTGCGAAAATTAACTTTACCAATAATCTCATCTTATCAGATCACAGCGCGTCTGGTCTGCCCTCATCTGTTCAATTAGCCATCCCCAATCAATCATTGTTGCACTATTGAAAAGAAATGTCATTTGGGGTTTCCTTAGGGTTCCCTGAGAGGTTGCTTATGATCTATGACATCATTGTTCAAGGGAATACCCCTGATGAATTGTTCTCAAGGGGGATTCCCTTAGAATGCTTCCTTTCACTTGTAAATACACTTGATTTAACACTCTCCAGCTCTGAAGCCATTAATCAATGTAATGCAATTAAGCCAGGAGTCCAGGACCATATGAGTGCGTATACTTCCACTGACTGATTTTGATGTACATTGTACAATGTATGTATAAGCTCATGACACACTCTGTTATGTTCATAAATTTTATATGTATCTATATAGTGCAGTCCTCTCAAAAGTGTTATTGTGCTCATTAGGGTTGGTTGGTGAGATGAGAGGTAGAGGAAGTTTGGAACACGTACTGTAGAATTGTAATTGGTCATTTTCCACCAACATTTTTCAACCCCGGGGGAAATAATATTGGCCCAAGTATAGATTCCAACTGCATCAAGTAGTTCTGACAATATTGCGCATAGATTCACACCATAAAGGTTGTGAAGCGGCAAAAGATTGCTGAATTTGATTAGGCGCTAGATGTTAATAAGGGAAAGAGGAACAAAAAATAAAAAAGAGAATAAGAGAGAACAGAGAAGAGATAAAAGAAGAGTGAGAGGGAGGGAGAGAGAGAGAGGAGAGAGAGAGGAAGAGAGAGAGAGAGAGAGAGAGAGAGGTAGAGAGAGAGAGAGAGAGAGAGAGAGAGAGTCTCTCTCTCTTCCCTCCCCTCTTCCTCCTCTCTCTCTCACTCCTCTCTCTCTCATTCCTCTTCTCTCCTCTCTCTCCTCTTTCGCTTTTCTCTTCTCTCTGATGAAATAGTCCCTCCAATGTAGGAATACACTACAAAATCCTGTGATGAGGCTTTGCAGTTGGAATCTATACTTGAGCCATAATATTAAATGTCCCCACCCACTTTCTTGTACAGAACAATGTGTAGTAGTCAGGATTGGCAAAGAGGCAGCCGTAAACTGTTTAAGGCATGGCATCTGCCTTAAACTGCCGTAAACTGCCTTAAAGTAGTAAAAATTGCCTTTTACGGCCTCAAATCCTTTTACCCCAAATGTGCCATAATTTGGTCAGTCCGAAAACCCAAAAGTAGGAAAATATGCCTTGTCATGATGGAAATGTAGATTATTTGTCAATAGAAATTCTGTCAATCAATGCTGCATGCACGTTTTCCAACAATTAAAATATAGGAATATCTTCAATTGTTTGTCAGAATTACACAATATCGTGCAAAATTTGGGATTTTGAGCTAAATTTGGGGTTTAAGGCAGTTTACGGCAGAAAAGTGCCTAAAACTAGTTTTTGGCAAGGCGGTTTTTACCAGTTAAAACCATCCGGTAAAAACCACCTTGCCGTAAACTTGCCAGCCCCGGTAGTAGTACTGGTACATGGGCTCAATTCGGTAGGGGATAGGAAAACATGTCCCCCTCTATCTCCGGCCGGGCAGAGATGTGTCATAGCATACGAAGGTCTGATGTTCCGACCACATAATCATGCGTGCCCACACCCAAATTTTCCAAGAAAATCTCGCCCCACTGATCTTGTCGCAGCATTGATTTTTGAATATTTTTTTCTTGAAAGCATGTGAACAGTATTGACATATTATCAATGACTTGATATTACCACATTAAGATAACCCGTATTAAGTAGATCCCTGCGCATCCAATGCAATCCATCTTTGTGTATCTGGGTTGAGAATGTCTTGGGCTGAAACTTGCCTCCATGATCTTACAAGCAAAAAAATGCCATGCTGCAATGTAACAAGCATTTTCAGGATGTGGTATTTGAAAACATTTGAAAAAGGGATGTATTCAACTTGTGAAATTTCACGGGCCATTAGTCAAAGTAAGGAATACAAGATCAGAAGCACATGTATGCTTCTCCTGGTAGACCAGAACTCGACTAAGGGAAAAGAACACACTGGTTGAAATTTAGACTATAGGGTTGAAGGTTTTAAGCTGTATACTGCTTTACTGACTGTCCTAAGATGCATTCAGTCAATCTAATTAATCAATCAATCAGTCAATCAATTGATTAGCCCATCTATCTATCTATCTATCTATCTATCTATCTATCTATCTATCTATCTATCTATCTATCTATCTATCTATCTATCTATCTATCTATCTATCTATCTGTTGTTCTATTGATTACCCTAACTGCATTTTATTGACACATCTATCTATCTATCTATTGATGTATAGATCTGTCCATCTTTCTAACTACAATGTAGAGATTTATTTATCTATCCATGTGTCGGTCCTTCGAAGTCTCACGATCTCTTAATATACAATGCTAACCCTCAGGTTAATTTAAAAACATACACGCTGGAAGTTGTGTCAATCTTAGTAATGTGAAAACCTTGGCTTCAATCTATTAGCTCTTTTGATAACAATTTTCATTCCATAATTGCTTTCCTCTGTAACTATTTCTAAGATGGAGTTATTCACCAGAAAATTGAAATTCCCTGTAAATTATGAACTTTTCCTGTTTCATCATCAAAGTTAAATGAGAAGATAATGCGGTGATTTTGTTTTCAAGGTGTCATCCTAATTAGTTGATGGTTTTTGGAGATTTTCCAATGCAAGTAATGCTGGTACTTCATTGTCACTTTAAAATAAAGTAGCCCAGTAGCAATCAACTTTGAAACAAGGATTATGGATCAGGATTAAGCCTGCTAAGAAAACACATAATGATAGACAGGTAGATAGATAGATTTGGTAAGTGCAGCCCTCTAAGGCCAGTTCTTGGGGTAGGTAGATAGATAGATACATGTATGGTAAGTGCAGCTCTCTAAGGCCAGTTCTTGGGGGCTCACAGGGATTGATTGATAAGATGGGAGAGAGTTACAAGAGAAAGAGGCAGTTCTCAACATGTACATGTAACATATTTACCCCATGTGAGGGATCTTTCTGATACAAGAGGCCACCAATTTGACGTTTCATCCAAACAACATCCAGCTCGGATTCTTCTCATGAAGATCCAATGAAAATTTCGAGCTGCCCAACCATTAGTTGAACCCATGCAGGAAAAGACCTTCAGTGGAGCAGGCGGGCATCTTAACCACTCAGTCATCCAGCTGCAGTTGCTATCATTCGTCTTTCCTGACTGACTCGTAACAAAAATTCCCAGTGATACCACTACAGGACGTATCTTTCAAAAGGAAAAAACAATTTGTCACTTGGCATCAGTATTAAACTTCACTACTGGATATGAGTCATATATCATTTACTGATCATGTTATTAATACCAGTCACAGGCAGTCAGTGAATTAATCATATAACTCACCTGTGATGTCACATACAGGTCAAGTACACATATGTATGCATGTCTCTCGTACTAACATCACCGGCGTTCTAAAACAGCCAAAACCGACTTTCATAGTATTTTTGTATACTTTGCTCAACAAAAATGACAGAGTTTGAAGAAAGCCTATAGATAATATTATAGCACAGGGAGTAGTACTCAGTCTTATATTTTGACATAACATACAAAATACAAAGATGTATTTGTTGCCAAAACACATATGATATGATGGGCCCAGGGGTCAGAATCAATTTCAAACCAAATCATTTCTGGTCTCTTGCATGGTTGTTAAAAAATTGTTTGTGTTGCTGATGTTTCGTATAGAAATCATTTTTCCGTTTACTATTTTCTCAATGAAAATAAGAGTGTTTCTTGCAAGCTGACATTGATGGGCTATTTTTGATACCATTTAGCTTCTCAGAACTCCAGCCTGTCAAAGATAACTGAAGAAACTTCAGAGTGTTATCAAAAATGTTATCATAAACATCCCACCAATAATAACACCAATATGAATTTCCCATCTGACATTTAAGACCTAGACAACTGGGGGCCACCATTTGTGTTTTATTATTTTATGACTGACAGACCTCTTTTCTTATTGGCTAAAATGAGATTTTAGACATACGGATTTGTTAAAGGTGTCTTTGAAGGCCTATGTCTGAAATTTCTTACTCTTTTCCTATTCTTGCCTCTTTTGTCTTCCTTCTTATTACTCTTAAATTACTGAGGCAGGCATATAGCATTAATATTATGTATGAAAGGTTAAACTATACCTGTGATCTGCAGGCATGTAGAATCATGAATGTAGATATTGGATAGATCAAAGAATCAGTTAACCCAAAATCACCTATACAATTTATCAACTGTGAGATTTATCACTTAACCAATAAATCAACCATGTGATAAATCAACTCAACAACAAATCAGGTCACCAATAAATCAATCAACGAGTACTAAATCAATATGTCAGTGTACCTATCAATCAGGTAAATAAATCAATGAATTTCACAGGTTCTTGGTAATCCTTGGAGCTGCAGCTTCAGATCTTTTTCAACGATTCGTAACATTCCTGTTGGTACCTACTTTGCAGCAACGTTGTGACAAAGTCTTGGCAATGTGGTTGAATTTTATATTAGAAATGACATTATCACAAAATTGAGAAGCAATGTTTGTTAGTTATGAAAAAATCCTACCATGCGAATTCAGTTGGAACCTACTTCTTTTCTTCTCACAAAGGAGAACTACTGTACATACCACAAAGTAGTCTCAAAATTGAGATTTTCTGTATAGCAATCATTCTGTTGTCAGGTTATTTTATACCCTTCAGGTTCCTAACCTCTCAGATTTTCAACACATAATTAATTGACCAAGTGACCACTTACGTAAGACATAACCTCGTTCCCAGGTGAGAAAAGTAATGACGGCAACAAAGTGAGTCATCTGTCTATGCTTTGTAGTAGGTTGGTCTTTCAAATTAGAAATAGTAACACTATGTCTGCCACCAATAATTCACATTTTTATGGCAATAAACATATTGATATAGATAGACAGATAGATATGGTAAGTGCATCCCTCTGAGCCCAGTTCTGGATGCTCACAAGGTTTGATTGATGAGATAGGAAAGAGAGCAGGATTCCTCAATATGTCACACATTTGCCCCATGTGAGGGATCATTTGCCCAGCAAAGACACTGATGCAACAGTGTTTTTTTTTGCATATCAAGGAACATTTTATTAGGCAGATCATACTTTTTTTCATAACTGTATCTATCTATTTGTCGTAACCTGCACAGTGAACCCACTCTGCAACTCTCTAAACATTTCATTTAGTTCATTTAGTGGGGTTTTCACCCTTGCCCATTTCCCCATCCTGCCATCATTTACCCCGTCATCTCAACACTCTTAGGAAGGGGTATTAACCCAAAGCAGACCCCTCTGCTATTACCCTCCATAAAGTCACGTGATAGGTGGAAATGGACCTGGCTCAATTACCCTTTTGTGAGGGGTGCAGTCAAGTGGTTTACAGGGTCTGGTAAACATCCAATGGATCAGAGTTAGTGTAGGGTATAAAGGCTATAAGACTGAGGGATGAGAAGCAGGGAGAAGCATTGCATGAGTACACCAAATGGGTTACAGCAGTTTCAATAAACATGTGATTCTGATCATTCAGAAAAGGATAAAATGATCAGACACTTTTGCTCTGAATCAACAGCAACATGTCTTGTGAAGTGCGGATGTTTGAAGACAAACATCTGAAAAACGTGGTAGTCAGTAGTACCCTTTGTGTCATCGACATTTGTACATTGTTGATTCGTTCTTTATATGTTTTTAAAGAAGGTTTTATGAAAGCACTGAAAAAACAAGTGAGTGACAAAAGATCATTTGAAAGGTCATGAATTATGATGTTGGTATCAGAATATTTATACTCACTTCAATTTTTATGATAGTGAGAATCATGACATTTCAAAAAACAAAATGCCAATAACAGTTACAATGCCCAAAATGTAAGGCAATGGGGGTTTTTTCAGAAGAAATTAAGGTTTTTAGGATGGGCAATAAAGGTTGATTGATGATACAATAGAGCACAACAACAACAAGTAATATCAGTGTCATGATGATTTTGAATGAAAAGGTCTGTTGTCTGATGTGATTATCACATTGTGAAACAGTGGTGTTCGCAAACATAAACTTTTTCGCTTGTTGTTCATTTCAAATTACCTGACCTTTATATAGAGCGACACAATGTAATCCAATTACTTTGGCCTCAGACATTCAAACTGCTTTTTTATGAACAGTTACTTTCAAAAAGCCAAATGGCAATGTCATACGAATAAAAGCAACATTGATGTCATTGCCTTTTCAATTGCAATTTGTTTACAAAATGACCTGTAACATTTGCCTTATTATATGCCTATAATCTAAATGTAATGTGAAGACAAACAATTAAAAAAGCAGCAATTCAGAAAATAATCACGTAAAGATATAATTGAAGTAATATAAAAACACACATAATCATACACAATTAAATTACACCATAGCAATTTAGCTTTATAAGGTCACCAACTAACAGCTATAGGGTTTTATGATGAAATGGAATGAGGGCGAGCCTCGTTTCCAGACTCATGATACTTCCTGATGTTTTGGGTCCAAAATAAAAATCTATCATACTGCTTTGCATAGGTGCATGAAGAACGGACTTTAAGGGCGAGCAAAAATTGCCCGAATTTCACTGTCTAGATTCTATGTTATTTTCAATGTAATATCCTAGGAACCCTTGATTAACAATAATATATATTGTTCATCTGTCCAATTTTTGGCCTCCTTTTATAAATCATAAATTTGCATTTTCACTAAACCTTTGGGGGGCGGGGAGAATTGCTGTACATGGAATGCCGGGTTATAAAATCATACTAAATTAATTACTATGCTTTCATATATAATTTGTACCAAGGAGCTGCTCCTTAGAAGTATTAAAATGTTGAACCCTGTAAGCACCTTGACTATAATACCATCTTCCACATGCGTATCCTTCTTGCCAAATCATTCTCTCTCCAAACATTAGCTCCTGCACCTGTAAGCCGTTTTAATCTCTGGCCTGCTACATTCTTCACGGTCATTTTGGAAACTCCTCACTGACATGTAAATGTTGCTCAGTCCATTAGATGGATTGCAGATCCATGTTAACTTTGCAGGGGCTGGAGCAGCTCAGGATGTCCATGCTGGGCCATGAAATACTGGCTTGTTAAACGACGTAAATGTTCACTCGAATTTGAGGGGACTTGTGTATTGCAAAGTGGATGAGGAAATTAATCACTCTAAAAGTAATTCTTTTAGGAGGACATACTTGTCGGAAAGGACTTTACATCGCACAAATGAGCCTATACGAACATTGTCGAACAATGAACATGAATGTAGTTTTACACTCTGACATATTGCCAGAGAGGCTCCTTGAGAGGACTTCACTTAATTGGTTGTTCAACATGGAGAATTTCCATAGTTACAGTAAAGAGGATTGTATCAATTATGACCATACACATTTTCCTAGACTATCCCATATTTAAGAGAGTAAAATTATGCCTCAAAAATCAACTGTTGGCAGCTTATTATGGCCCCATAATAAAGAACTTCTCAAGTAGGAGCCAACTCAGAAGACAGTTTATTTCTCCAACTAAAACCTTCACACAACCATCTCACACAATATTGTTTACAGTTAATTTTTATTCAGAATGAGTGACTGTGAAAATTGAACTTGTTGAGTCATTGTAATGAAGATTTGTCATGCTAAAAGCAGTAGTTCAATAGTGCTCTAGTTTCAAGAGACTTCTGTCTAATGTTTATTGGTTACTGAGAAATCAAAGGATTATGGATCTGATTCTGATACTTAAATTGATTATAACTAATCAAAGTACCCGCGGTTCCCATGCTAAAATTTAGATCATAACACTAGGAGCTGTCAAAAATTACAAATTACACATTCCGCATTCCACAGAGTTAATAGTCTAGTCCGTCTACATTACAAGTTGACTATCTATAAACAAACTATACAAATATAGCTTGAATTCCATAAGGAAAATTAATTTTTTACAATTTTTCTTATGTTGTCACCGGACCACCATCCCTTTTTGCCAAAGGAACAGTGCACCACCAAATCTTAACGACTGATCTACCACACGAAACAGCATATGGTATTGCACAGCCAAAACTCACTTTAAATACCAATTATCTCTTCTTATCAGATCACAGCGGTCTGCCCTCATCTGTTCAATTAACCATCCTCAATTAATCATTGTTGCACTATTGAAAAGAAATGTCATTTTGGGTTTCCTTAGGGTTCCCTGAGAGGTTCCCTATGATCTATGACATCATTGTTCAAGGGAATACCCCTGATGAATTGTCCTCAAGGGGGATTCCCTTAGAATGCTTCCTTTCACTTGTAAATACACTTGATTTAACACTCTCCAGCTCTGAAGCCATTAATCAATGTAACACAATTAAGCCAGGACCATGCTAGTGTGTATACTTCCACTGAATGATTTTGATGTACATGTTTTAGCTCATGACAAACTCTGTTATGTTCACCTATTATTGTATAACATTTGTATACATGTATCTTTAGTGCAGCCCTCGTAACAGAGTTATTGTGCTCATTGCGGTTGGCTGGTGAGATGAGAATCATGCAGAGGAAGTAAGTTTGCAACATGTAAAACTGTCATGGGACATGTCATCCCTAAATTTTCAACCCTGGGGGAAATAAAATTAAATCCTTCCCCATCCATTTTCTTGTACAGAACAAAATGTGTCGTAGTACTGGTACATAGAGTCAATTTGGTAGAGGATAGGAGGAACATGTCCCCCAATATTTCTGCTCTGGCAGCTCTAGATGTTTGGTAGCATACGAAGGTCCGATATTCCGACTACATGATTACGCGTCCCTACCCCCACATTTTCCAAGAAAATCGCGCCCCACTAATCGTATGGCAGGAATGATTTTTAAATATTTTTTTCTTGAAATCATGTGAACTGTATTGACATATTATCAATGAATTGACATTACCACATCAAGATAACCTGTATTAAGTAGCAATACAGTATGGTACAGGAAGGCAGTGGAACCATATTTTTTTGACTGATTGTAAAAAGAATTACTTCCAAAGAATCACCACCCACGACCACGCAAAGGCAATTTTGTCAATGGTTTGTGAAGAATCGCCTTTTTGTAAATAAGGAATTGGTTGGAAATTTGGAGGTCAAGAGACTTTGTTCGTTACCTCAGTCTATATGTAGATCCCTGCGCAACCAACGCAATCTATCTTTGTGTATCTGGGTTAAGAATGTCTTTGGCTCAGCTCTCCTCCATGATCTTACAAGCAAAAAATGCCATGCTGCAATGTAACAAGCATTTTCAGGATGTGGCATTTGAAAACATTGGAAAAAGGGATGTATTCAACTTGTCAAATTTCACGGGCCATTAGTCAAAGCAAGGAACTACAAGATCAGAAACACATGTAAGTAACCCCTGGCAGACCAAAGCTTGATCCACAGGCTAAGGGAAATGAACTAACTTGCTGAAATTTAGACAAAGCTCGGGGCTTTAGAGGTACTGCAACTTGGGGGTAACCAATCAATCAGTCAATCAATCAATCAACAATCAATCAATAAATACATCAATCAATCAATCTATCTATCTGTCTCTCTCTATCTATTTATCTATCTATCTGTCTATCTATCTATTGTTGTGTGGGTCTATCTATGTCTCTGTCTCACGAACCCTCAAACTACCTGAGCTACAATATATATAATATCACATTATTCCCATTTAGTTCAGGCTCAGGCTTATAATTTAAAAGCACACACCCCAAGGTTGTGTCAATCTTATTAATATGAAAACGTCAAACCTTGCCTACATCATTAGCTCTTTTGACAGTAATCTTCATTCCATAATTGCTTTCCTCTGTCACTATTTCTAAGATGGGGTTATTCACCAGAAAATTGAAATTCCCTGTAAATTGTGAACTTTTCTTGTTTCATCATCCAAGTTAATGAGAAGATAAAGAAGTGGTTTCCTTTTCAATGTGTCATCCTAATTAGTTGATGGTTTTTGGAGATTTTATCCAATGCAAGTAATGCAAGTACTTCATTGTCACATTGATGAGTAGTCCATTAGCAATCAACTTTGAAATAAGGATTATGGATCAAGATTTTAAAGCCATGTTAGTTGCGAGTCAGTGAGGAAAGACAAATAATGGCTACAGCAGCTGGGTGGCTGAGTGGTTAAGATGCCCATCTGCACCGCTGAAGGTCTTTGCCTGCATGGGTTCGACTACTGGTTTGGCAACTCGAAATTTTCATGGACCTTCATGAGAAAAATTTCAGCTGGATGTCGTTTGGATGAGACATCAAATTGGCGGCCTCTTGTATCAGAAAGATCCCTTACATGGGATAAATGTGTTACACGTACATGTTGAGGACTGCCTCTCTCTCTTGTAACTCTCTCCCATCTCATCAATCAACCCTTGTGAGCGCCAAGAGGGCTCAGAGGGCTGCACTTACCATATTTATCTACCTGTCTATCATAAGGTGTTTTCTTAGCAGCCCAGTGATATACCACAATAGAGCGTATCTTTCAAAAGAAAAAAAACTATTTGTCACTTGGAGACATGATTATATGACCTCACTGGTGTCACTACTAAACTTCACCACTGGATATGAGTCATATATCATTTACTGATCATGTTATTAATAGCAGTCAGTGAATTAATCATATCACTCACCTGTGATGTCACATACAGGTCAAGTACACATAGTATGTGTCTCACTGGCGTTCTTAAACAGCCAAAAGTAATCACTTGTATTTCTGGGACTGACTTTCAGTAGTATTTTTGTGCATTGCTCAACAAACATCAGACTCTGATGGAAGTCTATAGATAAATAGGACATTCCCATAGAGGGTACTCAGTCTTGTATTTTGTCTACTCAGTCTTGTATTTTGGCATAACATACAAAATACAAAGATGTATTTGTTGCCAAAACGCATATGATATGAATATGATATGCTCAGGGTCAGAATCAATTTCAAACCAGATCATTTTTAGTCTCTGGTATGGTTGTTAAAAAATTGTTTGTGTTGCTGATGTTTCTTATAGAAATCATTTTTCCATTTACAATTTTCTCAATGAAAATAGGAGTGTTTCTTGCAAGCTGACTTTGATGGGCTATTTTTGATACCATTTAGCTCCTCAGAACTCCAGCCTGTCAAAGATAACTGAAGAAACTTCAGAGTGTTATCAAAAATGTTATCAAAAACACCCCACTAATAACAACACCAATATGCCATGCTTCTATTCTTATTATGAATTTCACATCTGACATTTAAGACTTAGACAACCAGGGGCCACTTTTCTGTTTTATTATTTTATGACTGACAGACCTCTTTTCTTATTGGCTAAAATGAGGTTTTAGACATACATGACATCATGATTTAATAAAAAGTTTTTTTTCACTTAGCCTACCCTCTTAATCAACTTATGAATAACTTACAATTTAGATAAATAGATAGAACTTGGCTTAGAAGGTTGTACTTGCCATAGCCATATATAATAATCTGTGTAAATCGTAAGTGAATCCCTCTACCTTATTGCAAGTGTATGAAGTTTAAATAAATATATATAAGCCCAGTTCTTGGTGCTCAAGAGCATTGATTGATGAGATGGGAGAGAGAGAGAGAGAGCGGGAGTCCTCAACCTGTTACAAATTTACCGCATGTGAGGGACCTTTTGCTAGCCCAGCATAGACATAAGACAATGTTACAAGGGGCCGCTAATTTAACATTACGTTCATATGACATCTATAGCTGGAATTTTGCTCATGAACGTCATCTGAACATTTTGAGTTCCCCACCAGGGTTCGAACCCATGCAGGAAAAGACCTTCAGTTGAACTGGCCTGAACCATAGCCACTTAGCCACACAGCTGGCTTCTTCTTGTACTATCTTTCTTATATTACTCTTCAATTGTTGAGGCAGGACTATAGAGTTATAATTATGCAAAAGGTTAAACTACACCTGTGGTCTGTAGGCATGTAGATATTGGATAGATCAAAGAATCAGTTAACCCAAAATCACCTTTAGAATTTATCAACTGTGAGATTTATCACTTAACCAATAAATCAACCATGTGATAAATCAACTCAACAACAAATCAGGTCACCAATAAATCAATCAACGAGTACTAAATCAATATGTCAGTGTACCTATCAATCAGGTAAATAAATCAATGAATTTCACAGGTTCTTGGTAATCCTTGGAGTTGCAGCTTCAGATATTTTTCAACGATTGGTAACATTCAAGTTGCTTGAGACTCAATATTCAGTTTAGAAATATATTTCACTATTGTCTTCATCTTTTTCTTATCCCGTGTCATACTACACCCTTGGTACCTGTAACATCCCAAAGGGCACATCGAAGCTTTGTTGCAGCAACAATGTGACAACATCCAGGCAATGTGGTTGAATTTAATATTAGAAATGACATTATTACAAAATTGAAAATAGCATGCAATGCATGCATCGGGTCCTTGGTCCATTAGTTCATGCATTCCATACATCATCAATTTTCTGCCATCAATGTATGGCTTTATACATAAATTTGAAATATTATTTATTAAATTACACCAATTTACATTTTAAAATTGTATCAAACAGATCAAAAAATCTTAATTCATTGAATGCTTCTTTTTGACATTGAATTTCCCTCTGATGTTATTTATCAAACTTGAATAAGACACATGTCAGATAGCAATAGAAACTTAGAAAGTAAAATTATCCTGTCAGCTACTCTGAGATGCAGTGACAATACACCAGGAGGCAGCACAGTATTTGTTTACCAAATACGCAAGACCAGTTTTTGATGAAGTTGAGCAAGCAATCCGAAAGAAAAATGTTGAATAAAGGTCAAGTTTAGCACTCAGAGACACAATATTGCAGGTAGGGATGAATAAGTACCATATTGATCACAAGGGCACATCATTTGGGGTTGTCATTTTGTCTTTGAAATGTTTTTGTGAATACAACAACTTTAGCTGTGGACAGGAAGTGAAGGTGACGACAATGGCCCTTGGTATAAATACCAAGGACCCAAAAAACTAATGCTTGTTAGTTAACATAAAATCGTACCGTGTGAATTCAGTAGGAACCCATTTTCTTTCTTCTCGCGAAGGAGGACTACTGTATATGCACACAAAGAGTCTCAACATTGAGATTTTCTGTATAGTAATCATTCTGTTTCAAGGTTATCTTATACCCTTCAGGTTCCTAACCTCTCAGATTTTCAACACATAATTAATTGACCAAGTTACCACTTACGTAAGACATAACCTCCTTCCCAGGTGAGAAAACTAATGACGGCAACTAATTGAGTCATCGGTCTATGCTTTTTAGTAGGTTGGCCTTTTATATTAGAAATACTAATATTATGTCTGCCACCAATAATTCACGTCACTTTCACTGACACAGTTTTTATAGCAATAACCATATTGATATAGATAGAAAGATAGATATGTTACATGTAGCCCTCTAAGCCTAGTTCTGGGTGCTCACAAGGTTTGATTGATGAGAAAGGAAAGAGAGCAGGAGTCCTCAATATGTCACATATTTACCCCATGTGAGGGATTGTTTACTTGTCCAGCACAGACGCTATTACAACCGGCACCAATTTGATGTCACATCCAAACAACATCCAGCTGGGATTTGGCTCATGAAGGTCCACTGAAAATGTCGGATTCCACCGGCCACCTGGGGTTCGAACTCGGCAAAGACCTTTAGGCTTCAGCGGAGCAGGTGAGAACCTTAACCACTGCGCCACCCAGCTGCCTGATACATGTTTGGTCAGTACAAAGCTCTCAGCCAAGTTCTGTGTAGTACAAACATTACTTCTGATCCCAGAAAATGGCTAAGCTTCAACCAGAGCAGACACAGACCTTCAGCAGAGCAGGCCTGGACTTTGCAGCCACTTAACCTAAAATCTGCCTGAAAAAAAAAACCCCACAAAAACAACAACCTTCAGTTGCATTATATTAAGGAACATTATACAAGGCAGACCTTTTACTTTTGTCATAACTGTATTTATCCATCTGCTGTATACCTGCACAGTGAACCCATTCTGGAACTCTCTTAACAGTTCATTTAGTGGGGTTTTCACCCTTGCCCATTTCCCCATCCTGCCATCATTTACCCCGTCATCTCAACACTCTTAGGAAGGGGTATTAACCCAAAGCAGACCCCTCTGCTATTACCCTCCATAAAGTCACGTGATAGGTGGAAATGAACCTGGCTCAATTACCCTTTTGTGAGGGGTGCAGTCAAGTGGCTCACAGGGTCTGGTAAACATCCAATGGATCAGAGTTAGTGTAGGGTATAAGGGCTATAAGACTGAGGGATGAGAAGCATTGCATGGGTACACCAAATGGGTTACAGCAGTTTCAATAGAGTCATTCAGAAAAGAATCAGATAAAATGATTAGACACTTTTGCTCTGAATCAACAGTCTTGTGAAGTGCGTATGTTCGAAAACAAACATCTGAAAAACGTGGTAGTCCACACCGTTTGTTTGATGGACGTTTGCACATTGTTAGTCCATTCTTGATATGTTTTTTATTTACAGAGGGTTTCATGAAAGCACTGAGAAAACAGTGAGTGCTAAAAGATCATTGGAAAGGTCATGAATCATGATATTATCAGAATATTTATACACACTTCAATTTTTATGATAGTGAGAATCATGACATTTCCAAAAACAAGGTAGAAAATGCCAATAACAGTTACAATGCCTGAAATGAAACCAATGGGTTTTTGTCAGAGGAAATTTCAGTTTTTACAATGGGCTATAAAGATTGATTGATGATACCATAGAGCACAGGAACAGCAACTAATATCAGTGTCATGATGATTTTGACTGAAAAGGTCTGTTGTCTGATGTGATTAACACATTGTGATACAGTGATATTCGCAGACATAAACTTTTTCGCTTGTTGTTCATTTCAAATTACCTGACATTTTATAGAGAGCGACACAATGTAATTCAATCATTTTGGCATCAGACACTCAAATTGCTGTTTTATGAACCGTTACTTTCAAAAAGCAAAATGGCAGTGGCATAATAAAAGCAACATTGATGTCATTGCCTTTTAAATAGCAATTTGTTAACAAAATGATCTTGTAACATTTGCCTTATTATATACCTATAATCTAAATGTAATGTGAAGACAAACAATTAAAAAAGCAGCAATTCAGAAAATAATCACGTAGAGATATAATTGAAGTCATATAAAAGCACACATAATCATACACAATTAAACAAGCACATATAATGGCACAGCATCGCCCATGCCCCGCATGTTTTATCCTATGTTTATCCTATCCGTTAGCCAGTTTATCCCGTTCGTTTATCCTATCCATTTATCCTATCCATTTATCCTCTCCGTTTATCATATCTGTTTATCCTATCCGTTTATCCTATCCGTGTATCCTACCCGTTATCCTGTTTATCCCGTTTATCCTATCCATTTATCCTATCTATTTATCCTATCTGTTTATCCTATCCGTTTATCCAGTACCCCATAAGCACTGGTTCATCCCATTTATCCTGTTTATCTTATCTATTTATCCTATTTGTTTATCCATTCTGTTTATCCTATCAGTTTATCCTATCAGTTTATCCTATCAGTTTATCCTATCCGTTTATCCTATCCATTTATCCTATCCAATACCCTATCCATTGACCCTATCCATTTAACATATCCATTTATCCTATCCGTTATCTCGTTCATCCCATTTATAGCGTTTATCCTATCCGTTTATCCTACCAATATGTCCTATCCGTTTATCCTATCTGTTTATCCTATCCATTCATCCTATCTGTTTATCCTATCCGTTTATCCCATCCGTTTATCCTATCCATTTATCCCATCCGTTTATCCTATCGGTTTATCCTATCCGTTATCCTGTTTATCCCGTTTATCCCGTTTATCCTATCCATTAATCCTATCCGTTATTCTATCCGTTTATCCTATCCGTTTATCCAGTACTCCATAAGCATTGGTTCATCCCATTTATCCTGTTTATCCTATCTGTTTATCCTATCTGTTTATCCTATCTGTTTATCCTATCCGTTTATCCTATCCATTTATCCTATCTGTTATCCTATCCGTTTATCCTATCCGTTTAACATATCCGTTTATCCTACCCATTTATCCTACCCGTTATCCTATCCGTTTATCCTATCCGTTTATCCTATCCGTTTATCCTATCAGTTATCCCATTTATCCCGTTTATCCTATCCGTTTATCCTATCCGTTTATCCTATCCGTGTATCCTATCCATTTCAGGGTTGCGATTTTTATTGATTTTTATAAAAAAATCAAAAAAATCGGATTTTTTTGATTTAAATCGGATTTTTTTTATTTAAATCGGATTTAAATCATTAATGGAAAAATTTCATTTTCCATATCAATTTCACCAACTGTTATTAATTTTTATGCATTGACATATTATGAATAACATAGATATGGATGTCAATAAGGCATACATATATAATTTTGTTTAAATTAGAGAAATTATAATGCAAAATTATGAAATCAAGGCAGGTGATGTATTAAATACAATAATCATAATGTAAGCTACGGCAGCAGTTCCACATTTTGATACGAATGTGTTAATAAATGTCTTTTTCACTGAACATCAATCATAACTATACAGCTTACTTGTAATAGAAGTACACCTTCTAAAAGATAAAAAGGGATGTCAAAACGAGTCATCATTTTCCCTACTCTGCAATGAACTGAACTGCTACGTTAAATCACCAGTATCAGCACTCACGATGCCTGTTAATTATGTTCACATGTAGTGTATTTGATATCAGTCTAAATAGCAGTAGGGGCTTTGGGGACAGTGCTGCATTTGCAGAACATGGCTTGTTTTTCATTGCAGCAATGAAATAGTTTAGAGAATCATGAGAATGCCATGATTGAAATAAAATTGTTTAAATCTTTATTAACAAGTATGTAGTCATTCTACTCGGATATATTTATCAGAAATATTTTATCATATATCTAAAATTATATCTTATATATATATACAAGGGGCCTGTGTGATATGTCATTAGACATATTTATGAAAGAGTATTGCTAAATGCTAGGTTGCAAGCTGTAATATCTCACTGCCAGCTTTATTTGTGCTTTTTTAAGCCTTTTTATCACAACTTTGATTTAAATCATGATTTTTATTGAGTGATTTAAATCATGATTTAAATCAATGATTTAAATCAATTGATTTAAATCCAACAACCCTGATCCATTTATCCTATCCGTTTATCCCATTTGTTTATCCCAGCCGTTTATCCAATCCGTTTATCCTATCCGTTTATCCCGTTTATCCTACCTGTTTATCCTATCTGTTTATCCTATCTGTTTATCCTATCCGTTTATGCTATCCGTCTATCCTATCCGTCTGTCAACCCATCTATCCATTAAGCCATCCGTCAATCCATTCCTCCATCTATCTATCCTGTCTGTTTATCCTATCCGTTTATACTATCCATCTATCCTATCTGTTTATCCCAGCCATCTATCCTATCCATCTATCCTATCTGTCTGTCAATCTGTCTATCCATCCGTCTATCTATCATTCAATCCATCCGTCAATCCATTCATTCATCTATCTATCTAAGTTTCTATTTATCCTACCCGTTTATCCTATCCGTTTATCCCGTTCGTTTATCCCATCCGTTTATCCTATCCGTTTATCCCATCCGTATATCCTTTCCGTTTATCCCGTTTATCCTACCTGTTTATCCCATCTGTTTATCCTATCCGTTTATCCTATCTGTTTATCCCATCCGTCTATCCTGTCCGTCTGTCAACCCATATATCCATCAATCCATCTGTCAATCCATTCCTCCATCTATCTATCTATCTATCTATCCTGTCTGTTTATCCTATCCGTTTATACTATCCATCTATCCTATCCTACTGTATATCCCATCCATCTATCCTATCTGTCTGCCAATCCGTCTATCCATGCATCAATCTATCTATCTATCTATCCATCTATCTATCTATCTATCTATCTATCTATCTATCTATCTATCTATCTATATGTCAATCTTTTGTTTACATGATTGTATATTATAACCAGGTGACCAATGCCACAAGTTGGTAAAATTTGGAACTTCTGGTGATATTGGCCAAAAAATCAATAATCACTGATATGTGTTATTAGATTCCAAATCCAAAATTTTGAGGTTGTATATACGTTTTTGTGACGTCTATGCCACATTATGCTAGTAAATTTAAACATGAATGTGAAGAAAATACTGACTTAAAATGCAGTTTATTCAAAACGAAACTCTTTTTAAGATATCACTATGAAACTTGCACACGTTTTGTTGAATAATATTCTTAAAACAAACAAAAAACAGATTTTTCATTATTTGCCTTCTCATACCTTCTATGGTGTAATTAGCAGGTAATGCCGAAAGCAAGCTTTGCACTTTTTGTCAGCCATAAACACAGGGCCATTATACCATGATAGGTTTTACCAAAAACCGTATTGTATATACCAATGGAAAGCTAAGCTCAAGTGTAACAACACAATATCAAACAAGTGAAAATTGCAGCAAAGGGTCTTTATCACAAAGCATTGAACAAGACATGTCTGAACACACATTTTTACAAAGTGTAAGAGTGCCACATTTGTTGTCAGTGAAATAGACAGGCCACTAATACCATGATAGGTTACATTTACAACCGCGTTCTATAGACCAACAGAAACCTGGGCTCATGAGCTACAAAATCATATCAGAGAAGGTAACTTTCCTTCCACTAGCCTTCATCAAGAAGCGTGTAAAGAAGAAAGGTCCTCATAAATATTACAAAATGTGAGAGCGTCGCATTTTTTGTCAGTCTCAAAGATAGGGCTCTAATGCCATTATGGGTTGGACTTTCTTCCCTATTCTATACACTAACACATAGCCAGGCTCATGAGCATGACAATAATACCAAGAATGTAAGAATTCCAACAACAAGCCACCATCAGGAAGCACCCAAACAAGAGAAGTCCCACAGAATGTTTGCAGAATATAAGAGTGTCGCGCTGTTGTCAGTCTCACTCAAGCCATCACAGCTTCTGACACAAACGCCTTAGCCACTTTAAGTGATATATTCCTGACAGACAAGGTCATGAGCAATGCGTTGGTACATCAAATTTTCCAAAAATGTTTCGATCAGTGTTTTATCTGTGGCATCAAACATCACATTGCACTTTTAAGCTTCGCCCGGGACACACCAACTGAGGATTACAAAAGGTGTATTAAAAAATATAGAAACATCCGATTACCATTTTTCTGGATTCATAAGATGCCCAACTAATCAGGGAACAGTAATGCATTGCAATTTTGATTCTAGATCCATCCCTTTTCCTGTATTTGAAAGTTGTATGCAAAAATTTTGCATGCATTGTCCAGGCGGGACACCAAAAATTTCCTTTACTGCAATCATGTATCACTTATTATCTCAAGACCAGTGACATATGGATGCAATTGCTGCTATTTACCTCAAAGAAGATATTTTTGCCTATCATTCGATCCCTAATACCGGCAAAAATTCCTTTATAGGGCTGAGATATGACCTAATATGTAAGTGCATATTGGCCCAAAACTGAAATTTATATAATATATAGTAAGTTGCCCGTAGATTGGAGGGAAGAGAATAGAATAATATGAAATAGATACAATATAAGCCCGTGCTACCTGTATAATTAGTTGGAAAGACGCATGAACTATACTGAGATGCAGGAATTGCTGAGTTTCCCAGAAATAGAATGTGGTGCAAAGGGAGGAACTGGCAAAGGACTTGCAGGTGCTGCCCTCTTGTGTAATGTATGTGAATGAGTTGCTGCTTGCAGTGGCCATTCTGTGTACTAAAACTCACCCTGTGGAAGGGAAAATGGCCACCACAATGCAGGCTTTCTGGACCTTGATAGCCTCTAAAACTGATAATAGTAAATTTTCTAATATTGAATTAAACTGAAAATACCAACCGTTGTGCACATCTACAATGGTATCAATGTGTTATGCATTTGATAAGAACTTCCAGAGTGGGCTGGTTGAGGCCACAGCATTGGTTGTTTCACCCCTTCAGTAGATTTCAGCACTAAAGCATAATCGCCCTATGCATAGCATAGCATGGGCGATAATTACACCATAAAAATTAGTTTTAAGGTCACCAACTACCAGCTATAGGGCTTTATGATGAAATGGAATGAGGCTCAGCCTCGTTTCCAGACTCATTATTCTTTCTGATGCTTTGACTCCAAATTAAAAATCTATTATACTGCTTTGCATAGGAGCACTAAGAGAGAACTATCTGGGCAAGCAACATTTGTCAGAATTTCACAATCAAGATTTTATTTAATTTTAAATGGGGTAATCTTTTGAACCCTTGATTATCAAAATATATATACAAGTAGTGTTGCCTGTAAATAAGTGAAAACGCATGACTTTCGCCTTTAGGTCAATACTAAATAATTATTATCTTCAACCACACTGATTGTGAAAGCAAAGAGAAACTTGTCTGATAATAAGAACACATTATTGTGGACAGTCAAAAACGAGGATATCTGAGGCACGTGGGATACAAACATCAAAATGGTGGCCGATTATCATTTCTCCACCAACAGTTAAATATGTAGTCAAAATATTTGCTAAGTAAGTGAACCCTCCTTCCCATTGAAACTGCATTGACCTTGAATTTCACTTACTACTCAAAGGGTTTGACCCATACCCAACTCCGAGTATAACAAAGAAAGTTGGCAACATTTGTTACCCTACAAATATCATCAAGCAATTTGGTTGAAGATGTCTAGCACAGTGGTTAGGACGTCTGTCCAATATGCATTGGTCCAAGGCTCAAATACAGCTTCAGCTATGTCCAAAGGTTGTCAATATATGATTGACATATTAATTACTATGTTTTCATTCAGAATTTGTACCTTGGAGCTTACTATTAAAATGCATATAAACCCTGTTAGTGCCATGACTGTAATACTAACTTCCCTGTATGTATCCTTCTTGCTAGATCAGTCTCTTTTCCAACATTAGCTCCTGCACCTGTAAGCCGTTTTAATCTCCGGCCTGCTACATTCTTCACGGTCATTTTGGAAACTCCTCACTGACATGTAAATGTTGCTCAGTCCATTAGATGGATTGCAGATCCATGTTAACTTTGCAGGGGCTGGAGCAGGTCAGGATGTCCATGCTGGGCCATGAAATACTGGCTTGTTCAACGACCTAAATGCCCACTCAAGTTTGAGAGGACTTGTGTATTGCAAAGCAGATGAGGGAATTAATCACTCTAAAAGTAATTCTTTTAGGAGGACATACTTGTCGGAAAGGACTTTACATCACACAAATGAGCCTATACGAACATTGTCGAACAATGAACATGAAATGTAGCTTTACAGGCTGACATATTGCTGGAGAGGCTCCTCGATGGAACTTCACTTAATTGGTTGTTCAACATGATGAATTTCCATAGTTACAGTAAAGAGGATTGTATAAATTATGATCATATAAAGTGTCCTTTTTCCAGACTATCCCAAATATAAGAATGCTTGAGAGTCTCCTCAATGGAACTTCACTTAATTGGTTGTTCAACATGAAGAATTTCTGTAGTCACAGTGAAGAGGATCGTATCAATTATGATCATATAAAGTCTTCTTTTTTCCAGACTATCCTATTTTTAAGACAGTAAAATTCTACACCTAAAGTCAACCGATGGCTGCCTATTATGGCCTCAAAATAAAGAATTCCGAAATGGCAGCTAGTCAGAGAACTGTTCTTTCTCAACCTCAAGACTTATATTTTCTTCTTTTTATAAAACACTCTCAAAAATGATTGACTTATAAATTCTTCTATTTATAAAATACCCTCAAAAATGATTGTTATGTTGTGTATTGGTGTCTAAAAAACCATAGGATTGTCTGATTCTCACAATCTCACACTAAAATTTACTATAACTAATAGATGATTTCCATGCTAAGAGTTTGATCACAGTACTTCAGCAGCTGTTATGAATCCCGGAGTGCACATTCCACAGAGAAATATTCTATCGTTCCACATAGCAAACTGACCAACTATAAACAAAATATACCTTGAATTCCGTAAGCTACACTTTTTGTTCATTATGCCTATTGTTGGCACAAGACCACCATTCCTTTTTGCCAAACAGCATTAACCTTCATAGTCTAGCTATGCAATAATAATTTTATCCTTCCTTTGGACTGAATCATTTGCTAAGTAAAATCACTATGGGAAATCAACTACCTGACCTTGTCAATAACCCAAAGTTCAGGAAGATGTTATCAAGAACTACAAAGTGCACATTCCACATTCCACAGAGAAGCAGTTGTATCTTTCGACACCACAAATTGACACACAATAAACAAAATATACATGTAGCTTGAATTCCATGAGCACTTTACAAAGTGTTGCAGATGTGGTCATAAATGCCCAATGTTTACACTGGACCACCATCCCCAATTTGCCAAACGGCAACGACCTTAATTCTTGAAAGTTCTCGACTAAGCAATATTGTCTGTCCTTCCTTTGGACTGAATCATTTGCTAAGTACAATAACTATGGCAAATCAACTTCTTGACCTTGTCAACAACCCAAAGTTCAGGAAGATCTTGTCAGAGGAAACTTTGCAAAGTAAGGAATTGTTCAAACAAGGTTCACAATTCTGTGAAATGGTGACTTAAGGAGGAAAATCAATTTGTAATTTGCACATTAGGAAGACAATTTTACCCCTATCACGTAGCTGAATTATGGTAAAATACCACCTCCACTACAGCTGTGTGGACAGAATAGGAGCTGGTAACTTTATGTTGAATATCTCATAAGAGAATTCTGATGTTGTACAATAAACAAAATACTGCCTTTTAAAACTTCTATATTGCAAAGTGGACGGGGAAATTAATCACCCTAAAAGTAATTCTTTTAGGAGGATATACTTGTTGGAAAGGACTTCTTCACACAAATGAGCCTATAAGAACATTGTCGAACAATGAACATGAAATGTAGCTTTACAGGCAGACATATTGCTAGAGAGGCAACTCAAGCAAACTTCACTTAATTGGTTGTTCAACATGAAGAATTTCCATATATGCAGTGAAAGCTAAGAGATTGTATATATTATGGTCACACTCATTCTCATTTTCCAAGACAATCCCAATTTTAAGAGAGCAAAATAATTATACACCTAAAGTCAACTGATGGTTGCCTATTATGGCCTCAGATTAAAGAACTTCTCAAGTAGCATCCAACTCAGACCACCTCTATTTATCCAGCTCAAAACTTCATGAAACAGTCTGACTCAATATTGTTTACAGCTGGTTAATTTGTTATCCGGAACGGGTGACTGTGAAAATTGAAATTTGTGAGGCATCGTATTGGATTTGTCATGCTAAAAGTACTCATCAGTTCAATAGTGCTTTAGTGTCAGGAGACTTATGTCTCATAATTATTTGTTTCTGAAAATTCAAAGGAATATTTGTGTCTGACAAAATTAAAGGATTATGAATGATTGTAATACTAAAATTGATTATAACTAATCAAATGTCCCCTGTGGTTCCCATGCTAAAAGTTTTATCATTATACTTGGAGCTGTCAAGAATTAAGAGACTAGTGCACATTCCATATTACGCAGAGAAATAGTCTTATCCGTCTACATTACAAATTGACAAGCTATAAACAAAATATTGTTGTGTGTAGCTTGAATTCCATAAGCATTTTTGTTTGGAAAATAATTTTTTTTAAAGTTTTGCTGATGTGGTCATATATGCCCAATGTTGCCACCAGACCACCATCCCTATCTGCCAAAGGGTGACAAGTCTGACGACCTTAATTCTTGAAAGTTCTCGGCTAAGCAATATTGTCTGTCCTTCCTACAGACTGAATCATTTGCTAAGTAGATCTACTATAACTATGGCAACTCAACTACCTGACCTTGTCAATATGCTAAGTTTAGGAAGACCTTGCAAAGTAAGGAATTGTTCAAAGTTTCAAACAAGGTTCACAATTCTGTGAAATGGTAGCTTATGGAGCAAAATCGATATGTAATTGGCACATTAGGAAGACCAAGAGACTCCTATCACGTAGCCAGCACCCCAAATGCAGTTGTGTGGACAAAATAGTGGCTGGTAACTTTTCCTATTAGAATATCTCACAATTTTGATATATGGCGATGGAAAGAGCTGTCCAACAGCAACAGACAATAATGGTAAACTGTCAATAGTTCACTGGTTTCAATATAGTTTATTGGTGTAATTCTCTGCAAATTTGGCTTTGAATATAAAATTTAATGAGCAGGGGCGCTTCTAGAAATGGCCTGAGGGGGGGGGGCATTACATGGAGTGAATATGGGACGCTCTGCCATTTTTCCTATCTCTTCCATGTTAATTTTGGGCCTGAGGGAGGGTCCATGGCCCAATGTCCCCCCTAATTATGCCACTGTAAATGAGGTTGTCCTTTATAATTTTCACATTGACTGTCATGCTTTTTGTTTTTAATTAAAGCTCTAACGTGGGTTGCTGGGTGACAGAGTGGTTCTGGTTACCACCTGCTCTGCTACAGGTTTTTGCCTGCCTGCATGGGTATGAACCCTAGAGCCTCAAATTTTCACTGGGCCTTCATAAGGGAAATCCCAGCTGGATGTGTTTTTGGATGAGATGTTAAATTGGCACCCCTTGTATCAGTGTCTTTGTTTCGCAAGGGCAATATCCCCACATGGGGTAAATGTGTAACATTTTGAAGATTTCCGCTCTCTCTCCCATCTCATTACAGCCAGAAAATTTGAGATGCAGACAAAGTAGACAGCTGCACGGTGAAAATGACACTTTGTGTGTCATCATACTGATGATCTGCCATGATCACACCCAATACTTTCAATTTTTAAAATTTGATTTAAGGATACTATTCCCGCTTGTTGATGACAAGCAGATGAAAAGGATTATGCTTCTGAGTTTTACTCTAAAATCAGTTTTGATAAATCAAGTGGCCTTCTGTTGATTATTATTACTAATCAAACAGCCTCCATGTTTCCCATGTTGAATGTAGAGCACATGACACTCCATTGAAGCTTTCATGAGTCACGACATGCCATTTTTACAGTGAAACAGTCCACTCTTTTTGCATATCAAATTTCCTGGCTGTAATCAACCCTAAGGGCCCAAAACTGGGATTAGAGCACTATACTTACAATACGAGGGGTGTTCAGGAAATTCTGACCAATTTTTTGTAGCAGACCTTTCTCTTTGACATACTTGAATGAAATTTTTACAGTACAAAATTCAGGTGTATAGTCATCGATTCTCAAAATATGACGTCCATGGCAAATGTTTAAATTACTTTTCTGTTGCCATGGAAATGACACCTTGGGGTAGGCAGCGCAGCTAAATTTTTCATGTAAAACTCAACAATTTAGCTGTGTAAATCACCATAAAATTTATTGTACATACACAATTAATTGTGAACTTAGATGTTCATCAGCAGCTTCACAATTTTTCAAAGTACTCTCCTTGGCATAAAACACATTTTTGCATCCTTTCAATCAACTTAGTGAAGCAATTTTCAAAGTCCTAACTTAGAAAAGCCCTAGAAACAGCATGTCACATGTCATTATTTGTAGCACATCTTTCACCTCTCAGCTCATCTTTTAAATTAGGGAATATTCAAAAGTCACATGGTGCTAAACCATCATCGAGGTATCTTGAAATGCTGTCCTGATGAGATCCTGTGTATGTGTACCATTCTTTCCTATGAGAACACACAATTTGATTGAAGCTCTCTGATCGCGTTTCGGGTCCATGTAAAATGCTCATTCAAAATCACTCTCTACTGTGCAAAAATCAGGTTTAAATGGCTAAACAATGGATTGGCACAACATTGTGACATCATAAAGTTACAATCACAATTGTCAGTAGGCCCTGCACAGGTCTGCAGTCCTTTTCAACATAATTTGACCCCCGATTTCAGGCAAAACACGATGCCAAGCTTACTAGAAAAATTAGCTGCGCTGGGTTCCCCATCTTGCCGTATTCATGGCACCAAATTACCAACTTAAATATATTGCATCCCAATGGTGCTTGGCCATTTTTTGCTTTGATACCTCAAGATGTATTCCTGAAAATTTGAAGACTCTAGCTTAAATATAAGCATCTCTCAGAAAAATTGGTCAGAACTTTCTGAACGCCCCTCGTATCTATCTGACAAAAACTTCAAAGTTCAAAACTCTCTTTTGACTTCAAATTAATTAATATTTAACAATAGACAGCAGCTATATGTTTTGGTTACATTTTTGTTTATTTGTAACATGGAAGGTTTGCCTTACTAGGAAATAATAAATGCAAGCAAACAAGATACTTGTCAGTAAACTTATTGGTTTGCGACTCACCATATCTGTTATTGTATCTCATTAAAATAATAAAAACTACCAAACTACTGAAAATAACAAATAACATCATATATGTACAGTAAATGTGTACACCTCCTTCTGGGACATAATGATGTCTGAAGACTCAGTACAGCAATAATTGGTCATACGAAGCAATTGTCATACAGAATACGCATTTTTTGTACTGAAAATCCATAGTCCCCCTCCATGGATTGTCTTATTATGACTCAATGCAAAATGGGAAAAACAAATCAGAAAACCAAAGAAAGCTGTATGAGAACTGTGGCCGACACATCATACTATATCATTCTCAAGTTCATCATTAATAGTAGATTATTCCATATTTATTCTTGCAGAATTACTATCTGTAATCTGTCTGAAATATCTGATATGGTCTTGGTAACATCATTAGTAAGGATAATAAGGCACGTTCAACTGGTCAAAGCTGCACATTTTTAGCCTCGGCTTTTCACCAAATATATTTTGTTTGTCTTGTCGTAAACACAGGTGCCTCTATAAGCTTCCAAGTGCATAAATACAGGACGTAAAGCCTCAATCATCCATCCACCCATCCTGTAAAAATAAATAAATGAAATAATAAAATATTGTTTATTAAAGTTGAAGAGTAATACAAAAACGTTAGAACTAGGGCTATTAATAGACATATAAGCTATTTAAGCTTAGATAATACATGTACATACAAATATTTAATACCTATCATCAGAAGCAAAATAACAAGACTTATAGTCTTCTATAAAATTAATTAAGCTGCTGCCATTATGGCCTTCCGTATTGGATGAACACAAGAATATCATCAACATGCATGTGCTGATAGAATCAGATGGATAACGTTCCAAATTAATGATATTTTGACAATGCTGTTCAGCAGTTTGGAGATAAACTCTGAGGCATATGGTTCACATTGTTAATGGAAAAATAACAGTGAGGGGTTATTACAAGGGAATTACATTTTGCCCTCAGACCATCCAATCCACCCTGCTGTTCCACTGATTTTTTGTATACTGCATCCAGTGTAAAGTTACTCAAGAAGAAGTACAGTGGTACCTACGTTATAAGACCCCCTGTTATAAGACTGACTTGCAACCCCATGAGAGACCGCTTAATGGCCACAAAAGGGGTGGTCTTAAAATGCAGGAACCACTGTAATTCTGACACAGGTTCAATTCATACCCAGTTGGTGAAAAGATAGTCATAAAATGTTTTAGGCATGGCATCTGCTTTTAAAAAAATGACATAAAGTGTGTGTGCCTTTGTTTCCATGTAATTTCTCATTCCACACGTCGGAGTGTTTCTCTCACGGTGAAAGTGCATGATTGGAAATATATGGGTTTATCACAGCTTCAGCTAAAGCATTGCTGCATAAATCAAATATTGCCTCAATCAACAAGTGATTGACCTATAACATATATTGTCGTCAATTCAGCTGAATGGAATAACTGTGTAAGCTAGTTGTCAGCTTTTATTACACAGCAAAAGCAGTCAGTATTCCTGACCCTTGCCTGGAGCACTTTTGACCTCTGGTCAAGTTTGTTGACCTTTCTGTACTGTGAGATGCTCCTTGCAAGGAAGACAGTGCTACAATATCATAATAAGGACCAGGATGTCATAATAATGACTTCACAGCATCACCAGTTAGTAGTTAACGTGAAATTTACGACTGATGCAAATAACGCCAGGAAGCAGAAGTGCCAGAAGGCAGCCTGGAGGCCAGTGTAGCTTTGTTATATTTTATGTTGGGGTAAAACATTTAGAATGCCATTTTACTCATTGGGACTACTTCTTTGGATGCCTTTATGGACTGCTAGTTCGCTGTGCTAGAAATGACCTGGGTGTTGGGGCATCTCATGCTGTGAATACGCGGTAGCTCAATGCTTTTCCTATCTTAATTTTGTCCCTCTGTCTCTTGACCTTAGTTTTGAATTTTCTGTTCCTTGGCTATTTCACATATGATTTCTGTCTAACATCCAGAGCCTCGTACTTGGCTCACATGACACTTGTCAGGATGGATATGTCTATGGATGATTGACAGACTTGAGGCCTTCATTTGATTTTTTGGTGCTCAAGCTGTTAGCTGGAGTCTCTTTCATTTACTTAAGCATATAAGCACTGATTATTGTCATCTCATATTCACCACAAACTAATGGAAGAGCCACCAAATCCCAAAATCCTAAAAGAAACTGCACTAATCTGTGGTTATGTGCTGCAGTCTCCTGTTACATGTACATCAAGTCGTATTCAGCAGCCCAAATTACTCAAATCTCATGATTACGATATCATAAGGATGTCACTGTCCGACTAAGGCTGCTAAGGAATTATGAATGAGTGTATGGCATGTCTGTATTAGGTTGGTTGCTCAGATTTGGATCATTCTTCAGGAGCTTATAGGACCTCCTTGGTTCCTAATAGAGTGAAGCTGTATACTTTAAATGTAGAAGCCTTTTTGATATGGCGGAAGTGCTGCTGGTATTATAATAAGTGTTGTTTTCAAAAAGTACGTTTTCTCAAGCTTTGGCTTATTAAATTTCTACTGCAACTTTTATAATAGTTATCTAATTTAATAAGACTAAGGCAAATGATAATTGGAACTGCTGTCGAACATTAGTCCAGATGATCGAACTGCAGCGGGTGTCAAAATCTAGACCAAAGGATCTGAGAGATTGGCAGCCCATTGCACATTAACTAAGCTAAGAACCTCCTCCCCCCGCCCCCTAAAACCTCCCATTCATCTTGTTGAAGGGGTCGATCGGTCATAAGTCAAAAAGAATATTGCTTCATATAAACTGTGATCCCTCATTAATCATCAAAATCTACTTCATACAATAGACCTTTTTATCGCCTTTTTCATGAAGCATTAATCTTCATCAACAGTCAACTTCACTGCCAGTGCCGTCACTACCGTTTATCGTGATGGGTTTTGGAAAGCTCGAAGTCCTGCCTAAGCTTTGAATCAAATTGGTTTTTAAGTGTGCACCGTTTTTTAAAGCTCAACAACTTGTCTCACTTTGGTCTTTCAATCAGATAATTTATGTCAGCCTCGTGGTATAACATTATGAGTGTCATTCATTACTCACCAACACTGAGTGTTAATAATGTACACAACGACTTTGTAGGTCTTCGAAAGGATTCCATCATGGTGAATCTCTGCCTACATTTAAAACTTTAAATATATATATCATGACTCATTTTATTTCACATTTGAATTAGAAGTCATATATTCCCAATGCATGTGAACTTTGTATTACACCCGGATCAGACTCAATTGTTTTGAACAAAAAATTGTAACTGAGATTGTGAGATATTATTGAGTATTTTGGCTGTGAAGCATGCCAATAGCATCATCCATGCTTAAGTCAAAGTCAAATATTTATTATTAAATATTTGGAATCATATAAAATCAATGAATGCACAATGCTAAATAAAACGATTGACAGACCAGTCAGCTTGCCACCATCTTACAAACATCAAGCAATGGTTCCACAAGGAATACAGTATGGTTTTGTTCATTACTTACATAATTTATATTGTGCACTGTCATGCTCTGACATATGATGCTATCAGTGACTCTTAGCCTGCTGATATTACCAACTTCTGAGGTATTGATATATGATTTGCTGTCCATTACTGACAGGTAATCCTTGCCTCCAAGCTTGCAGTCCTTCAGTATACAGGCACTGATTATTGTCATCTGATATTAATTAATATTAATCAAAAACAAATGGAATAGCCAGAAAATCCGAATACCCTGAAAGAAAGACCGAAATAATCTGTGGTTTTGTGCAGACTCATGTTACATTCAGTCATATGCAGCAGTCAAGAAAATTACTCAAATCTCATGATTACCATATCGTAAGGATGTCACTATCCGACTAAGGCTACCAAGGAATTCATGAATGAGTGTACATGTATGGCATGTCTGTTTTGTTGCTACTGACTTGGATAATTGCTTAGGAGCTCATAGAAGCTCCTTGGTTCCTAATTTAGTGTCATATCAATTCTAATGATGTGCCTTTTTGGTATATGTAACAGATCTATTGTGAAGAATTGATAGTCTAACATTGGCTAGTAAGTAGTATGAAAGAAGCTCATTTTACTTTTTTTTTCCTTCTAAGCATTTGATATGGCACTTTTACAAAGTTGGTGCTAAGTTTGCTATTCTTCTACAAAATTTTGAATGTTGTTTAAATTTCTCTCAATTTGCTACCAAATATCCAGTTTTCATGTTATAGTACAATCCTTGGATTTTAGTGGAAAAGTTTGCAATGTCCATATTATAGTCTGGGGTCTAAACAGGAAAAAGGTGCATAATTATTTAAAAAGTTTTTGCCCCCGATTTTTATATAAAAAAATTTGGTATTAAAATTATTGCTGATGTACAGAGAATAAGAATATTGTTTCCAGTTAGCATCTTCTCAATAATACTATTCTTGTGTAAATCTGAAATTTGCCAGTACTAAACAGGATATGCCAATTTTGCTATTTTGGAGAATAACCTCTACATATTGAAATTGGTAAAATCTGAGTCATGTTTTTGTGGCCACGGCATGCAGTCAGTATTTTAGTAATTGCTGTTGAAGAAGTTTTGCCAAGCCCTGGCTAATGCAATTTCTTGTGCAACTTTTATTATAGTTTTTCATCAAAGAAGGACCATGTTAGTAAGATTGAACATGCTAATAACATGGTCAACAGGCACAGCTGTGTTTGCCCTTACGTTATTGTTTATTCGCTCACCACATTTATAGTGGAAGGCAGGCCTGAAGTTGTGCTAATTTCTCTGGACAAGTGGCTTAAGGAGGCAGTCATTGGAAGTTGCGAACTTCTTTCTTCAGGTCATAACTAGTGCAGAACCAAGTTTACCCAGCAGGCGCAAAGAAATGTGATATTTGGGTTGTGTCAACAACCTTAGACGGTAAGTCTTTATTAACTATTTGGAGCTATACTCCAATAGAATTATCTTCTGTAGTGCATAATATTGCCATCGAGGTAAATAATCTAATGTGGCCACCATTTGATCTTAAGGGGGGATGGAAGCTTTTTTAAACAAATAATTTCTTGATCTTTTTTGGCGAAATAAAAAAAAATCGCTTTGGGCAGTCTTGAAATTAATAATTTATGGCGGGGGTATTTCTGACCAAGGTGTAGACTGATTTTGGAATAAATATTCGGGGACTTTCCCTCCAAGGAAAGCTCCAAGCCCCCCCCCCCCGCCTTGGATATAAAATTTATTCAAAAGTGGTCCCAACAAATCATTTGTCATTCTTAAAGTAATGACAAAAAGAAGTACCACAAGTCATACAAGTATATTATCATCCTAAACAAGAGATACAATGTATAACAAGGTGATATTAGCGGCCTGGCCCTACTGCTTGCTCCTTGCATCAGTCGTAAATGTCATCTTAATTACTTACTATTGATGTTTTAAAGTCATTTAATTATTATGACATCCTGGTTCTTATTAAATGATGTAGTAACACCGCCTTCCTTGCAGGGAGTATCTCACAGTACAGAAAGGTCAACAAACTTGACCAGAGGACAAAAGTGCTCCAGGCAAGGGTCAAGAACACTGACTGCATTTTTTGCTGTGTAATAAAAGCTGACAACCAGCTTACACAGTAATCCCATTCAGGTAGATTGACTACAATATGTTTGGGTCATTCACCTGTTGGGACAGGCAAGGTGTGATTTATACAGCAAAGCCCGAGCTTTGATAACTCATACTGTTGATCCTGTGCTTTCACAAAACACTCTGCCTCAAGTACTCATTTATAAATCAAGCCGCACAATGTTAAGAAACAACATTCCCTGCCAGGAATCATTTGTTTAAAGACTGCCCAGACAATCTTTTTTTATTTCACAAAGACTGGGTGCTTAGGTACAGGGGTTCAATACTCGCTCTGGCTGGATACTTAGGTGGCTAATAAGACGCAGAATGCCCCATTATGAGTCACTTAGCAACTAACACCAGTAGGTATTGCATGAAGTAGATCATAGCACTCACTAGGGAGGTGAAATGTCTCGCAAACAAATACAAATTGACCACTCATTTCGATGTAAAAGATAGCACACCCAGTCTCGATTGAGGCCATGGAGGGGCATTGTCCTACAGTGTTAGCAGCTAAGTAATTCAAAAGAGGGATTTTCATGTCTTAGTAGCCATCCAAGTTCCCTTATCATCATAAAAATAAACGTACAGAGTGTGATAATGCAGGAAGGCAAGCTCAAATCATCCATCCATCAACAAAATGAACGAGAATCCTCATGCTGACAAAATGGTGTATCATACTCATGTACACGCTCAAGTACATAAGGTACATACGTACTAGTTAATTCAATGGTTTATGAGAAAATGGACCAACGCCAGACTGGACAGGCTCAGACCAACCGAGATATTCCATAATAAAGTGTTGTGTTTCAAAGAAAATAACTAGCAATATTAATACGAATTTATAGCTTTTGATCTGTCAATATCTACAAAAACACATTGAAATGAAGCAATTTGCATAATTGAGAACTTCAAAGGGTTGGCAAAGAATTGTTGGAAAAAGTGGGAAAAGTGCTTTTTAACTTTGCTGCAGTTTATCTGATATTACAGTGGAAATTATAAATGAGATATTCTGTCTAATGGAGTATGCAAACATACTTTTTGCCCTATCAGTGTGCCTCGGCGGTCCAACATCGGCCTGAAGCTGGTCCGATGCTACTGACATCGGACTGACGCTGGGCCGACGTTGGACCGCCGAGGCATTCTGACAGGGTGGCCTCTACTTCCCATGCCTTAGGAAGAACTTATGGAATAGTGTTGCTCCCCGGTTTGCCTTAGTATGCAAAAGATACAGTGTGGCTGTGTTGGTGTTCATTAATAAGAAAAAAAAAACAAGAACAGCCAACCACTACTACCACTCGCAAATGGGCACTGGTCCATTTTCCTGATACCCCATACATTCATTATCAGCTGCAGAAGCAGTATTTTTAAGACGTAAAACCTGTCTGATAAACAATATAATATTATAAAAAGCCAATAAATGATGCTTGGAGCATGGTTATGTACTGGCGTGTATTCTTGGCTCAATCGATAGCAATAATTTCTATGTACAAGATAGTTACATGGAGTTCCTCAGTATTAGAGACTTTATCTATGGTTGTTGACACAACCCGGATGTCAATCCTGCATTATCTTGGGCCTGCAGTGTAAACCTTGTCCAACACTAGTTTAACAATGACCTGAAAAAAAGCAATGACTGTCTGCTTAAGTCAACTGGTCCAGAAAAATTAGCACAACTTTAGGCCTGTCTTCTATTATAAGTGAAGTGAGCAAATAACCAATAACATGAGGGCAAACACAGCTGTGCCCGTTGGACATGTTATTAACATGGTTCATCTTACATGACATAACCATAAAAGTTGCACAAGAAATTGCATTAGCCAGGGCTTGAGAAAACTTGCTCAACAATACTTTTTTTGCATTGAAATTTGGTTTTTCAAAAAACCATTTTGAATCTAAAAAACCAATTTTGTCAGAAATTTTTTAGAGTGTATTCAAATGAACCAACTTCAATCTGTGTAAGTTATTCACCTGAGAGACAGTATATCATTTAGCAAAGCTTTAGCAAATTTAGAGGTCCACCAATCTAAACTAAAATTGGTACGATGTAAAGAAAACTGAATATTTTGTTGTACAATATGTAACATGAGAAAAATTAAAACAATATGCAAACATTTATAATGGATGGTGTCTTTAGGGAACATCAGTAACAACATGACAACAGTGCCATAACAAATGCACATAATAAATAAAAGATGATGAAATAAATAATTACAAAGAAGTAATTCTTTTTTTCGTACGAGCAACATGAGACTATCAATTCTCCAAAATAGATCTATAACATGTAGCCTACCAAAAAGGCTACATCATTAGTAGTGCTGTAACCCCCCATCAGGAACCAAAGAGTTCCTATGAGCTCAAAGTCCGCAGCAGCCAGCATTATACAGACATGCCATACACTCATTCATAATTCCTTAGCAGGCTTAGTAGGATAGTGACATCCTCATGATACAGTAATCGTGAGATTTGAGTAATTTTCTCGGCTGCGGCATACGACTAGATGTAACATGAGTCTGCAGCACATAACCACAGATTATTTCCGTTTCTTTCAGGATTTTGGGGATTTTCTGGCTATACCATTAGTTTGTGCTGAATGTCGGATTCCAATAATCAGAGTTTATATGCTGAAGTAAATGGAAGACTTCAATCTTGGAGACTATGGAGAGGGGAATAACATTGTCATACACTGACAGTAAATCCTAACCATACCTCAGAAGTTGGTTATCCAAGTCATCCAAGAGTCACCCGTGATACCATACGGGGCATGTCAGAGCATGACAGCAAGTAACAGACAAGATATTTTTGTTGAAACATGGTTTGAAGTGTGTTAGATGTTAGCTTCAGAGTTGACATGTCTGCTAACATTGGGCACAACAGAAGGAAATTTGAAGAAAGTACAGCTCCAAATTGTTAATAAGGACTTATCATTTGTATTTCTTTTTACACAACCCATGGCAAATATCATTCCCACATTTCTTTGAGCCTGCTGGGTAAACTTTGTTCTGCACATTTCTCTGGACAAGTGGTTTTGGGAGACAGTCATTGGAAGTGCCGAACTACTTTCTTCAGGCCATGACTGGAGCACAACAGTTACTTCAGGCCTATCTTTTACTATAAATGTGGTGAGCGAATAAACAATAACGTAAGGGCAAACACAGCTGTGCCTGTTGACCATGTTATTAGCATGTTCAATCTTACTAACATGGTCCTTCTTTGATGAAAAACTATAATAAAAGTTGCACAAGAAATTGCATTAGCCAGGGCTTGGCAAAACTTCTTCAACAGCAATTACTAAAATACTGACTGCATGCCGTGGCCACAAAAACATGACTCAGATTTTACCAATTTCAATATGTAGAGGATATTCTCCAAGATAGCAAAATGGGATTATCCTGTTTAGTACTGGAAATTTCAGGTGAACCCAAGTATAGTATTATTGAGGAGATGCTAAGTAGAAACAATATTCTTATGCTCTGTACATCAGCAACAAGTTTAATGTGGTTTAGGGAATATGATAAAATGCCAGAAAAGAACATTGCAAAATATTCTAGTGAGAATCCGGCAGTCATAAATGTATTAAAAAGTAGTCCCAATGAGTCATTTGGCTTTCTTAAGGTAATTAATACCATAAAGAAGTACTACAAGTCATATCATACAAAACAAGAGTGAAGAGATACAACATATAACAAGGTTAAATTAGCAGCCTGGACCTCCTACTTGCCTCTTGCTTCAGTCGTAAATGTTATCTTAGCCACTAACTGGTGGTGTTGTTAAGTCATTATTATGACGTCCTGGTTCTTGTTATGATGTAGTAACACTGCCTTCCTTGGAAGGAGCATATCTTACAGTACAGAAAGGTCAACAAACTTGACCAGAGGTCAAAAGTGCTTTAGGCAAGGGTCAAGAACACCGACTGCATTTTTTGCTGTGTAATAAAAGCTGACAACCAGCTTACACAGTAATCGCATTCAGCTGAACTGACTACAGAATGTAAATTGTCATTCATCTGTTGGTGATTTATATAGCAAAGCCTGAGCTGTGATAACCCAGATTGTCGATCCTATGCTTACACAAACACTCAGCCTCAAGTTGATTTCTAAATCAATATGTCAGGAATCATTTGTTTAAAGACTTCCCAGACAATATTTTTTTATTTCACAAAAACTGGGTGCTTAGGTACAGGGGTTCACTACTCAGTCTGGCTGTAAACTTAGGTTGCTAATAAGATGCAGAATGCCCCCTTATGAGTCACTTAGCAACTAAAACAAGTAGATATTGCATGAAGTGGATCACAAGGGAGATGAAATGTCTCTCAAACAAAGACAAATTGACCTCTCATTTCGATGTAAAGGGCAATTTCTACCAGTGTCAGGAGCTGAGTAACTCGAAATTCAATGTCTTAGTAGACACCCCAAATCAGCCATCCATCAATAGAAAGAATGAAAATCCTTGCACTGACAAAATGGTTTATCACACTGATGAACATGCCAATGCAAATATGTGCTAGTTCATTCTTCAGTTCTAAATGGACCAAAACAATCCGGAGAGATTCGGCCAACAGAGATATCCCAGTATATAAAATTTTGTGGACCCAGGACTCACAAAAAAGAATGACAAACACAGTTTAGAAAGAAAATAACAAGCAATATTAATACTATTAAAAATTTATGGCTTTTGATCTGTCGATATTTACAGAAATACATTTAAATGAAGCAATTTGCATGAATGAGAACTTCAAAGAGTGAGCAAATAAATGTAGGAAATAGTGGGCAAAGTGCTTTTTAACTTTGCTGCAGTTTATCTGATATTACAGTGGAAATTATAAATGAGATATTCTGTCTAATGGAGTATGCAAACATACTTTTTGGCCTCTACTTCCCATGCCTTAGGAAGAACTTATGGAATAGTGTTGCTCCCCGGTTTGCCATAGTATGCAAAAGATACGGTATGGCTGTGTTAGTGTATACATCAATAACCACAAAAACAAGTAAGAACAGCCAACCACTACTACCACTTGCAAATGAGCACTGGTCCATTTTCCTGATACCCCATACATTCATTATCAGCTAAAGAAGCTGTTTTTATGACGAAAACTTGTCTGATAAACAACATACAAGACAACCAATAAATGATGCTTGGAGCATGGTTATGTACTGGCGTGTATTCTTGGCTCAATCGATAGCAATAATTTCTATGTACAACATAATTTGTTGAATGGAGTTCCTCGGTATTAGAGACTTAATCTATGGTTGTTGACTCAACCCGAATGTCAATCCTGCATTATCTTGGGCCTGCAGTGCAAACCTTCTCCAACACTAGTTTAACAATGGCCTGAAAAAAAAAACAATGACTGTCTGCTTGAGTAAACTTGTCCAGAAAAATTGGCACAACTTTAGGCCTGTCTTCTATTATAAGTGAAGTGAGCAAATAACCAATAACATGAGGGCAAACACAGCTGTGCCCGTTGGACATGTTATTAACATGGTTCATCTTACATGACATAACCGTAAAAGTTACACAAGAAATTTCATCAACCAGGGCTCAAGAAAACTTGCTCAGCAATACTTGTAATATATGCTGCCTGCTTTGTCCAAATGGTCATACACTCTAAAAAATATCGGGACAAAATTGGTTTTTTAGATTCAAAATGGTTTTTTGATAAACCAAATTTCCATGCAAAACCTAAATGGATTTTTAAAAAAATCCATGTTGGTTTTTTGCATTGAAATTTGGTTTTTCAAAAAACCATTTTGAATCTAAAAAACCAATTTTGTCTGAAATATTTTAGAGTGTAGGGCTTGAGAAAACTTGCTCAACAATACTTGTAATACATGCTGACTGCTTTGTCCAAATGGTCATATTCAAATGAACCAACTTCAATCTGTGTAAGTTATTCACCTGAGAGACAGTATATTATTTAGCAAAGCTTTAGCAAATTTAGAGATCCACCAATCTAAACTAAAATTGGTACGATGTAAAGAAAACTGAACATTCTGTTGTACAATATGTAACATGAGAAAAATTAAAACAATATGCAAACATTTATAATGGATGGTGTCTTTAGGGAACATCAGTAACAACATGACAACAGTACCATAACAAATGCACGTAATAAATAAAGATGATTAAATACAAAATTAAAAAGTAGTTCTTTTTCATACTAACAACATGAGACTATCAATTCTCGAAAATAGATCTATAACATGTAGCGTACAAAAAGGCTGCTTCATTAGTAGTGCTGTAACACCCCATCAGGAACCAAAGAGTTCCTATGAGCTCAAAGTCTGCAGCAACCAACATAATACAGGCATGCCATACACTCATTCATAAATTCCTTAGCAGACTTAGTCGGACAGTGACATCCTCAGGATGCAGTAATCGTGAGATTTGAGTAATTTTCTCGGCTGCGGCATACGACTAGATGTAACATGAGTCTGCAGCACATAACCACAGATTATTTCCATTTCTTTTAGGATTTTGGGGATTTTCTGGCTATACCATTAGTTTGTGCTGAATGTCGGATGCCAATAATCAGAGCCTATATGTTGAAGTAAATGGAAGTAGCGGACAAACCATTTTTGTAGACTGACAGAAAGACAAGAAATTTATTCATAACAAAGAGAAAAGATATACATCTATACATAATTTATTTTTACAGAAAAAAAGACCATAGCAGTAACATTCATTATGGGGAGACCTCTCTAAGACAAAAGAGCCGCTATCGAGAGCCCACAGCTGCTATTAAGAGAACTATGACTTAAAGTTTGTTTGATGTTTGCTTCAGAGTTAACATGCTAAGGAAGGACATATAAGCTGCAGTGATAAAACTGTTGGTAAACCCTTTATTGGAGGCAGAAAATATGTCGTGTTAGTACGTATGTCTGAGAAGATAAAGTCAATTATGGCTGACCAAATGGGCATTTGTAATATGATCTCAGGGGCCTAATGTTATGTCCTTAAAAGCACTCATAATGTACACACCATCGATCTTTCCGTGGGGTATGCTAACTCCAAAGAACAGTGTAGCATGCAGATATTTGGTTTAGAATGTCAAAGGCAGATCTACACTTTGCCACATAAAATCTCATCCATCTTAAATTAGGCCATAGATGGGTGAATGATTGGGCTTCATCACCTGCATCTATACACTTGGTACGCTAATTAGGACAGGAGGAGGACACTACAATGAGGCAGAGGATGATTTAAACAGCCATCCAACATAAGCCCAGATGACCTGACAAGAGTTGGATTCGAACCCCTGTACCCAGCAATTGGGAGTCAAGCATGCTCCCACTAGACCAACCCTCCCCAACTCTAAAGAACAGCCTAGCATTCAGATAGTTGGTTTATTAGAATGTCAAAGGAAGACCTACTTTGACACATAAAATATTTTTCTCAGTTATCTTAAATTTAGTCCACGGCTTGCTGGTGTCAATTCCGGTGTTAAAGGCTTAACACTTTAACTTTGAGATTAAGACCGAGCTCATTCATTAAGTCAACAATTCACCAAGTAGCATCTCTGTCGGACCCCAAAGTCACCAAGGAGAGACTCCACAGGATAGATGGTCTGCCATTGATCACAGCGGTGAGACACTGGAGTTTGTTTTGTTATTCCATGTTGGGTGAATGTGTCTCGATCGTGCCTTAAATATACATTGATATAAAAACAACATTTTCAAATGCGAGACTGCACTTAATGGTCAAGTAAATTTATTTTGAGCCAAAAGTAGTAGTTGAGATGATATTCTAAGCTTCTTAAACAATCGAAGTCAGTGAAACATACCACTCAGGGAGGTCACAATTACCCAAAATTAATGACAATTAAATTGACAGTTCCTTTAAGTGTGAAGATGATCCTTAATTGTGTTATCACCAATCATTGGCATATTTGGGGGGGGGGGGGGGCATTGGGCAAATGGGCCATGCGGCATTGGGCAAATGGCCCTTCCCTCAGGCCATTTCTAGACACGCTCCTGTCATCAATGCCTTGAAACATCTGAACGTTCAAACTTGTAATTCCTCGGATGACAGTGAGCATATTTCAAATGGGTTTTAAAAACCAGCAAATGATGACTTGATGTACAGTGTGCAGATGTTCTTGGAAAGATGTCTGGGTGAAAACAATCTCACACTTCTACTTCTAATCAGTTCCAAGTGATTGGGCAACATTTGTCATTTCGGTCATTTGGGCTTATTTAGAACTTTTCAAATTACTTCGCATGTTCACTAATTTATTAAATCAAAGTTTAGGTTATCGTTTTACGAAGTGCAGTAAATTTTTACTGAACAGCAAATTGAACTGTGAAATAGACACAAGTCATTAATTATGGGGAGTTGCCAAATTGTCACGGAGTTCCACAGAAAACAAGGCGTCGTCCCTGTTTTTAATACGTAATGGATAGTTAATGTGGGACAAGTTATCAAGTTTGAAAGAAAAACAGCATATACTCGAACCCCATTCATTTTAGCTTAGGGGACTTTACCAAAGCCAACATAATGGAAGTGATTCAAGTGGACTCTTGATGAGGATGAATACTTCCTGAATATGGCCATGAAAAGGTCTGTTGTCTGAAGTAGATATTCCTGATTAATCACAGTTTATACGAAGTATTGTTCTTTTCGAATTATCATCAATCGACCATGTATCAAATTGAATTGAGAGGGGGTTAGTGTTGGTGTTTGTAATGTGATCGGCTGCCAGTCTCTCGGTCCAGGATTCGTTACCCACTCTTGTCGGGTTACCTGCCCGAATGGTCCTGAAGCAGTCTGTAAAGGCTCAGGCCAACCCAGAAATCTAATAATAATGTGTTGTGGACCCACCAAAGTAATGAAAAACACTGTTTTAATATGACTTAGCAAGCAGAAATGTTTCAATAAAACTAATAACCAGCAATATCAATTACATTTTAGGAACTCAGAGCTTCTGATCCATCAACATACACAGAAAGAAAGACATTAAAATGAGGCAATTTGCATATAACATCAAATAATTAGCAAAGAATTGTAGGAAAAGTTGGCAAAAGTGGTTTTTAGCTTTGCTGCTGTTTTATCAGTCTTCAGATTATTAAGATAACTGATATTATAGTGGAAATGATAAATGAGATATTCCATAAAATGGAGTACGCAAACACTCTTTTGGCTTCTGCTAGCCTTGCTATTGAAAGAACTGATGGACTAGTGTTGCTCGGGGTTGCCTTAGTATGCAAAAGATACAGTATGGCTGTGTTGGTGTACATTAATAACCACAAAAAGGGCAAACCACTACCACTTGCAAATGAGCACCAGTCCATGTTCCTGATACCCCATACATTCATTATCAGCTGCAGAAGCTGTACTACATAGTTTGCTATGGCATACAATAACAATACTTCCAGTAAGCTCTCTGCATATTGGGGTAATGAAACGAGCCTTCAGTCTAGACTCTGGAAGAGAACTAATATAAACGTCCTTTGGTAGGCCAAGATTAAAGTATCTGGCAGAGCAATTCTATTTTCCCAAATGTCAATTCGAGTGTCAAAGGCTCAACACTTAAAACAACTAGAAGACCTCCACTGAGATTCTTTATTTTGTCTCCGATGCACCAGGATTAATTAACTAAACAACCTTAAGGTGTTCACAAAAGAAGGAAGCTTTTTAGAGATATTTATCCCCTCCTTTATATGTTCCTTTAAGATATTCTGTCCTTTAATATTTATCACAAATAAGCCACATTGACAAGTTTACAAAAATACCCTCCAAGATAACAATCGATCAGATTATTAAGCCTTCTTTTCTCTTTTTATTTCCACTGGACAATTAATCCAAAACAAAGGCACACACCAACTAGTAAGTTTCAGACACAACATATACGAGGGGTGTCTCAAAAGTTCTGACCAATTTTTCTGGCAGACCTTTCTATTTGACATAGCTAAATGAAATTTTCACAGAATAAATTTCAGGTATCTGACCATCTATTTTGAAAAAATAAAGACTGTAAGAAGTGTGTAAGTTACTGTTCTGTCACCATGGTTACGAGAGGTTAGTGCACCCAGCGCAGCTCAATTTCTCAGATTAAATTCAGCAAATTAGCTGTATTAAAAGTCAGAGAATTTATAGTAAAAAAGCAAATGATTGCAAGAAATGTATTTCAGGATAGGCCAGCAGTCTTTCAAGATATCTTCCATTAGATTATAAACTTTTATTTATATTTCAACCTGATCAGCTGAGGCAATTACCAAAGGCGTTTTCCAGCAGTTGCCTAACAGCGCTTGAGACGGTTTGGCTGAAACAATCTGCTTTCAAGAGGCAGTGCTCAAGAACCTTAGGTTCAAAACCCAATCTCAACTGCTTTAATTACCAGATTTGGCCTTCTGTAACTTTGTGCGATACTAAAATTTATATACCAGTTCAAAAATTAAAGAAATAATAGTCATAACGAGAAATGAAGCAGTCGCGACATACACTGAAATTCCACAATTTAGGAACAGCCCAGTTTGGAGGACCCAGGTGATCACCTCAGCACATGGGTTAAACTGATTCACAGTGACTTTAAATGTAAAAGAAAAACTGTGAGATACTGTTAGGTTTCCAAATAATATTTTTCATGATCATCCATTGAATATTTACAGTAAATTCCTTGGTTATTTACAAGCCTAGACACTTGGATTTGGCCTAAAAAATTGAGCTGCGCTGGGTGCACTGACCTTCTGTTTCCATGGCAACAGAAAAGTAATTTAAAATGTTTGAACAGGTACCATATTTTCAAAATGGATAGTGAAATACCTGAAATTGATTCTGTGAAAATTTCATACAGCTACTGCAAATAGAAAGGTCTGCCAAAAAAATTGGTCAGAACTTTTGGGACACCCCTCGTACTTATAGAGGTTAGACCAGTTGGTATTATAACATCACAGCCTATCATACTTAGTGCTTCAATAAAGCCAATCGCTTTCTTGACTACAGAATGGGAAGGTATTTATTCATGTCTCAGAAAATGTGTTATAATCAGTGCAGACAAAAACTCCAGTAATTGGCAATTAGGAAAACATGCAATACTATGCGATTATATGACAACTAAAATAATTAGACTCTGAATATGGAAATAGACAACAAATAGCAATCAATTGCTCATACAAACTGATCTCTGAATGGCAAACAAATATTGTGTGTCTATCATGGCACACTTGTGAAAACCGTCTCTGTGTAATTATGGATGTGCTCATGGATACACAACCAGCCTTGATATATGGTTTCTTCCATTTGATTTAACAATATGTGTCACGCTTGCAAGTTGGATTTGAATTTGATTTAAAAGTTTTGAATTCCTTCACTCCACCCCTCAATCCTCTCAACTGACCTCTGTGCTGTCAGTTCCAAATGTGTAACGTCTTGATAATAACTTCAAGTCACGGTCTTTATTATACTCTTGTAGGCAGAGTGCTATTATTGATTTACAGTACAAATTTCTAAATGTGGCTCAACTTAGCTGTCTATAGCTATTCATTACTAGCCTTATCCATATCTATCCATAGCTATCCATTTCTTTACCCCTTGTTTAAACAATAGTAATTGTGGATAGCTATGGCTAGCTATGGATAAGTGTAGCTTAGTTTAGCTTGGAATGGCTATGGATAGATAGCTAAGGCTAGATTTTAAATGACGAGCCACTTTTAGAAATTTGTACTGTAGTTATTGCTTCTTCGAGACTATTTTTGAGACCAGTTTTTAGGCAATATTTTTTTCTACAAAACTTGCTGGAAGCACTTGATGAAGACTACTTGTAACAGAATTCTTGATAAGCACTAAGTCTTATCATGGAGTTGTGTACTTTATTCAAGTGTCACAGTGGACTTTCCTTATTAAGTAAAGAAGTTAGAACTATATTATACAATAGTCACTGAGTTATAAGACGAAACCTTAGACTGCAGGCATTAAGTGATAACTCTTACTGACTCTTAGGGTTCAAAATAAGAATACAACTTAATTATCACAGGAAAAAGTAATGCAAGACTGTAGATGTTGACAATTGTCACTCCCATAATTTCATATCCACACTTTGCCTCATAGGAGACACCCGTGGAGTCCCTTTTCCCATGCGATTAACTTGGCATCCACAAGCTCATCAGCTAACCCCGCTCCCCTTGGATAAAGCAAAGTTAAGTGAGTAATGTCGATAGAAACTCTGTTGAAAAGACTTATTTATCTCACAAGGAGATTGCTATTACTGACTTAGTTATCGCTTGTCTGGGACAATTTTTTTTCAGACCTGTTTTGGCAATTATTCTGTAAAATCTTGCTGGAGGCACTCAATAAAGACTACTTGTTGCAGACTGCCTGATAAGCCCACTTATCGTTGAGTTGGGTACTTCGCTTAAGTGTCACACAGGACAATCCTTGCGGAAAAATTTGTTAAGCATGGGAAGCAGTATGATACAATGTACATATTCTGAATATAGTTAAGCTCAATTGTACCTCATATGCAGTGGTCACTTTTTTACAAGACTGTCTTATTTTGCAATCATAAAGGGGTCTCTTGTTGGGGTGCGGTCTTCCTTTAGGGTGAAAAATGAAAATCTACTTTCATGTCACAGGAGTCTTACATGTATATTTATTACAAGGGGGAATATATGAAGCATGGACAATATACGTTTTCATTCAGATTCATTTGATATTTTTAGCCTTTTGAGCAGATAATATATTTATTGCTGAGAGTTTATAGTTAGTGTTGAAAAATATCACTTTGGCTCCACCTTTGCTGGTCAGTGTATGAAACAAACACAGTAGCTTGATAGCTGCTGTTTCTGGGAAAAGTTTATTGTGTGACTGGATACACAGATGTTGACAATTGTCATTCCCATAATTTCATGTCAATGCTATTCCACATACAATACGTAGTGGTCTCCCGTGTGAGTGCCCTGGCATCAAAATAGTCCATTCAGTCTGGCCAGCCAGAAATGCTTATTGTCCTCTGCTATTGACCAGTGAATGTGTCATTCTGCTGTGAACCATCGGAGAGGCAATTTCTGGTCCTAAGAAAGAATTTCAATTGCACTGCTGTCGGAGCAAATAGATTTGGTGGGACAAGACCGACTTGTTGCCCACAGTTGTTGACCTAAGAAGATTGTCATCCCACCATTTCATGTGCTGCTGCACCTTTGGTGACTGCTTTCTGAGCCTTTCTCCTGTACTAAAGAAATGAGGTCTATTGAGTTACAACCGCAGTAAATAGTTGCAAGGAGAGTAGTCCTATTGTGCCTTTTGTTGCAATGAAATGAGCTCATCACCCTCATGGTGCCAATGTCAAACACAGCAGCTGTGACAAAAAAAGAACACTGTATTGAGATTTTACTTTCTTCAGCAGAAGAAAAATGACTGTGAAACCTCTGAACCACAACAAGACATTGCTTGAAATGGAAAGATAATCCATTCTTGCTTGTGCTGGTCATGTTCTGAAATACAGCTATGCAATTTGTGGTAAGTCTTCACAGGGATATAGCTCAAGGCAGCCATTCAGAGAATACGAGAACATTACCCAAGGTTCCAAATTCTCAAGAGAGTCCATGAAAAAAAAATTGTCATGGTCCTTTGGTTGCCCAATTTCAATCTAGCGACTAAGCAAAACTAAGAAGCTGAATATTTAATTCATATTATCTTCCATTTCTTCTTTATTCTGAATATTATAACAATTGTTTCAACGAAGTGGAACAAAATTTGTTGACCACAAAAGAGGGAGCCCGCCAGTCCGTCATATGGATCCATCCGCATTTTAAGCACGACACACTGGCCATGCATGCGCGTCGTCATTTCTTCTGACAAAAATGTTCAACCTATTACAATGGGACGGACAAAATGTTCAATTGTACATATAGGTGAAGTAAAATTAACACTTGCAGAGGTATCTATCAGATACTTGATACACGATTCAGAACTTCAACATGTTCTTTGGCACACTTCAGTGGCTCTTACCTCACTTGCAATTAATCACTGACTTTCCTCACGCAACGACAACAGTCAGGAATTTCAATAATCTCAGCAAAACGTGAAAAACAAATTTTATGGGCTAGCACATAACTGACATAACTAGGCAGTAATCTTGGAAGAATAAAACATTCATTTAGCTTGTCAAATCCTACTTCTAAAATTCTAGAGAGTGATGTTTGTGTATTACTTTTTACAACTTAGTAATTATCTCCGCATTTAAACCAAGACTAAAGTATTCAAGCAAGCAAGCATATACTTAGCTATCTCAATAGTATTTATTTAAGCTAAGCCCTAAGTAAGCAAAGCACAAAAACAATCATTGAATTTCCAAAAGACATCACAAACACTAGTGTATGGTATTTAAACTGAATGGTTCACAACATAATACTATATTGTGGCAGTTGTTCACACACGCCAAACCACAACCCACATGAACTCTTACATATCCCCATTAACTGTGTATTTCACACTCCTGTGTACCTGTTGATTGCTTTAATTAGTATACTTACTAGTCTCAAGCTAACTCTGAAGGGCTTCACATCTCTGCACACTAAAATATATATAATGCATTGTAAGTAGCTCAAATTGCCTGTCATTAAGACTTCATCACAACTCCAATTTGGAGCCTGCTATAGAATGAATTTACAGTGCTGCTTGTAAGTCAGCTGATGATGTTCTGCCATTGAGTCTTGAAATGCTTAACAACATCAACAATTTACTAAACCATTTGAGGAAGTGTGGATTCTCATCTGATAAGAAGAAAACATCCGTGGTCATAAAGGAAAATATTTGAGGTATGTGCAATTCAAGCAGCTACCAATTTTCTTTGTTCTGCAAACAGTTACATATGGGTTAAAATCTTTGATGAGTAAATGAACCAACCCCATGCTTTTTTATTGAAATTGTATTGGCTTATGTTTCACTCATTTATCAAGGACATTCCACCACATTTTTTTCTTCTCATCAGTAGAAAATCCATGCTCCAAAAAGATCTTTGGTTTGGGATGTTAATGGCAAAACATCAGCGCCATTGTTTTGTATCATCATTGTGTAAGCAAAAACAACACTCCCCTTGTGTTCTTGACTTCTTATACACATAAGACTTCATATAATGAAATAAGCCCTTCAACCTGTGTACACGTGGTTTCCAGAACTGAGGCTTCTATTTTCCTGAATTAAAGTGAATTCACTTAAGCAATTTGGCAGGGCAAGTTCTATTTTGCCAATTGTGCAAAGTCTAGTAAAGCTTCCTAATATCAAAGGCTAAAAACTTAAAACTTGAAGATTGCCAGTGAGCAAAGTGGTCAAGTCTCCTATATTATCCAAGGGGGGGGGGGTTAGCTCAGTGGTGTGGTGCTGGGCTGGCATTCTCTCGGTCCAGGGATCTGAATCCAGCTCTGGCTGTCAGCTGGAAGACCTTGGCATATGTTGGATGGCACTTCATTGCTGTGTCCTCCTCCTGTCCCAATTAGACTACCAAGTGCATAATAAAGGACGTAAATATAATCTAATACAGAAAAAGCATGATAACTTGATTCAAGTCATATTTTAAGTTTAAATCAGTTTTAAATCAGTTGTTTTTGGAGAAGAATGAAAATCAATTCCATTTTTAGGACAATAACTATTTTGAAAATTGAACAAAAACCGTAATAAAAATTCCAGTGGAAAGTTGAAGTCGAGTTTCTGACTTTCTCTGTTTTAGAAATACAGATTACGCAGCCGAAAAAATGATGGATTGCACCTAATAACCAGATACGGAAGTTTGTCCACTCAGTCCTCAGCTAGTTCCTGGCTCTATTTATTCTGCGCAGCGCATATATGAATCCGGCATTGAGCCATTCAGAATAAACCCAAGTAAACCTTAGAATGCTAATTGTGACTGCATCATGCAACTATTATGCAGCAACAGGTGGTATTGCATTAAAACAGTGATATCATTATGCACCACATTCGTCTTCAGTGATTCACTGCTAAAACATCACCACTTGATATACGGCATTTCGCAGAGCTATCCCACATGATACACATAATACTCTGAGAAGTGTCAAAACTATGTTCTGGGATGTTTCCATTGAGATATCAAGCCAAGTAACTGAGCCAGAAAAATTAGCAGCTGGTGGGTGACACAACAAAAGGAAGTAGTTGGCCCAAGGTCAAGGCAATTATGTTGTTTTTTTTTAAGGATAATAAAATTCCATAGACTGGGGCTTCTGAGGCATTTTATAACACAAGAAAGTTCCATAGTTTTAAAGAATTAATAAATAATGTTATGAGCTTGATGCCAGAAATTATGTCAAGATATACTTTCACTTTTGCTAATTGACCCAGTTTGTTGTCTAAATTATAAATTGTCACCTCAAGAGGATCAAGTTGTTTCTACCTGAGGAATTTGTGAAGCTGTGAATGACATGCTCAACAGTTTGATAATCAATATGCCAATGTTTTCTAAACATTCTGACTGACTGAGTGGAGTAAAACTGTTAGAAACTCATGAAATAAAATAACCTTCTCAAAACAATATTGCTCTGTCCAAATAAAAATGAAATACAAAACTGTATTTGTCATACATATCACTTAACTGTAGGACAATCAGAAATATTTGTAGGCCAATAGTAGAATTAATTAGGAAAAAGGTTATCAATTGATGGTTTGATAATTGCCAATTCTTTTGCATAAAAATACATGCCTGGGTCAAAATTTTCACTATCTTGGGGAAAACAGCAGGGCAGTAGCATCATGCTGCAAGATCACATATTAAAATATTATATAATTTCTTTCAGTCCATCAAAGCGCCCTGCAATATTATGTGATCAAAGAAGCTGCTGTGAGTAGGGTCACCAGGAGGTGGTGCCACCTACATTAGGATAGTTGAATCATTACAAGTACTCAGTAATGCAATACAAGTTATAAAAAATAAGGACAGGCTATAAATTTCTATCAAAAACATTTTTTGTCACAATATCATAACATGAGAAGGTTTAACAGAAGGACCTGGACATTCTCCTCTTAAAAATGATGTGACATATGAATAAAATGCACAGTACTTCTGTACTACATGTTATCGAATTTGCAAATAAGATTGATGGAAAAGTGATTTCAGGCAAGTGGGTAAATAGTTAATCAAATGTTGAATGCATTTATTAGGATTTTTTTTTTCAATTTTAGTTAGAAAGCCTATATATATTAATGTTAAAAGAAATCTATTCTGTGGGCCTGACTCTCTTTCAGATGAGTATTATTGTGGAAATTGGATAGTTTTTAATGGTTTGATAGTTGTTTGTGGCTGTTTCTGTTTTGCACAGACAACAATCACAATAGGATCAGCAAATGCCTCATCAGTGATACCAATTGAATGCTTTGTCAAAGCATTCAGTGGAGCATGACATCCACAGTAATATGGACAATGTTTTCATGATATTTGACCCAGAAAGGGCTCAATCATTTATGAAAGAATCAATTGGAAATAAGTAGTTAACCAGGATTATTGCAACAAATCTTCAAATCCCCCAGGATTCAAATACACAAATGGACCAGATGAAGCTGAAACTGGATTTTTTTGGGCAGATTTTGAATATATCTATTTTTCTGTGCCTGGGAATTTTCTGCCGACCACTTCTAATCTTGCAAGTCTGTTCTTGAAGGCTTACCTAGCAATGGATTCAAAATGGACTTGAAGTATTTATGACTCTTACAGATAGCAGACTGGCCTTCAAGTCACAAAACTAACCAAAGGTGAGGTAAACTTTATTCAGAGCAAACATTTGACAGAATTTATTGAGGCTGAGCATATTATTTTGACTCTTTATTAGCCATGGTCAATGAAGCATGGCATTCTAGCTTCAGTCCCCTGGTATTATATGAGTAAGTCCTCAGCTGACCTGAGCATCAAAATGCTGGGAAGCCCTTGACTGGAATCAAAATTCTAGTTAAAGTTTAAATTATACTTTCCTCACTTTTCTCTGTTTTCAGCAATACAGAGTATACAATATATCCTGCTGAAAAATAATATGATGGATTGTATGTAATAACCAGATACGGAAGTTTGGCGGTTCCTTGCAGCATATATATGGATCTGGCATTGAGCCATTCAGAATAAACACAAGTAAACCACATAACGGTGACTAACGAATGATAACCAAAGGAGCCACAATGTAAACATGACATCGCTAATATAATTTATGGATGGCTCGTCTGTTTGTCACGTACTGACACAAAGAAATGAAGGGTAGAAATTATGTTGCCACTGTGTGAAAACGATGTTGAAGTATTCTTGCAACATCATTGTAAAATGGTACCACAACATTGCATGCTAATGTCATGTCTTTTACTTTGCTTCACAATGTTGTGGCAATTTAATTAAACTGTATGGATTGTATACCTTTAAGCAGTAATCATATTAAACAATTATATTCAGTGCAGGTTTTTACTATCAAAATGTTTTAGGCTTTAGTAAACATAATCGTCATGCTTTACTACTCAATGCTTTACAAATTGAATTTGCTGAAACATATGTGGCTAGAACAACTAGTTATTTTTATAGAAGGGTTTTCAATTTTTATACTCCATTGTTGGATCTCCAGTGCCCTGCATTAGCAATAGTGTTTCCAATGAGTCTCGATCGTGCACTCTCGAGAATGGTCATGGTCTAGTGCACGAGACTCGAGAATTTCTCGAGAAATCTAGGACACTGTCCTTCAAAAGGCACAAAGACACATTGAACAAATATTTTGAAGTTCTGGTGGCTCAATAATTGTCAAATTTGGCACAGACCTCATGTATGACCTTAAAAACAATTTTTGAAAAAATAGAGATAAAGGGTTTACTTTTCGCTGCACACCACTTCAGCAAAGCCTTCAGTGATTAAGTTAGACACGCCCACAAAGCTGACCAATGAACAGGCCTTCAAGCATGTTATGCAAAAGTGGCCGATTTTGCTGTTACGCACATTCCCGTAAGGGTTAGAGGTATGATTCTCAGCTTCCTCGAGCTCCCCCCCATTTCCATCACTGGTTATGAGTCAACATGTAAATATATGGTTTATTGTTTTACAATTCTGTTGTTTTCCTTTTTCCCCTTTTTTGGAGGTTGAATGAATAACATAAATAAAAATATCATATAATAATACTTAATTCTCACAAACATCGCGACAATGTTGCAATGATGCTGCAATGAAGATATGCCAATTGGAAACCTTGTACAGCTGCTAGCCTGCTATTCAGTTGCTTGGAAAAAAGTATAGTCTTGACAAAATATTCTCTGTATTTTGCCCCCAAGCATATAATGCCTATTCTTAAGCTCTGCATCACAATAAAAAATATTTTTGCCATTTATCGTGTTTAATTTTGTCAAATTGTATTGATACCATTCACTAAAATATCTTACCACAGCTTTCATATTCCACAATAATTTTAAGGTTAAGCTATCATGACACTGGCATGACACCATAAACCCTGGACTAGATTTGGGACTTAAAAAAAAAGTATCAATTTTCCAAAAGAAGTATGAGGCTTGCAGATGTAATGAACAAGCTTGGAATTAATCCTTATGTATAAAGTTAAGCAAAGTGCTAAGCCTTTAAAACTGGCGTTGGCACCATTCAACCCTGGACTCGATTAGGGACTTTTTTAAAAAAAGAAAAAAAAGGGGGGAAAAAAGGAAGCATTTAGATTTTCCAATAGAAGTGTCAGGCTTGTTAACTTGTCACCTTACAGTTCAAGCTGTATGCCTAACTGGTGTTGCTTAAATGTAATGGCTTCTCCGGATATCCTCTCTTCTTCCTGGTAAAGATGTGCTTCTATCTAGGAGTCCATATTTTACTTTTTATTCACAAACACGGACATTTTGAGTAAACAATTCCCTGAAGTATTATCTTTTGGTGATGTTGTCCTATTCGGTCAAAAAACTTCTATTGTGGGAAGCCCTACTCTGACCTGACATTCTCATTTTCACCAAGCTGATGGTTGGACATTTTTAACATTTAATTTATTGTGATTGACAACATGGTTTGTAATGTATATGATATGAAGCTAAACTCTCTGCTGGTAAATTATTCTTTGAAGCATTACTATTTGTTGGAGCTCACCCATTTGGACAAAGTTTCAGTTAAAATCAATTACTGAATATTGCAATCAAATACAAAGGTCAAAAACATTTAAGTTATCAGCATCTAGAAATTCCAAAGTTTCCAAACTTAGTTTATGCAAACTTTATTTGGATCAACAAAACAAAGATGCAGATAATACTTGGCTATATGAGCAGTAATGGCAGTGAGTGCTGTAGAGTATCCAACTAAGAAATACCAACAATGGCTCCAAGTATGGTGCTGCATAGTCCCCAAAGAATGACAAAAGTTTATGTGTGATCACAAGAAAAATCATGATCATGCATAGAATATGTCAGACGGAATCTGGTGGAGACTATTGCATTTCAACTACTTTACTTTACTATATGGATGGCCTAAACAATGAATCATACTTTTCTGTCTAGTGCAACATTTTAGAATTACAAATAGCCAGGACTGCAATATTCTGAAAATGGAAATTGAATTATGTAATTGCAAAGATGTGTTCTTCAGACACTAGATTAAGGTATATGTTATATTATAAATCGTTCTTGTGACAGAGCGTAATTTGAAACTTTTCTTTGGGTAACCCAGAAAAACTAACAAAAACATCAAAAATAGCGTCATGGCCCAATAAGAAACACATAAAATTTCAATAAATGTTATACCATATTCAAAAGTATCTTTTTTAAAACCATGATGTATACAACTAGAAAAGACTTTGTGCAAATATTATCATGTTGCAAGCTACTAATATGACAAGTGAGATAAAAAGCTTCATGATTTATATATGGGCTGTAACATGCCCCTAGAAGTTATTATGAGATTACAAATCAAGAAAACTGCTGAACAACCATGATTTACTTAGGCAATCAAACATTGAACTGCTTTATTTGACACACATTTTGTGATAAAATATAACTGTCAATAGATTGAGGCAATGGGCAACTCTTGAGTAAGTCAACATCTGCCCAATGAGTTGTCCAAACAAGATTTATTATCTTATGCCACAGCACTTGCACCCTGTCAGCATGCCTCGGCGGTCCAACATTGGCCCAGCGTCAGTCCGATGTCAGTAGCATCGGACTAGCTTCGGGCCGACGTTGGACCGCCGAGGCACGCTGATGGGGACCTTTCAGTATTTGTCAGAAATGTAGTATGTTGAAATGCATTACAATAACGGAAAATGCTCCTGACCATCTGAAATAATATGCAATGACAATAATTATTATTGTGTGTTGGCAGTGAATCAATGAGCACAAATTCCTGGATTTACGGTCTCACTGCTTATTGAGGACATTGCTTATTGAGGAATGAGGACACTGCTTATTGAGGATTCTGCTTATGCATTCTGGGCTTCATTGGGTTTATTCAGAATATTATCAATATCTGATTCAGTGATTCATGTATGCAGGTGGAATATAGCTATAGGATCTGGTATGGATCAGGCACAATGTCAAAAGAGGTGTAATGTGGCATTCTGAGTCACTCTGTGACACATTGGAATTGGCAGGACATCAGATAAACCATTGTTACAATGGCCATTATGAGGAGACCAATTATTCTCAAGGGGGGGGGGGGTTGGAGTTTTTTTTTAAATCAATAATTTCCTGCTCAGTTTTGGTGAAATAAACAAATAATTTCTGGGCCGGCTTGATATAAATTATTTCTCGTGGGGGTTTTTCAACAAGGTGTTGCTTGATTGAGGAATGAATATTTGGCATTCAAAATAAATAATTACTACCGCCGTTACTGTGGAAAAAATAATTCCATCCAAGAAAAACTCCAACCCCCACAAATGGTCGCCCCATTACTCTCAATGTCACCACTGATTTTCTGTTGATTTTTTATATTAAATATGTACATTGTATTTACGTCTGCTACTTACTTCAAAATTTATGGTTTTCCAGATGAGTGGTAGATGATTGTCTCGAATTTTGAAAAAGAGGAAGTGTCAACAGTAAAATGAACTGCTTTTCTTCCAACCTCCAGTCCAGAACCGTGGTCCTGGGGTGAAGCGGTCCGGCCCGGGTGCAGGGGGAGGCTGGCCGGTAAACCGGTATCTGATTTATGTCCAATTTTCGCCAAAAACCATTGGAAAAAATATCTAAACATATTCCTTCACTTGATTGTTTTCAAAAAAGACTAAATTGTGACTCGGGTTAAAACATTAAATTAGTGAATAAGTAAAGTTAATAAATAATAATAGAAACTGCGGCAACCTATCTCCCCCAGAAAATTTTGTGCGCCCAAGCATGAGACCTTGGAAATGTTGAGGATTAAATTTAATTTGCCACCAAGTCGAAATAATGAAATTATCAATTTGCGAATTTGTCAATTTTATTCTGCAACAGCCTGGAAGTAACCAGGTCCCAAATCAGGCTGTGCACCAAATAGCATTGTCCATTAAATCTGGCTGGGGGACATTTTCTCTGCATTTCCAAAATCGGAGTGCCACCTTCGAAGAGATTTAATTTCAGATCACCATACAATGTATATCCTTCCAACCATCCCATTGCTATGCTGGGTGTCTTTGATTGTCTAGAAGTCAGGCTTTTGATCAATCATTCTGTGTTCAGTTTTATTAGACACAAAAGGGTATAGAGTGGGTCGGGGCAAGAAGCCCGGGTTAGGTGAGAAGCCCCCCCAGGGTTATTTCTAAACTTACATTTTTGGTGCTTTTTCTTATTGATAGGATTGAAGCGAGAGGCTTTTTAGGTGACGTCACAAATTTTCAAGGCATTCAGCACCAAACCATAGTCGTAATTAAAGAAACAAAAAAAGGTGCATGGTTTTTTTTGTAACTTTGATTAATTCTTTGAAAGTGGTTGTCAGAAATAACTTTGGAAATTTTTAAAAGTATAATGGATATCTGCATTGCTTCACTTCATGACCATCACATAAATATGATTTGGATCATGTTTTTTGCATTTTAGCTCAAAACATAGAGGTCAAATTAAAATATGTGGGTTTGGGGCGAGAGGCCCCACATGGTATGGGGATGGGGCCCCCTTCACTGAGGCCTCGAAGCTGCTTCCAGAACCATTTAATTATGTTTACTTTACCCTAAATCTTGATAGAATAGCTAGTAGAATTGGAAAAAAATTTGGCCGAAATTGAAAAAGGGCAAAAAAATATTTAAAAATAAATGCATGAACAGAAAAATTTTGAAATTCAGGAAAAGTGAATAGAATACCTTAAAAATGATAGATGATCCCAAAGAAATAACTTTCAAGCTGAATGCGCTCGCAAAAAAAATTGCCATAGGATTATAATAGGGGGGCTTCTTGCCTGATGGGTGGGGTAAGAAGGCCATTTTAATTTTTTTACAAAAAGGGCCGTAACTCCTTTATTAAAATTGGTAGACATTCGTTTCACTAGTTATAGGTAGAGTCAAGTGATCCCTTCCTGACAGCATAAGCATTCAAATAATCGACCACAAAAAGTAGGTCAAATCGCATCTCGAAGTTAAGGGGGGCTGCATGCCCCGCGCTACTCTATTATTCTTCATCTTTTATATGCATTGTATTGTCCGCTTGGACTATCTCAAATTACAAAGCTTACAATCCTACAATATGGCATATCAGACATATACTTGAAGTGTGAATTTGATAAATAATGAAAACAACAGTGAAATTTTGTTCTCTTTCTCCACAAAATAAACTAGAACGGGTGCTCGGAGAACACATAGCTTCGCTGTCCATTTAAAATTTAACTTTGACTACAGCAAGATGCCGCACATTAGGGGCCGACCAGTCGATCGTTAGCTACAGGTGGAAAAAAAACTTTTTTTTTCAAGTGCTGAACAATTCTTTTTGTTTTCAGTGTGAAGTGGGAAACAAAAGATCATCTGGTCGGCCCCTAAAAAGTTGATTAAGGCTTCAACTTATATAATTATGAAGGCTTGAATGTTATTTGCAGCATCATTCGTAGGACTATCTACAATTGCATGCTAATTTTGGCAATTGTGGTCGGATTTTCATCAAATAAACATTGAAATGTTGCTAATTTAGTGCTTTAGCGCCCTCTACGAATGTTTAATTGCCGTTTTTGCAGAGAAAATGTAGAAATATACACCCTCCTGGCTGGTAGTGCTGCAGAAAAAAATGATAGTGCATGCTGCACTGTGAGGCATTTTTCAGATTTCTTTAACAATGGGCCCAAAAAAGCTCCAATTGTCGCCAAAATTTAATCAGGTCTTGTGTAGTACAAATGAACACATCATGCGGAAGGAAGTCTAAATCCATCCAGTAGTTTTTGCAGGAGGCAACTCACATACACACTAACGCACATGCTGAAGTGCCAGGATCCACAATAGCTTCTCAGCGAAGCTAATAAACAGTGTAGTGTACTAATACAAATATTCTGTTTGAAGCATGGTTTCAACTTAAGTGATTAATGTCATTCGGATAAATTTAATTGGTAACAAAGTTCAAAACTGTTCAATTAATGAATTTTCTAATTGGAAGTTTGGCAAATGTTGTGCAATGAAGTGGAAATAACCAGGTTTCAAGGCAGGTTCGGCATTGAAGAACAAACACATAATTGAATTTTGTTGAGGGGGACATGTACTTGCAGACAAGAATATTTTTCTGCTGCCAACAATTTCCGCATGTTCGCCAGATGATGAGATGACTGGACCATGCCTACCTACATTTGGACTATGTAGCAGACTGCCAATCGCTGCGTCCAGGGTTTGAATCCAGCTCTTGCAGCCAGTGGCAGGGTCACCTGGGCCTATGTTGGACGGCTTTTTCAATTATCCTTTGCCTCATTGTCTTGTTCTCCTCCTGTCATAATCACCTTAAAAGGTACATAAATACAGGATGTAAAGCCCAAATCATCCATTCACCTAACCTATATTTGCACCTAAGCTCCACAATGCTGAGTCACTCCACAATTGTCATTTCTGCTTATAGCCAAGTACCCATTCATACCTTGGTGGTGTGAAGCTAAAAGTTACGGAGGATCTGCATGCTTAGTGCTCAGTTCCTCTATGCCATGGCTGGGATTTGATCAAGCAACATCTCAGAACTTTACCATTACCAGGCAAGCACATTATCCACTAGACCAAAGCACCTCATTATATCATTTTGCCTTTTATATTGATGGCCGTTATGGCACTAATCCAGGTATAGAAATATATAGGACTAGATATACCCATTGAGGTTGAGGGACATTTTTAGGGGGAATGGAGCCATCCCCCCCCTCCCGACCCCCACTATATGTGAAAATGAAGAGGTTGATTCCCAGTGATGGCACTGGAAATATTGACAGGGAAATGATAAAAATCTGCAGTTTGTCTGAAAGCATGTGCTTTGATTGAAAAGGTAGAGAATATACTTGAGCAGGGAAAAGATGTGAATGGATTTCAGGAAGTATTGGTGATGTAAAAGAGTTAGTGATATTTTGGCACATTGCCAAATGCTACACAGAAGTTGGTCAGGCAGTGTGCAGGCATGAGAAGCAGCTGACACTGGAGTGTGTGGATGGTTTTGGCGGGAAGAGAGATGGTGGCGCCAGCCTCTGGCGTGTGCAGTCAGTGAACTACAATGGAGATTCATGCGCCCCTGGTGGGGAACAACAGCAGAGGCATAAAGCGTAAATAAAGGAGCTGTTTCTCAGTTATTTGCTGTTATCAGAAGGACAGGATAGATCAATAAGGATAGGTGGATAGTTTAGGTGAGTGGCATTGCTCGGGGAGGAGTTTTTAGCTGTTGAAGGTGTGAGCATGGCACCTATGATTTTTGCATCTTATACCCGGCAGGGATGTCTCGACTACAAAGGAATGTGTGTGTTCGTCCACACCAAAAGAGAACGGACGTAAAGAAATGGAAGCGTACTTTCTTCGGTCATTCAAGCAATACGACAGATAGTCTTAAGATAAGAAAGAGAAGAATAGAAAGTAAAGGAGCCACAGCCATTTACCATCAGGGACATCTGTAGAGCTTGAGGTCCTGTGGAGTCGCTACTTGGAGAATTGTGGACTTAATGAACGGCAATTGGTGATTTAGATAGCAACAGAAATAAGTGTGGCCTTGAGATGAGGATTCCCATTTACTGTATACTGTAGGCCTACCCTTTTATTACATAAACCTGTGGCATAGTGCTATTATTTCTGACAACAAAACCCTTATCCTAACAGCAGTATCCCATGTGCACTTCCCATGCACGAAAGTGTGGGTGGACCAATCTGACATTCTGCTCAGACATTAATGGCACTTGGTTGTATGCTATGGTGGCAATTGTAAAGTGCTTAACCAAGAAGTGTAACAATGGATGCATGGCGCTGCATACTTCCCAGGAGAATGAGAAAAGTTTAGATGTAATCTTGTGTTTGATAAGTTGGTGGAGATACATGTATGATGTTACAAGGAGTACATATCTATTGCAAAGAAAGGCTCAGATAGGTTCAGGGTGTCACAAAACCAGGGATATAATAATAATAGCTTGTGGCAGCTGAGTATCCTTAACCATGTAACATTCCAGCAGGAAGGAAGAATCGGTCACTTCTTTACCCTTTCACACCTTTTGGCTCCTCCCAAATCACTTCCTACCTTTACGTACTTTAAACTACCTTTTAAAATTGCATTAGATCTACATTAAGCAAATACCAATTCAAACTCCATCACCCCGCATTGTGTTTTATTTATTTGATATTGTGCCTGCTAATTGCAATTAATTGCCAGCTGTCTTAATGGAGTTCTTGATGTAAGATAAGGTTGTGCTGAGGCGTCAAATTTAGTTGTAAAAATATTTGGAATGGAGTGGAGAAAGGAGGGGAAAATAGGTAAACAGAGGACTTCTGACACAATTCTTTTTTACTTTATCTTTGGTTGTACTGTATTTCAGTTTTATTCTGACCTTTTGAAATGTATCACCAGAGTTTTTGCTCATCTGCAGTTCTGCACCAGCTATCTGAATTTTCCCAGTTGGTCAAATGACTGCCATATGTAATGGGCATCTCAGCTTAATGTATTTGTGACCTCAAACAGATACCAGATTTGCATAATTTTCTATAAAACATACATCAATGGAAACTGTCATGTGACTTTATACTTCCGCATAACTACATCAAATCAATTTTTGGAAGGATAGCCAAATAGGGATATAATAAGGAATAACTTACAGATCAGTAGTCAACTCACAGAAACACTCAGAAATCATTGACATACCTGAAAGGAAATGGAAAATACATAAGAATCAAATTCTGAACAATTGCAAAATCATCATCAACAGATTATAGATAAGTATATATCTTTCATAATAAATCAATTAGCAAAACATACAAATTGCTAACCCAGAAATCCCATAGTAACATGCCCCCCAAATTGGACCTGTGCCCCCGGGTGCCCCCCCCATATGAACTTTCCAACTCTGTCTAAAATATACAATTGGTATAGAGGGTGCTTCCCCAAGGAATTGAATGCCCCCCAGGAGCACCCCCGCTCAAGACCCCCCAGTTTCGTCACTGTTTGAATTTGATTTAATCGTTTTGAATTCCTTCACTCCACCCCTCAATCCCCTCAACTGACCTCTGTGCCGTCAGTTCCAAATGTGTAACGTCTTGATAATAACTTCAAGATCTGGTCTTTATTATACTCTTGTTGGCAGAGTGCTATTATTGATTTAGTTATCGCTTCTCCGAGACTATTTTTGGTACCAGTTTTTATGCAATATATTTTTACAAGACTTGCGGGAAGCACTTGATGAAGATTACTTGTTACAGAGTTTTTGATAAGCCCTCTAAGTCTCAGCATAGAGTTGTGTACTTTATTCAAGTGTCACAGTGGACTGTCCTCAATAAATAAAGAAGTCAGAACTTTATACAATAGTCACTGTGTTATAAGACCAAAACATCTGCAGTCATGAAGTGGTCACTCTTACTGACTCTTAGTGTTAAAAATAGAAATACTACTTAACTATCACCGGAAAAAGGTAATACAAGACTGTTGATGTCGACAATATATTGTACAATTGGCACTCCAGACAGTTCTTTGGAGTTAATGTCGGCAATTGTCATTCCCATAATTTCATATCCACACTTTTCCTCATAGGAGACTGCCTTGGAGTCCCTTTTTCCATGTGATATCCTTTGCATCCATGGCATCCATAAGCTCATTAGTCTGGCACGCCAGAACTGCTTATTATCCCTTGCTGTTGAACCTGGACCCAGCCATTGAAAGCTCAGGGCAATACCCGCTGAGCTAACCCCGCTCCCCTTGGATAAAGAAAAGTTAAGTGAGTGATGTCGATAGATACTCTGTTATAATGACATTTATTTATCTTGCAAGGAGATAGCTATTATTGACTTAGTTATGGCTTGTCTGGGACTATTTTTTCAGACCAGTTTTGGCAATTATTCTGTAAAAAATCTTGCTAGAAGCACTTGATAAGACTACTTGTTGCAGAATTTGAGATGCAGACTTCTTGGTAGGCCCACTTATCCTTGATTTGGTACTTATGGACGATTTTTTTTTCTTTTCGGTTTTACAAAACATATACAGTTTAGCCTTAGGCTAGTGTCACTGGTACTTTACTCAAGTGTCACACCGGAGAGTCCTTTCTATCTGTTACTGGCAAAATTTATTAGGCATGGGAAGCAGTATTATACACTGTACATATTCTGAAAATGGATCAGATCGATTGTAAATAATATCATGCAGTGGTCACTACATTATAAGACCGTCTCTTTCGCAATCTTAAAGTGGTCTCTTGTAGGGGTGCGGTCTTTCTTTAGGGTGAAAAATGAAAATACTACTTGCCTGTCACAGCAGTCCTATAATCATACCAAAGGGGAATATATGATGCATGGACAATATATGTATTCATTCAGATTCATTTAAAACATTTTTAGCCTTTTGAGCAGATAATATGTTTATTGCTGAGAGTTTATAGTTAGTGTTGAAAAATATTACTTTGGCTCAATTTTAACTGGTCAGTGTATGAAACAAACACAGTAGTTTTATAGCTGCTGCATCTGTGAAAAGTTTATTGTGTGTGATTGGATACTCAGGTATTGACATTGTCATTTCCATAATTCCATGTCAATGCTATTCCACGCACAATACGTAGGGGACTATCAAAATAGTCTATTCCATCTGGTCCACCAGAAGTTCTTATTGTCTATTGACCAGTGAATGTGTCATTCTGCTGTGAACCATCGGAGAGGCAATTTCTGGTCCTAAGAAAGAAGTTCAATTGCACTGCTGTCGGAGCAAATAGATCTGGTGGGACAAGACCGACCTGTTGCCCACAGTTGTTGACCTAAGAAGATTGTCATCCCGCCATTTCATGTACTGCTGCACCTTTGGTGACTGCTTTCTGAGCCTTTCTGCTGTACTAAAGAAATGAGGTCTATTGAGTTACAACCGCAGTAAATACTTGCAAGGAGAGTAGTCCTATTGTACCTGTTGTTACAATGAAATGAGCTCATCACCCTCATGGTGCCAATGTCAAACACAGCAGCTGTGACAAAAAAGAAGTTCAACACTGTAGTGAGATGTTGCCTTCTTCAGCAGAAGAAACATGACAGTGAGACCTTTGAACCACAATTCAAATGGAAAAATGATCTATTCTTGCTTTAAATTCATTGGTCCTGTTGGAAAATTTCTATTCATAGGCATACGGCATGCACAATTTTTGGGGGGAGGGGCGAGTGACATTTGCCAAAATTCCAAGATCTAGATTTAATACCATTTCAAATTGACTTGCCTGGAAATCATAGATTTTCAATTACGTCTATTTAATCATCTGAAACTTTTTAGCCTTTTTGCCCGAATCTTGCTCTTTCCCAGACTTTTTTGGGGGGGGGGGGCGATCGCCCCCTGCCTCCCCTCCCATACGCCTATGCTTCTATCCAATTTGTGGTAAGCCTTCGCAAGGATATGTCTCAGGTCTTTCGTTTGCCCGAATTCAGCCCAGCAACAGAGCAAAACTATTACAGTGAAACACTTTGATATAGGCAAAATGAGGATCAGTTCACTGTGAAAAATGCATTTCTTGACTAATGGTAGCTGATGAAGTGTCATCTTCTCTACCTCAACATGGGAAAGATAGAGGCTGTTTGATTAGTCATGATCAATAGAAGGCCATTTGACTTGTCAAAACTGATTTCAGAGTGAAAATCAGATACATAATCCTTTCGTTTGGCTGTCATCAACAAATGGGATAAGTCTCCTTCAATCAAATTAACATTGAAAGTATTGGGTTTGATCATGACAAATCATCAGCATAATGACACACGAAGTGCCATTTTCACAGTGCCACAGTCCACTCTAATTCTATATCAAAGTGTTTCACTGTAAGAAGCTGTAGACTATTTAATGATAATTCATTTTACTTCTACTGTACCTTTCCAGCATGGATCTTTCTATGATCCCAGAGGAGCATTCATCACCTGCATGGCAGTGGTTTCATTAGGATCTGCCCAACTCCCAAATACCATGGCTGGATTGGAACCTATCACGGTGTCACCTTGCACATATGAGTAAAATGCCTCATCCTTGTTCTTGGGCAGACTTAATTCAGTTCATTGGCTCTTACCTCATTTTGCAATTAATCACTGACTTTCTTCACTCAGCAACAACAGTCAGGAATTTCTATGATCTCAGCATAACATGAAAAACCAATTTTATGGGCAACCACATAACTGACATAACTAGGCAGTAATCTTGAAAGAATAAATATTCATTTAGCTTGTCAAATCCTACTTCTGTTGCTCTAAAGAGTGATGTTTGTGTAGTTTTTACAACTTAGAAATTTTCTCCTCATTTAAAACAAGGTTCAATTATTCAAGCAGGCATATGCTTACAAACTAAGTAACAGTGTAGATTTATACATGGGTGGAGTGAAGCAAAAAGTTATGGAGGATCTGCTCAGTGCTCAGTTCCTTCATGCCATGGCTGGGATTCGAACCTGAAACATCTCAGTTAACAGGCAAGCACCTTATCCACTAAACCACAGCCCCTCATTAAATTATTTTGCCCCTTTTGTAAAGCCTCAATCCAATCTTCCATCCATTTATCTCCGATTCTCCAAACAAAAAAAGTACAGATATAGTGATTCAATTCATAGTTTTAAAAGATCTAGGTACAATCTTGATACAGAAAAAGCATGATTATTTAACTACAGTCATATTTACTGAGTTTAAATAAGTTTTAAATCATTTTTTTTTGTCGGAGAAGTATGAAAATCAATTATATTTTGCGTAAAAATAAAAACAACTATTTTTATAATTAAAAAAAACAACAACACTGTATTAAAAATTCTAGTGAAAATTAAAGTAGAGTTTCTCACTCTTCTCTGTTTTACGCAGCTGAAAAAATGATGGATTGTACCTAATAACCAGATACGGAAGTTTGTCCACTTAGTCCTCAGCTGGTTCCTGGCTCTATTTATTCTACGCAGCGCATATATGAATCCGGCATTTAGCCATTCAGAATAAACCCAAGTAAACCTCAGAATGCTAATTGTGACTGCATTATGCAACTATTATGCAATCTGTCGAAGCAACAGTTGCATCAAAACAGTGATATCATTATGCACCACATTTGTCTTCAGTGATTCACTGCGAAAACATCACCACTTGATATGGCATTTTGCAGATAATTCCAACAGCTATGAGCTATCCCACATGTATGATAGACATAATGCCTAATGATAACCCAGTCCAGTGTCATGTTCAGAACTTTACTTATTCTGAAGTGAACTGGAATCAAAATTCTAGTTGAAGTTCAAATCGTACCTTCCTTACTTTTCTCTGTTTTCAGCAATACAGAGTACAATATATGCTGCTGAAAAATATGATGGATCGTACTTAATAACCAGATACGGAAGTTTGTTGGCTCTATTGATTCTGTGCAGTACATATATGAATCCAGCATTGGGCCATTCATGATAAACACAAGTAAACCACATGTTAGTGACTTACCAATGATAACCCAAGGAGCAACAATGTAATCATGACATTTCAAATATAATTTAGGGATGGCTTGTCTGTTTGTCACATACAGAAACAAAGATATGAATGGCAGAAATTATGTTGCCACAATTTGAACATGACGTTGAAGTGTTTTTGCAACATCATTGTAAAATGGTACCAGGACATTGCATGCTAATGTCATGTCTTTGACTTTGCTTCACAATGTTGTGGCAATGTCATTCTTATACCATACAATAATTATTGTACTTAATTCTCACAAACATCACAACATTGTTGCAATGATGCTGCAATGTAGACATGCCCATTGGAAACCTCTGCATTTTGTTCCCCAAGCATAATAATATTATAATGCCTATTCTTGAGCTCTGCATCACAATAGATATATTGTTGCAATTTCACGTGTTTAATTTTGTCAAATTGTGTTGAAATCTTTCACACAAAAAATTTACCACAACTTTCATATTCACACAATTATTTTAAAGTTAAGCTATCTTGATGTTGAACTGCATATAGCTTGAAAGAGAAGAAGCTTGATAAAAAGTGCAAACGAATACATTTTGTCAAAATGCATCCCATAACATTGTTTTGTGTATAATGAATCCACAGCACTAGCATAAAGATGAGACTCCTTCTCATTTTCATACAAGTATAAGACTGGTTGAATAAGGGCTCCGTGATTCATTCCTCATCAAAGAAAGGCTGTCTAGTTATTTTTACCACCATATTACTGGTTAATGAATTGTAGACATAATTGGAATTAATCCTTAATATGTTTAAAGTTAAGCAAAGTGCTAAGCCTTTAAAACTGGCATTGGCACCATGCAATCGCAGTTGTTGACCTAAGAAGATTGTCATCCCACTGTTTCATGTACTGCTGCACCTTTGGTGACTGCTTTCTGAGCCTTTCTCCTGCTTATGTACTCAAGAAATGGGGTCTATTGAGCTAAAACCGTAGGAAATAGTTGTAAGGAGAGTAGTCCTATTGTGCCTTTTGTTGCAACGAAATGAGCTTATCACCCTCATGGTGCCAATAAAAAAAAGGAACACTGTAGTGAGCTGTGCCTTCTTCAGCAGAAGAAACATGACAGTGAAAAACCCCTGAACCACCATTATACATTGTTTGAAATGGAAAAATGATCTATTCTTGCTGGTGTTGGTCATTTACTGAAATCCAGCCATGAAATTTGTGGTAAGTCTTCACAGGGATACAGCTCAAGGCAGCCGTTCAGAGAATATTGGAATATGACCCAAGGTTCCAAATTCTCAAGTGAGTCTATGACAAAAAAAATGTAACAGTCCTTTGTTTTCCCAAACTGAATCCGGCAACCAAGCAAAACTAAGAAGCTGTAGAATATATTCATGTTATATCTTCCATTTCCCCTTTATTCTGAATCTAATAATGTGTTCTTTTACCATACTATTACAGTTTTACAGAGGAAATGTTCAATTGTACATATAGGTGAAGTAAAAGTACTTGCAGAAGTATCTTTCAGAGCATAGTTGATATACAATGTGGAACTTCAACATGTTATTAGGCATATTTTATTGGCTCTTACCTCATTTTGCAATTAATCACTGACTTTCCTCACTCAGCAACAACAGTCAGGAATTTCTATGATCTCAGCATAACATGAAAAACCAGTTTTATGGGCTACCACAAAACTGACATAACTAGGTAGTAATCTTTGAAGAATAAATATTCATTTAGCTTGTCAAATCCTACTTCGGTTACTCTAAAGAGTGATGTTTGTATATTAGTTTTTACAACTTAGTAATTATCCCCTCATTTAACACAAGAAAAGTATTCAAGCAAGCAAGCAAATGTGTAGCTGTCTCAATAGTATTTATTTAAAACTAAGTTCTAAGTAAGCAGGGCACAAAAAGCGATCGCTGAATTTCTTCTAAACATCACAAACACCAGTCTGTGCTATGAAAATACCGCATCTGAAGTTTGAGGTGTTTATCTGACCTATAACTGACATCTGAATGTTTCACTATATAGTTTTAGTCTATAACCACTAACTCTGCAATTTAGATTTGTTATAGGCCTAATATAACAACGACAGCATATGAAACTATGATTTGGCGCCTACGACAGTATAACTAACTGTAAAGGGCTGCATGTGAGTGAAACTGATGATGTTTTGCCCTTGAGTCAATGCTTAACAACATTAACTAAACCGTTTGTGGAAGTTTGGATTTTCATTCAATAAGGCGAAAATGTCTTGGTCATAAAGGACAATAATTTAGGTATGTTTGATTCAAGTGGCTGTCATATTTCTTTGTTCTTCAAATATCTTTGATGAGTAAGTGATCCAACCCCATGTCTTTTTATTGAAATTACATTTGCCTATATATCTTTATTTATCAAAGCCTTTCAACCACATACCTAATATATACACCTTTATTTTTTTCATCTCATCAGTTGAAAATCCATGCTCCAAAAAGAATTTTGATTTGGGATGTTAATGGCAAAACATCTCCCGTTCAGCGCCACTGTTTTGTATCATCATTGTGTAAGCACAAACAGCACTCCCCTTGTGTTCCTGACTTCTTATACACATAAGACTTCGTATAATGAAATAAGCCCTTCAACCTGTGTGTTGTTTCTAGAACTGAGGCTTCTGTTTAACTGAATTAAAGTGAATTAAGTTAAGCAATTTGGCAGGGCAAGTTCTATTTTGCCAATTGTCCAAAATCTAGTAAAGCTTCCTGATGTCAAATGCTAAACACTTTACTTCACTTGAACATTGCCAGTGAGCAAAGTGAGCTTGTTCAAGTCTCCTATTCTCCATAGGGGGGAGGGTTAGCTCAGTGGTTGTGTGCTGGGCCGCCAATCTCTCTGTCCTGGGTTTGAATCCAGCTCTTGATGGGGAACCTTGGCCTATGTTGGATGGTTGTTTTAATCATCCTTCATCTCATTGCCGTGTCTTCCTCCTGTCCCAATTAGATTATCAAGTGCATACTAAGGGATGTAAAGCCTCAATCTTTCATTGTTATATTCAGGCAAACGAGGAGCATTTAATTCATCATTAAGATCTACAATCTTAATATAGAAAAAGCATGATTTTCTGATTTGATTCAAATCACATAACTACGTTTAAATAATTTTAAAATCATTTGTTTTTGCAGAAGAAGAATGAAAATCAATTCTATTTTTTTTAGCAAAAAGAGTATTATGATTTAATTGAAAAAAACTTAAATAAAAATTCTTGTGGAAAGTTAAAGTCGAGTTTCTGACTTCTATTTCGTTTTAGCAATACATTGAGCCGTTCAGAATAAACCCAAGTAAACCTCAGAATGCTAATTGTGACTGCATTATGCAACTATTATGCAATTTGTCGCAGCAACAGATGCATTAAAACAGTGATATCCTTACGCACCACATTCGTCTTCAGTGATTCACCGCGAAAACATCACCACTTGATATGGCATTTTGCAGATAATTCCAACAGCTATGAGCTATCCCACATGATACACATAATGGCAAATATAAATGATAACACAGTCCAGCTCAACGTCAAGAGCGCTGCTCATTCTAGTTGAAGTTTAAATCGCATTGTCCTTACTTCTCTCTGTTTCCAGGATAAAGAGGACACAATATATGCTGCTGAAAAATAACATGATGGATTGTACTTAATAACCAGATACTGAAGTTTGTCGCTCTATTTATTCTGTGCAGCACATATATGAATCCGGCATTGAGCCATTCATGATAAACACAAGTAAACCACATAATAGTGACTTACATATGATAACCCATGGAACACACAATGTAATCATAATATTGCTAATACAATTTATGGATGGTAACACTGGCATTTACACCATTCAACCCTGGACCAGATTTAGGACTTTCTAAAAAAAGAAAAAGAGACAACAATAAAAGAAAAAGAAAAAAATGGGGGGGGGGAAGAAGCATTTCAATTTTCCAATAGAAGTATCAGGCTTGTTGACTTTTCACCTTAAAGTTCAAGTCTTATGCCTAACTGGTGCTGCTTAAATGTAATGGCTTCTCCGGATATCCTCTCTCCTTCCTGGTAAAGATGTGCTTATGTTTTAGTCTATAATTGACTTGTTATTCACAAACACAGACATTTTGAGTAAACAGTTCTCTGAAGTATTACCTTTTGGTGATGTTGTCCTATTCGGTCAAAAAACTTCTGTTGTGAGAAGCCCTTCATTGACTTATTGGTGTTATCAACAAGCTGATGATTAGAAATTTTTCACCAGTAATGCACTGTGATTGCCAATATGGTTATGTAATGTAGATGATATGAAGCTAAACTTTCTATTTTATAGGTTTCTCCAGTAAATTATTCTTTGAAGCATTAATATGTTATGCACCTCATCTATTTGGACAACAGTTTCAGTTAAAATCAATTACTGAATTTTTTTAATCTAATGCAAGGGTCAAAAACATTTAAGTTATAAGCATCTAGAAACTCCAAATTTTCCAAACTTAGTTAACGCAAACTTTATTTGAATCAACATAACAAAGATTCAGAATCGTTATATGAGCAGTAATGGTACTTTAAAAACTATTGTAGAGTCAATGACAAACTTTTATGTGTGATCATGAGGAAAATCAATGTGTGATCATGCGCAGAATACCTCACATGGAAAGCAAGAAGGACCATTGCCTCCCAACTGATTCAAGTTCTGTGGAGGGACTAACAAACATTATATTTCTTGACATTGAATCATAATATTACTAGTGAGATGGTAAGTTATGGGTTGATCAGACGATAGACGGGGTGGCGGCCTATGGAATTAACCCCGGGTCGAAAATTTTTTACATTTATATGGTACCCTAGCTACAGATTCATGTGCCAAATAAACTGGGTTTTTTTTTCAGTGTCAAGAGGGAAGCAAACTTTTTCATCCAGATGATAATTATGGTCCCCCCACCAGCTGAGGTCAGAATAAATAAATTTAATTTACCCACACTTTTTATTGAATTGAAATTTTAAAAAATTGAGATTACAGCTTGTTTTTTCTCGTCTAACCCGAGTAAAATTCTTGCAAAGATCAAAGAAGCTAAAGATCAATTATATCTGGCCTAAAGGCAACCTGGTGCCAGAAGTTATTATGAGATCACAAATCATGAAAGCTGCTAAACAACCACAATTTACGGAGGCAGTAACTCAACAAACTGCTTTATTTGACACATATTTTGGGCAAAAAAAAGTGGACATAGATAGAGTAAGACAATGGGCAACTCTAGAGTAAAGTCAACACCTGCACAATGAGATGTCAAAGCAAAATTTATAAATTATAACAAACTGCATCACTTTCTTATATTGAACATAAATGTTAAATTAAATGCCATATGGTGAGTTTTTAAATTTTAAATCTATATACATATTGGGTGGTTTCACTTGAAGTGGCACTAAAGACGGGGCGTGAAATAAATTTTGAGAAAATATCTATTCAGAAGAATGATCAAAACATATGCATTACATTGGCAATCATAGCGCACAAAGAGCAAAATCAACTAACTGTATACATAGAAGGTCTAAAGTTTCCAAATTTAGTTTTTGCAAACTTTAGGTATTGTATCGATAAAACAAAGGTGCAGAAAGTACTTGGTTATATGAGCAGTAATGGAAGTGAGTGCTGTAGAGTATACAACTAAGAAATACCAACTATGGCTACAAGTATGGTGTTGCATAGTCCCGAAGGAATGACAAAAGTTTATGTGTGATCACAAGAAAAATCATGATCACGCATAAAATACGTCAGATGGAATCTGTGGCGACTATTGTGTTTCCACTACTTTACCTTTTGTAGATGGACTAAACAAAGAATCATACTTTGTTGTGACGTAACAGTTTTAAAGCATTACATCTTAAAATACCCTTGATCAAAATGTTGGAAAAATTTTAATTTTTTAAATGGCCAGGTCTGCAATATTTTGAAAATGGAAATGGAATTTGCAAAGATGTGTTCTTCAGACATTAGATCAAGGTATATGCTACATTATAAATATTTTTTTGTGATTGAGCATTATTTTATAATTATCTTCGGGTGGCCCAGAAAAAATAATGAAATCCAAAAATAGCGTCATGCTATCATGGTACAATAAGATAGACATAAAATTTCAATATCTATAGATCTATATGCAAAAAATGTCTATTTAACCATGATGTGTACAACCAAAAAAAATTATGTGCAATAATATTATCATGTTGCAAGCTACTAACATTTAACAAGTGAGATGGTTAGTTATCTTTATGAATTATATAACCTGCCCCCAGCAGTAATTATGAGATACAAATCAAGAAAAATGCCAGAAAACCATGATTTACTGAGGCAATAAAACATTGAACTGTTTATTTGGGACATATTTTGTGACAAATATAGCCGTCCATAGAGTAAGGCAATGGGCAACTCTTGAGCAAGTCAACATCTGCCCAATGAGTTGTCCAAACAAGATTTATTATGTTATGCCACAACACTTTCCACTATTGGTTATAGATGTAATATGTTGTCATGCCTCACAATAACGGAAAATGCTCCTGACCATCTGAAATAATATGCAATGACAATAATTATTATTGTGTGTTGGCAGTGAATCAATGAGCACAAATTCCTGGATTTACGGTCTCACTGCTTATTGAGGGCATTGCTTATTGAGGACACAGCTTATTGAGGACACTGCTTATTGAGGACACTGCTTATTGAGGACACTGCTTATTGAGGACGCTGCTTATTGAGGACGCTGCTTATTGAGGACGCTACTTGTGCATTCTGGGCTTCACTTGGGTTTATTCAGAATATTATCAATATCTGATTCAGTGATTCATGTATGCAGATTGAATAGAGCTATAGGATCTGGTATGGATAAGGCACACTGTCATAGCAAAAGAGGTAATGTGGCATTCTGAGTCTCTATGTCACAAACCTGAATTGACAGGACATCAGATGAACCATTGTTACAATGGCCATTAGGAGGAGACCAATTATTCTCAAGGGGGGGGGGGTTGAAGTTTTTTTTAAATAAATCATTTTGTGCTCAGTTTTGGTGAAATAAATAAATTCTTTCTGGGCTGTCCTGATATAAATGATTTCTCGTGGGGTTTTTTGTCGACTAGGTGTTGCTTGATTGAAGAATGAATATGGTAACTTTGTGCACTCAAAATTACTGCCTCTGTTACTGTGACATAAATAATTTCCATCCAAGAAAAACTCCAAACCCAACCAAATGGTCGCACCATTACTCTCAAAGTCATCACTGATTTTATGTTGATTTTTTAAATATTAAATACCGTGTATTTATGTCTGCTACTTACTTCATAATTCATGTTTTTCCAGAAGAGTGAATGATGATTGTCTCTAATTTTGAAAAAGGGGAAGTGTCAATGGTAAAATTAACTGCTTTTCTTTCAACCAACTTTTCAATTAGTGGGATTTATACACAATGTCTGCTCCAATAAGTGTAGCACTCATGAATGTTGCAGACCGGACTGCCCCTCTCCAGTCTAGAACCGTTTGGTCCTGGGGTAAAGTAGTCCGATGTAGGGCCTGGGGGGAGGCTGTCCGTTATTTCGGTATCTGATTTACGCCCAATTTTCGCCAAAAACTGTGGGAAAAATATCTAAACATATCACTTCACTTGATTGCTTTTAAAAATGAATATGTTGTGACTCGGGTTAAAACATTAAATTAGTGAATAAGTAAAGTTAATAAATAATAATAGAAACTGCGGCAACCTATCTCCCCCAGAAAATTTTGTGCGCCCAAGCATGAGACCTTGGAAATGTTGAGGATTAAATTTAATTTGCCACCAAGTCGAAATAATGAAATTATCAATTTGCGAACGTGAAAATTTGTCAATTTTAGTATGCAACAGCCTGGAAGTAACCAGGGCCCAAATCAGGCTGTGCACCAAATAGCATTGTCCATTAAATCTGGCTGGGGGGCATTTTCTCTGCATTTCCAAAATCAGAGTACCAACTTTGAGGAGATTTAATTTCAGATCACCATACAATGTACATCCTTCCATCCATCCCATTGCTATGCCGGGTGTCTTTGATTGTCAAGAAGTCAGGCTTTTGATCAGTGGCGCCCCAATGGGGGGGGGGCACAGGGGCTCGTGCCCCCCATATTGGACCTGTGGCCCCCCTGGTGCCCCCATATGAACTTTTCAACCCTGGCTAAAATATAGTGTTAGTACAGAGGGTGTTCCCCAGAGAATTGCATGCCCTCCCAGATGCCCACCCGCTTGAGACCGTCTAGTTACGCCACTGCTTTTGATCGATCATTCTGTGTTCAGTTTTATTAGATAAATTTATAAGTGTATATTATTCTTCATCTTTTATATGCATTTTTATGTCCGCTTGGACTATCTCACATTACAAAAGCTAACGATCCAGCAACATGGCATATCAGACATTTACTTGAGGTGTGAATTTTATAATGAAAACAACAGTGAAATTTTGTTCCCTTTGTCCACAAAATAAATAAATAGCGCAGGTTACTAAAATAAATATTCTGTTTAAACCATGGTGCAAAGTGATTTACGTCATTCGGATAAATTTAATTGGTAACAAAGTTCAAAACTGTTCAATTAATGAATTTTCTAATTGGAAGTTTGGCAAATGTTGTGCGATGAAGTGGAAATAACCAGGTTTCAAGGCAGGTTCAGCATTGAAGAACAAACGCATAATTGAATTTTGTGGAGGGGGACATGTGCTTGCAGACAAGAATTTTGTCTGCTGCCAACAATTTCCACATGTTCGACAGATGATAAGATGACTGGACCATGCCTACCTAAATTTGTACAATTCGACCAACCAAACCTATATGGGGGGGGGGGGGGGTGGAGCGTTGGTCTAGTGGTCGTGTAATTGCTGGGTCCAGGGTTCAAATCCAGCTTATGAAGGGGCACCTGGCCCTATGTTGGATGGCTGTTTCAATCATCCTTTGCCTCATTGCTGTGTCCTCCTCCTGTCCTAATCAGCCTGAAAGGTGCATAAATACAGGATGTAAAGCCTCAATCGTCCATCCATCCACCTGACCTTTATATGTACCTAACTTCCACACTGCTGAGTCACTCTACAATCACTGTCACTCTTACTTACCCATTTATACCTTGGTGGAGTGAAACAAAAAGTTACGGAGGATTCGGTTACTGCTCAGTTTTTTCATGTCATTGCTGGGACTCGAACCTACAACATCTCAGTTATCAGACAAGCACCTTATCCACTAGACCATGGCATTTAATAACAATATTTTGCCCTCTTTTATATTGATGGCTCTCACATGGAACTGAACATCATAGGATGTTGAGACCAAGGAGGGACGTGTGCGGTTGTTCGTCCGCGCCAAAAAAGAACCGACGTGAAGAAAAGGGAAGTGTACTTTCTTCAAGGAATACGACAGAAAAACTGAAAAAAAGGTTTGTGTAAAATAGAAAAAATTAATATTATATATAGCCGGTGTCAGTCCAAAATTTTGTGCATATCAGACAAGATTTTTATGTGAAATAGACAAGGAATTTGTCAATCCTGAATCCTGATCATTTTGTTGTGTGATTTGGTCAAAGAAATGTCAAAAATATGCAAACATTTTGTCTGAATTCACAACATATCTTGAACAGACATCAGCTAACGTTTGTTTTGTCTATTTCACACAAACCTTTTTTTCAGTCTATCTGAAGGCAGGAAGGAGAAGAATAGAAAGTAAAGGAAGCTCAGCCATTTACCATTGGGGACATCTGCAGAGCTTGAGGTCCTGTGGAGTTGCTGTTTGGAGAATTGTGGACTTAATGAATGACCAAAGTGTTAATCTCACAGTTAAAGTGTTAAGCCTTTAACACAGGAATTGACACTGGTGTAGGTCAGCAGGCCGCAGACTAGATTTAGAAGGCTGACAAAAAGAAACATCTAATTCAAGGGAGGAGATCTACTTGGAGACAATTTACTTTTCCGATTTATGCATTGGACTGAAACTTAAGAGTTTTGGTATGGCTGGGCATGAATGATCCAACTGCATGCCCTAAGTGCATTCAATTTGGATGCATTGGGCGTTGGTTCTAACACTGTTCCATGGCTTGTCCAGGGGTCATCTTTGGTACGTGTATGACTGCCTTTCATTATGGAGAATGCTGGTATGAAGATTTATTTGGAATGGGTGCTATTTCAAATCATACCAGATTCTGTTACAATTATTATTGGTGATTTGGACAGCAACAGAACATCTGTGGCCTAGAGAAGAGGATTCCCCAGAACTTTACATCTTAAAATCTTGCGAAAGTCTGTTTTTGATGTCTCGTCAATTCTATACACTGTAGGCCTACCCTTTTATTACATAAAGGATTTTTCTTCTATTTCTGACAACAAAACCCTCATTACAACAGCAGTGTCCCTTGTGCACTTCTCCATGCACAAAAGTGTGGGTGGACCAATCTGACATTCTGCTCAGACATTAATGGCACTTGGTTGTATGCTGCGGTGGCAATTGTAAAGTGCTTAGCCAAGAAGTGTCACAATGGATGCATGGCGCTGCATACTTCCCAAGGGAATGAGAAAAGTTTAAATGTGATCTTGTGTGCTATAAGTTGGTGAAGACATGGAGTACATAATTATTGCAATGGTATGTTGAGGTTCAGGGTGACATAAAACCAGGGATATGATAACAAGCTTGTAGCAGATGAGCACTCTTAACAATGAAACATTCTGTTACTCGACTACAGTACAACCGAAATTAAGTACGAGTACCCCAGCAGGAAGAAAGAATCAGTCACTACTTTACCCTTTCACACCTTTTGGCTCCTCCCAAATCACTTCCTACCTTTACCTACATTAAACTACCTTTTAAAATTGCATTAAATTTACATTAAGCCATAATCAATTCAAACTCCATCATCCTCATTGTGTTTTATTTCTCTGATATTGTGCCTACTAATTGCAATTACTGTGTCAGCTGTCTTAATAGAGTCTTAATGTGAGATAAAGTTGTGCTGAGGCGTCAAAGGTAAGGTTGTAAGGAGATTTGGGATGGAGTAGAGAAAGGAGGGCAAAATTGGTAAACGAAAGGACTTCTGACACAGAATTATCTAACTTTACTTTTGGTTGTACTGTATGTCAGCTTTATTCTGACCTTTGGAAATATTATATCACAAGAGCTTTTGCTCATCTCCCACTGGCTTCCTCAGCTATCTGAATTTTCCATGTTGGTCAAATGACTACCATACATAGTGTCAGTGTGACGGTAAACAGAATACCTGATTTGCATGATTTCCTATGCAAAAATATATCCATGGAAACTGCCATGTGATGTCATACTTCCAGATAACAACATAAAATCAATTTTTGGAAGAATAGCCAAATAGGGATATAATAAGGAATAACTTACAGATCAGAAGTCAACTCACAGAAACACTCAGAAGTCATTGACATACCTGAAAGAAAATGGAAAATACATTAGAATCAAATTCAAAAAATTGCAAGATAATCATCAACAGATTATAGAGAAGTATATCTTTCACAAGAAACCAATTAGCAAAAAATACAAATGTCATGACACAATTATATAGTAAAAGTATGTAGAACTCCATGAGTATAATACACTGCGTTCCCAATTATTATGCAACCATAATTTTGTCCCATTGAAATAGCATTGTAAATAGGAATGACCTGCATTCATTTCAAGATATCGTTCAAGTGCGGTGGAGAAATTTGATTTTCTTTGGTTTGGGGGAGAGTTCTAAACCTTAGGAAAGCAGAGTATGAGGTTGATAGTGACTTCATAATTAGTGCTGCCCTGGGGATGCCCCCCCCTTGGGCAAGCTCTTGGTTTCGTAAGGAAGATTTTTTGCACACACTGAAATGTTCACATTCTAGGCCTAATTTTATGTAAAAGCTACTGGGCACCAGCCACCACTTCCACTGCCCTTCTTCACATGCATGTCATATTGTCATAAAGTTTGTCCTAAAGTCTTTATTTTTGCATTTAGTGTCCTTATTGTGTCATTTATCAACAATTTCTCCTCCAGTACTCTCACCAATGTCTTCACACACGCTCTCCCAGCGTGGATATGGCTGCAAGATAGACTGCATGCATGATATATAACTGTCAGCTTTGAGGGGGGCACTCTCTTTCAATTCAGTGAGAAATGTTTTCCAGCCTTTTGGGTGGCAATTGTCCACTATTCACCAGTTCCAAACGATCAAGTTGTGTCCAACTGTCCATTTTAATTCAATAAGTTAATTTCACAATGCATATGCCCATATAATTAAAATATTCAATGCATACACTGTATGCCTATGAGACTCATCATCCCAAGTCATACCATGACAAAATGGCCCATAATCTTTGCTAATTCATGAATACTTAATTAACTGACCCAGTTTTGGCTCAGCCAATCAGGGACTGCTACATCACAGTTTGAAATTGTTGCTTCTGTTTCACAGTTACAAATTGAGGAATTGTGTATTGTTGAAAAGTGCTATCACAGTTCCGAAAAATTCCATTTAATTATGTATTTTCACAGTTCTGAAATGAAACTGTTTGAAAGTTTGCTTGTTTAACACTGTTTTTCTTAGTTGCCAGTAATCCTCTAAGTGTCCATAATCAGAATAAATCTGCCTGCAAAATGCTTATGACCTAAATAAGCAGCCAATCACAGAAGAGGTTGGAAATAGCAGAAAGCCCTGTCCATTTTAGCAGGGCTTGCGTGGGGAGGATGATGAGACTAGGGGGTTACCCTTGCTCATTTTAGAGAATGAAGTAAGAATTACAGCTAAGCTGTTTTACAATTGGCCCCCGGGAGTATATAAAGGGTCTAAATATATTATGGGATCCAAAAAAGAATGTGCTTTGTGTGTAATATACATTAGGCCTATGGTACAAATTGAGTTTCGACATAAACCTAGGCCAATCTGGATTTTTCTAATAAAAAAATTAAAACTTCATTACTCCACATATCCTCCTTTCTGGAGTCTAGCTCCTGGGGTCAAGCTGACTTTGCTGCTGCCCGCAAGACATTGCCAGTTGATGTCGGGGGGGGGGGTGTCAGGATAATTATGCAGTCTACTGGATGGGGGGGGGGGTGCTCACATCCAGTCGACGAAGTGATAGTTTTGAACATTTCAATCCTGTAAGATACAGTACATTAATCAATATACTAATTAATGTAACAAAACAAGTGCATTTGATTTTTATTGAAGGAGAAGATAGACATCAAAGTAACATCAGGAGGCAGGAAATTCCCACATTTAATTTTACGACTCTGTTATTGTTGCATGTATGTTAACTATGGCTCACAATTTGTGAGTGATTTGCTATGTTAGGGCAGCGCAACACTCATCGCCTAGCGATTAGTACATGTCTAGTTTGCCTTGCTGACACAGAGCTTTTATTGCAAAATAGTGTCATTTCAATGTTATTTCAATGAAGGGGAATAATATCATTTGCTTACATGTAAAAACGCCAATGTTTCAAATGATGGTTCTATTTTTTATTTGGTGTCAAAGGGTAAGTGTTCATGGTGTTTTAAGATGACTTTGATTAATTTGGGGTGGTAGTGGGTGCACTTTCATGAAATTGCATAATAATTGGGAACACCGCAAAACTTTATTATATGGCGTAACTCCTCATTGAGCTAACGGAATTTGACAAAATTTGTAGGATATTGGCTCCATGGCACACACATCATTTTGTGTAAAGGATATCCTTATAGTCTTATTTCTCTTTGAGATATCATGAAAAGTAATGGTTGCATAATAATTGTGAACGTGGTGTATGCTGGACATGTTGAACGCCGATCAATAATATTCCGTAAGGTAGAGACAAAAGTAATTCACAGCAATCAGCATTTACATCATGGTCACTGGACAGAGGTGTCAATTACCATTTTGACCTTGGTCTGCCAACTTTCTTCTACTGCAAATGGAATAATCTAGTTGTGCAGTCTTCTTCGTGGAGGGAGACAGTTGGGTTTGATTGTTACGAAGTGTGCTAATTTAATTTACAACTGAAGATACAATGATCCTACTTTGCAGGAACTGTTTACATTGGCAGACACTCAATGGAACAATGAAACCACTTCATTTAGCCCACAAAGAGAGAAAGCAGTCATGAAGGTGCAGCAATACATGAAATACTGGTAATGACAACCTACTTAGGTCGCCAATTGTGCTCATTAAGTAGGTTGAGTCACAGCCAGAAGTGCTTCTGGGGATCATAACTCAAAGGAACCACTTTCTGTGTCACATAAACCGGGACAGAAACAGGTGTGTCAACTGACGAAAGAAATATGGGAATGACACCTTTCTAGCTTCACACGGAAAACAACAGGGCACAAGACAGTGATCTATTCTTATGTATAAGGGCATTACAGTCTGTTACTTTGGTATAGAAAAAGAGTGGACTGTTGCACTGTGAAAATGGCACTTTGTGTATCATCATACTGATGATTTGTCATGATCGTACCCAATACTTTCAATGTTAATTTGATTTAAGGAGAATTATCCCGCTTTTTGGGAAAACGAAAGGATTATGCATCTGATTTTCACTCTAAAATCAGTTATGACAAGTCAAATGGCCTTCTCTTGATCACGACTAATCAAGCAGCCTCTATGTTTCCCATGTTGAAAGTAGAGAAGATGATCAAGAGTAAGCCATTTGACTTCTCATAAAAAATTTTAGAGTGAAAATCACATGCACAATCCTTTCCTTTGGCTGTCGCCAACAAGTAGGATAAGTCTCCTTCAATCAAATTAACATTGAAAGTATTGGGTTTGATCATGAAAAATCATAAGCATGATGACACACGAAGTGCCATTTTCACAGTGCCACTGTCCACTTTCATTTTATATCAAAGTGTTTCGCTGTAAACCTCTCACTCTCAGTGAAGAAAAAAGCATTAATGCAATTCTGAATATCTTGCGGCCTTTGCGGACGTTGCACAAGATGGCAGTATTTACTGTGCATTCAGCTGTCATCCATGGAACTGAAAGCCCATCTCAAATGTCCAATTCTGGAAGGGCTGTACTCAATTATAAATGCTTGTCACCATACATGTACACTGTGTTCAGCGAACTGAAACCATTATTATCAATAAATTCAGTTTTCTTTAAAACTACATAAGAATTGTGAAAATTGCTTGGATTGTTACTGCTTCTGCAAATAGTTGTTATACAAGATAACATTTATTTGGTTAACAAAGACAATGTGCATAAACATCTTCCTCCTTAAGGGCAGTACAAGTAGGATATGACAAGTTAAATGAATATTTACTCTTCCGTTGGCCTTCGAGAGATAACAATGTAGTGTTTTGCTTGCCATATGCTGTAGCAGTCCATAAAATGAGCATTCATGCTGCGAACTGTAAAATTCTACTTTTTCCTTCAAGAAAAAAGCACTAGTAAAGTGGAAAACAAACTCCAAATAACATGTTTGTACCAGATAATTTCTAAGCAGATGTTGGAATTGACTATTTAAAAGAAGATTTATGTTTTCAGATTGTACACCCTGATAATATATGTACTAGGTACCTGTGTGGTAATAAGTCTGTTCATCTGCAGAAGATCAAATTCCCAGAGGAAAGAGATAGTCCAACTATGCAGAAGCCCATGAAGATAGTATGCAACACATACTAAATGCCTATCAACAAGGTCCTGAAATTTAAGGTACTGTAAAATGGGGTTACTTTGCTGTTTCGGAGCACCAAATTTGTATTCGTTGAATATCAAGTTTTGTGCCATAACACAGCCAGGACATTGAGGTTTTCATTAGTCAAAAATCTTTTCAAAATCTATATTGTTCTATGGTTTATTACATAATTAAAGGGTTGGCCAAAGTAACCCCTATAAGTTGGGGTAACTTTGGCCGCCTTAGATTTTGAGCATGTAATACCATGTACCGCAGCAGAATTTAATTAGTCATGATATTTTGGCCACCCGACAAGCTGAGGAATGTATTTTTGTAATCTAAAATGAGTTGTGACTCATTCGCAGATTTCTGAACAAAAATTAAGTATTGATTCATGTACCACACTCTGTGTACTACTGCCTCCTAATTCAAAATGACATAGTGTGAACATACCTCAGTTTTTAGGCAACAAGAATGAAAGATATGCTACCAGTCATAAAAGGGGTCATTTTAAAACATTGTTTTATCAATCATATGGCATTTTTACATTTCCCTAGCAGCAAGTACAACATTGCTATGTCATGCTTGTTGAAAGACATAAATTGCAATTATGGCATTGGACCATTTATTGTATTTCTTCAGCATCTATGGCAGTCAACATGATTTCAGGGCCATACACCTGTTTGTCAAATCAAGGTTTATACCTCCTTGACTTTTATTAACTACAGACTCTAACTCTTGCCAATTGCCATTTCCAGGGGTGGCCAAAGTAACCCCGATACTGACTTGGAGATTTGGGGCAACATTGGCCATAGCCCTAAACTCACTAAATTGCATAACATAATATAAACAAATTCTGTGTAGGTTGAAACTGTGATATATTATCTTTAAAAATTGTCCACAATTTCCACTGTGTAAGCTTGCACTTGACCCACCAAGAACAAAGTAGACACTTCCCTGCAAAATCACACATTTTTTTGCAAATCTGCTTTTTCCCGGAATGACCTTCACAAGAAGCACAGGTATCATGATATTGAAACAAAATCAATGTACATAAGAAGTAGACAAATTTCTCTAGCAGACGCAAAAAGAAATTTCCTGGTATCTATATTGGTTTGAGAGATGCAGAATACTGAATCTTTTTCTCATTTGGCGGCCAAAGTAGTACAGAATAGCCAAAGTCACCCCATTTTAATGTAGTGATAAAAGAACTTTGCCATCACTTTTATGTGTGTCATGATCACTTGTCAGAGGTGTTTATTACTATTTTTACCTTGGCTGGCCAACTCTCCTGCATTGCAAATGGCATAATCCGGTTGTACAGTCTTCTTTGCATAGAGAGAGAGCTGGCTTTGATTTTGGCAAAGCGTGCTAAAATTTATGACAAAAGACACAATGCGCCTACCTTCAAAGAATTGTTCTGAGAACTATTTACCGAGGCAGTAACTCAATGAAACGACCTTCTTCCGCACACAAGCAAGAGAAAGCAGTCACCAAAGGTGCAGTAATACATGAAACAATTGGACCTTGGTCAACAACAACTATGGGTAACAAGTAGGTCCAGTTACAAGCACTCAGAACAGTTTCTGGAGGCAGTAACTCCAAGGAACCACTTTCTGTGTCACATAAACTGGGACAGAAATAGGTGTGTCAACTGGCAAAAGAAATATGGGAATGACACTTTTCTGGTTTAACATGGAAAACTATAGGGCACTAGGAAGTTAAGTGTGGCTTGTTTTTCACTAAATAAAATGGCCATTGATAGAACCCTAGGGAATTAATTGGAGTAAAATGTGCAGAATGGCAAAAGAAAAATGGGAATGACACATTTCTCGCTTCTCAGTGTCAAGAAATCCACATCATAGAAATGATTAATTTCAAAACTGGGTAAGAAATTATTTACTAAGAATAAACTCCAAATACAGGACATAAAGCCCTGATCATCCATCATTCTAAGTAAAGTCTCGGACAAGCTTGCGTTTCTGACAACAAAACCCTTGTCGCAACAGTAATGTCCCTTGTGCACTTCTCCATGCGCAAAAGTGTGGGTGGACCAATCTGACATTCTGCTCAGACATTAATGGCACTTGGTTGTACGCTGTGGTGGCAATTGTAAAGTGCTTAACCAAGAAGTGTAACAATGGATGCATGGCGCTGCATACTCTCCAGAGAATGAGAAAAGTTTGTTTGTGATCTTGTGTGCCATAAGTTGGAAAGGATGTAAGGTTATAATATCATTAGCGCACATTATCTAATTATTGCTGAGATTTGTTCCAGAAAAAAGTGGTCGTTGTGAAGACCACCAATTCACAATCAAGCAAAATGATAACTGGTCTGATCCCCACTCCGGCCATATCCAGTTGTTTTAACAATAATGATTGGTACACTCTTGCTCATAAATATGGAATATAGGTAGAGGTCAAAATGTCAGTGGACATTTAATAACGCCATTTCATGATGGGAGCTGCAAACACACTTCCAACAATTTTTCTGGATAAATATGGGTCCATTCAACACCTCAAAGTGATAATTTTTCGAATTTGGAGAAAATCTTGACAACTGGGGTCAATGATAATTGAAATACTGAAAAAACAACAAATATTCCAGATTTTTGAAGGATTGATATCACATGAAATACTGTTGATCAATGAAAATAAATGACAGTGAAAGAATAATTGGGGTCAAAATGACTCAGTAACATAGTCCATGTTTGGAAAATACCCACTAGGGGTAATCTAGACTTCGATTTGAATGGGACACCTATCTTTTCTTGATTTGTGAATATTTTTCTTTCTAAAAGAGCTTTAGCTCTGAAATTTTAAGGGGTAGAAGGCAGAGGATACATATGTTGGATGCACTATTTCATTTGTCTCAAGAATGCTTGATTTGGATGCAGTCAAGAAATATCACAATCTTGGAATTTTGACAATTTCTTGAAATTTAGAAATTTTTGGACTGTGTGATTATTAGAAACCACTTTCAACGAACTGAAAAGTACACCAAAGAAGATGTTCTTCAAATGGCACCATTGTTCTGACTGGAAATTGATTACATCGTTCCCTATCAACTGTTTATCACAACACAACAATGTTTTGTTTACCATGATAGCGGATCACACACCTAACAAATACAAAGTCTCTTTTAGTCGGGCCTATATGTGATACACTTGCAAGGATGGCCTTTTGCAATATTTTCTATGAATCCATTCAGTGATTTATAGTTTTTTGGCTGCCATTAATTGGAGTACTAAATTGACACTGTTGTGATGTGACAAACAGTCAACAGCGAGCAATCAATTTTTTTTTCAGTGGATGCCATGGTACCACTTGGAAGAACTCTTCACAGGTGTACTTTTCAGTTAGTAAAAGTGGTTCTGATGTTTACATAGTCCAACAATTTTCAAATTTCAAGAAATTGTCAAAATTCTTGGATCATAAATTCTCCCAATTGCATCCAAACCGAGCACCATTGGCGCCAAATGAAATTGTACATCCAAGATATGCATCCTCTACCTTCTATCCCTTAAAATTTCAGAACTTAGGTCCCTTTAGAAGGAAAGAAATTCTCTAATCACGACAAAATCGGGTGTGCCATTCAGATCATAGTCCTGATTACCCCTAGAGGGCATTATTTCCAATATAAACTATGTTACTAACTCATTTTGATCCTAATTATACTTTTGGTGACAGTTATTTTCATTTATCAGCAATATTACATGTGATTTCAACCCTTCAAAAATCTGGAATATTTGTTGTTTTTTCATTATTTCCATAATTGAGCCCAGTTCTCAAGATTTTCTCCAATTTCATAACATTTTCAGTTTGTGATGTTGAATGGACCCATATCTATCTAGAAAAATTGTTGGAAGTCTGTTTGCAGCTCCTATAACGAAATGGTGTTTCCAAATTTCTGCTCACTTTTTTACGTGTGCCTATATTCCATATTTATGAGCAAGAGTGTATGATTGCGCTATATAAAATCATACTATATATCACAAGATTTATATTTGTTTATATCCGGTTTGTGGCAGCGAGTCATTCATGAAGACTTTACTTTTTGCTATTCAATTCTGGCTCTTCATTGGAATGTTCAAAATTAGATCAAACTGTAGCAGACCCAAACGGCTATTTCCAGCCATTACGAGTATATATGAATGACTTTGGTTTTAAAGAACCAAAGATTATGAAGTTGTCGTGGAACGTAGTTGTTTCTTCCAACAGATGTTACGGAAGATAACATTTCTTTGGTCTTTCAAAAACAATGGACATCTATCTTCCACCTTGAGAGCAGTACTAGTAGGATATGACAAGTAAAATGAATATTTACACTTCCATTGGTCTTCCAAAGATAATGGTACTCAGCAGTTAGCCTTGGATGTGCTTTAGTGGTCCATAAAATAAGCATTAATGCTGAGAGCCATGTTTTTCTTTCCAAGAAAAGCACTATGAATAACCTGTTTGTACCAGAATTTTTCACAGTTGTTGAAATGTTTTTAGATTGTAGGCTACAGCACAGTATGTGTACTATGTTATCATTTGCTGAGGAAATACCACAGATTTTTTCCAGAATCACCAATGTATTCATCATGTGTTTATCACGAATATCCTACGAGATGTTGTCACTGAAAATATAGCTATTTGCTGCAAGAGAATGAATATAAAGTGTTAGCCTGTCAAGAATGAGGCCAGCATTCACTTGCAAGTAGCAGTGTAGCAGGTTTTCTTTTTTGTTGTGTGACAGCTGGCATAGCCACCATAAGTTTTTACCTTCAGCGAACGAAGTTCGAAGAAGGTATTGTTATTACTTTGATCGAAAGTTGTCCGTTCGCCGGGCGGGCGTCCGGGCGTCCGGGCGTCCAGGCGGTCAGGCGTCCAGGTGGTCGGGCGGTCGGGCGGCGGTGGGATAGATAGTTTTTGGGCCAGGACTCAGCCCCTATTGCATGTACATGGATGAAATTTGGTACACTTGTAGCCAGGACATGTAGCCTGTAAGGTCTAGTTGTGCCTTTTGATGATCTGATTGATGGATATTCTGTACTTTTTGAAATATTGAGAAAAATGTAAATTTATTATTTTTTTCGTTTCCAGGCCAGGACTCTGCCCCTATTGCGTGCACATGGATGAAATTTGGTACACATGTAGCCTGTATGGTCTAGTTGTGCCTAAATCAAGCCTTGTGAGAACCAGAACTTGGCAGAGAGGGCTGTGCTTAGTTTTGCTCGCTAGCTTTCTGCTTCTTTAATAACAGAGCTCATATCTGAGTTAATATCATGTTTTTAGCTTTACATTAAAAGGCAAAGTGTTTATTGTTGGTTGAATTGGACATTACTTTGTTTTGCCTTGTCTGTGGTCTTAAGTTCCAACAAACATGTATATATGGTGTAGGTGTTAAAATATTAGCTTTATTATAATAGTCCAGACTTTTTTTTGAGTCAGTAATTTTCTGGCCAATTATCAAAAACTCACCTTTCCTTGTGAAATATCTGTTGATTTTGTCCTTGGGCCAATGACCAAAAGTAACACTATTCGGGGGTTTTTATGTGTGTGTGGTCAAGTCTAAAACCACTGTTTTGAGTGTCGCTCCTTCAGTAATTTATGTCTACGTCATAAAAGAGACTCTTTTATTAACATTTTCAGGAAGTGATCTCAAGCATTCAACTTCATCAAAAGTTATATCAGATAAATTTCCATTATTACATATAAAATTACAAGAGAAAAAAATATAACAAATTGTCTGGTGCATTACTAAGTGTTAAGATCCCAGAACCTTACCTGGCAAAGGGCAGGGGAAGTAAACCAAAACAAACCAGAGTCAGGTGTAAGGACGTGTGAGCCCAGCGCTCCTGAAGAAACATTAGGGACAAAATAATGAGCCCAAAACGGGACCCATACCACCTGAAACTACCCAATCATGCGAACATTTTAAGACAAAAACTTAAAAAAATTCTGTTGAGAATTTTTTGAGAAATTCAAGTTTTAAAAAATCTGGTTTATCCCACCACTAGCATACAAGTGTAATAGCACATAAAGCAATTAACAAGCTTGAAAATGTGATGGAACCTGTTGGCTAAGCTCTGCAATGCATTTCAAATAAGTTTGAATGATGAATTTAAAATATTTACTGACTTTATTGAAATAAATGTGACAAATTGTTTTTATCGCATACATGTAAGAATGCAAAAATGCTAAACACAGCGCTCCTGAATAAATTTCAAGATTAAAAAAAATTCAACAGGAAAACCGAAAGTGCACACTTATAGAGCAGGGTCAGGAGCACATTTTAGGACAAGACCAAAAAATTTTGTTGAGAAAATTTTTAGTTATATTCATTTTAAAGTATTTGTTTATCACACTCATACCATCATGCTGAAAGTAGGGCAAAGAAAGATGTTAAAGACATTTAGGATATTTAGGAAAGGGCAGATGTTGATGGTAAGACATTATTCTTTAATTTACATTACCATTGTATCCGTGTCACTGAACAACCTTCCCTATCAAATAACATTGGGCCTGTGTTTCACTTACTTATCAAAGACTTTGACCCATACATAACTCCAACTACAGCAAAGAAAATTGGCTGCCATTGTTATCCCACATGCCTCACATATCGGCCTTTATGACCCAATATGGTTTCCTTTCATCGGATGAGAATTCATGTCTCCACAAGCAGTTTCGCTGAGGATGTTTAGCACTGATGCAATGGCACCATTTCATGGGTTTCACATACTTACAGGCGGCACTGTAACATAAATGTACGTGCCATTACAGCAGATTCACTTAGTATGAGTTTCTATGGCTGGTTTTCTCACTGTCCATGTAATATTTCTAGCTTGCCTGATTGGTCCATGAGCAATACAACGACCTCAGAATATCAAGTTTACAGGCTGTAATCTGCTTCAGCGAGCAGTGCGGCTTTTGATCAGTGGATAAGATTGGCAGATATAACAGTCAGTGCCAAACCATGTAAATGTAATTGTAAACATAGGATTTTTTAATAGTCTATTATATCTATAGTCCATGGATGTCACTGATCTTTCCACAAATCACACAATGAGCTTTCCGCAATATCAATTCATCTTATGAAATATGATAAATAGACTTTTGAACCAGTTGCATGTCAGTTCGGACTTGTGAAATTTACCATTTATAACATTGGCAGTTCAGAAATGCACAGCCTCTGTGGGCTAAACATTGCTATATGTCGGTAAACACAAGTTTGGTCAAAGGTGATGCCCGCCTCCCCCGAATAATTTGAGAACGTTTAAAATTGGATGAGGAGGCTAAAAATTTGGCATGTTCTTAAATAAAAATTATTGAAAATCGATGGTTCCCATGTATTGTGTGTTATATTTTACATGGTAATAAGTCCAGATAGAGAAATCCAGGCAAATGTCATTTAGGGTGCTCACCCTTTCAAAATATCGACGAATAGTATACCTATCACTACGGTTAAGAATAGAGCTCTGCTAATACGAACGGCCTATGAGAGGCAACAATTGAATTCCAAAATTGCCCTTAAGCATTCCCAGTTGAGCATTTCTTTATTGACAAATGATGCCCTCGATCTTTTGTAAAAAGCCACAGATGTCCTTAGTGTTGACTCATTCTATTTATGAGTGGAGATATAACAGAGATACAACAGGACTACTTTCATAGGAACTATTTACTGAGGCAGTAACTCAGTAGAACTACTTTCTTTTGTACACAAACTGGAGCGGCAAACTTACACTCTAAAAAATTCAGACAAAATTGGTTTTTTAGATTCAAAATGGTTTTTTGAAAAACCAAATTTCAATGCAAAAAACCAACATGGATTTTTTTAAAAATCCATGTTGGTTTTGCATTGAAATTTGGTTTTTCAAAAACCATTTTGAATCTAAAAAACCAATTTTGTCCCCAGATTTTTTAGAGTGCAGCCACAGACAACAGCTCGTAACGTTCCAGCTAGAACTATTTTCTGAAGCACTCATATGGGAGAATGCAGTAAGAAAAGGTGCCAAGTAGTTGCAGGGAGCAGTAAGTCAATGAAACTACTTTCTTCTGCACACGAAGAATAGAAAGTAGTCACCAGAGGTGTAACAATACATGAAATGAAAATGATGGGCATGACAATCTACTTCTAGGTCAGCAACTATGGGCAACAAGTGGTCCCAACTAGAAGTATTTTTGGGGCGTATCGGGGGGGGGGGGGTGGGCAGTTTGAGTACTAAGATTCGGGGAAAAGACTAAAACAAATTTGGCTGGTAATTAGATTAGCATCATTGAAAATCATTGGTTTCCCAAGCAATTAAATATGAAATGGTATTGAATCTGGATCTTAAAATGCAGGCAAATGCATAATTGATATTGTATTGCAGTTTGTTGCGGCTCATTTAGGAATGCATTGCTTTGGTGTTTCGAAGTTTGTAATTTGACTAAAAAATGCGACAAGGATTCTTTAAAGAGCTTAAATATCTTGGCATGAGGTGGCTATGCTAGCAGGAAATTCATAAAGAAAAATAAAAAGGAAAAAAGCCCTTACACTGCTGCTACTCAATGGCGTCATTTTCAAAATAAAGTGGTGGGGCATTGACAACTTTTTAAAATATTTTGCATGGGCACAGCAGAGTTACGGAAGCTCTGAATATTTTTACCCTTTTTTTTTTGCAAAAAAGTGGTGGGGCATCTGCCCCACCAGCCCCATAGGAACTGACGTCACTGCTGCTACTTGCAAATAGGAACAGGCTGCATTTCTGTTTTATATTCATTCTCTTGTAGCAACTGGCTATATTTTCAGTGACAACATCTTGTCGGATATTTGTGATAAACTTATGACAGATGGCTCCGTCCCTGGAAGCTCATGGTAGTAGTATGTTAGTCCGTAATTTCCACAGTTTCTTTAACTGGCCTACGCAGTTACTGCTTTTTTTGCACAGTTACTGTTTTTGTTTTGCCAGTTAGTGTTGCAAATAGTGTGACTCCATTGAGTTACTTATAGATTCTGTCTGTGATTTGGGACAACACATTGCAAGTTTCACTATTGTGACAAATAAAGTATTTATTATTATTATAGTACCCCCACTGGACCCCAGCCTGTCTGTATCAGTTAAATATTGCAGATGCTGTCTCTGTTCGGGACTGTCAAGTGGCAGCAGAATGCAGACAGTCCCTGGGAAATCGAATTGGGTCAACAATAATTTGATCTGTTTTGGACAGATCACCAGATCAGGTCGCACAACAGCTGTCCATATTACTACGCCAAACTACTTTCACAAAGCATGGTTGCTGGCAAATATCCAGTCCACTGCTTTGAATGAAAATGTTTGGAAATCATGAGACAAAAAGAAAGTATTGAAACTTTAGCATAAACTTTGCCTGTGAAAGGGGTGATTTTACTCATCAGAAGTTTAATGGTATTCAATCTACTTATGCCATTTAGTGCATGTTAAATTGTGGTCAGAAAAGGGTCCAAAAAGAATGCATTCTCACTTATTCACGTGTCCATACAAAGCCAATGTTTTTTCTTTGTGATATCAAAAATGCTCAATTGTATTTATTCTGTAATTTAAGGAGATTTTTTAACTAGGACAACAATATAATTCACAATTTCATAATAGCCGTGATACACTCAGCAAAATGTCTTGTCCATGCCACAAGTGGCCCCCTCTATATATGTGAGCTACAATGTATACATCCTCCATGATAAAAAATAGTTCCAACTTATTTTGGTATTTACAAGCTGTCTGCTTAAAATTGAAGCCAACCAAAGTCAGATTGGACACTTGCAGAGTTTTGGAAATAAACTAGACCATCACTAAATGATGAAACTGTCCTGGTTTCTTCCATGCTGTCCTGGTTTCTTCCAGGGATTGAAATTCTGTTGACTGCTCACAGAAGCTCGCGAGTTTTGCACCCTAGGTGGCAGCAAATAGCGGTCAACTTGAAGACAGTTGCAGATGAATATCTGAATCCAATCAAATGCACATTGAACAATGATCAAAACACTGAACATGACTTCAACTTCTTGAAAACATTTTTCTGACTTCATTCAGACGAATTGAGTTCACGTCATGCTGCAATAATGATTTGTGAATTCATTGCATTTCCCATTGATGCAAATTACCCCCATTTCATTGTTTTCCTCCATGTTGACTGAGCAGAAAAGACAAATTCTTCAAAAGTGATTATTATTTCAATTTAAGCAGTCTTGTTGGTTGAGTAAACTTTGAGCTGCAATGGTCATAATTATTGGGAAGAGAATTGCTTTCAAATTCAGAGATGTTGAAAACTGATGAGACATTAACAGTTTATTCAAGAAAACTTTAAGGTTCATTTGGACTTAATATTTTTACTATAAAGATAACCATGGTATGAATATTTGTGAATATCAAATCACCTTACAGATTCACTTGAAGCTATTCCCCAGTTACAGATATTCTCTTATAATTCCATAAAATCCTGGAAGGCCTTGCCAAATGAAATCAAAGCCAAATAAGACTATAACTATTATTATTATTTTATTCATCGTACAAGAGTACAAAATATATATTTTTTAAATCAATAAATAAGACAAAACGGTGATAAAAACAACATAAGATAAATAAAACAAGTAAAAAAAAACAAAACATTAAAAAAAAAAAATTACAAAATTTTCGTCTACACTATCTGTAGTTATAGCTAGCTTGTACACAAGAAACCAATATTGTCATTTATTTCACTAGGATCTAACAACCATGGGTCAGCAACATGACTGTCCCTAATATGAAGAAGTTCTCTAATTTGAGAGCCAGTCCTCAAAATTGACTCCTTTACATTATCATAAAAAGCATTAATACTGGCTACTGCTCCGACAGGTTTTTCAGAATAAAATATATTGACATTAATTCCATACTTTAGACAAATATGTAACAAATTAGCACCTATTCTGGAATTTCGTTTACATGATGTAGAGTACAAATTTGTGGCTCGTCATTTAAAATCTAGCCTTAGCTATCTATCCATAGCCATTCCAAGCTAAACTAAGCTACACTTATCCATAGCTAGCCATAGCTATCCATCCATAATTACTATTGTTTAAACAAGGGTTAAAGAGATTCCAGTGTATACAAAAGATGGAAATGGATAGATATGGATAAGACTAGTAATAAATAGCTACAGACAGCTAAGTTGAGCCACATTTAGAAATTTGTACTGTACTACATTTAAAAATAAAATTTACAATAGAATTATCATGGTCTAAACTATTTCGATAAAAAATTACAAATCTCTTGTGAATAATTCCTTCTACAGGCCAAATACCACTGATAACAGGTAATAAATTACAATGTGTATGATTGGAAACTTTCAAAATTCTACGAATGGCTTTTCGCCAAGCTACACAAATTTTGTCAAAACCTTTACTATTAAAATCACAAAAGAAAGAGCTATAAACTAGAACAGTATTTTTGAAATAAAGATGTCTTAACCTCTGCATTTAATCTATCAAAATCACCAATAAAGCTATTAAACTTCCTACTGAAATCTGTAACAACAGGTTTAGTATATGTATTACTGCAATCTGCTTTAATTTTGTGACCTAGATAAACCATATCTGACACACATTCAATTTCTTCACCACCTACAACAAAAACTAGGAACAATATTGGAGCTGTTTTTAACAAAGACCAATGCCTTGCTCTTTGCACCATTAAATTTTACTCTAACCTTATAAGCGTTACTATCACAAATATCCAACATTCTTTTCAAAGCAAATTGAGTAGGAGCTAGTAACATTATATCATCTGCGTAACTACCAATTCCACAGAAATTTCTTCCTACATGGCAACCAATTCCACTTTTTTTAAATTCCTCAATCAGACCATCCATATACACAGAGAACAATGTGGGGCTGAGGACCCCGCCTTGTTTTACCCCATTTGTAGGGACAAAGCAATCTGAGACCACTGAATTATACCTAACACTCATTTCCTGCTCTGTATACAATTCAAATAGTAGCCTAATGCATAAAGGACTCATACCACGCTGTAACAAAGTATTGAACAAACATGCATACTCAATGCGATCGAATGCTTTAGATGCATCCAAAGCTACACCAAACACTTTGCTACCACCACTATTATAGTGGTCCATTGTCTCAAGCACAACAGCTGTTGCTAAAGCAGCTGAGTGCTTCTTTTTAAATCCAAACTGTAACTGATCAGATGTGGCTAATAACAAACATTCCCTATTTAGTATCATCACATCAAGAACCTTATACTTTGTAGGCATATAACCCTAAAGTTATCAGATTTATTACATTGCAACCTCTTGTTTTTTTGGAATTGGAATTAAACAACTAGATTTAAGCTTGGATGTTGAAACACCAAGTACTAACATCGAATTATATAACCTTAATAGAATCACAAAAAACTTTTCAGGACAGTGAATAATGTGATCTGAAAACAGACCACTCTGACCATCAGATTTCCCTTTAGATATACATTTTAAAGCACATAATAGATCATTCATCTTGAACATACAATCCATTACATCTTCAGACATAGCATCAACTCTGTAGTTCATACAATTTTTAATATCGGATAGACGAAGTTTATCAGATTCTACACTAGTGTACAATTTACTATATTTATCAGCAAATAGATTAGCAAAGTCTTTATCACCTCTCATATCATCTACAGTTAATGGCACCACTTTCTTACTACCCTTCATCTTTCCAGAAGTTCTTGCTATCATTACACAATAAAGCATCAGACATTTTTTCTGACCTTAATACATTTTAATAACTTTAAATAGCTTTAAATTTTCCGTTAATCAACATCTTGTGCACCATGGCTTTAACTAAAGACTGTGATATTCTAGAGTCAAATACATGCACTATATATGTAAGTCCCAAAAAATTAAACATCTTTAATTTGAACGCACTGGAGCTACAGCCATGGCCGTAAGTTTTCTCTCGGCAGCCATGCTTCACAATGGGGCAAAAATTTTGACCAATCATATAACAAAGCAAACATTGCTCAATATTCACTAAATTGTGAACATTTATATTTTATACAGAGTAGAAGGTGTTCTGGTAGTAATATTTGCACTAAACGATATTTGCATAGTAACAGTGAGGCAACCTAATGAATTAGTAAAATTTTCAGCATAAAATTATTCTGATGCTTTATGTTATTCTCATGGTAGTCACAACCACCAAAGTGTCTTGATATCTTGTGTACACATAATATTAAGCATTCATGACAAAAAAATACATGGTTGAATTTTCAGTTCATCGGGTTTTACAAAAACTTTTTTTTTCTTTGAATATGGCTTTACATTACAAATGCTTTACATAGATGTGAAATTTAATGAAACAAATTAAATTCCATCATCAGAAAAAAGTTTTACTACTTTATCCACACATAAGAAATTAACAATTTTTCTAATCAATCATAGGCAAAGGTGCGAAAAATGGGTAATTTGACTGTTCTTTATATACTGTTCATGTACAAATCATGTTTTGTTGAATAATGATGCTTGGCATAAAAATACATGTAACTATAAACAAAAACAAATTGTGTTTACTGTCCTTTTTTTCTGTAGACACCCTTTATGTACCAATTTACATGGGTATGCAGCACATTTGCTGTATAACTGCCGGCCTATGCGAAGCCTATGCAAAGCTATGCATTCTTCTGCAACTGCTCTGCATTAAATCAATTAACATTGTCATCTAGGCTCTAAAGAAACGCGTTTCGGTGTGCGTTTGAACACATTCTTGGATTTTTGTAATTCTTGGATTTTTGTAATCATGCAATGAAATGTGGATATATGTATCCAGTGGGAAAGGGCCTTAAGTACTGGTCATTCGTTGACTGTAATATACATTACACCTTACACAATCTCTATACTTTCTTCGATTACACTCGTACATGACAATGCTAGTGGCTCTCACTGAGTTCATGTGAGCTGGGCATTAACAATATGAAAAAAAAATATCAAGAATATCTGATTTATAATGTAATTTTGATTTTTAAACTGTAAATTAATCTTTTATTGGTTGAGACATATTTTATGCATAGAAATGCAGTACATAAATTCTGAGCTTTGAGAAATATAACATTAATACAAATTTGTATGTCATGTTCTTGAGTACATATTTATGGTGAAGTAGTATACACAATCAAATAATAAAATAAAACTGCAATGTTGTGGTCTTAAGAGCATCAATGTTAGTAGTAGCCTATATAAAAGAGTTTCTCTTTTTGAGACTAAAATAAAGTATAATGTCATCGTTATCGTCATAAACAGTTATACTAAATATCTACATGTAGGCACAAATTCACTCTATTTATCATAACAGTCAATACATATATTGTCACATCAACTGTGTGATCTGCTCTTCCAAGTGAATTTTTTAACAGTTATTTTGGTAAATATAGCAAAAATACTTCAGTCTCAAGAACCAGCAGATACTGTTTGATGGCTGAAGACGGCATGGCCTTACAAAAGCGGGATCATTTGAACTTCTTCTAGGTAAGCCAGTCAAATATTGTAAAGAAACTGCTTCTTTAGGGTCTTGCGCACTGCCTGCCAGAAGCGTGGATGTAGAGCAGGATCCGTGGGCCAGGGGATGTAAGTCTTTGTGGTCAGAATGTGGACAAGGTGAGGGTTGAGAAGTTCTTCAGGAATGCTTTCCAAAAGAATGACCACAAGACGACTGTCAGCACGTCCTCCGACATCGCTGCTGGCACGAGCCATTTCAAGCTCAAATCTGCACCAATGGCTTGTGGCGAAGGCCTTAGACAAGATGATAATGGTCTTGCGACTTTCAACAATACTCTTCCTTATATTGTCTACGATGTATTCTCCAGCAAGCCAGTCTCTGTGGTGTATACACAGGGAGTATCCCTTGTCATTGAGGTACTCCTTGTCCACATTGTGAAGGAATTGTTTTTCCACCCAAGGCAAGTCATCACTGTGGTATGCAACAAAGGCGTCATATTCGTATTGCTCTTCATCTTTTATTTCTCTGTACCTATTTATCCCTGCCTTGGCGAGGAAAAATGTATATCTGATATGCCATTGATAATGCCTGATCAAATACATGATGACAATCAGACCCATGCCTGCAAGTGCACTACCTATGGGTTTCAAGATGGACACCCATGGCTCCTCACAGTCTAACACTTTAATGTCTAACCTTCTTTGCCTGTGCTCTCCTGGAGGGGTGCAATAAAGATTATCCTGCTGAAGAATGTAAATTTGTTGACTTTTGATTGTTGCAGCAAGCCACAGTATGTCACAAGTGCAGGCAAAATGATTGCCCACCAAAGATAAGATAAAGCTGATTTTGAGAAATATCTAGCTTAGTCATATTTCGAAGATTAAAAAAAGATCCATTTTGAATGTGACTTAGTCTACAGTCTCTGAAAGTCAAACTTGTTAAGGATGGCATTTTCTGAAACAGTTTTTGTTTTATTGACGTTAAACCATTGTTGCTTAAATCCAAATTGGTTACGTCCTTTACACCCCCAAGTGTTCCTGATGAAAAGAACTTGATGCCATTTTTGGCTAAATTAAGAAATCGGAGTGGGCTGTCTTGAATGCCATTATATTCTCCATTGAAATCATACAAATGGTTGTTTTCAAGAAAAAGTCCAGTTAAGCTGTGAAGCCCTTTGAAGGTATCCTTTTCAAGTTTTGTCAATTTGTTATAAGACAAATCCAGTTTAACCAGACTTGTCAGGCGTATAAAAGTTTCTGAGCCTATATCTTCAATTCCACAATGTTTAAGAAGTAGTGTCTGCAGAGAATTTGGAAAAAATGCATCAAATATTGTTTTATCAAGTGACTTTATGGGATTTCCTCCCAGGGTTAGCTGTGGTGTAGTAGAATTGGCGAGGCTCGATAACAAATTCATCAAATGCTTACCATTGATATGATTCTCCTGTAAATCCAAGATTTCTAATTTTGGCAATTCGCTGAAAGACATAGCTTCTATTTCTTCAATACGGCAATTTATCATCAGTATTATTTTCAGTTTGGGCATATCATAGAATGAATGATTTTTCAGAGTATTAATTTTGTTCCTCTCTAAGGATATCTGTTTTACATTTTTGGGCAATGGAGGTACTTCTGACAATCCAATATTGTTGATGTAAAGATTACTTGGTTGTTCAAGAGTGGTAATCCAATCGTGTGATCCTTTCAAGGGATTGTTTCCTAAATCCAATTGACTCAGGTATGTCAAGTTAGAAAAGGTATATTTTCCTACTTTCTTGATTGAATTACTATTCAAATTAATTGATTTGGTATAGAAACCATAAAATGTGTCTTCAGCCAAATCCTTTATTCTACAAGACTTTGTTTCCAGCATTGATACATTCCGTAACGGCCACATTATATTCCTAAATGAGCCATTGAAATAATTGCCATTGAATTGGATAGAATGTAACTTCTCTAAGTGAGCCATGCACTCCAAACTTCCCTCATTTAGGACTAATTTGTTTTGTGACAAAGTGATGGTCTCTATGCTTTTCAGTTGGCACAGGGTCTTGATGATCTTGCTTGTGAACTGATTGTTATCCAAGCCAAGGTACTGAAGGGCTGTCATATGGATCATGGCACTGGGGCTCACCATTCTTAGTCTGTTTACATTTATGTTAAGAACTGAGAGATTATTAAAGCATCTGAATGCGCTGTCACTTATTGCGGTGATTTTGTTCTTCTTAACAGACACAATTTCAAGCTCTTCATAGTTCACACACTTCGGTGGTCCTTGAAGGACTCCTATGTCCGATCCTTCCAAATAAAGTTGTTCTGTATGATAAGGAACATCAGGTATCCTCTTCCAAAATCCAGTATCACAAATGACTTTGATATTTGGCCTGTTATTCAATTCATAGCAATAGCAAGATATTGTGCAGTTTTTGGATTGAAATCCGCTGACAGTCAAAACCGATGAAAGAAAAAGTAACACACACCTTGATAAATCCATTGTTATACAAAATGTATGTTTTGGCTTTTTGAAACAGTTTATCTGTATGTAGCTCCTCTCAGATTGGTCTGTTTAGGTAATCCATTCTGTGTTGTACTGTATGCGCAGAATTTTCCATTGCCTTACACAGTTTATAAATATGAACAAACCAATCTCTTGTTAAACATACGACATCCTGATTCAAACATGTTGAAAAGCCACTAATTTCCTTAAAATTTTATAAATTAAATGTTTTGCATGTACACAGAATTAGCAAAATAACATTTAATACTTTTTCATCGTGTGCTCCAGCCTTAATAACGAATTTAATGGACTGGCTTGTGTGTAGTCCCTCACGACCCCAATTGATCTATTCTTGTGAATCCTGCCCGTGTTGCGCTAAACATGTAGGCATGAATTGGGAGACCAGGGTAAGTTGATCCAGTTTTTGCTTCAGGTTATTAAAATTACAATGCAATAAAAACTCAGTGGCAGATACAAGGGGCCTAGGGGGGCCGGGCCCCCCTAGACCCCTTAGATTAATAATATACATATAGTATTTTAAAGAAAATACATGACAACGCGGGCCCGTGAATGCCGAAACACGCGCAGGCCCCCCTAGATGACTTTGTCTGGATCCGCCACTGAAACTTTCAGAGTGTCAAATTGAAGCTTGCATTCATGCTCCATGTACACCCTAAAAAATCTCATACAAAATCGGTTTTTTAGATTCAAAATGGTTTTTTGAAAAACCAAATTTCAATGGAAAAAACCAACATGGATTTTTTTAAAAATCCATGTAGGTTTTGCATTGAAATTTGGTTTTTCAAAAAACCATTTTGAATCTGAAAAGCCAATTTTGTCCCGACATTTTTTAGAGTGTACAATACTGATTAACAGGTCCTTTCTACAAATGTCTAGTTTGCGTATATTTTACAGAAATCTGGTTTGTGTGTACATGTCCTGTTAGTGTAACACGTGTCAGTTGATCTCTACCAAAAATAGTAAACGGAATTTGAATATTCAAATTATGCCTGCTGATTACATTTTTTAAAAAAGGACAGAATATCCTGAACTTGCAAAGGATCAATTTACCAGGACATCAGCCTTTCAAAGTCTTCCTTTTATACCATTAATGAGGTATGTGAACTAACTGATATCAAAGTCCACATCCTAGTTGTAATCAAATGGCAAGCACTAACAGATGCTGATTAAGCATGAAACATCCACTCATTTCCTTAAAATCATTATAAATTGAATGTTTTACATATAAACATGATAAGCTATAATTAGCTCCTTTTTGTAGTGAATATAATATAATTAATCATTAGTATCATGATATTCAATTGCACTTTTAAAGTGGCTCAGATTCAGTGTAGGCTAGGAACTCTTGCCAAATGCTTACAACATGTATTGATTGATAGGAAATATATATACAACACGCTTTTTATAATATTTAACCCATTTTGTGACTGTCCTTCAGTTTCCTGATTAGTGTCAAATTCTGTTGATAATATTATTATATATTTTTATACATCAAAGGCACATTGTTTTCACATTTATGAAACGAATTGAAACAGAAATGTTGCTGATATTGAATCTCCTGTTGTATTATGAATTTACAAACACACTGGCCATACAAGTAATGCATGCATATTTCAAATGTCTATTGGACCTTCATTCAAAGCAAGACACGACAAACACTGTAAGCCAAGGTTCTGTAGCAAATACACATTCAAAACTTTCCATCTCTGGAAAATGACAAATTACAAAAATCTCAATATTGTTTCAAATCAAGCCCAAGTCTGATATTTCCCTTTTGCTATTTACATTGTAATAATTATCAATTGTCTGACTTCTTTTAAATGGCTGAAAATTCAGGAAATAATTTTACGCCATGTTTCACATAATGCTTTGCAAATTCATTGTGCTTCCTATATATGCAAATTAACCCCGAAACGTCATGTTTTCCTTCTTGTTGACAGAGTAGAAACTTAATTCTTTGGAAGTGATTTTAAGTTCCATTTCAACAATTCCGTTGGCTGAGTAAACTTGCAGTTGCAAAATTAATACTAATTGAGAAGAGAAAAGAATCTTATTTTCAGATTTATTGGTGTCTGTTTACATGATTATAAATGGTTGAATAAAAGTATACCTAAAAAATAAAGCACAACTACCCCAGCAGGAAGGAAGAATCAGCCACTACTTAATTACTCTTTCACACCTTTTGGCTCACTCCAAATCACTTCCTACCTTTACCTACTTTCAACTACCTTTTAAAATTACATTAAATCTACATTAAACCAAAACAAATTCAAACTCCATCACCTCATGCATTGTGTTTGATTTCTATCATATTGTGCCTTTTTGCTAATTGCAATTAAATTGTAAGCTATCTAAATGGGGTTCTGAACAGGGTGTAAGGTTGTCGTGAGGAGTCAAATGTAGCTGTAAGGAGATTTGGGGTGGGGAGGAAAAAGGAGGGCAAATTAGGTAAACAGAGGACATCTGACAGAAAATGTTCTTACTTTATTTTGGTTGTACTGTATTTTATTATTTTCTATTCTATTCTATTCCATCTTTTCTATTCTATTAAGATATTCTAGAAAGTTCTTCATTTGATTTTTCGTCAATAGGTCTAATCTACATTTCTCTTTAGAATATAATTATTAACAGTTGCATGCAACTGAATTTTTGCAGTCAGTCACAACATTTTAATAACCCATCAGTACCTCTGGTGGCGCCACCCGTCTGGGGCCCCTCTGACCTACATCCGGGCATTCCAGAACTCGCCAACAAGATCAAAACATCAACACCATTTTCGTCACCTAAAAATTCGACATTTTCCTCTACTTTTGGTTTCTGAAAGCAGCCATACACGTTGGGAATCAACCACAGACGCTTCTACATCGTACAGACAACATCAGGACCTAATTCACAGGTCAAAAACGTAAGGAAACTGCTTCTAACTTTGTCACTGCTCCACTCACGTGTGCAACATAAACAATAACAATGGCGTCTTCTCCCTCCAGAGTCGCCCTGGTCCTGGGCCACAGCTTTGTGAAGGGATTTCATGACCACCTCGCAAATTCTATTCACAGTTTTAACCCTCGCAGATTTGCAGAAGCCCTGAAGGTCCACAACCTCATCAAGCACCTGCATTTCATTGGCATCAGAGGAGCCTTGGCAATGCCAAAAACGTCACCTTTCCCCACTCCAACTCTCAGAACTTTAAGGCCTAATCTTGTGATTTTAGATTTAGGTTCAAATGATTTGGCTGCAGGAACACCACCACTCGAGGTTGCAGTCCGCCTGGTAGAACTGGCACAGCACCTGATCCAGCACCATCATGTTCAACATGTTGCCATTGCCTCTGTCATTAACAGAAATTCTCGACTGTCTATGTCAGAACAACAGTTCACTAAAGCTGCTTATGACTGTAACCAGTACTTGTTTAACTTATGCCAAGCTGAGCCCCGTATTCACTTTCATGTTCACAAAGGTTTCTGGTCAGTCCCCATACACGACTGGTCATTTGACGGCATCCACCCGAACAAGGAAAAGGGCAGGAAGAAGTACAGAGCATCACTGAGGAAGGCCATATTCAAGACCCTGGAAAAATTCACCCTCCAGAGCACTGTGTCAGTCCCACAGCACAGTAACCTTCGCTAAAATAAACTGACTTTATTAATTAACTGTTTCTTTTACAACAGAGATCCTGCCGGTCCCAATGAGCTGAGCCGTCACAATGAACATTGATTAAAATACCATACTCCTGTTCCACTAAGTTCACCTCTGTATAATTATTTATTAATCTCCTGTATAATTATTATTCCCTCTTGTAATTTATTTTCAATTGATTGGATGATGTTATTTTCGTTACTTTTTTCATTCATGTTCCACTGTCAAGTTTTATGTGTGTGATTTATTTCAATTTATCTATGGGTCATATAAGTTTCATCCTGTAACTGTTCTATTTTAATCAAATGATTTTAAAGTTCTCCAACTGTTTTTACCTGACATCATGGTGCATAATTACAACTTATCTATATTATAAACTTTAAACACTAATTTGAACAATACAATTTCTACACGCACAAAAAATTCCCAATATTATTCCATCTTCATACAATTATTTTACACAATATAATTTGTGTTCAACACAATGATATTTACTCTCACAATTTCTGTACTACATTATTCACTATTTTACTTGACATTGCACTGTTCCAATCTGTTTTAATAAAATACATTATTTTCAGTCTCACTCACTTGTCATTCATTACACCAGTTGACAGTTCGAGTTATTTAGAGCCAAACACTCTATTCTCGACAAAAATGTATTATTATAAACTGTCTAATCAACATAATAATTATATTCAGTGGTATTAACCGCCACAATTATTATCTTTAGTGGTATTATGCGCCACACTAATTCAATTATTGGTATTAGGTCCCACAACTACTATTCCAGTCACTATTTCAGTGGTATTAAGCGCCACAACTATTACTATTTCTTCCCATTAAGCCCCACAACTCTATTCCAGTGGTATTGACCACCACAACTACTATTTTCAGTGGTATTAAGCACCACACCATATTCAGTGGTATTACGCACCACACTATATTCAGTGGTATTATGCACCACACCATATTCAGTGGTATTAAGCACCACACTATATTCAGTGGTATTAAGCACCACACTATATTCAGTGGTATTAAGCACCACACTATATTCAGTGGTATTAAGCACCACACTATATTCAGTGGTATTAAGCACCACACTATATTCAGTGGTATTAAGCACCACACCCATACAATACTATGTATATTCAATTTTATTCACTCCCATATTCAGTGGTATTACGCGCCACAATACAATAATTTATCGTATTACATCTATTGTCGTTTCAAAAATTCTGCTGCCTCCTCTCTTGTTTCAGCCACAATGCCAAAGGTGAAACCTACAAAGAAGAGGGCAACCTTGCCACCTCGACCAGCGCGTTCAAGACAACCACCAGCTCGCCTCAGAGATGACAGATCTCCAACACCTGACCACAATTCTGAAAACAAAACGACAGCCGAGTCTCTATCAGAGCTGAAAGCCATCATCCTTCGGCAACACCAAGAACACCAAGAACTGGTGAAAGTGGTAGCAACTCTTGTGGAAAATCAGAACCCTGCTCAACAGCTGCCACTGCCGCCTCCTCCAGCACAGCTGCTGCCTCCGCCAAGTGCGCCACAGCATCCGACAGCACCAATCCCTTCAACATCAACGGCAACAGCGATCCCTGTGGCAACGGCAGCACAGCATCCGGCAACAACAATGCCTTCAATGACAACAGCGATCCCTTCAAGTTCAACGCAACTCTACCACCCTCCCACGCCACAAGCAGCTGCTCCCTCTACTTCTTCGGATGAAACAAGTGAGTTGTCAGTTTACTTCAATCCTACCCCGCAACACAGACCAATGCAGGCTGCTGGCACACCGCTTGGACAAAACATTCCCCACAACATCAAGAAGAGCATCTGGGAACACAAATTTGTAGAGCTGGCGGATCTGCTTAACCCTCACAAGCACTCGTCCTACACTCTTGCACTGGACACTCGAGGCGATCAACCACAGCTCAACCTCTCAGCGAAGAAACGCAAGAATTTGTCACAGACAGAATGGGCAGCGGCGATGGATATTTTCATCGCAGTTTATGTTGACAAATACCCAGAACAAGTCAACCACATGCTCTCTTACGCCCAACATGTCAAGGACCTCATGTCCAATGGAGCGGATTGGCAGTACTATGACCGACAATACCGAGTCGATAGAGAGTACACAGCCTGTTCATGGTTATTGGTACGTCAAGACCTCGAACTCAGAGCATTCCACCATGGAATCAACAGCTCTGCCAACAACTTTCGAAACAAGCAGCCCTTTCGCGACAACACAAAACAGGCCAACCGGGACCATGTACCCAACGGTTACTGTTTCAACTACCATAACCGAAACACAAAGTGCACCAAACAACGCTGCGAATACAGGCACTACTGCCCAAAGTGCAACGGACCACATCCCATCTTTATGCAATGCAGATCCGACAGGAACAACAGCACCAGAAATGACAACTACTCCCGACAAAGTGGAAATGACAACTACTCCAGACATGGTGGTCGACACTCCAAGCCCAATCAAAGTAGGAAGGCTACAACATCATCTGAAGGATTATCCTCATAAACATTACATAGTTAACGGATTCACCTCTGGCTTCCTACTTAATTTCCAAGGCCCCCAACTTCCTCTCGCCTCAAAGAATTCCCTAACTGCTCGGCTAAACCCGGAAATCATCCAGCAGAAGCTCACAAAGGAAATTGCTCTCGGTAGAATCGCAGGCCCCTTTGAAAAGCCGCCTCTTCCAAATTTCAAGTGTTCTCCATTGTCATTGAGGGAAAAGTCAACTCCCGGCACCTACCGAGTTCTCCACAATCTGTCATACCCATATGACATTTCTTCAGTTAACCGCAATATTCCTAAATCCTTCACAACTGTTCAGTACCAGTCCCTCTCAAATGCCATACAGAAGACACAAATTTGTTCACCCACAGCCTGGTATGCCAAAAGCGACATAGCTGACGCCTTCAGGATAGTTCCGATACATCAATCAAATTACAACCTCTTAGGGTTTTCCTTTCAAGGAAAATACTACTACGACCGGATGCTTCCTACACTCTAAGCCCAGACCACACACTTGACATAAATTGTTTAAGTGGAATCAACTATTTTTCTTTTTTTGAGCTGTGTCAGCTTATATACTATTTGTCAGTTTCAATGGATTGATATTTTAAGTCAACACAACACAATCTTTTTCAGCCATACTCGTGAACTTCTGAGACACAAACAGAATAAGTTTACTCAGCTTAATTCGCTTATGCCAGATTTGTTATGCCAATAGTTGAACATCCTATTTATGTTCGATTCATTGGACAAGCAAAAAATAACCTTGTCTTAAATACTTACTCTGTGGCCACATGGGTTAGTGGTTTGTTTTGTAATCTGAAGGTGTTGGCTTCAAACCCAGTGAGATTTAGATATTTCTCGTTACACCTTATATTTATGGTACAATTTATGGTACAAAGGTTGGAGCAAAGGTCAACAAATTTCAATATTTTGAGTTGTTTATCATTGCGGACCCTGGTTAGTGTCCTGTCCCACTATGCAGAATCAGAGTCAAATCACATATTCTGTTTTTCATAATCTATTTATAGAATTTTTGAGGAGACTAGGTGAAACAGCTTGTTGCATTTGCTTGACATCGTGGCCACATTGGTTAAGTGGCTGATCTTGTAATGCAAAGGTCTTGAGTTCAAATCTGGAACAGAGTGACATTTTCTTAACAATGCAATCTTTCATTTAAAAAAATGACTTGAAGAAACAACCTGGTGTGTTGTGTGGACATTATGGCAACATTGGTTAAGTGACTGGTCTTGTAATCGAAAGGTCTTGGGTTCGAATCTGTAACAGAGTGATGTTTTCTAAATACCCTCTGTTATACAAATTATGAGAAGACTAGCAGAAACAACTTGATGTTTTGGGTGGACATTGTGGCAACATTGGTTAAGTGACTGGTCTTGTAATCGAAAGGTCTTGAGTTCAAATCTGTAACAGAGTGATGTTTTCTAAATACCCTCTGTTATACAACTTATGAGAAGACTAGCAGAAACAACTTGATGTGTTGGGTGGACATTGTGGCCACTTTGGTAGGGTGACTAGCCTTGTAATAAAGAGGTCTTGAGTTCAAGTCTGCGACAGCTTGACATTTTCTTAATTATACTATGTCTTGCAGAATTAGTGAGAAGACTAGGATAAATAACTTGGTGTGTTCATCGGACATTACGGCCACATTGGTCAAATGACTAGTGTTGTGATACAGACTTCTTGAGTTCAAATCCCTGACAATTAGACATTTTCTGTACATTATGTAATTTATTGTAGAATTTCTGAAAATATCAATGGAAAGAATGTCAACTTGACATTGTGTATGTGGACATGTTGATCATCTGTGTGCATTGCCTTGACATATTTGCAGGCATTATGAGCAACAACTCCAAATGTTGTTATTTAATGGTATTTTTTCCAGCAGTTCAGTTGAACTTGGAGATATTTTAAAAATTGCCTAACTGTAAGTAGGATCAAAATATTGAATTTTTCTTTTTCACACAATGCAGGGTGTATTACCACCATAATAATTACTTCAGGAAAAAATATATATGTAATTATGCTTCCATTGAAATACTTAATATTGGTTTGTGAGCGGCCTTGTAAAAATCTTTGAGTAAGCTGACCTGGGCTGCAGGCCATTATTTTATCTTAATTACAACCACAATGATATGATCTACAGATTAGAAAGATCACTAAATCATTACGATAAGTTGTTTTAATAAATGTGACTGTATATGAGTGTTTTTTTAAACATTGACTGGATATCTTGTTATAATAAGTAAAGTGCTGACATCTATATGTAGAAAGTGGTGTTACCCACACTCCAATGTTTTTAGCAGTTTTTCTTGTCACAATTCCTCTTGATGTTGTTAGCAGTTTTTCCTACAACCTCCAAGTGGCTTATTGCCTTAAGGACCATTTCTGACACCTTCAAGACTGTTAACTTGACACAGCAAAGCCATCCTATTGATTTCTCAAATTAGAAGAACATTTTTGAAGGTAAGAGAACTTGGATATTCTGTAGCAATTAATGCATTTGTCAATATTGAATACTTATTTCATTGTTATGAATATCAATAGATCATGAACAAGTACTTTTTTTAATACAAAAACTTGAAACTGTAATGTGCAATTCAGTATTAAACTATGGGGCATCATGATTTCGAACTAATTCAAAGCCAGAGATTAAAAACTAGCAAATGGAAAGCAATGTCATTATTGCAATATTATCTTAGTGGACATGAAATTGATAATGACAATTATGTTGTCTCTGACCTGATAAGTGATTCATCTCAAATGCTAGACTATGGATAGTGTATACAGGCATTAAGGGGATGACTATTTAGTGTCGAGGGGGAGGGGTTGGAGTTTTTATTTAAAAAAAAAAAGTTCTTCATCAGTTTTGGTGAAATTGGTGAAATTAATAAATTGTTTTTGGCCAGACTTGAAATAAATAATTTCTTGTGGGGGTATTTTTTAACAAGGTGTTGTCAAATTTGATTTAGAAGTGAATATTTGGTGACTTTGCACACTCAACATTTATAATTGGTGCCGTTAGCCTGAAATAAAGAGGAAAACTCCAAGCCCCCTTGGAAATTAAATGGTCGCCCTTTTTGTCTTGGCATTTTTATGATTAGCTGGCTGGCAACAAAGATAAGCATTCAAATAGCTACAGAAATATTATTTGATGTTCATAAGGTCCATTTGCACTCATTCATTAAAATGTTCAAGATATATAGACAGAAAAATGCTGATGTGTCTCAAGCAGCCCTTAGGCTTCGTTTTGAGCCAGATTTTGTCAGAGTGCATAACTTAAATTTTTCTGGCATAATATAAATAAATATTTCGGACAAACTCAAAACACTCAAAATATTATCGGTAATCAGGACTTCAAATTTATTGTTAATCATATTCCTAATTCCCAATGACTTTGCACATTAATTATATTATGTTTTATATAAATTGTGTTCTGCTTGAAAATGATATTGGTAAAATATTTTTCAGATTTACAAGCAGTATTCTTGACATGTCAACCAGAGGATATTTCACGGACGCACCAGCTGAACTATCTAATTACATCGGATGCAGGAGACTCGAGAAAATTTGCCAGGTAATCATTGTAATACATGTTCTTGGGTTTCTGGTCTTAAAAAACTCAATTCTCGTAAATATACTTGTGTGGAAAGCAGAACATAACTGCACATGTTTATAAATTCCACCTCAGAACAGCAGTATCCTTTTGTTGGATGACATGCTCAACGTAAAAAATGACTTTTTAGTCCCTCTGCGGGAATTATTTTTCCATACATGCTTGTTTGTCTGTCCACTTGTCTGTGTATTTACAACTGACATCATTCTATGTTGTTATCAAATGTTGCCAGATAGGGAAAGGGATACACATGTTGACCATTGGGACTTTTAATTGTTGGAATTTCAAAACTTTCGTCAATTTTATGTTTGTTTCTTTCATATTTGCAGAAGAAAATGCACATGAGGCCTGTCACACCTGAGCAGCACTCAAATCATGCTACACTTCTTCAGGGATACAATCTGAGGTCAAAAGCAAATTTTTTGCAGGTATGTACAATTCAGTCCATTAAATTAGCTTAAGTGTTCAGAAAAATTGGAGCAGCTTTCCTCTGTCGCAAGTAAATTTGGAAAAAAAAAAGAAAAATATGAAACAATCCAAACAACCGTTGAAGAATGTCAACAATGATTAACAGAGATATTTTGAGATCTATGCTGATTGATGATCAGTTGCCATGTTGGGTATCCTTTTTCAATTAGTGCCAGTGAGCCACTGGTCACATAAGGATGACAATACATTATGCCATTTAAAAAAATTAATAAGGTAAATGAATAATTCTGCAAAGGAACATAATGAATATTTTTGAGAGGAGAGAAAATTGATTTCTGCAAATATCTTAAAGCCACACAGTTAATATTGTTTGATAACATTATATCATCTACATGCAATACAATGTATGTTTTCTTTTTCAGGATGGAACTTCAAAGGTTACCTTGACTGAGCAACACTGGCTTTGCTTTGAGGATCGCGACATTACAACCAACCTCTGTACTGTCACTTATCACAAAAAACGGTCCAAGAAATTGCTCATACTTCCTCCTTGATTTCATCTTTAGACGAAAGAACATTCAACATGAAGTTTTGAAATTTCTGATGCCCAAACAATGAACAGAATAATTAACCGTACCTCAGGACGTTTGAAAAATTTTCCCAATGACTTACCGATGGACAATTTGGTCATTGAAAATTATCCTTTGTTGCAGTCACAAATTTGTATGGATATATGCACAACCTTTGTCAGGTTTTGCTTCAATAAATGATTTTTTATGCGTGAATAATGCAATGTATTTGTTCCTTGTAAAGATCTTACTTACGTACATTGTGTTTTTATGTTATGTCTTTCTATGTGTTTTTGTTGCTCAAGTATAATTTGTCATCCTTTTACTTCAAAATCTTGTGAATGACAAATCGTCTTTTATGTAAAATTAATGAAGTAACAGATTTATATTTGTCACTTATTGCCTCTCGGCACGATTGACCATTGATTTTATTGACTTCTTGTTCGCTTTATTGAAAATAAATGCCTTTTTAGACTTATCTCTGGTGCTTTATTTTATTTGTTCAATCTATCTGTTTAATTTCCAAGTTCTAACGGTAGGCTATTATTGATTAAAATTCATAGGGTGTCCCAAAGATGTCCAATTTCATCTTGGTCCAAACCAATGATCAGTGGTTGTTTATCATCCGGTCACTTTTTCTACCAATTATGCTATATCTTGTTAATCAATTGAAAACAGCATAGTACAATCTATCCAGAATAATTTAATTTATTTGAGCAGGCTCATCCTTTTTTAATTTGGCAAAGGAAGTATAATTGAATCAATTCGGGTTAATCTTATTGATATGAGCTATGATAACACCTTTTTATCAGGTTAATCTCGCATAAAAGTATTTGTTTATATGAACTTAAATAAAATTTGCCATGTTTTCTCAAGTAATTCAGCATATTACAGGTTAATTAAAAAAAGTCATATTAACTTATTAACATTAAGTCACATTCAGTGACTTGATTGTGTTATTTCAGCCATTCTTGCTCAATTCAGATTCTCCTAATCACATTTTGCTAGTCTGCTTTATTTCTATTATGTGGTTATAAATTATAACTTTTTCATTTTATAGAGTAAAATTGATTTAGTCAGTCAGCCTCAGTTGTGTTATGTCAGAGAAACTTAAAGCCTTTGTTAATTTTGGTTTGATTATATTGTACTAGCATGACCGATTTGCAGAATATTGTCTTGTCCAATTGAAAATTTGTTGTATCAACTCAATTCACTTTATGTGAAACACTGAATTCAGCTTATTTAATGTAGGCCAGGCTAGTGTATCTCAGTTGAGTTCCAGCCCATTTTTTAATTTCTTTAAGTCAGGTAAACTCAATTCACTTAAAATCATTGACACTTAAACTGTGAAAATGTTGGCAAACTGAGAGATACAACTTCAAATGAACAAGCTGAACTGACTCAATAAATATATTGCAGCACCGTTGCCCAAATTGAATTAAGTCAAGTCAGCTTGCTGGGGCTTAGAGTGTATGGGTGCCTCACCTTCCTGCAAGATTTTCGAACAATTCTCCGACTCCATACAATGGATCCTGCAAAACCATTACGGCATCCCACATGTGGTGAAAGTCCTCGACGACTTCCTGTTCATCAGACCAACAAAGCATCAGTGTCAACAAGACCTCAACACTTTCCTCTCACTGTGTGCAGACATTGGCGTCCCTGTTGCCCCTCATAAAACTCAAGGCCCATTGACTACCATCACATTTCTCGGAATAGAATTAGATTCATCATCAATGGAAGCCCGCTTGCCTCCAGAGAAGCTTCAAAAATATACGGAAGATGTGCAACAGCTCGCCAAATCCTCCAAAACTACTCTCACCAACTTGAAGTCGGTAATAGGGAAACTTCAATTTGCCACATCAGTCATCCCAGCAGGCCGTGCGTTCCTCCGTAGGCTCCACAACCTAACCATTGGCATCGATAAACCTTACTACTATCTCCGTCTCACACAGCCAGCAAAACAAGACTTAGAAATGTGGGCTACGTTCCTGGAACAGTACAACGGCATTAACATCATCCGCCCACCATCAGTCGCAACCTCACATCAACTCAATCTCTGTGCAGACTCTTCAAAAATTGGTTTTGGCGCGACATACGGAACTTCATGGATATATGGAACCTGGCCCGAGTCCTGGCAGAAATTACACATCACCTTCCTGGAACTTTACCCAATATACACTCTCATCGAGATCTTCGCACATAAACTCAAAAACTCTCGCATAACCTTCTGGTCCGACAACATGGGAGTTGTTGACATTCTCAACAAACAAACGTCCAAGTGCCACCTAGTCATGCAGCTGGTCCGCCCTCTAGTCTTAACACTCCTAAAATACAACATTACACTTAAATCTTCACATATACCAGGGAAAGACAATATTCTATGTGATGCTATTTCTCGACAGAAACACACACCGCACCTCCTGCATCAATATGGGGTCAAGGACAAGCCAACAACAGTGCCAGACCATCTCCAGCCCCACAATTTCCAGCTTCATTTCAACAAACCTTGAAAGCCGCACTCCAGCCATCGACAGCTACAATGTACCAACATCATTGGGACAAGTTCAGAGCCTTCCTCTCCACTAACTTCCCCACGACTTCTTCCTTCCCAGCTGAACCAGCACACATAGCCATGTTCCTTTCAAGTCTTCAAATGCAGTCATTGGCCTACTCGACCATACGCACCTACCTGTCTGCCATATCCTTCACTCACAAACTCGAAGGACACCCTGACCCGTCTGTCAACTTCCTTGTATCTAAAACAATGCAGGGAATCAAAAACCAGCAGTTGGACAAATCCCACACAAGACTTCCCATCACTAAAGACTTGCTGACAGACATTGTGGATCAACTGCCATTTGCCTGTCCAGATATCTACAGTCAACACATGTGGAAAGCCATCTTCCTTGTGACTTACCATGCATGCCTTCGTGCCGGCGAGATTGTCCTCTCAGCTACAAGCAAGCATACACTCCAACTCCATCATATCACTTTCCGCACGAACCAGGCCGAACTCCAGCTGCATTCATACAAGCACAGCAAAGGAAAATCTACAACTGTCACCATTCAAGCAGAACACCCAGACACTTACTGCCCTGTCAAAGCACTTCTCACCTTTCTGGATCATCGCCAACGATCACCTGGCCCCTTCTTCATTCATGGGGACAAGTCCCCGGTGACACGTACTCAATTCACGTCCATCCTCAAGTCCACATTAACTATGGCCGGCAAAACAGCAGATTCCTACAACACCCACTCATTCCGAGTGGGCCGGGCTACACAACTGGCTTCCGACAACCATTCGGACGCCACTATACGCTCTGCAGGACGTTGGAAGAGTGCTGCATTCCAAAGCTACATTCGTCCGCAGAAGTTCATCATGCCAAATTGAGTGCCTTTGGCTTTTGCCAGGTACAAAAATCCACAGAAGTTCATCATGCCATTCAGTGCTTTTGGCTTTTGCCAGGTACACAAATCCAGCCTGTTTACCGCATCTTTGGCTTTGGCCAGATGTCCGGTGCCTTGGCTTTTGCCAGGCACCTGTCAATCTACAAAACCTGTGACTTGGCTTTTGCCAGTCACATTGGCGACATCTTCCGCGATCGTGTCTTGGCTTTCGCCAGACACGCTGCTGCAGCCCCCAGGCCTTCCACAGCATGTTCCTGTTGACTCCACTGGAGCAGGCCTTCAGTTTTACTGGGATGCACTCGGACATTTCATGAGCCTCGTTATGGCCATTTCATGCATCCCACTCCGGACATTCATTTATGTGTAAACTCTTGTCAACCTGGACAAAAACTGTATATATGTTTGTAGGGTCTGTTGACCACCTAGTACCATTCTGTTATATACCTGTTGTGTTTATTACTTTATTAGTCGACTACTTCTCAAATCCTGATTTGGTACTTAAACTTTAAAACCCTTGGGTACCCAATTTTATGTATGATATCAAACTATGATAAAATTTTTAATGTATCATTACTTTAAATTTCAAACTGTCATACACAAATTGTCATTTTCATTTCAAACTGTTATTCAACGTTCTATTTTAATTAAACAAATTTTAACCCAAAATTTTCCTCTCTGTTGTGTCTGACTTAGCAAAATATTAACAGTTGCATGCAACTGAATTTTTGCAGTCAGTCACAACATTTTAATAACCCATCAGTACCTCTGGTGGCGCCACCCGTCTGGGGCCCCTCTGACCTACATCCGGGCATTCCAGAACTCGCCAACAAGATCAAAACATCAACACCATTTTCGTCACCTAAAAATTCCCACCCAACCCAACCCTTATGGATGGGCCATTCATGTAACCATTTCATGCATCCCAGTCCGGACATTCATTTATGTGTAAACTCTTGTCAACCTGGACAAAAACTGTATATATGTTTGTAGGGTCTGTTGACCACCTAGTACCATTCTGTTATATACCTGTTGTGTTTATTACTTTATTAGTCGACTACTTCTCAAATCCTGATTTGGTACTTAAACTTTAAAACCCTTGGGTACCCAATTTTATGTATGATATCAAACTATGATAAAATTTTTAATGTATCATTACTTTAAATTTCAAACTGTCATACACAAATTGTCATTTTCATTTCAAACTGTTATTCAACGTTCTATTTTTATTAAACAAATTTTAACCCAAAATTTTCCTCTCTGTTGTGTCTGACTTAGCAAAAATACAGAGTATATATATGCACATTATATTCATATGAATTGAATGAATTAATCATAAAAATTGGAAGATAGTGCATTTCAGAGAAAATCTTAAGCACTGGGCAATTTTTTATGTCTGTTTATGTATTATTCACAAACAAAATTACAAAAATTATATTAAAATACTATTAAGCTAATTCTGTGTACATGAAAAACATTCGAGTTATACTAAATTAAGGAAGTTAGTTGAGTTTCACCATGTTTAAATCAGGATATCATTTTTCGCTCACAAGGATATAGATTACATATGTTATCATTTGTTTGTTCGTAATTCATAAACTGCATATGGAAAGTAGGAAACCAGCACATGTTGTAAAACACAGGCCCAATTAGTCTGGGCAAATGCCTTTGTGCAGTGAGGGACTACACATAAGCTGAGGAGCACATATTTTGCATAACAATGGATTTATTAAGGTATCTGTTACTGGTTCTGTCATTGATTTTGACTGTCAATGGATTTCAATCCAAGCACTGCACAATATCTTGCTATTGCACTACATTGCCTAACAGTACAAATATTAGAGTTAAGTGCAATTCTGGATTTTGGAAGAGAATCCCAGATGTTCCTAAGCACACAATGCAACTTTATTTGGAAGGATCGGACATAGGAGTCCTTCAAGGACCACCGAAGTGTGTGAACTATGAAGAGCTTGAAATTGTGTCTGTTAAGAAGAACAAAATCACTGCAGTAAGCAACAGCGCATTCAGATGCTTTAACAATCTCTCAGTTCTTAACTTAAGTGAAAACAGACTAAGAATAGTGAGCCCCAGTGCCATGATCCATATGGCAAAACTTCAGTACCTTCTATTCAACCGAAATCGGTTCACAAGCAAGATCATCAAGACACTCTGTCAACTAAAAAGCATAAAAACCATCAATTTGTCGCAAAACAAATTGGTCCTGAATGAGGGAAGTTTGGAATGCATGGCTAACTTGAAGAAGTTACATTCTATCCAGTTCAATGGCAATTATTTCAATGGCTCATTTAGGAATATAATGTGGCCATTACGGAATGTATCAATTCTGGAAACAAAGTCTTGCAGCATAAAGGATTTGGCTGAAGACACATTTTATGGTTTTAATACAAAGTCAATTAATTTGAACAGCAATTCAATTGAGGATATCGGAAAAAGTACCTTTTCTAACATGACATACCTGAGGCAATTGGATTTAGGAAACAATCCCTTGAAAGGATCACACGATTGGATTACCACTCTTGAACAACTAAGCAATCTTGACATCAACAATATTGGCTTGACAGAAGTGCCTCCCCCACCCAAATTTGTGAGGTATATTTCCTTAGCTTACAACAAAATTAGCACTTTGAAAAATCATTCATTTTTTAATATGCCAAAACTCAAAAGAATATCCATGGCAAATGCTCATATCAAAGAAATAGAAGCTTTGCCTTTCAGTGAATTGCCTGAATTGGAAATGTTGAATTTACAAGACAATTACATTCATGGGAAGAATTTGATGAATTTGTTATCAAGTCTGGCGAATTCCACTATACAGCAATTATCATTGGATAATAATCCCATCAGGTCACTTTATAAAGCAACATTCAATCTGTTTTGTCCAAATGCCCTTCTGATACTTCTTCTTAAACATTGTGACATTGAAAAAATAGGCTCTGAAACATTTTTCAGCCTGAGTGCCCTGGTAAAATTGGATTTGTCTCACAATAAATTAACCAAATTAGAAAAGAATAGCTTCAAAGGTCTACAGAGCTTAAGAAGACTTCAACTTGAAAAAAACCACTTGTTCGACTTCAATGGAGAATATAATGGACTACAAGGCAGCCCACTTCAAATGCTTAATTTGGCAACCAATTGCATTAGGTCTTTTTCATCAGGAATACTTGGGGGCTTGAAGGATGTAACCAATTTGGATTTGAGCAACAATGGTTTAACGTCAATAAGTCAAAAACTGTTTCAAAACATGCCATCTCTATCAACCTTGACCATGAGAGCCTGCAAGTTTACTAATATTCAAAATGGATCATTTTTTAATCTTCGAAATATGACTAAGCTAGATATTGCTCAAAATCGCCTGACTCTGGCAAATTTTGCTCCTAGCAATTTCCAATATATGACAAATTTAAAGAGCTTGGACTTATCTGACAACCTAATAGGAGTATCTGGCAGTACCAAGTCAAAGTTACAATCCATATGGTCAAACACTCCTTATCTTACAGTCTTGAGTCTTAGTACATGCAGAATACACCAATTATTTCCTGGAATGTTCAGCTTACTAAGGCACCTCAAACGACTCTTCCTCAACACAAACTATATTTCATTCATTGAACCAACAGCTTTCAAAAACACCAGTGAACTTGAAGAATTGTTTTTTAACAACAATAGAATTAATTCAGTCAATTGGATGTCTTTCCTTTACCTGCCCAAGTTGAGAAAATTATCTTTGGTGGGCAATCATTTTGCCTGCACATGTGACATACTGTGGCTTGCTACAACAATCAAAAGTCAACAAATTTACATTCTTCAACAGGGTAATCTTTATTGCACCCCTCCAGGAGAGCACAAACAAAGAAGGTTAGACATTAAAGTGTTAGACTGTGAGGAGCCATGGGTGGCCATCTTGAAACCCATAGGTAGTGCGCTTGCAGGCATGGGTCTGATTGTCATCATGTATTTGATCAGACATTATCAATGGCATATCAGATATACATTCTTCCTGGCCAAGGCAGGGATACATAGGTACAGAGAAATAAAAGATGAAGAGCAATATGAATATGACGCCTTTGTTGCATACCACAGTGACGACTTGCCGTGGGTGGAAAAACAATTCCTTCACAATGTGGACAAGGAGTACCTCAATGACAAGGGATACTCCCTGTGTATACACCACAGAGACTGGCTTGCTGGAGAATATATTGTGGACAATATAAGGAAGAGCATCGTTGAAAGTCGCAAGACCATTATAATCTTGTCAAAAGCATTCGCCACAAGTCATTGGTGCAGATTTGAGCTAGAAATGGCTCGTGCCAGCAGCAATGTCGGAGGCCGAGCTGACAGTAGGCTTGTGGTCATTCTTTTGGAAAGCATTCCTGAAGAACTTCTCAACCCTCACCTTGTCCACATTCTGACCACAAAGACTTACATCCCGTGGCCGAAGGACCCTGCTCTGCATCCACGCTTCTGGAAGGCAGTGCGCAAAAGCCTCAAGAAGCAATTGCTTTATAAGATGTGACCTAAAGTCAAGACATTTTATTTTGGCAGTAAGTTTTTAGCCAATGTAACAATCCATGATTAAGTCTGATGTTTAATTTTTGGTTTATTAGACTGAGTACACCATGACCAAGCATGATTTGGATTAAATATGTGTCCTCTAATCCTCCAGCTTCATCATACAGGCACTTACAATGTTAAATTTCTGCTGCTCTTCAACACATTTCGAGCTATTTTTAGCCTTCTGTTGTGACGTCATCAGCATTGTAGGGTCTATGACATCACTGAAACAATGGTGACGTCACAACAGCAGCAATAGAAGAAAATGGCTTCTTGAGCTGTGTTGACAGCAATGTTATTCCAATGGGATTACCTCAAAACCAGGGCTACAACATGCCAATACTTCCAAATGTTTATGAAACTGCTTGGTCAAGGTGTCAGGAACAGAAAGAGACAAGTATTTTTGTCAAGAGTAAGGTATGTTTTTAATTATCAGCCAAAAACTTACTGCCAAAAAAAAAAAGACTTGACACTAGGCCTATTTTGCCACAGAGAAGAGAAAGCAAGTGATGGAAATTGGGGAGGGGGTGTTGGGGACTCAGGGGATTAAGCTCCCTCGATCAAAACTATGCACTGTCATAACAGTACACACAATAATCGGTGATGATGTTCTAACTTTGTTAGTCCTCTGAGGGTTTATGACAAATGACCTGGATAATAGGGAAGAGGCCGGCATCACAATATGCAACCTCCTTCTTACAAGTTCTATTTGTCACATCATTTTTCACTCAACTTTTCTAGTGTGCATGTGGAGTATTTCAACTACATTTACAAAATGTTTTTAAATTCAAATGAAGGAACAGGTCTCGCAGCAGAGAAAAAGAAAGAAAGATTGACTACTATATCAAACTTATATTGTACAAACTTTGGTAATTCATTAGGATGGTAAAAGTTGTACGCGAATGTTGTGTGTTTATTAACCACTGCAAACTTAAGAATATGGCATTGTATTGTACTAAAGATCATATATTTGAATGCATTATAAAAATATTTTTATTACATTTGCTGTTTGAGTGCCGAAGAACATTTTTCATTGTATTTTTGTCCATTTGCCATAATATCTATGTATATGTGCCTCACCAAAAAAAGATTTTAATTCTCTTATACAAATTACAGTTAAAATTAGATATGAGTACACCCCTGGTTTTTGGTTTTATTTATTTATTTATTTTTTAATTACAGTGTGTCAACTTAATAAAAAAAATATATAGTTGGTTCATACAGATTTTGGCATGGGCCGATAAAGTGTCATCTTCTCTACATTCAACATGGGAAACATAGAGGCTGTTTGATGGGTCATGATCAAGAGAAGGCCATTTGATCTGTCCTAACAGATTTTAGAGTGAAAATCAGATGCATAATCTTTTACAGCGAAACACTTTGATAGAGAATTAGAGTGGACTGCGGCACTGTGAAAATGGCACTTTGTGACTCATGATAGCTGATGAAGTGTCATCTTCTCTACTTTCAACATGGGGAACATAGAGGCTGTTTGATTAGTCATGATCAAGAGAAACCCCTTTGACTTCTTATAATGGATTTTAGAGTGAAAATCAGATGCATAATCCTTTCGTTTGGCTGTCACCGACAAGTGGGATAAGTCTCCTTCAATCAAATTAACATTGAAAGTATTGGGTATGATCATGACAAATCATCAGTATGATGATTCACAAATTGCCATTTTCACAGTGCTGCAGTCCACTCTGTTTACATACATTGTATCAAGTTTACAGGCTATAATGCCCGGTCCCCATTGAAACCGCAATATTGGGCATATGTGTCTAATAACCAAGGAGGTGCATCAACAATGCTTTATAAGTTAATATTGATATATTTTGTAATGTGGATACAGTTGAGGTCTGATGAATACATACAGTTGGCGATTTCCCAAAAGGAATCCATGTAAAATACACTTAAAATGAATGCATATAAAACATTCGGAATAGTGTTTTTGATAAAATCAAGCTGCACATCGACAGAAGCCCAGGACTAACACTGAGCATTTTGCAGAAATTATCATGCAGTACCATGATCCAGAAACTGTTGTCTCAAAGAGCTGGCCTGCATGGAAAAGACCAGAGATAACTAAATCTCAACTATTGCTCTCCTCAGGACAGTCGGATTTGTTGTTTTTGTGGCATCGTAAAGTTTTTATTACCACAGCTTTGTCCATTTAATGACATTACTCGCCAGGCCACCCACATGTGAGGAATGTGATTGTTTTAGGTAATCTTTTACTCGATGATGCTTTCTGTGGGGGTGGTCAAGAGAGTTGAGTCATTAACTGGACAAAGGCTTTACAATTAAGCCTTCAGAACAGTGATATCAGAGATCTTTGAGTAAATCCACCCCAGCTAGAAAAGAGCATTCAACTTGGTCTTGTGGTGTTGCAAGTTAAAGAATGTTATATGATTTGTTCATGTCAGTTACCATGAAATCAGATCATTAAGCACATACACATGTCAATAAACAAGGTCATTTGTTCATGTCAGTTACCATTAAATCAGATCATTACAGTGAAACACTTTGATATAGAATTAAAGTGGACTGCGGCACTGTGAAAATCGCACTTTGTCTGTCATCATGCTGATGATTTGTCGTGATCAAACCAAATATTTTCAATGTTAAATTGATTGAAAGAGACTTATCCCACTTGTTGGTGACAGCCAAACAAAAGGATTATGCATCTGTTTTCTCCCTAAAATTTGTTATGAGAAGTCAAATGGCTTACTCCTGATCATGACTAATCAAACAGCCTCTATGTTTCCCATGTTGAAAGTAGAGAAGATGACACTTCATCGGCTATCATGAGTCACGAAGTGCCATTTTGACAGTGCCACAGTCCACTTTAATTCTATATCAAAGTGTTTCGCTGTAAGCACATACACATGTCAATAAACAAGGTCATTCAATTATAAGGTACTATGTTACAGTGAAGGTGAATTTGCAAGAAAGATAGTATTGAATTATAACCTTCTGTGGATATCAAAATCTGCTGGGAATGCAACGTCATACTGGCAATACATTTAGATGGGCATCTGACTTTAGTACAACCTCAGTAGAAGGTCAGTCAAAACCTGGCTGAAGACAATGCTTATGCCACATAATTCCTTGGCATCATTGTGAGGTCCCTTTCTGACCTGTATCTGATGTCATTAGGAGATCAGCAAAGGGACAAAGTCATGCTGAAATTGGCTTTTGACTTCTGTGTGTGAGGAAACAATGACGTCACAATGACTTTATTTTTAAGTCAAGGTGAGTCACAACCTAAAATGACCAAAATAAAACACAAGAGTGACATCACAATGCCAGCTGGGTTACTGCTCCCTGCAAGTACTTCTGGTTGGCACCTTGTCTGACTGCATTCTACCTTATAAGTGCCTTGAAGATAGTTCTGGCTGGGAAGAGCAGTTGTCTGTGACTGTTGAGTGATGACCAAGTCAAAGTGTCAAAATGTTCTCACTTCTCACAATATATTAAGTTCTTTAGCCTGCAGAGACCGCCAGTTATCTACTCCAGTCTGTGTATAAAAGCAAGTAGTTCTATTGAGTTACTACCTCAGCAAATAGTCCCTATATATCTATACCTTATGTGTAGGGGAAATGTACCTACATTGGACCTCCTAACTTCATTGCTCCAGTTCTCACACACAGTTATACCTAAGCCATTACTTATTGGACCAATACATGAGGCAGACCAAGGTCTTAGAGTATGCACCGATTGAAATGATAACATTTGCTAAATTTTGTGTAACATGCAAATACAAGATTTTGTTTGGGTGTCTTAAATTGGACCAGTGGCTGGAGATTGGTTCACCTGTTTACTCTTTATTAGCATAGTACTCGTGAGAATTCGGATGGTGATAGTAAGAATAGCAGTGAGAGAGTGACAGACTGACCCTGACTCGCTCCCTCCATTGGAGTCCAGGGAAAACTGAACAACCATCACCTTATTAAAGAAGATTGGTAGTCGTACATAAATGACTAATATGTTACAGTGGTATAATATGACCAGTTTGAGAAACCACAACCACTTATGGTTGTTGTAGGACATGAAATAGTGTTGCTTGCAAATTTTTAGTTGTGGGCATTGGGTAGTTTGGGAGGAGTAGCGTAAAGCATCCATGAATTAAGGGTATGATGATGATTACTGATATTGGATCAATCTACTAATATACACACTACTCATTCTAGTGCTGAGTACCGTGAGCTGAATACCGATACGATACGTATCGTGATACGATCTTTACGATACACGATATTATCGTGATATAGATTTACCGGCATTTATTGGGAATTCAGCAATTTTTCGCAACTTTTTTTGGCAAATTTCGGGCCGTCATGTCGTATTTTACGACATAACGTCGCAAAACGGCCTGTTTTGCGGCAAACAAAAAAGGATGTTTTGGCGCAAAGTTTGGCTGCTTTCACAGGGATTTTAAGTGATTTTCGACAATAAATACTAATTGTTAGCCTTGAAAATAAACCGGTATAACGTCATACGATATATCGGTACACATATCGAAGTAAAATACCGGTTCATTTCGATACAGTGTATCACGGTACTCGGCACTAACTCATCCAATATGTTAGACAGGTATACACATACATGTACATTACAATACTACGTACAAACATATGACAAGTGCAGACCTCTTGGAACAGTTGCTAGCACCCACAATGGGATAAGGAATCCTGGTCCAATATTGGACACCAACTGATCCAATTTAGGTCCACACATTCTCATCGGGCGTTGAAATAAAGTAAAATTGAAGTACAACCTTTCCGTTTAAAAGGCAGAATAGCTTCTATACAATATGGCTATAATGAATTAGTCTTTTCCTTCCCTGTATTAAACCAGTTGACCCTACATTGGACCAATGGTCAAATATGTGGCACCATGAGTGGTCCAATTTAAGGCCCTTGTCAACTTATGCTTATAGTTTGTGCACTTATTTTTGAAAAGAGCAATACCATTCTACCAGAATGCCATCGGTTTGATGTAACAGAGAACATCTAATCTATGTATCCCCTGTTGTTTTAGTCATTGCTGTTCATTTGACCACGTGGCAGACCATAACATTTTTTTGTATTTTTATAAGAAATATATGGTAAAAATTAAATAATTCCCATCATTTTTCATGTTTTTTCACCAAGAAACTTCCCGTGCCAACTATGAAAGTTTGTATTCAAAAAGTGTCCACTAAAGCTCTCATCTGTTTGGATGCATTATCTGGCTGGGAGATATGGAGGTGGTCCAATTTAAGGACAGGCCCAATTTAGGTACACTTCCCCTATTATTCATCAACAAATTGAAAGTACTAAATATTATTTTGCTAATTCTGTTTACATGCAAAACATTAGATTTATACAAATTTTAAGGAAATTAGTGGCTTTTCATCATGTTTCAATCAGGATGTCGTATGATGTACTAGAGGATGTTTGTTCATATCTATAAACTGCATAAGGCAATGGGAAAACCTGTGCATGCAGTACAACTCAGACTGGATCAGCCTAAACACACCAATTTGAGGGGAGCTACGCATTAGCGGCTTCTTTGGAGCTAAACCGTTTTGAAAAGCCAGAACACATTTTGCATAACAATGGATTTATCAAGGCATCTGTTACTTGTTCTTTCATTGATATTGACTGTCAGTGGATTTCAATCAAAGAAGTGCACAATATCTTGCTATTGCTATGTGTTGAATAACAGGACAAATATCAAAGTCAGTTGTGAAACTGGATTTTGGAAGAGGATCCCAGATGTTCCTAAGCACACAGAACAAATTTATATGAAAAAATCTGACATAGATATTCTCCAGGGACCACCGAAGTGTATCAACTTTGAGGTGGTGGATATTCTCTCACTGAAGAACAACAAAATCACGGCAATAAGTGACACGGCATTCAGATGCTTCCACAATCTCACTATGCTTGACATCAGAAAAAATAGAATAAGAGTATTGAACACCGTTGCTGTGATCCACATGGACACCCTTCAGTACCTTGGCTTGGATAACAATCAGTTCACTAACACGATCATCAAGACCCTCTGTCAACTGAAAAGCATAGTGGACATCAACCTATCTCAAAACAAATTGGTCCTGAAAGAGGGAAGTTTGGAATGCATGGCTAATTTAAAGAAGTTACGTTCCATCAATTTCAGTGACAATCATTTCAATGGGTCATTTAGGAATATCATGAGGCCATTGTGGAATGTATCAATGCTAGAAACACAGTCGTGCAGAATAAAGGATTTGGCGGAAGACACATTTTACGGTTTCAATACAAAATCAATCAATTTAAATAGCAATTCAATCAAGGAAATTGGAAAATATACATTTTCTAACTTGACACACTTGAGTGCTTTGAGCTTGGGAAACAATCCCTTGAAGGGATCTTATGAATGGATTCCCACTCTTCAACGAGTAAGCAATCTTTTCATCATCAAAATAGGCTTGTCAGAAGTACCTCCATTGCCGAAATATGTGAGACGAATTTCCTTATCAAACAACAAAATTGAAACTCTGAAAAATCATTCATTTCTTAATATGCCGAAACTCGAACGAATATCTATTGCAAATGCTCAAATTAAAGAAATAGAAGTTATGCCTTTTAGTGTATTGCCTGAGTTGAGAGTTTTGAGCTTACAACATAATCACCTCCATGGGAAGAATTTGATGAATTTGTTTTCAAGTCTGGCAAATTCCACCATACAGCAATTAGCCTTGGACAATAATCCCATCAGGTCACTTGAAAAAGCAACATTCAGTCAGTTTTGTCCGAATGCCCTTCAGATACTTCTTCTTAAAAAGTGTGAAATGGAAAACATAGGCTCTGAAACATTTGCACACTTGACTGCCCTCTATAAATTGGATTTGTCTTACAACAAATTAACCAAACTAACAAAGAATACCTTCAAAGGGCTCCATAGCTTAACAAAACTTCAGCTTGAAAACAATCATTTGTATGATTTCAAAGGAGAATATAATGGGATACAAGGCAGTCCACTTCAAGTTCTGAATTTAGCAAACAATGGCATCAAGTCTTTTTCATCAGGAACACTTCGGGGCCTGGAGAATGTGGTATACCTCGATTTATCCAAAAATGGATTAACGTCAATAAAACGGAAATTGTTTCAAAAGATGCCATCTCTATCAATTTTGAAGATGAGGGCCTGTCGGCTCACACATATTCAAAATGGATCATTTTTTAATCTTCAAAATATGACAATGCTAAGTGTTCCTCAAAATCTCCTTACTCTAGCAGATTTGGCCCCGAGCAATTTCGAACATATGACAAATTTGAAGAAGCTGGATTTATCTGACACCCTAATCGGGATATCAGGCGGTGCAAAGTCACAGTTACAAACTATATGGTTAAACACTCCAAATCTGACAGTCTTGAGTCTTAGTAGATGCAGAATACACCAATTATTTCCTGGAATGTTCAGCTTACTAAGACATCTCAACCGACTCTTCCTCAACACAAACTATATTTCATTCATTGAACCAACAGCTTTCAAAAACACCAGTGAACTTGAAGAATTGCTCCTAAACAACAACAGGATCAATTCTGTCAATTGGATGTCTTTCCTTTACCTGCCCAAGTTGAGAAAATTATCTTTGGTGGGCAATCATTTTGCCTGCACATGTGACATACTGTGGCTTGCTGCAACAATCAAAAGTCAACAAATTTACATTCTTCAGCAGGATAACCTTTATTGCACCCCTCCAGGAGAGCACAAGCAAAGAAGGTTAGACATTAAAGTGTTAGACTGTGAGGAGCCATGGGTGGCCATCTTGAAACCCATAGGTAGTGCGCTTGCAGGCATGGGTCTGATTGTCATCATGTATTTGATCAGACATTATCAATGGCATATCAGATATACATTTTTCCTGGCCAAAGCAGGAATACATAGGTACAAAGAAATAAAAGATGAAGAGCAATATGAATATGACGCCTTCGTTGCATACCACAGTGATGACTTGCCTTGGGTGGAAAAACAATTCCTTCACAATGTGGACAAGGAGTACCTCAATGACAAGGGATACTCCCTGTGTATACACCACCGAGACTGGCTTGCTGGAGAATACATTGTAGACAATATAAGGAAGAGTATCGTTGAAAGTCGCAAGACCGTTATCATCTTGTCAAAAGCCTTCGCCACAAGCCACTGGTGCAGATTTGAGCTTGAAATGGCTCGTGCTAGCAGCGATGTCGGAGGACGTGCTGACAGTCGGCTTGTGGTCATTCTTTTGGAGAGCATTCCTGAAGAACTTCTCAACCCTCACCTTGTCCACATTCTGACCACAAAGACTTACATCCCGTGGCCCAAGGACCCTGCTCTGCACCCACGCTTCTGGAAAGCAGTGCGCAAAAGCCTCAAGAAGCAATTGCTGTACAAGATGTGATCACTTTGCAACAAGGAGTTCAAAGTAAAATGATCCCTGTTTATAAGCAGGGCTGTGGAGTAGGTTGGGCTGAAAAAAACTTTTTTTGGAATTTCAATATGCCAGTGGTATAGAAAGTTGGCTATGGCCAAAAAATGATATTTGGTGCAAAAAAAATTTTGTAGCATGCGACTTGTGCCGGGCCACTCCGGCTTTTATGAAAATGCATATTTTCTGTCTTTTCGCATGCTGTTTTAGACCATTTTTTGGCCTGAGTCACCTTCCTTGGTTTCTGAAGGCTAAATGGCATACCTGTATCTTCTATGAAGGCCATTTGGATTTGAAACACCATAATCAGGTTGCTTATATTTAAGATATAGCCATTTCTGGGTAAATGTTGGGAATCAGAATATGGCTTTTTTTGCTAAAAATTGCCCGAAAAAATTGAAAATATCGGAATTGACCCAACAAAAAGTTATTCCAAGGCAATTGTAATTACCAAGAGTCCTCCCTAGCACCCTAAAAAACACTTCCAGCGTATTACCTGCATCAATTTGTTGCTTCAGTTTCCGGTATAGGGGCAATTTGGTGAAGTTAGATTTACAGATTTGACACTTTAGCAGCTTGTGCAGCCCTACCATTACACCTCAGTTATTTCATTGTTACATGGGGATGAGGCCAGGTAATAGGGGTATCAGACAAGCCATCAACCAAAGCTCCAAGTGCAACAGGAGCTGAGCTACAAGGCGAAATGTCACCTTGTCGAACATCATGTCGAATGTACAGCGAGTGAGTACGTCCGACAAGATGACATTTCGCCTTGTAGCTCAGCTCCTATTGCACTTGGAGCTTTGGTTGATGGCTTCTCTGATACCCCTATTACCTGGCCTCATTCCAGTGTAACAAAGAAATATCTAAGGGTAATAGTAGGGCTACACAAGCTGCTAAAGTGTCAAATCTGTAAATCTGACTTCACCAAATTGCCCCTATTCTGGGAACTAAAACAACAAATTGATGCAGATAATACGCTGGAAATGTTTTTTTAGAGCATTGGGAAGGACTTGGGGTAATTACAATTACCTTGGAATCATTTTTTGTTGGGTCAATTCCGACATTTTCACATTTTTCGGGCAATTTTTAGCAAAAAACGCCAAATTCTGAATCCCAACATTTACCTAGAAATGGCTATATGTTGAATATAAGCGACCTGTTTAGTGTGTTTCATATCCAAAATGGCCTTCATAGAAGATTTAAGTATGCCATTGAGCCTTCTGAAACCAAGGAAGCTGACTCAGGCCAAAAAATGGTCTAAAAAAGCATGCGAAATGGCTGAAAATATGCATTTTCATAAAAGCCGCAGTGGCCCGGCACAAGTCGCAAGCCACAAAATTTTTTTTGCACCAAATATCATTTTTTGGCCATAGCCAACTTTCTATACCACTGGCATATTGAAATTCCAAAAAAAGTTTTTTTCAGCCCACCCTACTGTGGAGTCGGGTAGCAAGTGGACCGCCTCCGACTCTTGACTCCCTTGACTTCCTGAAAAACGACTCCTGACTCCTGACTCCTCTCATCGGCATTATTGGACACAAATATTCTGTAGTCAGCAGAAAGAAAATATCAATTTCACAATGTTTCTATATCACTTTGTCTGTGAATACTTTAAAAAATTGAATTTTGAATACAGTTTACATGGTTCCTAATTTTCTTTTGTCAATGCTTATATTTTTTGAGTCAGGAGTCATCAGATTAATTTTCGACTTCGACTGCGACTCCACCTGAAAGTCAAATTTCGACTAAGACTCCGACTCCACCCAAAAACCTACAACTCCAACTCCCGAATCCGAAGCCCTGTTTATAAGGCCACCCCATCTCCAGTCATAAAACAATGTTTTGGTAGCTTCTATAAGCCTTATGTCATTGCACTATGAATGTACGGCTGATTATCGAGAATGCAACTGCACTAAAAGTACATAGTACATTAGGAAGAATTTTTAGCAAGGCCAGTTGATCTTGTAACAATGTTCTTGTACACTGAGAACACTGATTAATTATTGGTGTGGATTTCCAAGCAATGATTTAAGGCAAATTTGATAGCTTTTGGAACCATGCAGGTTCTTGAGAGAAATTGTCTTTAAAATATTCCAGCGGTATTTACAGAAAGTGTTTTAAAAACTCGCTTGGAGGAGTAGGTAACCCAGTTAATGTGGCAAAAGATAGACAATTATATAAACTTACATTGTACAAACTTCGTTAGCAATTGATTAAGAGGGTATATCCCACAATAGGCAGTGAAGTTTTGGCAAAAACCATGTGATTCACACCGTTCGGTTCATCGTTGTGAACCACATGCATATAATTATCTGACGTTGTTATGTAAACAATGGGTAGTGAAATGATGATGTCACAATGTTTTGATGCTCTGACTGGCCGGTGTGGTTGTTTGGGATCTTTTTGTGGCCATTCAAACAAAAGAGTGCCTCTTGAAATTATCAATTTTTTTGACTCGAGGTCTATTTTTATCGTGGTATATAAATAAAACTTAAGGGGAGTATACGGCAATGAACCTCACTCATGTCAAGCCTGCTGCAGAATAAACAGTCTTCCTTCAGACTCGTGTTGTATTTTTCCACGACCTGACATTCATGAGGTTCATTGCTGTGAACCACACTCCCCTTAAGCTTTATCATAAAATGGGATGCCCAAATGTTGTGTGTATATTTTCCGCTACATACTTAGATATTCAAGATCATGAAATATTAATTTTTATAATATAGTTGGTTGCACTGTTTTTTAGATATCCTTATTATGTTTGTTGTTTGAATGCTGAATACAATGTATTTCATAATAGTTTGTCCACTTAAAAAGTCTGTTTGCTGAATACCTATGCATGTGTGTCTAACACAAAATTGATTAATGTACAAATACAAATTAACATTGATATAAACCAGATATGATATCCCTGGTGTTGTTCTATTAATGCCCAGTTTGCTATAAAGGGCTAGTCCTTCAAAGATGGCTGTAATGATATTTGTGGACTATGGTTTGTTTTGGCGCTTCCGAAACAAACAGTATATAGAATATCAAATAAACAACATGTCCAACTGGCACAGCTAGGTCCAGTGGCGTATTTAGGGGGGGGCCATTGGGCCATGCCCCCCCCCCAAGAACACATATTAACATGGAAGAGATAGGAAAAGCCGCGGAGTGCCCCGTATTCACCCCATGTAACGCCCCCCCCCTTCAGGCCATTTCGAAATACGCCCCTGGCTAGGTCACAGCAGAGTCTTTAACTCCTGAATCAATTGGATGGTCACATCAGTATTCTTTAAGCAGAATAATTGAAAATTATTAAGTAGAATTACTGAAAATTGAATCATAACACAAAAGCGATATCTTTCAAAAAGCACCTGGAACCAGTAAATAAATGGTGTTTTCTTAGTTTATATCGTCATAACTTTAACATGAAATGCTTGGAAGAAACTTGTGAAGTTATTAGTTTGATGATAGGACAAATTAACTGTAAAGTTGGATGAACTGAGTAAGCTTAAATGTTTGAGTGAAATGGTTGCAGAATATCTTTGAGCTAACATAGCGCTGTTTTCAGTTATAATTATGTCTGTATCATAACTCAAAACAAGAAGCTACTTGTATATCAGCTATATATATTGTTCAACCAGCTCTCTCAGTCACTCAAGCTGTTCCAGTTCATCCATGCAATTTTACAGTGTTCGATAGTATCCCTGTTCATATTCCCACATCTTTGCTGTTCTGATGTTTTATTTTGGCCTAAAGAAACAGGTTTTAAATGGGCACAATCCAACAGAAAATGCTAACAAAACCGATTGACTTATTATGGTCAACATTAATGACATGTATTGAAGGTTCATGCTGAATAACTTAATTTTTCTTACAATTAAAATGACCACCTGCAATTGCCTAACAATGCACCAAAACAGCACTTCAATGGAGTACGCAGCCGGTACCATCCTCATTTATCAGGGTAATGATGTGAAAGGTTACCCTGATCACATCAATACACTGTTTTGTGAAGTTGTAACAAAAAGATTAACTCCCCTCCAGTGTGACAAGTGGACTGCTCATGCATTGCCACAGATCAAAACATATGCTGTCTTGTGTTGCCACCTAGTGACTAGTGTCCTATTCCGGGAGCTCCTGCGAGCGTCCACATACTTTCAACCAATTTCGTCTGGAAGACACCGAGGCTGTTTCTGAGTGTGCTGATGGCCTTTTCTACTTCCTTAGAGAATGTGATTGCCGAGTCTGACTCTGGTATACATCGATGTTGAACAGAAATTTTGTGAATGTGTAATGAAATTGGAACTATTTCTTGGGACAGCAATGCTGTAGCATAGAAAATCAACTTTTGTGCCAGTTGGCAGCAGCATGCAGTTCTCATTTTCACCAGACTGGGTGATTTCACTAGTACGCGATTCTTAGCTTCTAGACCCACCAAATACATGCCATTTTTAGTTAATCTGATTGGATTAGAAACAAAAGAACGTCACACATTTGATTTGTCAGACGTAGTAAGTGCTGCTTTAGCGTGTGAATGACAAGAATCTCATGGTAATGAAATCACCTTTAATAACAATTTGAGATCTCTCAAAGTATTTGAATGGATGACTGATGCTTCATTGTTACCTGTTAGTTGTTTCAATAAGTTTCGTTGTAGAAAAACATAGGCAATTTTTTAAATCACGCCGGAAAAAAGCAGTTAAAGGATTTGAAAACTTCAGAATTTTAATAGTACTAAGTACTTTTTAGCAAGGTGCTGTCTACAAGTTGACTGCTGTTTCATTGCCATTGTTTTTTTAGTCTTGGCAGATCAGAACATATGCTGTCATGTGTTGCCACCTAGTGCCCAGTGTAAAATTATGCGAGCTCCAGCGAGCGGTCCACATAAACTGAGTTTGAGGAACTCACAAAATTTTGTCTGGAAGAAACCAGGGCTGTTAAATTTCTGAGTATGCTGATGGCCTTGTGTACTTCCTTAGATATATTGCTGAGTCTTACTCTGGTTTACCTCAATGTAAATGCAATGGGAGGATAGCCAGTACTGTGCTGCGCTGTAACCAGAAACATTTGTCCCAGATTTAGCAGTAAAAGAAAAGGAGAGTCCCAGACCCTGGGTCCCAGACCGTAGATAACCAAATCAACACCAGTTCTCTGCCAGCAGGTGTTGGAAATGATGTTTTTGTGGCATTGTAAATTAGTTATTTAGATGTCTCTGTCCATTAAATGACATTACTCGCCACTCAACACTCTAAAAAAATTCAGACAAAATTGGTTTTTTAGATTCAAAATGGTTTTTTGAAAAACCAAATTTCAATGCAAAAAACCAAAATGGATTTTTTTAAAAATCCATTTTGGTTTTGCATTGAAATTTGGTTTTTCAAAAAACCATTTTGAATCTAAAAAACCAATTTTGTCCCGACATTTTTTAGAGTGAACCAGATCTCCCCCATGGGCAGTGTTTGTGTGTTTTACGCCTCTGCAGCACCTTATTGGGCTATGTCGAGGTCCCCCATGGGTAGAACTTTACAGTTGGGGATGTCACTCAGAACTCAGAACTCAGAAATTGTTTATTTACTAATATAGAATTGAAAAAAGATCAGTCCAGCTGACTATAGTCAAGATTATAGTAATGGCTGTTTAGACTGGCATGTATCCATCACTGGGAAATGACTTCAAGCAAATTGGTAATTTAAAATTCGTATTCAAAGATATTCATCTATCTATAGAACAGTTTTAAGTCCACAAGAAACTTCTGAATACAGCTAATATTGCATTGGTTTTCAAAATCTCTTTCTCTTCTCAACCAGTAAGGCTATTGCAACTCAATGTTTACTCAACCGACCAAATTATTTAAATAGAATTTAATCACTTTTGAAGAATTGGAAGTCTCTGCTCTGTCAACATTGAGCAAGACAATGAAATGTGGTAATTTGCATAAATGGGAAGTGCATTGAATTCACAAAGCAATATGGGAAACATGACCTGAACACAGTTCTTGGTCTTGCATCCACTCTAAAAAATGTTGGGACAAAATTGGTTTTTCAGATTCAAAATGGTTTTTTGAAAAACCAAATTTCAATGCAAAACCAACATGGATTTTTAAAAAAAACCATGTTGGTTTTTTGCATTGAAATTTGGTTTTTCAAAAAACCATTTTGAATCTAAAAAACCAATTTTGTCCCAACATTTTTTAGAGTGTCTGTTTAAATGAAGGCAGGTTAAAGATAATTGAAATTACTGTTGAAATGCCTGAAGCGAAAATTTGTGAAATGTCTTTGATTGGAAAATTACTATATTTGAAGCAGGGCTTTGGAGTCAGAGTCAGAGTTGGGTGTCGTAGTCGTGAAGTCTGAGGTTTCTTGGCGGAGTCGGAGTCAAATTTTGAGTGTCAGGTGGAGTTGGAGTCAGAGTCAGAAATTAAATTGGTGACTCCTGAATACTAAAAACAATTAATATAAATTACAAAAATATAGTTACAGAAATATGAAATTAATCCAAAATTTCATACAAAATTTCCCAAACAAGCATTCTTGGAAAAAAAATCCCTTGAAAATTTTATAGAATTACTTTTTCTCCCCTGTTAACCCTTACTGGACTGAAAGAACATTTATGGCATCCCTAGCTAGCTGCCTGAGGGACCATTTATGTCCCTCAGGAACCCCTTACTGAAACTGTGCATGGAAAATGCATGGATGCTAAAAATATGCATGGATATTGCATGGATCTGGACTCTAACTTTTTTAGATGCCTGGAATATGCAAGATTAGCTCAGCAGTCATGGAATCTGCATGGATTTTGCATGGGATTTGCATGACTTCATTCCATGATTATGGAATCTGCAAGAATTTTGCAAGGATTCCGCATGACTTCTATACAAAAATTAAAGTCCAACGCAAGAGTTTTGCATGAATAGGAGTAAAAAACAAACTCCAACGCAAGAAATTTGCAAGAATATGTCAGAGACTAAGTCTGTTGCAAGATATTTGCAAGAATTTTGCAAGACTCATCAAGAGAGACAAAGTTCAATGCATGGATTTTGCAAGTCTCTTCCCAGAGGAGCTCTCCTGTAAAGAAGATGCAAAAACTTATTATGATGTCATCAACAAAGGGCGGGCTTTCTCAACTGTCGGCTGCTTCTCTCAATTTTTGTTGTGTCAGTGAAAAGCTTGTCATTATGAAGGTGATTGAAGCTTGGATTGTGATATATTTGCTAAGGTGAGACCTTCAATTGTTCAACTATAAATTCAGGCATCATAAGAGGTTCAAAAATCAATATTTCTTCAGATTGGTAAATTGATTTGGACTCCAAAAGTTCTGTCAAAGAAGTGTAGTGTCAGAGTGGAGTATAGGCCTACATGAAGTTTTGGACTTTGTCATTATGAAGGTGATATGTTTTGCAAATATATATTGTATAGGCCTATAGTTCTCTACTCCCAATGCCTTGATAGAGGGGCTGACCAGAGGGGCTATGGATTTTTGTTGGAAAAAAAAACCGTTTGTTTCCAACTTGACACTGAAAAAAAAAGTTCAGCACTTGGGAAAAAATGTTGTTTCCACCTCAGATAAACAGTATGTCTTTGGTTTCCACCTGTAGCTAGGGTACTGTATTTAATGTTAAATTGCGATAAAAAAAGTTTGTCCTCATGCGAAAAAATAGTCCTTGACGCTTTTGCAACTTAAAAAGAAGTTTGTCCCGAGGGTAAAATCCATAGCCCTCCTCAACTTTCTTATGGTCGGCTCCTTTAGAATTGTCTTTTTTGAGCCGATCTAACAATACCAAAGAGGCCTATGCTTGGGTTGCAAAAACGAGAACCAAATTAATCAGAGTTGTCAAAAAACCAAAAGGAATTTGTGTTAAAAAAGCAGTACCATCCAGTGGCACCTCTATATACCCTTTCATAGTGAGTAACCCCGGCCTTTTTGGGGGTCTATTGGTTTTTGGCAAGGGAAATTTTGTTCGACCCACTTAATGGACCAAGAAAAAAAATTGTTTGCAGGGGGGGTCAGGAGGGGCTGCAGCCCCTGGCATCAGGGCAAATGGCAATTCAGGGCAAATCCTCACCAATAACAGGGCAGATCCACTGTCCCGGTCACAGCCGTTACACGTTGGAATTTCAGGGCAAATTGCGACGGCCGTCCCGTGCAAGAAATGTGCAAGATTTTATGCAAGGAGTGCGCAAGATTCAGGTCATGCGGATTCCATGCATATATCATGCATATCTCATGCATTTTCCATGCATGCAAGAGCAATTCTTACACTTTCCATGCATGCATGGAAGCACCATAAAATCCATACATTTTCCATGCGTATTCCTGACAACGCCTGGATAGCAGCTAGATCCTTGAGTTTTCCATACATAATCCATGCATGGATGCATGGCAAATGCATGGAATTGCCCATGCGTATACCATGCATGTCCCATGCATTTTCCATGCATTTGCCATGCATGCAAGAAAAATGCAAGAACGAGTCTTACACTTTTCTTGCATGCAAGGAATATGCAAGAGCAATTCTTACACTTTCCATGCGCCTGGATAGCAGCTAGATCCTTAAGTTTTTCATGCATAAATCCATGCATGGTTCAAGAAAAATGCATGGATCCATCCTTGCAAAAATCTTACATAAACCTTGCAACATCCATGCATATTTTCAGTAAGGGACATGCTGATGACGTCACAATCGTCCTGGGAGATTGTTTAGTTGGAACAGCTCAGTCCAGTAAGGGTTAAACATCTTATACTTATGTGCAATACTGCCCATAAGCTGAGTTGGGGGTCGGAGTGGGAAGCGTAATTCAGGAGACTCAAGGAGTCGGGAGTTTGAGTCGCTTTTCAGAAAGCCTGAGGACTCAGGAGCCGGTTCACTTATTACCGACTCCCTGTCTACAAGTGGACTCATAGGCGTATGGGAGGGGGGGGCAGGGGGGGCGGTCGCCCCCCCAAAAGTTTGGGAAATAGTAAGATTCGGGCAAAAAGGATAAAAAATTTGGGCAGATGATTAAAAAAAATATAGTTAAAATTAATGATTTCGAGGCAATTTCATTAGAAATGGCATTAAATCTGGCTCTTGAAATTCGGGCAAATGTCGCTCGCCCCCCCAAAAATCGCGCGTCCCGTACGCCTATGAGTGGACTGCTCTTGCATTGCCACAGATCAGAACATATGCTGTCTTGTGTTGCCACCTAGTGATTAGCGTGCTATTCCGCGAGCTCCTGTGAGCGTCCACATACTTTCAACCAGAGGAACACACACAATTTTGTCTGGAAGACACCGGGGCTGTTTCTGAGTATGCTGATGGCCTTGTCTACTTCATTAGAGAATGTGATTGCCGAGTCTGACTCTGATATACATCAATGTTGAATAGACATTTTGTGAATGTGCAATGAAATTGGAAATATTTCTTGGGACAGCAATGCTGTAGCATAGAAAATCAACTTTTGTGCCAGTTGGCAGCAGCATGCAGTTCTCATTTTCACCAGACTGACCGACTCCAAAGCCCTGATTTGAAGTCCTATGGTGCTCCTTGAAAGTAAGGGGGGGGATTTTATTTTAAATAAATAATTTATTGCTCTAAACCAAAGCATGTATACATGTAGGTGGAAAGCAATGGTGGGGCCATCAGAAAAATAAAATTTGTTAAGATATGTACTAGGTTGTTAGTCACTTAGTTTAGAAAATCCTATATATCTATTTACCTTTACATCTGTCAAATTATTCAAAATGCCACAGTCCATCCTGTTCCTTATCTGCTTTACCCAAATGTCAGATCTATACAGACATGAATTCCTTGGGTGAAGAATCATTCTACATGTCCAGGGTCCATAAATCACACCCATAGTCCAATAGCAAGAGTTCTGCATGAGTAGATTAATTGACAAGAAACAATTTTTGTTCGGCTGTGACCTATCATTCAACTGTGCAGCACAAGCCAACATGGGCAGCAGTGCAGAGCAATGACTATGATTTATTTTCCTAAAGTATGATTGGTTTAGAGTATTGATGATCCTATTTACACATGGAGGGATGGTTGGTGTAGTGGTAGCATGCTGGACTGCCAATCGCTGAGTCCAGGGTTCGAATCCAGCTCTTATCAGGTCACCTGGGCCTATGTTGGACAGCTGTTTCAATCATGCTTTGCCTCATTGCAGTGTCCTCCTCCTGTCCTTATTAGCCTACCAAGTGCATGAATACAGGACGTAAAGCTCCACTCATCCGTCCATCAATCTTATTTACACATAACATTCAGGCTTATACCTCTCACCTCAGTGCAAAAGTCAAATACAGAGACACATTATCAAAAAAACAAAACTCCTTGTTACAGTCGATGAATTAGGGGTACTAACATTCATCTCTTTGTGGCCATCAATGACCTCACAACATACCCTATTCGGTTGCAATCTGTATTTGCTGCAGTGCGGATGAGAATTCATGCTCCCACAAGCAGTTTAGTTGGCGATGTTTGGCATTGCCACAATTGCAAAACTCCACCTGTTTCACTTCCTTGTAGGCAATTTGACCTATTTTGATATCAGGGGATGTCATTGTGACAACACAGACTTTATCCTGACGTCTCTTAAGGTCAGAATGCTCACTGGGTTACTTTCAAGCAACACTGTAGTGTAGGCACGGTGTGGAACTCTGCGGAACACTATGAAACATCAACACCGTTGAGGAAGCATCTATCTTGTTCACAGTACTAGTCAGATAACATTCCATCATGTAGGCTCTTCTGGTAGGTATTATCAATGCTAAAATGAATTGTGTTTTGAGTGTATGCCACTTTCTTTTACAAACTCATCACATTGTAATCTGTCCCATCTACTTGACAATGTAAGAATTTTTAATCATCAATTTCAAAAGCATCCATCTTGCTGAAGAACAGGCTTGGACAAGATTCCTATAGGCGTATTGCTGCCATCAGGGCAAATGGGATATCAGGGCAAATCCTGACCAATATCAGGGCAGACTCATTGCCCTGCATGGTTACATCCGTACAATGTTAAAATTTCAGGGCAAAATAGCGACAGCCCCCCATGAAACGGCTGTCCAGTACGCCTACGGAGATTCCATAATGTTGCAATGTGAAAGTACAATGACCTCCACTATTTATTGGACACAGTTTTTCCTGTACGAATAGGTCTGTCTCCAAATGAGAATTAACAAAGTGATTATAGATAGGCATCCTCCCCACGCAAGCCCTGCTAAAATGGACAGGGCTTTTTGCTTTTCCAACCTCTTCTGTGATTGGCTGCTTATTTAGGTCATAAGCATTTTGCAGGTAGATTTAGTCTGATTATGGACACTTAGAGGATTACTGGCAACTAAGAAAAACAGTGTAAAACAAGCAAACTTTCAAACAGTTTCATTTCAGAACTGTGAAAATACATAATTCAATGGAATTTTCGGAACTGTGATAGCACCTTTCAACAATACACAATTTCTCCATTTGTAACTGTGTGAAACAGAAGCAACAATTTCAAACTGTGATGTAGCAGTCCCTGATTGGCTGAGCCAAAACTGGGTCAGTTAATTTAGTATTCATGAATTAGCAAAGGTTATGGGCCATTTTATCATGGTATGACTTGGGATGATGATAGATAGGTGGCACAACTGTAAGGAGGTAGGGTTATTTTTGTTTTTGGGGAAGCCATCAGATAACATTTTATCTGGTTTTTTGCAAATTGAATGAAATGCTGTGAACAACAGTTAGCAATCTTGTGGTTAAAACACATTATAATCTCCCAATCTATATCATTCTAAGCAACACTCACACTTTTCCATTGAATACTGTCTCAAGAACATAATCACAAGCTGATCCGAAAAAAAAAAAAATCGAACATTAAACAAACACATTCATTACAGCCAAACACTTTAATATAGAATTAGAGTGGACAGTAGCACTTTGAAAATGGCACTTTTTGACTCATGATAACTGATGAAGTGTCATGTTCTCTTCTTTTAACATGGGAAACATAGATGCTGTTTGATTAGTCATGATCAAGAGAAAGCCATTTTACTTCTCATAACGGATTTTAGAGTGAAAATCAGATGCATAATCCTTTCGTTTGGCTGTCACCAACAAGTGGGGTAAGTCTCCTTCAATCAAATTAACTTTGAAAATATTGGGTTTGATCATGACAAATCATCGGCATGATGACACACGAAGTGCCATTTTCACATTGCCACCGTCCACTCTAATTCTATATCAAAGTGTTCGGCTGTAAGTCAAATTCCTTGGCTCGGTCAATAACACAAATCACCTCGTCGAAAGGCAAATGGGATTCCAACAGAGCTACCGTTGCTTTGAGATGCCACCTATATATAAATTCAGAACTACAAATGGAGGCAGACCTATTAAGTCTAGACGGTCAGTGTGGGTGGAGGTTGGAGGTCAGGGTTTAAATCCTGTATTTATGAATTTACCAGGTTCTATTACATAAAAACTGGGCCATTTTTAGTGTTCCTACGGACACTATACCGCTGAGATGAATAAAAGTATTTTGAAGAAAATACACGTCAAGGTGGGCCCGCGAATGCCATAACACGCCCGGCTCCCTCAAGATGACCCGGTCCAGATCCGCTACTGGCCTGGCTGTTTAAATTTCAAATGGGTGTTTCTGCATGTCAAGAAGGGCGCAAAATCAACTTCATACAATGACTGTCAGTAGAAGCTGACTTTCTTTAGTGAGTATGACTACTAAATTATTATCTATTTTTTTTTCAGTCTTTCTAATGCCAGAAAGAGTACAAAATCTACTTCGTAATAACAGTCGAATGGAAAAAAACTAACCCTTCAGTACAACTGCTTCCTGTGAAAAAACTGCTTAATTGTCCCTTATGTGTCCGGAAGTCTGAAAGAGATATTCTTTTACAAAGTTGACCTTAAAGAATAGGTCTGAAGTTCAAACGAGTTATCAGTTGTTCTGCCAAAAGGACTTACATTTGGCAAAACAGTATTGATGTCTTCTCTGATTCGACTGAACATTTTACTTTGTTGAACAAGCAGGTTTCACATCAAGCTATAGTATGTCAAATTACCTTGAACTCCCTGCCTCTTATCTTCCATCCGCTCCTCTCTCCAATTTGTATATTTACCTGATATTTATTTTGTACATAGTTCGTCAACGGCCCAATGGCTAAGAGTGCCTATTTGTGTGAAATGGTCTTTGAGGTTATGGGTTCAAATCTACCCCCAAGAACTTACTGTCAATCGCATGTTACGTAAAGCTAGAAGGTGCTTTGTACTCAGATGCACTCTAAAAAATGTCGGGACAAAATTGGTTTTTTAGATTCAAAATGTTTTTTTGAAAAATCAAATTTCAATGCAAAACCAACATGGATTTTTAAAAAAATCCATGTCGGTTTTTTGCATTGAAATTTGGTTTTTCAAAAAACCATTTTGAATCTAAAAACCAATTTTGTATGAATTTTTTTAGAGTGTGCTCAGTATTCTATGCTGAGGCAAGTAAAATATCCCGTTCATAGGAACGGGTAGCACCCTGGTTTGGACTCATAGCCTCATCATCACGTCATCACATCTGCCTCTTGCAGCGGCTCATTTGAGCTGAACTGGCATTGAAACGTAAGACACAAGACATATGACATACAGACTCATTCGTATGATGCAGTAAGTTTCGCTCTGACAAGAGTGATTAATTTCCTCATCCACTTTGCAATACACAAGTCCCCTCCTATACCATGGAGTGAGTATTTATACGTCTTTTATAACAAGTAAGAAGGATACACGAGGAAAAGTTGGTGCTTACAAGGTTCAGCATTTTAATAGTAAAGAGCTCCTAGCTATTAGCTGTAAAACATTTTTGATTGAAAATTAAATGTTAAACCCTCAAGGTGCATGATTTAACTCTCTAAAATTTCGGATAGTCTGTAAAGAGGAGACTTTATATGATCATAATTTATACAATCCTCTTTACTGTAACTATGGAAATCCATCATGTTGAACAACCAATTAAGTGAAGTTCCATCGAGGAGCCTCTCTGGCAATATGTCAGCCTGCAAAGCTACATTTCATGTTCATTGTTCGACAATGTTCGTGTAGGCTCATTTGTGTGTTGTAAAGTCCTTTTGGACAAGTATGTCCTCCTAAAAGAATTACTTTTAGAGTAATTGATTTCCCCATCCACTTTGCAACACAGAAGTCCCATCCTATGGAGAGAGCATATACATATATGATTTGTCAGACACCAATAAATATTAGACAGAAATCTCTTGAAACTAAAGCACTATTGAACTACTGATTTTAGCCTGACAAATCATCACTACAATGACTCATCAAGTTCAATTTTCACAGTCACTCATTCTGAATAACAAATTAACTGTAAACAATATTGTGTGAGATGGTTGTGTGAAGGTTTTAGTTGGAGAAATAAACTGTGGTCTGAGTTGATTGCTACTTGAGAAGTTCTTTATTATGAGGTCATAATAAGCAGCCAACAGTTGATTTTTGAGGCATATTTTGCTCTCTTAAATATGGGATAGTGTAGGAAAATGTGTATGACCATAATTTATACCATCCTCTTTACTGTAACTATAGAAATTCATCATGTTGAACAACCAATTAAGTGAAGTTCCATCGAGGAGCCTCTCCAACAATATGTCAGCCTGTAAAGCTACATTTCATGTTCATTGTTCGACAATGTTCGTATAGGCTCATTTGTGTGATGTAGAGTCCTTTCCGACAAGTATGTCCTCCTAAAAGAATTACGTTTAGAGTGATTAATTCCCTCATCTGCTTTGCAATACAGAAGTCCTCTCAAATTCGAGTGGGAATTTACGTCGTTTAACAAGCCAGTATTTCATGGAACAGCATGGACATCCTGAGCTGCTCCAGCCCCTGCAAAGTTAACATGGATCTGCAATCCATCTAATGGACTGAGCAACATTTACATGTCAGTGAGGAGTTTCCAAAATGACCGTGAAGAATGTAGCAGCCGGAGATTAAAACGGCTTACAGGTGCAGGAGCTGCTGTTGGAAAGAGACTGATCTAGCAAGAAGGATAGGCCTACATGCAGGGAAGTTGGTATAACAGTCAGGGTACAATTCCCCTTTAAATAATGCTTAGGTACACAATTTTACAGGTGCATTAACTTAAATTACAGTGCGTAACAAAGATCAAAGCTTTTGAAGATTCAGCCATTGGTTTATCTTTTAAAAGTGCATGATGCTACTCCTCAGAACTTAAAATAGTTAAATTAAAGTAAAGTATGATTATAATTGATATAATGTTCTTTACTGTAACTATGGAAATTCATCTTGTTGAACAACCAATTAACTTGAATTCCATCAAGGAGACTCTCCAGCGACTATGACTTATAGGCTCATTTTTTGTGTGTAAAGTTCTCTCTCATCGCCTCACTTGTATCTTCTCGTAAAAGAATTACTTCAAGAGTGATTAATGTAATGGGCTGTCAGGACTGAAGAACATTAATTTTACATGTCAGTGACAAGTTTCCAAAATGACCGCGAAGAATGCAGCAAGCCGGAGATTAAAAGGCCATGTGGATGCAGAGGTTGTTTGATCGATACAAGTATTTTGTGCACGGTTTGTTACATGCAGGACTGTGCAGATATCAAGGCACTAAGCTTGTATGTAATATAAAAGAAGCCATTGCTTTGCAAAGTTCTAAATTGCTTACACTAGGTCATGTGGGTGTTGCAGAAATAATGACTTGGTGAAATATTCTCGCAGTTAACTGATTTATTATGACCTGCATAGATGAGCTACGCAAATAATAAAAAAAAATCTTAAAATTTGATTCTACTGAAGATAAAATATGTCATGACTTGATAAAGTTGGTGACATAGGCATATGGGAGAGGGGGGCAGGCGGTTAAATAAACATTAATGATAATCAATGTTTTCCAAGAGCCATTGCTTTGCAAAGTTCTAAATTGCTTACACTAGGTCATGTGGATGTTGCAGAAATAATGACTCGGTGAAATATTTCTCATCTCGCAGTTAACTGATTTATTATGACCTGCATATAATATTATGAGCTATGCAAATTTTAAATACAATCTTAAAATTTGAATCTACCAAACTTAATGATGATAAAACATGTAATGACTTGATATAGTTTGTGATGTTGCATAGAAAAAGTTTTGGTATAGCAGCAAACTCGTAAGATGGCGGTTTACAAACGATTCGGATGAAATACGTTCCATTTATGAGTGAATCATATCCTTCACTCATCATGTTAAATAAGCAAGCAAATGTTGACACTTGAGTAATATCACTCCCCAGTGATGTCACATGGCTCTCTGTGACAAATTTACCAAATTATTTTTAATGTAACAGGCAGGACCTACACTGACATCACAGATATCAAACAGTCACTGATGATGGCATATATCTAAATGACACAAATATCTAAGAATTTTTTTTATATACAGATCTTGAAAGGCAGGGGCGGATTGGCCTATGTGGCAGAGTTTCAGCTGCCACGGCCCATCCACTCAGGGGGGCCCATGCAAGACGTCCAAAAAATGAAATTTCAATAAAAAATCAAAGGTGCAAAGCTAAGCCATCCGGTTTACCTCAGTGGAATGCAATAAAATTGACTAATAAGGACAAGATCCTCTTACTTTGGGCCCCCCAGCCTAATAATAATTTACCAAATTATTTAACATTTGAAAATAACATTGCCGAAAGGGAAATAGGGGCCCATTGACTTATTTGCCACGGGCCCAAAATGCCGCCAGTCCGCCCCAGTTGAAAAGTGAATGTACTGTAACGAAATCCCCCAAAATCTCTCATCAGCTGCTTTTGGTCAATATCTATTCACCATGCGCCTTGGCAATAATGAAGATCATTAACCTGCCACAGCATGTGCGTAGAAAATTTAGGTACAGGTTCAGCACATCTAGTAATAATGGTCAATGCATAGAAATTGGGTGATTAATCTCGGAAGAACAATGGTGTGCATGATGGTGCGCACAAGACTTGAGGCAACCTACGAAATTTTCAGGGGACCTTCACGAGCAAACTCCCAGCTGGATGTCGTTCAGATGAGACGTTATTTTGTGGCCCTTAGTATTACTGTCTGCTTTGAGTAAGTAAAAGATCCCTCACATGGGGTAAATCTGTAACATGATGAGGACTCCGGTTTTCTCTCTCCATCTCATCAATTAGCCCTCATGAGTGCCCAGAACTGGGCTTAGAGGGCTTGACTCGCCATATCAATCTGTCCACATGTCTATCTATCTATCTACCTATCCATATATCTAGCTATCTATCTATCTATTTATCTGTCTATCTGTGTATCTATCTATCTATCCTATAAAGGCTTGAGGTTTAAAAATTATTGGTTATAACTGACCATTACAGCTTTTTGCGCTGATGATAAAATTACATGGTATTTCAGTCGAAGGGTGGTTTGAGGAGGAGTGAGGTACAAAAATTGCATAAATCGACAATTGTATTGCATGCCTTTATGTCAAATGTCCTTGTTCCATCCCACCATTATGGTTAATATAAAATGGCAGTGTGGCCATAAGGATTTCAGTCGACTACTCTTTAGTGACAGTTGTACAAAATGACTGCTTACGTACAGTTGTGTAAGTACTCCATTTGTACGGCGCCTTAAAGCTCAAAACGGAACCGTTAAGAGGGGTAGTTGTCGGTACTATGTGCTGTAAACATTCTCATGAATGATTTTCATTGTGTGACTCTGATGCAAATGGTGTAAATCCAAATGTCCCATGAACTGAAGTAGGCTGTAAATGAACCATCCAGCCATTTCACACCCAGAGTAATTGCTGTTGTTGGCAGATGACGTGGGACATGACTGCCATTTGGAAAGTACGAAAAGATAAAGGCTGATGACTGTGATGTTTCCAAAACATTAGTCATCACCAAGATACTTATACCATTGGAAAAACCGGGATATAACTGACTTAGACGTCATAAATGCTTTTTCTATTATACCTTTTGATTAATAATTTTTGCAAAATAAGCAATAATCTGATTGTTTGTTTGCTGTCATATACAGTGTTAATCCTTAGCAGGTTGGTAACATGCACAAATGGTAAGTTAGGCATCACAAAGATACTTATACCATTGGAAATGCCAGGATCTAACTTACAATTTGTGCATGTTAGCACCCTGCTGAGGATTAACACTGTTACAAGAGCAAACAAGCAATCAGATTATTGTTTATTTTGCAAATTATAAAATTTCATTAAAAGGTGTAATAGAAGAAGAATGTGATGTCTTAGGTCAGTTAGACACCTCATTGTCGGGTTCTATGTATTAGTTAGACACCGATTTGGAGGGTTCTAACATGCATTTTTGTCAGTTAGATCCTGACAGGAGGGAGGGATGTAACTGACAAAAAATGCATGTTAGGACCCGACAAAGAGGTGTCTAACTGACTTAGACATCATATGCTTCTTCTGTTATACGTTTTAACTTATAATTTTTGCAAAATAAACAATAATCTGAGTGTTTGTTTGCTGTTGTAAACAGAGATAATCCCTAGCCGGGTGCTAACATGCACATTTGTCAGTTAGATACCAGCTTTTCCAATGGTATAAGTATCTTGGTGATGTCTAAAAAATACGGTCGGCATCTGACTTCAACAAAAATACATGTTAGAACCCTCAAGATCAGTGTCTTAATATTACTTGTCACTGATCTTTTCAGTGGAGTATTAGGCAAAGACTTGCTTCATTTATTTGAAAACATACTATAACACTATCTCTGAAAGCCAGCTTTTTTAAGCAGTCGAGCTAAAGAGCCAGCCCTCAAGACCAAGTGCTTAGGTGCAACCTATGATTCCAAATCCACTCCTATACACTATATAATATCCCCCAACTTCAATGGAATTTTGACACTCCAGTCAACAATCCCACATCATAGCCACCTGCTACCATGAGCGAGATGCGAACTGGCTACCTCTGAGACCGGTTTAGCCAAAGTTTAGGCTGATGTACCACAATTTCATAATGTTTTCCCCTTAAATTTGATTGTATAACCAGTTAAGCTAAAGGGTCGGCCCCCAAGCCAAGACTAAGTGCTTGCAAATATGTCAGACTGTAAGTGAATGATTCATAAAACTCTTCAGTGATGTCATGGTATACGCCTATCTCTCAATGACAAACTGACATAAATGTTTTGAATACAGCTGAATAACATCACTCTTACTTTGTTGACAACAAAAGGCTGACCTGGTGTGATACCAACCCACTACATGTATACACAATATATTGTACACCCACTACATTATGATTCATTCCACTTTCTAATGGACAGATATGTCCATCTTATAAGCAAATGTCAGGGGATAATTCATATCAATGACAAATCAACATGTCTTAACAATATAACTGAATAGCATTATCTCATTGCGAGTGAGTAGTGAACACATTTGAAAGATTCTCATTTTTGGTTGCATTATTCCTAAAAAAAGAAGAGAAGTATGTCCCACATACTGAAAATTATAATACATCCGATACAGATACTACATAATGCATATAGTCCTACACGGACAAAATGTCCGAACTAGTATGTAAGAAAGACTTACCTGAAAGTACTTGACGAACTTGCAGAGGGAGTCGCTGCCATTGAATCGGTAAGTGATATCCCAAATGAGTTGCGGCAGGATGTTGAAGAAAGCCACGAACAAGTCGGCAATACTGAGATGCATGATCATTGTGTTCATACGTGACAGTTTCTTTCCTTTGAGTCGAAAGAAGAGAATGGCCAAGACCAGGCCATTGCCAAACACAGCCAAAGCAAAGATGACACCCTGGAGTATTATCTCCACTCTCGCGAGACCTTCATCACGTGATGCTGTCTCATTTCCACCAGGTGGAGCCACTGAGACATTGTATAATCCTCCAGGGGGCAGTGGTGTAGGATCAAAGAAGTTGGCGGCTCTTTCAATCTCAAGAATGGCTTCCGATTTGCCTTCAGCCATTGTGGAACGGAATCTGCAAACAAGAGAATGCAAACATTAATCACACAAGACAGAACATACAGAATGGGTACATACAATATGAACATGGTGCTGACACATCATTTACCGACATGATGACATCACAAAACAACGCTTTTCACATTGATCTATATATATATATATCCTTCTTGCTCGTTCTTTGAAAAAAAAAATAGTTTGAGCAAATAACTTGGTCTCATTATCAGTGTGTCAGTGTCATACATCTTCCCAGTAATATCTATCTATATAGATTTATTGATCTGTTGATCTATTGATCTATGTATTGATCTATGCATCGATATAATATTATGTATTGATCTATCCTTCTATCTATCAGTTCACCTATCTAGCTATCTATGTGCCTATCTATGTACCTATCTATTGATCTATGTACCTATCTATTGATCTATGTAATGACCTACGTATCCACATATCTATCCATTTCTCTATCTATCTACCTATCTCTCTATCAACATACACTATATATTTCTGATATTTCTGATTTTCACTTAAAAGCTGTAAAACTTGAAAAAAATTAATTGAATCATAGATCATAGTTACATCATTATATCATTAGGTTCATATATATATATTCTTATGACAAAGGACCAAAGTAACAAGATATTTTGAACTGCAGACATCTGCGGTCAAGTGGGGTGGTCTCGGTCAAGCATACCATGACTGCATGCTGTGCAGGGCAGTGTCAGTCAGGCATCAGGCATGTGGGACAGTGGCGGTCATGGTCAACTTTTTGACAGTGCAGGGCGGTATGGTCATGGTCAAGTGTAGTCCATTGCGGGGCGGGGCGGTCATGCTTTTGGCTAACGGTGCATCGCTCTAATTTCTATCATCTGCATAAAAGTGATGACACTTCAATGGCCGATTACATATAGTATGGTAACTGTGTCAGACTGGTGGGTGGTGACGTAGAGCAATGAGAAGTGCAGAGAAGTGCAGATATGTCATTGACAACTCTTTTGTGACAAGTGATGCCTCAGGTGAGATATTTCCCCAGGTCTATCTTTTCCGCAATATAATCAGTAACCAACAAAAAAAACAGTATGCGACAAAAAAATTACCAGACACAGCCTGGAGGTTTCCATTGTTGCAGTTATTAGTACTTTGAAGCATCTTCTTATGTTGCTACAGTATGGTATTTGGTAGACAAGAAATTTGTAAAAAAAAATTCTGTAGCCAAAAATCGGGACAAAATTGGTTTTTCAACTACCAATGGGTGTTTTGAAACAACCATCATGTTGGTTTTTGCACAGAAGGTCTCGCGAGAATGGTTGTTTTTCCAAAAAATTGCACGCTGTAGTATTAGTGACAATACAGCTGTCCAGAATTTCCACAAACCCAAATTGGTCAGTTCACACATGTCAGACGGATATCTTTGCTGCATCAGTGCATGTCACAAGTGTATACAGTTTCCTGTCTGTCCCTTTTTAAAAGCTTGGTCATGCAGTGCATCAATACAGGATGTAAAGCCCTCACCCACTCTCTCAGATGGATAGCTATATGGTACATATGTACATGCAACCCTGTATAGGGCCAGTTCTTTCAGCTCTCCCCCTTTTTCTTCTTCTGTTATGAGCTCCATGCCCTGGTTGGCAGGGTGGCTTCACTCTCAAGCACGAGACAGGAGGATTTATGTTGCTTTTTTTTCTCAAAGAAGAGATTTTTTACTTATCCAGAAAAAACACAAATACAATGGGTCATCAATTAAGCACATCATCCAATTAATATTGGAAGAGTAGCTGCTCTTGAACTCAAAATGTGGTCAATGGGTCGCCCACGGTTCATCGTCATGCGGGCCCATGCAGCTCCTCAGCAGAGAAGATCTTGCATGAGATTATTGGTGACAGGGAAGTCTGTCACAATGAAATTTTAGCCTAATGTCTTTGGCATCAAATTTGGAAACGTAATGACCTGGGAGTCGCATATATGAGAGATAGTTTATTTTTAGGCTAGGATAATGCATCTTAGAGCCATGCAACATTTGGGTCTTTCGGCCTAAATTTTTCAGGCCTTTGCCAGAACTGCTCCCTGCCCCCTGTGTTCTACACCTATCAGGGATGAGAAATATCAACATTTGGCGGTTATAGTCACCTTATCTGCTTATTTTCCAGTTCTTATTTGGACTGCCATCTCTTTTTATTTCACTGATAAGTCACCATCCACATTTGTTTCGATACACTGCCAAGAGTCGCTTTGTTTACAAAGTATCTATTGTTGCACTGTACTCCAGTCAACAGATATTAGAAATGTGCACCAGCGAGAATCTAACAGAAAACCCAATGAATGTGGATGTGCGGTCCATGGCCTTTTAAACACTCCTGCAAATACCGTTTGTTAATTTCCCCGCATCACGTCCACTTCCACCGGAATTTCTATCCTCTGCTCGCTGATGTTCATCTAGAATTGTGTGAACAAGATCTGAACACAGAGGTCTTCCTTGACCTGTGTTCAATATCTTTTTATTTTCAGTCAACAAATGACGAATACTTACATTCAGGTGCTAGTGGACATCAATGACCTGATAAACAGGACCTATCCACTGTATTGAAACGAATTATCAATTTGCCGTAGAGTAACTTGGTGAAATCATTGATACTCAGTTGGTGATTTATTTTGCTGACATCAAAAGTGTAGGATACATCATCACAAATTGCTTATGAGTCACAGAGAATACTAATATGGCAATCAACAGGGCCGGCCCTAGGCCAATGCAGCCGATGCAGCTGCATCGGGCCCCGCGCTCTTGGGGGCCCCGCACCCTTAAAATAACTCCAAAGGACACAAGGAAGACATGCCCATGCTCCAGCAGTGCTGGCATGCTTAATTGGTCATCTGAGCAATTAACTCCTGTTCTGTAATCTAGTGGCAATTGATCTCCATTCTGTTTATTGCAATCAACAGCCAACACTTGAAACTTTCAAAAGAAAGGCCAGGGAGAAATGCAATTAAGGATTGTGACACTGCATGGATAAAAAAAAAATGGAAAGAATACGTTCATTGATTGCATGAGAGGTCCCCTTCTGTTGGGCACTGTTGGCTTAACAGTTGGAAGAATATTTCAGAAGGAGATGTCATCTTGGCCTGATGGACAATTGTGTGTGTTAATTGCAGTAAATCTAGGGGTCATGAATAAAAGCTAATAAAAATTATATCTGCTTAATGACTGGACCTCAGCAATGATTGAAATGGAGTCCAACAATGATGAGATCTCCTCTGGAATTTTTTTTTAATGAAAGTGAGCTAGTTTATTTACCTACATTTTGACACTATTAGCTGATTGATTAATGTACAATGTCTGATCAATCTAACTTTGAGTGTGACCATATAGGCTCCTTTTCTTCTCAGAAGTTTAAAGCTCGGGCTTGTCCACATTACAATAAACTTCTCAAAAATGGTGCTCAATATGGCTTAGTGTATTCGGCGAATCCACGCAAAGCGGAGCGAACTCAAGAAATAGCAAAGCGAAGTTTTAGCAGACAAGTTTGCAATAAAACTTTGAATGCTTGTATTATTGCAACCATTCAGTCTACAGAAACAGCAGACCCCATTTTGGAAAATTTAGATGATTCCCCGTTATCTGTCAATGATAAACAGGTGTTTAATTCAAGTGAACTGTAGTTACATAATCATACCATTTCTTAGAGGGTGTACATGCCATAAGAGTCATTCGTATATACACTTATTCAAGGGTCTGTTCACTGTCCCCTGTGACCATGTTACCATTTAACAAAGCAATTCTGTCAATGGCACTCATCGCTCATGTGTTAAGTTTTACTTTTTTGTCACTGATCACTTGTAACATTGTAAGTGAAACTGATGCTTTGAACAGTATCTATCTATCTATCTATCTATCTATCTATCTATCTATCTATCTATCTATCTATCTATCTATCTTTCTGTCTGTCTGTCTGTCTGTCTGACTGTCTGTCTGTCGATCTATATCTGTCTAATTATCTAATCATTTACCTATCTATAGGCACAGAAGCAGGGATCAGGGGGCAATAACCCCCCCCCCCCCCCATAGATATATCTCCCCAATCCAGGCCATGGATTGATATTTCATGATCGTTGCATATGACACATTTCAGCTTTTCGGGTGTTGAAAGAAACCAGGTACACTGTATTGTGACATATTTATCATGACCATAAACCTTTCATAGGCCTATAGTAGTATCTTGGCGTAACTAGCCTATAGTCTTCAAGATACAACCATCTAAATGACCTGCCAAGAGCCTATTAGTAATACTGTAACTGCAGTATGCACTGTGCAGGACAGCAGCTGCAGTCTCAATGCACCCTGTAGTGTGACCTGGCCAGAGAGAGGGCACTGGGTCAGACTGCATGGTCAATTTGCTTCGCTTTGCTGATTAAAACTTCGCTTTGCTTTGCGAGAATTCGCCGAATACACTAAGCCCTCAATATGCATTGGATTCTAATGTCACCAGGAGACCTAAAACAGCAATTTGAAATGTTGCTATTAAAGCAGCTAAGAAAACCTGTCTGCAGTTGTCAAATGAAAAGTTTTTAAAGAAAGGGATTGGTTCTCAAAGTTTGGTGGCCTTATCTAGTCGGAAAAAAAAAATTAATGCAAATTAGCTTCTACAGGAACCTACATTTGTATAAGTGTCAATAAGAAGACCTACATGGTGCTACACCTACCAAATAGGCTTGTGCAATGTGCATTGCCAACGTTAAGATTTTTAGCTTTTGATAAAATTTGTTTGGGTAAATTATACTAATTTCTAGGCCTATATTTATTTAAAGCTGATATATCCAGCTTTTCCTATAATGAATGTTAATGATTTATACCAGGTTGGACGGTTTAAAAAGGGGGCCCGCAGAGGTGGTTCGCATTGGGCCCCGCACAGGCTAAGGCCTGCCCTGGCAATCAAGGGTGCAGGAACAGGGCGAGGGGCAGGAGGGGCTATGGTCCATCCTGACCCCAGCCAGGCGGGGCAGGAGGGGCAAGGTCACCCTTTGATCTAAAAGAAATATTCATTATTAGGCCTTAATTTACAGTGAATCTGCAAAAGTTTATAAGCACATATTCAATTCGCGTGAATAAGATTATAAGATTTGACCTTTCTTGACTGACCGCCCCTGCCGCCCTTGTTTCCTCAAAGTTTGTGTCCGCCAGAGTGTGGGAAGGGCCTGCTGTGGAATTGCACTTTCTATACTTTCCTATCTCTAGTTCCACATACCATGCTTAGTAACACAGGGATATACTTACTAGTGATAATAATTGCGACAATATAGTCCTCCAGGTCCAGGATGTGTCTGGTAATTTTTTGTCTTGTATTATTTTTGTTATTTGTTGTTGATTATATTGTGAAAAGAAGCGTGTGGAAAATCTTAGTATGTTTTAACTGATAAAATTAAAATGCTCAGAAACCAATCAAATTTCTATTTATGAAGCATTTGATAGATTTTGATGAGATACATACAATACATATTGTAGATCTGCCAAAACGTTGCATCGCTATAATTTCTATCATCTGCACAAAAGTGATGACAAGTCAATGGCCGGTTGCATAGTATATGGTAACTGTGTCAGACTGGTGGGTGGTGACGTAGAGCAATGAGAATTACAGATATGTAATTGACAGCTCTTTTGTGACAATCCGGGAGTGATGCCTAGGGTGAGATATTTCCCCACGTCTATCTTACCGCAATATAATCAATAACAAAGAAAGAAAACAGTACACAATAAAAAAATTACCAGACACAGCCAGGAGGTTTTCATTGTTACAGTTATTATTACTTCCAAGTATCTTCTCATGTTACTTTAGTATGGCATTTGGCAGACAGGAAATTCGTAAAAATGCAATTCTATAGCCAGACCTTTTCCATTCATTGGCAGGAAACCCTAATAAATTCAGCCCAAAATGGGTTTTTCAACTACCTAAGGGTGTTTTGAAACAACCATCATGGTGGGTTTTGCCCAGAAGCTTTTGTTGTTTTTTTTTCCAAAAATCTGCAGACTGCATTATTCGTCGCAATACAGCTGTACAGTATTTCTACAAATCTAAATAGGTCGGTCCATGCATGTTAGATGGATATTTTTGGTGCATCAGTGTATGCCACAAATGTATAATTTTTCGTGTCTGTCCCACTTTTAAAAGCCTGGTCATGCAGTACATAAATACAGGATGTAAAGCCCTCATCCTCTCTCTCAGATGGGTAGATACATGGTGAATGAGCTCCATGCCCTGGTTGGCAGGGTGGCTTCACTCTCAAGCACGAGACAGGAGGGATGATTAACAGAGTTGAGAGAGAGAGGAGGTCCTCAACATGTTGCTTTTTTTCTCAGGGGAGAGATTTTTTACTTATCCAGCAAAAACACAAATACAATGGGTCATCAATTAAGCATGTCATCCAATTAACATTGGAAGAGTTGCTGCTCTTGAACTCAAAATGTGGTCAATGGGTCGCCCACGGTTCATCGTCATGCGGGCCCATGCAGCTCCTCAGCAGAGAAGATCTTGCGTTGTTTTTCTGTGACAGGGAAGTCTGTCACAATGAAATTTTAGCCTAATGTCTTTGGCATCAAATTTGGAAACGTAATGACCTGGGAATGATATATATAAGAGATGGTCTATTTAAGAGGCTAGGAGTAATGCATTTTAGGGCCATGCAACATTTGGGTCTTTCGGCCCGAATTTTTCAGACCTTTTTCCAGAATTTAAATTAAATTTACAATAGTACAATTTTATAGAGAGCCAACTACCCCCTGTGTTCTACACCTGTGGGATGAGAAATATCCACATTTGGGGGTTAGTTACCTTATTTTCCAGTTCTTATTTGAACTGCCATCTGTTTTTGTTTCAATGACAAGTCACCATCCACATTTGTTTCGATACACTGCCAAGAGTCGCTTTGTTTACAAAGTATCTATTGTTGCACTGTACAGATTCAAAAAGAAAGCCCTGGGCATGAATGTGGATGTGGTGTCCTTGGCCTTTTAAACACTCCCGCACCAGCCATCGGTGAATTTCCCTGCGGCACTTCCACCGGAATTTCTGTGCTCCACTCCACTGTAAAATTTGAAATTTTGAGTTAGCTCAAATGATTGAGTGAGATGGTTGCACAATTTGCTTGAGCCATGATAGCTTGCCGTTTTGAGTTATGATAATCTTTATGTTGTTATAACTTGCAAACAACAAGCTATCTTGGCTCAAAGGAATTGTGCAACCATCTCACTCAATCAATTAAGCTAAGTCAAAATTCAAAATTTACAGTGTAGCTTGTGTTAATTTAGAAATATGTGAACCAGATCTGAAAACAGAGGTCTTCTTTGGCCTGGGTTTGGTATTTTTTTGGTCTTTCGAATTCATTCTAAGACCTTTGTCATCAGATTCAGTTCCAGTCAACAGGCTAAGTTGGTGTACACACAAAAACTTTTCACAGACGAAATGACAACCCAAACTATGTGCCCTTGTGACAACATTGGTAACAAGAACGAACACTCAGAGAGTGTATACGTAGGCCTGCCAGCCTGCCGAAACCTAGGCATATCTATCTATCTATCTATCTATCTATCTATCTATCTATCTATCTATCTATCTATCTATCTATCTATCTATCTATATCTATCTATTTATCTATCTATCTATCTATCTATCTATCTATCTATCTATCTATGTACTGCTGAAAAATTACAATACTTTGCTGGAAAATTTCAGGAATCGGACGAACATTTTGCTGGTTGTATGTAACTTTTGGGGGCCTTAATATTGGGAATAATACATAAAAGAAAAATGTGAACTAACACGTCTTTTAAACATCTAAAACAAATATATTTATGATCTACATCTATTTATCTTCTGTCTTCCTTCCTTCCTTCCTTCCTTCCTTCCTTCCTTCCTTCCTTCCTTCCTTCCTTCCTTCTGTCGGCCTTCCTTCCTTCCTTCCTGCCTTCCGTCATTCCCTCGTCCCTTCGTCTCTTCCTTCTTTCCTTTTTGCTTTCCTTCTTTCTCACTTCAGCAAAGCGTTCTTTCTCTCCTTTATTAATAAATCTGTAAACACTTGCTGTAAATAAGGGCGCGAAATATGGACACTGTGCTGAATGGCAGAGGTATATTTGCCATTAAATAACCAAATAAGTGACGGAGACCAGCCAAATTCGAAAGGAGCCTTCAATGACCCACAAGTAAGAATACTACAAAGAATCAGATTCATACAGTACATAGTTTTAGCAGGATCTTGTGCACAGCGTCATACAGATAGAGAGAGCTTGACTCGTCACATAAGCCCTGCTGCAGGCAGACCTAATTACATGTAGGCAACCCTGGCTACACTATAGTGCTTCTCAGTGCTTTTAAAATTGACTTTCGTTTAACATATTTATTCTGATAGCTGTCAACTCTTCACACTTGATTTTCGCCCACTGACCTACGAGATTATAATCCTCTTAAAAGTACTTAGAGCCTATTCTACAAGTCATATAATCTCCAAAACAATACCTAACTGTTAACTTTCCCCAAAACTCAAAGATTAGACGATTTACCACAGTTTTTGACTTTTCAGGTGAATGTGACCCAGTTTTGACAACAGCTGATTGCTGACCCAGTCTCAAGTTTGCAATACACAACTTGAGTGAATGTGACGATCAGAATTGTGTTTTTCTGTGATCCCTCTCTAAAATTAATAACATATAATTAAATCCCTCTCATAAACTAAATACCATATATATAATTAAATCAATACCTAATTAACACACTGTAAAATATACGTCAGGTTACTCCAAATACTGTTCTGAATACTGTTGTGATTTCAGATTTCAACTATGCCTGGTGATGATGACACTTCTGGATCTGTCCAACCAAGTGAACCCACAGTGACAGATGGAGCTTCAGGCCAATCTGATGAATCGCATGAGACCCCCCTGAAGAACACTGACCCCAGCAAAGTTTGTCTCACCACCTGCAAATATGAAGGAAGGACAACTGCTGCTGCCAGAAATGCAGGTCATGTGTTATGTTCATTATGTCTTCATACATTTCATAAAGATTGTGTAAATTTTCCCATAGTTGACCCACCTACTTTCTTTACATGTCCTATTTGCAGAGACCTAGCTGCTGAAGTGAGGAGACTACATGTCAAGATGGATTCTGTGATCTCACAGAACAAGAGTCTCATTGATACTATTAATCAGCAGCAAACAATATTGAATTCCCTTTTGCCAATGTGTACCCAGATCACTGCTCTCTCTAAACTACTTCCAGATGCGGATTCGGACGATGACGAGGACGAGCCTGAAGTTGAGCCTGAAGGTATCCTGTTGATCGGTGATTCCCTCTTGAGAGATGTCGAGCCTACCACTGATGCCCTGACTGTGGACTCAACGAGTGGTGCACGTTTCCCTGATGTTCGCAAGACGTTGAAGGCGATTAACCCCAAGAAGAAGCGCTACGAACGAGTGGTCATTGTCGCTGGCACTAACGACAGTGCAACGCAACGACCTGCTGACAGGATTGCTGGTGACGCCAAGACTACAATCGAGGCGGCAAAGCGAATTGCCACAACGGTTGTCCTGTCAAGTATACCTCCCCGCAACGACAGCCGTGGTGATAGTGGTAAAATTGATAACGTCAACCAGCTCATGGTTACCATTGCAAATGAGCTGGGCGTCCTGTTTGTGAACCATGATATGAACTTTCGATTCCAGGACAACTCCATTGACTCTGCTCTATTGTTGCCAGACCAGCTCCATCTCTCAACAAATGGAGTCAAGAAACTTTTGTCGAACTTGACCCTCAGTGACAAGTCGAGACCCAAGACTGGCAATAGAGCGTTACGGAAGCCCGAGCAGGCATGGAGCTCCCCGACACCCCCTGTAATTCCTGCTCCTCCTGCCCCACTCATGTCGCTCTCAGTCGACCCGGCCCCCAGTCAGTTGATCCCTGATATTAGTGCGTCCCCCGTCTACTTTAAAGGTGAGCGTTCGCCTTTGAGTAACTTCTTCCCTGCTCCCTTAACGCTCTGGAATATGAACTTTGACAGTTCGGAACATGCTTTCCAGTATCGGAAATGTATCGCCATGGGAGACAAATCTGCAGCGGCTAATGTTTTACGATTTCTACAGCCCTAGCAGCAAAACGGATTGGCGATGCTCTAACGACTGACAAGAAATGGGAAGACATCCAGCAAGGGGCAATGTATGAAATCCTAAAGACTAAAGAACGCCAGTGCCCTAACTTCTCAGATGAACTTCGTCGTTCTGGGAATCGCCCCCTCATCGAGAATACTCCAAACCGCTACTGGGGCAAAGGATACAACGGTGAAGGCCTCAACATGCTCGGACGTCTACTTATGATGTTGAGGTCTGAGCTGTCACAATCGCAACATCGACCGAGGAATTTTACCCCCCGTCCCACCGTATCCCCCCCTCGCACCCCGTATGGACGTACTCAGCCCCACACACGACAGCAACAGCCTAGGTGTTTCAACCACGAGTGTTTTCAAAAAAAGTTGTGAGCTTGTGATGTGTGTCTATATTATTAACAAGGGTATGAATGATAGGCCATATTGAAAGATTTGTTTATAAAATTTAGTGTGCTGATTATTATCTATATAAGGCATGACCCACCTGAAAAATGAATTGAACACCATCCTTGTGTATTTCTGCAATGATTTCATCCACTTATGGGTGCCAGCTTCATTGTTATAAACAGATATCCTGCTGTTGAAGGAGACAGTCAACTCATTTACCATTTCATTTAGGGCCATTAGACTCAATGAACCACTCCATGCATCAATGATTTTGCAGCAAAATAAACAAATGCTGTGATTGGATGATAAATGATTTGTCCAAAATAATCAATTACTTGGTTGCAAATCATTCAGGAATTGTTGTAAAATTATTTCATGCCTGGTGATATTTTTGTTATAATTGTCTGCCTAATTTTAAGCAAAATTTAAGCAACACACCTGTCAAATGACAAAAAAGGCCAAACCTGATGATCACTTCCAAACCAAGTGATCACTGTCATCAACAAAATCATTAATTAGAATAATATTACACTTGGAAAAAAGGATTAGATAACACACAACACTGATTTTCTACAACATAATGACCGCTGACATTCCATGGCTTCATTTCATGCACTGCACTGAAATATGGTCCTGGTAGCCTGAAGACCTGTGTAGTTGCTTGAAGATGTTTCTAAAAAACAGGTTCATGAGTGCTTCTTTTGGTCAATGATAATATGTATGACATTACTTTTAGGTCAGCATACTGAAAGTCTCCTCTTAATTTTTATTTCATTACTCTGCATGGTTGTGAGACGATGGGCCTTTTTTTTCATTTTTGCTCCTGAGTTAGCAAAGAATAGATACTTTTGACTTTTTTAGAGTTTCCCATCAGCATGATCAGATAATTAACCCTTGATAATGTGCAGGCATGTGTTATTGTATATCTGGTGTGTTTTGTAAAATCACAAACGATCACTCGGATAAGTCAGATTACATAATTCATTCTTCTGTCACAGACATTTAACCAACATGGCAACCTACCAGGGTTGGAGTGTCGGAATTGTAGTTTTTGGTGGTCACTCTATTGCAGGAAGGCATGCAGTCAATATGCTAGACGTACAAATGGAGTGACACAACACACATATTTCCACCAGAGGCAGCACCTCACAGTAACATTTTCAGAGTGATAGGTCTAGATCTGTTTTCCCCTGAAACTTCTTGTACTTGAATGCACATGACATTTGTAAATGAATGGGAAGCTTTTAAGTTTCTCCTGGACCACATTACAGTCTTTACTTACTGTCAGCTGAGTCTTAGAAAAATGTCATGGTCTCTAAAAGTTTGGAAGGAGAGGTTTTTTAAATTTCTAAATGGAGCTTTTCCATCTGTCATAGTTTTCTTTATTTGTATTAATTCACATTTACAAGACATTGTAATAGCAATTTCTCTTTATCACATATCTAGTCACATTAAAGCAATTGATCCATTGCAATGCAGCTGTGGATTGTAATTACTTTTCTCACCAGGTGCTGTCTTTATATTTAAGTTGTGTTTATAGTCGGTTCAAAAGCTTTCAGCTTGTGTTATTTTTTGTATATATATATCCGACTTAAAATAAAGATTACTTTGACTTTGACTTTGTCATGTCTAGAAGTGATTGACCCCCTGTTGCTAAATCTCAGAATTAAATTTTGTCCTTGGCTGTTGTTTTGATTATCACTGGCAGCCATTGTTGGCTGAGGCCAAAGACCCTATATAGCTGTGTAAACTTTGGAAAGAGGTGGTTTTCATTAAAATACAGAGGTGACAACAACCTTTGGCCTGTCCCATACAAAAAGACAGTTGCACGGAGCAAGAAAAACATCAGGTAAGACTCTGTCAATTCTTTAAAATGTGTCAATTTGAGGATAAACTAGCCCATGAAAGTAGGTGAAATGCTAGTTTCATACTCTGTATATCTACTCATCACAAGCTCATCACAAACAAAAGGTGACTCCACTCGTGGTTTCAACTGTGGTGAGGCATCGCACACGAAGGCCACATGTCGTCACAACTCTCCCCTTCGCTGTTACACCTGCAACGGACTCGGCCACAAGAAGAAATTTTGTGAACAGTCCCATTAAAGATCGGGCCAGGGAGAGGTGGCCGGGCCTTGCAGGAATGTAAATAGTTTGCCAGTGACTTTTAAGAACTGTGACATCAACTGTGATGTTAATATTTGTGATTTTATTGCTGAAACATGTGTTTTTAATATTGTTGAGTGTTTTAACATGAACAATGATGTAATCTCAAATGATATATATGTTTTGAACAGATTAGAAAATAACAGCTGTATTCACGCAAATGGACACTTTACCAATACACATTATAATTTATCGCAAAACTGTGATGTAATCAAAGGTGCTATCCCTGTTATAGAAAACATTTCAGAATATAGTTCCATAGAAAATTCAAATCCATATTTGGAAAATCCGCGAAATTGTAAAGAAATTTTAAATGAATGTGTGGAAAATTCGAAGGATTGTATAGGAAATTTGTATGATTTTACAGAAAATTCAAATGATTGTGCAGTAATTTCAAGTGATTGTGCAGAGAATTCAAATGATTTTGTAGAAAATTCAAATAATTGTGTCGAAATTTCAAATGGTTTTCCAGATTATTCAAATGATTATGAAGCAAATTTAAATGATTGTCAAGAAAATTCAAATGATTGTGCAGATAATTCAAATGATTTTGAAGAAAATTCAAGTGATTATCAATATTATTCAAATGATTATGTAGCAAATTTAAATGATTGTAGAGAAAATTTGAATGATTGTGTAGAAAATCCATATGAGGACCTTTCCAAATTTTCCAAAAACAATGCAAAAATCTTATATTTTCTCATCTAAATATTAATGGCCTGTCATGCAAGTATATGGAGATACATGAAATACTAAGAAAAGGACATAGTGACATTCTATTTCTATCAGAAACCAAATTAGATAGCTCCTTTCCAAATGCTCAATTTCATATTGATACATTTTTGATCCACAGACTTGATAGAAATTCCCATGGTGGCGGACTTGTGTGCTACGTTAAAGACACAATCCCGCACAAAAATCGATCTGATATTGCTGTAAATGATTCAGGAATAGAAAGTATTGTTATACAAGTTAAAACAGCTCAGAAAAATATGTTTTTCCTCCATATCTATAGACCACCAAGTGTAAATGTTTCTAATCTTCACTCTGCTTTAGAAACCATGCTGAATAAGTGCTTCTTAGAAAGTGAATGTGTTTATGTGATTGGCGATCTAAATGTAAATTTCATGCAAAATTCTAACCAATTAAGTAATATCTGTGACAATTACGACCTCAAACAATTAGTGAAAAATCCGACATGCTTTAAAAGCACAGATAACCCAACACTACTTGATGTAATTTTAACAAATAATCCAAAATCAATAAGGCAATCCTTAAATATTTCTCTAGGAATAAGTGATTTTCATAATTATATCAGTGCTGCCACTAAATTAGTTTGCCCATCCGACCAGCCTAAAATAGTATACTACAGGACATTTAAGCATTTTAATGAAGAATCCTATAAAAAAGACCTAGAATTAGCACCTTTCCATTTAGCTCAATTATTTGACGACGTTGATGATCAATTATGGTTTCACAATACATTGTTATTAGATATAGTTAACAAAAATGCTCCCAAAAAACAGAAAATAGTAAAGTACAAACAACTACCTTATATGAATGACAATTTAAGAAAAGCTATAAATGTAAAAGCAACTATGAAAAGAAAATTTTATAAAAGTAAAAGTCGGGAGTCATGGCAAAATTTTAAAAAACAAAGAAATCTCGTCAATAAGTTAAAGAGGACATCTTTATTAAAATACTTTGAAGATAATTGTAATTCTGACAAAAGTAAGGGGAAACACTTCTGGGAAATTGTTAAACCTTTCATGACCAATAATGTTAAACAGAATAACCAAAACATCACATTGTATGAAAATGATTCTCTGATTGGTAAACCAATAGATGTTAGTAATACATTCAATGAATATTTTATAAATGTTACAAATGATCTCTGTGAATCAAATGAAGTTAAGGAAATGTCAGCTGATCAGGTCATCAGCCATTATAGGGATCACCCCAGTGTAAAAGTGATCAATGACTATGTAAAAAATGAACAACAGTTTAACTTCGCAACAGTTTGTCAATCGTCAGTGTGAAACAAACTTAAACTTCTTCAACCAAACAAAGCAACTGGTTTTGATCAAATCTCCCCAAAATTTCTAAAAATTGGCTCAAACTCTTTGAGCAGTTCTCTCACCCCCATAATAAATAAGAGCCTAAAAACTTGTGAATTTCCTGACAGCAATAAGAAAGCAGAAGTAACACCACTCTATAAAAAGTCAGATCAGCTAGCGAAAGAAAATTATAGACCATTAAGTGTGCTTCCCTCAACCTCTAAAATATTTGAGAAAGTTCTCTGTGATCAGCTACTAGATTTTATGTCAACTTATTTGTCGAAAGATCTATCTGCTTATCGGAAACAGTATAGTTGCAATAATGTACTTGTGAAATGTATTGAAAATTGGAGAAAAGCGCTCGATAATAATTGTCATGTTGGGTGTGTATTGATAGATCTTTCAAAAGCCTTTGACAGTTTACCGCATGGACTTTTGATAGCAAAGTTACATGCATATGGAGTCTCTGTAGAAGCCTGCTCGTTTATTATGAGTTACCTAAAGAATCGAAGGCAAGCTGTAAAGTTAGGAAATATTAGAAGTGAATGGTTAAATCTAAAACAGGTGTCCCACAGGGGTCAATCATGGGTCCTCTTCTATTTAACATTTTTATCAATGACTTCATATATGAGCTCAAGAAAACATGTGACGTATACAATTATGCAGATGATAATACTTTGTCATATTCTCATAAGGATAAATTAAAGGTTAAAGAAACACTTGAGAAAGCTGCTGACACAGCCATCACTTGGTTCCAAGTAAATTATATGAAGGCTAATCCTTCGAAGTTTCAGGCAATCTGCATTAGCAGAAACAATTCTGAAATTGAATTCAATGTCGATGTGAACAGTATCAAATCAGAAAGTGTAGTGAAACTCTTAGGCGTACACATAGACAATAAGTTAAACTTTAATCATCATTTGTCACTAATTTGCAAAAAGGCTGCAAGGCAAATAAATGCACTTCAACGATTATGTAAATATGTTGATTATGAAGGACGACTCAGGATTTATGAGGCATTTGTAGCTTCAAATTTTATTTACTGTTCTATTGCCTATCAGACTTATACTCCAGGACATGATAGGAAAATTGAAAAACTAAATGAAAGAGCAATAAGACTTGTTTGCAATGACGATGAGAGCACATATAATGATCTACTCACAAAAACAGGTAAAAAAATGCTTCACGTAACTTGTAAAAATAACTTAGTTGAATTCGTATTCAAGATACTTCATGGCCTTGCACCACCGTTGGAAAGTTCATTTTTCGAGAAACAAATTTCTCCATATAATATGCGGGACAATGACAAACTTGTACTACCCACTTTTAATACAATTCAATATGGTAAAAGGTCAATTAGTTACCAAGGTCCCTCATTATGGAATATTCTGCCCTCTCATGTGAAATGTTCAGATGACTTAGGATCATTCAAGTCAGACTTGCGGAGAAATAACTACTTCAATCAATGTGAATGTGGGACATGTTTAGTATGTCTCAGAAATTCTTTGTAATACTTACATGTCATGATATAAGTAATGATACACAGATACGTGTCAAAGTAAGAACACAAATGTAAATTTATTTCACTCATCACTTTCATTTGTACATAACTTCATCAATTGTTCTGTCGTTTTAACCTGTCGGTAAAAAGCTTATAGCTTGTGTTTATTGTTTTATTGTCACCACCGACGTTAAATAAAGTTTTACCTTACCTTACCTTACCTTACCTTTTTACAAAAACTGGTTCTGAATATTTGACATGTGCTGCCCTGTTGTGCATAGTGACAGCATACCACAACACCACAGAACATGCAGGTTCATTTCAAAAATAAAGACAAAAAAAGTAACTCTCTTATAATATCAATTGTGCAGTTTGATCATGTGATTTAATCATCCCTTTTTGTATCGATGTCTTAACCTATAAAAAAAAAACTTATATGTATGTATTCTTAACAGTTTATCAATTCAACCAGATTAGGAATATTTCTGGCAATATTTTTACGTGTGAAACGTCACCAAAGATTGTGTACATCATCTTGAATGCAAAACTTGGCCTAAAAACCTTAATAATCATCCGATTTAAAAAATTTAAAAACCTGCAGATATCAAGTAAACTCCCCCGAATTCAATGCACTTATCAATTTTGCTCTATTTGCAATATTAACCTCGCAAGCTTTTCGGCGCATTGCGTTGCAATGGTGCAGTTCCATTGACCACAGCAAACCAGTGGCTGATACATTATTTTTTTTGGGGGGGGGGGGTATTTTTCAGGCCTGACATCACACACTATTAAATAGTACTGAAAAACATGTACACTGTGCATGTGTGAACAATTAACAAACTAATATCCAAACAGGTGGTTTTCCATATATATCAGAAGTTTTTTTTTTTTTTTTTTTTACAAATCCTTGGTTATGTATATATTTTCATGAAACAAGGGGAGGGGCTTTGAAATTTTTCTAAGGGTATGTATATCATAGAAATGCCTACTTTAAGATATTAAAACCTTTTATTACATGCCACATGCCCTCAGGTTCACAATAAGATCGATACAGTACCCTTTTTCAAGGGTACTTTTCTTTTTTATACATGACTCAATAGAAAATGAATGTGGTACAAAGTAAGCAATAAATCAAGAACCCTATGAATGCATTGCATGCTATTTTTACTTTCAGTTGGCGAATGACGAATACTTACATTCAGCTGCTAGAGGACATCAATGACCTCATTAACAGGCCCTGTCCATGGCATATAAATGAACTGTCAATTTATCATTGAGTAACTTGTGACCTCATTGATAATAAGTTGCTGACTTGTTTTGCTGAAATCAAAAATATCTGATATGACCTAACAAATTGTTTATGAGTCATGGAGAATAACATGGCATGGATAGCGATACTCACAAGGAAAATTTCAGTCCAGTTCTGTAGGCACGTGACATTCGTCGACTGTAACTGAACTATCTGTTCATTTTAAATCTCCAACCTCTTCTCTCCTGCTCATGAATGCAACTGACAGAAATTCACATCAGAACCTCAAAGTTGCTGTCTGCTAGAGTGTGGGAAGAGCCTGCTATGGAGTTGCACTTACTGTACCCTGTCATCCACATGCCATACCAAGTAACATGAGGAGACACTTCAAAGTAATAATAACTGTAGAGTTGCACTTTCTATACTTTCCTTCTTCCACATACCGTACTAAGTAACGCAAGGATACACTTACAAGTAATAATAATTGTGTCAATAGATTCCTCCAGGACAGTGGCGTAGCCAGCAGGGGGGCAGGGGGGCAACTTGCCCCCCCCCCCCTGAAAAGATTTTGGGGAAATTTTTGCAGATATATTGCCCAAAATAGGAAGAAAAATTGAGAAATAGTAAGAAAAATGGGGAAATGATAAGCAAAATGGGGAAATGTCAAGCAAAATGGGAAAATGACCAGAATTGAGGGAAATGGTAAAAAATAATGAGGAAATGAAAAAAAAGTAACTGCAAGAAAAGTGGATTAATACAAAGAGTTTCATCAGATTTCCCCATTTTTTCTTCACAATTTCCCCATTTTTTCTTCACAATTTCCCCATTTTTCTGGCCCCGAATGATATGCATCTGCAAAAAAATTCCATGCACGAAAATTTTCAAAATGTAACCAACTTATATGGGACGGCTTTTGTGATTAAAGGAAATTGTGCTAGGCCTGAGGTATTTGCAAATATTTTTATCAAAATATGTATCGAACAAAATTTGCATGATTTCCAGTTGTCTGATTTGACATTTTGCAAATTTGCACCTTATTTCCCTTAAATTTACTGATTAAAAAAAAAATTATCAAACTGTTATTATAAATTTCCCTAAAATTTCTCTTAAACCTCAACAAAAACGTTCTCTGAAACAAAATTTCTCCACAATTTTTGCAGTGATAGCCTACATGTATTTCTGTGAACTGAAAAAAAAAATTCTCAAGAGCTTTCATTTATCATGTTTAATTGTTTATATCTCAACAGAATGCATAGAATTCTACAACATCAGTTATTCTGAGTTTCCCACTCCTCCTCAGATTTATGGTCCTGGATTTTCCTAAATCTGAAAATAAATCCTCGGTATTTTTTATCACTGTATATATATATATATATATGTATATAATATACATTTCTTCCTTAAGTCTTTACTGGCATTTATTTATCTGGATTTTAGATCCTAGATTTTCCTGTTTTTGCAAAGATATGCTTCATTTTTAAAGTTACATCTTCCCTAAATTTCTCTAAATTGCCAGCCAAGGAAGTTACTTTCAAACATTTATTAATAATTTAGGGACAACCACAACAGTAACGAGATTCTGAAAGAATTTTTTAACATTGTGTTACAATGCGCGACACGGGAAAAGCTGGTAGTAGCGAATAAAATTTTGGGGAAATGTCTTGATGGTTTGCCCCCCCCTGGAAAAAATCCTGGCTACGCCACTGCTCCAGGATGCGTCTGGTAATATTTTTGTCTTATACATGTACTTTTTTCGTTTTTCGTAATTGATAATATTATTGATAGGAGAACGGTGAGGAAAATATCTCCCAAGGCATTACTCATGGATTAAGACAGCTGTCAATTGCAGGTTCTCTGAGGTATACAGTTTTACAGCTACCATTCCATTCAATTGTCCATTGACTAAATCATCTTGTCTTCACTTTTATAATTATAAAAACATTGGTGTGCTGATAAAAAGGCTCTATCTTCTACTGATGCAATGACGAGGCTCAATAGAGGAGGCAGGGAGACAGATAGATGGATGGATTATTGGGGCTTTACATCCTGTATTTATGCACTTGGTAGGCTAATTGGGACAGGGGGAGGACACGGCAATGAGGCAAAAGATGACAGAAACAGCCGTCGAACATAGGCCCAGGTGACCCGGCAAGAGCTGCACTCGAACCCTGGACCCAGCGATTGGCAGTCCAGCACGCTACCACTAGACCAACCCTCCCCCCTAGGCAGGGAGATGGACAAACCAGGAATAAAGTCAGGATTGAAGTCCCAAATGAAGCTAATACAAGTTTTAGAGATAATAGTTGTTCTTTGAGTATATATCAGGATTTGGATTGAAGCAGTCTGGACTAAATTTACAATAATTATTTTGTTGGTTGTCAGATTCAGGTTTCAGATTTTTCATTAATCCTAATTTGCTAACCGTTATTTGCAAATGGTGTGTCAGTCCTCTATCTATCTATCTTTCTATCTATCTTTCTATCTATCTATCTAACTATCTATCTATCTATCTATCTATCTATCTATCTATCTATCTATCTATCTATCTATCTATCGCTCTATTGCTCTATCGCTCTATCGCTCTATCGCTCTATTGATCTATCTATCTATCTATCTATCTATCTATGTGTGTGTCTAGTCCGTCCTAACTGTTAAATCAATTAAAATCAACAGAAAGCTTGCAACTTTATCTTATGAAGCATCTAATAGATTTCGATTTGTTACATAAATAGATCTACCAAAACATGGCATGTTTGAGGTCCATAAATCACAGCAGACAACCAGATACAAGAGTTCTGCAGGGAGTGGAGTAATTGACAAGAAACACGATTTGTGTTTCACTTAAACCTATCAGCTGTGTTCCATAAGCTAACATGGACTGGGGATTGAGCAATTGACTATAGACTAAGATTTATCTACCTAAACTATGATAGGACTAGAGTATGGATAGACCAATGTGTAACATTCACTTCAATGCCATAGTAAATTACAAAACAGCCATATTGTCAATTACACATACCTCATAGTAAATGACAATGAAGTGAAAGCTTCCTACAAGCAATAAATGAAGACAAACATAGATGCCATTAATCAAACCCTCGCGATAAAGTTTCACTTGTCAGGCATGTTTGTTGGGAAAGTCAATTTCGGATAAAAATTTGATGCAAGTACATCAAACAACATGGTCTGGAGCAAGATATCCTCATCATAATGTATGTACCATGATTCGCAGGGTGGCTTCACTCTGAAACATGCATGGTTTGATTAATGGAGTTGAGAGAGAGAAAGAGGAGTTCCTAAGCATGTTACACATTTGTCTGATGGGAGATTTTTGTATTTGTCCAGCAAAAACGCAAATTCATTGAATCACCAATTAAACACGTCACCCAATTAATATTAGAAGTGGTTTGCTCTCGACCCGTACAATTTTTTTCGATGTGTCACTCATGGTGCAAAGGCTGCCCATTGGATAAATCATCTTGTCTTCACATGGGCATGTTGGTGATAGGGCTCTGTCTTCTAATGGCACAGGAGAGGCTTTTAAAACAGGAGGGGCAGGGAAATGGAAAAAGCCAGGATTAAAGCCGGGATTCCCAATGAAGCTTCTACCTGCATTTGAGATAATATTCGTTCTTTGAGCGTCTATCAGGATTTGAATTGAACCAGTCTAGACTAAATAACAGTAACTCTTTAGTTCTTTATCTATCTATCTTCTGCATGTATCTATCTATCTATTTATCTATCTATCTATCTATCTATCTATCTATCTATCCATCTATATTATGTCTGTCTAGTCCGTCCTAACTGTTAAATCAATTAAAATCAACAGAAAGCTTGCAACTTTATCTTATGAAGCATCTAATAGATTTGATTTGTAAGATACATAGATCTATTAAAACATGGCATGTTTGAGGTCCATAAATCATAGCAGACAACCAGATACAAGAGTTCTGCATGGAGTGGAGTAATTGACAAGAAACACGATTTGTGTTTCACTTAAACCTTCTAGCTGCGTTCAATAATCCAACATGGGCTGGGGATTGAGCAATTGACTATAGACTAAGATTTATCTTCCTAAACTATGATAGGACTGGAGTATGGATAGACCAATGTGTTTACAACATTCACTTCAATGACATGTCAATTATGAAACAGCCTATATTGTCAATTATACATAGCTCTTAGTAAATTACAACAGAATGAAAACTTCCCCCAAGCAATAGATGAAGACAAACATAGATGCCACTACATCAAACCCTCGCGATAAAGTTACAGTTGTCAGGCATGTTTGGTGGGAAAGTCAATTTCAGATAAAATTGGATGCATATTCATCATACAACATTTATATCGTTGTCAAAATGTATTGTCTTTAAAACTACTGAGTCTTCCTCTGGTTCTTGCATAGCTTCAGATAATTAGAAACAAATACTTAAAATCAACCCCTCAGATATATCACATGCTTATATTTATGTGATATGACAGTCAGCTCTTGCCATATTAGTCATCTCACCATAAAAACTGATGTTGCACTTGATACTTTACCATAACTGTATAATAAAACGTGTGTGCATTTTTGGTGTAAAACATGTCATCACACATTTTTCAAATCTGATTTTAATTATGATTTTAAAATATGCCATGCATTCCTCGGAGAACATTTCTGTTAAATGTAAATAATTTTCAGATCAGAAAGGCAACATCATGCATGGGCTCTGAGAAGATGTGATAGTTTACAGCTTTCATTATTATACAATCTTATGTTATCAGCCCACAGAGCACTATACATGATATCTCAGGATATGGTAAATCTCAAGGAAAAATGCCATTTATTCAGCATTTGGTTACCATGGAAATAGATGTAGTTGTGAATAATTTATGAATCATGAATACAAACCCCTCTTTATCAGACTGTCATGGACCAAGAGATATCATTAACCCTAGAATCTCATCAGCTCATGGTTGGTTATTGATGCATGGGTTTCCCAACAATACCTGTCCTTTCACTGTTCTAGCTCAACCATTCAACCATTCTTGTGTCTCTACAATGTCATGTGCTTGTCCTAACAAATCTACCGAAGTTCATAAATACTGGACGTAAAGCCTCAACAATCCTTCTGTATTCTGCTATTGTTCAATGCACAATGTTGCAGGGCTTATGACATTAATTCTGCCAGTTAACTTTCTCCTGCACCCAAAACAGCATAAAATGCATCCTCTATGCTCTCACTTCTCTAAAAGTCTAACTACTTTCATACAACTATCTAGCTATCTCTTTATCTGTCCTTCTGGGTGTCTAGCTATTATCCATCTTTTATCGATTTTTTTGACAGTGTGTCTATCTAACTGTCTATCTAACTATATAGTCTGCCTTATGTAACTATCTAGTCTGCCTTAACTGTTCATTCAATGAAAATCCACACAAAACAAATTAAATTTCCAATAGAATTTGATTTGTTAAATTACATAGATCTACCAAAACATGGCATGTTTGATGATCATAAATCACACCAGGCAGCCAGATACATGGATTGAGCAATTGACTATGGACTAAGATTTATCTCTCTAAAATATGATAGGACTGGAGCATGAAGACCAATGTGTAACATTCACTTCAATGTCATAGTCAATTACAAAACTGATATTGTCATTAAACATAGCTCATAGTAAACTACAACATAATGAAACCTTCCCTTACAATAAATGAAGACAAACATGGATGCCACTACATCAAACCCTCGTGATAAAGTTTCGGTCGACAGGCATGTTTGGCGGGAAAGTAATTTCAGATAAAAATTGGATGCCAGTACATCAAACAACAAAGTTTGGAGCAAGATATTGTCATCATAATGTATTCGCTTAAAAACTGTTTTTGCTTTCACACATTTATAATGAAACTGCAGTGGAGGGCCGGATACAGAAAATGTCGGACATTGGGGGTTTACAAATGGAAATTTACTAAAATTTTGGGATTTTATTATTTTTTTGCATTAAAATCTACAGGCCCAAGGGGGTCGGGGTTTGAACCCAGTAAACCCCCCCTGGATCCGCTTCTGAGTGATGCGTTAAATTTCAATACACCCTAAAAAATGTCGGGACAAAATTGGTTTTTTAGATTCAAAATGGTTTTTTGAAAAACCAAATTTCAATGCAAAAAACCAACATGGATTTTTAAAAAAATCCATGTTGGTTTTGCATTGAAATTTGGTTTTTCAAAAAACCATTTTGAATCTAAAAAACCAATTTTGTCTGAAATTTTTTAGAGTGTATATAATATAAACGTCTGTCCTAATCTGCCCAGTGTCCATCTGGTGCATAAATACAAGATGTGAAGTCCCAATCAACCATTCATCAATATATACATTTTGTTACAAAACACAACAATCAGTAAGATGACAGTCATACAAATTTCAACCTTCACAATATTAGCTAAAATTAGTCAAAGGCAGCTTCTCTCTAAATTACATCAAAGACAAATGGCAGACAGATAGATCAGGATTTTAAAAAGCCCCAGACAAAGCTAATTCCTCCAGATGAGATAATCTTTGTTTCTTTGAGCATCCGTTAGGATTAGGATGGAACCAGTCTGGACTAAGTTGACAGTAATTCCTTAATTGGCAATTACATGAGGGTCCCAGACTAATTGCTGATCCTAAAATGATGAAATTGTGAGCAATGTGTCATATCTGTGCTACTGATTTGAAGTAATGCCAGCTGAAGGTGTTTGCCTGCGTGGGTAAAAAAAATTGAGTTGTGTTATAACTGGAGCTCCGTCAATAAAAACTATTTATTTAACTCATGTTTAGCATTGAAAAAATAGCAATAAAAAGATTTAACCAGGTTAGGCTAACCCATGTTGAGCATTGAAACAATCCGGTACAGACAGGAAGCCCAAAATATTTTCAGCAGACCTATTTTGATTAGCATGTAGAGGACTCTAGCTCTCTGTCCCACCTGCTATCCAAACATTCGCTGACACATATGCATGTGTAATCTAGGACGTCTAAAGAATTTTTGAGAGAAGGTTAAAGACTTCTTGGTTATTAAAAAAAATAGACCTTTTGTGACGGGAATATTGTACCTAAAGAAAATAAATTGTGTATTTGCACAACGGAAGTACAACTTCCAAAGTACTTTGCCAGGAGTATACAAACTGAACAAAACACTTGCTAAGTACTTAGAAATATATTTCTGTTTGCCACATTTTCTCTTTCCTGCAAGCAGCTGTGGTATTTAGAGACCAAACAACACTTTACCACTTCAGATGTTAGAACAATGGTATTCCATCAGGAAGCAGAGAAAATTGAGAAATGCATAATTCAGTTAATTCTTGAAAAGCACAGGACTGCCCTGATTATTGTGCTATTGGTAAAGAACTTGTAATGTTGAAGAGGTTTTCATCAGAACAAGAAGCGTGTCACAGAATTGTAGTTTTACTGTGAATATTTCATGATGAGGCCAATTATTTTTCTCCAAACTTTGCATCCAACATTTATCTGAAATTTACAATCCCGCCAAACATGCCTGACAGCAGAAACTTTATCAGGAGGGTTTTAAGTAGTGGCATCTATAAAAAATTTGTCTTCATTTATGGCTCGGGGGAAGTTTTCATTCAGTTATTATTTACTATGAGCTATGAGCAATGCGAAAATAGATACTATGAGCTGTTTTTCAATTGATCACAAGCATGGCATTGAAGTGAATTTTACACATTGGTCTACAGCATCTCTGTTATAGTCCTATCGTATTTTAGAAGATAAATCGTAGTAAATAGTCTTGAAATTGCTCAATGCTCAAGCCTATGTTGGCTTATGGAGTGCAGCTGATAGGCTTAAGTGAAACACAAATGGTGTTTCTTGTCAATTACTCCACTGCATGCAGTAATCTTGTATATGGTTGTCTGAGCACTGTGATTGATAGACCCCAAACATGCCATGTTTCAGCAGATCTCTTTATGAATCTAACCAATGTCTATCCTACATTTCATTTGAGCAATTGGACTTTCTGTAGATTTTAATAGAGTAAACAATTAAGGCAGCCTGGTCAGTGCATTACAGCCTGTCACTTTGATACCGAAAAAGAGTGTAGATCTATACTGTTGCACTATGAAAATGGCACTTCATGTGTCATTGTACTGATGATTTGTCATGATCATACCCAATACTTTCAATGTTAATTTGATTTAAGGAGAGTTATCCCTCTTGTTGGTGACGGGCAAACAAACGGATTATGTATCTTATTTTTACTTTGAAATCAGTTATGACAAGTCAAATGGCCTTCTCTTGATCATGACCAATCAAACTGCCTCTATGTTTCCCATGTTGAAAGTAAAGAAAATGACCCTTCATTAGCTATCATGCATGAATCACGAAGTGCATTTTTCACAGTGAACTGTCCCTCATATTTCTTCATCAAAGTGAAAGACTGTAATACATGGAGTAGAGCTTCTGCTACCAACTGATTGATCTATCTATATATGTGAAAGTGCAGACAAGATGATTCAATGGGCAATTGCATGGAACATGAAATAACTGTTGGACTGTTGGGAGATAACATCTACCACAGAGAAATATGTAATTGATATAGTCATCAGCGAATCCGCGAGTGATGCCTTTGGGCGCATAGTCCTCTTACTTCTCTTTTCTACAAGATGTTCAATGACAAAGAACGAAAATAGTACGAGACAAAAAATAACAGACACATCCAGGAGGACTCTATTATTACAGTTATTATTACATTGAAGTGCCTCCTCATGTTACTTGGTATAGCATGTGAAAGATAGGAAAGTATAGAAAGTGCAACTCTACATCAGGCTCTTCCCACACTCTGGCAGTCAGGCACCAACTTTGAGGTTCTGATTGGTATTTACAGTCTATCTTTATATTTATCGTATTTAGATGGCACTACATCAAACCCTCTTAACCAGCTGGGTGGCCAAGTGGTTAAGGTTCCCACCTGCTCCGCTGAAGGTCTTTGCCTGCATGGATTCGAACCCCGGTTGGGGAACTCAAAATTTTCAGTGGACCTTCATGAGCAAAATCCATGCTGGATGTCGTTCGGATGAGACGTTAAATTAGCGGCCCTTGTATCAGTGTGTATGCTGGGCAAGTAAAAGATCCCTCGCATGGGGTAAATGTGTAACATGTTGAGGGCTCCCGCTCTCTCTCCCATCTCATCAATCAACCCTCGTGAGCACCCAGAACTGGGCTTAGAGGGCTGCACTTACCATATCTATCTATCTATCTATATATCGTGATAAAGTTTCGGTCGACAGGCATGTTTGTCGGGAAAGTCAATTTCGGATAAAAATTTGATGCAAGTACATCAAACAACATAGTTTGGAGCAATATATCATCATCATAATGCATTCACTTAAAAACAGTTTTTGCTTTCATACATAAATTTCAATACAAATGTTTGGGCATTGTTTGACCCAATCTGTCCAGTGCCAATCTGGAGCATAAATACAGGATGTAAAGTCCCAATCATCCATTCATAAATATATACCTTTTGTCACAACGGCCAACCATCAGCAAGATCCCAGTCATACAAGTTTCAACCTTCACAATATTATCTAAAATTAGTCAAAGGCAGCTTCTCTTCAAATTACATTAAAGACAAGTGGCAGACTGATAGATCGGGATTAACGCCCCAGACAAAGCTAATTCCTCCAGATGAGATAATCTTTGTTTCTTTGAACATCTGTAAGGATTTGGATGAAACCAGTATGGACTGAGTTGACAGTAATTCCTTAATTGGCAGTTACGTAAGGGTCTCAGACTAATTGCTAATCCTAAAATGAAGCATTTGTGGGCAATGTGTCATAGCTGTGCTACTGATTTGATGTAACGCAGCTGAAGGCTTTACCTGCGTGGGTAAAAAATCAGTTTTGTTATTACTGTATGGAAGGGAGCTCAAAATATTTTCATTGGACCTGTCTGCATGGCATGTTGTGGACTCTTGCTCTCTGTCCCAACAGCTCTTAAAACATTAGCTGACACATATGCATCTAATCTAGGAAGTCTAAAGGCTTTTCGAGAGAAGGTTGAACACTTCTTTGTTATTAAAAAAAATAGACCTTTTGTGACGGGAATATTGTACCTAAAGAAAATAAATTGTGTATTTGCACAACGGAAGTACAACTTCCAAAGTACTTTGCCAGGAGTATACAAACTGAACAAAACACTTGCTAAGTACTTTGAAATAGATTTCTGTTTGCCACATTTTCTCATTCCTACAAGCAGCTGTCATATTTAGAGACTAAATAGCACTTTGCCACTTCAGAATGTTAGAACAATGGTATTCCATCAGGAAGCAGAGAAAATTGAGAAATGCATAATTCAGTTAATTCTTGAAACACATTGCTCTCTGATTCTGACGCCGTTGGTGGCGAACTTGTTATGTTGAAGAGGCTTTCATCAGAACAAGGAGAATTTCACTATTCAAAGTTTGAAACATTGATAGCTGGAAATCAAAAGTAAGTTAGAAGTCATCTTCTGTCCAGGATTGTTGGGCCATTTCATAGTGTAACGTCACCTTCTAGGTGGCACTATAGCTTATGACGTAACCATGGGTTACCATGATATAGCGCCACCTAGAAGGTTACGTTACACTAAGAAATGGACCAACAATCCTGGACAGAAGATGATTTCTTCTAACTTTATTTTTTTATCTATGGATCCCCAGTTGTCAATATTCTTTTCATCCTCTTCCAAAAGAAGTGTATTCAATCAGCTATAATCACTGTGGCAAAACTGGACGAGGGTAACTGAGTTACCCTCGTCTAAATTTGTTAAAATAAATTGAAAAAACTAGGTCATCCCATTGGATCCCATGTTAGAAGATGACTAAGATAACTGCTTTTCCAATAATTGAAAGACGAAGGTAACTGCATATGATGACGAGGGTATTTGCAGCTAAATTGTGCAGTAAACCAATGCAGTTGGGCCAAGGTTGATTTCATAAAATGAAGAAATGTAACAATCAACCCAAGAGGACCAATGCCCACGATACAAAAGCAATTTAAACCAAATTTAAGCATTCATATATTTTTTTGTAGAACACAAAATGATATCTGCAGTAATAAAGGGATCTTAGTGGATATACGTAATACAATTAGCAAAATATTTTTAAATAATGTTTATAGATTTTGTAGTGACTTCCTTCATTTCCCAATCTCTGGGTTTTCAGTATAATTCCGGTTTTGGCCAGATCACCATGATCTGTGATAGACATTTCTGCTATAGTTTCAATCATGCTTTGCTTCATTGCTTTGTTTACTGTTAGCCTTTATTAGCCTACCCAATATGTTTTTTAGGAAGGTCCACACTGGAAATTAGTTTAAAAACTATATGTGCTATCCTCATGTTGATTTGACTGTGTGCTTCTTGTTACTGCAATTTCAATTAGTATGAGTTGCAAAGCCATTTGCTACGCAGCATTCCAGTGATTGGTCCTTAACCGATCATCGGCCTATTGGAGGAGACTTAGAAACTCCGTAGCAAGTGATCTCAGCAACCCATACTTGTTGAAATTACTGTAACATGTAAAGTTAATCAAAGTTAATCAATCAATAAGTGTACAAACAGGACATAAAGCCCCAAACATCCATCTTAGTCTGTTTGGCCCACCACTTCAAGTAAAAACAATTTGCAAAAATTCTGTACATACACTGTTTAATTGAATTCAACTCTACTACGGAGAGGTGTTGAGAGGGAAAATTCCAAGTGAGGCTTTTCTAACTTAATAAGTCAAAATGTTTTTCAGTATCACCCCTCCTCTTTCTACCATCTTCGTGTACATCTTGGTATATGTTTTAGATATCACCCTATACATTTAGGCTTGCAGCTCATCGTGACAAGCAGAAATCATTGTGATCCACTCTTGCCACTCTCACAACCATATTTTATTGATATTTTATTGCCTCCCTACTCTCAGGGCAGATAGTCCTGACTCCTGAGAGTTCTTTTACTAAAGAAAGTCGTCAAAATGTGTGTGTCAATGGATCGCTAGAATGGAAGGGAAGAGTGAAGACTGCTCAAGATTCGGGATTTTGACATGGGTGGAAAATGCATGGAAGGAGTAGATATAATGGAGGGAGACTATGAGAAGAGGCAAGAAGGAGAGGGTGGATGGAGAAAAGATGATGAGGCATCCCCCGTGCAGCTGTCTTGGCAATGCAATCAGTTTATGTATTAGTGCTATTTCTCCAAGACAGTTTAGACTATTCCCACATAATGATATGTGTGAGAGGAGCCGATATCCTTTAAAATGTTGTCCAATTCTGAGAGTTCAGTAAGGAGTTATGCCAATTGCAAAGTTTTTGATAGTGTGCCAGTGATTATACAAACGTTTGCGGAAAAAATACCCAAAAACTAACAAATGGAATTGTATTATGCCTTGAACCTCATACCTCATAATAAAGAAGAGAGCCATCTTTACAAATATAGATGGATTCATCACTAAGAAATCCATATTAGTTACTTATGACACAACTATACGTAAAAAAGATGTGACGAACAAACTGTGAAAATGTCGATTTGGCCTTAAATCAACCAAAAACCTGCACAATACTGTGAATTGGTTGATTTATTCCACACTCAAGACATTGAGCTCTAGTAAACTGGATGTGAAATTCAATTCTAGGTCAGTTTGTATCTACCTTGATTTTGGTTTTGAACCAACGGATGTGATTTGGCTACATCTATTTTTTTCTCTCTTGGAAAACTTTCATAACATGAAAACGGCTATTAAGTGATATTAGTGCAAATTTCCATAAATAAGAAGTTAGTTGATGTCAGTCAGCACTCTGTCCTTTTCCATTAATTTGTTTGCTTCACACAATCAACCTGACGGCAAAATTTGGTGTTTTTTTTTTAGGAAATGTTTATTTTTTGACAGTTTGCATGACCCCAAGAGAGTATTCATGAGCCCGTGGTAGCTGCCACTGTGCCACATAGCCTATATAGGCCAGTCCATCCCTGGTCAGCACTACGATGTACAATGCATAGTTTAAATATCTTGATCTCAGTGATCATTGAAAATGAATACAAGGTCTACTGATCAAATTTACTGGCTTGATGATGTCTTTCTGGCACATTTTGGTAAAAATAAAAACGGCAATTACCCTCGTCATGTCAATAGACACGGTCACAGTTACCCTCGTCATAGGATATAGTTACCCTCGTCATTTCCGTGGTGCTTTAAGACATTTTTTGGCTGTCAGAGACTGAATTCAAAGGAGCTTTCTTTCGAAATGTCAGTTTGGATATCCTACAGTGGTAATACACTACATGGATAACAGTTAACACTAGCAATAGGCTCGAAATCAATGTTACATAACATTTAAGGCTAATTTAGAGACGAGGGTAACTCAGTTACCCTCGTCCAGTTTTGCCACAGTGATAATGACAATAGGGCATGGTTATTTAACTGCAGATTTAACTTCACAGTTAATCATACATGTACATCCAGCTGAAATTGAATAATTGTTGAAAGATAGTTTATAATTTGTGACATCTGATACTCAGGTGATGTGTGGTGCATACTATTGTGATTCAAATGCTCAATATCAAATCAAATTTAAATAAACCAACAATGGAATACTGTCAAGAACAATCAAAACTGTGAAAACTGCTTTTAGTCACATTCATAAGCACATAATCTTATACTATTGACCATTTATTTAAAATTACACAAGTTTGGAAGTCATCTAACAAATGCTAGGATCATCTATGAAGAATAAAATAGATCACTTAATTTTCAAATATGATTTTGATTATGATTAAGGTACTCTAAATTCCTCAGAAAACATTTCTACCCATGCCAAATTTGAAAGGAAACATCATATTATATAGATAGTGGATGGTGAGGAGACCAATATTGAGTTTTATTGGCCGAAGCAGTAATATTGGTCGAGGCCAAAGGCCGAGACCAATATTACCTGCTAAGGCCAATAAAACTCAATATTGGTTGACTCAACATCCACTATTTGTTATATTCTGCACCAAAATTTTCAGACTTGTACATATTTGTAAAATACTGGTTTTTTTAAAGATATTTAATTTTTTTATATGAAATATACTTAATTTTTCCCATTATTTACAATGAGCATATTTATAAAATGATAGATTGACATTTCAAGAAGTTAGATTTCCTCCCACCCAGGCCTTCCCTTAAGTAACAGGCAATTAAGTGCATTGTTTCTGCTAAGAGGATAGGGGCACGCCAATATCACTCTCCACACACCAATAACACTTTTAAGGTGGCTCGCTACTCATGTAAAAACGTCATTTACGCACATTTCCGCGCAGCCAGGCAGGCCCTATCTAACGTAACGTCCCTATTGTGCTGAGACTGCTTCATCATCTTTTTTTAATTTTGAGAATTTCATGCGTCGGCCGCTTCGTTTTACATTTGCGCCACTTCTACTGGGGTTAGAGACTTCTCGTTTTGAGCATTAGATGCGCTATGAAAAATACTATAATCTGACGGACTTTCAGCTCTCTACTCCTAGTAGAATATTTCTGCATGCGATTTTAGACAAGCATGTCGAAATTCTCAAAAATGACTCTGTAACATAAATAAATTTCTAGATCAATTTCCAGGCCCGTTGGGACGTATGTCTGTATCATTATATTGTTCCTCACTTTATTTGGAAGCAAATGACAAAGAAATAAAAAATCCTATCTCGTAAATTTTTTTTTGCGCTACGGTTCAATAAAAAATAAAAATTTTCAAAATTGAAACTTTTGTTCCGAACCACAAGAAAAGTTCTTTAAACTAAATATATTTCTCTGGAATTTTAATCAGCTTTTCCATACACCTGTCTTCTTTAATTCCATGCTTCATTGAATAACATAGGATGAATGGCCACTGAATGGCAGGGAAAACTTCACAGTAAAAAAATTAAGAAAAAAATTGAGTTTTTCAGGTTTGCGTGGACTGACTTTCTTTTGCATAACCTCAAATATTTTGAAAGAAAGGCTGGTAGCGACCACTTTCGTTTATATATCCTTGCTGTAAACTATATTTTGGATCATTTTAAAGTATTTTAAAGAAATCCTATCTTGGAAAGTTCACGAGTATCGAGCCACCTTAAGACACCAATATCATTATTTATTGGCTTGTCATGTGACTGATCTCCTGCTACATGATTGGCCTTAAAATTTTGATGCAGAATATATATGCTATATAGGCTGTGTCAATTTACAGCTTGCATTATTATTGCAGTTTATCTTCTCTGTCACTGAGCACAATAGGTAATATTTCAGGATATGGTATATATAGCTCATGGACCAATGCCATTAGATCTACATTTTGTTACCATGGAAATTGATATAGTTGTGAATAATTTATAAATCATGAATACTAATGCCTCTTGATTAGACTGCAAACATGCCATCAGGGTCATAATTGTGACTTTAAATCATGGACTAAGAAATATCATTTACCCTAGAATCTCATCAGATCATGGTTGGTTATTGATGCATTGGTTTATCACTAATAACCCTACATACCTTTCATTGTTCTAGCCCTGGCCAGATCATTCAGACATATTTCAGATAGAAATTTCAATAATCCTACGGAAATGATAAATACAAGTTGTAAAATCCATCCATCTGTTGATATTCAAAACACAATGTATAGGACCATCCATAGGACTATCCAAAGGACTATCCATAGGACTATCCATTGGACTATCCATTGGACTATCCATGGGACTATTCTTGGGACTATTCATGGCACTATCCATAGGACTATGCATTGCACTATCCATTGGACTATCCATGGGACTATCCATTGGACTATCCATGGGACTATCCATTGAACTACCCATAGGACTATCCATAGGACTATCCTTGGGACTATCCTTGGGACTATTCATGGCACTATCCATAGGACTATGCATTGCACTATTCATTGGACTATCCATGGGACTATCCATGGGACTATCCATTGGACTATCCTTGGGACTATCCTTTGGACTATTCTTGGGACTATTCATGGCACTATCCATAGGACTATGCATTGCACTATCCATTGGAGTATCCATGGGACTATCCATGGGACTATCCATGGGACTATCCATTGGACTATCCATTGGACTATCCTTGGGACTATCCTTGGGACTATTCTTGGGACTATTCATGGCACTATCCATAGGACTATGCATTGCACTATCCATTGGAGTATCCATGGGACTATCCATGGGACTATCCATGGGACTATCCATAAGACTACCATATGATAGGACAAGTTTCGGCCTGATATTTCAGGTCCTGCCCAAATTTAATGTCAATTAAAAATGCTACCAGATTTATAGGTGGGCAGCTGGTCCCCTGCCCCTAAATGTTATTTATCTCCCTCCCCCCAACACCTGAAAAAATAAGGCAGGAAGCCCCCTTGGTCAAATGATGTATAACCTCCTACCCCTAAATACACCATCTCTCCTATGCCTTTGCCTTTCCTAGGTCACCATGTCTCCAAATTAGATTCCAAAACATCAGGCTTAAGTTACATTTTGATAGTCTATGCACGGTTTGCCAGCATAAGGTTGAACTATAGGTGACATACCTAGCGGGCATCTGACTAGCTCACCTTTTGTTTATCTGACATCAAGTTGAATTTTGGGACATCAGCTAACTTCCCCCTAATGTCAAATGGATTCAAAATGCCCGTGGGGTTGAAACATTTTGACAAGTTCAAGAGCAGAACCTCTTCAGATGTTAATTGGATGACATGTTTAATTGGTGACCCATTGTATTTGTGTTTTTGCTGGACAAGTAAAAAATCTATCTTGAGACTTGATGTGCAGCATGTTGAGAACCTCTTCCCTCTCTCTCTCAACTCCATTAGTCAACCCTCCTGTCTCGTCTTTAAGATTGAAGCCGCCCTGCGAACTGGGGCATATAGTTTGCAACAGAAGAAGGCAAAGAGAGAGAGCAGCTAGAACCAGCCTTAGAATGCTGCACTTACCATATACACGTAATATATATGTCTTGGGAATGGGTGGACAAAAGCTACCATTAATCATCCCTATCTAACTGAAACAAAGTGCAAATGTTTTGGAGGCAACAATTGCTTGTCTTTGTGATAACTTCATAACCGTCTACTTTCCTACTTCGTAGTTTTACAGTAAATATTTCATGATGAGGATAATTATTTTTCTCGAAACCATGTTGTATAACATATTTGCTTCTAATTTTTATCTGAAATTGACTTTCCCATCAAGCATGCCTGACAACTAAAACTTCACCACGAGGGTTTGATGTAGTGGCATTTATGTTTGTCTTCATTAATTGCTTGCAGGATGTCTTCATTATGTTATAATTTACCGAGAGATGAGCTATGTGTAATTGACAATATTGGCTGTTATGTAATTATCCCCCATGCTATGCTATGGGGGATTTACTTTTAGTCTCCATGTCATGGCGTCCATCAAATATCTCAAACACCACACCATGCACAATGCTCATCCTTTTCCAACATTCAAAGACCCCCCTAAACTTGTCAAATCTGACCATAAATCAATAAATATCATAACCATTTCCACATTCCAAATACTTTTTGCTGTGCTTTTGGCCTGCAGCCATGTTATTTTTAAAAGTGAACTCCACCCCCAGGTGTCTCCACATCCTTACATATATGCACAGTTGTGCACCTGGTGGAAATATTTGGCATAACTAAAATTGGAATTCTTGTGGGTATTAGCTCTGCTACGAGAGTAGCACAGCTCTTGTTGATCCTGGCTTCCCCAGACAGGTGTCCCGTGTCAGCACTTTTCGCTGAGTCACTTTTGGCAGAGTGCCAGATCTGGAGACTAGTTCAAAGAATCGTGGCTAGGGGAGTTGATATTTGATTGGCATGAGAGGCCAGTCTGGCGAAGGGAGTTACAGATAGATAGATAGAAAGAAAGATAGATAGATAGATAGATAAGGGGGGTAACCCTAGGGGGTATCCCTTAAGGGTGGGATACCCCTGAGGGTGGTGTAATGTTGCCATTGGGGGTAATGTTGCCAATGGGTGTAATGTTCCAATGGTGCAAGTGTTGGCAACGGGTGCAAGTGTTGGCAACGGGTGCAAGTGTTGGCAGGGGGTACAAGTGTTGGCAGGGGGTACAAGTGTTGGCAGGGGGTGCAATTGTTGGCAACGGGTGCAAGTGTTGGCAACGGGTGCAAGTGTTGGCACCGGGTGCAAGTGTTGGCAACGGGTGCAAGTGTTGGCACCAGGTGCAAGTGTTGGCACCGGGTGCAAGTGTTGGCACTGGGTGCAAAAGTTGGCAACGGGTGCAAGTGTTGGCACCGGGTGCAAGTGTTGGCACCGGGTGCAAGTGTTGGCACGGGTTGCAAGTGTTGGCACGGGGTGCAAGTGTTGGCACCGGGTGCAAGTGTTGGCACCGGGTGCAAATGTTGGCAACGGGTGCAAGTGTTGGCAACGGGTGCAAGTGTTGGCACCGGGTGCAAGTGTTGGCACGGGGTGCAAGTGTTGGCAACGGGTGCAAGTGTTGGCACCGGGTGCAAGTGTTGGCCCTGGGTGCAAGTGTTGGCAACCGGTGCAAAAGTTAGCAACGGGTGCAAGTGTTGGCACCGGGTGCAAGTGTTGGCACCGGGTGCAAGTGTTGGAACGGGTTGCAAGTGTTGGAACGGGTTGCAAAAGTTGGCAACGGGTGCAAGTGTTGGCACATGGTGCAAGTGTTGGCACCGGGTGCAAGTGTTTGCATGGGGTGCAAGTGTTGGCACAGGATACAAGTGTTGGCAACGGGTGCAAGTGTTGGCACAGGGTGAAAGTGTTGGCACGGGGTGCAAGTGTTGGCAACGGGTGCAAGTGTTGGCACCGGGTGCAAGTGTTGGCCCTGGGTGCAAGTGTTGGCAACCGGTGCAAAAGTTGGCAACGGGTGCAAGTGTTGGCACCGGGTGCAAGTGTTGGCACCGGGTGCAAGTGTTGGAATGGGTTGCAAGTGTTGGCAACGGGTGCAAGTGTTGGCACCGGGTGCAAGTGTCTGCACTGGGTGCAAAAGTTGGCAACGGGTGCAAGTGTTGGCACCGGGTGCAAGTGTTGGCAACGGGTGCAAGTGTTGGCACCGGGTGCAAGTGTTGGCATGGGTTGCAAGTGTTGGCACGGGTTGCAAGTGTTGGCACGGGTTGCAAGTGTTGGCATGGGGTGCAAGTGTTGGCAATGGGTGCAAGTGTTGGCACGGGGTGCAAGTGTTGGCACTGGGTGCAAGTGTTGGCACCGGGTGCAAGTGTTGGCACGGGGTGCAAGTGTGGGCACGGGGTGCAAGTGTTGGCAATGGGTGCAAGTGTTGGCACCGGGTGCAAGTGTTGGCACAGGGTGCAAGTGTTGGCAGGGGGTGCAAGTGTTGGCAGGGGTGCAAGTGTTGGCAACGGGTGCAAGTGTTGGCACGGGGTGCAAGTGTTGGCACGGGGTGCAAGTGTTGGCACGGGGTGCAAGTGTTGGCAGGGGGTGCAAGTGTTGGCAATGGGTGCAAGTGTTGGCAACGGGTGCAAGTGTTGGCACGGGATGCAAGTGTTGGCACGGGGTGCAAGTGTTGGCAACGGGTGCAAGTGTTGGCAACGGGTGCAAGTGTTGGCGCGGGTGCAAGTGTTGGCGCGGGTGCAAGTGTTGGCACAGGGTGCAAGTGTTGGCACCGGGTGCAAGTGTTGGCACGGGGTGCAAGTTGTTGGCACAGGGTGCAAGTGTTGGCAACGGGTGCAAGTGTTGGCACGGGGTGCAAGTGTTGGCAACAGGTGCAAGTGTTGGCAGGGGGTGCAGGTGTTGGCAACAGGTGCAGGTGTTGGCAACAGGTGCAGGTGTTGGCACGGGGTGCAAGTGTTGGCAACGGGTGCAAGTGTTGGCAACAGGTGCAAGTGTTGGCAATGGGTGCAAGTGTTGGCACCGGGTGCAAGTGTTAGCCAATGGGTGCAAGTGTTGGCCAATGGGTGCAATTGTTGGAAACAGGCACAAGTGTTGGCACCAGGTGCAAGTGTTGGCAACGGGTGCAAGTGTTGGCACGGGGTGCAAGTGTTGGCAACGGGTGCAAGTGTTGGCAACGGGTGCAAGTGTTGGCATGGGGTGCAAGTGTTGGCAACGGGTGCAAGTGTTGGCAACGGGTGCAAGTGTTGGCACCGGATGCAAGTGTTGGTAACGGGTGCAAGTGTTGGTAGGGGGTGCAAGTGTTGGCATGGGGTGCAAGTGTTGGCACGGGGTGCAAGTGTTGGCACGGGGTGCAAGTGTTGGCAACGGGTGCAAGTGTTAAAGGGTGTACGCGGACCGAATGATGTACATGTACCAAAGGGTGTATGGGTTAAAAATAATAATGCTTACCAATGGATGTATACATTCCAAAGGCTGTATACTGACTGATGAGTGTATGCCAACCGTTGGGTGTTCGCTGACCGCTGGGTGTCTACTGACCGATGGGTGTCTACCGAGTTGTATCTACCGATGATGGGTTTCTATATCGATGGGTGTATACTGATGGGTGTATTCTGTCTTCAAGCAAGCCTTCAAGTGGTTGCACAGTATTTTAATGCGATGTCGTGCACTGGTAGCAGAGCTACGTTTGTGCATCTCATGCACTCCGTTCTAGTTGGTAGATGTGTAGGGCATGGGGGATATGGAGGCAGTATACCTGCTCTTGTTGACTTTGACATTGAAGTGAATGTTACATATTGGTGTATCCATACCTGAGTCCTATCATAGTTTAGGAAGATAAATCTTAGTCCAAGGGTGCCGGAACAGGGGGAGCAGGGGGGGCAATTGCCCCTCCTGCCCTTGGCCTGGAGGGGCAGGGGGGCCCTTTTGATCTCAAAGAAAAAACATTATAAGGCCTTAATTTACAGTGAATTTATGCAAATATTTATAAGTAAAAATTCAAAATTAGTATTGCAGCTACATTAAATTTTTGTCCCGCGAATTAGATTTGCCCTTTCTCAACCGACTGCCCCTGCCGCCCTCGTTTCCTTCCGGCACCCTTGTCTTAGTCTATAGTCAATTGCTCAATTCTCCAGCCCATGTTGGCTTATGAAACGCAGCTGATAGGTTTAAGTGAAACACAAATCGTGTTTCTTGTCAATTACTCCACTCCATGCAGAACTCTTGTATCTGGTTGTCTGCTGTGATTTATGGACCTCAAACATGCCATGTTTCAATAGATCTATGTATCTAACAAATCCAATTCTATTCCATATACTTCATAAGAGAAATTTGACATTCTGTCGATTTCAATTGAGTTGTGAGTTGAGGCAGACTAGAGAGTTTGACAGATAGTTAGATAGATAGTCAAAATAGATAGATAGACAGATAGATAGACAGATAGTTAGCTAGATCATTAGATAAATGGTAAGATAGATAGTTAGATGGATACCATCAAATAAAAATAGATACAAGAAGATGGATAGCCATATGGACAGATACAAAGATAGATAATTAGATAGTTAGAGAAGCCAGAAGGTGACTTTTAGTCAGTGTTCAGTGCCAGGGAACAAAATAAATGCCAGAAGCACTGGAAAATCGCGTACCAAACAGAATACTGTGGATTATTGAGGCTTCATGTCCTGTATTTATGCTCATTGGTTGGCTAGTTTGGACAAGCAGAGGATACTGTAAAGGTGAAAGGATGGTTTAAATTGCGCTCCAAGATTCAATTTCTATATGACCCAACCAGAGTTAGAACAATAAAATACATGTACTTGTTGGGAAACCCATGCATCAATAACCAACCATGAGCTGATGAGATTCTAGGGTTAATGATATCTCTTGGTCCATGATTTAAAGTCGCAATTATGACCCTGATGGCATGTTTACAGTCCAGGACAGTCTGATAAAGAGGGGTTTGTATTCATGATTTATAAATTATTCACAACTACATCTATTTCCATGGTAACCAAATGCTGATTTAATGGCATTTTTCCATGAGATGTACCATATCCTGAGATATCATGCATTGTGCTCTGTGGGCAGAGAAGATAAACTGCTATAATAATAGAAGCTGCAAAATGACATATCATGTCAGAGTCTATGATGCCGTCTTTCAAATTTTCCCATCACTTACATTGTACATGAACAGAAATGTTCTCTGAGCAATGTACAGTAGTTTAATCATGATTAAAATCAGATTCTAAAACTAAGTGATGATAGGTCAACACAAAACTGCATGCATGTTTTGTAAATTAAATAACCCATGTGCAAAAGCCATCTTAATTGAACAGAATCAGTCATAAAAACTTTTGTTCCATGACCCCCATGTTGATGTAACAAGACCCCTGATTGGCCAACAACCCACCTGCATAATGTGATGTTCACCTGTGTGCGGTGGTGTGTGACAGGCAGGTCAATAACAAATGTTATATTCACTGATCAGTGAATATAACATTTGTTATTGACCTCCCTGGAAAAAAAATTTCCAAAAAAAAGAATTTTTCCCAAAAAATAAATTTTTTCCGAAAACACAGTTGTGGACTTCAGTTTCGGTCAATATCACCGGTCAGGTCCGTAAAACCTGATATTGACCTCAACCGAAGTCCATAATTGTATAATATTGCATGGTTTTAGTGCAATATAAGTTCACTTCAGCAACTGCCATTACTATACATGCATCTTCAGGGCATCTTTTTTCAATATGAATTTTTCCGTGTATATAAATTTTCATATTGCACTCATATCATGTTGTATTTGTATATTATCTGGGTTAGGCCTACCTTTTCTTAATGTTGACTGAATAGTTTATTATTGACTAAACTGAATAATGCATATATCACAATTGTAAATTTCTCACCGAATAATAGTGTTGTAACAATTGAAGTGGCAATGTATCGTTTGGTCTCCAAAAACCACAGCTGCTTGTCGAAATGAGAAAATGTGGCAAACAGAAATATTTAGTACTCAGCGAGTGCTTTGTGCTGTTGGTATGTTTCAAACAAACTGCATCGGAAGTTGTACATCCGTTGTGAAAATATCCATTAGTCTTAAGGTACAATATTCCCAACTAGAAAGGTATATTTCTTTATCACAAAGGAGCTTTCAACTTTCTAGAAGGACTTCTTCAGCCTCCGAGATTAAATAAAATAGAATGCGAGGTGATTTTTGAAATATAAAATATTGTATGAAAAATTTTGAAAATGTACCCAAATCTGGATAGCTACCCATGTGGATTGATTGATAAGGGAGTCCTCAACAAACAACATGTTGCACATTTTGAGGGATCTTTTGCTTGCCCATCACAGACCTTGATACAGGAGAGTCATCAATGTAACATCGCATCTGTATGACATCCAGCTAGGACTTTGCACAAAAAGTCCATTGAAAAATATTTCGGGTTCCCCATCCAACTTTCGAACTCATGTCGGCAAAGACATTCAGCTGACCTAACTTCAAATCAGTAGCATAGAAATGAGGCACTGCTCACAGATGCATCATTTTAGGATTAGCAATTAGTCTGAGACCCTTATGTGACTCTCAATTAAGGAATTATTGTCAATTTAGTCGGGACTGGTTCCATCCAAATTCTAACAGATGTTCAAAGCAACAAAGATTATCTCATCTGGAGGAATTAGCTTTGTCTGGGGCTTTGATCCTGATCTATCAGTCTGCTACTTGTCTTTGATGTACTTTAGAGAGAAGCTATATCAGACTAATTATAGCTTATTGCAATGAAAGTTGACATTTGTATGTCTGTAATCTTGTTGTCGGTTGTGTGTTGTTACAAAAAGTTTCTATTGATGGCTGAGTGACAGGGGCTTTACGTCCTGTATTTACGCACTTGATAAATTAATTGGGACAGAAGGAGGACTAAGATTTATACTGAAAGTTGATATATATATCAGCAGTTTCATTATAAATGTATGAAAGCTAAGATTTTGTTAGTCAGATTAAGATTTACATTCAGGCTCAGATAATTGACTTCACTAAAACTTTATTCTAAGGAAGTTGTTAGTACCAAAAATTCCTTGTTTACAGTTTAGTAGTACTCAGAGTGACCAAAAATAGCATTAAGCACATTAGAATTGTATTTCTCACTTGTTATACGCATGGATTATTGTTGTTCACATGGCTTTGGAGTCAGGTATAGAGTAAACCGACTTGTTTTGGATTGTCTATTATTTGAAATTGTACACGCAATTCACGTTCTCTCTTCAGCATCGAAGCCTATCCATCTATCCATCTATCCATCTATCTATCTATCTATCTATCTATCTATCTATCTATCTATCTATCTATCTATCTATCTATCGATCTATCTATCTATCTATCTATCTATCTATCTATCCATCTATCTATCTATCTATCTATCTATCTGTCTATCTATCTATCTATCTATCTATCTATCTATCCATCCATACTCCAATAACCTTGGGAACACCTACTCAACCCTGAAGTACACCTCTCTAAAACTGACGTTACTCTACGAATGGCCAAGAGGTTTGATAAAATGTTGAATTCGTTATCTCAAACCAATTTATATCCATCGAGCAAGGCTTCATTATGCAACAAAGAAGATACCACTTAGAAACAGGTTAATTACTTAATTCAAGTGGGCCATGACAGGTTTGTGTAGTTCTCCTGTGATAAACCTGGTCTGGATGAGGTTGTTTATGTTATCAAGAGTATAATGGTAAACTAACTTCAGTCATGGGGATGGTGCTGGATTGATGGGCAACCGGGGCTAATCCTTTATGTTGGAAGTTCGGAGATGTTATAGTCACGAAAACAGAGATTCCATCGCTACACTGTAAAATTTTAATTTTGAGTCAGCGTCAATGATTGAATGGGATGGTTGCACCTTTCCTTTGAGCTAACATATAGCTTGTTCTTTTATAAAGGACAGATGATCCTAACTTAAAACAACAAGCAATGTTGGCTCAAAGGTATTGTGCAACTATCTCACTCAAACATTTTTAAAAGCTGAATCAAGTTTTACATTTTATACAGGCCTTGATTGTGCATGTGATGTTATGTAGCTTTCAAAAGTAAACCGTTTTCATAAGATATGCATGCAATATTGCAATAGCATCAAAGTACGATAATTACTTTTTTTTAAAAACATTTTCCTTAATTTGTAACATCTGTGACATCATCTATAACATTGGATTGTTCTCAGAGCATTCAAACCCCCAAAAGGCACATCTTGGATATTGAACACAATCATACTACAATAAATAATTGTGAATGCAAGTATAGCTTTTATAACTTCTTCCACGTTCTTACCTAAAGATGGCTTCACCCCGGGAACTCACTTTAGTCCGAGCCCATGGGACATTAAATGGAGGCGGGTTGTATCCAGTATTCTATGCTGGGGCAACTGAAAGACCCTGGGCATCCCTGAATTAATAGGGTATGTGCCAGACTCACAGTCTTCTCATCTCATCATCATACGGCGATCGCCTGCCTCGACATAGCCCACTAAGGTGCTGCAGAGGCGTAAAACACAAACAAACAAACAAACAAACAAAACCTAAAGATGGCAAAATTACCTTTTTCTTATCCTCAATATTTCACAAAGACAAAGACAATGTGATTTTTTAAAAATATGGCCCTGAAAGGAACAAATAGGCTGTAAGATCTAAGGAAGTCTAAGTTCTAAGGAATATCTCGGTAAGATGCTGGATGTTCCAATTTTCCGATTAAAATAACTGTCATTGGCATATATACATCTAATGCCAATACCTAGTGTAGGGTAAAAATATTCTGCAAGGATCGAATAATATATCCAGCACCGAATATACCAAAGATGCCAGTTGATGTCAGTGGCGTCCCTATGGGGGGGCACGGGGGGGCACAGGCCCCCCCATTTTGGACCTGTGCCCCCCAGGTGCCCCCCATATGAACTTTCCAACTCTGGCTAAAATATACAATTAGTATAGTGGGTGCCCCCCCCCCAGAGAATTGTGTGCCCCCCCGGTGCCCCCCACTCGAGACCCCCCCAGTTACGCCACTGGTTGATGTGTTCTTCAATGCTGAGCAGTGACAATGAAAAAATTAATTTCATAAGCAATTTAAGTTCTGTAAACAATGGCCTGACTGGTGTAATTATGGCATTTTTAACAAAATTTAATATAGACTTGAACCTTGTAATTTCGTCAACAGAGAAAGATCGTGCCAATGTCATCAATGAGAGAACTGGTTTCCGGCAAAGAGAGGACAGTGAATCTTGACAAATTTAATGAATCTGAAATGGAGTCAATGTTGGACTTTATGTCCACTTTTTGATTTTCAAAAAGTACATTTTTTTATAACTACTTAAAATTGTGTATATATATATATTACACGTAATGCCCCTTTTGCGGGGCATCACCCTGTACATTTTTAGACGGAGTGCAATAAATAATATAATATCTATATATTTACACTATATAGCAATTCATCTGTCTCTTAACTTATCTTCTTATTGACTAATTGCTTCTTCCAAACCTAATTGCATTGTACTTTCCTATTGTGCTAATTATCTCGAAGTTGCTAATTAATAATGTTAATCTTTACAATAAAAAAGATTCTGACATTCTGTTTTATGTAACAAACTTATTGATTGCAAAGAAAGTCAAGAGCTGATATATAGGTCCATGGTGTCAACAAGTGGTCAATTTGAGAGCTTTTTTTAGCAGGCAACAAGCATAAATGTTACAGGGTAAGACTTATTGCTTAGGGGCGACTGTAAGGCTGACATTTTATTAGCTCAGTTATTGCTACTAAAGTTGCTGAAGTACTGACTTAGAACTTTCCAGCTGACAGAGACAGGTCAGCTTCAGGACTGCAGATAATAAAGATGGTTGTATTGGAGTTTTATTTAAGAGCTAACCTCATATGACCTTATGAATAAAACCGATATATCTGTCTATATTTTGGCAATCACTCTGACAACTATGACAGCCAATTGAGACATAAAATTATCAGCAACTGGACATCTATTTGGAAGTGACCAATGTGACCAACGTGATGTCTGTTTCTGAGGAGAAGATCATTAGAAATTCAGAAAGATTGGGACAACTCGGAGTTCACCTTGACACAAAATTATTTATATTATGTAAAGGGCGACCACAAAAAAAAAGTTTCTAGAGCAAACAATAACCTCTAGTATTACAGATAATTTCAGCTGGCAGTCTCACTTTGCGCCACCAAAGATCCATCTATTATCACCTGGTTGGCTGTGAATATTACTGTCTGCAGTCAAAATATCAGGGCCTATGATATTGTAAAAAATACCACCCTTCAAGGGCGATATTTTTTAACAATGGTTATGACATCACCAGCATTTCAGCTGTCTGATGATGTCACAAACCAAACAAGGGCCAGAATAATGGGATTGTGACGTCATGTCCATTGTTGCTCCATGGCGACGTCACATTTTTGTAATGGCAGAAAATAGTCCCTCTTTATAACTGAAAATTTGAGGTAAAACCAGGTGATAAAAACAAAACAACCACGCGTCAGGGTACTTCGTACAATATCATTCGCTTTTGTGTGAATTAATATCACTCTCGCCCTGCGGGCTCGAGTGATATTAATTCACACAACAGCTCGTGATATTGTTACTCAGTGACCCTGACTTGGGTTGTTTTGTTATAGTATCTTACGTTAGCAGTGAGCAGGCCAACAAAATAATATCTAAGCCAGGTGGTTTATAACCGACATTACTTAAAATACAGCATTGAAATATATTGCATCAATCATACCAAAAAGAACCAAGTGAGGCCATAAAGTTTGTATGCTTATTCAATGTTACATTGGGACTATCATTTGTAAACCTTCTGGAATATATATAAGCAAAATCTCAAAAAGATAAATAACAGCATTTGTATATCTGTTAATTAATCTAAAAGGCATCAATCATCATAACTATCTGAGACAAATACAATTTTTCAGCTTCTCGTCTTTATCAAAAGAATTTTCTCAACTAATTTCAGTCAACTGTGTCTAAAATTGTCTTTATTTCTTTAAATTGACATTGGCATAGTCATGGTACTGCAGTTAAAAAACGACTCGGTGAATTTTTTTTATTTTTGGACATTTGTTTTACAATAACCTGTTTATGATATATGCAAATTTAAAAAAAAATCTGTATGATCGTTTTCCTAAAATTTGATTACTGCCAAAATTGATGCATGAAAAATCTGCAATTAATTAGTGTGTTTGTGCCCTTTGAGCTCTTACAGAAAAAAGTATTTTAACCTTTTTTTTCAAATTTGTGGCAAATGTATTGGTTTACATCCATGGGAAGACATTTCTGACATTTTTTTGTGACAGATGCATGTAATGCTTTATTCTGTGGTACATAACCAAAAACTCAATTTATAACTTTTAAGCAGTCATCAGGCCAAATATGCTGTTACCATGGCAACCAAGCGAGTCGGTCAAATTTTTTTATTTTTCATTTTTGGAATGTATGGGTCCCATAGACTACCTGTGCAAAATTTTAGAAAAATCTGTATGATCAAACTACCACGCTTGAGTCACCTTAAGAGGCTTATTTCCTCCATGCCCGGCTGGGTTTGAACCCACAACCTCACGTGTGTAAATCCAGCATCATACTTGCTGGACCATGGGCAGTCACATGTGCAGGCAACTGGGTAAGAAATTGTATTTGAGAGAAAAAACCCAGAGGCGCTCTACCGTTCCAAATATCTAATGGTTCCCCAATAAGATTAAAAGCCCATGTCAAGTGTGTTAATTTTTAAACACATTGAAAGGGTCATGTCATTCTTCACATTCTACCCTGTCTATATAAGATAGCTGGGATAGAACTGCTAAAAAGCAATAACATTGAAGGGCAGTACCTATTGGGACGATTTTGGAGTAGTTTGCTCTTGGAGTAGAAATGTTACTTACGGAGTAGTTAGTAGATGGAGTCGGATGGAGCCATAGGTGTTCTGTACCGAACGGCCATTTCGAGCGGTCTCGGAAATGCAAAACGAATGATCCACAGCAAACTACTCTAGACTCCATGAGTACTTAAAACACTGTTATTTTACTATTCCTGGATTTAATTTTCCAAATGTCGGGCAGAAAATCAAGTTTTTGTTCATTTGCCCCTGTTCCTAATAACAAAATTAATAGAGGAAGTAAAATGATGCCCAATGTTATTCGTATTCTCGGAATAATTATGACCTTTTTTTAATACTTCAGATGACAGACAAATTTTTTTTTGAAAATAAGGGAAAGTAAGTCACTTTGAGGATATTGAATTACTTTCTTCAAAACTTTAATCAGCAAAAAGTTTAATTTTGTTTCACAAACATCTTATAATTATAAAGTTTGTAAAGAAACCCAGTATCCTTTTTTCATCAGTCTTAATTAATATCGGTTCAGGTTTTTATGGTATTTTTAACGCAGAGTTAGTTCCAGGTATTCTGCACTGAGGAGTGTCAAAAGATATGTAGTGCAAATAGGCGTTTGGGAAAGGGGGGGTGCAGGGTGGCGGTCGTTCCCCCGCATAAAAGTTTGGGAAACAGTAAGATTCGGGCAAATTGTCTAAATTATTCAGGTAGATGATTAAAAAACAACTATTGAAAATAAATGATTCAGATCTTGAAATTCGGACAAATGATGCTCCCCCCCAAAAAAATATTTCGCTCACTGTACGCCTATGATAGTGCATTATTTTTCGAGACTGTGACGATAAACAATATCACTTTCAAGAGTATTATAACTTGATCAAGCATTTGTGAAATTTTCCGATAATGTTTATTGCCAGGTAGCCATTTACCTTTGTACTGGGTGGACTGGAGCACAAAGAAGAAGAAAACATGCTCAGTTTGCCAAATTAATAAGTCACCAGGGCTACCCAATGCACTCTAAAAAATGTCAGGACAAAATTGGTTTTTTAGATTCAAAATGGTTTTTTGAAAAACCAATTTTCAATGCAAAACCAACATGGATTTTTTTAAAAATCCATGTTGGTTTTTTGCATTGAAATTTGGTTTTTCAAAAAACCATTTTGAATCTAAAAAACCAATTTTGTCTCAATTTTTTTAGAGTGTGGGCAACTCCATGTTGCAGCAACGCTGTGACAACATCGCAATGTTGGTGTAATTCACCAAATTACATTGAGTGGTAGAACTGACATTGTACCACCATTGTGAAGATATGACATTAGCATACAATGTTGTTACAACATTGTAACAATATTGTGAAAATCAAAATGTGAAAAAATCACAACATTTTACTCATGTATGGCTGGTCAATTTCTACCATACAAATATACTGCAAATTATGTGCACTTCTACATGACAACAGATAAAACGATAACAATATACTTAATTCAGTCCAAGAAAGGAAAATTTCTTTGGAAACGCAGCAGACTCAACATGATTTGTACATATAAACATGAGCATAGATAGTACATATAAATAAATGATATAAATGAATCAATATTATATAAATATTTGATGGTGAGGAGTCCAATATAGAGTATAATTGGATGAAGAAAAGCTATATTGGACGAGGCGCTTGAGTCCAATTATACTCTATATTGGACGACTTACCATCTAATATTTGTTATATTCTCCATAAATGAATCCACTTTTAAAGCAATAGGTTTAAACACTTTGACTGTGCTGGAAAGCCAGTTTGTGTTTCTTTTTGTTTAACTGCAGAATTCTTTTTAAAATGTATCTCGTCCTATTTCAGCAATGGGTGGCCACAAAAAATATAAAATTCACATATTCTGATTCTGTATTCTATAACCAAGAAGCTTCTTTATATTTGATATTTTTTATTTCAATTTTATAGCACAATGTTTTTCTTTAAACATTGGCATTTACACGAAAAATGGGTGAAAAAGTGCATTTTTTGTCACTCAATGTCATACCACGGTCCCATAACCTATGTAAGCAATGTTGCATTTGCTTAATGTTGTTGTCCTGATCAATACGCAACTTTTGACATCATTTGTGTTTCTCTGTGTCTTCCCGTTGTCGTGCAATTAATTTTTTACTAAAATTGAAAAACACAAATTTTTTTCTTGCTGTTGCTGCAGCAGGGCACAGCAGAAGGTGTTTCCTCTCAGGTCCTCCCTCACGGACCTATAACATGGCCATAAAACTCCTCACTGCACAATATAACTTCTCACTGTCCAATATAACTTTTCACTGTCCAATATAACTTTTTCTCTGCCTAATACAGCAAGGATATTATCCAAGAATACTCGCTTGTGATTGGCTGACACAATCCGAGTGGAGAATATTATACAGTTATCGCACAGCACCGAGTGCAATATCAGTTTTTATGGCACCGAGGTGACTAATATTGCACGAGGGCGCAGCCCGAATGCAATATTAGTCACCGAGGTGCCATAAAAACTGATATTGCGCGAGGTGATGTGCAATAACTGTTATATCATATGGTTTTTTTTGGGGAAATGCTAAGAAAAGGGCCGGAATTCTGATGTCAAAACTCTTTTTGTGTTTCTTTGACCTGCATGTTTGAAATGTATAGGGCCTATCAATGACTATTTCTCTCACAAAAAATGTTTCACACTTTTGGCATCCATAGAAGGTATAATTATTTGATGATTGGTCTTCTTTAATTTTTTTTTTCTCAAACTTTGTGGCAGACTTAAGACCTCTAAATTCAACAAAGTCACTGAAAAATGGGAGAAAAAAATTGTTTTTCGGTCACTTAATGCTTTTTTCTGATTTAACAAATAACATACACAGTACTAAAAGTTGATATCTACTTAGCCCTTTAATATACGCATCTTTTGGCCACAACAATCATTTTTCTATCTATTTCCATTGCTGTGCAGTGACTTTCTTTAACTATTTAAAACCAAAAAACGAAATTGTTGCTGCTGCAAGATCAATTTGTGTTTCTTTTGAACCACATATTTAAAATGCATCTCACTAGAAATGGATGAATATTTCACTCACCAAAAAAAAATTCACACTATAGGAATCCAAAAATTATATACTTGATGATAGAATTAATTTTCGATTTTTTTGAAAAACTTTATAGCAGACTTTTGACATCTAAACACAATAAAATCACCAAAAAATCGGCAAAAATGCTGTTTTTCGGCCACTTAATGCTTTATTCTGATAAAACAAATTACATAAGCAGTACAAAAAGTTGATATTCGATTAGCCCTTTGATGGACGCATCTTTTGCCGCAAAAAACAGCTTTCTAACTGCCTCCGTTGCTGTACAGTGCACTTTTTACTAAAATTGGAAAACACAAATTGTTTGTCAATCTGTGGCTGCAGCAGCATTGAAACGTGGTGCTTCCTCTCAGGTCCGTCCAATCTCTCACATGTTAAAATGACCGTGCAATATAATGCGTGTATCGTAGAATATCATATGGCAAGCCGAAATACTCTCTTCTCATTGGCTGACAGCCGTGCAATATTCTACGATATTGCACGCATGATATTGCACGGTCACAAATTTAACATGTAAAAGATTGGACGGACCTGAGAGGAAGCACCATATTTTGAGTGCTGCTGCAGCCTCAAGCTGACAAAACGATTGTGTTTTCTTTTGTTACTAAAACATTCACTACACATCAACGGATACAGATAGGAAGATGGTTTTGATGGCAAAAGATGCGCCTATTAAAGGGCTAAGTGGATATCAAACTTTTATGCCAGTCATGTAATTTGTTTTGTCAGAATAAAGCATTAAGTGGCCGAAAAACAGCATTTTTGCCGATTTTTTGGTGATTTTATTGTGTTTAGACGTCAAAAGTCTGCTATAAAGTTTTTCAAAAAATCGAAAATTAAATCTATCATCAAGTACATCATTTTTGGATTCCTATAGTGTGACTTTTTTTTTGGTGAGAGAAATATTCATCCATTTCTAGTGAGATGCATTTTAAATACGTGCACATCAACGGATGCTGATTATTGCGCCCTCGTGCAATATTAGTCACCTCGGTGCCATAAAAACTGATATTGCACTCGGTGCTGTGCGATAACTGTATAATATCATATGGCAAGCCGAAATACTCGCTGCTCATTGGCCTACAGCCGTGCAATATTCTACGATATTGCACGCATTATATTGCACGCTCATTTTAACATGTAAGAGATTGGACGGACCTGAGAGGAAGCACCATGTTTTCATTCTGCTGCAGCCACAAGTCAACAAAAAGATTGTGTTTTTCAATTGTACTAAAAACGTCACTGCACAGCAACGGAGGCAGATAGAAAGCTGGTTTTTGCGGCAAAAGATGCGCCTGTTAAAGGGCTACACGAATATCAACTTTTTGTGCTGGTTATGTTATTTGTTGAATAAGAATAGAGCATTAAATGGCCGAAAAACGGCTTTTTTGCCGATTTTTCAGTGACTTTGTTGTGTTTAAAGGTCTTAAGTCTGCTATAAAGTTTTTCAAAAAAATCGAAAATTAAATCTATCATCAAGTACACCATTTTTGGATGCCTATAGTGTGACATTTTTTTTGGTGAGTGAAATATTCATCCATTTCTGGTGAGATGCATTTTAAATATGTGGTTCGAAAGAAACACAAATTGAGTCTTGCAGCAGCAACAATTTCGTTTCTTGGTTTTAAATAGTTAAAGAAAGTCACTGCACAGCAATGGAAATAGATAGAAAAATGATTGTGGTGGCCAAAAGATGCGTATATTAAAGGGCTAAGTAGATATCAACTTTTAGTACTGTGTATGTTATTTGTTTAATCAGAATAAAGCATTAAGTGGCCTAAAAAAAAACCATTTTTTTTTGTTCCCATTTTTCAGTGACTTTGTGGAATTTAGGTCTTAAGTCTGCCACAAAGTTTTAGAAAAAAAATTTAAGAAGGCCAATCATCAAAAATATCTTCTGTGGATGCCAAAAGTTTGAAACATTTTTAGTGAGTGAAATAATTATTGACACTACATTTCAAACATGCAAGTCAAAGAAACACAAAAAGAGTTTTGACATCAGAATTCCGGCCCTTTTCTTAGCATTTCCAAAAAAAAACCATATGATATAACAGTTATTGCACATCACCTCGTGCAATATCAGTTTTTATGGCACCTCGGTGACTAATATTGCACTCGGGCTGCGCCCTCGTGCAATATTAGTCACCTCGGTGCCATAAAAACTGATATTGCACTCGGTGCTGTGCGATAACTGTATATTATTACATGACCACTATGCTAGAGCGATGCTGATTGGCCTAAATCAGTCACATGACGGCATCATAAAAACTCATATTGCATGGTTCGGGTGCAATATGAGATTTTTCCAAAAAAAATTTTTTTTACAATTTTTTTTTTGAGATTTTTTCATATTGCATGGTTAGAGTGCAATATGAGTTTTTATAAAAAAAAAAAGAAATTTCCAAAAAAATTTTTTTTTCATTTTTGTTTTTTGACTGAAAAAGAAAAAATTCCGCAAATTTTTTTTCGGAATGGAACATTATATTGGAAGCATAGTGGTCATGTAATAAAACAAATACGGCACTTATTATCGTGCAATATGAAAATTTATTTGCACTCGTAAATTCATATTGAACTCGGGCTGCGCCCTCGTTCAATATGAATTTCCTCGTGCAAATAAATTTTCATATTGCACTCTTATCATGCGGTATTTGTATAATATTGCACGGCTGTCGGCCAATGAGAAGCGAGTATTTCCGCTAGCCATATGATATAAATAATTATTGAATATTTACACACATGATTAATATAATACTGTAACTGGTGGATAAAGATCTGTGAGCAAACCACCAATTAGGAATGTTGCGTTTACTTTGTGTGCCTCATGGGCAGGAATCTGGTCAGTGGCCCAGATTATAAAAGACGTGGAAGAGCAATGCGGCGTTTGATCCATCAGGAAAAATATCTTGAAAGGAGATCTGCAGATAACTGTTCATTTCCACTTGCAAGACTCTACTAAGTGTCTTACTTTTCACCACCTTAAAGAAGTGGGATGGGAGACATCTAAAGAAAAAAAATCACACACTTTAAATAAACTATCTTAAGCAATTTGTTCAAATACTTTCTGTGGAAGGGTATTTAAAGGTGTGCATCAGAAGAGGACCATTAAGTGCACAAACGATAATATTATACGATGAACAGGTGGACGCCTGGACATACCGAGTACAGTAATCGAAAAGGATATGAACATATTTGTATGTCACCTGTGAAAGAAATCTTTTCCTCCAGGTGTTTGTTCTTGTCTTTCTTTTCCTGAGGATGGCAGCCATGCATAAAAAATTATCTGCTTTGCAATAATTTAAAAATCCAAAAGGCAGAAAGGTGGAAAAGATAAATCCTGTCCCAGAAGTTGAGAAAACCTGAAAATTAGACATGTTCTGGAGCCAGAGATAATCAAGACCATTCGCGATGACCCTATTCCAATACTATCGGGTTATTATTTATAATTTCCAAAGATATTTTTGTTACTACTTCTCGTATTTCATCTTCAGTATAGTCTGAACTCCAAGATTGAGTTTATTGATTGGGGTTATACCAATGACACATAGTAAGTACTGGACATTTCCCTGCTTTGTTACCCCAGCAGTTTTATCATAAAGTCTCGCACAGTTACTGTCAGTTAAACTGCCAGGCAGACTTTATGTCAGTAACTTCAGTAGCAATAACTGAGCTAATAAAATGGAAGTTTTACTGGATCCTAAGCAATAATTCTTACCCTGTAACATTACTTTGTAGCTTGTATGCTAAAAATAGTTCTTGGACTGACACCTGTTGATGCCAAGACCAATATATCATCAGATTGTTAACCATTTACATTTACAAAACAATAAAATTGATGTGAGGTTCTTGACGCAGACCAACGTCATAAAAAAGGCTGCAACCTATTTTAGCTCTACAAAACATTTCATTTGTAGTTTACACAATAAATCAATAATTCATAGATTCATGGCCTTTGTATACAAAGTATATGCTTGCAGCTTGACAGGACTGATTGACAGATATCCATAACGGACAGAAAGATAGTCAAAATATATTGTAGAGAGACAGCATAGAATCTTGAATTTATTGTTTGTCTCAGACTCCTGACAATCCTAATAATATTTTCATATTAAAAACAAGGTTAAGGGTGCAGCAGCCATGTCTCCAACTTTTCTTGTACGTTTAAGTTTGAATTACTGTCAATATATGGAATTATGTGAGTTAGTTTTGTTTGCCAGAAATGTAATATGGAAGCACAGTTGCTTGTCAATATTTTGACAAAAATAGAATGGATGTTTTAGAATCAATCTTCAAGATCTAAGGGGTACATGTATACATTCTTGCTCATAAACATTGAACACTTTTTAAAAAAAAGACAGAAATGATAAATTCGGAAATTTTAATACTAATAAGGTTCACTATTATGGTCTAGGTATATTCTCTAATCAGTAATAACCCTTTGAAAGTCTTGATCAACCACTATTTTAGAAAGGATTCTTTATTTTTGGTTGGATACACCCAATCTACCCCGGAATTTCGTCATTGACTAACTGGTCAACAAGGTCACCTACTTGCAGAATAACTAAGCATCATGTAAGGCTCGGAAAGTATTTGGATGAGGCATCACTCAGACGAACTGAGAGATTAGATATCACTTATATTTCCAGCAATTTGTTTGAAATAAGAATATGCATTGTGAAGGATCGGAAGACCATCAACCAGTAATTCATCCATAATTTGTTAATTCAAAAGTTTCAAATCAATTTGAGGTGGTATAACTTACGTATTGTTCACTTGACAATCAGCTCATTTTTAATGCAATCTGTAAACACAAAGGAGGCTGTATTCTGAAAGTTTACAATCATCTGGAGAACACTTTCTGAAAGTTTTGGAAGGTATGGATTCGAGTATGGCAAGCAAAGACAGAAGAAGTATTTCCTTTGATATGTTGCAATGGAGACCATTTTGAAGATAATTGAGATATTATATGCCAGGCAATAATTATTGTCTTGAAACGAATGTTAATAATTAGAAGTTTTTAAAAAATGTGTTCTACAACTTCTACACTTCCAAGAGTATGTTGAGTATGTTCCCTGTACTCATAGTGTGTAGTGTGTGTTTTTTCCCCTACATTGTAAATAAAAGTCAAGGAGTCCCTCCAGTACTTTACCCCTTATCTCCATCCACCTGTCTGTCTCCTTAGGTCTAATTTTAGAATAACGATTGTTTTCTTAGAGCAACATTACTGATATGATCTCCCATAAGATACTATCTACTCCAGGAGTCCTTCTTGGTCTGAAAAACCACATGTTTACATTATTCAGGTAAATGATACAAGAGTTTTGCCAAGAAACAAGATAACAATTCAAGTACTACAGGATAAGGTATCCACTTAAAAAAAATCTGAAAAAAAACAACATATGGCAAAGTAAGTCTTATAATGTGTATCCAGGGGCAGAAGAAGGGATTTTGAAAGAGGGGTCCAGGGCTGGAGAGAGTAGTGTCCACACATCATGCATGTATCAAAATTCAGGTAAATGATACAAGAGTTTTGACAAGAAACACGATAACAATTCAAGTAGTACAGGATAAGGTATCCTCATGGTGTACATTCTTCTCCAAAAAAAAATCCTCAAAGTATGCAGCAAAGTAAGTCTTATGATGTTTGCTCCAAGGGCAGAAGTAGAGATTTTGAAAGAGGGGTCCGGTGTCGGAAAGATTAGCATCCACACAGCACGCAGTGACATACATTTGTGATTCTTCAAGAAAATTACACAAGAGTTTTCCAAGGAACAAGAAAACAATTCAAGTACTGCAGGATAAAAAAATCACAAATATACAGTATTTTATGATGTAAGTCTTATAATGTGTATCCAGGGGCAGAAGAAGGGATTTTGAAAGAGGGGTCCAGTGCTGGAGAGAGTAGTATCCACACATCATGCAGGTATGATTATAGTCAAGAAAGTTATTCAAGAATTTTGCCAAGTTACCAGATAAAAATTCAAGTACTACAGGATTAGATACTTTCCTATACCTCAGGGTACATTCTTCTTAAAAAAACAAAAAAACAAGTAGTCCAAAGGCAGAAGGTACTACCTCCTACATATTTTTTAAGGTAGGGATTTGAAAGAGATAGGGATCCAGTGCCCAAAGAGCCCAGGCCTATATTAGTAATTGTGATTTATTTCCAGATAGGGGCTCCATACACCCTATAGAGTTTGGCATTCAGTGTGAAATTGACAGTTACAGCCTGTCACTTTGATCTATAAAAAAATGAGGACCAGTTCACTATGAAAAATGCACTTCTTGTCTCATGATGGCCGATGAAGTGTCATCTTCTCAACATGGGAAACATAGAGGCTGTTTGATTAGTCATGATCAAGAGAAGGCCATTTGACTTGTCATACACTGATTTTAGAGTGAAAATCATAATCCTTTCGTTTGCTTATCACCAACAAGCGGGATAAGTCTCCTTAAATCAAATTAACATTAAAAATATTGGTTTGATCATGACAAATCATCAGTATGATGACTCATGAAGTGCCATTTTCACAGTGCAACAGTCCACTCTTTTTCTATATCAAAGTGACAGACTGTTTACAAGGCAGATAATTATGCACTCTTAACGCAAAAGGTTTTTTATGGTATATAAAGAACCCACATCATGATTATGTGCCAGTGATGCAGTCGAGGCCGGGACATCCGAGGCCAAGACCGAGACCGAGGCATGAACCTCCGAGGCCAAGGCAAGGCCGAGGCCATCAAAATATGGCCCCGAGGCCGAGGCCGGTCCCGAGGCCACCATCACTGACCCAAAGACACCCGAGACCAAGGCAAGGCCAAGGATTTGGCATCCGAGACCGAGCCAAGGCCGAGGCCTTCCAACTAAGGCCCCGAGGCCGGCCTCGAGGACGAGGCCGGCCTCGAGACCTCCAACACTGTTATGTGCAAACATGTGTTTTAACTGATGTAAAAATATGTGTTTTCACTATAGAGTAAACATGTTACTTCTTGAATTCACCAAGCCCTAATATTAGCCAAGAAAATCTATTTAATTTGTATTGCACCACCAGTCACTACGATGAATGTGTTTACTTGACACTTTTATCCTAATTTATGACCCAGCATCATTCATCCTTGCTTCATTATGGTCACCTTTTATTAATCACTCGCAGAGCTTAGTTTCAGATACGCGACTTCCCTGCGGAAAACATCAACATTCATCAGCATTTTTGGCTCTTGGGAAACTGGTCTGCTTTTCGTCACCATGTATATATGTAGTATATACCATCATATGGGAGTCTGTGTATACATACAGGTTATCCTTGTGCAGTATAGGAAAATGATGTTATGTTATTTGGTTATACCAGAAAGTTCGGCCCGGCTGTCAAGGAACTGATATATTTCTAAAGGTTGTTCCATCAGTCTTCCAATGGAAAATTTAGAAAAAAGTATCTGCTTCTTTTGAGCTATGTATCTAGAAATAGACTCAAACTTAGCATCTATATAAATTGTAGCGTTTGATTTCGGATCACACTTCAGCTCCTACTGGCTCCCTTCTGAATAAATTGGAATACCAATATCATTGCCCTTTGCCAATATTAAATCCATACTTGATTAGTGCTAGTACATTTAACACATCTACTTCAGCCCTCAGTCTCTGCCTTCACTGCATTTATTATGCTATAGAAATTTGAGCTTGAAACCAAAATACAAAACTTGGAGAACCATTAAAGATGTATGATCTGTAAGTAGAACTTTCTTCCTATGTTTGTTGTGTGTTATATATCGATCATTACTTTTGGCTTGAAAACTAATACATCTGCACATACTTTGTTTTGAGGATTGTACTTTGAGGAGGGGATGCTCATTAAAAAGTTTGTCTCCTTATATCCACATACATGTATATGCACGTCTGAAAAGCTGAAAGGACCTGGACCCTTCTTGGGTATTTGTTCCTGTCGAAGTTTCCTAAAATGAGGCTTGAATATTCCTAGTTTTCTGGCACCAAAAAAATTCACAAAAAATCATCTTTCTTAAAGCACATAACATAATGGTGGTGGAAAAGATACCAATTGCAAGAACAGAATTATTTCTACATGTGGGTTATCTTATATTTTATAGATGGTCAGATGTGCATCCAGAAATTACTATAAGATAACATGCAGCAATGAGCAGAAATACACTCTTAACAAAAAGGTTATATATGGAACCTTTAAGGGTTCTATAAGCTGGTATATATAAGGAACCCTAAAAGGTATATTATTCAACTTTAAAAAGGTTTCAAGTTCCAACAGCGAACAAAAACAACATTTACTCTAAACACCCTCCTAAATTGATTTGGAATTCCTAAGTTGATTTGGAATCTTGCATTCATGCCATTCTTGCACCAGCGCAATGCCATATGGATTCCATACCTGTATTCCAGGAATACCGTATGGATTCCATACCTGTATTCTGGGAATACCGTATGGATTCCATACCTGTATTCCGGGAATACCGTATGGATTCCATACCTGTATTCCGGGAATACCTTATGGATTCCATACCTGTATTCTATCATACATATTATTTGTTGTTTACTCATTCAACATTGTTTATATGCTTTCAAGATTGTCTCATGGGATAAGCTAGTTTTTCACCATTGCATTGTCAACATGAGTTTGTCACAGCTTAGGCTAAAAAGCTCACACTGAAAAAATCACATATTGCATCTCGCTTGATGGATGAGCTATACAAATTTGAACTGTCCTGCAAAAATCATTCAGTTTGATGACCTTTTCTTCTTGACCCGCATTATTGACTGTATTATAACATCACTAAATCTTACTGACCAGCAATATGATTTATTTTGATGGTTTAATTTATGCCACAGCATCAGTCATCCTTGCTTCATTATGGTCACCTTTTATTAATCACTAGCAGAGCTTAGTTTCAGATACGAGACTTCCCTGCGGAAAACATCAACATTCATCAGCATTTTTTGGCTCTTGGGAAACTGGTATACATACATGTTATCCTTTGCAGTATAGGAAAATGATGTTATGTTATTTGGACAACCGCTTTGATTCAAAAGATTTTTCCCTTAGTCTTTGAAAACTAAAAAAAAAGATCTGCTTCTTTTGAGCTATGTATCAAGAAATAGACTCAAATTTAATTTGGCATTGATATAAATTGCAGCGTTTGATTTCTTATCACACTTCATCTCCCACTGGCCCCCTGCTGAATTAAGCTGGAATACCAATATCATTGCCTCTTTCCAATATTAAATCCATACTTGATTAGTGCTGGTACTTTTAACACAGAGACTACTTCAGCCTCAAGTCTCTGGCTTCGCTGCATTTATTATCCAATAGAAATTTGTGCTTGAAACCAATTCAAACAAACTTGGAAGTTAGAGAAGCATTAAAGATGTATGATCTGTAAGTAGAACTTTCTTCCAATGTTTGTTGTGTGTTATATATCGATCAATGTTTTTCGCTAGAAAAAGAATACATCTGCACATACTTTGTTTTAAGGATTGTACTTTGAAGAGCGGGTGCTCATCAAAAAGTTGTTTCCATAATGGTATGTGCACAGCTGAAAGCCGGGTAACTTTCCAGACTAAGTTTCATGAAAAAAGGCTTGAACATTCCTGGTCAGGGTACAATAATCTTTGTATTAAAAAAAATCAAAAAAATCACCTCATACTTAAGGCACATGACAATGCTGCTGGAGAAGATACTAATTGCTGGAACAGAATTATTCCTACATGTTTTCTAATTTGTTTAATTGATGGCCAGAAGTGCATCCAGTAATTGCCGTAAGGTAAACACACAGTTACTGGTCATTACATCCAGCAATGAGCAGAAATATATGATGCATAAGCAATTTGTGTGATATCATTGAATGTTGTCGATATGAATAACTATTAATTTATAAAACCATTAGTTTTCTTATTTATTGGCAGTGTATGGCCTAATTTCAAAACCTATCAACACCAAAAAAATGTATTTATACCGTTCTTACCATTACACCTTTGTCAGTGGATCACATGCTTACAGGCCTATACCATAGCAGTCACAATATTTACCCTACATATTATTAGTTGTTTACTCATTCAACATTGTTTACATGCTTGACTGGTGGTCTCATACAAGTTTAATTTTTTTGCCTGGGATTGTCAATGTGTGTTTATCACTGCTTAGGATAAAAAGCTCAGATTATAAACATCACATATTGCGTCTCGCTTTGTGAATAAGCTATACAAATTTGAGCTGTCCTGCAAAAATTATTCAGTTTCATGACCTTTTTTTGTCTTGACCCACTTCACTAACCCAATTATAACATCACTAGATCTTACTGACCCGTAATATGATTAAGTTTGATGGCCTAACTTATGCCTCAACATCAGTCATCTTTGCTTCATTATGGTCACCTTATACTAATCACTATCAGAGCTTAGTCTCAGATATGAGACTTCCCTGCTGAAAACATCAACATTCATCAGCATTTTTGCCTCTTGGGAAACTGGTAGACCTGCTTTTCGTCACCAACAATACACCATCATTATGAAAGTTTATGTATACAAACAGATTATACATACTTGGCGCTGTAGGAAAATGGTGTAATGTTTATTTCCACAAACAGGCGTTGCGCTTCCCTTCTTGTCACATTCACATTACAATTAAAATGCAATTAATTAAATCTATATGTAGACAAAGGTGCATTCTACAGTACCAACATTACTGACTTACATTACAGACCCAATTATCTTGGCACTAAATTTCAACTGACCCACAAGAACGATACAGTTTGATGGCCTACTTTGTTGAACTGTATTACTGAACCAATTATCATGTCCTAAATTTAAATTGACCTACAAAAATGATGTGGTTTGACAGCCTACTTTCTTGACCTACATTATTGACCCTATTATGACATCACTTCCTGTACAATTGAGTTATGTGTTGGCAGGGCGTGTGATGGTGTGAGTTTACCGAGTATGCTGCCAAATAGCCTACCGCAGGCCAGCCATGTAGGCGAGCACTTGATTTCTTGTTAGCGGAGTATCAGTTGACAGTTTTGGGGTGAAGCTGAGGTGAAGTGGGTCAGAAATCAATACCATGCTAAGGGCATTGTCTGAGGAAAACAAAGGAAAATGCTGACTCTTGGAATATGGTCGGTTGTTCAGTGTTCAAAATATGGAAGCAAGTACATTTCACAATATTAATGTTTTACTGATGAAATGACTTGGTTTTCTGGTCTAATGGCATTTCATTGCAAGTTATTCCACTTTTCTGTCCTTGGTTTCAGGCCATGGGCAGAATTATCTGAATGCAATATATTTTGTCAGAATTTTGATAGATTAATTTTTGCCTTTCTGAAGCAGTGAAACCTTACTCAAATTTTTCCAAGAACATAAAAAAAAAAAAAAAGAATTACACATCTAGTTCTGGCACTCACGAGGGGTGATTGATGAGACAGAAGAAAGAGCGTGAGTCCACAACAAGTACGCATTTATCTCATGTGAGGGATCTTTCACGCTGGGTCTTTCACCTACCCAACGCTGATACAATTGGCGGTCTATTTAACGTCTGATCAGAAGAACATTGCAGTGAGTCAAGAATTAGCTGACAAAGGTCAACTGAAAACATTTTTTGGATTCACCCCTGGGGTTTGACCCAAGCCTTCAAATGGAAAGACCTTCAATGCACGAGGCCTAGGCAATCATCACTCAGCTGTTCATTTATGATGAAAAGAAGGCTTATCCCAAAAGCCCAAAATATTGATGAATAATGATGCTATTCCTCAGGGAAGTCGTGTACACTTTGACGAAGCGAAGCTTCACCGGCCATGACTGATGAAATTACATCAATTTGGATGTATATGTCAAGTTGATCAATTTATTTTGCAAAATTCTGCTAAGCTATTGATAACTATCTATTTTAAGCGCGCAAAGTCCCAAGTATTTTGGGGAGGGGGCAGCTCTGTCACTCAGCCTGTACAGGTCCAATATGAGGGGGGTATGTACCTCACCCCCCCCCCCCCCCGTGACCCCCCCCCCCCTTAGGGACGCATCTACCCATGCACTTCATGAACCTTTTATAATATATTCACTGGTCCTAACTTGTTAAATTAAGTCTTTCAAATCTCATGATTTTCCAATGGGAAGATTCGTGACCCATGTCACCAGGGGTCCAAGGCTACCTTTTATCAATCACAAGTAGAGCTTAGTCTCAGATACGAGACTTCCCTGCGGAAAACATCAACATTCATCAGCATTTTTGGCTCTTGGGAAACTGGTCTGCTTTTCGTCACCAAGAATATATATATAGGATAGTATATACCATCATACGGGAGTCTGAGTATACATACAGGTTATCCTTGTGCAGTATAGGAAAATGATGTTATGTTATTTGGTTCCAAAAGAAAGTGGCAGACTAAAGACAACCGCTTTGATTCAAAAGATTTTTCCCTTAGTCTTTGAAAACTAAAAAAAAAAGATCTGCTTCTTTTGAGCTATGTATCCAGAAATAGACTCAAACTTAGCATCTATATAAATTGTAGCGTTTGATTTCGGATCACACTTCAGCTCCTACTGGCTCCCTTCTGAATAAATTGGAATACCAATATCATTGCCTTTTGCCAATATTAAATCCATACTTGATTAGTGTTGGTACATTAAATGCAGAGTCTACTTCAGCCTCAAGTGTTTGGCTTCGCTACATTTATTATGCTATAGAAATTTGTGCATGAAACCAATTCAAACAAAACTTGGAGAACCATTAAAGATGTATGATCTGTAAGTAGAACTTTCTTCCAATGTTTGTTGTGTGTTATATATCGATCATTACTTTTGGCTTGAAAACTAATACATCTGCACATACTTTGTTTTAAGGATTGTACTTTGAAGAGTGGGTGCTCATCAAAAAAGATGTTTCCATAATGGTATGTGCACAGCTGCAAGCCTGTGACAGGGCCCTTCAGGGTAACTTTCCAGACTAAGTTTCTTGAAATAAGGCTTGAACATTCCTGGTCAGGGTACAATAATCTTTGTATTAAAAAAAATCACAAAAATCACCTCATACTTAAGGCACATGACAATGCTGCTGGAGAAGATACTAATTGCTGGAACAGAATTATTCCTACATGTTTTCTAATTTGTTTAATTGATGGCCAGAAGTGCATCCAGTAATTGCCGTAAGGTAAACACACAGTTACTGGTCATTACATCCAGCAATGAGCAGAAATATATGATGCATAAGCAATTTGTGTGATATCATTGAATGTTGTCGATATGAATAACTATTAATTTATAAAACTTCATAGATTGATCTACTGCCAGATAGTGTACCATTAGTTTTCTTATTTATTGGCAGTGTATGGCCTAATTTCAAAACCTATCAAGCTTAGGATAAAAAGCTCAGATTATAAACATCACACATTGCGTCTTGCTCTGTGAAGAAGCTATACAAATTTGAGCTGTCCTGCAAAAATTATTCAGTTTCATGACCTTTTTTTGTCTTGACCCACTTCACCAACCCAATTATAACATCACTAGATCTTACTGACCCGTAATATGATTAAGTTTGATGGCCTAACTTGTGCCTCAACATCAGTCATCTTTGCTTCATTATGGTCACCTTATACTAATCACTATCAGAGCTTAGTCTCAGATATGAGACTTCCCTGCTGAAAACATCAACATTCATCAGCATTTTTGCCTCTTTGGAAACTGGTAGACCTGCTTTTCGTCACCAAGAATATACACCATTATTGTGAAAGTTTATGTATACAAACTGATTCTACATATACTTAGTAGGAAAATGGTGTACTGTTTATTCCCACAAGCAGGTGTTGCGCTTGCCTTCTTGTCACATTCACATTACAATTAAAATGCAATTAATTAAATCTATATGTAGACAAAGGTGCATTCTACAGTACCAACATTACTGACTTACATTACAGACCCAATTATCTTGGCACTAAATTTCAACTGACCCACAAGAACGATACAGTTTGATGGCCTACTTTGTTGAACTGTATTACTGAACCAATTATCATGTCCTAAATTTAAATTGACCTACAAAAATGATGTGGTTTGACAGCCTACTTTCTTGACCTACATTACTGACCCAATTATGACATCACTTCCTGTACAATTGAGTTATGTGTTGGCAGGGCGTGTGATGGTGTGAGTTTACCGAGTATGCTGCCAAATAGCCTACCGCAGGCCAGCCATGTAGGCAAGTACTTGATTTCTTGTTAGCGGAGTATCAGTTGACAGTTTTGGGGTGAAGCCGAGGTGAAGTGGGTCAGAAATCAATACCATGCTGAGGGCATTGTCTGAGGAAAACAAAAGAAAATGCTGACTCTTAGAATATTGGTGGACAATGGTGGTTATTCAATGTTCAAAATATGGAAGTAAGTACATTTAACAATCATATCAATGTTTAACCAACCAATAAATTTTAAAAGTTTTATTGTCAAAAATCATTTATTTCAAAGTAATTCCACTTTTTCTGCCTTTGTTTCAGGCCATAAGCACTGAAATCTTACTCAAAATTTTCAAGAACATTCTTTTTAAAAATTAATTACACACTCAGTTCTTGGCGCTCATGAGGGGTGATTGATGAGATGGGAGAAAGAACAGGAGTATGCAACATGTTACACATTTACCTCATGTGAGGGATCGTTCACCTGCCAGACAAAGATGCTGATCAGAACAACATTGCTAATCTAGAAGTCAGTCAAGAATTAGCTGTCAAAGGTCAACTGAAAACATTTTGGATTCACCCCTGGGGTTTGACCCAAGCCTTCAAATGGAAAGACCTTTAGTGCAGGAGGCCTGGACCATAATCACTCAGTTGTTCATTAATGATGAAAAGAAGGCTTATCCCAAAAGCCCAAAATATTGATGAATAATGATGCTGTTCCTCAGGGAAGTCTTGTATGCTTTGACGAAGCGAAGCTTCACTGGCCATGACTGATGAAATTACATCAATTTGGATGTAAACGTCAAGTTGATCAATTTATTTTGCAAAATTGTGTTAAGCTATTTTCTTGCCCATTATTTATTTGGATAAGCTGCTTCAAAGCACTTGTGCAGCTTCTTGGAAAAATAAGCTACTTTTCATCTTAATGATCTGGGGGAACTAAGGGAGGGGGCCCTTGCTATAAACTGGCATTTCACGCCATCTTGGGGTTTTCTTTTTGTCAATCTGTACCGGATTGTATGGCTATACGTTATCCTAAAGTGGTTAACTCCCTCTAGCTTATCTTCTTACCCGGTTACTTGCAAAAGACATTGTCATTTTGTAACATGAGTTCAGTTGCATGTAACTGAAACTAGTTGTGTAAGGGGTGACCATTTAATTTCCCTGGAGGGGGCTTGGAATCTATTTATTTCATGGTAACGGCGGTGGTAATTATTAATTTTGAGTCCCAAATATTCATTCCTAAATCAAGCATCACCTTATTAAGAAATAGCCCTGGCAGAAATCATTTATTTCAAGACTGCCCAAAAAGAATTTATTTATTTCACCAAAACTGAGCAAAAAATTAGTTAATTTTTAATATAACTCCCATGCCGCCCCCCATTGACGTTAAATGGTCTCCCCCTAACACGTGTTCAGCACTGACACAAGGTCATTAAAATGACTTTCAACACGATTTTGGGATAACCTGTGTCAAGCATTGATACAATTCGGTACAGGTGGTCAACCAGTCTGGTAGGTTCTTGTCCTATACTCAGTTGCATAACTGGGGGGTCTCGAGCAGGGGGGGGGCACCTGGGAGGATTCCCTGGCGGGGCGTTCAGTATATTTTAGCCAGAGTTGGAAAGTTCATATTGGGGGCACAGGTCCAATATGGGGGGTGCGACTGCCCCCTATCCCTCGTGCCCCCCCCCCAATAGGGACGCCTCTGCCTATGCACTTCATGAACCTTTAATAAGCTATATTCACTGGTCCTAACTTGTTAAATTCAGTTTTACAGATTTGAGACTTGGATGTAATTACTACAACAGTAGGCGAAGCTACATGTTATTTCCCCTACAATTACTAAAGATAATTGGATTAGCAGCATGAAGCATGACTAGAACAATAGGATTTTAGCAGTAATTATACAACTGTGATTACAAAAACTAGTTTCATTATTAACTTTGATAAACTTGTCTCAAAATTTTGCTATGTCACGAAACCAGGACATGTTCGGATAGGCTGCAGTTTTCGTACTTAAAGCCAAATGAAATTGTCAGATCTCAAGGAGTTTTTGGTTTGAGTTCATATAGGATATTCACCTGCGTTGAGGGAATATGTGATTTATCCAGTGAGGGCTTTAGCCCAAGTTGTGATAAACCCATATTCCTGATCCCGTTTTGAATAACAGGCTATTAAAAAACAATCAAAGATATAAGCAAATTAAACATTGCAGAACAAGCGGGCAACATGAAATATGGAATTTGTTGCACTGACATACTGGCTTGGGATTGGCTGACACTGGTTTGTTTGTTTGTGTTTTACGCCTCTGCAGCACCTTAGTGGGCTATATCGAGGCAGGCAATCGCCGTATGATGATGAGATGAGAAGACTGGAAGTCTGGAACATAGGCCTACCCTATTAATTCAGGGATTCCCAGGGTCTTTCAGTTGCCCCAGCATAGAACACTGGATACAACCCGCCTCCATTTAACTTCCCATGGGCTCGGACTAAAGTGAGTTCCCGGGGTGAGATTCGAACCCACGCCCTCAAAGCCAGTGGACAAGCAGTCTTGACCATTAGGCCACGGGGGAACCCCGGCTAACAATGGTGTCGAATGGTAAAAATATACATGATTAAATTTGGACTATATAAATTGAATACTTGGTACCTTAAGGATGGAAATGTTTGTGCAGCCTGCCAAAGCAGTGAGATTTTGCAAAAAAAACAACAACAACAAAACACAACAGCAACATGACATTGGTATGCGTCAGTGCAAGCGACTTCTGAGGGATGAAAATTTGCAAGCCAGTGTGCTTCAATTGCATTTTTGGATTTTCTTTTTGTATAAGGTATCCCCTCATCAGGGATCAAGAGGTCGTTAGAGGGTCTTTTTGATGACTTAAGAAAAATTTAATTTATTCTAGCAAAAAAAAAAATTGTTTGTCATTGTCTTTGTCATTTTACAAAGTTGTCTACCTTGATTACTTATTATCATAATGCAATATATCCCATTCCACAATTTATAATATTTTCAGGGTAAATAGGTCTACTCCATATATATGAAAGTGATCTGGCAACTCATAGACACAAATTCCACTTATAATAGATCAATGAAAGTAGAACACAATTAAACAATTGAAAACTGTCTGTGATTTTGGCAGTTAGATATATATCAAGCTGAATCAAAAAAGGATTGACATGTTTCAATCACCAACAACACTAAACAATAACTGTTAATTTGGGGAAAGTGTGAAGTTGAACAAACTCAAGAGTTACAATATTCCCTAGCATTGAAAATAACCATGGCTCCAGCTCTCCAACTCAGATCAAGAGAGGTCTCAAGAATGATCGCGAGAAGATTGTCTTCATTCAAGCTGAAGAGACCAAGCAAAACAACACCCTCCCCGGGATCAAGGAGTCAGAGAAGACGGCTGTCATCATCCTTCAGGAGGTACAATTCAGTATGATTCAATCAAATTTAATTTGATTCAACTCTTATTATGATTTTTAAGTTCACTTCAATTGTATTTATTCACCACAAATTAAGAAGGAATGAATAGATATATAAAAAGTCACAATTTTCAGGTTTTCCTCCCCAAGACCATCCCCGACTCTGGAATCATCATCCACAACCCGCGGATGGTCACTTGAAAACGAATCGAGCGAAAGTTCGAGTCATTTAGAAAGGCAGTGTTATGAAAGCTCATCATCGACACGAAAGAAATCCAAGCCAGCTATTGTAGCTACTGACAAGGAAGATTTCCAAGAAGGAGGAATTATGTTCAATTGGACAGACGCCCGACCCTATCATGATGATTGCGTAAACCTGTGAGTCTTTCCGCAACCAGTAGCTCCCTGCATTTCAGTCCATAAATACAGGACGTAAAGAGATGTCACTCATTCACCAGGATTATGAGTTCTAAATATTTTTGAGAAACGTCTGAGAGGAATATTCAAGAAAAATTCAAGCATCAGAAGTGAGAGCGACAAGAAGAAGATTTGAGAGCCAGAAAGGAAGAAAGCAGTAAAAGTGTAAAACGGACCTTGAATTGAATGAGACATGATTTTTTTTAACACTTTCTGGTAAAGTTTTATATATTTGCTAATCTGGTTGAAATATGGTTGAAATCGATTTCAACAAGTTCGCTTTTTTATATCACTTGAGCAGTGTATGCTGTGCTGAAGTCATAACTTTAGGTAGACAGGTAGATAGATAGATAATCTCTATTTACGTGTACACATTGAAGGAGTCTGATCTGATGAAATACCATTGAAAATCTATTTTAATGTGTTAATTTTTTTCTGTGTGTTTGTTTCCAAAACAGTGTATGCAGCTGAAGTGGTAATAAAGGGTTTGTGAATGATAAGTAATTTTACCCAATTTTGACTTTCATAACTTCTTCATTCAACTGCAAAATTGTAAAACTTTTTTGCGTTGACAATATATTTTACAGCATTCACATCAAGATGAAAACACCCCTACAATAACTGAATTTGAATTTTACTTTAAAATTTGGACATTGTACCTTCCTATGATACTTAGTTTTGAAGCAGCAAGCGGTTTTTGGACCAATTATTTGCACATTTGTGTGTCTCATAGACAGTTTTGCTAATTTTATGGCAACACAAAAAAAAAACATATACAGGCAGTTGTGATTCATGTTAATGATGCCGGTCTGGACCTATGTACGTCTTGGGTGTAAACCACAACAGGTTTCATAATACGTTGTATGAAGTTGTTTCCCAAAATGTAAAAAATGTCGTGTCTCAAAAACGTTGTCTTCGATAGACCATTTGTTACTGTATATCATATGCATGTTCTATAATGCCACTGTCCCGAGTGTGGTCATGTATTCAGGGACGTCATTCTACAGCAAGATATCTGCACAGCTTAAAAAGGAGGCTTGAAAGACCCCAAAGGACATGTCAAAAAGTCCTTCCAAACTGTTCTCTGGTTGGAATCACAGAGATATACAATCAGAGACTTAGATCACTGACGGATAAAATAATGAAGGACCCCAGTCACCCTCTTGCGAATGAATATCAAATGCTTCCCAGTGGTCGCAGACTCAGAGTCCCATGTGCCAGGACAAACAGATTTAAAAACACTTTTATTCCTATGTCCATAAAGACTCGGAACTCCATCAAGGTATCTTGATGCAAAAATTCAATTTTGTCTCTATTTTTAAATTTCTTGAATTTTTGGATGTCAGAGCCACCAAATTTCACATATGTGACCAATAAATGTATGTTATGTTATATGCTGTTATGAGTAAGTATGAAAGAGTGTGTCTGCCATCTGTGTCAATTTATTAGCTGGAGACATATACCTTTAAATAAAACAAAAACATTTATTTTAGTTACTATACGTGGTTTTTCGGAATTTGAGACTTTAATATGATGCAAAAAAAGGGTCCTCTCAAGTACGTGGAAAAACACTCGGGATTTTGAAGGAAAAACAAGCTATTTGTGTTTAATTTTCCCGATTGTGCGCCTCCATACATGGATGCGACAAATACAAATTAAAAAGATATCCTGGCTATGTACATACATTTTCTCAGAAATATATATTCACAATGTCAAAAAGTGTCCTCTCCAGCACATCAGAAGTTTCGCTCTGATTCAAGTCCCTTAACATTGGATTCATTTGAAAGGAAAAGGCAATGGCAGAACTAAATAATTTATTAGTACAGCTATAATATTCGATATTGCAAATGGCACTTTTATGAAGCAATTCTAACCTTTTCATCTCTCTATTGTTGATGTTACCCCTTGATGTTGTTGCATCTTTAATGCTTACTTTGGTAATATGTTTTTTAAGCGTGAGAGGATTGCATTAACTTATATTTGTGGATTGGACGTCCACTGGAAAAATTAAATTATTATTTTCAATTTGCAAACTGGCTTTGCCACATCAGCGACAGTTTTCTGTTGGTCTCATAATCTTCTTATTTTATTTGATGAAATTTGTATACCTTAAGTCATAAAAGTTGATAATAGCAACATAGAAATTAAAATCGATAACATTAACAAAGAACAAGTTAAAGAAATAAAATGTGTGGAAAAGGATGTATTTGGTCTTAGTGATATTGAAGGAGAGTTTATTTTTTTGGAACCATAAAGAGATAGTTTTCAGAGTTTCGTGAGTTGAATTGATTAAGGTGTGCATGTCGTTATTATTTAAAGCGTAGAATATTGTAGTTAGTAATATGGGGGATGTTAATTTATGCAGAGAAGGAAAAGTAATGGTCCTAATATTGATCCTTGGGGTTTTACAAGTATGTGGGTGTTCTTTGATCTTCTCTGGTGTAGGGGACAGTTCTTACCCTAAAGATATATATAGTTTTATTTTGACAATCTTAATATTAATATAAAAAAAGACACAAGTGTAAGTAAACAGGTTTATGCTAATATTAAAAAGTTAAAATCGATAACTTTGATTCTTAAATTTCAAGAAAGAATTCCTAAAAAACATATATCACAATCCGCAATACCACTGGAAGTGAATCTGTGAAATTTAAATAAATAATTTACTTTTAATTATTTGTGTGAATAGTTTCAATTTGAAATCTTTGCAGCCCAGCATGCTCGTTTCTGTAACGAGATATTTGCTTAAAAAATTAACTGATACAGGGCTACACTCTAAAAAATTTCAGAAAAAATTGGTTTTTTAGATTCAAAATGGCTTTTTGAAAAACCAAATTTCAATGCAAAAAACCAACTTGGATTTTTTTAAAAATCCATGTTGGTTTTGCATTGAAATTAGGTTTTTCAAAAAACCATTTTGAATCTAAAAAACCAATTTTTTCCCGACATTTTTTAGAGTGTAGTTGACATATTGCTTTTGCAACAAAACTATCACAATACTTCTTTCTCAGAACCTATGAAATTTCGGAACTTTATTGGCCTGCATGCCAACTCCCCAAGTATATTAATTTGTAGTCTAATCAGCAGGTTTTATCACATTTTTCCTTGCCAGCGAGCTTGCCTCTGTTTTCAAAATCTGGACTTTTTAAATGGGTTTGTACTTATTCACCATGCAGAGGAACTCTAACAGCTCCACAATCATATTAGCTTGACTATTTGAAACCTGCTTTGTAACTATTGTGTCACCTAAAAAAACATCTGAGTGCCAATTGAGGATCCTTTGCTACTCCTTTTAATTTGTGTGGACTAAAGCAAGGTTTCAATCATCCTTCACCTCATTGCCGTGTCCTCCTCCTGTCCTAATTAGCCTACCAAGTGCATAAATACAGGACGTAAAGCCCCAAATCATCCATCCATCCTTGCATACATCAGCCCCCAGAGGCTAAAATATGGCATAACTCACCTGCTAACGGCACTATCAGAATTCGACATTGACTTAAACCTGGTTACTTGCAGACAAAATTTGTGTGAGTTCCGGACATTCAGCTTATGTAGACCGCTCACCGGAGCTTGCAGAATTGCATACTAGTCACTAGGTGGCAACACATGCCAGCATATATGCTCTGCCAATCCTTGAAAAGCACTAAGAATGAAACAGTGGTCAACTTGTAGACAGCAACTCAGTGCTTGATTCTAAAGGCAATAGCAAGGATATCGTAATCCTTGTGTTTGTTTGCCTGAACCTGATATTTTGTATCCGTCCCCAATCCTTAGGTCTTTGACAGCCGGGGAAATTTGCTTATTATCTGACCTGAAAAAATACCTAAATAGGCCAGGATAACAGCATCACTTGTGTGGATAACTCTGTCTATTAGTTTGTCATGATGTTTTCTGCATGTCTTAAGCATCTGAAGATTCCCTTGGTCAATGTTGAGTGTCTGCTGTCACAGATTTTATTTACGCTAATAAAGGTCAACAAACGCCCGAGGCTTTGCACTAGAAGAGATTCGATGTCACAGAATCGCCTAAGGAAACAAACTGAAGAATGACGAATTTGATTAAGCTTATTAGTGCTTCGGTTCTTTCCGCTTTAGGTGAAGTCTGCGGACAAGTCAGCAATTAGGCTTTACTTGAGTATTCACTAAAAGGCTGACCATTCCTTTGTCAACAACTTGTTTTTGTACTTTTAAGAAATAATTTTATCCATCAACTCCTTCCTGAAAGAGGAAATCCAACAGTCTGGTCTATCTGGCAATCAACTGTTGCTCTTCACTCAGACACTGTAGGACACTTCTAAATAAAGCCATCCAGTAAGACATTAGACAGCCAGCCAGTCAGCCAGACCCAACAAAATGGCTGGTGGAATGGCTGACTGGGAAGAGGGAAGTGGTTAAGAATGAAAAAGAAAATAATTACTTTTATATTATTACCATCTATCCAATTATTACCACAGTATGTAAAAATGTGTTTTATTGACTGAGAGCATAAACCAAACTATGGTAATCAATAACACATACATGTATGCAGGCTTTGTGTGCATTCAATAAAAAAACACTTATTTTAAGCTTGTAGGTGTTATTGATATTCAGTTAAGTGATCGGTTTTTATCTGCGGACAGCCAAACACATGGATGATGCACAACCAGTCTCAGCATGATACCAATCTCTCTGGCAAAGAAGAAAAAATTGAAAGATATAAAGTTATTGGATTAACAATTAAGTTGTTTGAAGTCGTGAACATTATCTGACATATGGACCAGGTAAGTATGGATCTGCCTGGGAAGTTGTCTGTAAGAAAGGTTGTTCAAAACAGATAAACCAATTACAGCCCTTCACTTTGATAAAGAAAAAATGAGGACCAGTTCACTGTGAAAAATGCACTTTGTGACTGATGATACATTATGAAGTGTCAACTTCTCTACTTTCAACAAGGGAAACATAGAGGCAGTTTGATTAGTCATGATCAAGAGAAGGCCATTTAACTTGTCATAACTGATTTTGGATTGAAAATCAAATAAATAATCCTTTCGTTTGCCTGTCACCAACAAGAGGGATAAGTCTCCTTAAATCAAATTAACATTGAAAGAATTGGGTATGGTCATGACAAATCATCAGCATGATGACACACGAAGTGCCATTTTCACAGTGCAACAGTCCACTCTTTTTCGGTATCAAAGTGACAGGATGTAAAGTTAGCTGGTGCCCAGCCAAATTCTTTGGCCTGGTATACCCAACATTCTTGTGGACGGACACCAGCCAATGCTTCTTTTGTATGTTTTAAACAAACCTCGTTTTATGGTTAATCTGTCTCTCTATCCATCTATCTATCTATCTATCTATCTATCTACCTATCTATCTATTAAACCGGACAGTCCATTGCTGCCGATAGGCAGCAATTGGGACTGGATCACTTCCATAGGCAGATTAGGTAGCTAGACAATTTGACACCCTCAGTATTTCGTTGGCCACTCATCCATGCACCAAATTTGGTAGATTGAAGCAATGCAAACTCATCAACAAAAACGCCATAGTTTAGAAACATAAGAACTGCCTAACCTCCAACAATGGCCAATTTCTGTCTTCCAGTCACAATTTCTCTGCTGCAAATGGCGCCATGTTTTCATACTGGAGAGCATGTGCATTGCAACTTCCAATCACAGCCCACCTGATATTGTTTGTCAACAAAAACATGTGGGTGGAAAGCACATGTATGCACTGTTTTCTATCGCCAGGTGGGGACACCTCCTGGGGACAGTTGAAATAAAATTCACACACAGTATACTGTATTCAAACCAAATTCATGCCTTTTAAACTATAATAGATCGTACCTGGCTACTGATATCCCAAACACTTTGACATCTGTGTTTTAATTACACATACATGTAGTACAACGGTATTACTGCTCAGAATTAACTTGGATCTCTTTTGGAACCAAAAGCAGCACAGTTGGAGACCAGCTGGGGAGGGGGGGGGGGCTCATTGGCTGACTGGCGCATGGGCAATTGGTGCAATGACCATTGCGACCACGATGTAAACATCAAAAGAAATCATCATTTTTTAAATGGATCATTGTGCAACAAATAGACGGCGCCTCACTACTGATATATTGCGTTCTAACCCAGTATAGGCCCAAGATTGAACAGGTATGTTGTCAAGTCAATTGGCCAATGTGAAAGAGCCGAAATTGGCAGTTAAAATTGAACTTCTTGCTGTAAATGGACAAGTAATTGAGACTAGCTCGCGCTGGTGCGCTCGAGCTAGTCTCTTGGGGTTATCCATCTATCTGTCTATATGTCTAGCTGTCTATTTATCTATCTGGGGGAGGGTTGGTCTAGTGGTAACGTGCTGGACTGCCAATGGCTGGGTCCAGGGTTCGAATCCAGCTCTTGCTGGGTTACCTGGGCCTATGTTGGACGGCTGTTTTAATCATCCTTCACCTCATTGCCGTGTCCTCCTCCTGTCCTAATTAGCCTACCAAGCGCATAAATACAGGATGTTAAGCCCCAATTATCCATCCATCTATCTATCTATCTAACAGAATCTGTCTATCTATATCTGCTGCAAATATCCATGAGACAAAATTTGGATTTAGAATCTAATTGCTTGCGGAAAGCAAATCCGACAGAACCACAATTAATTTCGTTTTAATAATTTAACTTTGAAGCAGTTGTTATGAATGCTAAATTAAAATATAAAAATAATTACCTCTTTGTTGTAAGACGGTTATTTCTTCCAACAGAAAAGTTGTAAATGAAGTTTGTCGTTACTCCAGGTCATCAATTGTCTAAGTAATCATTGACAAACAGTCCATGTTTCAACAGCTATTTCCATGTGTTTGTATCCTTAGAACTGAATATAAAAGAAAGCAGAAGTTCACAGTATGTCTGATGTATTTCCAACATAAAAAGACTATATTCAAGAAGTACTGTTAGATCAGATGATTGTTTTTTAAGCTTTTTATTAAGAACAGATAAGTAAAGGTCAAAACAGTCACTAATACTGCAACAAAATGTTAATAACAAAGTTTGTTTGAAATACTATTTTATCATAAACAGATAAATGTTAATCCAAAAAATAGTATCAATGATGTCGGGTGATACTTTTAAATAGTTACAGGCATGTCATAAAATTTCGAAAATTAATAATCCTTTTGTTAAAATCAGGTTAAGAGACATACAAGCTGAATATCCAAATGCTATCTGTGACTAATCTTGAAATATTCGGTTATAAAAGGCATATAAATTTCAAGCAGATATGATCTTAAAAGATATGTTGAATGTCAAATGATACTTATATGTATCATCACTTTGGATAAACGTGTTAATAACAGACTTGAAATACTCTGCTATATGAAAAAATAAATGTCAATGGCAATATAATCTGGATATATTAATAAAAAATCAGATGTTATTTTATATGTATCCTGACTTAAAAATAATCCTTTGTTAAAAGTCAGTCCATGACACTTGTATCAATAATGGATACACATTTGAAAGTGAAAAAAAAAGGATTAATGTAAATGGATATATAATCTGCATATATAAACAAAATGTCAGATGTTATTTTATATGTATCCTGACTTAAAAATAATCCTTTGTTAAAAGTCAGTCCACCAGGCTTGTTTCAATACAGGATAAAACTGTTAAAATGACAAAAAATTAATTTGAATGGATATATAATCTGCATATAATAGCGAAATGTCAAATGTTATTTTACAGGTGTCATAACTTCAAAATAATCCTTTGTTAATAAGCTGGCCAACAGAGTTCTTGTATGAGTATATCCTTCGCCTCTGACTCTCCCTTCAGCCTGGCTTGGAGTAGTTCAGGGATATGCTGTAGGCCTGCTTATAAGCATCAGATTCGGCCAGGCCATGTAACGTGAGGTAACACTGTAACAGAACACAAGGGGTTGTAGGCCTAGGCCTACTGTTGTGGTGTGTTTCGGCTGCTCATGATGGAATCTGATGGGTGATTGGGGCTTTACATCTTGTCATTGTGTACTTTGGTACGTTATTTAGAATAGGAGGAAGACCGATTGATTGGCATGTAATAAAGAATAAAAAAAAAGATATGACACTAGATAATTTTTCTTTCAGCTTGTTAATATAACATAGCAAGATGGGGCTGCTGGCCGATTGTCCTATCTGTTGTAGCACTCATTTCAGATAGAGAGGTTATACAAAGAATGGAAGGATGATTGGGGGTTTACATCCTGTTTTTATGCACTCAGGTAGTACATTTAGGTGGGGAGGAAGACCCATTGATTGGCATGTAATATATGCGCAGTAAAACGGCCACAGCATTTACAATTGATATGGAAATCAGGCCCAATCTTCCCTGCACAGATTTTTGAGTCTGGGGTAAGTTGTGCCCTTTTTTGCATCTGGCTGATTTGACAAAAAACCAAAGCTTAATCACGCATCTGGAAATCCGATATCAAAATATAATACTTTGACCAGAAGTGACCAAAGTTTCAGGGCAATCATACCATTGGGAAGATATGATAGGCATTTGAAAAAAGTAGGTCAATTGGCACAACTTGCCCCAGTGCCGGGCTGAGTCGTGCAGCATGATGGGGCAAGTTGTTCTGCTTAGTTTATTCCAAAAAAAAACCCCTGTATTTAACATGTTTCTTCATATATATCATTTGTATGATTTAACCATAAAAAATTATGAGCCATTTTATGCAAAAATTAAAAAATGCTGCAAAAACCAGAATTGCTTATTGTTTAGAGGGTGGTATTACAATTTTAACACATGTTCCTCACAGTGAAAGTTCTTCACGTCATGTTTAGGCCTTCGGTAAAATGAGACAAAAACAGATGAATAAAAAAAATCAAATCGTATGTCACACCATTGATGCAACTCACTCCAATTCAAATGGCACAACTTACCCCAAATTGATTTTCCGGATGAAACTGGTTGTAAAAAAAAAACTTTTCAAAGCAAGATTAAATCTATAACAACACAAAATTTAATGTCTAGATATACAAGGTGGGGCCGCAAAACATGCACTATTTGACAGATTTTCCTTATTGGTGGAAATGGAAGATTTAACCAATTCACAACAAATTCACATAAACCTGACTCATAAACAAAAGGAGAAAGAATGTTTTCATGCAGTTTGGCTCATTTTATCTCCAACTGCAAATTCAACATGGCACCAATATTTTAAAGTGCTTCTAAAAAAAGTCCTCTCTTTTCTGACGGCCACTCTTCATAATGGTAGTCCAAAAAATGACAACACCTTGGCGAGAGAACTTGATGATGCCCTACTTTAATATGCCCACAAAATAATTTTCGCATTGTCTTTTATCAAGCCTTGGTGAGAGTCAGAAGTCTGATGAGACATCAGTTGATCCAGCTCTTTTTTTAACTTTTGTATTTTCTTGGCTTATTACAGTTCTGCAAAAGTGTTTTTGTCCTCATATAGATGTTAAAACCACTGTGCCAAACTATTCTGATAAAGTTGGTAACTACCTGAGGCTTGACACCCATGTTTTACACGGATTACAGTGTTTTTTTTAGCCAATTTCCTAAAATTGTGTTAATTACACTAATTTTTTTTTATCAATCCAGACATAGGCGTATCAGAGGGGGGGCAGGGGGCCGATCCCCCCCCCCCAAAAAAAATTCGGGAAACAGTAAGATTTGGGCAAAAAGGCTAAAAAATTCTTGCGGATGATTAAAGAAAAACTACCGTAATATGGGGTGAATAGGGACACTGGGGTGAATCGGGACAGAACAGGGAGACATTTTATTTGCTCAAAAGCAACAATTTCTACTTGCATTAGGAATTTGATTTTTGGCACACTTTTAGTAAACATACAAGCGCATAATGTGGTTGAATTTTGTATTTCTAACTGCAGGGAGTGAGGCGCTGCAGGAATGTCTTTTTACAAGGTGGTCAAAACTTTGCTTATACCAATTCAAGTATAAATACTAGAGCTACCAAACTTGCAGCAAACTTTAAAATCTGTCTAATGTGTGTTTAGGAGACCATAAATAAAGACTGGATATGGGATGGTGTATGTTCGGTCCTGAGTGCAAATCCAGGTCAATGGCAAATTTTCCGGATTAACCAAAATAACCATACTAATTTTCATTCAAGTGCACTGGCATAGTTTTTTGATGAATACTATTGAATGTGGCATCATTTGCAATAAAGTTAGTCCAGAATTATAAATTACTAGAAAAATTAGAAGAAAACTACAATTTATAACAGTTTTCTGTCATTTATCATATTTTTTAAAATCTGCATATTATCAAAGAATTTGATTTCAGATTTTCCTCAGAATTTTTTTCTGGCTTGTTGAACTTTTTTTTTCTAATATTTCTTCACAAGTAGCAATCACTCAAAGTAGGTAGGGAGTATTTATACTGGAAATAATGGACTCTCCCGATTTACCCAAAAGTAAGGGGTGAATTGGGACAGTGGTTTTCTTGACCTGGAGCATTGGCAATTTGAGATATCATTTCAAGCTTCTAGGGCTACTTAGACCTTGTGCCCAGACACAATTTGACACCAAATTTTGATTTCTAGATTGATTTTTGTCCATGCTATGACAGAAAAACGGCCAATTCTGTCCCGATTCACCCCATATTACGGTACTGAAAATTAATGATTTCAAGGCAATTCAATTTGAAATGTTTATAAATTTAGATTGTGAAATTAGGGCAAATATCGCTCGCGCCCCCAAAAATCGCGCGTGCCGTACGCCTATGAATCCAGATTGCTCTGGGTATCTTTTCCATCTTACATGAACCTCCTGACATAGTGGATTGCATACTAAGGGATGTGTAAGACTGTAAATGGGATTTTAGAAACTTGCTGTCACAGCCAAAATCAACGACCAGTCACTTTGCTGCTCATTCCATAACCAATTCATTTCCAAAACCAATGAGACTAATGGACATGAAAGCTAATAACATTGCTTTAATTCATGCAAAGTTGCATTGTAGTTTGACTTTTGAAAACTTCCTCCTGTAAAGTTTGGTGCAAGATTTGCATCCCCACCCTGTACCTCCTTACTCCGTCCTACCAGAGGGACATCATCTTATTACAAATACCAAACGACTGAGAAACAAGAATATCTGTCCTTGGCAATTCAAGTTTTCAACAACAAAACCACATTTCTGAGAGTAGGTTCCAAAGCAGAGTCTTTGGCAGTTTTTTTCATTGCGCATATAGCGTAATGATGTTGACCAAGTGTGTATGTTTGGGTGGCATTGTCTTCTTGACCAGATTCTTATTTCACCCAAACAGTGGGCGGCACAACTTACCCAGTGGTACAATTTATCCCGGTCTCCCCTACTTAGGGGCAGGGGGCTTGGAGTTTATTTGAAATAAATTATTTCTTTCTCAGTTTTGTGGAAATTAAATTCATTATTTTTTTGCTATCTTGAAATAAATAATTTCTCCTTGGAGTATTTCCTTACAAGGGAATGTCACCCAGAGAATGCTTGATTTAGGAATGAATATTCACAGACATTGCGCACATGAAATAAATAATCACGGCTGCTTTTACCAGGAAATAAATTTCTCGCCGAAGAAAACTCCAAGCCTCCCCCTGGAAGTTAAATGGTTACTACCCAAATACAGCCTTTGTAATTTATATGAAAATCAGCTCCTAATCTTCCCTGTGAAGTATGACAGAATTTGAGCCTATTGGCCAGTCACAGTGATATTGGTTAGTTGCCCCGGCTGCCATATGAAGTTTAGAGTATGCTTTTATTGTACATTCTCTTCAGTCCAAAGTCGGGTCAAAAGTTATAGGCCTATCATTATTCAGTCGATTCTTAAACATCAGTTGCAACTTGCACGTGAATTGCAATGCATTTTCCTAAGTCACATTTGAATGAAGTTATGCAATATCAAAATACACTGCCCCTATCAACATGCCTCGGCGGCCCAACGTCGGCTCAAAGCCGGTCCGATGCTGCTGACATCCGACCGACGCCAGGCCTACGCTGGACCGCCGAGGCACGCTTACAGGTTGTAAATTGGAAAAAATCACAAAAGGAGTACTACAAACCTCTTAATGAATGGAATGATTAGTAATCCTGGATAGCCATGATAAGTAGCCTAAGATTATTCTTCTGATATTTTCTTTTTCAATCAATTACAGTCTGCCACTTTGATATAGAAAAAATTAGGACCAGTTCACTAAGAAAAATGCACTTCGTGACTCCTGATAGCCGATGAAGTGTCATTTTCTCTTCTTTCAACATGGGCAACGTAGAGCCTGTTTGATCAGTTATGATCAAGAGACAGCCATTTGACTTGTCATAACTGATTTTAGAATGACAATAAGATGCATAATCCTTTCCTTTGGCTGTCACAAACAAGCGGAATAAGTCTCCTAAAATCAAATAAACTTTGAAAGTATTGGGTATGATCATGACAAATCAACAGCATGATGACACACGAAGTACCATTTTGATGTAATCTTTTACTTGCCTCATAATAGAACACTGATTACAAGGCGCCCTCTCAATCCAGCTTCATGTCAGTGACCAAGGGTGCCGGAACAGGGGGGGCAATTGCCCCTCCTGCCCATGGCCAGGAGGGGCAGGGGGGGGCAATGTTGCCCTTTTGATCTCAAAGAAAAAAACATTATTAAGCCTTAATTTACAGTGAATTTAGGGAAATATTATCAAGTATATTCTAAATTATTATTGCCGAAACATTAAATTTTTGTCGCGCGAATTAAATTTGCCCTTTCTCGACCGACCGCCCCTGCCACCCTCGTTTCCTTCCGGCACCCCTGTCAGTGACATCACATGATGAGATCGACAGTGAGTTCCCGGTGTGGATTCGAACTGACGCCCTGATAAGCCAGTTGCACAAACATTTACACTGAACCATTAGGCCGCAGAGGAACTAAAGTGAAATATATCCAGTGCTTTCATAGAAATGATTAAGAACATTCCACCCTGTCCTCCTTTATATCCATAGCCCCTCTCTCATTCATTTGTGGAGAAATATATATCCTCAGCAAAGAATAATATCCCCTACAAATTACATACTCCTGCCCCTGTATCAGGGTATATCAGAGAATATTGTGATATAATTCACCCTGAAATAACATATCTGCCCAAGTAACAATAGTCAATCATCCTAAGAATGCTTTGCTCTCACCATAGACTGCTAACATGTGTATTCTGGCAATTTCCCACTCTATAGTAATTCTAGGCATTTTCAATAAGATTTTGGGCTTATGATGTAGACCTGAAATGTGCATTTTATCCTGTTTTTTTTTTTGGTAAGCCAATCAGTAAGCAAAATTTTCTCCATTACATGCAATACTCTGAAAGACTGGCATTGTTCTAGGACAATAAATTTGTTATATTTGCACGTTTCGCTGGCTATCCAATAGTTTCTTAATGGATGCCTCTCCACATATACAGTGCTGCCTGTAAGTAAGTAAAATGCATGATATTGTGCCATTGCATCAATGCTAAACATCCTCAATCAAACTGCTTGTAGAAGCATGAATTCTCATCAGATGACAAGAAAACATATTGGGTCATAAAGGCCAATATGTGAAGCATGTAGGATATAATAACAATGGCAGCCTATGTTGTTTGGGTAGTTGGAGCTAGGTATGGGTCAATGTCTTTGATAAGTAAGTGAACCATCCTTCCCAATGAAATAACATTGGGCCTTTGTTTCACTTACTTATCAAAGACCATACCAAACTCCGACTACAGCAAAGAAAATTGGAAGCTGTTGTTATCCTACATGCTTCACATATCATCCTTTGTGACCCAATATGTTTCCTCTTATCGGATGAGAATTCTTGCTTCTACAAGGAGTTGAGGATGCATGTTTAGCATTGTGGCAATGGCAAAATATCACCCGTTTCACTAACTTACAGGCGGCACTGCATAATTATACTATTTCAATCTTGTTGAAGTTATGATACTGCAAAACTTAAAATAAAGTACAGACCTCAACAGCCAACGGGAAGGAAGAATCAGCCACTTCTTTACCCTTTCACACCATTGAGCTACCCCAGAATCACCGCCTATATCTTTAACTGCCTTAAACAACCATTTATAATATTGATGCGGTCTAAACTTTTGTCCGCTACTGTATCTTCTTCTACAAGGATCTATCTATGCCACCCTAGCTGTTTTGTTGCGCCATTATATAACAGCAATTTTCTGTCTGCAAGCAACGTTTTTTAAAGGACAAAAGTTAAGAAACAAAAATGGTTACGTATATTTCCAAAAATGATATTTTCTAGACACATTGCGTAAGGTAATACATAGATACTGAAGTATATGAAAGTATAATGACAAAATGATATCAGATTGTACACCTATTATAATAAATGTGTCAGACACACAATGGCTGGATGGTGTTAAAATGAGAGCTTTTACAGAAGTGTCTCCAAGACTGTTCTTTGGAAATGGGTTATCAAGTTATAAATGAAAGACTTTCAGAAATCAGAAATATCCTTTGCAATCTTCACAGGAGATAGTATCTCTCATTTTAAGCTCACTGTAAAATTTGAAAACTGAGTTGATGCAATAATTTGAGCTGTCTGAGAATGTTAATAATTTTCAAGCTATGATAGCTCAATCCTATAAGTTGTCAAGGTATGATAGCTCAATGCTGTAAGTTGTCCAAACGAATCATAACATCAAGCTGTGAAAACATGAAAGCTTCAGTTGTTGCAGATAGCTTGACATCTCATTCATGCCACATATAGCGCCATCTATAACAAGCACTTCTCATAAGACTGCATTTAGTTTTAAATAATTATTTACTTACAAGAAAAAATAACATTTATATTACACTATCCCAGAGAAAAAATGAGTAGCACACCACTTTAGCTGGTTACTTTTTAATTTTTATCTCTCTTTAATTAATTTGTGGGAGCAATTAGATGCATGCTTTCACACGTCAACCAACATTTCCAAGTCAGAGTGTGTTCAAATATAGGCTTCTAGCACTGCATACCAACTGAGATGAGCCACAGGCCATTGGGATTTATTCACAAGAAATTAATTTTTAAATCTCCTTGTGATGCAATGGTCTTTGTTGAATGCATCTTGGGCCTGTCCATGATGTGCTGAAATGAAGCATACTGGATCAGGTGGATCCCCTTGAGAGATCAAACAATATTTCGGGATTACAGCCCATATTCATAAATAACTCTATAAGACAGGTCACACAAATAGAAATGAAAAACAACTAAAAATAAGTCAACACAGCTCAGTATTTTGAGTTGTGTCAGCTTGGATCAATAATCAAAGAAACAGACACCTGACTGATTGGGACACACTGCCTTTTATTAGGCCCACAAAGTACAACACAAATACATTCAACCACAATCATACGACGACACAACATGTAGACGGACAGACGAGACGGACGGAGACAGTTGACATATAACATAGATGAAGATGAGATACAGCTGGCCTTGAGGAAGCCCCCTGGTGGCGATGACGGACGTGAAGACACTGAAGAGGATGCCCTGGCGATGAGATCCGCGGGGAATGAGGCGCCCAGATGCAGTGTGGCCCGTGATGATGCCCTTGGGAGGAATTGGATTAGCAAGGCAGTCACAGAGGTGCCCCTCAAAGAGGGAATAACTATAAATATAAAAATGATAGTTAGACAAACGAAAAAAAATTTTTTAATTTGGAATGGAAATGGCTGAGCATTGAGAATTCAACAATTGGGGAATTGAATTTTGATAAAAATTTTGAGAATGAGATTTTGAAATTTGATAAATTTTTTAGAGAAAGGATCCGAGAGGTATAAAAATGGTCCGAGAGGACTAAAAATTGATCCGAAAGGGTGGGCCGGCGGGGAACGAAATGAAGGAGGCGAGTGGCCGCTCCAGAGACCTCCCTGCTATTTACCTAGCCAGAGCCGCTCCAGTGACTCCAGGGTGCCGGACCCCCTAATTGGCTGGCAGTTCGCATGACGCAACGTTGCGGCGGGAATCCGACGAGCAAGGAGGAAGGAGCCAGGGGCCATCTTGATTAACCGACCTTACAAGTAAGTAAACATTAATCAAAGAAACAGACACCTGACTGATTGGGACACACTGCCTTTTATTAGGCCCACAAAGTACAACACAAATACATTCAACCACAATCATACGACGACACAACATGTAGACGGACAGACGAGACGGACGGAGACAGTTGACATATAACATAGATGAAGATGAGATACAGCTGGCCTTGAGGAAGCCCCAATCATGTTCAATCACCTTCGGGCAATAATTCAAAAAGCCCCTTTTAACAGGGACAATTTAATGTCAATTGCTGCCATGTCACTGGCATTCTTTGCATGTCTGCGCCCCTCAGAGTATCTCTCTACCAGGGGCGTCTACTCTCCTCCTACCAGGGCTGATATCGTCCTCTCCGAGTCGGCGTTGGATTACAGGGTTCATCGGTCAAAGACCAACCCAAAAGGGTTCACAGTTCATGTTGGTTGTACAGGTTCAATTGTGTGTGCAGTTTGCTTAATAAAATCCATCCTTGTTCATTTTCCTGCCGCTCCTTCGGCCCCTCTCTTTCTAACCCCTTCAAACTCTCCCTTAACTTATAACTACTTAACCTCTAAACTCTCCTATTTTCTCAGGCTCATAGGAGTCGAACCTAAATGTTACACATTACACTCCTTGAGGGCGGGTGCTGCCACCACAGCCGCAGCAGCTGGCTGCAGTGAGAGAGAAATACAAAGCCTCGGACGCTGGGCTTCCCTTTGCTACAGGAGGTATGTCAGACCCACCAGGGTAGCCCAGGCTGCAGTCGCCCCGCGCCTCGCACTCTCACTACCCTCTGATCATTTCATCCCATAATCATTTCTCTTCTTTCCTGTAAATTATCTTTAACACACTAACCCAATTAATTGTGTTTTAACTAACCCAGCTGGTCTTGGGCTCATTAATGGGCTTCCTCAAGGCCAGCTGTATCTCATCTTCATCTATGTTATATGTCAACTGTCTCCGTCCGTCTCGTCTGTCCGTCTACATGTTGTGTCGTCGTATGATTGTGGTTGAATGTATTTGTGTTGTACTTTGTGGGCCTAATAAAAGGCAGTGTGTCCCAATCAGTCAGGTGTCTGTTTCTTTGATTAATGTTTACTTACTTGTAAGGTCGGTTAATCAAGATGGCCCCTGGCTCCTTCCTCCTTGCTCGTCGGATTCCCGCCGCAAAGATAATGAGCCCAAGACCAGCTGGGTTAGTTAAAACACAATTAATTGGGTTAGTGTGTTAAAGATAATTTACAGGAAAGAAGAGAAATGATTATGGGATGAAATGATCAGAGGGTAGTGAGAGTGCGAGGCGCGGGGCGACTGCAGCCTGGGCTACCCTGGTGGGTCTGACATACCTCCTGTAGCAAAGGGAAGCCCAGCGTCCGAGGCTTTGTATTTCTCTCTCACTGCAGCCAGCTGCTGCGGCTGTGGTGGCAGCACCCGCCCTCAAGGAGTGTAATGTGTAACATTTAGGTTCGACTCCTATGAGCCTGAGAAAATAGGAGAGTTTAGAGGTTAAGTAGTTATAAGTTAAGGGAGAGTTTGAAGGGGTTAGAAAGAGAGGGGCCGAAGGAGCGGCAGGAAAATGAACAAGGATGGATTTTATTAAGCAAACTGCACACACAATTGAACCTGTACAACCAACATGAACTGTGAACCCTTTTGGGTTGGTCTTTGACCGATGAACCCTGTAATCCAACGCCGACTCGGAGAGGACGATATCAGCCCTGGTAGGAGGAGAGTAGACGCCCCTGGTAGAGAGATACTCTGAGGGGCGCAGACATGCAAAGAATGCCAGTGACATGGCAGCAATTGACATTAAATTGTCCCTGTTAAAAGGGGCTTTTTGAATTATTGCCCGAAGGTGATTGAACATGATTGGGGGGGCTTGGGCGGGAGTGTGGCTGCGGTCCAGTGTCTTTAAAGCCTGGGTTAGGGCTGGTGAGTAAATGTCAGGGACAGGGAGAGCCATATCTATGGCCCATGATCTCAATCCAGAAAGATAAACCCTTATTGTAGACACAGCCAAACCCTCCTTGGCCATAAAGGCCACGAATCTAATTGAATTAGATTGGGTGATAGGAAGAGGAGGTAATGAATATTGACGGCAGAAAGATTTGTACCTTTTAACGGCCGCAGAATAAGCTCCCCTGGAGTTGGTTGTAATACCATGATAGACCAGACCAGAGCCGTGACTGAGCGGTCCAGATCTGTAAATAATTAATTAAATTCAATTAGGGTGGGCCAGGTGGGAGAACTGGATGCGCTAGGATTGCGACTAAGAAAACGGTCGACTGCCAGTCTACTGAGATCATCAGCATCAGTGTTCTCCAGAGTGGGAATATACCTGGGCCTCACGTTGATGTCGTGCTGAATCACCAGCAGACACCAAGAGCGCACTAATGCCATCATGTGTGGTACAGGGGAGTAGCGCTTATTTATGGCACCTATGACGGACTGATTGTCGATGTGAAATATGACATTGTTGCCGGCGAGGCGGGTAGCCCAAGTGGCTAGGGCTGTCACAGCTGCATACAGCTCCCTCCAATTTATGGAATAATTATTGGCGCGAGCCAGGGAGCCTACAAAAGGTGTCGAGAACCAGTCGTTATTGAAACAGGCGCCCATCGCCACATTAGAACTGTCTGTGAATACCTCGAGAGCTGTAGACTCATCCCAGGGGGCAGGGAGCATGGAGACGCCATTATGTGAAGAGACGCAATCTCTCCACCACCTCAGGTCTTCTTTGGCTTCATGTGTAAGTTTTACGCTGTAATGAAGGTATTTAGTGACCTTGGCTGCCTCTATGAGGCGACCTAGGAATGCCCTGCCCCCGTTAACCACACGGGCTGCAAAGGCCAATTTGCCTATGAGGCTAAGAAGGTGTCTCTTGGAGACAGAACGCTGCAGCAAGAAATGGGACACCAGACTAAGGACTTCATCAAGCCGGTCCTTGTCAATGGACAGGGACCGGTCTACTGTGTCTATGGTGATGCCTAGAAATTTGACCCTGGTGTCGGGTGCTGTAACCTTGGAAGGCTGTACTGGAAACCCTGCCCTGTCGCACGTGTCCAACATAATAGAAAGGCCTTCTTGACACGTGCGAGCATCGGGGGTGATGATAAGAAAATCATCCACATACCTAACAGTGGTGGTGGGTGCCCCATTCCTGATCATGAACTGATGGAGCGCAGATGCGAAAACATCAAACAGGGCTGGGGCCGAGCGCAACCCAAAACTCAATACTTTAGAAAAATAATAATAATTGCACCCCGCCCTATCAAGCCAAGAAAAACCCATGAGGTGCCAATCGTCCTCATGTATTTTAACGAATTTAAATGCATCCTGCAGGTCTAATTTAGCCATGAAGGGGGGGTTGGCAAATTGATTGCAATATGCCACGGCGTCATCAATGGACGCGTACTTTAAGGAGAATTCTACAGGATCAATGGCTGCGTTAACCGATCCTACTGCAGGATAGGAGAGATCGTGAATCAATCTTATCTTTTCGGAATCCCTCTTAATAGTCGGGCAGATCAGAGGGGTCCCCCTGCACCCGTCTGAATATTTAACGGGACCAACTTTTTTGGTGCCCTAATAATGTCCTTTTAACAAAAAGTCAATGTTAACAGGACTATCAATGTCCCATGGGGTTTTTACGGCGGCCATTTTGAATTGAAGTTGACGGCAGTAAAACGTCTCTTGGAAATTACAAGTTTAATTATCTCAGGAACTATTCAAGCTACATTCACAAATGGCACATCTATCTATATGTTTTTGGACATGCAGAATCTGAAAATGACATTAATTTCTTTCTAAATTGTAAATATCACCCCATTATGGTCAAATATTTACAAAATATTGCATTTATTAAACATTTCACCTTAGTTCAGTTTATTCTACATCTGCCAGTTAACCAGTAGCTCTGTGTGATGATCATATTTGACAGGCATTGAATATAAGCTTTCAAATGAGGTATAATATGTATAAAAGAGATGATTATTTGATGAGCTGTGGTATTTTAAAGATTTTCATTTGTGATTCTGTGATCATTTAGCACAACCGACGAGGTAGAACTACTAGTCAGGTTGCAATAGAGATTGCCATGAACCCTCTGGTATGGTTAATGGCTACCAATTTTTGAATGCCAAATATTGTCTGGTAACATATTTTAGATGCTCCCATTGTCAATTATTGTTCCATGGGGTTTTTCTGGTGGCTACTTTGGATTAATCTCTAAAATTTGTAAAATTGTGGTTTTAGCATTATTGTCGCTTTCTGTGTTGAAGCAGCCATTGCTCTATCATAGTTTATGCCAGTGAAGAAAATTAAACACCAAATTAAACTTTAAAAGCCAGGGAGTTACTCTTTCAAATGGTATGAATAGTATGCTTGTAAGATGCTAGTGCTGGATGTCATAAAAATAATTAAACTCTTCCTCTCTGGGTAGCAAATTTATTTGTGTCTCATAATTCATTTAATTTCATTTTTTTAATGAGTAGCCCTAGATAAACATCTCAAACCCAAAGATGGATAGCCCTTGATGTCAACTACCATCTGGCACATTTATTTTCTTGTTACTACAATTGTCAACCCTTCCAAAGCTAAATAAATGTTGCTGTCGGTGTCATAAATCTCCGCAGAAACATAAAATCCTCCCATTTATTTTCAATTTTACCTATCCTAATCACTAGATGACTCATCCCTAATCCACCAAATGGATAGCCCTTGATGTCACCTTTCTGTTGGCACCTTGGTTTCCTTGTTACTACAATTGCCTACCCTCCCAAAGCAAAATAAATGTTGCTGTCGGGGTCGAAAATCTCCTGTGAAACACCAAAATCTCGCACGGATTTTCGTTTCCACCTATCCTAATCACCTGATAACTCATTCCTAACCAATCAAATGGATGTGGATGGACAGCATTTTATGTCCGCTCTCATCTGGCACCTTGGTTTCCTTGTTACAGGAACTGTCAACCCTCCCTAAGCTAAATTAATGTTACCGTAAGTATCAAAAATTTCTTTTGAAACACAAAATCCGTCCATTTATCTTCAATTGTACCCATCCTAATCAGTAGATGACTTATTCTTAGCCAACCAAATGAATGTGGGTGGAGAGCATTTGGTGTCAGCTTTCATTTGGCACCTTGGTTTCCTTGATACTAGAACTGTTAACCCTTCCAAAGCTAAATAAATGTTACCGTCAGTATAAAACGCTCCTTGGAAAAACAAAATCTCCCATTTATTTTCAGTTCTACCTTTTCTAATCACTAGATGACTCATCCCTAGCTAACATCAAATGGATAGCCCTTGATGTCAGCTTTCATTTGGTACCTTGGTTTCTTTGTTACTACAATTGCCAACCCTCCAAAAGCAAACTAAATGTTATGTCTTGGTAAAAAAAATCGCGTCAGAAACACAAAAACCTCCCTTGTATTTTAATTTCCACCTATCCTACTCACCAGATAACTCATTCCTAACCAATCCAATGGATGTGGATGGATAGCCCTTGATGTCAGCTTTCATTTGACACCTTGGTTTTCTTTTCACTAGAACGTTTGACCCTTCAAAAGCAAAATTAATGTTTCTGTCCTGGTCAAAAATCTCCTCAGAAACACAAAATACACCCCTTGTACTTTGATTTTCACCTATCCTAACCTCCAGAAGACTCATCCCTAACCAACCAAACACATAGCCCTTGATATCAGCTTTCAGGGGCTATTTATCCTCATCCCTTTGGTTGGCTGAGAATGAGTGATCTATTGATCAGCACAGGTAGAACTGAAGATAAATGGGAAGATACTGGGTTTCCAAGGAGATTTTTGACACAAATTGCAGCATTTATTTAGCTTTGGGAGGTTTGACATTAGTAGCAAGCAGGAAACCAAGGTGCCAGATGAAAGCAGACATCATGGGCTATCCATCCACATCTACTTGGTTGGTAAGGAATAAGTTATGTAGTAATTAGGATGGGTAGAAATTAAAATACAAGGGATTATTTTGTGTTTCCGGGGAGATTTTTTCAAACAGGACATAGCATTTATTTTGCTTTTGGAGAGCTGGTAATTATATTAACAAGAAAACCAAGGTGCCAAATTACAGCTTCCATCAAGAGCAATCCAACCACATCCATTTGGATGGTTCATTATAAGTTATCTGGTGACTAGGATAGTTGGATATTAAAATACAAAGGAGGATTTTGTGTTTCCGACGAGATTTTTTTGACCAGGACATAAAATTTATTTTACTTTTGGAGGGCTAGAAATTGTATTAACAAGGAAACCAAGGTGCCAAATGAAAGCTGCCACCAAGGGCAATTCATGCAAATCCATTTGTATGGTTCATTATAAGGTATCTGGTGATTAGGATAGGTGGAAATTAAAATACAAGGGAGGAATTTGTGTTTCCGACAAGATTTTTGTGACCAGGACATGACATTTATTTTGCTTTTGGAGGGCTGGCAATTGTAGTAACAAGAAAACCAAGGTGCTAAATGAAGGCTGACATTAAGGTCTATGCATCCTCATCTATTTGGTTGGTTAGGAATAAGTCATCTACTGATTAGGATAGGTATTATTAAAAATAAATGGAAGGATTTTGTGTTTCTGGGGGAGATTTTTGAAACTGACGGCAACATTTATTTAGCTTTGGGAAGGTTGACAGTTCTGATTACAAGGAAACCAAGGTGCCAAAAGAAAGCTGACATAAAGTGCTATCCATCCACATCCATTTAATTGGTTAGGAATGAGTTATCAGGTGATTAGGATAGGTGGAAACGAAAATCCGTGCGAGATTTTGGTGTTTCACAGGAGATTTTCGACCCGGATAACAACATTTATTTTGCTTTGGGAGGGTAGACAACTGTAGTAACAAGGAAACCAAGGTGACAAGAGGAAGGTGACATCAAGGGCTATCCATTTGGTAGGTTAGGGATGAGTCATCTAATCATTGGGATAGGTAAAATTGAAAATAAATGGGAGGATTTTATGTTTCTGAGGAGATTTATGACATCGACAGCAACATTTATTTAGCTCTTGAAGGGTTGACAATTGTAGTAACAAGAAAATAAATGTGCCAGATGGTAGTTGACATCAAGGGCTATCCATCTTTGGGCTTGAGATGTTTTTCTTGGGCTACTCATTAAAAAAATGAAATTAAATGTATTATGAGACACATTTATGCTCATGAAGAAATTCGCTACCCAGAGAGGAAAGGTTTAATTATTTTTATGACATCCAGCACAAGCTTCTAACAAGCATACTATTTACACAATTGGAAAGAGTAACTTCCTGGCTTTTAAAGTTTAATTTGGTGTTTAATTTTCTTCACTGGCATAAACTATAATAGAGCAATGGCTGCTTTAACACAGAAAGCGACAATAATGTTAAAACCACACTTTTACAAATTTTAGAGGTTAATCCAAAGTAGCCACCAGAAAAACCCCATGGAACAATAATTGGCAATGGGAGCATCTAAAATATGTTACCAGACAATATTTGGCATTCAAAAATTGGTAGCCATTAACCATACCAGAGGGTGCAAGGCAATCTCTATTGCAACCTGACTAGTAGTTCTACCTCGTCGGTTGTGCTAAATGATCACAGAATCACAAATGAAAATCTTTAAAATACCACAGCTCATCAAATAATCATCTCTTTTATACATATTATACCTCATTTGAAAACTTACATTCAGTGCCTGTCAAATAATATCATCACACAGAGGTACTGGTTAACTGGCAGATGTAGAATAAACTGAACTAGGGTGAAATGTTTAATAAATGCAATATTTTGTAAATATTTGGCCATAATGGGGTGACATTTACAATTTAGAAAGAAATTAATGTCATTTTCAGATTCTGCATGTCCAAAAACATATAAATAGATGTGCCATTTGTGAATGTAGCTTGAATAGTTCCTGAGATAATTAAACTTGTAATTTCCAAGAGACGTTTTTCTGCCGTCAACCTCAATTCAAAATGGCCGCCGTAAAAACCCCATGGGACATTGATAGTCCTGTTAACATTGGCTTTTTGTTAAAAGGACATTATTAGGGCACCAAAAAAGTTGGTCCCGTTAAATATTCAGACGGGTGCAGGGGGACCCCTCTGATCTGCCCGACTATAAGGAATGCCCCAAGTGGGGAAATAATGTAGGCTTGATAGGGGGGGGTGCGGAATGGTCCATGGAGGCGACCCATCCCGAGATCACGTTCAATGAGCTCTGTGATCTTGGCCCTATGTTCAATGGCTGAAGGCCAGTTATTGGACACAATAGAGTCTGTGGCGCCCGACCTACCAACCCTGACGCCATCAATCAACATTTGAAAAACAGAATCAGCATAAGTGGCATCGTATACTGCATGCAGCATTCGACGCCAATAGTCAGCCTTAAGTAGGCTTGTTGCCCGAGTTGGGCTTCGCGCTGGAGGGCTTAACACAATTGGGACAGAATTTTGCCCCCTTTGGCCCTCCACAGATGTAACATTGGTGGAGGCGCGGACACGATTGAAATCTGCATGTACCGTCCTGGTACCGGATGCAGACCTCGGTTGGGTCGACCGGGGTGGACTTACTTCCCTTGCCTTTGCCCTTGTCGGCGGCTGGCTGATTAGTGGGCCCCTTGGGCCCGCTGCTACGAAAGGGGCAGTCACTCGCGCTGTGGTCGTTTGCACCACATTTAGGACACTTTGTTGTGGCTCTCAACGCGCTAGCATCGAGAATGGTTGTGTACAACAACTGGTCAAACGTATTGAAATCAAATGAGTGGCGCCTGCCTAGTGCAGCTCTAAAGCGCTCGTCATAGTTTAATATGTAAGGTATCTTGTACTTATCACATAAGTCAAGGAGAAACGCCCTATACTTAGCCATCTCAATGAAAATTTCGATGCCATAGTGGCATGTAAGTAACACCTCATAGTAACCCCAAGCCTCAATCCACTTATAAAAGCTCGTGATCATTTTTCTCGGGCGACTTGATTTGATCTGGAGACCATTGCTACTGTCTACCATCCTCACCTCCTGGTAGTCATTAGTGTCACAGTTCAGAAAATGTTCCAAGTGGACAAACTCACCATTGAGCGCGGTCTGGGCAGTTCTAGCGTCAATGTGGGGCGGAATGGCGTCCATGAGCTCCTGGTGGGAGAGGGGGCCTTGGTGCATCACTCCTGGGAGGTCCTGATGCGTCAGACGTGGATCCATAGTCCTGGGGAGACGTCCTTGGAAGGGTCCTGGTAGGCGGCCTGGATGGAGTCTAGCAGGCTGGTAGGGCTGGTGCTGTTCCGTCCGAAGGGTAGGGTGATGGTACTGAGGATCCATGGAATCGGCCATTGGTGCACCGATGAGGCCCAGGGGGCGGCCTCTTGGGTCAAGTGGCTCTTGGTAACCGGCCCAGGAAGGACCCCTGCTCATGGTATCAGTGTATCTCGGGACAGGCGGGCGCCTTGTGAAACGGTCATAAGTGTCATGGCTTCTCACCCCTGTTGGGTGGGGTCTCTCTGGTTCATAGTAATCAGCCCTTAGTGGGCCTGCGGACATTGGGTCATGGTAACTGGCCCTTGGCGGGGCTTGGTACTCTCTGTCATGTTCATAGAAAGCCCCAGGTGGAGCATAAGTCTCACCTCCTTCAGCAAAGGTAACATGAGGCGGCACCTGGTGGTTAGTGTACGCCCGGCCCCGGGAGGGGTTATGAGTCATTTGAGGGACATTGGATGCAACGTGGGACTGTTCGTAGCTGCCGTAGTGCTTTGGGATAGCACCGCTTGCATTTGAGCGCGTAGGGGCGCTTACGTTCACTGGTCGCTGACTGGTGGCGCCCTCTCTCGCCAAACTATTCTGAATGCCTCTTGGAATCTGGAGCGCAGGCAAACAGGAGGAGCGGGATACGTCGGATACTGAGGCAGCCAAGCCTCTCCCCGCGTGGGGATTACGTTCGTTACCACCCAGGTAGGGTCCTGCACTGTCCGGCACCCCAGGAAGGGATGCCCCTATCAAATAACCATCGAGAGACTGTTTCTGAGACTGGGAATGAGCATTGTTTTGGGTGAAGCGACGTGCTTCAACACCAGGGGGCATACTATGTGGCCTAGGTAGACTGGAATCGCCGGTAGGGTGCGTACCCATGGTAACAGACAGACGCTCATTCTCGCCCGGCATCAATCCAGAATCCGCCACCAAGTCCTGATGGCAAAACGAGGAGATATTATTAGCCCCCGGGGATTCGTTCCTAATATCCCCATCTCCTAAGCCAAAAGGACCGAGGTTCTCCCCCCCCCACTCGCCATCATGATCAACTGCCGACGCAAAGTCAGAATGGACAGAATTATCAATAGTGACTGTTTGATTGCCACTAGAAGTGCCAGTACGGAACGACTCAACGATTGTATGGCAACGCTGTCCCATAGGCCCGTTATGGCCAGCTGCAGGCTCACGACATACGGTACATTTCCTGCCCTTCCTACCACCCATAATGGCCGACCAATTTGGCGCCAAAAACAAGGGACGATCAAAGTGAATGAAATATAAGCGATCGTAAGGGTGGTATCCAATATAAACGTCCCAGTACCAAGGATATGGTAAAGGCGTTGGATTACAGGGTTCAGGTCAGGTATGAGCTCAGAACTTACATTGACAGTGCGAGAATGATGTGCAGCGATCGGCGATGAACGAAATGAAGGAGGCGAGTGGCCGCTCCAGAGACCTCCCCGCTATTTACCTAGCCAGAGCCGCTCCAGTGACTCCAGGGTGCCGGACCCCCTAATTGGCTGGCAGTTCGCATGACGCAACGTTGCGGCGGGAATCCGACGAGCAAGGAGGAAGGAGCCAGGGGCCATCTTGATTAACCGACCTTACAAGTAAGTAAACAATAAGTCAACAAAACTCAATATTTTGAGCTGTAAGTCAACACAGCTCATTGTTTTGAGTTTTCTCAGCTTGAATACCTTAGTCAACATAGCTTAGTATTTTGAGCTATCTCAGCTCGGTACCTTGAGTTATCTCAGCTTAAAACATTAACCTATGTTAGCTCAATCAACTTGTGCAACCATCTCACTCAATCAATTGAGCTGAATCAGCGAGTCCGATTTTACAGTGCTCCTTAGCTTATTCGACAAAACAAATCAGCCAGGTGCTCCCACGTGCTGATGTCATCAATTTGTGTGTATTTTACTCCCCTGACCCACTCATAACCCCCACCCCATTTGAAGTTTTTGGAACCACATCTACCTTTTCAAATCTTTTCATTGATAAAAAAGAATTCCAAGAATCTTATGGCAGAATTTTAATTGGCAATGTGGATTTTCCCTTTATATCTTAAATAAAGAAATCCTCTTTAGTAAGTAATAAATAAGTTACTTTAAAACAAAAAAGCAACATTTTAATTGGCTACCTAGATGATCCTTAATTTCATTTTCAGCAGTCGCTTTTTCTAAACCTGATTCTGGAATGACACAAATCCTCTTCAGTGAACAATATTTTAGGCATAACCATTTGACACCTGTGTCAGCGTATCAAAAACCTGTATTTAACTGCAATAAATTCCGTTTTCTTTGTTGTCGACTTGTCATCTCATATGACTGTTTGACTGTATGTCTCAAGGTATAATCCGGTTATTCACCGTGGGATGGGGAATATGTGTTTATCACACCTCGGACTAAAGCCCTCAGTGATAAATCACATATTCTGTCTCACTTAGTGAATAACCAATATAACCCAAAAGTTTACCTGTATTTGAATTTGCAGCCCAGATTATCCAAGGTTTCCATTTTCTGCAACACATTATATTTTTCAACAAAATTTGTGGCAACAGAGGCAAGTAGCTCCTACTTTGTAGTGCATATCTATGAGTTGCTACTTAAATACGATTATAGGCTTATAGATATCATAAAAAATTGAAATTGTTCAATTCTAGATTTTGAAATTCGGAACAACACATTGGTCACTTTCCCATACAGTCTGCTTGCACTTAGCGGCAGAATACATGTCCTAGAAAAAATTACTCATTCATGCTACACCTTGCAGCAAAATTATTCAACCCCTTTGATGTTTTCTCATAGACTCCAATAGTAAACAGGTTTTGCAAAAATGAGTTTAATTGGCTGTCTCTGAGAAAACCATGCAGGTTGTACAGTAAAGTGAAACGTGGCCCGAGCCGGATTTTAACGAAATTTTCACCAAACGCCCTTTAAACACAATTATGAAGGTTGGTTAAGTCCGTTTTTCTATGATTTCAATTCTTCCTTGATTTTACCCCACTTGAAAATAGGGTGTCAAGTGTGGCGCAAAATTCCTTTAACATGGGTTTCAATGGGAAAACATGCCAACTTTGGCACTGTAGGAACCAGAGCGCAGCGCATGGTTTGAAAATTTTATGATGGAGGATGATTACACATGACTTGAATATTCTAAATTCACTTTTTCTAGCGTGGAACACTCCTTTATAAGCCAGATATAAGCATTTTTAGATTGTGGAGGGTGACAAATTTCTTTGCGTTTCACAAAAAATTAAAAAATACTAAAAATGTCATAATTCTGCTAAGATTTGTCCAAATTTGACAATTTTAGTGTCTAACTATATGTTTTGGGCAATTCCGCACCTCTTGGGATGATTTTTATTTTGATTGGAGGTCAAGGTCACTGCCTTAGGTCAAGGTCAAAGTCGATTTTTTCTGTAATTTTATGATATTTCAAGTTTTAGTCCCCGATATCTATCAAATAGTCCCATAATATCAATGCATATTCAGCATAAACTGATTTTATAAATTTCTAGCCATATGTTAGCATCCTACACTGTATCAAAAACCTGTTTTTTGTAACCATAGGGGCCACTTTCAAATTTTTGAAATTTCATAATTTTTTCAAATTGCACGTTAGATATTTTGAAAATGTCCATCGATCATTGTGCATTAATAATTCAGTGTTCAATGGATTGATGCTATTGCTTGAGAGTTAAATAAAGGATTCCAGACCAGAAAACAGACCTTAGAATAAGATATGAATGTTTTCGGCGGCCATTATTGAAAATTTTGTCACTTCAGTTAATGTCAAAACTAATAGAGATAACAGAAAAGTTTTTGTTTCTATACCTATGTTTTCAGGGTCAAGGAATAACACAAAAACATTTTTATCATTGTATGTTATGTAATATATGTGTAATTTGGCTGCCACAACAACAACAAAAAGTATCGTTGCTGATATCTGCGGAATATTGGAATAATTCTTAGGTCTATACCTATGTTTACATGGTCAGGGAATATGATACAGTTATATTCCATGCTCAATATGCTTTCAAGTACACACATTTTCATGCATTGATAATTGGACAATTTCACAATAGAAAATGGGATGCATAAAGTATTTTGTAGTGTGAGATTTAGGGGTGATTTTTTACATCAGCTTTTCTCTTAAACTATAATTTTGGGGTAAGTGATGCCATCTGCGCTTGGGCAAGTAATGCCAAGTCAAAGCTTTTGTGTCAAATAAAATCACTGTGGCTATTGTCAAAAATGCAAGTCACAAAACTGATTAACCTTGTTGTTCTTCACAAAATATCTTTTGATTACCATTTTGCTTGCTTGATGGAATGGAAGAAAGTGATATTTGACCTCACCACAATTAAAGATGATGAAATTAATACAATTTTAATGTCATTGTTGACCTGCTCCCTACAGGAGCTTTTTGTTAAAAAAGGGTCAAAGGGCTCTCCTTATTCTTGCAAGCCAGTTCTGTTATCAACAACCTTCCTTACGGCTCAGTTAAGGCCCGCTGTAAAGTGGCCTGCCCACGTCACATGAACAGTATGAAAATGATTTCAGCTAGAAGTTGGGACGCTGATCTGCAAAGACCTCTAATGAAATAGTTTCTATGCTCCAAGTTAATGAGTTTGACATCTGTAAAAAAATTTCCCAACATAATATTTTCCATTTTAATTGTTCGCCTGATCATAGCTTTAAAACTGAACAAACATGTACTTTTGGTTTTGCATATTTATTGACACAAAATACAATCTATTTATTTCTGATGATAGGCAATAGCACAGACACAAAGGCATAAATGCCATGGCTAAAATACCAGTCATTGATAGACATGATAGTGAAAGGTAGGGGAGAGCGGGGCACAGTGAGACACTTTTTTTATTTTCAAGTGTTCCAAAATATCGGCACTAACGAGTTAAATGAGATCAGGTCCACATTATGGATAATGACGTTGGGTATATGGTCCAGTAGTTTCAGGTTCCTACCTTTCACAGCTTGGAGTAATTTTGAGTTACATCCATGCTCGTTAAGTGTCTCACTGTGCCCCGTGGGCAGGGGAACAGTGAGACAGGGAATCTGCTGCCATAACTGCCGATCCTCAGGACCTGCGGAATTGTTCTATCAATTGTTGCTAGAGAAACTACTGTACTCTTATAAAAGCAGCTGGCTAGGTGATTTTTTTGGTCCTTGTTTGAGCATGTTTCGAAACCACATCGCACAGGACACATGCACGACTTATTTAACCTGCCGCACCTGTTACATACTGATCAAAATTCTTTCTGATGCTTCCCTTTGGATGTGACTCACTAAAATTAGTAGTTTACAGCAGGAATTTTGTTTTTAATAGTGAATTGTGAGCTATGCATTATATTCAGGTCGTTTCAAGTGTATTTTGTGATGTCTCACTGTGCCTCGCCTCAAACTGTCTCACTGTGCCCCACGCAGCTCTCATTATAAGATTTTTGAATCCTGCGGACCGAATGCCTATGTTGTGGTTCATCATCTCACTAAACTAAGACAAATAATCACGGTTTGAATCCCTGGCAATTGATTTGCATTATACCATTTTTCTTGGGAATTATAACAAAAGGCCGTTTAGCAAATTATTTAATTTTTCTGGCTAAAAACCAAAATATTGAAATTCCACTCTCGATATGCTGTGTAGGCATTTAGGATATAGGACAGTCTTTCACTTACCTACTTTTTGTTCCATACAAGAGAGGGTTGATCTGTAAACAATACCAGCTAGACGCTACGGGCTTCGTCTCACTGTGCCTGCCGTCTCACTGTGCCCCGCTCTCCCCTATACTAATCAATGCTGTACACCTTTATACTAGCATAGTAGAAAGCAAAAGTTTTGATACTGTTTGCATTTGAAGGATGACTGCATGTGTAGGGGAGACCGGGGCACGTTGGACCTCAGGGCATGTTGGACCTCGGGGCACATTGGACCTTGGGGCACGTTGGACCTCAGAGCACGTTGGACCATCCCAAATATCTTTTTTTTTAACATGGGCAGTTATCCAAATCCTTAATAGTGACCTTTAGTGGTATGCCTTTTGGCCAAAATGTTTCATGAGCATTGGAGGAGAGGTGTAAATTCTGTTTCTGGTTTCCTGATTTTCAGCATAAAAGTGACTTTTTCCAAGTCTCAATGGCTGAGTTACCCTTCTTAAAATATGGGGGATCAAGTCAGACAAGTCTCGTAAATTGAAACTGTCACTACTTAAGTAGCCCCCGCAGGTCTCGGGCCTCCTCGTGGCGGTGGGTGGTAACACTAAGGTGAAGACCTCTATCCTTAGTGGCCAACATGAGACAGTGCGCATGCACGGTGTGTCCCCTACCTTACAGGGGAATATCAATGAATATGTCATTTACCATGATTCCAAACCGGATCGTACGTCAACCGGGTAACCAAGGTGCGCGTCCCTCAGCGGGAAACCAGGCTGAGATCGAAAAGTTAGCGACTGGACTACCAAGATTTCAATGGACAAGGACATCCCCGGATGACTTGATTGACCCTGACTGCCCCTCGCACATGACAAAAAATGAACATTGCCTCGTGATAAAAGGTGTTAAGAAATCACTTGACGACCTGTCAGCAATTGCTGTTTATGAAGTTATTGCGGACATTTGCGACAACACAGTAGCAGGAAAAATAAAGCGTCAAACCAACGGAACCTTTCTTATTTACCCTCAGACTGATGAACAAAAACAGAAACTGACATCAGTCAATGAAATAGACGGTACCAAAGTCTCTATAGAACCTTTCACAAGACCAGGCAAAGGCCTTATCTTCTCGAAAGAGAGTAAAACATGCACTGACTCTCAGCTAAAGAAGTGGTTCCAGAAACAAGGCATTGATCAATTCAGACGTATGTCCCAACGAAATGGATACGAATTACTACAACTGACATTCAAAGATGACAAAGTTCCTGAGAAAGTACCTGTTGCTTTTGAAAAGTGCAGAGTTCGCCCTATCTTTCCCCGACCCAAGCGTTGTTTCAATTGCCAAATATATGGCCATTTCGCCAGTACATGTAGAAGACCAACAGCTTGTGCCAATTGTGGTGATCGAGATCATGCCCATGCCAGAGATAAACCGTGCTGCAGACCCCCACATTGTGTTAATTGTGGAGGGGACCACCCTGCGTTTAGCCCTGAATGTGGAGTCTTCCAGAAACAAAGAGAAATTGTACAAGTACAGACTTACACTGGAATATCCTTTACTGAAGCCAAGCGCCTTGTAGAAGAAGATCACCCTCCCCATCCCACGACTTGGGATGATGAAGAAACCATGGACAAAATTGAAGAAGTATCTGATTACCCTTGACCAGTTTTGCTTTCATCCCACAGAGAAGGATTCAACTGAAGAGGAACCTCTTCATGGATATCTTGCAGAAATCACCTGAACAAGATCGACCAAAGAAGGAAGAAACGATGGATTCTCCTGAACCAGTTGCCTGCGCATCACCCAGGAAAACAATCCTAACATGTCAAACATTCTCTCCAACCCTGCGAGCAAAGACATCACTCAACCACGTCAAGAAGAAAGAAGCTTTGGCTTCTGAAGACAAGAAAACACCCAAACCAACAAATCAAGAAAACTCAACAAACCATTTGATTCTTTGCACAGACAAAACTGAAAAGACAGGCACTCCCAACAAAAAAGCACCCTCTACGTGTCACAAACAAAACATGAAAAAACCCTTAGTTTTTAAGTTCTCACAACCATTGATATCAACCAAGTATGTCTCTAAATAGCCCAATCAGGTGCTGATGAGACGTAAAACAATAACTCACTCACTCACTTACTCACTACTTAAGTAAAGTTTGATATAAGTTTCCCGAGTTTAAATTCTTGGGATGGGGCAGGTTGGACGAGCATGGCCGGGGCACGTTGGACCATTGTAAACTCAATTGACTGACAAAAAATAATCTGCAAAATGCCAGCTGGATAACCTAAGCCAAATATGTACAATATGAGGGTAAAATCAATTCAGTTGACTAATCTGCTAGCCTTTCTAGCTGAAACAAGATTTATTAAAAATATCTGGGTAAATATTCCGATATAATTATTCTGCAATGACACACAAGTGTGTGTTGTGATCTGTGAGAATAAAATGTGGTGTTTGCTCACTTTCTTCTACTTTTGTGGACTTTTATACCATGGTCCAACCTGCCCCACATGGCGGTCCAACGTGCCCCGAGTCCGGGGCATGTTGGACCATAAAAAAAAAATTTCAAATTAATTTTTCTCCACAACTACTGAAGGTAGATTGACTTGGTTTGGCATAAGGCTACAGTTTGTCACATCGCACATTGTAACAGAAATTTAGCATTGTTTGTGCAGTCCATAAAAATCAACACCACGAGATTGGTTGTTCTGCTGATACCAATAACTAAGCCTGAGGTGGCGCTGTAGTGCACTTTTGTGACGTATCTGCCCATTGTGTGTCAGATTGGTAGCGTCACACAAAGTGTGAAATTGGACTAAAAATTTATCATAAATTGGCAAATATCGGACAAAATAGCCCCAAAACATCACAGAAATGTGATATTCATATCACAACAGAGCTAAGCTATACATAGGTGTGTGTAATTTCTCCTGTGGGGCTTCTGGTTGCCGAGATATTTGGCCAAACATCTGTCCTCTGCTTGATTTGAGAAACTGTAGTGTAGATGTTCAGATCTATGTCAGTCAGTAAAGAGATTTTTCAAATATTTAGAGATCTTTTTGATTGAGAGCAAAAAAATAAAAATCGGACCAACGTGCCGCGGTCTCCCCTACTTGAAAGCGTATCTATGGAATGGAAAATTACTGTATCATATTCCCTGACCATGTAAACATAGGTATAGACCTAAGAATTATTCCTCCGCAGATATCAGCAAAGACACTTTTTGTTGTTGCTGTGGCAGCCAAATTACACATATATTACATAACATACAATGATAAAAATGTTTTTGTGTTATTCCTTGACCCTGAAAACCTAGGTATAGAAACAAAAACTTGTCTGTTATCTCTATTAGTTTTGACATTAACTGAGGTGACAAAATTCACAATAATGGCCGCCGAAAACATTCATATCATCTTCTAAGGTCTGTTTTCTGGCCCAGAATCCCTTATTTGACTCTCATGCAATAGCATCAATCCATTGAACTCTGAATTATTAATGCACAATGATCGATGGACATCTTCAAAATATTTAACTTGCAATTTGAAAAAATTATGAAATTTCGTAAATTTGAAAGTGCCCCCTATGGTTAAAAAAACAGGTTTTTGATACAGTGTAGAATACTAACAAATAGCTAGAAATTTATAAAATCAGTTTATGCTGAGTAAGCATTGATATTATGGGACTTTTTGATAGATATCGGGGACTAAAACTTGAAATATCATAAAATTACAGAAAAAATTGACTTTGACCTTGACCTAAGGCAGTGACCTTGACCTCCAATCAAAATAAAAATCATCCCAAGAGGTGCGGAATTGCCCAAAACATATAGTTAGACACTAAAATTGTCAAATTTGGACAAATCTTAGCAGAATTATGACATTTTTAGTATTTTTTAATTTTTTGTGAAACGCAAAGAAATTTGTCACCCTCCGCTATCTAAAAATGCTTATATCTGGCTTATGAAGGAGTGTTCCACGCTAGAAAAAGTGAATTTAGAATATTCAAGTCATGTGTAATCATCCTCCATCATAAAATTTTCAAACCATGCGCTGCGCTCTGGTTCCTATAGTGCTAAAGTTGGCATGTTTTCCCATTGAAACCCATGTTAAAGGAATTTTGCGCCACAGTTGACACCCTATTTTTAAGTTGGGTAAAATCAAGGAAGAATTGAAATCACAGAAAAATGGACTTCACCAACCTTCATTATTGTGTCTAAAGGGCATTTGGTGAAAATTTCGTTAAGATCCGGCTCGGGCCACGTTTCACCCCCCGCATGGTTTTCTCAGAGACAGCCAATTAATGACATCAGAATGTATCAAATCATAAAAGTATCATAGCATCACATACTAGATGACATGCACTAAATCAGCTGTGAGGTATAACTACTAGAGTCAGGGATGGTAAATCCGTCCAGGATGGTAAATCCGTCCACCCCATAATATGAGGATATAGATCTATCTGTTATACTTTTTAGGGTTTCATAAGTAAGAAAAACTTGTTTTTTAACTACTTTTGACGTTTTTTGGGCGTTTTAAGCAATATGAATAATATTTCAGGCAGGGTTGGGTTCAAATACAGATAAAAGTATTTAAATACAAATACAAATACGTTTAATCTTTCTAAATACAAATACAAATACAAATACAGTTGAGCTCAAAAGTATTTAAATACAAATACAAATACTTTCAATTCTTTCAAATACAAATACAAATACAAATACTCAAATTTTGAAAGTATTATTTAAAAATACAAATACAAATATATTTGCAAATATATTTGAAAATACTTTCAATAATTCTGTCTTAGAACTTCAAACTTGTCTTTTTAAATTGTTTCCAATCTAACTCCAGCTAATGTTTATGAATGCAACCAACTGTTATGGGTCTGTAGGTTATATACAGTTTTAACAAGTAATAATAATTATTATTAAATTTTTCATTATATTTTTATCAAGTACCTTCATTAAAATCTGTTCAAATTGGGACAATTTGGGTCATTTTCTTACCCGATTATAAACTGAATAGTTGCATGCATGTTATTATTTTAAACATGCACAAATTTCAGGTCCATTTAATAACACAGGATAAAGTACAATCAGATTCTGTGACGTCATCACAGCCATTTTGAGAATTTCAGATCTCGGACATTTTCAAGATTTTAGGCCTATTTTCGTTATCAAATAAATGTATTTAAGATAAAAATCAGTAAATGACATACACAATTACATTATTCTTGCCGGATTTGTAAAATTCTGACACATTCAGAGGAAATACAATGGAAATAAAAGTGGACGGAATTACCATCAAAATTTCAAAAGTGGACTGATCTTGGGTTTGTAAATCCGTCCACCCCCATAAAATTAACATTTGAAGTACTTTTATGACTTTAAATATTTACAAATGGCATACCACTGATTCCAGATTTAGAAAGTAACAGTTTTACCCCTTTGATTGGATACATTTTTTCTTTAATTGTGATTGAGGTGGTTAATTGAAATTATTCAAATTTAATTTGACCTCTGTTATTTAATTCATCTATTACAAGTGCAATAAGTGAATCATTATTCTAAAATCGACACAAAAACCTTTGTAAGACTTAATAAATTGCAAAACTTGAAAAAATAATTAGATATGATAGGTGTATGCTGCATTATGCTCTGTGGACGGATTTACCATCCTTGCTGGACGGATTTACCAGTAGGGTGGACGGATTTAGATGTCCTAACCTTCAAATTTTGTTTCCTTGGTTCCAGCAAAAATTATTTAAATATTTGACTTTTTATTACTATTGCTGGTAATACGGAATATGCCCTTTCCAATGGACTAATTTTCATTTTTATATCTTTTACCATTTTTCTGGAAATACAGTTTCAGCCAAAAGTGGACGGATTTACCATCCTTGACTCTAAATACGAATGGCATTCTCCATTTCACATAACGGTCACAACTTTTGAAAAATTATTCAACATCCCGCTCCAATGGCTATTCCGATGGAAGGAAGGGGGTTGAATAATTTCGCAAAATGTTTGACCCCTATCGGAAATGCAAACTGCCTAACAAATCTAGGTCTCCTTTACAGAAGTTAGGCATTATGTTGCCTCATTTTTGCAAGATCTGTCAACTATTGAATTCAAAGGGAAAATACGAAGGGTTGAATAATTTTGCTGCCAACTGTAGAAAAAAATACTCATTCATGCTAAATGTGTAAAATTATGAAAACAGCAGCTGCAGCTGTCTCTTGCAAAAGGTCAGAAATGAAAGTGGTTCAAAAGGACAGTGGTTCAAAAAGGACAGTGGTTCAAAAGGACAGTGGTTCAAAAAGGACAGTGGTTCAAAAGGACAGTGGTTCAAAAAGGACAGTGGTTCAAAAGGACAGTGGTTCAAAAAGGACAGTGTGATAGACAAGGCTTTATTTAGACTTCCTGGAGCTTGAAGCCATCCCCGAATAATGAAACATATGGAAGTACAAATGAGAAAATGATAAAGTTACACATAGATGAGTTCTACATACAAATGACTGGTTGTGTAAAAAGGAGATTAAAAGGAAATCTTCACAGACAGTTTCTTTGGAAATGGGTTATCAAGTTAATAGTGAAGAATTTTTGGAAGACACTGAAATTACCATTTTTGTAAACTGATAAAAATGCAAGTAAGTAAAATTCTCCATCTCATTTTTCTGGTTTCAATTAGGGACGGTTCAGAATTTATGAGTTTTGGAGGAGGAGGGGGTACTGACTTTTCACACGTGTATCAAGGGGGGCTACTATTTTTTGATAACAAGTCCGGGGGTGGGGTAAGAAATTTAAACAAGGCAAAAATGTCTTAAAACGCGCATCCACTCAGTTTATCCGAGAGTCACACCACTGAAGTTTGTAATAACTGTATTAGGATTGCCTGGATTGGTGTGACACCCAATCAGTGTGTCATATTCCTGAAGCAATTGAAAAGTCTTTGAAATTGGCCAATATAAAAAAAACAACATTTGAAGCTGTAAATAATAAACATTAATTTTTGTGCTTAATGTATTTTGAGTACTTAAAATGAATGTTGGGTGTTTAACGTTGATGTAGGTTATCTGGCGTTCAAAATCAATCAGTATTTAGCTGCATAGAACAACAATAATATCATAGATTTGGTGAATTACGTGAAAATGTAGTTAATACGAACATGGACAACTATTGCAAAATTGGCTTCACTCTATATGGTTACAAAAGTGCTTGTTTCACAGAGGTGAAATTTCTTATAAAACGCACAAAAAGTCAATACTACACCATAGAGTTCAACTCCTGATTCCTTTGGCTTTCTTAAAATCGACTCCGAATCTTAAGGTCTCCTGAATTACAACTCCGACTATGACCACTGACTCCCCTTATCGGCAATACTGCACACAAATATTTTATGGTTAACAGAAGCAGAAAAAGTAATTCTACCAAGTTCTCATCGAATTTTTTTGTATGTGAGTAGGCCTACTTGCTTAGGAAGTTTTGTGTAAAATTTGAGATACATTTCACATTTTTGCAACTGTTTTTGCAAATAATATTAATTATTTTAGGAGTCAGGAGTCACCGTTTTAATTTCAGACTCCTACTTCACTCGAAAATCAAAGTTTCAGTCCAACTCTGACGCCGATTGCAACCAAAAACCTCGGACTCCACGACTCCGACTCCTGACTCCAATGCCCTGCTCATTCACTCACTCTGGGGGGAGGGTTGGTCTATAGTGGTAGCGTGCTGGACTGCCAATCACTGGGTCCAGGGTTCGAATCCAGCTCTTGCCGGGTCACCTGGGCCTATGTTGTACGGCTGTTTCAATAATCGTTCTTCTCAAGGCCGTGTCCTCCTCCTGTCCTAACTAGCCCACTAAGTGCATAAATACTGGATGTAAAGCCCCAATCATGCATCCATTCACTCACTCTTCACAAGTGGCTGACTGCTCTGACATCTTCCTCTCACTCATTGAAGTAAATTTGAAGACCATCTTGTTACTGGGTGGATGATAATTTACAAGGCTAAAAATGGAATTAGTTTGCAAACGACAAAATTATACTTTCAGCATGAATTACTGTAAAGGGGGGCAAGCACCTATAAAAGGAGCCAGTCGAGGCACCCTTCATTCTGATTCTGGCACTCAAACAGTCAACATCTCCCACTTTCCTGGGTTAAAATCATTAATACCAGCAATACTACTGCATGGAACAACAAGATATTTCGTAACAAAGGAATACATATCCGCAGTTTTGAGAAAATCACAGCATTGCAATACCATACAAATAGGATTTTAGCTGTCTACAAGTGGAATGCTCTTGCATTGCCACAGATCAGAACATATGCTGTCTTGTGTTGCCACCTAGTGACTAGTGTGCTATTCCGCGAGCTCCTGCGAGCGTCCACCAACTTTCAACCAGAGGAACACACACAATTTTGTCTGGAAGACACCGGGGCTGTTTCTGAGTGTGCTGATGGCCTTGTCTGCTTCCTTAGAGAATGTGATTGCCGAGTCTGACTCTGGTATACATCAATGTTGAATAGAAATTTTGTGAATGTGCAATGAAATTGGAACTATTTCTTGGGACTGCAATGCTGTAGCATAGAAAATCAACTTTTGTGCCAGGTGGCAGCAGCATACAGTTATCATTTTAACCAGACTGGGATTTTAGTAAAAATTCGAGGTAAAAATTGAGCATGAACTGCTGTGAACTGATTTGTTATGAAAACTTGCAACTATCAAGAGGGTCATGAATAGTAATATTTATTTACTCGGGCTGACTGCCCCCAACATGTGTATTGTCCTTTTTTACGGTGAAAATGATCCTTATATACAGTCAGACCAAGAATTATTCAGACACTTGCTGTTTTACTATTATTTTGAAGGAATTACAAATTAAGTAATGAAACATGCAGTCAAAATCATCTTTGGTATTAAGTGTAACCTGTCCAATTCAAATTTATTGCAAACTGATTCAAAATTGGATGAAAATAGCTAATTTGTCAATTTCAGGAACCAGAAATTATTCAGACACTTTTACAAAGTCGTAGAAAGTGAACTATTTACCAATATTTATCCCAAATATTGCTAATAAACTACTATGGGATCATTGTGGTCACATTGGATGACAGGTGTGATCATCAGTTAAGAAAATTTGGATGAATATGTGAGATAAACATCTCATCCAGTTTATCACATTTTCTTGACCAATGGGCTGAAATCTGTCTGATATCTATTGGAAATACTTTAGAATATCACAAAGTGACAATTGTTAACTGTTCTATCTAAGTTAAATTGAAATACAGGCTTACTTGCAGAATTTTGTGCACTTTGGTATTTTCGCTTTATTTTTGGCTCCAACCGCTCTCTGAATCCTTACCCAGTGACCCACTGCAATCCATGAAATCACTTAAAATAAAGTTGCATGGCCTTCCTAAGGTTGTTCACTATATTGCATATACAGGATAGCCCATTTATGCCAGTTGTTTACAAGTGGTGTGCCATACTACAACTATAGTGTGCTTTCATGAAGAAATCTCCATTGGAATAGCATTGAGGCTGAAGAACCACATTTTTGCCCCCTTCCCAAATGAAGTTAAACTTGCCCCATTGAGTTGCTGTTTGGACCATGCATGGAATACAGCTTGAAATAGATAATAAATCTTGTTTTCCTAAAATTGGTTAGGTTTTGGTGCCACATGGACATGTTTTTGTTTTGGTAAAATTCAACAAATAAATACAAAAGCGCACTGAACTTAGTATGCGGCCTCCAATGCTTCATATTGTGACTCAAAGTTTTAAGAATACAATTCTAAGGTAAACTAAAGCAATTTGAATCAATACAAGACATGTTTGAGGTTAAAGAGTGCATGAAAATGTGATAAACTGGACATAATGTTTATCTCCAATATTTTTCCTAATTTTCTCAATTGATGGTCACACCTCTCATTCTATGCGGTCATAATGGTCCCTAGGTAGTTTATGAACATTATTTTGACATAAATACCAACAAATAATAGTAAATTGTTCTTTTTCTACAACTTTGTTAAAGTGTCTGAATAATTTTTTGTTGATGGAAATAACAAAAGTAGCTTTTTTCACCACATTTCTTGCTCATTTGCAATAAATTTGTTTTGTGCAGGTTACATGTAATGCCAAGGATGTTTTCGATTGCCTGTTTCATTGGTTTACTTGGTAATTCCTTAAAGTAATAACAAAACAGCAAGCGTCTGAATAATTCTTGGTCTGACTGTATGTAGTGTATGTACAGTGTATGTTGGGAAATAAATATGTCTATGTCTATGTCTAGGACTGTCCACTTCAATAGAAACCCTAATTACAGTTTAATTACCCTTCATTAGCAGCAATCAGCCTTTCTTAAAATAAGCTAAAAACTAGAATAATGCAGATAACAACGTTTACTTTAAGGTAAATGTATGATATGCCACTAAACATAAATCCTGAAATTTTCATTCAAATCGGAGCATTATTAACAAAGTTATGGTATACTGACCACTGCACTAGAAATATGGCAGCAATCAAAGCCATACGATTGGTAAATACCCAATCCTAGTTACTCAATCAGAGAAAAATCACATTTAATCCCTGTACTTGCGTATATTGGTACCCCCTCATCCCCCGTCTTTAAAGTCACATTGCTGAGTATAGAATACCTGGACAAGAGCGGATTATAACCTGATGGGCTGTCTCTGTTCGTGACTGACAAGTGACTGTCAGTCCCTGGAGAATCAAATTGGGTCAACAGTTACATAATATATACGACAGGTCACAAGATCAGGTCGCACAATAGCTGTCAGTATAACTACGCCAGAGTAGTAGAGTACTTTCAAAAACCATGGCTGCTGGTGAAGATCCAGTATTCTGCTTTGAATGGAAATCAGCAGGCAGAAAGAAATGTTTGAAAAGCAGCAGGCTAAAAGAAACAGCTTTGTATCTCCAGCTTTGCCTTTTGTTAAAGAGAGAGAGATGACTTTACTCATCAGAAATTTGATAGTCTTCATTCTACTTCAAACAAATAATGCATGTTAAAGTGCAGTAAAATGTCCAAAAAAAATGCTCGGTCGCTTAATCACAAGGCTATACAAAGCAGCCTTTTTCGCTTTTTGATACCGAGAATACCGATTTGCATTGATTAATTTACTTTGTGGAGATAGATTTTTAAAAGCAGGACAACTGAATAGTTTAAAATTGTGTAAAGGTTGTGCAACACTCAACAGAATGTCTGTTCTATGTCACAAGTGGCGCCATCTTTACTGTGTTGCTTTTTTAACTACAATGTATACATCCTTTATATTAAAAAATAGTTCTAGATTGATTTGGTTTTCAAAAGCTTTCTGCTTAAAATTGATGTCAACCAAAGTCAGACACTTACGAGTTTTTGGAAATAGACTAGGCCATCAGCAAACACTGGGGCCATCAGCAAACACTGGGGCGGTCCTGGTTTTTTCCAGACAAAGTTTTTTGAGTTCCAGACAATCAGTTTCTGTTGATCGCTCACTGGAGCTTGCAAATTTGGCCCCTAGGTGGCAGTAAACAGCTGTCAACTTTTAGACAGCCTGATGGGGCTTACATATGGTGCTATCCAATGGCAATAATAGATTGATACTGAAATATGGAAGAACAAATTAGAAAATAACGTGCACAAGGCACTTTAAAGGGCATTGTGCACATCATCTAACTGCTGTGGTGTTTTATCCTAATTGTTGACCTCTTGTAGTTTTGACAAATTCTCTGTGAGCTATAAATAGATCGGGGTGGGGAAGCCCCTTAATGACATCACAGGACTCCCTCTTTCCAGTTTTTCTAGGATGGTTTTCCTGGGTCTCTAAAATGGTATTTAAACAATATGCATGTTCCTGTAAAGTTGATCAACACAATCTTTGCCAAATTAAACCACGTGTGCAAAGTTTGAATGAAATTGGTGCAGTATTTTGTCTCAAAATGTGTCCACAAGATTCCAGAGAAGACCAATAACAATAGGGCAGAATGCCCTAAAAATGATACCAGATGATTATCATCTATAGGACTGACACATAAATGGCTTGACGATATAAAACTGACTTCAAAAAGGGGAATAGAACAGAAATCCTGCAGAACGTTTCTTTTGGAAATATACAGACATATCATGTTAATAGAGAAGAAATTTGGGAAGCTGCTGAGAGAAATGGGATTCTTGAAAAAGGCCTTCATTTGTAATAATATTGCAAAATTCAATAGAAGTACGAAGAGAAAAAAAAGTTTCAGTCAGAGAGAAATGCGGAGACTATCAGGGATAAACATAGAATAACAAGGGGAGTTTTCGAAATAAGTAATTCTTGTCCATTTGGTCGAATATATTCCTTCCAGGCAGTCTTGGTGCCTTGGATAAAACAGCATCTTATGATTTGGATGTCAAATGCACAAAGTAATAATGAGGTGTCTGAAATATTTACAAAATGTTTAACATAGTTTTGTTTTGTCTGAGCTGTGCAACATCCATTCTTTTGCATTAGCAACATTTCTTGACACTTTCAACTCTGCGACATCAAATTGCAACACACTTTCTCGACAAGTTTATTGCTCTGTAAATTGCATCTAATGAAGATATCTCTCCACAAATTTACATTTTCATTTTTCGCTCTACCAGTGTTAAATGGGTCAGAATTATACGTTCTGGGTTTTCCCACTTCATGGAGGTTTTCCAGAGTAGTTTTTCAGGAGTCACTCAGGAAGTTATGTCAAAAGTAAACAGAATAAAGTGTGTTATATTCTAAACTTCTTCACCAAGAAAATCTGGCAGCAAACTTCGCATTCTAGAAACTGACTAGAGAAGAGTTTTAGCTTGTTTAATTCTAATTGTGATATTGTCATAGCTTTTCTGAATGGGGGAGGGTTAGTCTCGTGGTAGCATGCTGTGCTGCCAATAGCTCAGTCCAGGGTTAAAATCCAGCTCTTGCCAGGTCATCTGAGCCTATGCAGGTCGTCTGGTTCAATCATCCAATTTGCCTCATTGTCTTGTCCTCCTCCTGTCCTAAATAACCTTCCAAGTGCATAACTACAGGACATAGAGCCCTAATCATAGGCGTACGAGACGGGCGTTTCGCCGGGGGCTGTTGCTATTTTGCCCTGAAATTTTAACATGGAGCGGATGTGACCAGGGCAGTGGATCTACCCTGATTGGTCAGGATTTGCCCTGATATATGCCATTTGCCCTGATGCCAGGGGGGGGGGGCTGCAGCCCCCCCTGACCCCCTGCGAAATACGCCTATGGCCCTAATCATCCATCCATCAATAGCTCTTCTTATGAATAACAATCTGCATGGATTATCCTTTCAACTTCAGCCTGGACCCTTTCTTTTTCCTGAAAAACATAAGTGTGAGCAAACTGCATTAAAATGATAATATGTAAATGGCACGGCCATGAATTCGTGCAGCATTTAAAAAGTTTTTGCAGGACTTACTGTTATACAATAATTTTAATTTTGAAACCTCTCTTGTGCTCAATACTTTGCGAAACGGCCCACGGCCATTTTGCTGCGCGAATATTAGACATTTCTGAACATTTGCTTAGTATGGTGGCTGAATGGATAAGGTATCTGCCTGCTTCATTGAAGGTCTTTGCCTGCACGGGTTCAAAGCCTGGGGAGAGAACTAAAAATGTTCAACGGACCTTCATGAGCAAAAATCCCAATTGGATGTCGTTTGGATGAGATGTTGAGTTGGCATGCAGCCCCTTGTAGCGTCCGTGCTGGGCAAGTAAAAGATCCTTCACATGGGGTAAATGTGTAACTTGTTGGAGACCCTCGCTCTCTCTCCCATAGCACCAATCAACCCTCATCAATTAACCCTCATCAATCAACCCTCATCAATCAACCCTCATCAATCAACCCTCATCAATCAACCCTCATCAATCAACCCTCATCAATTAACCCTCAGTAATTTCTTTGATTCTTCAAAACATATACAGGCCAATATGTAATGTTGCATTATTGAGTCAAATATCCAACAAAGCCTTTGGATATACTGCAATGCAAAGTTATCTAGTTACTTTTATTTGCAAAATTCCATGAATAATTTAGTTTCTTAGCTGCAAAGAGTTTATTTATATTACCATTGTGCAAGGGCAATGCTGATTTGCCATTATAAGTCACATGATAACATCATAAAGACTCACATTGCATTGTGAAGAGAACCTTCTGTGAAATTGGTCTATTACAAAAAGGGGGAAGAACCTGAGCACTTCTGTTACAAATTTCTCCTAAGATAATGTTACAAATTCCGCTCCTCACTTGTCAATAACTCACCCCAAACTTCACCCCCTCATTTCTCATATCAGCTGCCTGGTCTTTCTTCAGAGCTGCATCTCACTGGTATCTTGTTGTTATCTATTTCGAGTCTCAAAACAATCGTCAATCACAGGTTACTGGATGTTGGACATCATTATCAATCATCCTTCAACTCATTGTCGTAATGGTTTCCTTTCCGTACACTCTAAAAAATTTCGGGACAAAACTGTTTTTTAGATGGAAAATGAATTCTTGAAAAACCAAACTTCCATGCAAAAAACGAATTTGGATAAAAAAAAAAAGTTTTGTCGCGAACTTTTTTAGAGTGTATTAGCCTACTGAAGTGTATAAATACAGGACAAAACTCAATCATCCATCTATTTTTGGTTATACACTTTGAAAGCCAGAATTGAACATTTTAGTGATGTGCTATTCCCATGCATGGAAGTCAAAACTTGGGATTGATGGTGCTTTGTGACATTACAAAGGTTTTTTTTCCTCAAACATTTCATTTTATCACTCCTGCAACAGCTTACGAGACAACGATAGCAAGTGACTCCTGATTCAATTGGCTTCCTGAAAACTGAATAGGTATCCGACTATGACTCAATAATACTATGCTGATTTTTTTTACCATGGACCAGCACGTGACTCCAGTTAGACTTTTCAGGTAGTGTCTGAGTTGGTAGTTGAAATTATTTTCAGGTGGATTGGGAGTTTCAGTTGAAGTCAAGAAGGAATCTTGTGACCACTGACCATTAACTGTATTTAAAATTAAATCAAGTAATGATGAACCAAATGAAGTGGACAAATTGTGGAATACATTTTTTCTCCTTATCTTTCGATACAAGGGTACAATAATGTCGATAAGACAACTCCATGACCCTCAATTCTGACTCCGAACTTTTCAATGCATGAGGCTGTTGATGGCGATGGCCTGCTACTGCCTTGGCATTGGTGGCTTAGACTGATGATGGCTTGACTTGACTTGGGGTTGATGTGACTGACGGCGGCTTAATACGGCGGCAGCTCCTGGCTCTGCTCCTTTAAAGCCCTGAAAGACACAACCAACAATTATAATGATGTGAAAGTTGTATAACATAATTACAATTGGTTGGCAAAGAGTTTCAGAGTTCTCATTCTGGCAACTGTGTAACAGAACATGAACAATTGCAGAGTTATCTAGTTACTCCCAGTGATGGAAATGGGGGGGAGCTCGGGGGAGCTGAGCTCCCTTGACCAAAAAACAGGGGGAGCTGTACCCTGCTACAGCTCCCCCAATCATCAGTGGTGAAATTACAATTATCATGTTACTTTTTCAGGCCTCAAGGCATTTTCAGCCAAAATTATGTTCTGGTGGAAGAAACCTTTCTATTTTAAAAATGTGGAATGGTAAGCCGCTGTCGCACGAGCCGAGAGCTCCCCCGACGAAAACTTTCCATTTCCATCACTGGTTACTCCATTGGTCCATCACTTGACTTCCTCTGCATTCTCTCCACACTTGGCTCCTAAACTTCTCAGCGGAACGAGAGGCTTCGGTGTTCCTATCTATTCAATGGAGATAAAAGGCAGGTAGAATGAATGACACTGTTTTGCTATTCCTTTTTATCTATATGAGATCACCGTGGAGCATGCAAAAGAAATCACTCTTTCTTCATGGTAGTACTTTATTTTGGTTTAAGAAATCGTTATTTCAAAAGCACTTCAACATGTTTCTCTCAAAACCCTAATGAATTAAAAATAATTCATCGAAATCCCTTTGCCATATTAGATGAAATGTTGTAATCCATTGTTTTAATGCATTATTCATTTTCAATTTCTGAAAAGCAAGAAATGCAAATTCGTGAATGACTTAATTAAATTGATGTCCTAAAACATTTTCCTACATTTTCCTACAGATTCTCAGTAGCATGCACTAAGAGAGAACAAATGGATTAATTGCTGAAATATCATTCCGAAGAGACAACATTGAAACAACATCTATTCTTAGGTTTTCTACAATAATTAGAGCAAGTTTGCACATCTGGGAACCTTCAAGTAAATGTGTGATTAAATCATGAAAGCTGTGATTAAATCATGAAGCTGTGATGAAATATTTTAGTCAATGGTATTTACTTCCATAAGGAAAAATGAAACACAGCAAAATGGCAAAAATATCTTAATTACAAAACAGAGCTAAAGAATAGGCATTCCATGAAGGGTTCAATGCAAGCTCAGGTTGTGTCTCCTGGACCTACAAAACAGGTGATAAAGTATTTGGAACAGAAGTTTTAATAAAATTTGGCCACATTGCAGTGTCTACCTTCTGTACATAACTAGCACATACAGATAATGTCACTGGTCACCTGTGCGAAATATTTAACATTCGTATAAATACGTAAAAAAAGTCATCAGTCTGACTTGGCTCCCGTGTATAAGCTGATGATCTCTTGGATTATTTCGAAGTACAATTTTGGTGAGATCAGACACCTCATTTAGACGGAGATGTCCAGATCCATGCATTGAACATACTTTCAACACAAATATAGCTCTTATAATGTGCACTTAAAGTGAGGCAATTCGCTAATGACCTGTTTTGCTATTCCTTTTTAGCTAGGAGATCACAGTGGAGCATGCAAAAGAAATCACTCTTTCTTCATGGTAGTAGTTTATTTTGGTTTAAGAAATCATTATTTCAAAAGCACTTCAACATGTTTCTCTCTAAACCCTAATGAATTAGATGTAATTTATGGAAACCCCTTTGCCATAGATGAAACATTGTAATCCATTGTTTTAATGCATTATTCATTTTCAATTTCTGGAAAGCAAGAAATGCAAATTCGTGAATGACTTAATTAAATTGATGTCCTAAAACTCGTTTTCCTACAGAATTCTCAGTGGCATGCACTAAGAGAGAACAAATGGATTAATTGCTGAGATGTCATTCTGGGCAAGAGACAACACTGAAACAATATCTATTCTTAGGTATTCTGCAATAATTAGGGCAAGTTTGCACATCTGGCAACCTTAAAGTTATTGTATAAATAAATTGTGAAAGCTGTGATGAAATATTTTAGTCAATGGTATTTACTACTAAGAGAAAATGAAACAAAATAAAACGACAAAAATATCTTCATTGCAGAACAGAGCTATAGAATAGGCATTTCAGGGTTCAATACAGGCCCAGGTCGTGTCTCCTGGACCTACAACAAAATAGATGACAATGTATTATGAACAGCCGTTTTAATAAAGTTTGGCCACATTGCAGTGTCTGACTTCTGAACTGTTGAGCTAGTTCTGCTGATTGCCAACAAAATAAACAGTCTTGACAAATGATTTTTAATCGATAACCCGAAAGATGACATAAGCAGATCCGAAGTATATTATATGGTTGCAAGTGCCCCCAAGAACTAAAATTTAAAGCAACACAACTAGAAGTTGATGAGGGTCTCTATAATATATAGTGGTCTCCATGAGATGCCAATTTGGCAATGACTGGGTAACCATATCAGTTCAGTGGGAGGCCATTTGGTCTACGAGTTACAATGTTAAAAAATTTGCTGTCCCCTGTATAAACCAATGATCATTTGGGTTATTTCGAAGAACAATTTTGATGAGAACAGCCACCTCATTTGGACAGAGATGTCCCGATCCATACATTAAACACAAGTACACTTACCTCTTATAATGTGCACTGAAAATGACGCACTTTCCAGTAAGTTCAGGCATCTTGCTAATGACTTTTTACTCGTTAAATTGGTGAAAAGCAATTATTGGCAACATGAAGATTTAGGTACTTCAAGCCAAAGTAGTGATGGAAGTAGCGCCTTGCCTTGTCACCTCATCAACTTGGTCAATAACTATTTAACCCCTCGCAAGTGTTTGGTGGTTTTATTGATTTCCTAGGGAAATATAGAGTTTCAACTGTATCATGTTCTGAGACTTAGGAGTCAGATAACCTGCACAAAGAGTCTTTTTAAAAGGGTTTAATTTAATAAGAAGTTTTGACTGGTGTACATTGAATCATAAATGAAATCCTAAAACAATCTGCTTCTTGCGAGTTTATAGACGAGAGTTTTTTTTTGTGATGGAGTCTTCTGTGTTAATTTTGTTTGATCCATATAATGGCTATAACTATAGATATTTTAGTCATCACTTTACCAAAACAGCGAGAGGGGAATATTTTACCCAACAAATCGAAAGAGCTATGACAGTCAACAAATTTCAAGTGCTTACAAAAGCACCAGAATGTTCCTTGCACATGAGGACATATCCCTAATCCTGCCATGTTATTCTGAGTGACACGTAAGCAGTTAATGAGGTCAAATCCTATAGAACTTTGCAATACTATCAGAACAAGTTATTAAATGTCACACACCAATAATCAATGAGGCTACAAGATGCCCAATGACAAATTTACACTTAATTTCAATGCATTATCCACTGGCAACTGAATGTAAGTATTCATAATTCGTCGACTGTAACTCCATCTGTCCATCACTTGACTTCCTCTGTATTCTTTTCACACTGTGCTCCTAAACTTGTCAGCAAAACGAGAGGATTCTGTCCACCTATCTATTCCATGTAGATAAAAGGCAGATAGAGTAGATGTGTCCTCCTATTCCTTTCTATCTCAAGACATCAAAGTAAGCAGAGTTAAGCAGAAATCCCTATCAATTTTAGTATGTTCTCTCAGCAGAACGAGAGGCTTTGGTGTTCCTATCTATTCCATGTAGATAAAAGGCAGATAGAGTAGATGTGTCCTCCTATTCCTTTCTATCTCAAGACATCAAAGATTCAAAGAGAGCATGCAGAGTTATGCAGAAGTCCCTATCAAAATGTGTTCTAGTTTCTTAAGGTATAGATTGTGATTTTTAGACTCACATGTCGCTTACATTCAAATTATGTACAAATTACAAAAAATCACTGATAGTAACAAAAAAGCGCAAAATGCATAAAAGTAAGTAGAGCAAAGCAGAAATCTTTCTAAAGTGCACGCTCAAGTTCTGATGACATTTTTGATTCCGATTTTCAGAATTGTATCGACTGCTTGAATACAAAAGAACTAACATGAGATGAATAAAATCAGATTTTAAAAAAATCAGGAAAAAAAAATCACTTCCTGAGATGTAGTGTTTCAAACTAGTTGTATGTACCTTTATAAACTATCAAAGGTTGTCTGGTTGTCAGAACCTATTGAATAGACCTTCTGTCAAAATGGTTACAAAAAGTCATTTTATGCAACTATTATGAGATACTACTATACTATTAGGCTTTGTAGCAAAGAAACTGTTGGGCCCGTTTTCACCAACATGGTATTAAGAGTTAAGCCTGGCGTTAACTCCTTTAAACCTGGTATAACTAAGTCCATTTCACCAAGAGTGTGCTAAGCATGTAAACCTGTCAAGGTTCAGTGAATCATACACATTGTCACCAAACTCAAGGATCAGCCATCTCAAACTGATTTGGTGTCAAAAAGTGATTAGGCCAATGAAAACAGAACAAATGTTTCATATGAGATGGCATGACAAATCAATATTATAGGCCTTTGTCTATTATATTCGCATGTTTCTCTAATTTAACAGTCACCAAAGATTTTTTCAAGAAAGATATGTCACATCACGAGATATAAAGTTTGCAAACCAAGAACACACACTTACCTAGAAAATATATTTGTTGAAGTAACTGTTGCAAATATACTAGCCATACAGCATTAAGCACACGATTTAAAAGTATTTCATGTATGAAACTATGTTTTTATAGCATTTGCCTATGATAGTCATGACACCAAATAGAGGCAATTCTTCTGTGCTGAGTTGTACAAAACCTCTGCACTTGTTGTTGGTCTTAGCCCAGGGGTACTTTCGAAGGGCAGGAAATTCGGACGTGGGTGCAATCTATGCATCCTATAACCCCCCTGGAAATCGGGCGATTTCGGAAAATTCCAATTTAGCCTCCCGTGTGACTGGTCCACTGGGCATACGTACATATACGGGTTTAATGAAGCGATTGCATGACTAACACGCTTCACAATCCTTGAAACTGAGGCGACACTGATACCACTCAAGTCACCAACGACTTGTTGGTAACTGCCGGTAGCAAAAAATCGCAGGCACGTCAGCCATTCTGGGTACATCAGATTTTGAGGACCCTTATCATTAGATATTCAAAGGGATTCAACCATTATTGTAGTTTCATTGTGCAAAAATGCATGACCAGCTGATTTGTATTAATTTATTGTTTTAGGGGAGGGGGCTAAAGAAAAATGCATTTCTGTCACCAACACAGGACAGACAACTAATTAATTTTCTTTTTTATAAATTTCCAAGCCCACCCCTCTTTTTCTCTTACCTTGTCATGTGGCCATGTTTGGGAACTTCAGAGATTAATTGTGTTCGTAGCAGTTCAGTTGTTTAAATACTATGTGCAGACTTTCACTCAGTAAATGTTCCTTGATCCTGCTCTGCTTGAGTGATTGGCTTAGCCAGACCAGGTCTTAGCTAAGACCTGGCATAACTCTTAATACCATGTTGGTGAAAACGGGCCTTGGAGTTTGAAGTGTGTTTTCTCTTCTTTGCATACATGAACTTTCAAAGATAAGAATTCAAAGGTGATGTAGCCAAATTGTAGCTGAAAATCACTTGTTAGGCATCGATCCAAGTCACTGGGTTGGGAAGATAGTTGTTAAGATAAAGTGAGCTGTCTGTGAACTTATTCAATTCATGAGCACAAAATTTAATTTTGTGCATTAATGTAGCATGATCATTTAGTATGAGTATCTTTGAATTGTTTTCTCACTGTCTAAGTTACGTTTTAAGCTTGTTTTATTGGTCGATGAGCAATAATATGTCCTCCAAATATCTATATGTTGAACATAGGAAGCTGTGAAAGATGTAATAATTCTGCTCCAGTAAGCAGCTAAGTTTGGTTTGTAGATTTGATTATTGATTAGCCATCACCAAACACGTCCACTTGACTTGATAATATACTTCATGTTATCCAAATTAGTTTTTTCTGTGTAATTCAGTGTTTCAACCAGTCACATAAAGTACATTTGCTACGTTTTACTGTCCTACTGCAGAAACTCATACTTATTGAAATTGCAGTAAAAGCAGTGTCTCTGCATCTCAATCTAAATGATCAACAACATTATGTAACAATATTCGATTATAATCAGATTTATCACTCACCGACAGAGCCACATCTGAATGCTTCCTCCATTTCTCTATAGCATTTGAGGCTTTTGCTGAGGTAAATCATTCATTAAACTGTTCAAAGGAATTGCTACAATCTGGCAGAATGAGAAAGAATACAAAGAAATATTTTTTGCCTCTTTTCTAATACTACTGGCAGTGCGCATGATTGCTCAAAAGGGATGGACAAAAATTAATTTGTGATATTCATAATTTAATTTCCTTAGTACCATTGTCGACAGAAACCTGAACTTGTTATTGAGCCCTTGACTATTTAAAGGAGAAGGACAAAATACATCTAAACCATAAGTGAAAGAGTATTGTCGGTGCCTTTAATATTATTATTTGAAACAGCCAATGTGTTAGGAAATATTTAAAAAATGTGGGAAATTAAATTCAAAGTTTCTTTTCTTTACGAAGCAAACACTGCCACTTCATAGGGTTATGCTCCAGCAGGTTTTTGAACATCAACATTTTATCTCATTAGTGATAGTGGCAAGTAATCATTCTAATAATATGCCATTTCACTCACAACGTCCCTTTAGGATTTGACAATAGGACGTGTAATTTCCTCACTCAGGGAAAGTAACCTCAGGCACATCTGTAGAAGCAGCAACATTATCATAATGAAGTAAAGTCAGTTGAATATATAATTTTTCAAAGAGGCCAGTTTCACTGATTGGTTGCCACAGAATCTTGGTCTCCCCCCTCCCTGGCCCCCTCCTCCTTCCCTGACCCCCTCCCCCCCCCAAGACCACTTTCCTTCCACTCCCCCACTCCCAAGGTAGCAAAACTGCTGCACATGAATTTTAAAAGTTTGTTATTTATTTTCCTGAGTGAATTAATGCTGTCCAATACTTTGAGAATATTTCATTTTCCTGCCTGAGTGAGGTTCAAGTATCTCTCATTTATATAACCTAGGCTTACTTAGTGCAAGAGGATATTTTCAGACTGTTGTTGCCAATTTCAAATAAATTGTGTCATGACCTGAAAAGACTGACCCCATGATGGCATGGTCAAGAGTTCATTCATCTGAGCAGGACAAACTAAGATTATCTAGGGGTTGCTGGATCTTCTTTAGGCTCAAACATGTCATGAGTAAATTGTAAAACATACCTTTATTCATATCTTATTTAGTAATTCCACGTAAATAAGCACAATCCACATATGTAAGACTTCAGAAGTTGGATAAATTTAAACACGATTCAAGCAACTGTCAAGTGGACTGAAAGTGGGTCACAGACAGTGGGTCACAGGCAGGCATGCATGCATAACAACTCCTTGGAGTACACTCTGGTGAGCATCTCTGGTATTAACCCCCCCCCCCCACCCCCTCTCCCTCCTCATCCTATATATGGTCAGGTATGGCCAGTAAGTTTGAATGTGGAACCAGTAAGTTTGAATGTGGAACCAATCAGGATAGATTGCTCAGTTAAAAGACAAGCCTTCTCATTTGCATGATGGCTAAAGTGAATATGCAAATTTCAGGGCCTCTGGAGCTGATTGGTTTAGAATCAGACCCATTCCCACAGATGTTTCAGAGCTTGCTTTTCTCAGAGTGAATTTCCTCCACTCAAGTAATTATTATCTGTGGTAAATAAAACTTATTTGAAACGAATCATTGCAAGCCAGACTCATCATGTTACTAAAATGCATGTCATTTCTGAAAACTTTTTATCACATTGACTAAAATATTTCGAATCTTACTGTAATCTATGGTTTGAATATTGGCCCCAAAATCAGATAAACTGTATGGACTGATTTAACAGAGCTAAGACCAGGTTTAAGGCTGAGTAATTTGCTGACAAGGCAGTGCAGTAATTTTATCACCAATTTTGGAACTGTAGTTAGTCAACGCCTTAGGCTTTGACCTGGCTTAGTTCTGTTGGTGAAACTAGGCCTTGCAGTCCATTCTTTGAGGACTTAAGAATGATTTCAGGTAAGAAATCCTCAATGATTTGAACAAATCAAAGAGTAACTTCTCTAATCAAACCTCCTACCATGATGTAAGCCATCAAGCAGTGTAAACAATTTCTAAGCAATGTGGGAATTATAGCTCCCAGTTCAGTTATATTAATTCATTTATTCATTCATTGAATATATTGGAACTGGGTTGCTCCTGGGCTAAGCAGTTTTTTCCGAGTGACCTGGAACAAATGAAATAATAAATAAATAAAATATTATAACACCTTTATTCGCATGTCTTTCTCAACAATGAAAATTCATAACAAGTTATCAGCCGATATTTTAATTTTCGAACAACTTTTCACCCAATTAACTGAAACATAGCAATCGCTCATTCTAATTCAAGAAACAGGCATTATGTTAAGATGGTCTTAAGGGAGTTTCCCTGATCTAGCTAGGATGAATGTTACACGTTTCAAGCAATGCTAGAAAATAATCAAATTTAAAATTCAAATTTGACTTGCTTTGCCAGTGGATCAATAAATCACAAATCAAGTTTGTTGTGGAATTCTTAATAACAGAGCACCAAGCTTGTAAAATTGCTTTTGATCCTACCTACACATATACCTTGAATTTTTTGAAGGATTTCTGAAATGGTGGCACCCTCACTCCGACTCTACCTGGACGATCAGACTCCACTCCATGTCGATTTTCCTTGACTCTCCATTCTAATTCCGAAGGCCTGCAAGACACAACGAAAAATTACAAATGTGAAAAAACCAGACAAGAAATTGCCTGGCAAAGACCATTAGGGATCATTTTGGCAACGGTGTAACAGAACATACATTTTTGCAGAGTATCTAGTAACTCCATGGGTCCATCACTTGACTTCCTCTGCATTCTGTTCATGCTGTGCTCCTTAACTTCTCAGCAGAAGGAGAGGCTGGCTGAAGTAAAGTATCCAACTCTTAGTGACCTCCCTGGACTGAATAAGCCACATGATTGGCTTATTCACAGTTGTTCACACCTTTTCAACCAATCCTGCCACTTATTCAGTCCAGGGAGGTTACTAATAGTTGGATACTTAACTTGAGCCGGATTAATTGCTGAGATGTCATTCTGGGCAAGAGACAACACTGAAACAATATCTATCCTTACATGTAGGTTTTCTATAATAAGTGGTCTATACAGCAAGTGCCCTCATCTGGCAACCTTAAAGTTATTGTACGAGGGGCGTTCAGAAAGTTCGAGGCTTTTTTTTACATGGACACTTATGTTCAATCTAGAACTATGAATTTTTCACAGGATAAAATTCAGTATATTTGGAATTGATTTGCAAAATTTTGGACCATTTGGACATTTTTAAGTCATTCTGTGGTTGCCATGGAAACTGAAGGTTCAGCTTCTTGGGGCAGATAATACTGAAACCACTAAAGCCAATTAATTTTGGCTGTGAGAGGCCTCTCTTTATCACTTGCATTTGTGAGATTGACAATATTTGACATAAGAAATATAATATGAGCCTTAAAAAATACTCCAAAGCTCACCAAAAGCATTGATTCATACACCTGACCCATTGAAGTAAATGTTCCTCGAAGTCCTCCAAACAAAGTTCTTTGAAAGCATTTTAGTCATCCAAAGTCTTTTCTCCTCCAGTGCCTGAGACTATAGCCCCCATGGACTAAAGTAAGGAAAAACCATGGATAATGCTGTCCATCTTGGTCTCTCGTTCATACTAGTGAATCCATGCTTTCACAAGTCCTTACGTGCTCAGGGAAACAAACCTTTGCCTCCTGAATTTCCCTCACCAAATCTGGCATGCAGGAGTGCTTTCCTACATGGGTTCAGTGTAAGAATACACACATTTGGTGTGCTTGAAAGCATATTTAGAAGCTAATACCATATTTCTTGTGTCAAATATTGTCAATCTCACTAACACAAGTGACAGAGAAAAGTCTCTCACAGTCACAATTTCTTGGCATTCTTGGTTTCTGTTTTACCTGCCCCAACAAGCTGAACTTTCAGTTTCCATTTCAACCACAGAATGACTTAAAAATGTCAAAATTGTCCAAAATTTTGGAAATCCATTCCAAATATGCTGAATTTTGTCCTGTGAAAAATTCATAGTTCTAGATTGAAAATAAGTATCCATATGAAAAAAAGCCTTGAACTTTCTGAACGCCCCTCGTATGAATAAATTGTGAAAGCTGTGATGAAATATTTTAGTCAATGGTATTTACTACTAAGAGAAAATGAAACAAAATAAAACGACAAAAATATCTTCATTGCAGAACAGAGCTATAGAATAGGCATTTCAGGGTTCAATACAGGCCCAGGTCGTGTCTCCTGGACCTACAATGTATTATGAACAGCCGTTTTAATAAAGTTTGGCCACATTGCGGTGTATGACTTCTGAACTATTGAGCTAGTTTTGTTGATTGCCAACAAAATAAACAGTCTTGACAAATGATTTTTAATCGATAACCAGAAAGATGACATAAGCTGATCCGAAGTATATTATATGGTTTCAAGTGCCCCCAAGAACTAAAAATTAAAGCAACACAATTAGAAATTGATGAGGGTCTCTATAATATATTGGTGTCTTAGAGATGCCAATTTGGCAATGACTGGGTGACCATATCAGTTCAGTGGGAGGCCATTTGGTCTCCGAGTTACAATGTTAAAAAATGCGCTGTCCCCTGTATAAACCAATGATCATTTGGATTATTTCGAAGTACAATTTTGATGCGAACAGACACCTCATTCGGACGGAGATGTCCAGATCCATACATTGAACACTAGTACACCTACCTCTTTTAACATGCACTTAAAATGAGGCTCCTTCCAGTGAGTTCATTTTGCTAATGACCTGTTACTCGTCAAACTGGTGAAAAGCAATTATTGGCAAATTGGCAACATGAAGATTTAGGTACTTCAAGCCAAAGTAGTGATGGAAGTAGCGCCTTGCCTTGTCACCTCATCAACTTGGTCAATAACTATTTAACCCCTCGCTTGTTATTGATTTCCTTGGGAAAGTACGGAGTTTCAACTGTATCATGTTTTTTTAATTCAGAGTCGGATAACCTGCCCAAAGAGTCTTTTTAAAAGTGTTTATTTCAATCAGAAGTTTTTAATGGTGTACATTGCATCATAAATGAAATCCTAAAACAATCTGCTTCTTGCGAGTTTATAGACGAGATTTTTTTTTTGTGATGGAGTCTTCTGTGTAACTTTTGTTTGATCCATAATGGCTATTGATAATCAAGTCATCACTTTACCAAAACAGCGAGAGGGGAATATTTTACCCAACAAATCGAAAGAGCTATGACAGTCAACAAATTTCAAGTGCTTACAAAAGCACCAGAATGTTCCTTGCATGTGAGGTCATATCCCTAATCCTGCCATGTTATTCTGAGTGACATGTAAGCAGATAATGAGGTCATATCCTATAGAACTTTGCAATATTATATATCAGAACAAGTCATTTAGTGTATCACACCACTCATCAATGAGGCTACAAGATGCCCAATGACAAATTTACACTTCATTGTCATGTAATTCATAGGACTTGTTGAGAGTTCATTGATATCCACTGGCAGCTGAATGTAAGTACTCATCATTCGTCGACTGTAACTCCATCTGTCCATCACTTGACTTCCTCTGCATTCTGTTCATGCTGTGCTCCTAAACTTCCCAGCAAAACGAGAGGCTTCTGTTTACCTATTTATTCCATGGAGATAAAAGGCAGATGGAATGAATGTGTCTTCCTATTCCATTATGAAGAAATCATACCATTATAAATATTATCATGGAATGATTTCCAGGTCATGAAACTTGCAAGCATCTTCTTGCAACTGCCTGTACGTAGACTCTCCCAAGCCAGGTTTGGTGCTATGAACTAATATTTTACTAATCATAATACTCTCCTCATAATACCCCACCCTCCCAATTTCATGGGATGGCTTCACTGGTATTATACTAGTATCTAACAGTTTGTTGGACATTAATTTTGAAGTTTATTTTCTTTATGACAAAAGCATTGTCACTTCAGCAGGATATGCTCCAGCAGGTTTTTAAAAATCAATATTTTATCTCATTAGTGAAGGTGGCAAGCAATCATTCTAATAATATGCCATTTCACTCACAACGTCCCTTTAGGATTAGAAAATAGGACGTGTAATTTCCTCCACTCAAGTAATTATTATCTGTGGTAAATAAAACTTATTGGGAGGAAATCATTAAATGCCAGGTTCAACATGTTCCTAAAATGCATGCCTTTTCTGAAAACTCTTTATCACATTGACTAAAATATTGCCAAACTTTACTGTAATCTATGGTTTGAATATTGGCCCGAAAATCAGATAAACTGTATGGACTGGTTTAACAGAGCTAAGACCAGGTTTAAGGCTGAATAATTTGCTGACAAGGCAGTGCAGTAATTTTATCACCAATTTTGGAACTGTAGTTAGTCAATGCCTTAGGCTTTGACCTGGCTTAGTTCTGCTGGTGAAACTAGGCCTTGCAGTCCATTCTTTGGGACTTTTAAAAGAATGACCTCAGGTAAGAAATCCTCAATGATTTGAACAAATCAAAGAGTAACTTCTCTAATCAAACCTCCTACCATGATGTAAGCCATCATGCAGTGTAAACCATTTCTAAGCAATGTGGAAATTATAGCTCCAAGTTCAGTTATATTAATTCATTTATTCATTCATTGAATATATTGGAACTGGGTTGCTCTTGGGCTAAGCAGTTTTCCAAATGACCTGGAACACATGAAATAATAACTAAATGAAAGATTAGAATTCTTCTGTCTCTCTTAACAATGAAAACCCATAACAATTAATCAGAAGATATTGTAATTTTCTTACACATTTTAACCAAATTAACTGAAACATAGCAACCGCTCATTCTAATTCAAGGAGCAGACATTATGTAAACATGGTATTAAGGGCTTTTTCCTGATCTAGCTAGGGTGAATTTTACATGTTTCAAGCAATGCTAGAAAATAATCAAATTTAAAATTCAAATTTGACTTACTTTGCCAGTGGACAAATAAATCGCAAATCAAGTTTGTTGCGGAATTCTTAATAACAGAGCACCAAGCATGTTATAAGTGCCGTCGTGGCCTAACGGTTAGAGTGCCCGCTCTCTAATCCAGTTAGGCTCTCAGGGCGTGGGTTCGACTCCCACTCCCGGCACTTCACTGTCCGAGCCCATGGGACGTTAAATGGAGGTGGGTTGTATCCAGTGTTCTATACTGGGGCAACTGAAAGACACTGCACATCCCTGAATTAATAGGGTATGTGGCAGACTCCCAGCCTTATCATCTATCATTCATCATACGGCGATCACCACACCTTGGCGGAATATTCAGCTAATTGAATGTGCCAAGTAACAGGCAGAAACAGAAACAGAAACAGAAAATGTTAAATTGCTATCTAGATCCTACCTACACATATACCTTGAATTTTTTGAAGGATTTCTGAAATGGTGGCACCCTCACTCCGACTCTACCCGGACGATCAGACTCCACTCCATGTCGATTGTCATTGACTCTCCATTATAATTCCGAAGCCCAGCAAGACACAACGAAAAATTATAAAGGTGAAAAAACCAGATAAGAAATTGCCTGGCAAAGAGCATTAGAGATCATTTTGGCAACTGTATAACAGAACATACATTTTTGCAGAGTAGATAGTAACTCCATCGGTCCATCACTTGACTTCCTCTGCATTCTGTTTACGCTGTGCTCTTAAACTTCTCAGCGGAACGAGAGGCTTCGGTGTTCCTATCTATTCAATGGAGATAAAAGGCAGGTAGAATGAATGACACTGTTTTGCTATTCCTTTTTATCTCGGAGATCACGTGGAGTGCACGAAAGAAATCACTCTTCCTTCATGGTAGTAATTTATTTTGGGTAAAACAATCATTATCTAAGAAGCACTTTAACATGTTTCTCTCAAAACCCTAATGAATCAAGGGTGATTAATCGAATTCCCTTTGCCATAGACAGATGAAATATCGTAATCCATCGTTTAAATGCATCATTCACTTTCAATTTCTAGAAATCAAGAAATGCAAATTCTTGAGTGACTTGATTAAATCGATGTCCTAAAACTCGTTTTCCTACAGAATTCTCAGTGGCATGCACTAAGAGAGAACAAATGGATTAATTGCTGAGATGTCATTCTGGGCAAGAGACAACACTGAAACAATATCTATCCTTACATGTAGGTTTTCTATAATAAGTGGTCTATACAGCAAGTGCCCTCATCTGGCAACCTTAAAGTTATTGTATAAATAAATTGTGAAAGCTGTGATGAAATATTTTAGTCAATGGTATTTACTTCCATAAGCGAAGATGTAACAAATTAAAATGGCAAAATATCTTCATTGCAGGACAGAGCTATAGCACAGGCATTTCAGGGTTCAATACAGGCCCAGGTCGTGTCTCCTGGACCTACAACAAAATAGATGACAATGTATTATGAACAGCCGTTTTAATAAAGTTTGGCCACATTGCAGTGTCTGACTTCTGAACTGTTGAGCTAGTTCTGCTGATTGCCAAAAAAAACAAAAAAAGACTTGACAAATGATTTTTAATCGGCAACCAGAAGGATGACATAAGCAGATCCGAAGTATATATATGGTTTCAAGTGCCCCCAAGAACTAAAAATTAAGGTAACAAAATTAGAAATTGATGAGGGTCTCTATAATATATTGGTGTCTTAGAGATGCCAATTTGGCAATGACTGGGTGACCATATCAGTTCAGTGGGAGGCCATTTGGTCTCCGAGTTACAATGTTAAAAAATGCGCCTACCCTGTATAAACCAATGATCATTTGGATTATTTCGAAGTACAATTTTGATGCGAACAGACACCTCATTCGGACGGAGATGTCCAGATCCATACATTGAACACTAGTACACTTACCTCTTTTATTATACCTCCGCCATGAAAGCAGAGCAGTCATTGGCTGAGAGATGGTCACATGTCAGTCACTATTTTAGTATATTGACCAGGACTATTGCCCTCCAAAATTTTTTTTCGGCCTCGTGAAATAATTTTCTCTTACACACCCTCAGGGGAAATAGCTTTGACTAATGCCCTCGAAATCAGTCAATATTTGTATAGTAATGTGCACTGAAATGAGGCACCTTCCTGTAAGTTCAAGGAGTCTACACGGGTACCCTAAAAAGGAGGCATTGTCGCCTGTCATTTTTTGTGGTAGTTTCAGATTGTGTGCCCGTCGCATGTTAAGAAGGCATATGTCGTTTTGTCCCTCACTAAGAATGGCTGTGTCGCCGTGTCTATCCTGTCGACATTTACCCATGTAGACTCCTAGTTTAGCATATTGCTAATGACCTGTTTCTCGTCAAATCAGTGAAAAGCAATTATTGGCAAATTGGCTCATGAAGATTTAGTTACTTCAAACCAAAGTAGTGATGGAAATAGCACTTGCCTTGTCACCTCATCAACTTGTCAATAACTATTTAACCCCTCGCAAGTGTTTGGTGGTTTTATTGATTTCCTAGGGAAATATAGAGTTTCAACTGTATCATGTTCTGAGACTTAGGAGTCAGATAACCTGCACAAAGAGTCTTTTTAAAAGGGTTTAATTTAATAAGAAGTTTTTAATGGTAAATATTGCAGGAATAAATGAATTCCTAAAACAATCTGTTCTCGGGAGTTTATAGACTACAGCTTTTTTTTCTGATGTTGTGTGCTGTGTTAATTTTGTTTGATCCATATAATGGCTATAGATATTTGAGTCAATACTTTACCAAAGAGAATCTCATACCGGACACAGAGAAAGAGCTATTACAGTCAACGAATTTCAAGTGCTCACATAAAAGCACTGGAATGTTCCTTGTGAGGTCATATCTCTAATCCTGCCATGTTATTCTGTAATCTGCATGACAGACACAGTAAGGGAGGTCATATCCTACAGTTGCAATACTATCAGGACAAGTTATTTGTGACACACCACACATCAATGAGGTTACAAGTTGCCCAATGACATATTTATACTTCACTTCCTTGTATTTGATAGGACTTGTTGAGAGTTCATTGATATCCACTGGCAGCTGAATGTAAGTACTCATCATTCGTCGACTGTAACTCCATCAGTCCATCACTTGACTTCCTCTGCATTTTGTTCACGCTGTGCTCCTAAACTTGTCAGCAGAACGAGAGGCTCCTGTTTACCTATGTATTCCATCTAGATAAAAGGCAGATAGAGTAGATGTGACCTGCTCCACCAAAATGGGTTCAAAGGACTTTATTCTACTGGAAATGGGCTTTAAAATGATGGTTCATATGTTTTAATATCTCCATTCAATCAAAAGATATGACACCTCAAACATTGATGATGCGAAACATCAAACTTTGAGAAAATGGCATTTGAATTTCCCGCCATTGCAATGAAAGAACTAAAAATATCAAGAAGAACACCCAATTTAGATAATTTAAAATCAATTTCTTGTAAAATGGTCTTAATTATTCAAAGGAAATTTATTTTGCTAAAACGTGGTACCAACAGCTAAAAAACATTGAAATGTGACCTTTTGACACATTTTGCTAATTTCCTGTTCCTTTCTATCTCAAGACATCAAAGATTCAAAGAGAGCATGCAGAGTTATGCAGAAGTCCCTATCAAAATGTGTTCTAGTTTCTTAAGGTATAGATTGTGATTTTTAGACTCACATGTCGCTTACATTCAAATTATGTACAAATTACAAAAAATCACTGATAGTAACAAAAAAGAACATAAAAAGTGAGCCGGGCTGAGCAGAAATCTTTATGAAGGGCACGTTCCAGTTTCTTATGATATTTCTGATTCTGACTTTTATACTTGTAGCAACTGCTTGAATACGAAAGAACTAAATTAAGATGAATAAAATCAGATTTAAAACAAATCAGGAACAAGAAATCACTTCCTGAGATATAGTGTTTCAAACTAGTTGTACATGTACGTACCTTTAGAAACTATCAAAGGTTGTCTGGTTGTCAGAACCTATTGAAAAGACCTTCTGTCAAAATGGTTATAAAAAGTCACTACGTACATACAACTACTATGAGATACCACTATACTATTTGTTTTGGAAGCAAAGAAAGTTTTTTTTTCTTCTTTGTACACAATCAAAGATAACAACGAAGGTGATGCAGTCGCAATGTAGCTGAAAATCGCTTGTTAGGGGTCATCCCAAGTGCTTGTGTTGGGAGGATGATTGTTAAAAGTTAAAATAAGATGAGCTGCTTGTGAGCAAATTTCGTTTTTAGTAATAAACACAAGTAGGTTTTTGAAAATCTATAATTTATTTCATTAGTCATAGTCGCAAGTAATCATTCTAATATGCTATTTCACTCTCAACATCCCTAAAGGATTTGACAATGTGATGTGCAATTTCCTTCACTTTAGTAATAACCATTATCTGCAGTAGGCCTAAATACAACTATTTGGAAACATTCACAAAGAATCTTTTTAAAAGTCTTAATTTTTCAATTGGAATTATAATGTTGAATATTGCATCATAAATGAATTTCCCAAAATCTGGTTCTCAGGAGTTTACAGACGAGTTTTTTTTATGATGGAGTCTTCTGTGTTAATTTTGTTTGATCCATAATGGTTATTGATATTTGAGTCATTACTTTACCAAAACAGCTAGAGGAGAGTCTCATACTCCACGAAGAGAAAGAGCTGTTTCAGTCTACAAATTTCAAGTACTTACCGAGACACACTGGAATGTTCTTTGTGAGGTAATATATCCCTAATCCTGCCATAATATTCTGTAATCTGTATGACAGACATGTGTGCAGTAAGGGAGGTCATATCCTATAGTTGCAGTACTACAAGGACAAATCATTCAGTGTGTCACGCCAGTCATCAAATTTACACTTCATTGTCATGTAATTCATAGGACTTGTTGAGAGTTCATTGATATCCACTGGCAGCTGAATGTAAGTACTCATCATTCGTCGACTGTAACTCCATCAGTCCATCACTTGACTTCCTCTGCATTTTGTTCACGCTGTGCTCCTAAACTTGTCAGCAGAACGAGAGGCTCCTGTTTACCTATGTATTCCATCTAGATAAAAGGCAGATGAAATGAAGGACTCTTCCTGTTCCTTTCTATCTCAAGACATCAAAGTGAGCAGAAGTCCCTATCAAAATTGATATGTTCTACTTTCTTAAGGTGGCTCGATACTCGTGAACTTTCCAACATAGGATTTCTTAAAAACGGTTTAGAATGATCCAAAATATAGTTTATAGCAAGGATATGCAAACAAAAGTGGTCGCTACCAGTCTTTTAAAAAAAATATTTGGGGTTATGTACCAGAAAGTCAGTCCACGCAAACCTGAAAAACTAATTTTTTTTCTTTTTTTTCTTACTGGGAAGTTTGTTCTGCCATTCAGTGGTCATGCATCCCATATTATGCAATGAAGCATGAAATTAAAGAAGACACTTTCATGGAAAAGGTGATTACAATTTCAAAGAGATATATTTTGTTTAAAGGACTTTCCAAGGGGCTCGGAATATAAGTTTCGATTTTGACAATTTTAACTTTTTTTATAAACCATGGCGCTAAAAAATAGTACCCTTCATGGCGCATCTAATGCTCCAAACGAAAAGTCTCTAACCCCTATAGAAGTGGCGCAAATTACAAACGAAGCGGCCGACGCAGGAAATTCTTAAAATTAAAAAAAGATCTTGAAGCAGTGTCAGCACAGTGGTGACGTTACGATAGATAGGGCCTGCCTGGCTGTGCGGAAATGTGTGCAGGTGACGTAATTTCGTGGGTAGCGAGCCACCTTAAGGTATATATTGTGATATTTAAGCTTGCATGCCTCATACATTCAAATGTACAAAAAAAGACGGATAGTTAACAAAAAGAGCTAGAGGCATAAAAGAGAGTAGGGCTGAATCTTCATAAAAGGACACGTTCAAGTTTCTATGATATTTTTATTCTGATTTTCAAACTTGTATTAACTGCTTGAATACAAAAGAACAAACTTAAGATGAATAAAATCAATTAAAAAAAATATCAGAAACATAAAATCACTTCCTGAGATGTTTTGTTTCAAACTAGTGGGATATGCCTTCATAAACTAACAAAGGTTGTCTGGTTGTCAGAACCTATTAAATAGGCCGTCTGTCAAAATGGTTACAAAAAGTTAATATAATCAACTACTATCACATACTACTACACAATTTGGCTCTGTAGCAAAGAAATTTTTGGAGTCTAAAGTTTGTTTTATCTTATTTTTATACAATCAAAGATAAGAATAAAGGTGATGTAGCCGAATTGTAGCTGAAAATCAATTGTTAGGCATAGTCCCAAGTCATTAGAAGGAGAAGATGCTTGTTAAGATGAAGATAGCTGCCTGTGACCATATTTACTTCTTTATCCAAATGACCAACAACATATTCTTAGAGCAGATTCAATTGCTATAAGTTTGTATATGGCTGGCAAATGAGCACGATTGTTTAAAAGATGATTTCCAAGCAAGCATACATATATAATTTCAAAAGCATTCATGTTATTTAGAAATAATTTTCCGAATTAATTTTGAAGTTTATATCCTTTTTGAAGCAAACACTGTTACTTCAGTAGGATATGCTCAAACAGGTTTTTGAAAATCAATATTTTATCTCATTAGTGAAGGTGGCAAGCAATCATTCTAATAATATGCCATTTCACTTTCAACATCCCTTTAGGATTTGACAATAGGACGTGTAATTTCCTCCATTCAAGTAATTATTATCTGTGGTAAAGAAAACTTATTAGGAAGGAATAATTAAATGCCAGGTTCAACATGTTCCTAAAATGCTTGCCATGTCTAAATCACATTGACTAAAATATTGCCAATCTTTACTGTAATCTATGGTTTGAATATTGGCCCCAAAATCACATAAACGTCAAGGACTGATTTAACAGAGCTAAGGCCAGGTTTAAGGCTGAGTTATTTGCTGACAAGGCAGAGCAGTAATTTCATAACCAATTTCGGAACTAGTTTGTCCAGATCTAAGGTTTGACATGGCTTTTAACTCTGTATAATCAGGCTTCGCAGTCAATTCCTTGAGGGTCTAATAATGGCTTCAGGTAAGATACCCTCAACAATTTGAACAAATCAAAGAGTAACTTCTCTAGTAAGACATATAACATTCAGCGTAAGCCATGAGCAAGCAAGAGAAATATAGCTCCCAGTTCAGTCATCCGTTAATTTATTCATTTGTTGAACATCTATTTAAACTGGGTTGCTCTAGGGCAAAGCCTTTTTTAAAGTGATCTAAAACATATTAAAACAATTTTAAAAAGTTAAAGTTTATGTTGCTTTTATTCCACAAACTCAGTTTTAAGGAATTGTTAATTGTAAATTCATCTTTCTTAACAATGAAAATCCCTGACAATTAATCAGATGATAATGTAATTTTCTAACATCTTTAAACAAATTAAGCGAAGTATAGCAATCGCTCATTCCAATCCAAGGAATAGACAATATGTAATTATGGTACTAAAGGGGTTTTCCTGATCTATTCCAGACAAATTTTACATCTTTCTAGCAATGTTCTCAATTAATCTATTCTAAAATTCAAATTTGCATTTCTTTGTCAGTGGATCAATAGTGTAAATCAAGTTTATCATGGAATTCTCAATGATTCTGTAATAATTGAGAGCAAATTTACCTTGCTGAAGGTCCAGAAAATTGCAATGGTTACCGAACCTACCCAAATAAGGCATGCACATAGGCCTACTGAGAAATTGTTTCCGTGGACAGCCTGAGAAAAAGGCATGATCAATTACGTCTGAGCATTGATTTTGTTACAATAAGCAGTGGAGAAACATGATCATATTAATGTAGGGCCTATAACAATTTAAAAAGCAAAATTTGACAATATTTCTTGAGTTTAAGGATGATTTGATGATTTTTGGATCGTTCATTTTTTTTCGTTGCAATTTTCACCCAATTTTATTTTAAAATTGTCACCACGTAATTTTGCATCAGAAATCTTGCATCAAAAATTGTTCATATAATCATGATAAACATTATACATGTATTTGAGTTAATTATGAAGATATTTCTGATGAACGGGTAAGAAATGTCCACATATTATAAGAAGATGATATGTATATCCATTCGTGAATCTTACAAGTCTTCCCTATTTTCGTAAATTACTACTGAGATTTTCTGTGCACTTTTTAGAGATGCTTGCTTGCTTGTAAGCGGCATCTCTATTGTGGGAGGATGGCTCTGAAACTTATGACAACTGCCTTGGTCACGCTGTTTCATCTCTTTCATTAAAACTTTGCATACAGTCTCAATAAAATTTTATCTTGTGTTGATAAACTTTAGGTGTCTTTCTGAGATGAAGAAATTAATAAAGAAAACAAATAGGCTGACTTTCTGCAGGTCAAAGGTCAATCACCAAAAGTAGGTCACAGGCCAGATACCGTCCAGCAGGTCTCACATGCCAGATACCCTCTGCAGGTCTCACATGCCAGATACCATTGTGCAGGTGACAGGCAAAGGGGTGGATACTCTCATGGGCAGTCTATCTGCAAGCATCTCCTAAAGCGCTTGCACATTATTTTTAAAAAATATTTTCATAATCACTTAAGTTTTTTAGATCATGATTTGTAGCATAATTTCAAAGATTATCAAAATTTTTCACCTAACTTCCACAAATATGATTATACGATTGATGCCAGAGGAGTTCTTCGCTTCCGTCGTACAGTTCTAAGTACTGTCAGTACTAATAAAACCATCACCAATACTTATCAGACTTACCTCTCATAACATGTGATGAAAATGAGACTCAGTTGAGTTGGCTCAGTCTTCTTGCTCATGATTTGTCCCTCCTCATACTGATGAAAAGCAATTATTGGCAAATTGGCAACATGAAGATTTAGCACTTCAGCCAAAGTAGTGATGGAAGTAGCGCTTGCCTTGTCACCTCATCAACTTGGTCAATAACTATTTAACCCCTTGAAAGTTTTTGGAGCTTTTATTGACTTTCTGAAGAAAGTACTGAGCTTCAGAGGTTTCAGATTATTTTCTTTAAGAGTTTTTCTCTCTTTGGACAAATTGTTGAACAACTTCTCATTCTAATTTCACATAATGTAGAACATAGTGCATCATATATGAAATTTATAGCATTTCTTAAGTTGTTTTGATGGCAAAGATACCTTATATTACAGTTATCACATAGCAAAGTGTTCTCTGAGATCATCACTGAACTGCACGGAAGAGTCGCCTACATTGTCAAGCTCTGTTTTACTGTTTGAGTCATGGGATTGATTGATGAGATGGGAGAGAGAGAGTGGGAGTCCCGTACATGTTATACATTTACCATATACATGTGAGGTATCTTTTACTTGCCCAGCACAGACACTGATTCAACGGGCACCCAATTAAGCGTCTCATCTGAATGACGTCCAGCTAGGATTTTGCCCATGAAGGTCCACTGAAATTTTGTGCTCGCCAACCATGGCTCAAACTAATGCAGACAAAGACCTTCATCAGAGCATCGGACTGTCACTGTTCAGCGAAGAGAGATTGCATAAAGATTGTAATGACTGCTGATTCCCCAACTCAATACTTGGATTTTACCTGGTAAGGGTTGCAAAAGTGTGTGGTTCGGAAGTTCAGAACCCAAAAATCTGACTCCATTGTGGAAAATGACTATTAACTCCACCAGTCCATCGCTTGCTTTCCTCTGCATTCTCTCCACACTTTGCTCCTAAACTCAGCAGAAATAGAGGCTCCAGTGTACCTATCTAATCTATGGTGATAAAAGGCAGATGGAATGAATGTGTCTTCCTATTCCTTTCTCTCTTGCAGATGATTTCATATTTGTAGACATTAATCAAATAACAAAAAATTTAGCAAAATTTTTGATCTGACATCAGAAAATCCTGCCAGGTGATTGGCCAAGCTGTACATAGCGTGTCACTTTTTTTTCAGTTTGCTTCAAGCAAGTGATGTTAGCTGGAAAAATGATGTCATAATTTCAACCAATAAACTGCTGCAAAGGCCAACTTGGTATTGTGGCAGTTGTTCACACATGTCAAACCGCAATCCACATGAACTCTTAAATTTCCTCATGAACTGTTGTATTTCACACTCCTATGTTACAGTTGATTGCTTCAGTTGATATAAAATCAGTCTCAAGCCGACTCTGAATGGCTTCAAATCTCTGAAAGCTAAATTATCATACCTTGACCAAAAGCATTGTATGTGATAAAAGTAAAGGACTATTCAGCATTAAATTTTACGAGTGGGTCGAGGGGGGTGGTAGTTTCTATATTTTTACTTCAGTGGGAACCTTTTGCACATGCTTCCACAGGCTAAATGGTCACATATATATGGGCAGTTCTTACTCTATAGAGGAAGGTATATGGTTCAAGTGCCCCCTGGTGGATTGCAAATTGAGAATATTGATTAAAATTGCTAAAAGAGCAGTTTTCTAGAACATTCTTCTAAGCTCTTTGAAATAAAATTGTTTTAGCTACATCTGGAGAACATTTAAATCCAATACACTGCATTTGGGTTCAAATTAAACCTTGCTTTGCCACTTTTACCTATGTGTGCACTCACATCAACATACATCACAAGGAATTCCCTCAAGCAGCCAATCAGAATCCAGGAAACTACAGAGCCACTTAGGGACAGCCCAAGGATGTCCCTAAATATTCTATTTATAACAACTTCCGTGAATATCACCACACACAAGGCCTATGGTTTATCCAAAGGGTGCGCTTTAACCATACACCTTCCTCTATACAGTAAGAACTGCAGGGCATATGTGACCATTTGGCCTGTGATGCTTCTTATGACTTGGGGCAATGGGAATATTTCACAACAGGGTACCAATTGTATGTTTCAAGGGGGGTACTTATTTTTCACAAAATGCTTAATTGTCGAATGAAATTTTAACAAAAGAAAATTGTGGTACTATAAATATTTGTGAAACCAAAGTGGGGTATCACTTTTCACAAAAACTTCCATCAAGACTCCCCAACCCCCCCCCAGTCATAAATTCTGTATTATCCCTTAGAATAGGGGGATCATCCAGTGATGGTGCCAACATTCATTAGAAAATTATAATAAGGATCAAACCAGGGTCCCAGCAATTTTTAGCCCGTTGTCATGTTGTGTGGGCAGAGCCCTGATCTGAGAAAATGTTACACGCATGTTTGTTTGCTTTCTGTAAAAAATAATCATAGTATTAGACTTTGAAAATGTGTGTACTAAAAATGTGTGAAAAACTAACAGAAACTTTCACTTGAAACAGCTAGAGTCAGTTCCATTGAGCAGATCAATGGATTAGAATACCATGGTCACCCATGTAAAACGCTATGTCACTTTTCAGGAGAGAGTGGTGTCATACCTTCTCTCAACCAATGAAAATTGCTGGAAAAATGATGTATTTTCTTCCACAAATGTCTACAAATATGAAATCATCTGTTATGCAGAAGTCCCTATCAAAATTAGTATGTTCTAGCTTCTCAAGGTATAGATTGTGATTTTTAGACTCATACGAGGGGTTTTGCATAAGTTCTGTCCAACTAATCATAATTTTTGCTAGATTTAATATAGAAACATGATATTTGGCACAGATAATACTGACATAATTCTCAAATATCACCCAAAAAATCAGATCATATAGATAAAAATAAATGCTTAATCTGTTGCCATGGAAACCAGAAGTCATGAAATGCGGCCCAGATTTTGTAGTGCTCACTTAAAAAGAATTGAACACCTGCTTACATTATCTGTGTTTTGACTAATTGAATTAAGGTATATTCATAATTTCTTTCATGAAATACAATCAGTTATTTGTAAAATCATTAATAACAATGGAAACTGGTATTCTTGTCACATCTCAGTTACTTTACCATCACCTGTGCAGTTTCTCATATTTTTACGAGATGAGCAATTTTTTGGATATGATTGACGCCATATATACCTGTTATATTTATTCAATTTAATTGGATAAAAACTACCAGATAGAAAGTAAAAACCTTCTGTCATACATAGGGGAAGACAGTATGAGTGACAGAACCAAACAAACATTGTACAACCTTTTTCTGAATGAAGAAAACACAAGTTGGAAGACCAAGGAAAATAAGACTGGACAATGCCATAACAGACCTCAACATGAAGACTGAGGTATCTTATTAAGACATGGTTAAAAAGTTTGAGAAAATGTATTTACAGGATCCCAGTCATAAGTTTAGGAAGTTGTGAATTGGCTATGAATGGTTTTAATATATTCAGTTCTTTGTCCCTTGTAATTATTACATATTTGACAATATATATATCAAGTATGTGTCTTCTAACAGGATCTCGGTCGCATTTCATGATTTTTGGTTTCCATCGCAACGAATCAACAATTTATTTTTACTTCTATGATCTGATTTTTTGGGGATCATTTGCAAATTACTTCAATATAGACTGACCCTAATATCATTCTTCTGCAGATAATCTAGCAAAAGTTATGACAGTTTGGACAGAACTTATGGAAAACCCATCGTAACGCACAAAAAGTCTGAAAAACATCAACGGTTATCTCAATATGAGGACTATGAGGCATTGACTTTTTATGGGATATATTAAGTTAGAGGAAATGTACTCAGTGTCAAGTTCATTATTTTAAGAATTCATGAAATGTTAGGGATTACTTTAAATATGTTTCTTGTCCTGTATCCCTGGTAAAAATTGAATTTTTGACATGATATAATGATTCTTGTGTCTCTAAAAGTGCCCTGGGCCGCATTTAATGACTTTTGGTTTCCATGGTAACAAACTAACCATTTATTTTTATTTCTATGATCTCTGATTTTTTTGGGATCATTTGTAAATTACTTCAATATTATTTGACCCAAATATCATGCTCCTGCATTAAATATTACAAAAGTTATGGCAAGTTGGACAGAACTTATGGAAAACCCCTCGTATGTCACATACATTCAAATGTACAAAAAAATCACTGATAGTTATTACTGATCTCATATTAGTGTGCCATGTCCCCTGTGAATATATGCAGAGGTGATGTCAGTATCTCAATACTGACATCACTATCTGGACACTCCCTGTGAGCATTTGAGACCACAGCACAATATTGATCTGAACTGCTAATAAAAAATTAGGCTTACTAGCTAAGTGTGAACAACATCTGATAAATCTGTATTCGTAATAGATAACGCCCTCGTTTGTGACAATATGCAATATATCCGAGGGCTTTAGCCCGAGGCTTATTGCATATTGTCACAAACAAGGGTGTTATCTAACTTATACCACTAAGTACAAAACAAATTAATTTAAATCCCTTGGTTTGCCTTCAATCCTTCTTGTTTGACAACATTTCATTGTATTTGTTGCACATTCATGTTCCTCAGTTCATTTGAAGGTTGGCAGCCCTGAAGGCAACAGGTCAGAATTCTTGTTCTCAGGAAATAATATAATACATTAATTTTGTAGATAGAAAGATAGAAGGAAAGATAGATAGAAAGATCGATGGATAGATGGAAATAACACAATACATTAATTTCATTGATTAATTTTATAGATAGATATGGACAGACAGATAGATTGATAGACGGATAAAGAGATAGATAGGTAGGTCGATAGTGCAGCCATCTCAGCCAAGGTCACTTTGGGGAGGTTGATTATTACAGTTGCTTAGCAAATGTTATTTTTAAATTATGAAAGACATTTGAAAAATAACAGAAAGCCAGGAGCTGGGGTTCGGGGGCGGCAACCCCCGAAATAAGAAGAAGCAGGGGTTAGGGGGCGGCAGTTCCCAAATTAAGAAGAAAAAATAATTCTTTGAGCTTGCCAAATGGGGCCAAAATTGTTGGTCTGCTGCTCCGCTATTTTTTTTGCAGCTTACATATCCCAAATGTACTATTTTATCAAGTGACCTTAAATTTGATCATTATTTCAGATAATAGTATTTATAAAAAAGAGTGAATATAGCCTTTTTATTGAGACCAGTTACACTTGATATAATCTTCCACCTTGTTTACTGTCTGTGTTGTTCAGTTTTAATCCTTTGTTGGTCAGTTTTGTTTCAGTGTTTCCTTCAATTTTGTCAACTTGTAGTCAGCCAAGCATGCAATATCATGGTCAGGTGTATGAGCTGTGATATGCATTATATCAGAGCGAAATCCTGCCTTCTGATTGGCCAGAAAAGGCAAACAGTGGTATAAGTGTGATTGTGCATGATGGTTTATTCAGTTGGAGCATGTTAGCAGAGATTAGAAACTTTTGAGTGTTCCCAAAACATCAAACAGAATGATCAGTGCTGACCAACATTTTAGCAGTTTCTTGTGGATTTATAATGATCTGATCAGGGAAGGTCCCAAAAACACAGCTGAAACTGTGACTATACCACCGTGACACCATTATGCTCATACTGACATCACATGAGCACTGTGACAGTTGAAGAGAACATGGCACACTAATGTGAGATCTGTAATAACAAATAGCTAGATGCATAAAAGTGAGTAGAAATCTATATAAAAGGGCACGTTCAAGTTTCTAATGATATTTCTGATTCTGATTTTCAGACTTGCATCAAGTGATCGACTGCTTGAATACAAAAGAACTTACTTAAGATGAATAAAATCAGATTTAAAAAAAAATCAGGAACAAGAAATCACTTCCTGAGATGTAATGTTTCAAACTAGTTGTGTGTAACTTTATGAACTAACAAAGGTTGTCTGGTTGTCAGAACTAGGGGTCTACACCGGTTCGATAAATACCGGCCGTACCGGCACAGTCTGGCCGGTTCCCGAACCGGTTTTCAAAGCAGCACTTTCGGTTCAGTGTAATAATGCAATATCAAGCTTAAAAAGTCATTTTATTGCTGAGTTTTGACACAAAATATCCACAAAATCATGAACTGAACTCGCCAACATCGTCATGTTGACGTGCGCTCTAGTGCGAGATCAACTTTCCGGGCCAAAAAATCGTTTTTTCGGGAAGCAGATTCCTAAAATGCGGATCGGGCCCGAATTTGCGGACTGACGGTACGAATTGTGTATCAATCAAGTGTATCGATGATACGTATCGTACCGAATGTCGGCGACGATATAGAGCCCTAGTCAGAACCTATTGAATAGACCTTCTGTCAAAATGGTTACAAAAAGTCATTTTATGCAACTATTATGAGATACTACTATACTATTAGGCTTTGTAGCAAAGAAACTGTTGGAGTTTGAAGTGTGTTTTCTCTTCTTTGCATACATGAACTTTCAAAGATAAGAATTCAAAGGTGATGTAGCCAAATTGTAGCTGAAAATCACTTGTTAGGCATCGATCCAAGTCACTGGGTTGGGAAGATAGTTGTTAAGATAAAGTGAGCTGTCTGTGAACTTATTCAATTCATGAGCACAAAATTTAATTTTGTGCATTGACAGCATGATCATTTAGTATGAGTATCTTTGAATTGTTTTCTCACTGTCTAAGTTACATTTTAAGCTTGTTTTATTGGTCAATGAGTAATAAAATGTCCTCCAAATCTTTATGTTGATCATAGGAATCTTTGAAAGATGTAATAATTCTGCTCCAGTAAGCAGCTAAGTTTGGTTTGTAGATTTGATTATTGATTAGCCATCACCAAACACGTCCACTTGACTTGATATACTTTTATGTTATCCAAATTAGTTTTTTCTGTGTAATTCAGAGTTTCAACCAGTCACATAAAGTACATTTGCTACGTTTTACTGTCCTACTGCAGAAACTCATACTTATTGAAATTGCAGTAAAAGCAGTGTTGCTGCATCTCAATCTAAATGAGCAACAATATGTAACAATATTCGATTATAATCAGATTTATCACTCACCGACAGAGCCACATCTGAATGCTTCCTCCATTTCTCAATAGCATTCGAGGCTTTTGCTGAGGTAAATCATTCATTAAACTGTTCAAAGGAATTGCTACAATCTGGCGGAATGAGAAAGAATACAAAGAAGTATTTTTTGCCTCTTTTCTTGGTAATTAATACTACTGGCGGTACGCATGATTGCTCAAAAGAGATGGACAAAAATTAATTTGCGATATTCATAATTTAACTTCCTTAGAACCGTTGTTGACAGAGAACTGAACTTGTTATTGAGCCCTTGGCTTTTTAAAGGAGAGGGACAAAATACATTTAAACCATAATTGAAAGAGTATTGTAGGTGCCTTTAATATTATTATTTGAAAACAGCCAACATGTTACTATAGGAAATATTTATAAAAATATGGGAAATTTAATTCAAAGTTTCTTTTCTTCGAAGCAAACGCTGTCACTGCAGCAGGATATGATCAAGAAGGTTTTTGAAAATCAACATTTTATCTCATTAGTGATGGTGGCAAGTCATCATTCTAATATGCCATTTCACTTTCAACATACCTCAAGGATTTGACAATAGGATGTGTAGTTTCATTCACTTTAGTAATTAATATCTGAGGTAAATAAAACTTATTTGGAAGGAATCATTAAATGCCAGACTAATCATGTTCCTAAAAGGCATGCCATTTCTGAAAGCTCTTTATGACATTGACTAAAATACTGTGAATCTTTACTGTAATCTATATGGTGTGAATATTGGTCCCAAAATGCGATAAACTGTTTGGATTGATTTCACCTACATAACTGAGAGCTGAAACCAGGTTTAAAGCAAAGTATTTTGCTGACAAGGCAGTGAAGTAATTGTATCACTAATTTTGGAACTATTTAGTCCAGGCCTCAGGCTTGGACCTGGCTTAGTTCTATTGGTGAAACTAGGCCTTGCTGTCCATTCTTTGAGGACTTCAGAATTCAGGTAAGAAACCCTCAATGATTTGAACAAATCAAAGAGTAACTTCTCCAATCAAACCTCCTATACTACCATGCTGCAAGCCCTCATGCACTGTGAATCATTCATACGCAATGTGGGGAAATATAGCTCCCAGTTCAGTTATCTCTTAATTTATTCATTTATTGAACATGTTAGAACTGGGTTGATCTTGGGCTAAGCAGTTTTCCAAGTGACTTGGAACAAATGAAATAATAAATAAATAAAATATTATAACACCTTTATTCTTTCTTAACAATGAAAATTCATAACAATTAATCAGCCGATATTTTTAATTTTCTAACACCTTTTAACCGCATTAACTGAAACATAGCAATCGCTTATTCTAATTCAAGGAACAGACATTATGTAAATATGGTATTAAGGGAGTTTCCCTCATCTAGCGATGACTTTCACATCTTTCAAGCAATGCTAGAAAATAATCAAATTTAAAATTCAAATCTGCTTTACTTTGCCAGTGGATCAATAAATTGTAAATCAAATTTATTGTGGAATTGTTAATAACAGAGCGCCAAGCGTGCAAAATTGCTCTATATAGATCCTTCCTATACATAGCCTACCATGAATTTTTTTAGGATTTCTGAGATTTTAAAATTTATATTTTTAACAGATTACACCAGAGGAAACCTGACACAAGTAGTGTCAATACCAATTCTTCCTTCATTGTGTTCATGGTAAAAAAACATCAGATAAAAAGTCATAAATGCATAATTATACTTTACTTACCATAATCCATGCAGTCATATTGCATCTTCTCTCATCGACCCTATCTATGCATGGGATCTTCGTGCCTGAGACTTCCGCCCTGGTGTAACTTTGCCATAGGGACCAAAATGTTGCCAGTCCATTCCCGCGTCAGTCAGTTCCCGCGACAGTCCATCACTTGACTCCTCTGCATTCTCTCCACACTTGCCTCCTAAACTTCTCAGCAGAATTAGAGGCGTCTGTGTTCCTATCTATTCAATGGAGATAAGAGGGCAGTTGGAAATAATGTGTTTTCTTATTCCTTTCTATTTCAGGACTTCAAAGGGAGCAGAGTTAAGAAGAAATTTATATCAAAACTGATGTGTAGTTTTTTTAGGTATTTTTGATTCAAATTTTCCGGCTATTCTCAGTTGCTCGCATACTAATTTACATGAAAGAATAGAAGGTAAAAAATAACTAAGATGAATAAAATAAGCGTTTAAAACAATTAGGAGTAAAAAAACACTTCAGTGTTTCAAACTACAGTAGTAGTATCATATTGTATGTACCTTTTTGAACTAATGGTCACATGGTTGCCATAACCTATTCAAAGACCTTCTGTCAAAATGGTTATAAAAGGTCACTCTATGCAACTGCTATAAGATACCAACTATTTGGCTCTGAAGCAAAGGAATTGTTGGAGTTTGAAGTTTGTTTTCTTTACTTTGTAAACTATCAAAGGTAGGAACAAGGGTGACATATACGTAGACAAACTTTAACTGAAAATCACTTGTTAGCAATCTATCCAAGTCATTGGGTATGGAAGATGCTTGTTAAGTTGACTCAAGCATGGTACACTGCACATACTTCTGAGCAGCCTGGTTGCCTAGCAACATAGCATCACAACTGCTGCAGGCCCTGAAACAGTTGTGACGTTACCATTTTCTGTTCTCTTTTTTTTTACAGCATGGCAGCCAGTAATTTGCTATTTAAATGAGATCTAATGCAGCTAGAAGCATAATCATTTTTTTATTGAATGCAGTAACATCTATGCTATGCTAGTTTAAAGTTTCAGCTTCTCAACTTTATCCAAACAATTTTCTCAGTTAATTTCAGTTAACTATGTCAAAAATTGTCTTTATTTATTTAAATTGACATTGGCACAGTCATAGTACTGCAGTAAAAAAATGACTCTTTGAAATTTTTTAATTTTTTTGCCATTTGTTTAACAATAACTTGTTTATGATATATGCGAATTTAAAAAAAAATCTGTATGATTGTTTTCCTAAAATTTGATTAGTGTCAAAATTGATGCATGCAAAATCTGCAATTTATTAGTGTGTTTGTGCCCTTTGAGCTCTTACAGAAAAAAGTATTTTAACCGTTTTTTTCAAATTTATGGCAAATGTATTGGTGTACATCCTTGGGAAGACATTTCTGACATTTTTGTGTGACAAATGCATGTAATGCTTCATTCTATGGTACATAACCAAAAACTCAATTTATGACTTTTAAGCAGTCATCAGGCAAAACATGCTGTTACTATGGCAACCAAACGAGTCGGTGAAATTTTTTTGTTTTTCATTTTTGAAATGTATGGGTCAAATAGAGTACTTGTGCAAAATTTTAGAAAAATCTGTATGATCTAACCACCATGCTTGAGTCACCTTAAGAAGAAGTGAGCTGCATGTCTGTGAGAATATATTCAATTCATGAGCAAAAATATAATTCTGCGCACTTCAAAGCAGTGTGGTTACTTCTCAATCTAAATTAGCAATAACATTATATTAGGATATTTGATTGCAACTGCTCACCATCAGAGCCACTTCTGAATTCCTCCTCAATTTCTCAGTAGCATTGGAGGCTTTTGCTAAGGTTATTCATTCATAAAATTGTTCAAAGGAATTGCTACAATTTGGTGGAAAGAGAAAGAATACATAGAAGTATTTTTTGCATCTTTTCTTCATAATAACTGCTTGTGAGATGCATGATTGCCAGAAAGAGGTGGACAATAATTAATTTGCGATATTCATAATTTAACTTCCTTAGAACCATTGTTGACAGAGACCTGAATTTGTTATTTACCCCTTGGCTCTTTAAAAGAGAGGGATCAAATACAATAAAACCATAAGTAAAAAACGTGAAACAGCATATATTTTAGGTGCCTTTAATATTATTATTTGAAAATAGCCAACATGTTTCTAGGAAAAAACATGGGAAATTAAACTCAAAGTTTCTTTTCTTTGCGAAGCAAACGCTGCCACTTCATAGGGAATCCCCGGATATGCTCCAGCATGTTTTTTAATGTCAACATTTCATTTTCTAAGCGACGGTGCGAAATATTCATTTAAATATGCCAATCCCTGTCCCCATTCCTTGAGGATTTTGCAACAAGATGTGTAATTTCCCTTCACTTTAATAATTATTATCTGCGGGAAATAAAACCATTTGAATGCATTCATTAAATGCCAGATTCATCATGTCGCCAAGCTCACATCATTTCCCAAACCTCTTTACTCTCATTTACTAAAATATTGATGTTTACTATTATCTTCATGTGTGGTTTGAAGTTTTGAACATTGGCCTCAAGAGCAGATTGACTGTCTATATGTAAACTGGTATCACCAACAGAGCTGAGACCAGGGTTAATGCAAAGCATTTTTTTGACAAAGCTGTGCAGTCAGTCATTTCATCACTAATTTTGGAACTAGTTTGTCCAGATCTAAGGTTTACACATGGCTTTAAGTCTGTTTGTGAAATCGGGCCTGGTATTCTTTGAGGGTTTAATAAAGGCTTCAGGTAAGATACCCTCAACAATTTGAACAAATCAAAGAGTAACTTCTCAAATAAAACCATGCTGGGTAACCATTTAAGAAACAAGGGAAATATATCTCCCAGTTCAGTCATCCATTTATTAATTTACAATTCCTTATAGCAGAGTTTAAAGTTTTAAGGCAACAGAATCTTTAATTTCTTTAAATTGTTTCTATATATATGTTTCAGATCAGTTTAAACTGGGTTGCTCTAGGGCAAAGCCTTTTTTAAAGTGACCTGAAACATGGAGACAATTTAAAGAAATTAAAGATTCTGTTGCCTTTATCTTGAAACTCCGATTTAAGGAATTGTAAATAGAAAAATTCATCTGTCTTTACAATCAAATCTCCAAGAATTAATCAGGCGAAAATGTAATTATCCAACGCCTTTTAACCAAATTAAGTGAAACATAGCAATCACTCATTCTAATCCAAGCAATAGACTTTATGTAAACATGGTATTAAGGGTGATTTCCTGATCTTGCAAGGATAAATTTAACATTTTCAAGCGATGTCAAAACTAATCAGTTAATTCAAATTTGCGTGGATTCATTGAATCAATATGGTAAATGAAGTTTATTTTGGGAATTCTCAATGACAGGATTGTAAGCAAAAGAAAATTTATTTGGCTCCAAGTCCTGAAAATTGTTACTGTTAAGGATACTTCTACCACAGTATACGTGTATATCAATATTAGTGACTATAGTCATGCACATATAGGCCTATATCGAATAATCATTTCAGCGGACAGTCAGAGAAGAAGGGATGATCATTATCACCATTCTTGTATTTTACAGTGGCGGATCCAGGGGGGGGGCCTAGGGGGCCAAGGCCCCCCCCAGACCACTGAGATGGAAATAACATTTTAAAGAAAATATGGAGCAACACGGGCCCGCGAATGCCGAAATGACGCTCGCGAATGCCGAAACAACGCACGACCCCCCCGGACTACCCTGTCTGGATCCACCACTGTTTTATACCATCTTTACAATGTCACATCAATTTATAACAATATAAACAAAGCAGGGGCGGATCCAGAAAATTTTGGACGGCAGGGGGGGGGGAGGGGGTTTGTTTACAAATGGAAATGTACCAGAAATGTCGGAATTTGAATTTTTTAAAAATTGCAATCGACAGGCCAGAAAGACAGCTAGACGAACAGCCGGACAGACACATTCGAGTGAAAACAATAGACCGGTCATACGGCGGGCCTAGTTATATGAGAAGAGTCCTTCACTAAAATCATAAATCACTTGCATTTGACACAAGTGCCATCAATAGTACTAATTAAACCGTCGCCAATACTAATCAAACTTGTACTTTTCATCAGCAGGTTCAGTCTTCTTGCTAATGACCTCTCTCTCACCGAACTGGTGAAAAGCAATTATTGGCAAATTGGCAACATGAAGATTTAGGTACTTCAAGCTGAAGTAGTGATGGAAGTAGCGCTTGCCTTGTCACCCCATCAACTTGGTCAATAACATTTAACCCCTTGCAAGTGATTGGTGGTTGTATTGCTTTTCTGACTCTGGTAAAGCATCTATTTAACTCAAATACATGTAACAAAAGAGATTTCTCTTTTAATCATTTATACAGAAGTAGCAAAAGGAACAGAATTTATAAGGGAGATCCTTAATTGTTAGTTGAGATAAAAGCAGTAGAGGTAATATGGACATTATCCATGACATCGACTTCTTTTATAAAGATCTCCGTGAAATGAACATCTTGTACAATTTGGGAAATGCCAACAGTACCATTTCTATGTTATGTCTCTCACTTGGATCATTATAAATAATGAATCAAAATGATGGGATTTTTAAATCCATAACTGAGAATTAAAAAATTATACTTATTCAACATAATAATGCAATTTTAGTTTGGTTCTTATTCACAAAAAGACTGAAAGTTTAATATCATTTTTTTATTCACAGATTTGCAAACATGACTGAAAATGTTTAATTTTCCTTGGTAGCATTTGGATCAGTGCCTGTTGTCTCAATCATTGATTAGTTAGTACCAGTTACAATATATATAAAGCATAGCCACTGAAATCAAATCCCTGGTCGTATACTTATTCCTCACATTGTATTTATCATAGGCGTACATGTAGGAGCCCGGGGGGCTGGGCCAGCCAAAAATTTTGGAAGATCAATTTTTTAGAGAGTTTCGGACAGGAAATGTTGTGAATTTCGATTTTTTGGGGCAATTTGGGCAGCCCCAGAAAATGCATTGACTGCCTAGTGCCTACGCCTATGGTATTTATTTTGCCTTTATTTGGTGCAAAGTTTTCACAATGTTTATACCATCTTTCTCCAGGTATTCTTGATGTTACTTCCGTGATGGTAAATTGCTTTGATTAGGTGTAGGCCTAATGTTTTTACAACGTCTATAGTATACCATCTTTCTCTGGGTATCTTGCACTTTTATATGCAGTATTCTAATGGACAAGACAGAAAGACCATGTATCGTTTTACAGAGAGCTAAAAGACTCCTACAGTCCATCCATTATCCCCATTAGTCTATTGGTCTGTCACTCAAGAGCTATCTGAATGCTCCCCACGTGTTGCTCCTAAACTTCTCTAAGGAGCTAGAGACTTTTGTGATCCTATCTGTTTTCAGATAGATAACAAGGAAATAAAGACCCACAAAGACACTGCATGGAGAAATGGGGCTGTAGGTAGATGTGCGAAGTCAGCTCCCGATTCCAGCTTCCGGCAAACTTCCTTCAAGCTTCCAGTCAAGTGAAGCCAGCTCCCAAATTCCAGATTTATGTGTCGCATAGTATGTGAATTTTGCCCAACTATGAACAAATATTTCTGGGAGCTGGGCAGTCATATTTAGAAGGCCAGTCTGCTTCTCAAAAGAATCTGAAAAGATGGGGGATTTAATGGTCTTTAATATGATATGCATTATTACATCTGATATCCCATTTAAATATACAGAAATATTACTATGGCTGGAATTGAAGGCGTGGATGCAGCGATCGGAGGAGCCAACCAGGCAGAATTTGTGATGAACAACAGCGCAACACAAAAAAAGTGACTAATTAAAAAATTCAAACATGAAAGTAGCCAAATTTAGTCTGAGTATTGGGCAATGACAGTTTTTGCAATTATCAGTGAGCATACTTAGTTACCTACCTTGTAATCTGATTACTGATTACTTTGTAATTGGATTACTGGTAACACTGGTGATCATCAGTCTGGTGAAAATGAGAACTGCATGCTGCTGCCACCTGGCAGAAAAGTTAGTTTGGTATGCTTCAGCATTGAGCTCCAAAGAAATAGTTCCAATTTCATTGCACATTCACAAAATTTCTATTGAACATTGATGTATACCAGAGTCAGACTCGGCAATCACATTCTCTAAGGAAGGAGACAAGGCCATCAGCACACTCAGAAACAGCCCCGGTGTCTTCCAGACAAAATTGTGTGTGTTCCTCTGGTTGAAAGTATGTGGACGCTCGTAGGAGCTCGTGGAATAGCACACTAATCACTAGGTGGCAACACAAGAGAGCATATGTTCTGATCTGTGGCAATGCAAGAGCAGTCCACTTGTAGACAGGGTGATCAGCATAGCAATCAGTTTCCTGTTCCTTGTTTTTTCCAGTAACTGAAACACATGGATAAATAAAATGCCTGTAGGAAAAACAAAGATTTACTTGAGGTGGCCTTGAAAACAGCGTTCTGTGGGATTTCTATGCTGGCCTGCAACTTGAATCAACATTTTATTGTCATGATGTAAGTCTCTGATTGGCCACCTTGTTAAAAGCTGATATTAGGAAGATAGGACGGAGGCCTCAAGAGAACATTCCACCTTCTTCTGCTGTTCTTAAATGTGCATAATCAAGTTACTTCATATGCCTCCAATTCCTGTCTTGCTCTTAAATTTCTCGATTAAAGATTCCACACAACGTTATCATGCAAATTTGTGTGAAGATCCCCCCCCCCTCCATGCAATGAAATGTGTCTTTGTGGCTGAGTGGTTTGATGCTATCCTTGTAATTTTGAGGTAGAGGGTTCGATTCCACTGCAAGACTGTTAAATTTAGATACTGACTGGGAGCCGTGATAGATGTGCTGCAAAGTGGCCAAGCAAATGGAATTCAGTTGCCTTCAAACTTCGACTGCATCTTTCTGTGTGTGAAACAGCACTGCTGCGGCAGCAGCACCCAAGAAAAGAATAAGCTTTTCGTGTCAAAACAACACCAGGGGGTTCTGCATAGCAATACAGTTACATAGGCTCCCTCTAGTTTCATATTTTCTTCTCGCATGCTACAGTTCTTATGTCACTTTTCTGTTAGTGTTTGGGTTCAAGGGATAAGATGGAAGTTGTTTCCTGCAGCAGTGATGGAAATGATGTGGGGGCAGGGGCGGATGCCCCCTTTCAAGCTAAAACATTCAATCACGATAGAGATCCCTGGCTGAATTTGCTCTGGCCCTTCGCGTCTAACCGACGGACCTCGCCGTTTCAAAATTCCTGGATCCCCCTCTGTCCCCCACGGGGGCAGATGGGGAACTCAGGTTCAGATGCATACACTTTCCTGTTCACTTTTCCTTTTTCAGTCATCCAGGTAGGCTCACTATAAGCATAAATTACACTCTGGTGGCAGGATTTTTTCCCTTATAAAAATATGGCATGGCGGGATGCTGCCGTACCGGTGTTACTTTGCCAAAGAATGTTTTTTATTTAACATAAAAAGGGCCCACATTGCCCACCTTCACCCCCTGATTCTGCATCCGTGTGTAAATACTGAGCATTTAACTTCTTTCTAATAATGAAACATCTATGGGCTTAAAGCCATGGGAAACCATTTAATATCAAGGGGGGGGGCTCAGAGTCTTCCTTGGCAGAAATTATTTATTTCAAGACAACCAAAAAAAAAAGAACCAGAAATTATAATTATCTATTTAAAAAAGATTAAGGATATTAAGTAAAATTAGCTAAATTATATAATACCCCCTCACGAGTCCACGTGAATCATCAGATTATACTAGTAATCAGTATTACATGTAGGTCCCAGAGCTACTTTCAAGTGCTGGTCCCTACTGAATTAAACAATTAATTTCACAAAAGAAATAAAAAAGGCAGAGAAACATCAAATTCACTTCAGCTAGCTGTCATTCTTGAACCTTAAAAAGAAGCATTTATTGCTATCTGTAAACTAGTTTGTACCCAGAGACTTCGCATATGTGAATCCATTGGTAATGAAAGAACAAGCAAACTTGCTGCAATTTCAACAAGCAGAAAGAGAGCCAAATATGATAAGGTTATTGATCTTCTTGCAACAAATTGGTACAGAAAATGATAAATTATGATTTTCCATAATTAATGAGCAAACCAAAGACTGTAGTTCTTCACACAAGGTTTTGGCATTGTCCAGTTAAATTTTGAAAAAACCACATGAAAATTAAGGGTAAAATCCATGAATAGTGCAACGCATTTGGGCAATGAATGATTTCAACTTCAGCCATCTGATAAACCAGTCATTGGGGCAATCCTAGGCTTTATGAAAATAATTTTCAGGCCATAACTGTGTCACTGTGTGACTGTCTTCAAATATAGGGAAATCTATTTGAAAAGCTGAAATGGCTTGGAAATGTGCATACGTCAAAATCTGGATTTCATCAGAGAAATCCAAATAAATTTTAACTAATGAGAAGCTCATGATTGATATAACAAGAAATTCTTTAAAAAAAAGAATTGTAGGGACCTGAGGTTTCTTCAAACACATATTTTATTTTCCAAATGTTCAAATAATGTTTTATGTATTTGTAGTTGCATCTATACCTCCAATGTACCACTGTGAGTGTGTGATATAACAAACCTAATACATGTTACATCATGATTAGGCATGCCTAATTACATGTGTTATTAACATAGACAGCAAACCAAGCAATGAGAAGCCCTTTTAAATTCTTTGTCATGAACATGAAATTTCTATTTCAATTACAACAAACTAATTGTGGCTTGCATAATATTTGGATTATTACACTTTTAGACTGGCCAGTTTGTGAGAAGTTGAATATGTAATGTTCTCATACAGTGTTTTCTTTTATCACTTGTCTTATGTTGTCTCTGCTCAAATGTTTATACACTTAGGCTATATAATTTTTTGAAGGAAATCTCTATGGGATAATATTATGCTCCAGGTGTGCTTTGGATATGGTCCACAATCACTCAACCATGACAGCTCCCAAGGTCATGCAGTGAAGGAGCTACTGAGCATAAAGAGGGGCAAATATATACTTGATTTGTAAATTGTAGTCACAGTTACCTTTGCTGTAGTCAAGAACCTTTTTGTCTCAATGATTCATATGCATGTCATTGAGAGTCAAGCCTTAGCAGGGCCAAATCCCAGGCGAAATATGGCTGCAATATCAAAACATCATTTTCTACACTGCATGTGAAGTTCGTGTGTTTTGCCCACCCTCAAACTCAACTTACCTGCGATATTGAAGATGTTAGCATTCATTTCGCACAATTCTGTTGCTTGGACATAGCCTGGGAAATCACTGAACATGAAATTACAAAATTGAAACCTCCTTGGATGTTCACTCTGTTTTGTCAACATGTCTGTAGCCTCACTGTCAATTGAGTCTATAGCTTATTAATGAGCTTAAATATTGTTTTTCGTGACCTTTTTGAAGCAGGAGAGAACTGATTAGTCTAACTGTGAAACTTATGACAAATATGTGTGAAATGAAACAGTGTGCACTGTATACAACAACTGTGATTACTTCAGGTCTTGATTTTTGTTAATCCTCTCAAGACAGGTTAAGAACAGTGATTGAATTGGCCCACAATTGACTGGATCAGAAAGAAAATAAGAAATGTGTAAAATGTATTTCACGAAGAATGGAGCTAATTCCATATATATTAGAAATATAACTGTTTCCGACGGTGTTCAAATTCATTGCTAAATTAATGATCTCTCTATCCATCGCTCTATCAGTCAATGAATGAATGAATGAATGAATGAATGAATGAATGAATCTATCTATCTATCTATCTATCTATCTATCTACAGCAAAAATTTCTAAAAGTGGTTCGTCATTTAAAAGCTAGCCTTAGCTATCTATCCATAGCCATTCAAAGCTAAACTAAGCTACACTTATCCACAGCTAGCCATAGCTATCCACAATTACTACTGTTTAAACAAGGGGGTAAAGAGATACCAGTGTATACAAAAGAATAGAAATGGACAGTTAGGGATAGATATGGATAAGGATAGTAATGAATAGTTATAGACAGCTAAGTTGAGCCACATTCAGAAATTTGTACTGTATCTATCTATCTATCTATCTATTTGTCTTGTCTTGTCTTATCTTATTTACCTTATCTATAACTCTCATTTTCTTTCATCATTATTTTCTTGTAAGCAATCCATTCCCAAGAACTTGCTTTTTACTTTTACATCACAAATTTTAAGCCACTTTCCAGTTGTTCACAAAATGCGATCTGAGATGGCCAAAAGTGGGGCCTGATAAAACTGTTCACTGAAGTCATGGAAGCCATGGATGAATGACCACCAATCAAACACAATTTGAAATTGAATAATGATTAACAGGGGATTAAAATTTATAAGTGGGGAGAACAGAAAACTGTTTTCTTTGCAAAGTTTATTGTTTTCAGTTTCTCTGTTGCTTTCTTCGTCAGCTTGGCTATTTAAATTAATCTTTGCTTACAATAATTATGTTGAGTCCCAGAATGCCTTAATTGTGTCAGGTCAAGTCCATTTAATCAACAAAATCGCCATTTTAAGTGGAGTTTCTTGGACCTCACGATCTGAAATTAATGAATATTAAACCCTGGAAGTGGGAATAACACATGCATTTCGTTGAATACAATGCCAAACAACATTTCTGAGAGGTAGGGCAACTCTTTAAAGCCTGACAGGCACATTTTGATAGGTTAAACATGCTTTAAACTGCCGCATCAAATATGATGCGGCAATTTCGACCTGTGAGGTATTTGCATACTGCTAGTCTACCTTTGCTGTAGCATGAGTATCCTCCTAATATTGGAGGTAAATTTGGAGGGTACTCCTGCTATAGGGAAAGTATATCTGCAAAGCCAACTTCCTAGTGGCCCCCTCCAGAAACTCAAGAAGCTCCACCACTGCAGTACACATAAATTGATGACAAATAGCACTTGGCTGATTATTTTTGCCCCTTTAGTTAGGGACCTCCACTGTCAAATCTTTCCTCATTTGGAGCTTATAACACAGATCTGAGATGGTCCCTACAAAAAATATTTTTGGGCTGCATGTGCTGCTATAACGATGATAACCAGTCCAACTTTCATAAAAGGACTTTTTGGGAAGGGGGCAGCGGTACTGATTCTGTTGAAATGCGCCGGCTTAAAAATGTGCATCAACAGCAGATTTGCTTAGTTTTTGGAAGCCCCACCAAATAATGGAGAAGCCCCCCTCCCCTCAGCCCCCCCCCCCAACAAAGCAATCCTGGAGTCGCCACTGTAATATATGCAGCAGCTCATGCAGACTCAGGGCTTGCTGGTGCATTGAATGGTAGGCACCAGAGCATGTCAAGTGGGCCACTGCTATACTGCTCCCATGGTTGTTGTGTCATGGACCAGTGCTTCTGTCTCTGAAGAGAAAACATGAAACACAGGTAAAACCTCGGGATTGTGTCACTGTTGAGAATCGGCTGTAGAGTTTAGCCAAGTAGCTGAGGTGAGTTTTCATTGATATTCAATCATTATTGGTTACTTGATTAAACCTTATTTACAGCTAAACTTGATATGTGCAAAAAGTGAGTGTTGGTATAAGTTCATGCAGATTTTTGCACTCTGTGAGCCAATCCCGGGGAGTCAATAAAAGCTGATTAAGTGTCTGTCATATTTTCATTCAAGATGGGAAACATGGAGGCTGTACCGTACGACGTACTGTTTCTGTTTGATTAGTCATGATGAAGGGAAGGTCATCATCATGCTGATGATATGTCTTGATCTACCCAATACTTTCAATGTTTTAAGTTGGAGGCAAACAAAAGGATTATGCATTTCACTCTAAAATCAGTTGTGACAAATCAAATTGCCCAAGACTTGCGAATGGTCGCCCCCAACTTGAAAGTGGGGTCCACTTTAAGTTGGACTGCCTCCTCCAGCAATAGTGAGAGCATTGCTTTGTTTACACAGGCTGTCTGCCTGGCCTTGTTTACACAGGCTGTCTGCCTGGTCTGCCTGGCCTGTGTGATTTGGATTCACATAGCAGGCCACTAGACTATAGGATCAATTAGCTGAGCCCATCCAACCGTGACCTTGGTTGCCATGGTTATACTCAAAGCACACCTGAAACCAGTGGCGTAATTTTGGGTATAGGGGCAAGTTGTCCCCTGACAAATTTTTAGGGAAAAATTGGGTTATAAGGCATAAAGTGGAAAGGAAGAAAAAGTGAAAAATGGGAAACAAAATGGAAAAAGAAATCAAGGAACTTGATATAGATCCACTGTAATTTGATGAGTGATTTCCCTCTATTTTGATGGGGAAATAAAGGGAGAAACAAAATGGCAAAGGAACTGGGTCTTCACAATTTTATGGATATTCCGTGCATTTTCCCTGATTTTTTTCCCTGCTTCATCGAATATTTTCTCTGACCTTATTCAGTGTTTATCAGTTCAAAATGGAGAGCATTTTTCTTGTCTTTACACATACAAACCATATCTGTGTTTTCTCTGAATTTGAAGTCAAGAGTATTCTGGGCAAGGTTTTCCTGTCACCATTTTCCTTGTTTTCCCTTTCTGATGGTTATGAGGGAAGAAAGAAAGATGAAAAGATGAGATTGGAAAGGGAATTTCAAAGATATTTCTTGGAATCCTGTTTGATCTCATGTTGTCAATATTTTTACCGTGCAGCATGTAAGTGGGGGGAGGGTTGGTCTAGTTGTATCGTGCTAAGCTTCCAATTTCTGGGTCCAGGGTTCGAATCCAGCTCTTGCCGGGTCACCTGGGCCTATGTTGGACAGCTGTTTCAATCATCCTTCGCCTCACTGTTGTATCCTCCTCTTGTTCTAATTAGCCTACCAAGTACATAAATGAAGGATGAAACGGCCCAGTCATCCATCCATCATTCTAATAATGCATCAGATTGGCAAATGAATGTATGCTTGTCTATACTTAAATGACTTCCGTATTGTAGCTACATGGTGCCACAAAAAAAGTCAAGACTTCTTGATTCGGATAACACAGCCCTGAAGAAACATTGGGGTTAAAAAAATGAGCCTGAAACGGGACCTATACCACCTGAAACTAAACGATCATACAAACATATTAAGACAAAAACGAAAAAAACATGTTGGGAATTTTTTTAGAAATTCAAGTTTTAAACAATCTGGTTTATCCCACCAATAGAATACATGTGTAATAACATATATATATATAAAACAATTAACAAGCTGAAAATGTGATGAAACCTGTTGGCTAAGCTCTGTAATGCATTTCAAATAATTTTCAATGATAAATTCAAAATATTTACTGACTTTATGAAATAAATGTGACAGATTGTTTATCACAAACTGTAAGAATGCAAAAATGATAAAAGTAACCAATTTAATTTCCAAGTCTTTGGTAATTGAAATATGAAGCATTATCCATAGTGTGGCTATGTGAAGCTTCATAAAGCTTTCGAAAAGTTAAAGCATGCATAATATGGATATAAATGTTCCTAATTAGCTGATGCTCATAGGAAAGATCAATCATAATTCAACACTGATTCCTAATTAGCCTTTTTAGTTTATGGTATGATATCTACATGTAAGGGTTCAAATATAGAGCAAGGTGGCAGCACAGAATGATGCATGTTCATCATCATCATTTTGGAGCTCCAAAGAATAACAGACTTTATGACTATTTTTTGGATGTTAATATGTATTGGTGACATAAGGTCACCACAAGCAAACCACATGCATGCAAACTTCTCCTTAGATTTATGCAAGCCGCAACCATTTCCCTTGTTCACAATAATGCATTAAGAATAAGCATATATATGGGTCAAATTAAGTAAAATTCAAAAGTTTGGCTAAATTTCTTCAAATCACCAGCTGTTGGACAGCCTCAGAGTAGGCATCGCAGTTATCAACAACCAGTGTGGAAAATTGAGCAAGATGTTTGCTACACTTTTCCAGGTATCCCTTGTACCTGTCTTATCGAAATGAGTACTCTGGTGGTTTTTGAAATATTCTATAGCATGAACAAATTTACTGGATATAAGAATTTCTTTGATTGGAAAGAATTAAGGGAGTTATCAAAGCATGCATGTATGACATCCTCAAATGTATAGTTTTCTATATAGTAAGGCTCCATATTTTCTGTGCAACATACTGGACATTATATTAATGAGCTGTCTCAGAGAAAATCATGCAGAGCGTGATTGATGACCGTCTCAGAATTGGCTGAAACTTTCCACACTTCAAGGTTCAGGTCTTAAAACATGCAAGTGATGGTCGAAAGTCCAAATTTCATTTCTTAAGGTTGAGCCACAGCATCTTGAAAAATAGATGTTTTTCACTTAAAATTGACTAAAAATTCACTCCGAGCGCCCATGAAATTGCATGTTTTTAAAGCCTCATAAAATCTGATAAACTGCAAATATAGTCATGTAAGTTTAAAAAGTTTGTCATTTGGAACCTTAAAAATGCAAAAAATTCTTTAAATAAATTTTGACATCATTCATCTGTTTTTGGCAGCTTGCCAAAAATTTGTCTTCGATGGATTTTTGAAAATTGGAGGAGTATATAATTTCTTTCTGCAGTTCTGCAGTTCTGCAAAAAACTGCAGAATTCTGTAGAAAACTGCAGAATTCTGCAGGATACTGCAGAATTCTGCAATTCTGCAAAAAACTGCAGAATTCTGCAAAAAACTGCAGAATTCTGCAGAAAACTGCAGAATTCTGCAGGAAACTTCAGAATTCTGCAGATTCAAAAAAATCTGCAAAAAACTGCAGAATTCTGCAGAAAACTGCAGAATTCTGCAGTTCTGCAAAAAACTGCAGAATCTGCAGGAAGCTTCAGAATTCTGCAGTTCGGCTGCTCCCCGCATGATTTCTGTACCTCTGTTACTTCCTCCAGTGTATTGCATCTGTACAGTCCAGACCTCTTTGACATTGAGCTTGACGCTACCAAGGAAACATTGATTTGGGGGGTTGGTTTGGGGGGTTGTGATTTGGGGGGTCGGGGTTTTGGTAGTCCTCTGTCACTGCAGCGTTTCTGAAAAGTTTCTGCAGCAAAATCTGTAATTGTGTAGGAGATATGCAGCCTGGGAGGTTTTATGCAGTTCTGTAAAAAACTGCAGAATTCTGCAGAAAACTGCAGAATTCTGCAGGAATTCTGCAGTTTCAAAAAAATCTGCAAAAAACTGCAGAATTCTGCAGAAAACTGCAGAATTCTGCAGTTTCAAAAAAACTGCAGAATTCTGCAAAAAACTGCAGAATTCTGCAGAAAACTGCAGAATTCTGCAGTTTCAAAAAAAATCTGCAGGAAGCTTCAGAATTCTGCAGTTCTGCAAAAAAATCTGCAGGAAGCTTCAGAATTCTGCAGTTCTGCTGCTCCCTGCCACCAGTGTATTGCATCTGTACAGTTCAGACCTCTTAGACATTGAGCTTGCCGCTACCAAGGAAACATTGATTTGGGGGGTTGTGATTTGGGGGTCGGGGTCACTGCAGCATTTCTGAAAAGTTTCTACAGCAAAATCTGTATTCTGTAGGAGATATGCAGCCTGGGAGATTTTATGCAGTTCTGTAAAAAACTGCAGAATTCTGCAGAAAACTACAGAATTCTGCAGAAAACTGCAGAATTCTGCAGTTTCAAAAAAATCTGCAAAAAACTGCAGAATTCTGCAGGAAGCTGCAGAATTCTGCAGGAAGCTGCAGAATTCTGCAGTTCTGTTGCAAATTCTGCAGTTCTACCAGGCAGCAGTATGTGGAATGACATTTTTGCGAGCACACTGATCGCCGAAAAAATTGCAAAAAGAAACAATGACGGACAAATACTGACTACTGTATTAAATAGCCCTGGTTGCAGAGTACCTGAAACTTTTTTCGGAATGAAATTTGGTTGAGAATTGACCGAGCAGAGAGGCAAAACGTCCATGGAAGTTTAATTTTGATGGAGCACTGTCAGCAGTTTGTGGATTGCCATTTTTGCGAGCACACTGATCGCCGAAAACAGAGCCGTATGGCAAAAAGAAACAACGACGGACAAAGACTGACTACTGTATTAAATAGCCCTGGTTGCAGAGTACCTGAAACTTTTTTCAGAATGAAATTTGGTTGAGAATTGACCGAGCAGAGAGGCGAAACGTCCATGGAAGTTTATTTTGATAGATCACTGTCAGCAGTTTGTAAAATGAAATTTTTGCGATCTGACCGATCGCCGAAAAAGGGGCCTTACGGCGAAAAGAAACAACGATGGACAAAGACTGACTACAGTAATCAATAGACCTGGTTCTAGGGTACCTGAAACTTTTTTCAGAATGAATTTTGGTTGAGAATTGGCCGAGCAGAGAGGCAAAACGTCCATGGAAGTTTATTTTGATTATCAGATACAGCAGTTTGTAAAATGAAATTTTTGCGATCCCACTTGTTTTCCTCACAGTCCTCATTCTTGTATAGGCAGAACTGCAGAATTCTGCAGAACTTCCTACAGAACTGCAGAATTTATTACTGAACTGCAGAATTCTGCAGCTTCCTGCAGAATTCTGCAGCTTCCTGCAGAATTCTGCAGTTTCCTGCAGAACTGCAGAATTCTGCAGTTTTCTGCAGAATTCTGCAGGAAACTGCAGAACTGCAGAATTTATTACTGAACTGCAGAATTCTGCAGGAAACTGCAGAATTCTGCAGTTTTATGCAGGTGCAGGAAGAAATTTAAGTGTACTGGAAAATTGTGAAAAACACCCTATGTTTAAGGGGGCTGTTCTCAATGTGCGACACCTTTAGAAATCTGATTTAAAAAAAATAGGAATGCAGAACACTTGAATTTTACTAAATGGGTGTCCGTTCCGTGGGATATTTTGTTGTAAAGTTGCAATAGGTGGCGCTAATTTTCGAATTTTTCATTAAAATGTGAAAAACTACGAAGTTCAACAGCATCTACTTAAAAGCCAGATAAGGAAATTTTTGGTTTAAACCACATTTTTTTGGGTCAGAGAATTGCAATATGTCATTCTCTATGACACTTCAACCCAATCCAAGATGGCAGTTGAGCTGGAATTTGAAATGGCCGCCAAAAAATAAATTGTATGCAACTTTGCTGCAAATTGGGATAGAGTGGCACTATTTTGGCTTCAAAGATGGGTTTAGGGACCTGAGAAGGTCAGTTATGATATCAATTTTTATTTTACATCCAGCCGATCCAAGTTGGAATTCAAAATGGAATTCAAAATGGCTGCCGAAAGGTAAATATTACCTCTTTTCACTCATAAATGGGATTGATCGCCACTGTTTAGGCCCAAACATGGGTTTTTGGGGTCTGAGAATTCCATTATGATATCCAGTATAGTCCATTTACATTTTCCTACCAAGATGGTGTCCAAGCTGCAATTCAAAATGGCCGCCAAAGGTGTATTTCACCTATTTTTGCTCCTAATTGGGATTGATCACCACTATTTTGGCCCAAACATGGGTTTCGGGGGTCTTAGAATTCAATTATGACATCCAGTATAGTCCATTTACATTTTCATAACAACACAGTGTCCAAGCTGCAATTCAAAATGGCCACCAAAGGTGTATCAAAGGTGTATTTTTCCAATTTTCGCTCCTTTTCGGGACTGATCGCCACTGTTTGGGCCAAACTTGGGTTTTGGGGTCTCTGAGAATTTGATTATGATATCCATTTTCATTTCATTTAATCCAAGTTGACGTTCAAATCTGGAATTCAAAATGGCCACCACAGGTATATTTCGCTTATTTTTGCCTTTTGTCATGATGCAGCTTCATCAAGTGTAAACAATGAAAGCATTAAAGTTTTATGGTCCATAAAACATTTCACAGGCGAAATGACAACTCAAAGTATTACTTTCCAGTGGTTACACTAGTCATAATGATACCCTACCTGGAATTTCATGTCCCTCCTCTTGAATATAAGATTGTAATTGGCCAAAATCGTCTCAGATTGCACGCAGCCTTTGACATCCAAAACAAATTTGCTTTGCAAAAATCGAATAGTGGCGTTTTGCAAAAAACCGGATGGTGGGATGGTAGGTAGTAGTAGCAGTAGTTTAGTTCTCCCTTGACTCCGACAAGGGAGGAGTTGGACATAAACAAACTCCAGACTGCCCTGCCACGTACCAGGCAGAGCAACAAATTGATCAAATTAAGGCCCGAGGACACCGCATGCATTGGATGCTATTTTTTATTTTAATCTCAGCCGACCAAGCATTCCTTCTAAGCTGGAATTCAAAATGGCCACCAAAATTTAAATTCTAATTTCCTTTGCTTTAGTCTTTAATCTTGAATCTTCAAAAAAATTAGTCTTGAATCTTAGCTGAATTGTTTTTGGTGCAAAGATGCATTTTTAGATTCTAAGAATTCAATTTTGATATAAATTACTATTTAATCATTACCTGATCCAAAATTGTTTTTAAAAAAATTTGAATTATGGGTGCCAAAAAGTAATTTCTATGTAGTTTACCTCCTTAATGAGATAGAACTGCACTTTTGAGGCATCAACTTGCATTTTGCGGGAATTAGAAATGAAACAAGATATCAATTTTTATTTTACCTCTTACTTCCATCCACTAGCTACAAGACGGCATCCATGACGTAATTGAAAATGATTGCCAAAAAGTGAAGTCTACCTTTGCTCCTAATTGAGATATATTGATGAATTGTTCTGTACTTATGGGTCCAAATGACCAAATCTGAAGTATTGTCCAACTTAGAATTCCCAAAGTGGTAGCTGAAAATGGAGTTTTATCTATATTTGGATAGAGCCTACCTTTCTAGATATAAAAGTAGAATTTAGCATCAGTGGATTGAATATTGTGTCAACCCAATCCAAATTTAGCATATCTGTGCTGACTCTTTTTTAGGTAGATCCCAAAAAAAGCTAAATAAAACTATCTTTACCATCAATAGGGCTAGAGCTCCTATTTTGGAGTCAAACAGAGCATTCAGTTCCAACTTTACTGAAACCCAAGTCCAACATGGTTTTTGGATAGGGCCTGGAATGCTACAATTTTACAACCAAAAGTACAAACTGATTAACTAATTAGGCATGCTATACAGGTGCCAGAAATGGTCACAAATTGAATTCCCATACCTCAAACTTCCGGAAGCAAGATAAGTTACATCCCAAGTAGGTCAAATTTACTACATGTATAAGTGGCAATTCTGAATTCTAGCTTAGCACTATCTAGGATCAGGTTATAGGGAAAAGAGCATGATTGTCAAAATTAAATGGTAAGACCAAAAAAATCCATGTTAGGCACGCAAAATAATGCAACTACATCTCAATTAGGAGCAAACTGATAGACATAAATATTATTCTGCAGCAGCTTTTTCACATTTGAATTCTGTTGTGGATGATAACTTAGATTGGGGTGATTGGGAGTAGTCAAAGAAAAAATGGACTGCATAATTGACTTCTCAGACCCCCATGTTTGGACCTGAAGAGCGCAGATCGATCCCAATTAGGAGCAAAAATAGGAGAACCATTTTGGTTTCAGCTTGGACACCATCTTGGATCGGATGGAAGAAAATGAATATTAATAACATAATTCAAATTCTCAGACCCCAAAAACCCATATTTCGACCGAAATAGGTAAAATATACCCCCAAAACTACCACCACCATCCGGTTTTTGCAAAACACCACTATCTGGTTTTTGCAAAACAAATGTGTGTTGAATGTCAAAGGCTGCATGCATTCTGAGATGATTTTGGCCAATTACAATCTTATATTCAAGAGGAGAGACATGAAATTCTTGGTAGGGTATCATTTTGACTAGTGTAACCACTGGCAAGTAGTACTATGAGTTGTCATTTTGCATGTGAAATGTTTTAGGGACCATAACAACTTTCATACTTTCATTGTTTACACTTGACAAAGCTGCATCATGACAAAAGGCACGAGGCGACCTCGGACACGAAGACGAATATCATAATTGAATTCTCAGACCCCAAAAACCCATAATTGGACCCTCGTTGGGCAGTTCCATCCAAATTATGAGCAAAAATATGCGAAGTATGCCTGTGGTGGCCATTTTGAATTCCAGATTTGAACGTCAACTTGGATTAAATGAAATGAAAAGGGATATCATAATCAAATTCTCAGAGACCCCAAAACCCATGTTTGGGCCCAAACTGTGGCGATCAATCCCAATTAGGAGCTAAAATAGGTGAAATACACCTTTGGCGGCCATTTTGAATTGCAGCTTGGACACTGTCTTGTTAGGAAAATGTAAATGGACTATACTGGATATCATAATGGAATTCTAATACCCCAAAAACTCATGTTTCGGCCCAAACTGTGGTGATCAATCCCAATTAGGAGCTAAAATAGGTGAAATACACCTTTGGCGGCCATTTTGAATTGCAGCTTGGACACTGTGTTGTTATGAAAATGTAAATGGACTATACTGGATATCATAATTGAATTCTAAGACCCCTGAAACCCATGTTTGGGCCAAAATAGTGGTGATCAATCCCAATTAGGAGCAAAAATAGGTGAAATACACCTTTGGCGGCCATTTTTAATTGCAGCTTGGACACCATCTTGGTAGGAAAATGTAAATGGACTATACTGGATATCATAATGGAATTCTCAGACCCCAAAAACCCATGTTTGGGCCTAAACAGTGGTGATCAATCCCATTTATGAGTGAAAAGAGGTAATATTTACCTTTCGGCAGCCATTTTGAATTCCATTTTGGGTGCCAACTTGGATCGGCTGGATGCAAAATGAAAATTGATATCATAACTGACTTTCTCAGGTCCCTAAACCTATCTTTGAAGCTAAAATAGTGCCGCTCTATCCCAATTTGGAGCAAAGTTGCATACAATTTACTTTTTGGCGGCCATTTTGAATTCCAGCTCAACTGCCATCTTGGATTGGGTTGAAGTGTCATAGAAAATGACATATTGCAATTCTCTCACCCAAAAAATGTGGTTTAAACCAAAAATTTTCATATCTGGCTTTTAAGTAGATGCTGTTGAACTACGTAGTTTTTCACATTTTAATGAAAAATTCGAAAATTAGCGCCACCTATTGCAACTTCACAACAAAATATCCCACGGAACGGACACCCATTTAGTAAAATTCAAGTGTTCTGCATTCCTATTTTTTTAAAATCAGGTTTCTAAAGGCGTCGCGCATTGAGAACAGCCCCCTTAAACATAGGATGTTTTTCACAATTTTCAAAAATCCATCGAAGACAAATTTTTGGCAAGCTGCCAAAAACAGATGAATGATGTCAAAATTGATTTAAAGAATTTTTTGCATTTTTAAGGTTCCAAATGACAAACTTTTTAAACTTACATGACTATATTTGCAGTTTATCAGATTTAATGAGGCTTTAAAAACATGCAATTTCATGGGCGCTCGCAGTGACTTTTTAGTCAATTTTAAGTGAAAAACTTTTTTTTTTCAAGATGCGGTGGCACAACCTTAAAAAATGAAATTTGGACTTTTGACCATGAATTACATGTTTAAAGACCCAAACCTTGATGTGTGGAAAATTTTAGCCAATTCCGAGTCGGTCATCAATCAAGATCTCTGGATTTTGCATGATTTTCTCTGAGACAGCTCATTAAGCTCTACTCAAGATCGGCGATGGGATAAATTAATTTTCCCCTATCTATAGGCCTTCACTGCAAATTTAGTCTTTCAAAGTTTCAGTGTTAAACTACACATAGGCCTATGTCTAGGTTGGTCATTCCAATTCAGAAAGAGCTTCAACAGCTCAATAGATTCATTCATGACAGCCACTTTTTAAGGGAAAGGGAAAGAATTCTCAAAATGTTACAGTGCCGCCTGTAAGTAAGTGAAACGCATGATATTGTGCCATTGCATCAATGTTAAACATCCTTAAGCAAAATGCTTCTGGAAGGACAAATTCTCATCCGATGAGAGGAAAACATTTTGGGTCATAAAGGCCCATATGTGAGGCATGTGGGATAAAAATAGCAGCCAATTTTCTTTGCTGTAGTTGGAGTTAGGTATGGGTCAAAGTCTTTGATAAGTAAGTGAAACGCAGGCCCAATGTTAAAACATAGGGAAGGGTGGTTCACTTACTTATCAAAGACTTTGACCCATACCTAACTCCGACTACAGCGAAGAAAATTGGCTGCTATTTTTATCCCACTTGCCTCACACATCGGCCTTTATGACCCACTTTGTTTCCCTTTCATCCGATGAGAATTCATGCCTCCACAAGCAGTTTGGCTGAGGATGTTTAGCATTGATGCAATGGCACAATGTCATGCGTTTCACTTACTTACAGGCGGCACTGTAGTTGTGAATTTGGTGCTGGAGAGGTCACAATGCATTACGTGGCATGAGAGTTGATTGCTTGCAACTCTTTCCTAGCCTAGGAAAAATACATTTGAGACATTCTATTCATTTCAAAAGCCAAACTGTGCTTTCCATATCCTGGTTAAGGATAATCTTAAGTTCTTAGCCATCAAACACTGCAAAATTCTAGAATTTGGGTCACTTCTAGCATTTGTGCAAATTTACAGCGTGATAAACAATTTGTCATTATTTTTCTACATGAAAATACTTTTTAATTCATCATCAAAACTTGTTTGAAATGCATTACAGAGCTTAGCCAACAGGTTTAATCACATTTTCAAGCTTGTTAATTGCGTTATATGCAATTACACATGTATTCTAGTGGTGGGATAAACTAGAATTTCTCAAAAAAAAACCCAACATATTTTTTTCGTTTTAGTCTTAAAAAGTTTGTGTGGTCACATAGTTTTAGAGAGTATAGGTCCCGTTTCAGGCTCATTTTTTAAACCCCTATGTTTCTTCAAGAGCGCTTAGAATGCAAAGACTGATTAAAGTCAGAGAAAAGATTCTATGATGCATGGAAAAAATCAGGGAAACTACAGGGAATTCACTCATCAAATTGCAGTGTAATGTTCCTTTTCCCTTTTCCTTTCTCCCTTTGTTTCCCCATCAAGGTGATTTGCAGCAATATCTTCTGGTAGACTGACTCATCTCAGCTCACTTCAGCTGAGAGGCAAATCAGCTTGCGGCGGCGGAAAATGTTGGTGGTTCAGGGCTCTGACCCTAGAGCCTCCAGGAAGTTTTAGAATGGGAAATGGACACTTAATTGCTGGTACCGGGAGTCTTTTAGTAATTTGTACCAGTGATTCAGTTATTATCCTTCTAGGAAGTACACTTAACAAAAAAAAAGAAAAAAAAAGAAATGCTCGCCTTCATTTTTTGCTTATAATTTGTAAGACAATTTTGTTTTGGCCAAACCGAGTTATGTATGGCAATTAAGAATATTTCACCACATCAATAAATGTTTAATTTGCTTCTGAAGGGTGTGCTTAAGCATCTAATTTTAATTTTTGATTTTTGCGTAAAAAATACAAAAATGGGGCTTCTTTTTGATATTTGATTTGATAAATGCATTGGCATTTCCGAGATGCCTCTGGTCATGTCATGTAAAATTTTCATTAAAATATCTCAATTCAAAGCCGAATAACATGCGTCATTTCCGTTGCTGTATGAAACGCACAATGTCTCACATCTGGAAGGTGTTCTGTAGCTATCAAAAATAAAGCATAAGTGCCAATTTTTCCGCTTTTCTAGGGCTCTATGTTACACACTTTGAAAAGACACCCCAATTTTTTTGGTGAGATGTTGGAGATTGTGTGTATGGGGCCATTTTAAAAAAATGTGATAAACAAGGTCAAGGGTGAACAGGAAATGGTTGCACTTGAATAATATTTGGCACATTGATAATTTCTTGAAGATTTAAACGTTATACTCACAGCGAAAAATAAAGTAGATGGATAGCTTTTGGAGCTCATCCAAGCTCCTTCAGTTCTTGTGTTTGAAATTTGAGCGGTCACGTGACGGTGTTGATGACGTGGTGTCACGTGACGCTAGTATCTCCCGGTATATTGCCGGGAGGGTGTGCCTCCCCCTGTCTCGGTTGAGGACAGGTTCCTCCTCGGAGATGTGTATTGCCTCAGCCACCCCTCGGCGGAACCAGTTGCTCTCCTGGTGTAACACGGAGACTTGTTATTCCGAGATAGTTGATAATTGTTTGTTTATAATAGGATCAATACGGTTTAATTGGAGACTTGTTATTCCGAGATAATTGATAATTGTTTGTTTATAATAGGATCAATACGGTTTAATTAGTTTTGGCCAAAAAAAATTATCTTACAAATTAGCAGCAAAAAATGAGGGGGACGTTTCTTTTTTTTTAGTGTATGTTGAAAGTGTTTTCTTTTTTGTAATTGGAGAGTATGATATCATTATGGCAGATACCATAGGCCAGCACCGGAAGTCAAGAATGCAAACCAGGTGTCTGTGTGAGGTCACAAATGTATGAATTCAGCCAATGATCAGGCCGTATTAACCTATGGGCAAACGGGGCATTTGCCCCGGGCCCATGAACTCAGGGGGGGGGGCATGATGAAGCTGAAAAGAGTTGCGACAGTAAAGAAAGTGTGTCGGGCTACTGCCGCAAATGTACTTTTATGAATTTAGAGCATTCTTCTGGGCACAAGGGGGGGCCCCATTAGAAACAGTTTGCCCCGGGCCCAGAAATGTGCTAATACGGCCCTGCCAATGATGGCCAAGACTCTGTGGGCATCACACTATCAAAGACTGCAAACAGTGCTTACACACATCATATTTGTTGTATCTCACAGATGCTTGAATGCATGCACAGTTTGTTTATCCCATTAGGACATCCGAGACCAAGGCAAGGCCAAGGATTTGGCATCCGAGACCAAGCCAAGGCCAAGGATTTGGCATCCGAGACCAAACCAAGGCCAAGGCCGGCCTCTAGGTCAAGGCCGGTCCTGAGCCCTCCACCGCTGACACCCGAGACTGAGGCACAGCCAAGGATTTGGCTGTTGAGGCCCAGCCAAGGCTCAGGCTGAGGCCATCAAATAAGGCCCCGAGGCTGGCCTCGAGGATGATTCCAAGAGACAATGCTCCTTGGTGAGTCAAAAAGTAGACCTTTGTGTGATGATTGACTATAAATAGACTTATTCAGTTTTTCTTGTCTTTCAGAAATCTTTGAAGAATTGAAACCATGGACGATAATTTGTGACTGCAGTGTCTCTTTTTCATGAGATCAAACAAACTTGATTCCTTTTCAATGAAATCTAAATTGGAAATTGGAGTAATTTTTCTGATAATTAAATTTGAAACACCGTGTTGGAATAATTCAAATTTAATTGTGATATGGTTAATTTCTATGGTCTGAGACTATTTCTCTTGGAATTTGAACCTCAAATTGATATTGGTGGATTTAATTTATCTAATGACGTTAATCCTGTTTAACATATCATCGACTGCATGGATACATCCATTACACATAAGATTCTCACAAAATAAACAGATAATGGGATTATCAATTGGCTATTTTGAAAATAAAGAGGTTTCACACTTGAAAGCAAATTTTGATAAGAAGACCGCAGCAGAAATAATTACTTTGGTTAATTTTTTTTTCTTACAGTCAAATTAGTAAATCAAACTGATAAAATGGATTTTCAAAGTAATTCAGATGACCAAACCAGAACCAGTTATGATTCTTCTGGTAGCCCAATGCCAAAAGCAGAACCAGGCGAAAATCAAACCAGTGGAATACATTTATCAAGTGGATTTGAGGACCACCCCAGAACCAATTGTGATGGTACTATTAGCTTAATACCAAAAGCAGAACCAGTTGATAATCAAATCACTGGAATATATTTATCAAGTGGATTAGAATACCACACCAGTGCCGATTGTGATGGTATTGTCAGCTCAATACCAAAAGCAGAACCAGTTGACAATCAAACCAATGGAATATATTTATCAAATGGATTAGATGACAACTCCACAACCAATTATGAAGACAATTGTTCTGCTGGCGTACTACCAAAAGCAGAACCAAGTGGTTATCAAACCAATGGAATACATTTATCAAGTGGTTTTGAGGACCACTCCAGAACCAATTGTGATGGTATCATTAGATTATTACCAAACGCTGAACCAGTTGATAATTATAGTCAAACGAAAGGAATACATTTATCAAATGGATTAGAAGACCTCTGTACAACCAATTGTGATGGTATTGTTAGCTCAACACCAAAAGCAGAACCAGTTGATAATCAAACTGAAGGATTAACTTTGTCAAATGATTTTGAGGACAACTCCAGAACCAGTTGTGATGGTTCTGCTAGCTTTATAGCAAAAGCGGAAGAAGTGGAACCAGGTGATAATCAAATCACAGGAATGTATATATCAATTGGATTTGAAGACCAAGCCAGAACCAATTATGGTGAGGATTTTTCAGCTGGCTTGAAACCAACAGCAGGACCAGTTGATATTAATACCAATGGATATGCATATTTATCAAGTGGATTAGATGACCAAGCTGGGACCAATTGTGATGGTCAATATGATGTCACTTTAGTGAAAGCAGAACCAGATGACGAAATGGTTAATGCAATCTGTTCAAGCCAAGGGTCAGAACCAAACTGTGAAGATCTTGCACATGAATCAGAAACAGGAAGTCAGAATTTTCAAGATGGCCATAGACCAATATGCGGCGTCTGTGGCAAGGAGCAGAACCAAGACAACTTGAGTGCTTCTGCGAGAACAAACAATCAAGAGGAGCCATATGAAGGTTGCACATGTAGCAATGTGTTGCACATACAAGGAGATCTTTATAAAAACATGGCGATATACTCATGTTCTTTTTGTAGCAACACATTCAGCCGACCGCAAGATCTTACTAACCACATGAGGATACATGGTGTTGAAAAGACATACAAATGTTCTATTTGTGGTGAAAAGTTCACGCGCAAGGATCACTTTATCATTCACAAAAGAGCGCACAGAGGGCCATACAGATGTTCGTTATGTGGTAGAATGTACAGCCGAAAGCAGGATCTCGACAGGCATGTGAAAGTGCGCCGTGTTGACAATTGCCATAAATGTTGTGTCTGTGGTGAAATTTTCACCATGAAGCAACATTTTGACAGTCACATAAGAACACACAATAGAGAGCCGCTTCGACGTTCTATTTTTGGTAAAACGTTGATCGAGAAGGATAGTCTGGACAAGCACATGCATAGTGGAGGGAAATCATATGGATGTTGTCTATGCGGGAAGATGTTTAGCCAGAAGGGACATCGTGATATACACATGCAAACGCACAGTGACGATCAATCATATGGTTCTATTATTGGCGAAGTGTTCGGTCAAAAGGAAGGTCTTGATATACAACTGACAACAGCCAGCGAAGAGAAACCATATGGAAGTTCTATTTGTGGCGAAATATTTATCAAAAAGGAAGGTTTTCATGAACCCATGCAAACGTATATTGAAGAGAAACCAAATGGATGCTCTGTTATTGGCGAAGTGTTCAGCCAAGAAGGAGGTCAATGTACTATTAGTGGCGAAGTGTTCAGCCGAAAGGAAGGTCTTGATATACAAATGACAACAGCCAATGAAGAGAAACCATATGGATGTTCTGTTATTGGCGAAGTGTTCAGCCAAGAAGGAGGTCAATGTACTATTAGTGGCGAAGCGTTCAGCCGAAAGGGAGGTCTTGATATACAAATGACAACAGCCAATGAAGAGAAACCATATGCATGTTCTATTTGTGGGCAAACTTTTAACAGACAGGAAGGTTTTGATGAACACATGCAAGTACACAATGAACAGACGCGAAATGAATCTACTAGTGGTGGAGAAGTGTTCGACCAAAAGGGAGGTCTTGATATACACCAGCAAACACACAGTGAAGACAAGGAAGGTTTTCATGAGCACATGCAATCACACAATGGGGAAATGCCAAATGGATGTTCTGTTATTGGCAAAGCACTCAGCCAAACAGGAGGTCTTGATGTACAGATCATAACACAAAGTGGCGAGAAGCTATATGGATGTTCTGTATGTGGTAAAAGGTTCAACCGTAAAGATACTCTTGATAGTCACGAGAAAAAACACAGTGGGGAGAAGCCATTTAGATGTTCTGTTTGTGCTAAGAATTTTCGTGAAAAGGGAAGTTTGGAAAGACATGTGAGATCCCACCGCGGTGAAAAGCCGTATGGATGTTCTGTATGTGGCCAGGCTTTCCGTGATAAAGGAGGGCTTAACAAGCACATGAAAAATCACACTGGAAAATATGGATGTAGTATTTGCGGTGAACAATTCCCCAATAAAGGAAGCCTTGATATACACAGGAAAACTCATGGTTCAGAGCCACAATTGAGATGTTCAATTTGCCGCAAACTGTTCAGTAATAAGCATAGTGTTGATATCCACATGAAAACGCACATTGGGGAGCAGCAATTCGGATGTTCTATTTGCGGCATACAGTTCAGCGACAAAGGAAGTCTTGATATACATGTGAGAATACACAGTGGGGACAAGCCATATGGATGTTCCATTTGTGAAGCAAAGTTCAGCTCTGAACAAAGTTTAGATATGCACTTAAGAACACACTGTGAAAATAAGCCAAGTGTGGGTGCACCCTGTGAGAAGAAACTAAATATTTATGGTTGTTCTATTTGTGGTGCAAATTTCAGCAGTCAGTGGAGTCTTAACAAACACGTGAGAAATCACACTGCAGAAGAGCCATATGGATGTTCTATTTGCGGTGAACAATTCATCCATAAAGAGAGTCTTGATATGCACAGGAGAACACATGGTGGAGAGCCACAATTGAGGTGTTCTATTTGTGGCAAAATGTTCAGTAATCAGCATAGTGTTGATATCCACATGAAAACACACATTGGGGAGAGGCCATTCGGATGTTTGATTTGCGGCATACAGTTCAGCGACAAAGTAAGTCTTGATATTCACAGGAGAATACACAGTGGGGAAAAGCCACATGGATGTTCCATTTGTGAAGCAAAGTTCAGCTCTGAACAAAGTTTGGATATGCACTTAAGAACACACTGTGAAAATAAGCCAAACGTTTTGCAAAAACAACATCAAAGGAAGCCAAATATTGTTGTGAGTGCACCCTGTGGGAAGAAGCTGAATAGTTATAGCTGTTCTATTTGTGGTGCTGCAAATTTCAGCACTCAGTGGAGTCTTAAAGTACACGTATTAGCACACAGATTACAGTCAAACCGCCCTGGGCCTAGTCAATCCCCAACTCCCACTCCACCACCTCAATGAGATTTATAACCTGTCTTGCACACGCTACCCATTTGGATTATACATTTTGATTGTGCAATCTTTGGGGTGAGGGCCCCCTCAATTTGGGGGCCCCTGGGGCAGCCCGAGATTTGCCCCATGGTACTTGACCACATGACTTAATGTACTTGGCTTGGGCATCCTTTAAAAAGCATTTTTAATTGCTTTTTTGCTTTTGCTGTAGTATCTTGATGTCACGATGACAAAACTGCAGGAACGTATGAGTGAGCATAATTGCTTGACAAAGGATCCATTGTTAACCTGTTACAGTGTTACACACCACTTAAATGTAATCTTCATTTTAAAAGTTACAAAGTTGTTTTTTTTTTTCCATATTAAATTGCTTATGGGGCGTAAAACACAAACTCACTCACTTTCCAATATTAAACAGTTATAATTGTTTGTAAGTCTCACCCTTAAAGTAATATCAAAAATAAACATTAAATCATTATATATTTGTGTTTGTCGCATTGTTTGTCACATTGTTTATTATAAACATAGGCTGCGTAGCAGCAAACCTTCAGCGAAAAAAAAATCATTAAAGGACACAATTACACCATGAAAGTGATGTGAACCGAAAAGCGGGCGTTAGTGGAACTCTCCTTTTTCCAGCTCTCCTGTGTTGATGAGCAGAATAAAACTATTTCCGGAAACATCAGCCTGGGAATTTACAATGGAGCCCCGGGGTTTCTAAGGTCGGTAACAAAGTCTAATCGGCCTGACAGTACTGGAATATGGTGGCAATCCATGCTAAACATTCCATTTAAGACTCGGCAATGCAAATCCGTAATGTTTTCAATGGATTAAAAGTGCCCTGGGGCCTGGAATGCCAGCTCCACTGACTCAGCAATGGTACAAAATGGCAGCTTGTTCCCGGAAATAGTTTTATTCTGCTCGTCAACACAGGAGAACTGGAAAAAGGAGAGTTCCACTATCACGGCCTATTGGTTGTTAGTGTATATGCAATAGTGCCCAGTCTTGGCATAAAAGGGTTTGCTAAATCATGGGAAGGCCTAACTAGAGTAATTTACACATATTATGGAGCAGTTTCATGCATATACAAGAAATAGAATGTGAGCTGCGGGTCAGTTTCTCAATATTGCCAAAAGCATTAAAAATACCTATCAATCAGACCATCAAAAAGCACTAAAGCATTATATTCTGCACCAAAATTGTTAAGCCAATCATGTTAAGGGAGATCAGTCACATGCCACGCCAATAAATAACGATATTGGCGTGTGGAGAGTGTTATTGGCGCCTTAAGGCTATATTGGGATTATTGGCGTCCTCAGTGCACTTGTTCTTAAGTTAATGCAACAAATTCTTAATTACTGTTGAAGGAAACACAGCAGCTTTTCTATTATCAAGATGCTTGCTATTGAGGATAATTGACCAAATTCCAATTGAAGCTTGTGTCACTTTCTAAGTAAAACAAATTGCATGGAAAGAAATCAATCTATTTGAACAAAAGCAATTAAAAAGCAAGAAGACCTGAACAGTACAATTGTCTGCTGTTTAGAATTGGAAATACGCAGATAATCTTTAAAACATAAACAAAGAAGTCATAAAAATAATTTAAGCATTAAAGTAAAATATATAAAAGTAGTTAAACCCATTCATTTAAAAACTGTTTTTTTTTTTAAAATAAGGAATAAAAGCGCTTTATAAAATAGCATAAAATCAGGAAAACCAAAAGCCTGTTTCTTTGAGTAGGAAGAAGATAGATAGATAGATAGATAGATAGATCGATAGATAGATAGATAGATAGATAGAAGAATTTAGAACTGAAAATAGACAACTTCTTTTATTTAAAAATATGTATAAGTCTGAAAATTTTGGTGCAGAATATTACAAATACTGGATGTTGAGTCGACCAATATTGAGTTTTATTGGCCTCAGCAGATAATATTGGTCTCGGCCTGCGGCCTCCACCAATATTACTGCTTTGGCCAATAAAACTCAATATTGGTCTCCTCACCATCCACTATCTATATAATATAGGTAATTTGAATGAAATTTCATCTATGGACGTGCAATGTGGGCCAAGTTTTGGTCTGGAAACAAAAAATTATATATATATATTATTTTTTTGTCAGTATTTCAAAAGGTAGGGAATATCCCTGAAGCACACCCCCCAAAAGGGAAAACTAGATCATATAGGTGACATGTGTAACAAATTTCATCTACGCACATGCAATAATGGCCAAGTTATGAAAAAAATTATATTTTAAATATTTTTCTCAATATTTCAAATGGTAAATCTGCTTTGTGTAAAACGAGGTTTGGGCAGACATGATCTGTGGTAAAACAGAATATATTGTGATAGATATCGGTTATCATTACCAATTTATCTTGATGTTATCGAATTGTAAAATATCAAGCGATGTCCAGCACTAGCTTTTCCTATCTTTCCCATGTTAGTTTTGAGCCATGGTCCAATGCGCCCGCCCCCAGAATTGACACTTCAACAATCTACAACCTCAATTTCATGCTAACATTTGCATCCACATCAAAAGTTTGTAGACTACGGAACACGCCACCTGCATCCTCTAACTTAGTCTAAGCTTCTGGTTTTGCAACCTGTGGGTTCTCGTTGTATAGTGATGCATGGATAGTGAAAACAGCCGGATACCAGATAATCTGGCAACACCAACTGCCGGATACCGGATAGGAACAGGATAGTTCAAATCGGATAATGAACATACGAAAAAGGAAGTTTTTCAGCGTTCGCTGTTGATTACAGTTATTTTTTTCTGAGAGCCGAGAGGTATCTGTCCGACGAGAGGACTGTTCTTCGGACGGAATGTCTTTCGTTATGTTCTGTGCCACAATTTAAATTTTGAAGATGGTGACGTCATGTTTTTGACTATGTTCTTGTGGCATTCTTTTATTTATGAAGACAATTTTTTGGCTTTTCACTTATTTTTTAGCATCCCAGATATCCAGTTTAACACCCTTATTCAGCCGGATAGCGGTTATCCTGTAAATTCCAATATCCGGCCGGATACCGGATACCCTGCCAGATATTCGTGCAACCCTATTGTGGTAGCAAAGGAGCTCAGCTCCTCCCTCCATTTCCGTCACTGAAAGTAGCTGTCTCTAGTGTAACTGCTTCTCTGTCGCTTTTAGGCCACACATAATTGATTCTTAGCTTCGCGCACCCGCCGACACAATAGATTTCCTGCCGATGAAAAAAAAAATAGAAAAAAAAAAAAACCGGCCTTGAGAGGATCCGAGAAGCTAAAGATCAGTTATGTGTGGCCTTATGGATAACATGATTTCAATAATCTGATTAATTTTACTTTATTTATTTATTTCAGAAAACAGTGAGGCATAACCTGCATTCGCTCTTTCAAGTGTACAACATTTACTGCAAAATTATTGGATTTTTATGAAGAGGAATATGACTGATAATTCATTATGCCACAGCATACTTGCTGGCTTAATATGCAAGCATACTGGAATAAAATGAGGGTAAAATTGATGAAGCAGCTTAACTGAAAAGAACACAGGAAGTCTATTTCTGTTGCTATTGATGCGCAAAACAGAAAAAAGTGAGGGTGAAATGGATGAAATGGATTTACAAAGGGGAGCGGAAGAACAAGTGGGATCTCAGTGTGATGATTCCACTGGCATTGCGATGCCTAAAACTGAACTTCATTATGATCAAACTGAGGAAATAGATTTGAAAAGTGAACTGGAAGACTCGGTCGGGAGTTCTTATGACGGTGACTGTTCTGAAAGTTTAATTCCCAAGGTCGAACCAATTCCCAAGGTCGAACCAATTCCCAAGGACATGGTTTCTCAAAGTGGATTAAAAGACCACATGGGATCTAATTATTACAGCCAATGTTCTGCACTATTGCTCAAATCAGAACCAAATGTGGATGAAATTGACGACATCACTTTAGATTGTGGATTAGAAGGTTCTGTTAGTTGGATAGCTTCATCCGAACCAAATGAATATCGACCCGATGAAGTGTATTTGCGAGGTGAAGTAGGTCATGTCAGATCTCATTCCAGTGATGAATATTCTGCTAGTTTAGTGATCAAACCAGAACCATACGAAGGTCGAACTGATCACATGAATTTGGAAAGCGGAATAGAAGACCGCATCAAAATTGATTATGATGGTGAATTTTCAACTTATTTAATACACAAGGATGAACCAAACGACAATCAACTCGGGCAAACAGATAAACAGAGTGAACTGGGTTCACAAAGTCGATCAGGATACCGCATTGGATCTCAATTCAATTACGAATGTCCCGCTAATTCAGTACCAAATACAGAAATTAAAGAAGATCAAGCCAATGAAGTTTTTTTACCAAGTGGATCAGAATATGATAACACTGGATCTGATTTTGGTGGTGTAAATTGCGCTTCAGTTCAAAAATGGGAACCAAATGCCGATGAAGTTGATGGCTCTGCTTTAAATAGTGGCTTTGAGCGCTCCGTTAGTTTGATGGCTTCAGAACCAGATGATAATCAGACTGATGAACTGAAAGAAAAGCAGGAGTCTGGTCACATGACTGGAAAGACAACACCAAGACACAAACATCTAAAGCCACTTGATCACAACAGTGCAGATGGTAAAACATGGGGATGTTCCATTTGTGGTAAAACGTTTAAATACAGTGGACCACTAGCTATTCACATGAGATCACACACTGGAGAAAGACCGTACGGTTGTTCTGTTTGTGGTAAATCATTTATGGACTCGTCAACTCGTAATTGTCACATGCAAACACACAGTGGAGAGAAGCCGTATGGATGTTCAGTTTGTGGCAAAAAGTTTCTGCGGCATCGACACATGATCTCACACATGAACGTACACAGTGGAGAAAAACCGTTTGGATGTTCGATATGTGGTAAATCCTTTAGAACTTCATCAGATCGTCATTTTCACATAAAAAGACACAGTGGAGAAAAGCCATATGCATGTTCTGTTTGCGGTAAAACATTTATCACAAAAAGGTGCGTAAGGAGGCATTTGAGAACACACACTGGAGAAGAGCCATATGGATGTTCAGATTGTGGCAAAAGGTTTAAACAAAATGAACATCTGATCTTACACATGCGAACACACACTGGAGAAAAGCCGTTTGATTGTTCTATTTGCGGTAAATCGTTTAGGAACTCATCAACTCGTAATTATCACATGAAAACACACACTGGAGAGAAGGCATGTTCTGGGAGTGGCAAAACATTTAGCGATAGTAGTTATCTGACAAGACATAAGAGAAGACAAAATGAAGAAAAACCGTATGGATGTTCTGTTTGTGGTAAAACGTTTAAGCAGAATGGACATCTGTTCTTACACATGATATTACACAGTGAAGAAAAAACACATGGATGTTCTGTTTGTGGTAAAAAGTTTAAGCAGAATGGAGATCTGATCTTACACATGATATTACACAATGAAGAGCCACATGGATGTTCTGTTTGTAGTAAAACGTTTGAGGGGGATGGAGATCTGATCTTACACATCAAAACACACAGTGGAGAGCCATATGGATGTTCTGTTGGTGGCAAAAGTTTCACTCAAAAATCAAGTCTTACTGTACCTAAGAAAATTCACAGTGGAGAGAAGCCATATGGATGTTCAGTTTGTGGTAAAATGTTCAGTCGAAAAGGAAATCTTGATAAACACATGAGAACACACAGTGGTGAGAAACGGCATGGATGTTCAGTTTGTGCCTTTGACAGTGGCGTAACTATAAGGGACTAATTATTTTGGGCAAGTCCCCTACCCTACTGGTCTCTGACAACCAAATGTCAGAATTAAAATGCAATGTAACACTGAAAATGCAATGTAACACTGAAAATGTAATGTAATACTGAAAATGCAATGTAACACTGAAAATGCAAATGTAACACTGAAGAGAACAATGGAGCAGACACTTATTATCAGAGTTCATTTTAAAATGAGTTATATTCGTTTTCTGTAATGCAAAAAGTTATTCGAGGGAAGTGGGCCTTTTAAATTCTTTCAATGGAGATTGATTTGAATTTATGAAAAGAACTATTCATGAAGATTAGGGACCCTTCAGAATTTATGATGGAGATCAATTGATGTAAAATTTGTTATTATTTGTGAAAATAGCTTTTGATGGAGATCAATTGATGTAAAATTTGTTATTATTTGTGAAAAGAACTATTGATGGAGATCTATTGATGTAAAATTTGTTATTATTTGTGAAAAGAACTATTGAATCTAATATTGATGAAAACCAATATATTATACATCAAACTTGTAAATTTTTTGTAGAAAGAAGTTCAACGAACTATTGATAGAGATCAATATTGTCAAATTTGTAAATTATTTGTGAGCAGAACTAATATTGATGAAGATCAGTAGACTTCAAATTTGTGAAAGGAATTTTTAACAGAGAACAGACATCTTAAATTATTTATCACTGAACTTTAAATATTATTTATCCAATTGATTAGGCCTATACATGCTAATTGGTCAGTTAAAATATTGGGATAAGAATTATGAAATGGTGATGAATGGATGCCAATTTTTGAACAGTTTGTATTTGTATTTGTATTTGTATTTATTGAGTTCATGGCATAAGCTGTACAATTACAACTGTTCATCCAATTTGGCAGTGTTTAAATATATCTATAACATTGATTTAATATAAAATGCTAATTTAGCCATTGGGATAGCACAAATACTTTCGTTTGAGTCATGGCGAGAAGTGTTACCTTACACACTGTGTTTATCTGACTTGACAGATGTACTTGGCAACTTGGGTATTATCAAGTGACTAGGAATTCTTGGATCATGGAGATAATAAAAAAATTAAATCTTAGCTATAGGCCTATACTTGTGTCTTTTATGCAAAGTAAAATTTCAGCAATTTTGAGATTAAAGTTAAAATGAATGAAGTTCTATTTCTGTAATCTTGCTTTGTTATCAGGGCTTCTGAGTCGGGTAGTAAATGAAACGACTCGGGACTCCTGACCCTGACTCTCGACTCCTTTGGCTTTCTGAAAAGCAACAAAGTTCCTAGGATTATGTACCTGAACTCTTTTTTAGTTAGTTTTGTGTAAAATTTGGGATACATTTCACATTTTTGTAACAACGTTTTCGTAAATTATATTAATTAGGGGGCACCATTTATTCTTAAGAGGGGATGGACATCTGATGTTTGCCCCCTTAGTATTGAAGTGGCATAACATCATCTTTTTCGCACAGGCGGCACTGTAGATTAGTCAGTGAACTCAAAATCATACTTGTAAGGGCAGTCTTTACAAGACTACATTTTACTACTTTCCTAGACTAATTATATGACACAGCAGTCTTCACCAAGCTGACAATGCATGTGAAGTGTATGCCATCACGGTGATAAACATGGTGGAAAACTGGTGAACATGATATAACTGAGAGTTTAACAACGTGCTTTTCTTCACGTGAGAGTAACTCCCTCATTTTAGTGGGATAACCACCTGATAAATGTCACCAGATTATCACTTGACTGTCTTCATGACACAAAGTTCTAAGAGTTATCTCATATTTTTCTTCATGTAAAAAAATCCCCTACATTTTCAAGGGATAACCACGTGATGGATGTCACTAGAGTATAACTTGGCTATCTTTATGACATAATTGAGAGTCATCGAGTGTTTTTCTTCACATGAAAATTAAAGCACCCCAACATTTTCATGGGATAACCAGATTATCATGTAGATATCTTCATGGCATTACTGTGACTTATCACATTTTCTTTCTGCAGTTCTGCAGCAATTCTGCAGTAAGCTGGAGAAGTCAATAAGAAGCTACAGAATTTCACAAATTATGCAGCTAGCTAAAAAATTCTGCGGGAAGCTGCAGAGTTCTGCAGTTCTGCAGGCAGCTGCAGATTTTATTTGGTGGTTCTCTGTCTCTGCAACATTTCTAAAAAGTTTCTGCAACATAATCTGCAGTTCTGCAGGAATAATGCAGCTTGGGAGTTTTATGTACTTCTGCAGGCACCTGCATAATTTCCAAAATAATTCTGCAGCTGCCTGCAAAATTCTGCAGCCAGCAGAACTCCAGAATTGGTGCTCCTCGGTCACTGCAAATTTTCTGAAAAGTTTCTGCAAAATCTGTAAGAGTTATGCAGCTTTGGAGTTTCAAGCACTTCTGAACATAGCTTTTTTTTAATTCTGCAGGAAGCTGCCTGCAGGATTTGTTCAGACCTCTTTTTACAAGTATCTTGCCAGTGCCAAGAAATGTTGGTTTGGGGGTGTAGCGGTTTGGGGTCAGCAGCGGGGTTGCGGGTTTTTGGGCTCCTCTATCGTGGCAGCATTTCCGAAAAGTTTCTGCAGCAAAATCTGTAGTTCTGTAGGAGCTATGCAGTTTGGGAGGTTATATGCTCTTCTATAGCTGACTGCAGAATTCTGTAAGAAGATTCAGAATTTCAAATTCTGTAGCTGCCTGCAGAATTCTGCAGTTTCTTTAAAATTCTGCAGGACATCCTCTTTTGGCTTATTAAAATTATCTTGCTGCTGCCCAGGAAACGTCGGTTTGGGGGTGCAGCTTTTTGGGGGTCGGCAGGGGGTCGGTTGGTTTTTGCACTCCTCTGTCACTGCAGCATTTATGAAAAGTCTATGCAGCAAAATCTGTAATTCTGTAGAGGTTCAATGAATGAAGATTGGGAGTTGTTTTTTTTACACTTCTGTAGCTGCCTGTAGAATTGTGTATTAGCTGCAGAATTTCACAAATTCTGCATAAGCATGCTGAGTTCTGCAGTTTATGTAGGAGTTATGCAGTTTGAGAGGTTTAATGCAGTTCTGGATCTGCCTGCAGAATTCTGCATTAGAGACCTGCGCGGGCACTAAAATCCTGCCCACTCCCGCCCAGCGCCCGCAGATTTGTGCACATGCCCGGCCCGCACCCGCAGGCACTTTTGTGCGGGCGCCCGCGGGCAGCCCACCTTACAAAAATTAATGCCCGTGCCCACAGTGCAATGCCCACGGGCAGTTGTGCCCGCAAACTTTATGCCCGCATATGCCCGTGCCCGCAACTTCTACCTTTTTCCAGCAGACTGGCTTAATTTCACATTGGATTACCACTTTGAAAAAATTTGTGACATATCTATGTTTTTGATCCTGCAACCAAGCATCTTTTGTCATTTCAAAGGGAGTTATCCAGTTCCTAATAATCAGGAAAAATATACACAAGTGGTACACAATATAGCCCTGCGCGGTCACCCAAAAGCACGACCACCCCGCCCCGCGATGGACTAAGCTTGACCGCGACCGCACCGCCCCGCACTGCTGAAAAGCTGACCGTGACCGCGACCGCCCCACATGCTTGAGGCCTGACCGCGACCGCCCCGCACCGCATGCGGACATGGTATGCTTGACCGCAACCGCCCCGCTTGACCGCAATATGACCGCAGATGTCCGCAGTTCAAAATATTTTGTGACTCGGGTCCTTTGTTCTAAGAATATATGAAACTAATCATATAATGATGAAACATTGAATGGATGACTAATGATTACAGTCTACAGATTTGTCTCACTCTGTCGTCTTTTTCTGTAGATATTATCTAGAGAATAAGATTTATTTACAAGTTTTAAAGGTTTGAAATTAAATGACTTAAAAATAGAAAATATACCATTCACTTTTACTTTGTTAATCTGAAAATGCATCTTATTCAGTTCATTGTACTAAAATCTAAGATTTTCACATATATGTAATGGTTGAAGTCATTCATGTAATACTAACAAATATATATTTATTTTTGTTTTTTATAATATTGAAAATATTCCTAATTGCACTATTTTGCAAGTTATTATTACATTTTGGTCCTTGTGGGGTAAAAGTGGAATGACACTGTTTGAACAAGCACTGGGTGATAGCAGATATGCATGATTGGTTCCACTAGCTACAGGTGTGTGTAAGAACCAACACTTTACAGTCCTTGTCATACTTACGTGGAATCTCAAGTTTTTTTTCTATGCTGTTGAACTGTGATGTCAGAGATGACTCTATTCTAGCATTGCAATATATGTAAATTAACTACAAGCTGTGATGTCATTTCAAACTGGGTCAGATTCCCCAGCTTCCAGCCAATGTTGATCCTCCTGAACTGAGCGTCACAGTTTCAACACAGTGTCAGAGTAAGAGTTTTATCAGGGATAGCCCCTACAACTACGTCATCACAGCTTGATAGCCAATGGGCTGACCGTAAACTATGTCATCACAGTTCAAACATTGATATATTGAAGGAAGCATTACATTTTTTATCCCAATGATTTATCACAGCAATCACCAGTCTAATCCTACCAAATGGCAGCTTTGTGAGCATTCACAGTAGACAACTGTTATTAGCCCCACAGAGTTGTTTGATAAATCTACAAATTTGCTAACTTACAACTTTAAACTTTGATGAAAGTTGGTATAAACAGAAGGCTTTGACATGGCTTATGTTATGTATATTCGTTCTGGCAGCCCATTGGCTGAGAGGCTGTGATGTCAAACTTGCATGGGTTTTCCCAGACCCAATTTTAACTCTGACACTGAGTTGAAACTGTGATGCTCAGTTTGGTGGATTGGCATTGGTTAGAAGCTGGGGAATCTGACCCAGTTTGAAATGACATCACAGCTTGTAGCTAATTTACATATATTGCAATGCTATAATAGAGTCATCTCTGACATCACAGTTCTACAGCATAGAAAAAAACTTGAGATTCCACGTAAGTATGACAAGGACTGTAACAACAGGATTTTATAAAAAAAGAGAAATCAAGTTTTATTAATTAGCTTAACTTGATTGTGGAAAAAAAATAATATTGAAAAGAAGAAGGCCATGGTATACAATTAATGCATAATTACAATTACCTGTTAGGCTGTACTTATTATTACCAGGTTGCATTCTAATCATTAAATTAGGGGAATTCCCATTTATGTGGGGGTATTGATACAATAACTGTAAAAATAAAATATTTCATATTTTACATGCCTATAAAATCATGGTTTAGTGTGCTATTCTTATGTTATTATTAATGTTTCTACCAGGTTACTAAAACACTAAATCTTGATTTCTCAAACTTTAGGTGAATTGCCACTTGTTGTAGGGGCATTGACCCAATTGCATTGTCTTTGTCTTGAGACAACAATGTTGGTCCAACAATAGATATCCTTATGCAGCTATATTATACACTTCTTGTCTATTAAGAATGTTGGCCTAAATATTAATATCACATTCTAATGTTATTAATGCAATTCTCTTCTAGAATATTTCCACAATTCTGCAAAAATGCAAAAGGTTGATTTTTCTAACTTTGTTATACTTATGACTGAGAACAGATGAAGGTCCAATAACTTTGGATGTTAATTTTCAAAAAGAACAACAAATTTCATTTGATAATAAGCCTACACATATTATTGATGTTACATAAACTGATATGTTCAAGTTTAGGAATTATGTAAAATATGCCAATTACTGAATGTCATCTATATCACTATATTTTACCTAAATTAAAATATATATATAACTATGTAACAGAAAATACTGACAAGATTCTGAAGTTTGCGGTCATTTGCGGTCATATTCTGACCGCATGGATTGCCCGCCCCGCCCCGCGACCGCTTGGCCAAAAATATGACCATGACCGCCCCGCCCCGCAAAGGTCTCAACCTGACCGCGACCGCCCCGCACCGCATGTGGTCAAGGAAACTGTGACCGCACCGCCCCGCGGGCTGCGGTCCTTGCGGGCGACCGCTTTGCGGTCTGACCGCGCAGGGCTCTAGTACACAACATCAATTTAGTCTTTGCAATGTTTAAAAAAAAATCACAATTTCAAATTGAGGTTGGAAAATTTTCAGCTGATAGCAAAGAATAATTGAGTACTAGCAGTTACCCGTGATAAAGGGTATGTAAGAGAAATAGCAATGTCATGGGTAGAATATGTGGGCATGCCCAAAATCATAAATGAAAGTGTTGGCTTAATAAAAGGCTGATGCAGTATTTCTGACGAATGGAGGTCATGGTGTTAAGAGGAATTTCATCATATGGATGTCCTTTTTGAGTATTTAGAAGTTGTTACAAGTTTATGTAGGATAGAAATGCAGCATAAGGTGTTTAGGCTTTGAGGCACGCTAATAATGAATACATAGCAACAAAAAAATAATAGTACATTATAAAATAGGTATAAAATTCTAAAAACATCTAGGAATCTTTAAAATCATTATGTAAAAGCTGCAGGTACATGGCAATCATTAATGTATTTGGGAAAGCAATGGAGAGGCACGCAGAGATTCAGTGGTGGAGTGTGGAGAGGGGGCTACATGGATGTGGCTAGTAATAGGTTCAATAGGACTGGCAGGTATGGCATTGATGCTAAGGAGCACAAGAAAAATACTAAATGGCAGTTCACCATGACACGTGAGTGTTGCTCCATTAAGTTCTTTGTACAACTTGAGAAGTACTTTGTTGCACTCCTGCAAGAATTTAGTTGTGAGTGAAGTGCAGGAGCCAGCAGGATCGTTGGTGTTGACTTTCTGGGAAAAAGAACTTGAGCGCCATCTGTATGTGTTGGAAGGAAATGAGTTGTTGATTTGAGTGCCACTACGCGGCGATTTAGAGTGATCTTAATTAGTGCAATTAATGAGAGTTGAGTTTAGAGAGTGGGGAGGTGTAAATGCTTAGGGCAAATGAGGGGTATTTGGGCAGGTGTGAAGATTTGATGAGATGAATTGGGAAAACCTTATGAGTGAGAAGAATTGGCCCTAATGGCCACGCAGAATACTATGATAGGATACTTGACCTGGATTCATATTTGCAATTATATACAGATTAGATTATCACTTTAGATGAATTATATTTATCATAAGTTAAATGAAATATTTCATTTGAATTGGGAATACGTTCACATACATGTGTAGACCAACATACATCCATTTTGAATGGTGTGTGGTCAACCAGGCGACACTGTGCAGTGGTGTAAATGGGCAGGAGCTCACCGGAGCTGAGCCCCAAACCTCTCCAGGGCACAGGAGCTCTGATGGCCTAGAGCTCCGGTAGCTCTTTGGGTCAGGAAGGAAATATTCCCAATTACCATCAGGGGCGTAACTGGGGGGTCTCAAATGGGGGGGCACCTGGGGGGGCACGCGATTCTCTGGGGGGGCACCCGCTATACTAATTGTATATTTTAGCCAGAGTTGGAAAGTTCATATGGGGGGGCACCTGGGGGGCACAGGTCCAATATGGGGGGGCCTGTGCCCCCTCGTGCCCCCCCATAGGGACGCCACTGATTACCATACTTTGGCATTGTCCCAAACATAAATTAGAGCTTGCAATCAATGACGTGTTTTTCATCCATTGGAGGCATCTATAACTTCAAAATTTTTATGGACAAACTTTACAGCCTGTACAGTGCCTCACCCAAGAATAGAACTGAATTGTAGCAGGCAGCAGAAGCACTGGAATTAGAGTTGCAAAAGATAGGTAAAATGTTGGATACCAGTTGGGTAGCTTCATCTCACAGGGCGGCATCAGTTGTGATAAAGAGCTATTCAACACTGACTCAGCACTTGAGTACTGCATCAAGTGACACTTCAGCTTGCATATTTTCTGAGACGCATTGTGAGCTCTCAAAGGGGGATATTTTTCAAGAATTTTCTTCAACATTTTTACCATTTTAGGTACTACTTGGAGACAAATTATATCAAGCTTGACAAATTGATCGATAATTTCACGTGGAAACAGTGTCTCAATCACAGGACTGAGGTTATGAATGTATGAAATTGGTTTAAATGATTAAGATACATGGCTTCATTCATTTTTCTCCATGTATTATACCATGCCATCAGTTTTGCCTCATAGACTGCTTCATACTGGAGTAACTCTGATTTTAAAAAAGTTTGACAGGCAGCCAAAGTTTTACAGGGAGGCACAAAACCCCATCCAGAGTCTAATTCATAAGGAGAAAAGTGGGGGACAGCCCATTAGTTTGGTAATAGGGCTTTCTGTCGGAAATATTCTCTTCTTCTCTTTGTTTTGATTTTTAAATATCAATTAATATAACGTTGCGAGATTTTTAGGAAGCGGCTGCCCTTTCCCGGCTATAAATTGTAATTGAGACACCGGTTCCATGTGAAACTAACGATCAATTTGTCAACTTTATCCTATGCAGTTAAAAGCAGTTTATGATTAATGGCCGCAGCATGCATGCCATTCTTGTATTGAGCTGCCCGATGTTTCAGATACCTATATTTTCGCTCACATAGCAACGCCTGTTGCAGATGAATTCATTCTGCTCGAGAGTCAATGGCCAAGGTGTGCAATTTATTACCGCAATGACAAAATCTCGCCGAGGAATACTTTCTCCGTGTCTGTAAAGCTCCGTGTATTATTTACTGTATTCAATCAATCTGTCCATAACAGAATCGCGTAAATTGTGGTATCTGACCGGCAATGTGCACTAGAGGAAACCACTTTAGCAGTAAGTTGGCCACCTCCTCCAGCATGTACTGGAGTCGGCATCTAGCAATGCTGAGGGTCCCGGATGTGTCAGGATCCTGACATGATGCTGATTGGCCAATCCAATCACATGACCAAACCAGCCAATCAGATATTGATGGCCTGTATACATATCCCAAGAACCTTCACGGCAGCACAGGCAAAAACAATGTGATTCGAGATTCGTGTATGCTTTGACTTGGTCAAGCAGTCCACTCATTAACTATAACAAGGTATGACAGTTCAACCAGGCTAGCAGACGAATGTGGATTGAGTCAGTTGTAGAATACCTTTAAATTCACACTTTTCACAAAGAAGACACCCAGATGATGAATTCAGTACTTTCTTTTCTACATTTTCTAGATTTTCAACATACCTGGAAGTGCTGACAGGTTTTTTAAACAACAAAATTAAGCAAGAAATTAATCTAAAATCCAAGTTCCAGATTGAACTGGCACGGAAGTGAAGTGTTATAGCAGCCACACCAACAATAACAAAAACATGTCAAGTTAATTGTTGCATCATAAATAAAGATTTCACTGTCTACAAGTGGACTGCTCTTGAATTGCCACAGATCAGAACATATGCTGTCTTGTGTTGCCACCTAGTGACTAGTGTGCTATTCAGCGAGCTCCTGCGAGCAGTCCACCAACTTTGGACCAGAAGAACACACACAATTTTGTCTGGAAGACACCGGGGCTGTTTCTGAGTGTGCTGATGGCCTTGTCTACTTCCTTAGAGAATGTGATTGCCGAGTCTGACTCTGGTATACATCAATGTTGAATAGAAATTTTGTGAATGTGCAATGAAATTGGAACTATTTCTTGGGACAGCAATGCTGTAGCATAGGAAATCAACTTTTGTGCCAGGTGGCAGCAGCATGCAGTTCTCAGTTTCACCAGACTGAAGATTTCACTTGCAAAAGTTGCGGAACAAAAAGTTTATTGTGTTACACAATTTTCAGCTTAAATGGATTAATGTAGAAGTGTATAGAAGAGTTATAAAAGTCGAAGTGAGGGCATTCATGCATGTCAAGATAAATGAGAAGTTTTCAGATATTAGTAAAATTCAGTTCAGACGGACAAAAGAACAGCTGATTGATTCTGCTGCTATAATTATAAAGCTGACAAAACAAACATGAGGACAACTGAAATTGTTGAAAACAGTGAAATGTTTCACAAGCTTTTTAGTCTGTATACATGTTGTTCATGTTTTATTATTTCTCTTTGTATGTGAGTAGTTTTGCCATCAAGTACTATGTCTAGCTGTCAATCATTATCAGCCAACCATAAAACAACATGATCTGATTGGTTGCTTCTCAAGACAGTTTGGTGGACAGTGACTGACTTGGATCACATTTGACAAGTTCAGATCGCATTTATACAGAATACAATGTGCAGGCCTCTTTATTATTCCAATCAAGGCATATTTCTGCTTTATTCCTAAATGAATATATATATTTTACCCTGATCATAGCACTACAAAGTTATGCTTTTATATAATTTACTAGCATATACCCGTGATAAAGGATATGTAGGTACATGTAAAAGATATGTAACTTTAACGGTAGGTGCAGTAAGGGGGCGACCATTGAATAATGAGGGGGGGGGGCTTGGAATTAATTAATTTCACCAAAACGGGAAAAGAAAGATTAATTGCAAAAGAACTGAAATTTGCCCATGCAAAAAATTGTAAAAATTTTAGAAAGAAGTAAAGAATTGACAACTTTGTACAATTTTAATGGCTATAATGTGCCTATGTATGTATGTATCAAAAAGTACGGCGCTTTCTGGCTGTGAGCACAGTGAAAAATCAGCAGTGGATATTTTCGTCTTTTAAATAAGTTCTGGGCATATTTGACTGCTGTTCTTGTGTGTGAATGTCGGTAAAGTGTTTCTTTCCTGTTATTTACCCTTTTTATGCTCTTTCCAGGTGATTTTAGTGCAATAACTTGCAATTTAATTGCCTGCCATTTCCAACATCGTTTTCTGGCTCCATCCACATTGTTTTGACCTGCATTTTCGCTCATTTTGCCTTCGTTTTTTTGCACATGAAAAGCTATCTAACTTTCATATTTTCTATTTCCAGCATTCATTTATGTTTCTAGACACTTCCCACAACACTTGACAGCATCAATTAGTGAGATTTTAAGCTTGAAAAGCTGAATACACTGCCAATACACATCAAGAACTCAAGACTCCAGCACCAGCTTCCTAGAAATAAAGCCTACCAGACAGCAAACCCCCAACCACAACAAGATATATTTTATTTTCCTAGACACTTACTTGTATATATTACAGGCCTAACTACTTTATATTATTGATCTAATTTCAGATTTGAAAAAATTAATTTGAATAAATAAAGAATTCAACACTAAGTATTCTTGCAGGAAACATAAGCTGCATGACAACATAACCTATCTAATTATCATATTTTGTCTCTTCAGCTTTTACTTATTATTCCAGGCACTTTCCAAATCACTTGACAGCACCAGTTAATTGAAGTTAAGTTTTGAAGATCTCAATACTGCCAATACACATCCTTTGAATATCTCAACACTGCCAATACACATCCTTTGAAGATCTCAACACTGCCAATACACATCCTTTGAAGATCTCAACATTGCCAATACACATCCTTTGAAGATCTCAACACTGCCAATACACATCCTTTGAAGATCTCAACACTGCCAATACACATCCAAGAACTCAACTCACCACCAGCCTCGCTCAGCCCAACAGACACCATATCTTCAATAACAATTTCACATATTAATCTGCTGTAATTCTCATATATATATTAATTGATTGTACATTTATACATTGTTTGTCCATCGTTTATCCTCAATTCGTCTTATCTACTGTTTTGATCTAGTCACTAACTGACAGATCGCTATTAAATTGTTCTGATCTAGTCACTAACTGACAGATCGCTATTAAATTGTTCTGATCTAGTCACTAACTGACAGATCGCTATTAAATTGTTCTGATCTAGTCACTAACTGACAGATCGCCATTAAATTGTTCTGATCTAGTCACTAACTGACAGATCGCTATTAAATTGTTCTGATCTAGTCACTAACTGACAGATCGCTATTGAATTGTTCTGATCTAGTCACTAACTGACAGATCACTATTAAATTGTTCAGATCTAGTCACTAACTGACAGATCACTTTTACATTTTCTGATCTAGTCACTATCTGACAGATCACTATTAAATTGTTCTGATCTAGTCACTAACTGACAGATCACTTTTAAATTGCTCTGATCTAGTCACTAACTGACAGATCACTATTAAATTGTTCTGATCTTGTCACTAACTGACAGATCGATATTAAATTGTTCTGATCTAGTCACTAACTGACAGATCACTTTTAAATTGTTCTGATCTAGTCACTAACTGACAGATCGCTATCAAATTGTTCTGATCTAGTCACTAACTGACGGATCACTATTAAATTGTTCTGATCTAGTCACTAACTGACAGATCACTTTCAAATTGCTCTGATTTATTCACTAACTGACAGATCACTATTAAGTTGTTCTGATCTAGTCACCAACTGACAGATCACTTTTAAATTGTCTGATCTAGTCACTAACTGACAGATCACATATTGCTTGCTTATCGAATTCTGACATCAAACAGATAATAACAATGCACACATATAGAAAGCTTTATTCTGATGCCTTGCGAACTGGTCTAAATAGACATGTCAATGGGCTACGACCAGCAACAGCCGCAACTCAGTCAAATGTAAACCGTGTAATCCACAACAGTAGCTCAGTCAAACTCTCAAACAGATTTGAGATTTTAGCTCAAAATGACTCCATGTCAGCTTCTGCCGAACATATAAGCATTCATCCTAACAAGACTATTCTCAAACCAAACAATATTCTGAAAACCTGTGTGTGGAATGCTCAGAGTTTGAGACAGAAAACGCAAATTGTTAAGGACTACAATGACGAATATGATCTAGATATCTTTCTTTTCACTGAGACTTGGCTAAAAGATGATGATAAAGTTGAAATCGGCGAGTTGGAGCAAAATGGTGGATATTTCTTTCTTAGCTCGCCTCGCTTAGGAAGACCAGGTGGTGGAGTAGGTTGCCTTGTCAAATCTGGCATTCAAGCAATTCAAAAAGATCGCATGAAGACCAAGACCTTTGAACACATGGAAATCCAAGTCCAAATGGACGGGAAAATTGTCACAATTCTTCTAGTTTACCGCCCAGAGTCATCCAACAAAAATAAATACAGTATTGCAGAATTCTTCACTGAATTCACAAAGTTTCTGGGACACTATCAAACATTCAACAATGAAATCATAATTACTGGCGATTTCAATTTTCATGTGAATAAACGGGACGATAAAAAGGCCATTAAATTCAATGACATCCTTGAAATGTTTGGTCTTGTGCAACAAGTCCCTGGACCAACACACAAAGATGGCAATACACTGGACCTTGTTATTACTCGAGAAAAATCCATATTGAAGAATTGTAGGGTCAGTGACCTGCTCTCTGATCATAATTGCATTCTGTTTGACATTCCAATCAAGAAAGCAAAAAAACCCAAGAAGAAAATCAGTTTCAGAAAAACTAGAAAAATTGTTGTTCCAGATTTCAAAAAAGACATTGGAAGACATCTGTCTGTAAGTGGGATGGAACAGAAAGATCTTAATGAACTGATTCGACTCTATAATTCTACTGAAGAGGTTCTGGAGAAACATGCTCCCATTAAAGTCAGAGAAGTAACTCTACGCACGCCCACTCCATTCAACAATGCTGATATCAAGCTTCTAAAATCAGAAAAGAGGAAAGCTGAGAGATTATGGAGGAGAACCAGACTTGAATATGACTGGGAGTCATTCAAAGAAAAAAGAAATGCATTGAATCTGCAGCTGAGTCACCTCAAATCAGAAGATCTGCGAGTCAAGATTAAAGATTCTAATGGTGATGCTAAGAAGTTGTTCAAGTTACTGAACTCAAGTCTGAACAGAAAACAAGAACTACCTCTCCCACCACACACAAATGAAATTGACTTGGCAAATGATTTCAATAGGTTCTTTGATGAAAAGATTAAAACACTCAGGTCTAAGTTGGACTCCACGCACAATGATACTGCTAACAATATCGAAACTGCCCCTCATACACTCCGACACTTCAGAAGGCTATCTCAAAGTGACATAAAGAAACTGATCAGAGAAATGCCAGTTAAACACTGCCAACTTGATCCTATTCCCACATGGCTTTTGCTCCAATGTATTGACGAATACCTCCCAGTTATAACCAATGTCGTCAATAAGTCACTCACACAGGGAGAAATGCCTCTTGAGCTAAAACATGCTTTAGTAAAACCTTTGTTGAAAAAATGTGGATTGGATCTAATCAAAAAGAATTATAGACCAGTATCAAACCTGTCATTCCTTGGCAAACTTATTGAAAGTGCTGTTATTAAACAATACACAGACCATCTTACTTCAAACAACCTGGACGATGAGAAACAGTCAGCTTACAGAAAATTCCACAGCACTGAAACCCTTCTGACAAAGATCCATGACGATATCATGTTGAATATGACTAAAGGTGAAGTAACGATGCTTGTACTGTTGGACCTTTCAGCCGCTTTTGACACAATTGATCACAAGATTCTACTGAAACGTTTAGAAAGCAGATACGGTATTCATGATTCTGCGCTATGCTGGTTCAAGTCATACATTTCTGAAAGGTCACAGTCGGTGATAATTAACGACAAGACATCAACCAGACTGCCACTCAAATTTGGAGTTCCTCAAGGTTCAAAATTAGGACCAATCCTATTTAATTCATACATCGCTCCATTAAGTGAAGTGGCTGAAAAACACCAAGTGAAAGACCAAAAGTATGCCGATGATGAGCAACTTATACTCTCTTTCAAACCAACTTTCTCAGAACAAGAAAATGCCGTAGTCAAAATGGAAAAGTGCATTGCTGATATCAGAAAATTTCTCCATGAAAACAAGCTTTGTAACAATGGAGAAAAAACAGAACTACTGCTCATTGGCAGTCCACATCAACTTAATAAACTCCAAGTATCATCAATCAATGTCGACAATGTCAAAATTAATGCAGTTGATCATGTTAGAAATCTGGGTGTAATCTTTGACAAAAACATGACCATGGAAAAACAAGTTAACAAAATGTGTCGGAATGTCTATTTCAATATTAGAAACATTTCAAAAATCAGGAAGTCATTGGACAAGGAAA